>CM077557.1:73247525-74616742 GCA_039657345.1 Stephania japonica
ATTATTTTTCTTATTTTGGCCAAGCTACAGCACAATGAAAGCCTAATTGAAATAACAAATTCCAAGCTGGTTTTGTTCGGGATAAGCATCGGCATAATACGGGGAGAAGGTGTTGAAGGTACCACAGCAAACCACAAATGTTAATTGGAAAAAATAAATCTAGGTCAGAACCAACAAAAAGAAAATGAGAGAATGAACCTATCCTTGAAAAAAAAAAAACGTGGTCTTTGATTATTGTTCTTACTTCTTTTTTTAAGATACCACAACTGTGAAAGATGAACTGCGAAAGGAAAAATTATGACGCCATTTTTTTAGTCAAAGCAATGGCATGAATGCATTAGCACGATTAAAACTTGAGAAGGTATTAAAAGCATAACAAAAAGCCATCAACGTTGTTTTTGTTTTTCATTTATAAAAAGGTAAAACCCCTCCATAGCACGGCTCCTATGATTAGGGAAATTTTATAATAGAAAGAAAGACTTTCAACGAAATGACAAATTGATTGGAAGGAATGTACACAAATTTCTTGTCAAGATTTCTTAAATGTTGAAGCAAAATTAGTAAAACTGATATTTCTTTTTTTTTTTTTATTACTTTACACTGATATTTCAAGCATTCAACTTGAGAGAGTTTTAAGAATTATCCAAAGTGAACCAACTTCTTCAAAGACAATGAAAGTTGCAACTATTTTTCCAAGGAAAGACACATGATTAAGGGTGCAATAACTACCACGGCTGAAAACCTAAACAAAAACGGACCATTGAATGATCGATATATCCATACCAGGTGCACTTTAAAAATAAAAGCATGTACATCAAGTCTAAACCTGCCCTCATTCAAGTTTCTTTAAGTTGCAAAAACACCAACAAGATCGAAGATCTTGAGGTCCACAATATACCCACTCGGGGCATTCCAAAGATGATTAAGGATAGATGAAGATCACATGCATTTCGATGATGCAAATGACAATTAGATCAATGAAGATAATAATTACTAGTAACAGCTAATATAGCACACTAGAAAAACTATATAGAAAAAAATGAGCTTGATTTCTTACAGAATATTTTTCCATCGCCAATCTCGCCTGTTCTTGCCTCCTCAATTATCTTGTCAATTACTACTTCAACCTAGGTATGAACAAAGAAGATATGACTTTTATGTTCAACAAATGGCCTCCATGTAGAATACGTCATTAAACAAACCGCTCGATTAGGTATAACATCCAGTATCTATCTCATAAGAAAGCTCAAGAAAATGTACTCAAGTAGATTAATCACCTGCTCCTTGCTCACAACAACCTCTATTTTCACTTTAGCTAAAAACTTATCATCAGAAAATTCAGACCCTGCAAACAATGAATTAGTTAGAACAACAACAAGGTTCAAACTCCTTACAGTAAGGAAAAAAACCATAGCCAGACTTAGCACTATTACAGTCATAAAGAAAAAAAAACTGACTACTGAAACTTATCAACTGATGGTTGAATTAAAGTAGTGAATGTTAACTGTTAGTGTCATTAAGGGGATGCAGGAAATAGAGAACTAAGAAGCATCGGCATCTAGAGTGTTTCTTGTTAATTTCAATTACACCGATCAAACAATATTGTATGAGCTAAATGTTCAATTTTAGACCTACTCTTTTGTTTATCCCTCCTTTCATACATATATGAAAACTAATGGCTACAAAACTCAGTAAAACCCGATATCTAGGTTCGTCCAGTTCATTAAAAAATATGCCAACTTGCCAACACCTCTACTAAATGACACTAACCGTCCTGTCTTTCTGCTAATCCACCCTGCGCCCCAAAACCTCGGACATCAGAAACTGTAACGCCACGAATGCCCATCTTTAACAGACCCTGTGAGAGCGAGAGAAGGAAAAAAACATTTAACAGATCATGTGGCAAAAAGTTCCTAAAAGCATTGACTTTGATTCTCACTACATTATGAAAATCGAGAGTTCATCAAGTTAATTGAAAATATGGTCTTCTACTTGTAGATGACATTGAAAAAGCACCCATTTTAGCCCAATCATGATATTATCTTAACCATGTTGACAGCCAAAACATATACAAAAACAACGAAAGTTTGAAACGAATGTGGAATGGCAGCTTATGAAGCTTCTCCACAAGTCCTATATTTCCATTATTCCGCGTAAAAATAAACTAAGAAGTCCTATGCATGCATGGACGCTCACTTACCCTTCCGAACATAATGAGCAGGACCACTAGCAAGTAGTTTAGGTAGCAATCACTTCAGGAAACACACTTCAAATCACATTCCTCTACCGAAACCAATTTTTCCATGTTATTAGCTTCAATTGATCACTACATCGAGTGCAATGGAAGAGTTTGACCCATGTAGCCGACCCCAACTAATTTTGGATCACGGCTTTGTTGTGTGTAGTGTGTACTAGCTTCAACTGAACTACTCATTCAAGTGGCATAAACAATATGACCATCTAGTAACACTGAAAAAAATTGTATCAAACTCATAAAACATAGAAAGAATTCAACTTTCATACCGAAGAAACTTGTGGGACTCGCCATGGTCTTCATCGTTCCAAGCACCATCAAGAGAGCACATAAAAACATCACAAACATACAAATCAAAAGCACATAACTTCATCACAACCAAGTAATCGAAAAACCTAAACTGATACCTCAAAATGGCTTCAATTTTGTAGAATTTCGAGTCGGGCACGTAATCTGAGATCCACCCATTATTAAACACTCAAATTACTAACCACCCTTCAAATATTTCAGTCTAAGACTCAAAACCCACAACAGAATTTGAAGGGCCTCACCTGGGACGTTCTTGGCTTTTATGGGAACTGAAAAGGTCGCCCTTTTCGCTCGTTTGATCATCAAATTGGGCTGTGAGAGTTGGAAATCACTCAGTTTGATGTGGAACGAATTGGGTAGTAGAGAAGAGTGTTTGGAATGTGGCTGAGATGGGTTGATCAGAGAGTTTGATTTCACCATGGACGCCATTGTTTGAGCTCACTTGGTGTTCAGAACACGAGGCCTTCTCAGTATATGAGATGAGTCGGGAGGGACTCTCGTGGGACCGTCAAATATTGCATCGGGATGCGTACTCAAGGATTTTGATGATCATTTTTTTTTTTTTTTTTATTTATAGAAGAAACAACTTGACCTTACGGCACTCACAAATCTCATACCATGCTATTGAATCATCCAATTAGTTGGTGTCATTTTAAATTTTTACCACACATAAATTAAAAGAAGTGAGAATGTCATATAAATTTTTTTTTTTGGAGAGACTATAAATTGGTATCTAGGTTGTGAATATGTGGGCAATTTTTTCTATTTGATGATTCTCGTCTCTAACTGGTAAATAAGTAAAGGTTTTCAACCTGTTTTCTGCTTTGGGTATGTGTTTCCCTCTTTATTTTGATTACTCAAGTGTCATATAGCAATAAATATATATTCTTACTTTTTTTTACTCTTATTAGAACTTTCGTAGAATAATCGCTTTAACTGTTTACAATAAATACTTAACCACATAAGTAGGATCACGCATATTTTATTTTTTCTTATTAAACACGTCCTTAACCATTGTATTTCTTTTATACTGTGTTTATCAAATTTTTATTCAATATTCTTTCTGATTGTTTATAATAAATACACGTTAACACCAAATCATAAAAATATTTACTACGAAATTGCTTTACGATTATCTTCTCTTTAACTACATTCACTGGAGTTTCGTCGATTCGTCTTCTCAAATTACTTCACGACAACCACCACAACAAATACGTCTAATTCAAACCCTTTAAAAAAAATTCATAAACGAACCCCTAAAAAAAAACATCTTTGTTATAATTGGATTACAAAGATCTGTGGTTTGATGGATCATGGATCTTCCCAAAATGAAGAACAAAAATAATCATAAAACCCTAAAAAAAAAAAAATTGCATTGTGCGCGTGTGCGTCTCACGTGTGCCACAAAAACCTCTCTTTCTCTATAGCTTCGCATTTCTCAGGTAACTTAACCTAAAAACAGAGGTTTTAGGGTTTGTTCGCTGCGTTCACAAAATCGGATTCCCGCGAAACCCTTATTTCTCGTTCTGCTGAACGAGGTGAGTCTCTCGATCGATTCTCCTTCAATTGATGATTGGGATTTTGATTGATTAAGTTGTTGAGTAGGAGAATCGCTAGAATCTGCTTGTGATTTTGTTTACTTTTGTTGCGGAAGTTGTCTGTGATTGTGAATCTATGATGTTTTAGTTCAGATTTTGGGGGTTTTGAGGTTTTGTTGTTTTAGGGTTTTGAATTTGTTGAATTGTTGCGTAAATTTTGAATCTTGTGGTGTGTTTTTCTTTTCAATGCATTGGTGGTGGTCTGGATTTGGGGAAAATAGGTTTTTAGCCATGCAAAGTTTAGGTTTTTGGGTTTTTAAGGTTTTATGCTTCTAGGGGTTTGAATTTGTGGAATTGTTGTGGAAAGTTTGAATTTTGTGATATTTGTTTTTCAGTGCAGTGGTGATGGTATGGATTTGGGGGAAAATATTGGTTTTTGGCCATGCAAAGTTTTGGTTTTCGGGTTTTTTTGGTGTTTGAGCTTGTTTGGGTTTGTATGTGTTTGATCCATTTTAGTTAAGAGTGACAAAAGTTTTGCGTTGGCTGTCGACTTATCGGAAGAATTTGATCCATATAGCTGAGCACATCTAATTTGGGATTGGGGCTTTGTTGTTGTTGTGAGCTTGTTCGGATGTGAATTTGGTGTCCAATGCAATCGAAGTGCTTTAAACCTGTAGGGTTTTGGAAAAATTATGGATTTTAGTTGTGTTCTTTTACGTGGGCGCATCACATTTTTCTTTTTTTTGTAGTTATGTTTACTGCTATGCATTGTGCGGTTCTATTGAACATTTCTGTCCATGTGTTTGATGTAAAGAACTTGATCACTTTTTCTACAGAGGGGAGATTTGACATGGCGAATACGGAAGCAGCTGCGGCTTCGCTTGGTCCCCGATATGCTCCAGATGATCCTACCCTCCCCAAACCATGGAAAGGACTGATTGATGGAAGCACTGGGATATTGTATTACTGGAACCCTGAGACAAATGTAACTCAATACGAAAGACCAGCTGCTGTGGCTCCTCCATTGCCGACTGGCCCGCCACCTGCAGGTTCTATGCCTAAGCTGGCTCCGATACCTATGGCCCGATCAATGCAGTCCAATGGCTTGCTTGTTCAGCAAGGACAGCAAGTAAATCAAACCCTTCAACAGCAGGTTCAGCAAATACCCCTGAGCACCCAACAACATGGACAAGTAGGTGGTCAACATCAGGCCTCACATATGGTGCAGCCTTCACAGGCGGGGCCCCAAGGCATGCAACAAAGCTCCCAAATGGCACAATCTGTGCAACATCAAGGGCAGCTAGGCAGCAACAACCGCAGCAGCAGCAGCAGCTAAGGCAGCAAATGCTACAGTTTCCTGTGCCGCAAATGGCACAACAGTTGGGATCACAAACTCAGGCGCAGTCACAACCTCAAGGGCAGCAAATGCCTCTGCAGCCAATTCTTCAGACTCAACACCAAGGGCAGCAGATGACTCAGCAGACAACTCTCCAAATGCAACCCCAGGGGCAGCAAATGACTCAGCAGACAACTCTCCAAATGCAACCCCAGGGGCAGCAAATGCCTCAGCAGCCAAATCTTCAGACACAACACCAAGGGCAACAAATGCCTCAGCAGACAACTCTTCAAACGCAACACCAGGGGCAGCAGATGACTCAGCAGCCGCTTCTTCAGACACAACACCTGGGGCAGCAGATGATGCATCAGCATGGACAACATTTTTCTCATCAGCAGCTGCACCAAATGCCGTATCAACAGACACCACCACGTCCACAGGGGCAACAAATGCCGCAGCAGCAGGTACAGCATTATACCCATCAACAGGAACAGCCGTTTTCGCATCAACAAGGACAACAATTCCATCAACAAGTTCAGAAAACGGGGTATCCTCAGAGGGAGGATATTGAATTCCATCAGGGTAAGCAACTTGGGATTTCTCCATCACAGTCTCAGCTACCTAGGGCTTCATCTCTACATGATATGCCAGTCCATTCTGTCCAAGTCTCATCAATAGGTGTCCAATCAGTTCAGCAACAGTATGGTACCTCTTCTCTTAACCGGCCTGAAAGTGGCTCATCTTTGGCTCAACTGCCACAGAATGGGGATGACCTAATCCTTGGCCAACAAATTGGTGGAACCATGAGCAGAAATCATATGGGGCCATCAATCGTGCAGAATCAACAGTCTGGTGGACTTCCTAATATGTTGAAAAGGAGCACTGAAGAAGAAGCAAGTGGAAGACCTGCTGGTGATTACTATTTCAGTGCTAACAAGGATGGACCGATGATGGCTCCCCCACAGCCAAGCCTTCCTGCTGTTCCAATGGGACAAAACCAACAGGTATGCAATAGTGATGTTTCCATCCTAAATTGTTGAAGTATGCAATTGTTTAATCATGCAGGAAATTTAATTTTAGGTTTTTTCAGCAATCTTTGTGGTTTGGATATTGACTGACGTTCTGTTGTTTTGGACTCATTTTTATGAGAATTTCAATGGTGATAAAGTTGATTTTTTGCAAGATTTTTCTCTTGAAAAGAAAACTTGTTTCTTATCCCCATGTTGAAAAAAAGGATTTCTTTCTTATCAAAAAAAGTAATCCTCAATGTTTTTCATTTATTTTCATCAGGAAATAAGGATCGGTGGCATTCCACCCCATATTGCTCCACCTGGTCACATTGGTGGATTAAACGCTGCCGCAGGTCATGGAATGCCTAACATGTTTAGTCATGGTGCTATGGCTCAACCATTCCCCAACAACCTAAACATGAGACCCCCGATGAGAATGCTTTCCTCACCAGAAGTTTCGAACCCTTCACCAGCCGATGTTTATCGTCAACAACATGAAGTTACTGCAACGGTTTGTACCTGACTAATGCCAGTCTTAACAGTTAGAGTTCATCTGAATCTTCTAAGTTTTAACTTTAAAAAGAATATGGCGTGGTGCACTGATGCTTACTTGTATTTCTTGACTACAATTTGTCATGCTTTGACTAAGTTGTTGAGGTCTTTAGAAAAAAATTGGTGGATCAGTTTCTGATGTTTGGATTACAATTGAGTTGTTGTTACTTGTTATACATACCAATCTGCTTTGAAATATTTGAATGAGCTTCCTTTAAATCTTAGTGTTAAAAGTTAGGCTGTGAGACTCATGCTTGGACTCGTTAAAATGGGATCTGGTTTTTAAGTGAGTCACTCCTCGATTGTTTTTTAATCCTTATCTTTGTCTTTTTTTTTTCTTGAATTGAATTGCAAGTACTGACATTTGTGATTTATCACTTGTGTAAAGCAAAGGCACGTGTTCCATATGAAAGTGACAAAGTAAACCTTTAGTGAGGAGGGGGAGGACATGATAATACTTGCTTTCTATCAGTTCCCTCTTTGGGCTAGGAAGACTAGAGAAGAAAATGGACAGGATCTTGTCATTGGGTATAAACTTGACAATATGTTTCATCGTTAACTTTAGTTATTCTTTCAATCTCAACTATTAGTGTTGTAACTAGTAACATTATTGCATTTACCTTTTCTTTGGATAAATACATTCTTTACTAGACTGCTTCAGTGTTAAATGAGGGAAGCAGCAGCTTTGTGCAATTTTTAGCGCAAGAAGTTATATTGTCTACAGGTTTATTTTTTTATTTTTTATTTTTTTCTGTCTTTACTAACACCTATTTACTGTGTAATAAATCTTTGTCTGAACTAAAGACGATATTTTCTTTTAAAACCTGAATTTTGCTTGATATGTTTTTATTTTCTCTTTGGCAAACATAATACATGTCGGTGTACCTTGTTGGGAAATTTTTTAGTTTTATTTTGATCTAATGCATTTTGATGTGAATTTTTGAAATAACTTGCATAGGGAGACAATGTTCCTGCTCCTTTCATGACCTTTGAAGCCACTGGTTTTCCTCCGGAGATATTGCGAGAGGTAAGTCTTACTAAGACTTGAATGATCTGTATTCAGTTTGGAAGTTAATCTTTCATCATATTTAGAAATTTGATTTAGTCTGGGATTATACTTTTTTTTTTTTACTTCCTTCTCCATCTCGTTTCTTTAGTATGGATCTTAAACTTATCCATTGTCACTTGTCGCAGATGCGATATCTGCTCCAGAAGAGGAGCATATGTCGTAGGCTGCGCTGCTATACACACCCTGACATGCAGCAAGTGCTCTGTCCTTTGGGGATGCATTATTTATAGATGGAGCCCTTCCTGTGGACAAGTTTTGAGAGGGTCCTTTCCTTCCAAATCACTCGTGATGTGGCTGGGGCTTTCCTGCTTCTTGACGCCACCACTTGGTCCAAAATGCCCCTTTTTTGCTGCCTTGAGTTGCTTCAGTAAGCAACCGTGCTCATATGGGGTTATTTTTAGTTATACTTTTCCATTCAAAATAATTGACGTTTTAGTAATTTGTGTTCTGTTAAATTTGGGTGGAGTTCTCTCTTTTTTTAATGTTCTTATCTCTGCAGATTCATGGATTAAACTATTTTTCATTTTCATTGCAGATGCATTTGGCTGGTTTCTCTTCTCCCACCCCTATCCAAGCTCAAACTTGGCCGATCGCTCTTCTAAATAGGGACATAGTGGCCATTGCTAAAACGGGCTCTGGGAAGACCTTGGGCTATCTCCTCCCAGCTTTTATTCATCTTAGAAGATGCCGTAATAATCCCCAGAATGGCCCCACAGTGTTGGTGTTGGCTCCAACTCGGGAGCTTGCCACACAAATACAAGATGAGGTTGTGAAGTTCGGTCGGTCTTCTAGAATCACTTGCACGGTGGGTGGTAATCAATACGCATTCACTTAACTTTTATGTATGTCAATTGATTTACTGATTGTGGTTTTGTTTTTCGTCTATTTTCCAGTGTTTGTATGGTGGAGCACCAAAAGGTGTTCAGATTAGAGAACTAGATCGAGGAGCTGAGATTGTTGTTGCAACACCTGGTAGGCTGAATGATATTCTTGAGATGAAGAAGATTGACTTCCGACAAGTTTCTTTCTTGGTGCTTGATGAGGCTGACCGCATGCTTGACATGGGTTTTGAACCTCAAATCCGGAAGATTGTAAATGAGATTCCTCCTCGTCGGCAAACTTTAATGTATACTGCTACCTGGCCTAAGGAAGTCAGGAAGATAGCTGGAGATCTTCTCGTAAATCCTGTCCAAGTGAATATTGGAAATGTTGATGAGTTAGCTGCAAACAAGTCCATCACACAGGTAAATTGTACTAGACTTTCTTAATACATTATACATTATGAGAATGACATGAATTGATTCTGAAATGAGGATGTGAAAGGCGCATTTGTAATCACAATAGACAGACCACCAGTCAAAGAAGCATATTTTACAGTCATGTAGGCATGAAGTTTGGCTTATCTTTGACTTTTGTCTTCTTGATTTATAATATTTTGATACTCTCTTGGTTTATAGTTAGGCCTTGTATCAGTGTTGGTTTGTTCAAATTTGCACTTTGAAGTGTTGCTTATAGATTTCAGAATCTCTTGGACATTGAAAATTCTTTTGGTCTTTTCAAAAAATAAATCATTATGTTCATAGATGTTTTATATACGACTTTCATGGTTTGCTTCCTTTAGATTTGGCAATCAAAATGTTGAACTTCCAATGTCAGACCATTTATGTTGAATCTGTAATTGTGAATGTTGTTCTATTCTCTGAATTTCTATTTGGCATGGACCTTTTCTTTGTGGCGGGCATGCAGTATGTTGAGGTGGTTCCGCAGATGCAGAAGCAGATGCGCCTTGAACAGATTCTACGGGAACAAGAAAGAGGGTCGAAAATTATTATCTTCTGTTCAACTAAGAGGTCATGTGACCAGCTTGCACGCAGTATTGGACGCAGTTTTGGTGCCGCAGCAATTCACGGAGACAAATCTCAGGGTGAGAGGGACTGGGTTCTGAATCAGTTCCGTAGCGGGAAGTCTCCAATTTTAGTCGCCACTGATGTTGCTGCTCGGGGCCTTGATATAAAAGATATTAGGTTTATTCTTCTTCGCGTGCTTCCTCCATTTGTTGTGAAAGAGGCTTTGCGATGAGGCAATTAATTGGTTTTTTTCATGCCTTGGCATTTCTTTTTTTTAGGGTGGTGATCAACTATGATTTTCCAACTGGAATTGAGGATTATGTTCATCGGATTGGAAGAACAGGGAGAGCTGGTGCCACAGGCATTTCATACACATTCTTCTGCGATCAAGACTGGAAGTATGCAGCAGATCTCGTGAAAGTCTTGGAGGGAGCAAACCAGAGAGTGCCGCCAGAAGTACGGGAGATGGCAATACGTGGAGCATCTGGTTTCAGCAAGGGGCGAGGTGGTTTTAGCCGTCCAGATGGTGGACGATGGGACATTGGAGGACGTGGTGGTGAGAGAGATGTTGGCTTTGGTGGCCGTGATGGTAGTTTTGGTGGTCGTGGTGGTCATCGTGATGGGAGCTTTGGCGGTCGTGGTGGTGATCGCAATGGGAGCTTTGGCGGTCGTGGAGGTGATCGCGATGGGAGCTTTGGCAGTCGTGGAGGGAGGAGAGATTTCTTTGGTGGACGTGGCAATCGTGGGCGAGGATTTTCTGGACCTAGTAATGGGCCTGTTGGTTGGGGCAGGCATGATCGTGGCGGCACCCAAGAAAGGTACAACAATATGGACAGAAGGGGGCGGTATGAAACTCGAATGGGCACTGCCAGCAAAAGTAGAGGGAGGAGTTATAGTCGGAGTTACAGCCCAAGTCCTGAAAGGGTTAGTACATGGAATCATAGGAGAAGCCAAAGTAGGAGTAGGAGCAGGAGCAGGGGTCGCAGTAGGAGCCAAAGCCGTAGCCGTAGCTGGAGTCGCGGTCGTAGTCACAGCAGGACTTACAGTCGCAGCCGCAGCCGCAGCCGCAGCCGCAGCCGCAATGAAAACTATAAACGCAGTCGTAGCCGCAGTCGCAGTCGCAGTCGCAGTCGTAGCTATGATAGATTTGAAAGTTCCAACAAGCAGAATGTGGATCAAAAAACCGTTGGTGATCTAGGGTATGGGACTCCTCTTGATTCAACAATGTCTCCCATGTCTCCAGGCACAGGGGGTATTTGTTCCCTTACGGGAATAGAGACGCCTCTTGTGCAGCAGCAGGTGAATGTGGCTGCAATACCTGGAGCTTCCACCGACACGCTTGAGCCAAGCATCATTTCTGCAGCAGATCCCAACTAGTTCTGGACTCTTTGGACAAAGGTAAATGTTTACTCCATCCCAGTATTTTGTTGGGTGGATGTTTTGTTAATTTCTAGTTTGAAAAAAACTATTAGATGTTAATTTGCTTTGATTGTCGACAGCAAACGATTGCGAAGATGATGGGGTTTATTACCCTTGATGAGATACAAAGCATGTCACGCGGTGGTAGAAGCATCAGATTGATCTGAGCAACTAATGATGAGTCGACGAGGAAACCATATTTTTTTTCGGCATTAGGTTCTTCATTTTGAGGGGTATAATTGTGAAAGCTCTTGGGTAGACTTTTTTATGTGGTTGATCTGAATCTCTTGCTTGGCATTTGGGGGGGAAAAAACAGTTTGGATTGCTATCTCAATGTGTTCTGTACTTCATACTTGAATATGGTCTGTGATTCATCATAAAAAATCTTCATGGATGAAATGGATTATATCTCATTTTTTGAAAGCTATTGGGTACTCGATACTTTAAAAAAAGTTACTGCAATCAATTACTTGTTCTTTGCTTGCAGCATTTTTTTCTTAAAATTGAGTTCTGCTAGTTATTTTTGAATCTCTTGTTGTATTGTACTGTATTATGCATCATCTATTCAGTAGTGGTAAGTGCTACAATAGATTTAAAGAACACCAATCACAGTCTAAATTGCAATGGCGCCGTTGCTAATAACCGAATACTTTTGTCGGTAAATACGAGACAATAAAAATCCATTCAAGAACTCTAAATTGAGGAATTTGGCTATGGTCTTCAACGGCAATTTTAATTATTTTAATTTCACACTTCCATTAATGTTCTCACAATCAGAATTGCTGTCCAAACAATGCTAATTACCACACTTGCTTTCACTGACAAGATACTTGACATAAGAGAGACTAATGACTTTAAAGTTCTTAAGAAAACAATGCAAGCACCTCCAACAATGAAGCTGCAAATTGCATTTGGGTTTCTTCATCTACAGTCAAGAAAAGTGGAACGTGTACAAAAAGAGATTTAATTCCATGTTCCTCTGCGAACCGTAGTGAATGATAGTACACATAGTTGCATACGAAGCGGCCTGCATCGCTTGAGGTTGTGACGTCGAAGCCCATCTTTGCCAATGCTCTAGTCATCTTATCAACAGGAAGACTAGTCTGCATGCATAGAAAATATTCTAAAAAAGAGAGTGCAAAATATGATATGATCATTACTCTAGAGTCCGGCTAAGTGCACCCTCAAAAAAAGTCAAACTTAAAAAAAAGTCAATCCTACGACAAAATGATCCTTATGCCCCTCACTGTGATTAGTGCACCCCACTACAATTTCTAAGTGCAACCCACCCACTCTTCTTTGTGATTTGTAAGTATCATCAAGTGGTTCGGTCTCGAAGGTCTGAATCTCTTATTGGAGAGTCAGTCGGAGTCCATCGAACCTCTAGTTGGAGAGTCAATCATAACTTGTCAAACCTTTAATTGGAGAGTCGGTCGGAACCCATTGAACCTTTAGGTCGGCAGTTGTCAACTAAATCTCACCAAAGAGGTTTGTGGATAAGCCTCAGCTACATGTAGCCGAACCTAATATAGATGTCTCGACCAAGGTTTTGAAGTTGGGTGCTTCGATTTGAAAGAAAGGATATTTTGATAAAAATGTGGGGTGCACTTAGTAAAAGGTGAAGTACACTTAACCCGTCTCTTACTCTATCATGTCCATGAATTTGCAGTATAATAGAAATACTCATCTGATATGCTTGGTCCATTCATAGTGTATTTACATCACATTTCAGTTTATTTTTCGGTCGCATCACTTAAAAAGGCTTATTAAGACTCCTAACTAATTTGAGATTGAGGCTTAAACAACTAATTTGTTGTTGGAATTCGCATGTACATTTTATTCTGCGAGCATCACCATTTTGAATCCTTGCCCTTGAACAAGTTTCGGTATCAAAACCACAATATTAGTTTCCTCAATGCAATTGCAAACTTTCTGATTGACATCAAAGAGAAGTACAACAGAAATTCGAGAAAGAAATCTGAAGACCACTTTTATAAGAATATCGGAATTTGTCAAAGTTAGATGATAACATGAACGCTGTCTTGCTATCCTATTAGACATAGGAAATAACTAGCACTCAATTAGGCTCTCATAATTCATTTCTCCATGTAATTAATCCAAGGAAAATCTTGCCTACCAATAAAAAATTAGTCAATGATTGTTAACCATCCGTCTCACGGTATGTCGGAGCATTAAATCCTTGCCAGAAGTCAAATTACAGATAAATTGTTTAATTCAATCGCCTAAATAGACCATCTCCAGTAATCCAAATGTTACCCTTAACTAATCGTAAATAAAACTCCTAAAGCCTCCGCGTCTTGTTAATAATCACACAAGACCAAATTAAACTTGCCCAGCGTCCTGGATGACTATCCAATCAATCAAAATCGAAGTTCTTACTCATGCTCAATAGGAGGGAGGGAGGGAGAGAGAGGAGGCAATACCGAGTATCATAACGGGTCTCATTTAGATTCAAATCTAACAGTTGGTAATCCGGAAACACTATAGGAAATCGACACATCTTTGTTTGTTAACTCAGGGAGATTGGTTTAGTTGTAATTTCAAGGGAAGTTGGCATAACTGATTATAATATTGCCAGTTGGCAAAAAAAGGACAGCACCATTTCAATCCAGTATATTAAGAAGTCAATACTTAATTGGCCAAGATGAATTTTCAATTAAAATCTAAAATCAACACGATCAACATAGGCTTTGAGTGAAGATGCAAAATACGTGTCATGGAAAGCTAACATACCTCTCTTGTTTGAGAAATTCCTCCATCAGCCGGAACAATAGCAAGTCTCTGAAATTAAAGAAAAATAAAATGAAATAAGAATTTGTAGAGAGTACTTTGCAATTTAATCAACAGAAAAAGAAGATATAATCAAATGCTGCCAGAAGAAAAATAAAATGAAATAAGAATTTGTAGAGAGTACTTTGCAATTTAATCAACAGAAAAAGAAGATGTAATCAAATGCTGCCAGAAGGGTATGCAAACCTGAGGTTTCCATCCTAGTTCATCAGGGCAACGAAAAGTTGCTTCATTGACTGCTTGATTTTCAAGGGCAAATCTTGTTGCGCCACTGTTAACTCCAAAGTGAAGCTGATGGACGTTGTATAAGATTGATGAAATGCAAGGTTTGAATACTTTTAAAATTCCAGTCAAGGGAGGTTTCAAAAAAAAATCTAGTTACAAGAGAGTAGACCCCATCACACCACATATAGAGAGAGCAATAACCAGCAAAATCAAGGTACTCCTCAAAATAAATAAATGAAATCTAAAAAGCCATGTGAATATTTTTGGAGTGTGTGGACGGAGCCTCGGACAGTTCTAAAAGCTATGGGAATATTGCATGAGAAAGCATGGAAGAGTAATACAAACAAATCAAAACATGCTCCGATTAGAATGAAAACCGATATGGTGGCATTGCTTTACTAAGAATATGTTATAATTGACATTCAAATCTTGAGCTAGGAAAATATCGAACATCTCAAAATAGAATCATAGATAGCCAAATAATTTCTTTCATTTTTGAATGCTCCAAAATTTCCGAATCAACTTCTCCCTTAATCATTACGATTCCCAACTTAATACTTATGCATGAAACTAACTGTGAGTTATCAATGGAATGCCTTCATTTTAATCAGCTAAGTAAATGGCATCCGAAATTCAGACTTAAGTAGTGATGCAAAAAAAGCCTCCAGGGCAATCTTCTGATATGGAACAAAGATGCATAAAAAAACAGTGCTATTCAATTACAGTTAAAGAAGTTGTGGAGAGTATCAAGGAAAAGAACAGCTCTACGGCATACCCAAATTACGCGAGCTCCATTTGAAGGTTCCGAGTCCAGCCCGGTGACGGCGGATTTCAGTATCTGATAAAGGGAATCAAGTGCCCCCTCTCCTGCAGTGTCAAGCACACAGCAAGTCCCAAGATTAACCCCTTTTGGCAATCCCTTCTTCTTCATATGTTCCTTCAGATTGCCAACAATTGTCTCCGTCGGGTTTTCAGGGACTCCATGGAATTTCTTAAACCCTGTTACATGAATTGTCACCTCGGGAGGCCCTTCCGACCCCATCGGACAACAAAGGCGTAAAAGACCAATCTCTTATTGAGGTTGCCTACTCAAACAACACAAAACCAACAACTAGGCAAATCAGTGAAATTATCACAACAAAATGAAAAACTGAAATAGTTGGGGTCGGATACATGGATCAAATTCAAACTCTTCCACTCCACTCGATTCAACGCCCTCGAGAAAAATGAAAAAAATATCAATAGAAACCCCTAAATTAGCAATCAGGACCTCCTTAAACCCAATATTCCGATTATATGATGAACTAAAGAAATCAACTTTTCACAATTCCCCAAATGACCAAATCAACAATAGCAGATAAGATCAGATTATTGGACTTCACAAACCAATCAAACAACAATAAAATCACAATACCCAGAATCAAAACTCACATAAAAAAAAAAAAAAAAAAAAAAAAAAAAAAAAAAAAAAAAGCAAGCAATTTCAACCAAATTGACATAAAAAAAAACATGAATCACAAATACCTACATAGGGAAAAGAAAAATCATCAAAACTGAGACACCCGCAAAGAGAATTGACAAAAATCAGCAAAACCCATATCAGAAAAGCAACAGTAGAACACAAACAACACAAAATTGAGCACAAAAACATCATCATCAAATCAATAATAGAGAATCATTGGAAACAACGCACCTCTCACTGTGTGTACAGTTGACGTTATATTGAACTGTTCTCTGTCAAAAGGGGTTTGTTTATATCCAAATTAATAACTAAAAACACAACTCAAGAGGGTAGCGGTGGTGGGTCACTGTCACAGTTCACAAAGCATAGAATTTTTGAATGCCCAATTGTGTTGATGTTCATTTAATTTGATTTATACACCAGTTGAGATAAGAGTCCATGATGCAACAACAGCTCTTTTTATGCTATTGTTTTTTGTTGGGTTTTGGAATCAACTTCTTATCTTCACCAATCATGAAAATAGGTACCTTTATTGTTTTTGGATCCGAGCTCTAAGCTACTACCATTGACACAAGACTGATGGTGGACCTAATAAATTTTTCAAGAGTTTGGAGGGCGCCCCTACCACTAACACAGAGATTGAAAGAGGAATAGTGTAGTTGTTGCCAAGCGAACCCATCATCTCAGTCTTAGTCGAAACTAAAGATTACATTACTATAATCTATCATTATTTCAATTCGTGATCGAGACACTCATATTGTCGCGATTAATAGTAGTCAGAAAATCAAACTAAAATAAAAGATGATTTTAATTGTAGTGGCTTTTATATGGGGTGAAAAGGGACGAAGGGTCACTAATTATATATTGATATTCTAAAGGAGTGGGATGATCGTCCTTCTTGCATTCCTTTTAGTATTAACATTGGTCGCAATTTGGAACTCGTCTGTAACAAAATCAATTAATTTGTACCTTCAACTAATTACACTTAGTTTAGTAATAAAAATTTGTTCGATATAGCAAATAACTATTTTAGCATGGGAAGTTAGTTAAAATACTTCCAAGTTGTCTTATTTCATTTAGTAGAAGTCAAAGTCTAAATTGAATTTAGATACTCAATTTACTCTGTATAATTTGATTTTATTCATAAACACAACATTGAATTTAAATGGGATATTTTATCTTTGCATGAAAGCTAGCCTAGTGATCAAACCGTATTTGTTCAGAATTGTTCCCATTATGGTAATATGTCTAATTAAAACACTGAAGCAAATCAAAATCTGATATCTATTGAAGGTAAGATTAGGTTCACGTATGTTCAGTAGGTTGTAGTATTGTAGGTCCCTAGTATTGTACTTTTGATGGGTCCAACTCTAAACTGATTGAATTGACGATGTGGCAACCTTTGTTTTGTTTGTCCTTTCTTATTTATGAAAATAAGTTAAAGAAGATCAAATTTGGTGGCATGTTATTGAAAGAAAAGTTAAAAGACCAACCAACTTGAAAGACCTTGCTATAGATTGCATGTTTGGCTGCTATGCATAACTCAAGGTCTATTATTCTCAAATATATGAATCATTGTTTTGGTGTAACGGCCGAAACCTACTAATTATTCTTTTGGGCCTTTACGAGATTTGAGGTTCGAATCTAATGAATAATATCTAATAGACACAAATATATCAACAATATTGTCTTAATGTAGTGGTTGAGACCTACTAGTTATTCACTTGTGCCACCTCTACAAGGTCCTGAGTTCGAATCTAATGAATCAATGTCATTGGTGTTAAATTCTCCTTGGCATTAAACAGTTGCATTGTATTGATGTTCCTAAGCCCAAATGGGCACAACAATCTATTACAACGAGAATAATGATATTTTGTTACAATGAAGCTCAAAACTAATCCGACACCACGCACACACGGTGATGCGGCAACAAACCCTAACGGGCACAACCACCCCACAAGTGGGGACAACCACCCCTCACACAGGGACAACATCTCACAAGTGAAAACAAAAAACCCTAGATCTAAATAGACAAGCTGGACCTTAAGCTTCCGACGACAACGTCGTAACAGTCGCCGCTTGCCACCCCTTAAGATCGATCGCCGCCATTAACTTCAAGACCGCCACTTTATCTCTCCATCTCTCTTTCACTTGATCAAGAGTCTTGGCGCCAAAAGGAGTGCCATCAACGTCGTAGCGTTGGAAACCCGATACCTCACGGTATCTGGAAACTGCCGAAGCCACCTACAAAAAAAAAAAACACTAAAACAGAAAAGAAACGGAAAAAGAAAACAGAGAAGATGGGTGGAAAAAAGAGGTAAAAAAATTAAGAAGCTATAAACTCTCATTCATAATTCATAAAGCACTTCATGCAAATTAGTTTGCTATGATAAAAATGACAACAATAAAAAGGAAGTCTATCATCTTCTCCTTTCCATTGTACCTTTTATACATTGCAGGACTCTGACAAATTCAAAAAAGAGAGTGAAGTCAAGTCCAGCTGAGTCTTCATCATCAAAACTGGATTTCAAATTAGAATTAGCATCAGTACATGGGTTCTGACCGACGATCAAGTCGAAACCGCCGAATTCTTCCATCAGTTTCTTGAGTTTGTTGCTTGTCAGTCTCTTAGTGTCATCAATCTGCACTAGCTGCCCACTTTGTTCAGTGTCCTGCCACCATTTTTTCAGCATTCTTTGATTAGCTTCCGAGGCCTCAACAGCAACGACAACATTAAGATGGATCCCAAGTCGGTGCAGGGCTACTTCTGCCCCGCCGATTCCACTGTGAAGAGACAACACCGTCAGCCCAGAAGGAAACAATTGCTTCAATGGAGAAAGATGGTACCCCAGTGCGTCGGTCTGGAAGCTAAACTTCAGCGATCGAAGCCTCTCGGGTAGGCTAGAATTCGAGACTCTGGTGTGCTGCAAAGGATAGCCGAGTATGACTTCTAAATGCTCAGGCTCAAGAGGGCCTAACTTGTGATTTCCCACCCACATAAGATTCATTGTCTTACAATGGTGCAAGATATCGATTTGTTGCTCTTTAGAAACCATTCCCCGCGAATTACTCAAGATCCTCTCCAGTCTTTCGCAGAGCTGGGAAACTCCCCGAGTATCTGAAGAGATGCAGCTTAACTGTTTCCGAGCGTCCCAGGGCGGCCACCACTTCCTCGCTTGGGGCATCACGTCTTCAATTGTCTTCGGAGACCTTGGATGGATGTGAGTCCTATTTTCTGTTGGAAGATTGTGAATGTAGCCTTCGTTCCGGTTTAACGCCGAGAACAACTGTATATTCACAATCTCTGGAGCGGTCGAATACAGGAACTGCGATAATCTAGCCCATGTGTCTTGAGAGATTTCCATAACATTTCCGTATAAGAAATAAGAAGTTTTACCAGATGCGTTGGAACCAAACGGTTGGGGCGCTTTCATTTCGCTCGCTATACTACCATTATAACGCCTTCCTGGTACCGATGGCCCAAAATATGCGCTAATGTAATCTTCATGTTCAAGTTTCGGCTTTTTTCCTTTGATATCAGTATCGGAAGTAGACACTTCAGTCTTCACTGCTGACATGCCATTACTAAAAGGGCGTTTTAGGCTTGATTCATTTGTTCTTATCGAGCTCCAGTCGTTTTCACCATTCGGATAATGCAGGAAGTCATGGGTCGAGACCCACTGCACAAAAATGAATGGAAGGATTATTCATTAAAGACTAAAACAACGAACAAAAGAAGAGAAATTAAATGAGAGCACCAGAGAAAGATCGAAGACAAATCCTATCAAAAAAAAAGAAAGATCGAAGACAAATCAACGATGAACATGACTAACAAAAGGGGATAAAACAAATTTAGCTTTGGGGAAAATGGACGGACCTGCTCATCTTTAACGCAAGTGTCGCCAGCACGGCTTGCAAAAATTGAATCAGCCAGTTGCTCAACCGAGACTTCATCACCTGAGGTAGGAATCGAGTTTGTTATCAAGAAAAATAAAGCAATGAATTTTTTAAGTGAAAATAGAATAGACTACATCGCTTTTCCTATTGTTATCGAAGGGTTTTTTTAAAGCCATCAAAAAAGGGTTTAGTCACTTTTTGTACTCCTTGATAACAAAGTGCATTTGAACAAGTATGGAAAGTAAAAAAGCAACCAATTTAAGCATAGACATAATGAAAACCACTTGCCACATGTTTCGATAGCGGATGAGATTTCTTCACCAGAGAAACCCATTTCAAACAAACGAAGTGTCTTGTCCATCGTTCCAAATAAGGATTCCGTAAATGCTTCCTGAATATTTAACAAGTTCAACTAGTGTTTGAACCAAAAACGAAAAGACAAAGAAGTCCACAAGTGGTTTTATGCATATGAACCTTCAAATAGTTAGGATAAGGCAATAGACATTGATCAAATCCCAACAAATTACAAATTTAATCTCAAAAAATGACACATGAACTTGATAAACTAGAAACCTTAGATGTTAAACCCCCACGATGTCTCACTATTTCATGAAATCAAAGTCTATGTACTTGGCAATGAACATCAATGTTGAACAAAAATATATTTAAGGAAAAGGGCCCTTTGTTCATGGAACCTTAGATCTCTATGTACTTAAACTTGACTCATCCTACAATTCACTCACTTGACTAAAGTAAAGAACCAGACAGTGATTCATTTCTCAAAAGGACAATCTCATCGGTTTTTGTTTATACAATCTCCTCGGTTTTTGGACATCCTAATCCATAAGCAGAAAAGAAAAAAAAATTGAAACTAGTTGTTTTATCTTTCAAACGCAATCACATTAATTTTTTGAAATTCCTATTGTACAAGCATTTGCTTTCACTCGCTATGTAAAGAAAAGACTTTGCCTAATGAGATGTAAATGTCAACAGCTATGGCATAATATTGGCCACCTAAATTAATCGAGGAGAATAGTCAAATCAGTCAGAGTTTTGTCAATTCTTATGCATGATCTGGACAAAACCTCATTGACATGAACGGGTCAGTTACCTCCTTTTTAGCCCTCTGAGCTATTTGAGCAGCCATTATAAAGTCCACATATTCATGAAAAGGAGTCTCTTCGCCTGCAAAGAAGAAAGAAGCTAAATTACTGAACATATTTGATTACAAGTATCAAAATAAGATGCACCAAAACTTCGGCTGATGTTTGGAAAGCTAAAAAACAAAACAAAACAGCGTCGTGCAAGATGCCTGACAAAGAAGTTAATGGCGCTAATGTGTTCCCTCAAACAGAACAATTTTAGGAGTCAAAGTAGCTCAACAAAAACAAATGTTTTAATTGTCGCTACCAATAATCAAGAATGCGACATCCTTGGATTCAGAATCCACCTACCGAGTTTACTCATTGCAAAATCAACTTCCTCTGCAGAAAAATTCATTTTTAGCAAAGATGTCTTCTTATCCGGTTTAACATCAGAAGTCACATCAAGTCCCTGCAATCAATGCATCGCAGAAAAAAACTTTACCATGCAAAACCAGTTCAAAATGGACATTCATGGAGGAAAAGGTCTTAATTCAAAAGTAAAGAACTGCAACTCCACTGACCGATAACCACTTACTTGTGAACAACTGATAACTGTTTGATATAATTCTTGAAAACTTTCTTTTGATGGATATGGAATCTATAAACATATAGAAAAGCGGGAGAAAAATGTGTGCATGATTCTTAAAAACCAGACGCAGAGAAAAGGATAGACACTTAAAAACCGGAATTGCCACCCACTGTATGTTAGTGAAAATTGAAAACATAATTACTTGGAGATGATGACACAGGAAGAGGTGAGAATCCCACACTTTAGGGTTTTAAATCATTTTCAACTTTATCGGCTCTTAAGCTTGGACAATCAAACCAGACCAAAGACAAAGCAATATAAAACGTAGAGACGACTGTGGTCTTATTGCAGTACTTCGACAGGAATTTTAATCCGGCAGTGGTTAAATCTAAAGAAGGCATCAATATAAATCTATTTGATCAAATAAACGTTGGTAATAGTTGATTACCTCAACTCCATCATCATCATCATCTAAATTGAACTCGGAAGAACTGCTTACATCCTTGTGATCACCGAAAACCTCTTCAATGGAATCAGATGGTTCAGGCTTTGGTTCTTGAATCGCCTAATCGTTCCAAAAAAAAAGCTCTTTCATAATTTAATGTCAAATGCACTAAAAATTTTATCTACAAAAGGTCAGATGAACCAAGAAGTAGGAAACTATTACGAGGTGCCTTGACCAACAAAAGGAAACAAAACTATACCATGTAAAAGGTTTTCACTCACAGAATAAGTAAATATGGCTTCCAGGAGAGAGTCTTCATCGCCTTCACCTTGATTATAACAATACAATAACAGTGTTTAACCCATGAAAAACATTGATACACACACATAAGCATGTGCATGTGCATGTGCATCAGTTATAGACAACTGATTGCACATCCATGTGTTCATAGAAAAAATGGAGTTGATCTAAAGAAGTAAAATTCTTTTGTACTGATATGCTTTTGCAAGGGACTTACCATTTTCATCAAGAACCTTGTCAACCAGGGCTGGAGAAAACCCCATAGCCACAAACCTTGACCTTAGATGGCTGCCGGATGAGCTTGCAATACTCTCCTACAAGCAAGAAAGAAAAAAAAAGGAGAGCAAGGGAAACTTGTCAAAATAAAACTATTAATAGTTGAATAGGTCATATAGCAAAATTAGTTGCGGTAAGCTACATGGGCGCGGGGTTTCCATTCAACTCAATTCAATGCAGCTGATGACATGATTAGGCTACATAGATCTCTATGTACCATATAACTGTTAAATAGCAGTAGTGATAGTAGTAACAATAATAACAATTGATACCTAAAAGAATACAATATAATAATAACAATACTTGGCGGCTTAGTAGGCACAAATATCCTAACATTTACAACTTTTCGCTAAACAATCCCAACCTTTAAAAATAGACAATTTAATCACAACCTTTTAGTTTGATTATAATCTCTAACCAAAAGTTGATTTTGAGTTATTTGATCAATGTGGTGCTTACGTGGTCATGGTATACACACAAGCTAACGCTGATTTCTTAGAAATTA
This sequence comes from Stephania japonica, assembly GCA_039657345.1. Lineage (NCBI taxonomy): Eukaryota > Viridiplantae > Streptophyta > Magnoliopsida > Ranunculales > Menispermaceae > Stephania > Stephania japonica. The sequence continues at coordinate 73,270,455 of CM077557.1, forward strand.
CAACCAAGGCAAAGGTTGGGATCAAATCGCTTATTTTGAAATGTAAGATTATTTTGCGAAAAGTTATAAAGGGTTAAGATATTTGCGCCTATTAAGCCTAATCACAGCTTAGCAAGTAAGTTATTTAGTACATTTACGCTAATTCAATAATGGGAAGCAAGTAAACTCGCTCAATTTGAACCACTAGGTATCCAGACTAACCGACTACTCTGGGCTTGAGCTGTAGTCAGCCCATAAGGGTCTTTGGCTTGCCCAGCAGAGGGGACTCTATATATAGGACTCGAACTCGAGACTACTACTTAAGGGGACCGAGTGGATCACACTCGGATAACCTGTCCGTGCACAATACAAAATTGAAGAACAAAAGCAGTACTGTAGATAACCTAAAAAACTTTTTTAAATCAAAACACATGAATTAGTACCCCATTTGGCCTTGAATTTGGTGTGGCAGAACAAGAATCCAAATCCAGTATCTCAACCTCTGATTTAACCTTAATTTCCCCATCAACATCAGAAGAGCTCTCACTATCAACACAAACCACCATTTCAACCTACAAAACAACACAATTTCAACATCAATTCCAAGCAAATAGATCAGTAGTTTGTAGGGATTTCAACAATTAGGTCTACAGATCTTAATAAATCTCAATTTTCACTTATATGCAAGAACTAAAACAGCAAAAACAGAACAAAAATTGGAATCATACCCAAAATCGATTCACGATGAAGACGAGGTCGAGAGCCAAAAATCGAAAAAGGGTAGACAGATTTAGATCTGTAATCGCAGAAAAATCAAAACTTTACGAGTTTGGAGTTGAGATCGAGTGTAATCGCGGAAAAATCAAAGCGGGTTCATTTGGGAGTAACAGAGAAAAAGAGAGAAACAGAGCAACAGATAGAGATAGAGAAGGGGCTCTGTAACAAATTAGGCTAATTGGGTGAAGAATCCATTAAAGGAGACTTGGAATTACAGTGAAAGAGATTACAGAAGAGATTCTGAGCAACCTCGCTGTTCGAGCTCCTCGATCACAGAACAAATACAACGCATGCGTTGACGACCGTCGAGACTGCCTCGAGATGTGAAAATGGTTTGGTTTTGAGGGCGTGCAGTACACGTGGTTTTTTTTTTTTTGCCAAAATTCGGGAAAAAAATTGATGGATTGTAAATGTAATCTACTTACATGGAAAGTGAATTTCCAGACATTACTGTACACTTATGAAAATTTATTATTTATCAACCTAATATAATTTTTTTTTATTGGTTCCGAGGTTACGAAAAACTAGGTCCTATTGAGAAGCATCAATTTTGTTCTAGTTACAAGCTCATAATGAGCAATTTCTCAAACATACAGGCATTCAGCGGACAAATGCGTTACAACTAGCTTATAGTAGACTCATAATCTAATTGGTTCTTAGACCCGATGAGTTCGCGTAACTACTAAGATCTATAGCGAATATAGATTATTCTATCAAGATCTATGATAGACTTAGATTAAATATTAACTAAAGGTTTAACATTTTTTGCATTATATGAGACTTGAATCTTGTTTGTCTTTATGAAAATGATAAATATTATTTTTTATAAACCACAACTAATCTCGGACTCTAGAAATGTAGAACCACAAGGATAGCACATATAGGCAATATTTTTATAAAGTTGTTTTTTTTTTTTTTTAAGCATCAACTTTACTTTTCTAAAAAATTAAGTTCTAACCAAAGACATTCCATTTCTCATGCACAGTTTGCAAGCATTTGAATCCTTACTGTCAACTCAACAAGATGAAAACTAATTCAAGGGAAAGCATTTAAACGGCATTGGATTTCCATGCCTGCAATGACAAGAACACAGTCCCAACTCATGTACACGCAAATGATGATGGCTGGGATTCACATTATTTTACATTATGATACGAATTGAAGATTCATGTAAACTGATACATACAAACAAAGACAAAGCCTCAATTCCAAATTAATCCGAGCAGCTGATACATCGCAGCTGAAATAATCTTACTGTCGCAGCACTCGGTTTGAACTCAGGAAGAAATTCTCCTCGCCCGCCATTGTCGAATGAAGTCTTCCTGCTGCCCAACCATTGTTCACTATATGACGCGCCGGATGACCTGCGACCCGGCTTCCATCCACCTGTTTTTCAAATTCTACGAGTCCATTTGCCTTTCGCTCTTTCCTTCGCTTCCTCTCTTCGTCTCTCTCTTTCCTAAGCCAACTCTCAACAGTTCTCTACACATCCAAGAAGGCAACTATTACTAGAAGAATAGAAAGATTGTGTTCCTTCAAAGAAACAATCTGATAGAAATACAAGATTTTACATTAGGAACATATTCCTAACCATGAGAGACATGTTAGAGATCTCCTTTACTTTCTCCATTGGCATTGCTAATTGCAGTTTTCCATTGGCGACGTAAACCTGAAAGAACATAGAACATTGAATCATGGATTGGTAAAGGAATCCGCTGGTTCACCAAAAGCTCGTGAAGCATAGGTAAAAGCGATAAGAGCAATACAATGTGGGATGGCCAGTTCTCGAGCCCATCGAATATGTGAGTCGCATATACAATTGTGGCGTCTCGATCTTCACATTCCTTTCTGAGGAACTTTAATAGATCAGCCCTAGCAAGCACATCAAGGTCGATGGTGATCTCATCAAGTAGAAGAACCTACATATTCGAATCTGTCACGTATGTATTTGACAGTCATAACAACACTAGAAGCAGATGTAAGATAGCGGCGCATAAGAAAACCTTAAATGGCTTGAGGAGACCCATACAGATTTGTACGCGCCTTCTTTGGCCATCCGAAGCCCTGTGCATTCTCCATGACAAATCAACACCTAGCACCTATTCCGCAAAAAAGAAAGGAAAGAAGAGAACATAATTAGTAAAACTCCGAGACATGAAACCATGATCTAATACACTTGGACACTCTCAGCAACAATTACGGATTTACGGGAACAAATAGCATTCCACCATGATCTAATACACGTGAAATTACACAAAAAAGAAAGAAAAGCAAAGAGAATACATCAAAATTTGGAGATAAGAAACGTCGATCTTACATGCTTCAACTCTGACAGCAATTTAAGGAACATACTACATTCTACCAACAAATGAGGACCAAACAAACATAACTCCACCATAAGAGTTACAAGACTAACTTGCATACTTAACACACCTCTAACAATTTAAAAATACACCTTTTGAAGCTTCAATCAACATCACTAATTTACTACATTGGATACAATGATCCGTCAGACGACCTGCAAATGCCCTAGTTATAAAACTAGACTCAATAGAAATTGGAAAATCCAACAACGTAGGGGTAGACCCAAACTAAACTTGGGGTGTATTAATTAAGAACGATTTAAAGGATTTGGAAAGCACGTCATTAAATGCATTAAATCGAGCGCAATGAAAGAGTTTGAATCATATAGCTGACCCAATTAATTTGGGATTGTGGCTTTACACTGCTCCTCTACTCAAAATCAACAATGGAGTTCATCGAAACAATACTAGATTATCGACATGGAATCAACAGCATATAATGCATTCTAGATTCATAAAAATGCCATTTTCTTACCTTAATGAGTTCATCTCTTCTTTGAGGATCAACCCCCAAAACCCCAAATATCATCTTCTCAGCAGAGACATCCATTTGCAATGGCACCTCGAATCCAGCAAAAGCAACATCTCTTCTCCACTGCATTACATCAATTCACACATTCAAACATCAAATCCCCCACAACATAAAAAACCCTAATTCACCAAAACCCACCAAAAAGCAACACCATAAACCCTAATTCACAACAAAAAAACCCCAATTCACTAAACCCACCAAAAATGTACGAAAAATTTAAAAAAAAAAAAAAAAAAAACACGCACACACACAAAAAAATCGCACCCCATAAACCCTAATTCACAAAACCCACCAAATATCATACTCCAACCCTAATTCACTACAAAAAAACCCAATTCACAAAACCCACCAAAAATTCACACCACATAAACCCTAATTCACTACACAAAAAAAAAAAAAACCCAATTCACTAAACTCACCAAAAATCACAACCCATAAACCATAATTACCCAAACCCACCAAAACTCACACCACATAAGCCCTAATTCACCACAAACACATCAATTCACACGCAAGATCCAATCTTTTCATGAACTTGACGCACCTCGCCGCCCAAATAGCAGAGATCGCCGCTGGACGTCAATGCGGTGTCGTGGAAAGCCGACCGGCCGAGCACGCGGACCATGTGAGGATCCACCATGTGCTTGCCCCCCAAAATCTTCAAAATTGTGGTCTTTCCTGCACAAAATTGGGGGAATTTGAGATGGGCTCTGAGGGTTTGATCAAATTAGAGAGATTGGGCATACCTGCTCCGTTGGATCCGACGAGTAGGCATCGATCGCCGGAATTGACTGCCAGAGAGAAGTTGGCGATCAGGGGAGACGATCCGGGCGGAGGGTGGCCGTCGATTCCTGGGTAGGTGAAGCTCAGATTGGAGATCTGGACCGTCGGATCTCTCATGTTGTCGTTGTTGTTGTTGAAGGAACAAAGTTTTGTACTCTATTTAAACACACAGAAATGAGAGCGTGGCGCGCTCTTCAGTCACATAAACTGGTTAGGTGACAGTTATTAACAGTTATTAAAAAATTTAATGTGCACCCAATATCCTCTCAGGGCACCCCAATTTTTTTTATTTATGTTGATTCAAAAAAAAAGACACATTTACCCCAAGGTGCCTAGAGTAATCGGTGGGATGCATATCGAGGTGCCTATAGCGTAACACTACATTAACCGATATTACGTTTCAGGGTTCAGTGGGAAATGATCGAACATATAGTTTCAGACACACAAGATCGAGACATAGATTGTTATGTCGAGACATATACATGTTTCGACACAAGGCCATCGATACTACTTGTATAGTCTCGGTGGTCACCCATCGAGTTAGATGTTTGACTACTTTATTTGGGTGTCAGTTGGTATAGACCGACACTACAATACGAGTCTCGGCAAGGCATGATCGAGACTACTTTAACATGTGTCTTGAGTAGTAGGGTGCGTTGCTTCACAAACTAGAGGCATTTTGATAAAAGTCTCGGGGTGCCTTGAGAGGATATTAGGGTGCACATAGCACGACTCATTATTTTTTAAGTAAAAACTTATAATTTGACTGAAAAACTTAAATATTTACTATATTTTAGTAGATGAATATAAATAAAAAATAAATAATGTGCCATTGCAAGACGAAAAAAAAAAAAAAAAAGCTTCAACCTAAAATTAGTTGAGTTTGTTTTGTGAATATGATATTTCGGTTGATTTTATGTAGTATGGAAGGAGAGTGAACAACAGGACTTGAAATGCAAAATTAAGGAATTACACATCTGGTTTGAAAGATTGAAGTGGAAAGTAGGGATACAGGTGGGGCGGGTTCAGGACGAGGAATGTAAATATGCAATCCCTACCCTCATTTCTACTTTTGGCGGGACGAAAATTTCTCACTTAAAATTCTTCACCGGAAAATTTTTGACCCCCATTCCCCACTTGATGGAGATCCCCACCCCCACGAGATTCCCCACCCCTACTATTTTTTGAAAGCAAATATGTAATCCCTACCCCCCATCCCACTTTTGGCGGGGCGGGGATTCCCTGGTGAAAAATTTTTGACCCCCATTCCCTACCCTATGGGGATCCCCACCCTGTGGAGATTCTCCACCCCCACTATTTTTTGATATAATATCTAAAAAAAGATTAAATAAATTATAGATACAAAATTTAATCATTAAAATCTTTTTCTTCGCGATTCTAAGTCGCTTTTTCAAAGCTTTTGAATATATACAAATACTTTGAATAATATACTTACATTATTATATATATATTTCAAGTTATATTAGTTTTTTTCTTGATAAACTTAGTTACATTATCCCCGTAGGGAATCCACATATTAAGGCGAGGCGAGGAATCCCCACGGGGTGACGAGTAATACTACCCCTGCCCCACCCCGCATGGTGACAGTGAAATCTCCCCATCCTCGCCCCCGTGGGGGGGATAGTTGGCGGGAAATCCCCACTCCATCTGGACGGATCTCCGCGGGGAATGAAAATTTCTCACCCCACCTGCATCCCTGAAAAGTCGAAAGAAAAGGCGTGGCAAAAGCAAGAATATTTGAATTATCATATTTATTTTTCTCTCCCCATGTGTTTTTTTTTTTAACTGAAACATACTCCATGAATAAAGATCTCTCATGTATGGATGATATCAATACTACATCAAGTAAAACAAGACGATTTTAAGAGTCTGGATTACAATTACTTTGCCCTAGGCCTCAAATATGTCAACACCACTCTTGATTGATTAAAAAAATATCTTTATAAGGTTTTTATATTCATTTTTTTTTTGTTGGATAACTATTTATATATGCATTACAAACTCCATACTTGTGATGGGATTCATTACATAAGCAGCAATCTTTTGCTAAACATGGAGAATTTCTACTGCATGAAATTTTTCACATCAATTGCATTAATTCGATCGACTCGAAATAAGGAACTTATTTAGTAATATAATTAATTTACTGCTATAGTACATCACTGTATTACAAAACTAGTGATGAGGAAATCCTAGTTTAATTCTACATCTCATCATGGAATATAGCAATCCCAAAAGGATGGAGCCTATATATAACAAATAAAAAATAATGCTATATAAACTTAATTATTTCACTCAACAGTTATATTGTGAGCTCTCCGACACTGACTCCGGCTCGCCGTCTTGTAAACAATCAATGGGAGGGATTGTGAGAGTCTGCTGAGTTCCGTAAGCGTTCCAACAAAAAGGATTGTCAACTAGCTCTCCCTCTGCAGGAAGAAGCTCAACCTCCGAAAGCATTATGTTTGTGCAAGGGACTGCGTCGCTGCAAGCAAAGTGTATTGGAGGGTTTCGCACGTCGTAAGTTCCTTTTATGTTCTTGTAGGATATGTCTGATACATACACCGCGGAGGTCTCATTTCGACAACCTTTACTTAGGCAGTAGTATTGGTCTACAATAATGCAGTTCCTAACATTCTCCATTTGTATGTTCTCGAAGCTTATACCTGCAACCGATCCCATCCCACCTTGCCATGTCTTGATCCTAACCCCGTTGTCCGAGTTTTTGATAAACACGTTTTGTACCGATATATTGGAGACGCAGGCCTGTGAGTTTTGCACTCCTAGGCTCCCAATGCTGCAACATATTTTTTTATAGCTCAATTAGGCAGAGTTTGTTGAGAATGAGTACTAGTTGTTTCACAAAAATTGGAATTAGTATGTACCTGATACCATGACTATGATCACAAGTTATGTTCTCTATATCGACATTCGAGCAGCCCGTTCCTATCGATATGCAATCGTCGCCTAAAATTCATATAATCTATTATAAGTTGATCTAGGACTTGAGAAGGAATAATGGAAGAGAAAATAATAGTGAGGTGAATGCGTCGCAATTACCGTTGGCAATGAGAGAGTTGTATATGGCAACTGATTTTGTGTTTTCTATGTGGATTCCATCAGTGTTAGGACTGAGAGCAGGGCTTGAGATGGAGAGATCTTCAATGAGCACTCCTTCACAAGCATCAAACTTCATGTGGAACTGGGGACTGTTTTGGATTTTGATGCCTCTCACCACCAAATTGGAGCTCATGAAGAATCTAATCAACTGAAAAACCAAAATGTATACATCCATCAATTAAAACATAAAAGTATTTGAGTTTTTTTATTTAGTTAAGGGTGATATGTGCATTCTGAAATTGTTACTCACAGCAGGGCTGTCACATGGTCCCGGCAAAGTTTTTCCGTTAGGGCCCTGCGACGAAATTGCGAAAAAATGTTAAACTTCCATCAAAGTTATCCAGTTATTACTAAGAATATGAAATTGGCATATATAGTTGAACAATGTATTAGAGATCAAAGTACCTTGTGAGGTTTACATGGCAGTTCCCACCATTTCTCTCCATTTCCTTCAATGACTCCTCTTCCGGTAAGAGTCAGTCCGTCGACTCGGTAAAACACAAGCCACTGCTTCTTACTGTCAGATTCAGGCCAGCAATCTGGACCATCTGGTGGCATCAAAACTCCATCCAACTGGCCATCAAAAAACAAAATGTTCACATTGTTGAATAGGAACATCAAATTTTATCAAACAAACCAAAACTTTTGAATGTACAAGATTTGTTGAGGAGCATTGCATATGTTCTTACTTGGAAGATGAATCCGGGTTTGCAAGGGCCGGAGAAAATCGTCGAAGTAATGGTGAAGGTGTTGTCAGCGGGCGCTAGAAGAACCCCGGATTCGACTGCGCAAGCAGCTTTCCAGGCTGCCCTGAATGCATCAGTATCATCGGTAGAACCATCGCCTACTGCTCCAAAGGACATTACGTTGAAAACACAAGGGTCTGTGGTTGAATTCCCAGGATCATCTGCACCAATAGGGTCTGAAGGAGCATAAGTAGGAGGTGGTGAAACAGGATTGTCATTGCTGCCATTGCCCGGATCGTTTCCGACCGGATCCGAAGGAACATAAGTAGGCGGCGACGAAGCAGAATTGTCATCGGTGGTGTTCCCCGGACTGTTCCCGTCGACTGGATTTGAAGGAGCATAACTAGGGGGTTGAGAGGCAGGATTGGCATAGCTGGAATTCCCCGGATCGTTTGCATCGACTGGATTCGAAGGAGCATAACTAGGGGGTTGAGAGACAGGATTGGCATAGCTAGAATCCCCTGGATCGTTTGCGCCGATGACTGGATTTGGAGGAGCATAACTAGGAGATTGTGAATTAGGACTGCCATTCTTGTTCAAACTCTCACTCTTTTTTCTTTTGTGATAATGGTACCTTCCATCCACATTGCTCAAATTGAATGACATGACTGCAATGATCATCCAAGCAAACAAAAACCCGTGGAGAGCCATTTCACATATGATTTGAAGCTTCAACACCACTCACTATCAAACACTTAAACAGTGTTTGGAAACTGTAACTAAGAAAACTCAGAATTGAAGCACTTAGGACACCTTATGAGTTGAGCTCATGAGATAGAGTGAATTTATATACTTTAAGGTCCTAAACACAAGGCCCCTAGCAAATCATGACACTTGTCGAGCCGTGGTTGATTCTCCCGTTGTCGTCTTTCGCGAACACGTGGCAGTTCTTGAGAGGTTTCTAGAGGTGGTTCTGCATGAGTTTGTTTGATCTAAAGTGTGGTTTTGTTACTAGGATCTACTGCAGCATCTCTAGCTTTTTGTATTTGTGGTCCAACAGTGGAGAGAGCTTGTGAGCTGCTTAGAAAACTATTTCCAATGTGATGGTCTTCATGGAACCAGAAAAAAATGAAAATGAAAATTTGTAAGGTTGTAGTGTCAGAGCAACAAAAAGTGCTACTGTCCCATGTTGTTTCACCAATACTGAGGTGTGATTCAATTAAAGAATAGTGTGCAACAGAAACAATGCCTACAATAAATTTCTGAAGAACCCCTTTGTTCTGTCTGCATGCCCCTCTTTCATAATTTTTTCTATCTTGAAAGTTCATCTATTGCATTAAATTTTTTCTCTAGAAAGTTTCAAAAAAGTGGTTCATTCATCTCTTGCCTAGAAACCTCAAGATTTTGATCTCTCCTTCCTAAAATTTCATTAGGAATTAACTAAATGCCAATAGGTCATCTTTTTTTTAATCATCGGGTAGTCTTATTGGGCAGCGACTAATCCATAGTCAAGCTAATTGAGGAACTTGAGACCTTGCGTAAGGGACTTTAGACACCAAGCGCTCGAACCAACATCTCAATTAATGGGGGCAACAATGTGAAGGGTGCTCTCCTAGACCAGCCAAATCAACTCATTAGGAATATTAGACTCCTTCTAGAGAGATTATTTAATACAATCTACTTACTATAACTCGAGACCTTACTTAAAGGGGCTTCAGGCACGAACGACATCTCATTAGGAGCATTTTTTATGTGGATTGGTGCTCTCCTAGACCAACCAAATCAACTCATTAGGAATGATTATTCACTATAATCCACCAGACTAGAACACGACACCTTGCTTAAAGGGCTTCAGGGTACTAACGCTCGAGCTGACATCTCGACGTCTGATTAGGAGAAACTTGTTAGGATTGATTCAAATATAGATTAGTTAAAGTTTATCTTTTATATTATTTATGTTTATCAAGAGAGTTAAATTAGGATCTAGATGTGATATAGTAGTTATTAAATCCAACACATTAATCGATGCGACATAAATGCATTGTGCATTTAATGCACAACACATTTTAAGGGGTTTCCATGGCATAGGTATATATTTGGTTTCCATTGTAGAATGTGTGTGTGTGTGTGCGTGTGAATAAAGTGAGCATCTTATGTGTGTTGATCCAATGTAGTCATCTACATAAATCGCTCTCTTTTCTTTTCATCTTTGCTTCTTTATTTTTCATTATATTTCATCATCAAAACTAATGTGAAGGGTGCTCTCCTAGACCAGTCAAATCATCTCATTAGGAATATTGGATTACTCTCCAAGAGAGGTTTAAGGGGTGGGTAGTAGGTAGAAGGTCAGAAGAAAGAAGCCAAGGCAAAAAGAGCATTTTGTGGGTATGAAGAAAATGATTGATGAATGAATGAATGAATAAGTTGCTATGCATCCCGTGAACCAATGTTGTACTCTACTCTCACTTTCTAGCCATGGAAATTGGCCAAGTGTTGCTGTGACCATAGAATTGTGGAATTAAAAAGTGAGCCAACAAACTAAGCGACAACAGAATTAAATCAGTCACGGGTGTGCTATGGATGGATGTTAGCATATATTAATATACACAACATGTACGTTGTCATCTTCAAATTCATGTGACTCATTTGACCACTATTACATATATATATATATATATATATATGCAGACCTGTGGATCTCCATTAGTATCGATATTGTCCTCAGCTTAACCACTTTTTAACAATTTCAATTTTCTTTACTTAATTAGTTACTGCTCCTAAGTGAAGTTGAAAAGAAAAACAAAGTATATTGTTTGTTAAGAGTGTGACAGTGTGTGGAGGGCATAAATAATGTCTAGTCTAATGTAGTCACGGGTATAAAAGGGTGGTGTGTGATTTGAGGCCTTGAACAAACCAAATAAGTGTACTTTCTGTCACAAGAAGAGAAGTTGAAGATGTGTGTGTGGTTTTCATCGACAAAGAAATTAAGAATAAATGAGGTGATACAATCATACAAAGCACGTATCGTACCCTTGTGAATTGTGGCTTGCTAAACATATCTCAAAACATGCAAAAACACGTAATTTGAGGTACATCTCACAACCCTTAAAAAGTTTAGTACTTAAATGCAGCGCCCCTTACAGATTCAATCAAAAACACATGACGATGCATAGGCACAAATCTTTGATGCATATATAGCGCTGGTAATTTGGGTCATGAAACGTTTAACACGATACGACACGACACGTAATAAACATGTTATAGGTTTGACATAAATAAGTCTGAGTCATAAACAAGTTAACCTGTTTATACACGGTTAATAAATGACTCATTAACATGTGAACCTGCTTGACTCGTTTATAACTCGTTTAACATGATTAAGGAATGATCTATAAATAATAAATATGTAATAATAAATAAATTATTGCAAAATTCACCTATTTGAATACAAGTTAATAACATGATTTATTTTTTATTTGCAGACATCCTTTTCCACACTTAACTTTATTTTTAAAGGAAATATTTATTTTACTTTTAATATATTATTCAAGTTTAAAGTTTTATTAATAATTATTTATTAAAAAATATGAAAATTTACACGTTTTTTGGAGGATTCTTGTTGTCTTGTATATGTTATTTGTTACGAGGCATTTTCTCTTCATTATTAACACTAAAGAATAAAGACTTGAATGAAAAAGTAAAGTAAAACTTAAAACTACATCTCCATTATATTTTATTGTCTATTTAATTATGTTCATTTAAATTTATTCATGAAGATATTTTTAAAAATATAATAAACAAATTATAAAATTTTAAATAAATTAAAAAGTATAAATAAAATATTTAATAAGCATGTAACATGAATATCGACATATTTATAACACGACCCACTTAGACACGAAAATGATCAACACGATTAATAAACATGTCATGTCATGGGTTTGCATTATATGGGTCATGAACTATTTACAACACGACACGTTTACGACCCGCCGACACGAATTGCCACCCCTATACATATTCAAGTTGTTCTAAGATTTCATGTTAAAAAAATGTAGGAGTAAACGTGGCAAAAATAGTGGTTCATATAAGCTCACGAGATGGTGTTACAGGGTTGTCACGGGTGGAGCAAAAAAAAAAAAAACTTTTGGTGTTCAGGTGTGAATGTGAGAAGCGTTTGTGTGGTTTGATTGTTTGGCTTCTCTATCAAGATGTGCTCTACTTGTTCTCTTCAAACTGAAATCCTACAATAATGAGTGCATTAGAGACAAAGTGCAAGATACGTTAGCATGAGTAGCACAAAAGTTTGATCACAAACCACCATGCTTTTTTTTTTTTTCCTTTTCTAGACCTCACAAAATCAGGGTTGTGGATTCTTTTGGTGGTTTCTGTCACATTATTAATTAAACGTATTTGTTAACACCTTAATTATGAAAGATAACATCAAAGGTTCACATGCGTTTAAGCTTGTAAGAAATATGGAGACTTTGGCGATAATTTGGCATGCTTTAAGGGTAGGCCTTTAGGAGAAAGGTTTGAGTTATACTTTTAAGTCATTTGAAGCCCCCAAGGGATGTGGTTTGAAAGAAATGACAGTTTTAATTCGCAGCAATTGCACTATTTCTCCTTTCACCTCTGAGTTAGTGGTGAAACTTGTCGAGCCTTAATTGATGAAAAATAATTTTCTAATCCACTTTAGACACCCACTTTGAGCACCTAGTAGCCTCCATGTGATACAACTCCAAGTGTATCGCACAATTGGATACCATTTCAGCCCACTAAGTGTACAAAGTTAATTACGCATCTTGTGCTATTCTAGCATCTTCCATTGATTGTTCAATTGCATTGTGCAAGACGTGTGCAAGTACATATGATGCGTGTCCGTCCAAAGGACCCTGACTAGTTTCTTGACACTACCTAGTTTGTCAGTTCATCGCTATCCGGATAAGAGACGAGCAAAGTCTTGATAGTGCACTAAGAGGTAACAATTACATGCCTCATTGGTGCACAACAAAAAAAAGCTGATTCAAGTACTGTGGAATGCTCATGGAATCATCACCCTCAACATAATAAAATGCATGGACATTGGCCTCCCTTCTTTTGAGAATAAAGTAGTTCAAAACATATGCTTTACTTGCAGCATTGGCATAGAAAAAGAAATACAGTAAAGCAAACAATGGTTGCTACTCGCTATGCACTCGAAACTCCATTTCACACCTAACGAAAGCGAAAGCAAAGAAAACTAAGATGGATGAATGAATTAATAAGAGGAAAAATGAATCACTACTTCAAACCTGGATCGATAACAAAGATATACCTGTCAACAAGAATCGATCAGCAAGCGAAAACCAGTCGAAAATCCATTGCAAGGATCGTAGTCATGACACAAGCAAAGGTGTTTACAGTTTTCATAGCACTATATCTCGAGTACAACAGGCTGGAAAAAAAAGAGGCAATAATTCATGCTGTGTATATTGTTACAATTTGTTGACCTAGGAAAAGGGTTAGCATACCCGTCGAGGTTTTGGGAACATTGCCCAAAGCCTTCCGAATCAGCTTTTACAAATCGAAGGACCAGAGCAGAACTACGCACAAAGGAAGAAGAGACGATAAACAACACAGATTCCCCCGTGAATATTGGCGACGAAGCCGCCATAACTCAATTAAATGAAGATCAAAAGCATTTTTCTACAAAGCAATTGTGATTCACCATCCAAGGAAGGCACATTGCTTTCTTGCATGCTCTGGGATAAGTTTAATTAAGGTCTCCATAGGAGCACCCTTCAGTTCTGAAAATAAAAGGATAAGACAACAATCAGATTATCTTGTATTGATTTATGCATGCCAAAAATAGCGATCATTGGGTAGTTTAAATTGATTAATACCATGAGGCTTGAAGTTGAAAAGTGGCGGTAAGAAACGTCCGTTTGGTAGACGGGTACTTGGATCTCGCAGCTCGTCGAAGAATGGGTGTATCAAAGCTTCCAACTGCAGCACAAGTAACTTCATTAGCCATAAAGCTTCAAACCAAAAGAAAAATGTGAACATGAACATGAAAGTTGTATAGGCCAAAAAAAAAAAAAAGGAATTGCTTGCGTAATATAAAGCTTAGGAGAGTATTTGATGTACTCACAGCTGTGCAACGTAAATTAGGAGAGTATTGCAAAAGTCTTGAAACAAGATCGACAGCTTCTGGTGGCATTCGCTTATGAAATATCTGGACAAAAATCAAGTAAACAATTATTCATTGAGAGAGAAACACCGAGGGAGGGAGAGAAGTGAAATAAAAAGAAAACGAAAAATGCCAGTACCTTGTGCCATGGATGAGCCTTAATTTGTGGAAATTTAAACTCAGTGTAGTTGGGGTTCATGCATTTGATTTCCTCCCGTGTTGGTGTCCCCAAAACCTGTATTAAGTAACCAAACGTAAGAAAAATAACGTTGTTAAAATAGAGGTTTCAGAAAACAGCAAAAACCCCTATGCACAGTAAACAAAAACAAGAAAACTGTTGTAGAAACTCAATGACTCATGGTCAAGCAATTTTACAAGTGCACAATCGTATGCCCAAAGCGTCCAAAAATTATTTGGTCATAAACTGATTAGACAGTAAAACATGAAAGGATATAGACATCAAGTAGATTAAGGTGACATGTTACAACATCTACAAGGAATTTATCAAATAGTTTTAGCTTTCAAACAAAGTTACAGTGGGCAGCAAGTTTGTTTCCAGAAAATGCATTTGCCACAGTAGGAAGATTTACTTGTACATGATACAGTGGAAAGAAAAAAGTTGAATAATAATCACCTTGATAATTTCAACAAGCTGGTCTACTCCACTCTCCCCAGGAAAAAGAGGCTAGCAAGAATTAAGAACAAGATGTCAGACATACGAGTTAGGATATAAAGTTGAGCGAAGGAGAATGAGAGGAATAAGGTAAATATAAGCAGCCAACCTGTCCAAGCATTAGTTCGGCTAGCACGCAACCAGCTGACCAGATATCAATTGCAGTGGTATACTCGGTGGCTCCAAATATAAGCTCTGGTGCTCTATAATATCTAGAACAAATGTATGATATGTTTGGTTCACCTTTTATCTGTTCAAGACATTGGACATCATTAAACGATCCCAATCTAAAAGATTAGCACAAAAACAGGTAGTGAGAAATTTACCAAGACTTTAGCACTTCCAAAGTCACATAATTTAAGCTGATGAGTATGGGGATTGACCTGCACAACAGATAAAAAATGGGAAATGAAATCAAATAACCAAAAGTAAATGTAATCTAGTCAAAATAACAGCTTGATTACACAACAAGAGTAGAGTACTGTGTTTAGGTTTTCAATCAATACCGACTCTAACACGAAAAGACGTAACTAAGCATTTAACAACAGCAAGTCTCATTTATACACCATCCAATACTGCTAGAGCAAGTTACTGCTCTCCATCCCATATAAATTACATAGAATGAATAACTCCTCTTCCAATGTCTTAGATCTTATTTTTTAATATTCCATTTTCGCATGTGTAATAGAGAATACATTAACTTAAAAGAGCTGTAAGAAAAGTTAATGATGTAGTCACTCTATTTAACTGATATAAGTATGCTAGGAAAAGGTACTTGTGATGTCTGAACATACCAAAAGATTTTGAGGCTTGATGTCTCTATGACACACACCAATACTTCCATGAATGTAAGCTAAGGCCCTGCATATCTGACAAACATAACACATTGTTAGATTTCATAAGTCGGATCTCCAATCCATCCATAAGCGCTTATACTAATTTTATCTAAATGGTCCTTGAAGTGTAAAAAAATCCAAGTTAAATGCTTAAAAGTACAAAAACATCAAAAACAAATAATATTCTGAAAAAACAAGTAGGAACTAGAATTACCTGGTACATATAAAGCTTGACATATATCAATGGCATCCGTTGATTCATCTTATTGTAGTGTTTGATAACACGATGAACTGTCTCGGGTACATACTCGAGTACCAAGTTAAGATAAAGTTCATCTTTTTCAGTCGTTGAGAAGAAGCAGTGCTTCAAAGACACAACATTTGGATGGTCAAGAAGACGCATTGTTTGCAGCTCACGGTTCTTGTACCGCTTATCCTGGAGAACCTTTTTTATGGCCACAGTTTCACCAGTTTCTAAGCACTTGGCCTGTCATAATGCACCAAAAATTGTCAAATTATGCAAATGCACAAAGGCTTGACAAAATTCTACACAATAACAAAGTTGCAAACTATCCTTCAACATAAAACACATATTCAACAAGAGGAAAAGATGCAATTTTTCTTTAGTAAAGCAAACACTTAAATTACCTGGAACACAATACCAAATGATCCGTGCCCAACAACACGTTCAGCCATGTAGCTGATAGTCTGCAGAAAAAAAAGCAACTTACTCTAATTATTATAAAGTTACAATGAGACACACATAAATAACTAAGGAGACTTCAATTGCTGTTTCCCAAATACAATTTGAGTACAACATGCATTTCCACCTCGTGTAAAGAAAAATACCACAGGGCTATTCATGTAACTACAGACAACATGCACTTGCAATTATCATGTACTTCATCTTTAACTTCATGTATCAGTTGGCATATTATTGCTACTGCAGTACATGTAGAAAACGACGATGATAGAAGATACACAACCACCATACAAAGGACACGTACCTGCTTTGGTTGGCCATTTCTACCACCGATGGTTGTGACAATTATATGTCCAGTCTCTGTAACATTCCCATCAACCACAGTTGCTTCCATTTCCTACAACGTCAAAACAGATTGCATTGTGAAATAACTTTTAAGAAAGAAACATCAGGAAAATTATCCAACAAGTAAGTAAAAAGAAACTTCACCAACCTTATCATCCCTTATTTTCATGTCATTCATTTCCTCGGGCAACCTATCTACGCCAACAGTATTCCCACTAGATTCTCTCAATCCAGAACCAGAAACTACACTAACTGAAGCCATCCGTAGACAATACAAAGTCGAACAATTCTCCTCGCCACAACTTGCTGAACTATCTTTCCATTTCAAAGAACCTTGAAAACGACGCTGCATTACAAAGAATGTAATCAAGGTTTCCTCCACACCAAAATTATTAAGGCATCTAGCTTGCATTACTGAAACACACTAATCCCATTTCCAGGGAAGGCCAAAAAAAGTTTCAAAGACAACATTTTTCGTGAAATTACAGTGACAAAGTTGATCCCTTAATTCCGTATCACCTCAACCTTGCATGTAACAAGCAAAACACTTCAAATTTATCGGTCAGTGTCGTCGTCTCCTCATTTTGTTACCATTAAAGGCCTCAATAGAGTCATAGACATATGGTTCTACCCTTCAAAGATCAAAACACTACCCTACATTCTGTGTTCTCTAAATGTTAAAAAAAACTCTTGCCAGAAACAGACATCACAGAAGCAAAACCCAACTCACCAAAGAAAACCCCAAGAAGGGTTTTTGCTAGACTAAATCAAAACACCAAAAAAGTCACAAATTTTCACTCCAAACAATCCAAAGTTCATAAAGTTGAGAACTTTAACGCTTGTGAACTCGCGGAACGATTGTTTGACGCTTCACCTTCAAAAACACTTTGAAAAACACACAGATCGGCACAATCCGTAACAGCAGAGCGAAAAAAACGCTAATAACCCCAAATTTCTCAACAGAAAGTCCTATAAAGGCCGAAACATATCAGATCAACAGACATACGCGCAATCAGACCTCGAAAAACCAACAACCGCGTTTGTTCAGCACAAATTCAACCCTAATCGCATCGTATCAACCCAAACACGCCCAAACACGCAGATCTAGACGTGGAACCCCAAATTCAGCACACCAGAACATCTGAACTCCAACGAAAACCCTAAAAATACCAAACCACCATGAAACCCCCAAAAAAACCCTTGAAACACAGAGAGCTCAAAACAGGGCTGATTAGCTCGAAATTTGTACCGATGAGCTCGGGATTTGACGGGGATTGCATCTGCTGGGGTGCGCCGGAGATTTGGGGTGGCGATCGGAGGAAGACGCGAAGGAATCTATAGATGGAGAGGGAGAGATGGGAGGGTTTGTGTGGGTTGTGATTTTTTGTGGTGGTGACAGTCAAAGGACTTATTGGAGAGCGTTGGGACTGAAAATGTGGTTTTGTGCTGAATTTGCAGACGCCTCCCTTGAAGTCAGACTTAATTAATATTCCTTCACTTCTGCTTTTTAAAAATCTGAATCACCTCCTTGAGGAGTATTTCTTAATTATTTTTTAACTTTTCCATTACAAGAGATTTAGTCACCTTAAAACAATATCTTGAATTTGAGTCTCGTAAATGGAAGAAACTGAATTGGGATAGTCACCCCTATATGAAACTTAACAGTACTCGAGAGTAGATTGGACAATATAATTGACGCAAAACACCTCATGAAAAAATAAAGGAACAAAATTAGATATTTGTAAGATATTATTTATTAAAATTTTTATAAAAAATTATTATTTATTAATAACAAAATGTAAATAAAATAAGAGAGATTTGGTCGATCAATGGTAAACTCAAATATTTGTGGTTGAAAATTGACAATAATAAACTATAAGTTTGACTCAGTTTGTTGTTTTAATTAGGAATAATTATGCGTAGTTTCAAGACTTTCAAAATAATTATTTTTAAGATCGAGATTTTTGAGTCAGTAAATTTGTGTTTTCAATCATATAGCTCTTAGGAGTGGATTTATTGCTTCTAAAATTAATTATGACCTCAAAAAAGATCATAAAAAAAAAACCAAAAATGTAAAGAGTTAACTTTTTTCTTTATTTTTCATAAAGAGATTCAAGTTTTTATATCTTAAGAAACTTATTCACAAAAAATTTAACTATTTTTTTTTGTTCACAAAAATTTAACTTCTGAAAAGTAGAATTTAAATATATTTCATCACATTATATGCAAATACTAAAAGCAGATATCTAATCTAATCATGATTATTTTGATTAATACTTAAAAAAAAATTATAACTCTGTAATTGAAAAGAATAAGTCATGAAAAGGTCAAGTGGAGAAGGTGGTGAGAAAAACACGTTTTAGTTTGAAAACCAAAATTAAAATCACAAAATTGACCAATATTTTTAGTAGTTGAAGTCATTTAATGGCACCATTGACAAATGTTAGCAAATTTTGATTAGATAAAGATAAGATGAACACAAAACACGCTCAAGGGGCTGAATGAGAAAACTTGATATTTCCATGGGCGCAATTGCAAATAAGAATTGTCTTTTTGGGTAGATAATAGAGTGGGGGGCTCGTCCATTGAAGCTTTGACCGTTGAAAGTCACCTTTTTTAAGTTCTGCTGTCTTTGAAAAACAAAACTAAACTAAGACACATTGTTTTTGAAATTCTGACCAGACCTTTTGGGCCGTCGGAGACCGAGCCATGTGTAGACCTTAGATTCTCTTCGTGATGCTCTTTCGTAGTTGATTACGTTTGTTCGTGTGATTGTGGTGACAGGTGGCGAGATCGCAGCCACTGTTCGTTTTGTTGTTTGATGTTGATCTGGTATGGTGGTCTGTAGAACTAAAGTGGCTTTGTTTGGAAAATGCACACACGTCCCTAAAGTCATACCACAATGCAGACACTCCTTATCCAACCTTGTTATAAATCTCGAGATGCATTAGCTTGCATCTTGAGGTAGGCATGACGATTGGATAGGAGACCTTGCATTTTGAGGGAGACATGAAGGGTTGGAGTCTTGGTAATCTAACTTCAATTTCACCTCTTTATTCACCTCGTTAAACCCCTTAAATTCACGTTGATGTTCATAGATCATTACATAAATCAATTGTCACAATCAAGTGTGTGGAGAAATAACTAGCAAAATTGATATCACATAAACCCGAACAAGTTGGCCTATTAATAAGGGTTAAGGCCTGTGTGGGTTGAGCACATAATCTTGAGTTTGATTTTTCACGACAACCAAACGTCAAATCACTAGTAATTTTTTTTCGCAATTCCAAGGCTCATGAGACTACTTAAACAAGTGTATGAATATCCATCATTAATCCAAAAAAAATAAATAAAATTGGGATCACATATGCATTTTCTAAGCTTAGTTCATTTTGCAATACATAGATCTTGATTACCTTTTTTTGTCCAGCTAAATGCACCCCACCATTTACTAAACGCACCCCATTTTGCATGACACCTTAAATTTAAATTTTAATTTATAAGTGCAACCCACATTTTTACTAAAATACTCTTTCATCCAAAACTTTGGTCGAGACATCTATATTAGGTTTGGCACATGTAGCTGAGACTTATCTAGTAGGCTTGGTATTGTCTAACCGAACCTCTTTGATGAGATTTAGTTGACAACTGCGAACTTAAAGGTTCGGTGAGCTCCGACCGACTCTCTAATTAAAGGTTCGGCAAGGTGTGACCGACTCTCCAACAAGAAATTCAGACTTTCGAGATCAAACCACTTAATGATGCCTACAAATTACAAAAAATAGTGTGTGGGTGTACTTAGAAATTGTAGTAAGGTACACTAATCACATCGAGGGGCATGATGGTCATTTTGTAGTATGATTTATGTTTGACCTTTTTTTTAAGTTTGACTTTTTCCGAGGTACACCCAGTAAACGATGGGCATAATGGTTTTTTTTTTTTTTTTTTTTTTTTTTGAGAAAAATCTTGATTATTTGGCTATTTGTTTAGTGCGCCTTTCTTTACTTTTCCTTTTTTTTGCTCTTTTTTTTTTTATTATCACCTTTGTATGGTATTTGATGCCAAACATGTGTAATTAATTTATGCTTGGAAATAGACTTGATCACGAGCTTGGGTAACCACCTGGCCTATCTAAGCCCGTGAACAAATTATCAATCTTGGGTAGTCATTTATAAAAAAAAATCGGCTTGAGCTTGATTAGGCCGACTTTCAAGTGAGTTGGCTTGGGAAATTCTAAACCCGATTCGGCTCAACTTGAATACAAGTTAGTGATTAATATATTTAAAAATAATTAATGTTATATATGAGATTTGATCCTATGACGCAATAGTCATATTAGGTGATACTTACCATTTGAACTACTTTTCCTTTTACGAATAACAAAAGAATATATAATATATATATATAGAAACACAAAAGTTATTGAAAAAGTATATAAATAATTTACTAATTGAATAAATAATTTATTATCATATTTTATAATATTTATATATTTATATATAGGATTGATGGGATGGGCTTGAGTTTGGGCTTTGTATTTTTGACAATGGGTCGAGTTTGAGCCTATGTGTAGGCCTGCCTATATATGGTATGTAACAGCCCCAATTTCACAATTCAAAATTGGGCACCGTCCGACTAAATTTACGTAGCCTCCCAAGCCAACTTCGTAGAGTCGACGCAAGCCTAGTTAGGCTTCCTTAACATTTACCATTTACTAAGTCATTTTAAATGTAATTAAGTGAGTTATTCCAGTTAGTGAGTTATCAGGTCATAGCGGAAGCATTAAAATCTCAAACTAACCCAAAACAACTCTGAGACACAAGTTAGAACAACCTAGAGTGTGAAACCCCACATATGTATACCTCCAAAAGTGTAACCGGTCAAAGGAGAATTAAATATGGTATATATATCCCAAAATCTCTCACAAAACTCATATCCCAATGTATAAAAAACATAAACATATAATATAAAGAAACCTACACTGTAGGCAAGAGGAGGTCGCCTAGCAACCATCAACTTCAATCGTCTATTTTCGGTCATTTTCTCATATCGACCCTGCAGTATGACGGGGTTGTACACACCGTCATAAAAAGGATGGTGAGTATGGAAAATAACAGTAACAACCAAGTGGAGTTTCAATATAATTTCAAATGTCAAATAAATGACTAAACTAATATCATGCAGGAATATCACAAAGATTATATAAAATCGCATGATAGTAAATCACTAAGAAATCAATGATAATTGAATGTCCATGATAAAACAACGAAAAACACAAGTAGTCCCGATCAAAAGGTCATTGAGTCGCAACAAAAACCAGCAGATTGGGGTTCAGGACAAGAACATGATCTACCAGCCCTAACCCTTGCGACTGTGAGATATCCACAGACCCAGATAAGAGCCCCCAACGTGAGAGATATCAACAATGTTAAGATAGAGTTCATATCACAGATAAATAGTAACCATGACTCACTTGCTATGGACCACTCATTCGAAATCCAAGAAAACAAAGCCGATAATCCACCAAAGAATATATACCATAAATAAAATTCAAGAAAACATATTTCACCAAGAAATATTACTCAAGAAATATACCTGTAATGACCCAAAAATTCATATTATTTTTGTGTGATGACGTGTACTATTGATTTATACTCGTGTCTGTGAGATAGAATGATGATGTAGATAAATGATGATGGGTATTGGGGTTCATGTGCAGCGAAAATTACAAAACAATTTTGACAAAAACCCTAACAGGATCCGAATCTGATTCCATTAAGACATGTTTAAACTATGAAAACTTAATCATACCTTAGTCGCAATACCTTTCTGAAGGTTAATCGATCTCTAAGGCGCTGCCAATGACGAATGCCCTCTACTAGCTGTCCACACACGAACGGCGACCGAGATTCAAAGTGCTAGCTTCGAGAGAATTCCAAATCTTTTGTTTCTCTCCAAAACGATCCAGATGATACCAAAAACTCTAAGTCGTTTCTTAAAACGAAAATAGAGTTTTAGCCCTTTTAAAATCTTTCGTACTTGTATTCTGACTCAAAGCGTCTATTTATACAACCTTCGTATATAGACGGTTAAGTAAATTACACATATACCCCTACTTAAAGAAGTATAAGTGTAATACACTACAAGGACGTTTCTGTCATGAATTTTATCATATAAAATTCATTTTTTCTGAACCATCTTAAAATCTCGCAAAGCCATTCTCGGTGTGCGACCCAATAGGCTCATACAACGTTGGCAGTGTACCAAAACATAGTTTGGTATACAAGTCATAAGTGGTCTCTAGCAAGACATTATGACTACCCAAGTTGTACGAATATCAAATCAATATAACCTAATCAATAGTGTATATAACATCCTTTTGTCACACGATATCCTTTTGATCAAACATAAGGCATGGAATTGTCATCCAACATGTTCAATCGTACTAGTCTCGATTTCTAGGTAAATCGAAAACATCTAAGTGACATTGATCAATATCAATTCACTTAGACTAGGCCTTTAACAAATAACACATCGAGGGATCCACTTTGGATATCTCTCTTTATATGAGAGGGACAAATTCTATCTCGATTACACAACTTCACCACATTACTCACACAAGAACCAATCACAACCTTTATAATTATCCTTAAAGACAACGTTTGATTGTGTCAAATCACCGTATTCCTAATGTTGAAGTCTCTGGTAATCTCAAGTCGAGGATCTGAAAAATATACCTATCATGAGAAACAACTATGACTTAATTAGTCTTAATTCATTATAGTTCCCAGATAATAATCGATCAGGGACATTTAGGATATTTCTGTAAATACCCATGGATCTTATTATAATGTAAACATGCAAATCAATTATAATAAACAAAGAAATGAAATCCTCTATTTTATTAACTAAAATGTATTCATAAAGTTTGGATTGACCTTTTCCCAACAAGAAAAAAACGTGTCGAATGAGTTTCGACGGCGAGGTACGGAATACAGCTAGAAAAAATAAATAAATTTATGGTCGCTTAGTGATACACGGGGTCGTGATGGATATGCGTGGGTTGTACGGTAGTGTGCGCACCCGAGTACGCTTGTTGGTGCACACGACGAAATTGTGGGCATGAAAATACAAGTGTATATATATTTATATATATATATATAAATATATATATTAAAATAAAAATTTAAAAAAGAGAAATGTGAAATGACCAAAAAGGGTATTGGTTTTGTGAAGAAAAAAGGATAAGGATAATGGCATTTTGGTCATTTGATCTAAAATATCAACAAAACACCACCACATCACGACACTCCCATTTTTCTCAAAATCAGAACCTTGAGAGAGGGTGAAAGAGGGAGAGAAAGAAAGAGAGACGAAGGGAGAAAAATGGAGAACGAGAAGTCGAGAGATGAGGAGACGCGACAATTGAAGGTGAATAATTTTTGTTGTTGAGATTGTTGTGTGTTGTTGTCGATGTTGCGTTGTTATTGTTGTTGGTATTTTGTTGGTGATGGTTGATAGGGAAGAAGAGATTTTAATGGTGGTTGGAAGATTTTAATGGTGGTTGGGTTGTTGAGTTGTTGTTGTTGACGTTGTTTGTTGAATAAGGAAAAGAAAGAAAGAAGAAGGAATAAAAAAATAAAATAAAAAATGAACAAATCTCTCTGTTTGTCCAAATGAAGAAGAGGAAGTTGGTGGGCCGGGTCGTGGTGACCTGGGCCCGACCCGAGGCCCAACCATTAAATAATAATTTAATTAATATTTATTATAAATAAATAGATTAAATATGATTTTAAATGAAATAAATTCTAAAAAATAGAGAAAATTTAAGAAAAATTCTAAAAAATTTAGGGAAATTTATATTTTGGCTAAATAAAGAGAAATTTGAGAATTTCTATGAAAAAATGAAGTATTCAAGATTTTGACGAGGCATTATGTCGAGGTTTTATCCTTGTAAAGCATGAAATTGACAAAAATAGTCATGAATTTCAAGTAAATGCGGAACAAAACTCTAACACGACCAAATTGGAACACAAATGATTATCAGGTACTCAGTGGACCGTTGGTGAGTGTGAGAAGTCGTGTTGGTGGCGTGTGAGAGCTGCGAGCGTAGAGTTTACTCATGATAATTGTGAGTAAAACCAACCGGAGTACTTATATTGATTTATTTGTGCATTTAATTGAGTTATTATGTTTGTTGAGCAGTACTTCCTTGTGGATTATGATTTGTTGAATTCTCTTCGGTTATATCTATCATTGGTGATTTATTGGCTTGATTTTTGTTTGGATTCCTTAATGAGTGGTCTATTGGGTCTAAGTGGACAATATGGTGCTCACGGTCTATACCGGGAGTGTAATGGCCCGATTTTCAATGGCCGTTATTGATGAGGAAATTGCGGACGTGGACACCAGCGGGGACGTTCGTGGGTCCCATAGTGAAAACGGAGCACGGCCGGATAGGGTTTACAGTCCATTTTGGGTGCTTTAGTGGTGAAGTTGCGATGTATAGGTCCAAATTAGTTAAATGGCATCGCAATATGTGTGTTTATATTGTTCATTAACGAGTGAGGGGTGTAATGCGGTTTCGCCGCGACGGGTGCATAGGCGCGCGGACCGGGCGGTGAATAGTTAATACACTAGGACGGGGGACTAGGTGCACCCATTAAATAATAAAATTCATTAAATAGTTCATTATAAATGATGTTGAGACGGTCGGTACCGTCGTTATGCGCGAACGGCATCGGGCGAGGTTCGGAGTCGGGTATTGGAATGCCCTGAAGAACAAATAATTGGTGCCATTTGAATAAGACAAGGAAAGGGGTATGAGGTCAATTTTGGCATTTTATGGGACCATTTGACTTCATCTTGGCCTTTAAAACAAATCTTGAGATGTGTATTTGATTTGAGATGAAATGATGTATATATAAGTGGGATTTTTACACTTTTGGTCATTTTCTCTCTCCTCTCTCTCTCTTGGACGAAAATGGAAGGAAGAAAGAGGGTTTGAGGTGTTTCATTTGAGGATTTGAAGGCTTTGTGAGTGGGGAATCAACAAACCAAGGTTAGATCCTCAATCATCTTTAATTGCTTTATGATTTGATACCATTTTTGTGATTTTGATGAATGGGTTTGAAAATGGAAATTTTTAGTTTAAATGGTGTAATTGAGGTCATTGACGTTTTATGGAAGTATGGGAATTTAATTTATGGGTTGTGAGGTGTTTGGAGAGTCAAAATGTTAAATTTGGAAATTTCTGGACAACGAGCAATTAGCGCGCTAATTGGAGAAATTAGCGCGCTAATCACGCTGATTGAAGACGATAATGAACAGTGATTGAGATAAATTAGCACGCTAATTGATCTCATTAGCGCGCTAATTGTTCACTGGACTCTCAAAAATTGGAAAATGAGAAAATGAGTCAAACTAACATTATGAACCCATTAATTGATCATTAAACCTCACAAATGAATTCCAGGAGTCTCGGAATAGTAATTGGAGTCGGGGATTTGGAGGAATCGGATCGGGATTTGGGTTTCGGTAATCGGAGTGCGATATAGGTGCGTAAACCCCAACAAAACACATCGAATATTTAATTATTTAAATTCTTGCGTTTATTATTCTTGAAATTCATATTCATTGTGATCATGGGTTGGTCTGGTTATTGGTTGGTGTTGGATTTGTTTTCACTATCGAAGTTTATTCGGGACGATTGTGGCACGTGATCAAGCATGCTAGATTGTAGCACGTGTACTTGCGTCGCCGGTGGATTGTGACCCGAGCCGCGGGGTGCATGTGTTCGGTGGATCTGTGATTTGTTCCGGTCACCGTTAGTGGTCCGGGTGGATCCCAGGTGTGATGTGTTTCCTCTGGGCTCTCGGATTGACGAAGTATGATCTAGTATGTGAGATTGCATTCTACTTTTGTCTGGTTTTATCGTAATTGTTGTGGAGCATATTGTTGACATTATGATTATTCATTGATCATCTTGCATGCTTGTTACCTACACATGCAGGGTTTATGGTCGCCCATACTTTTTGCATGTGTAGCTAACGTTAGTTATTGGCCTCTCGAATCTGTTTATTATTTACTCGATGGTTTTCTTTGGGAGTTTACTCACTTTGGACTCGTCACCGTATGTGTTGGGTGATTTGAGTGCGGATTTGATAAGTGCGGGGACAAGGAGACACGTAAAGATTATCTCGTGACGAAAGACATGAACTACTCCTCTTATACGCTGTTGATTGTATGTATGTATTTGTTTTATCTTTGGGTTTGGGTTGTGAGAGTTATATTTTAGTTTGTTTATGACTTTGAGGATGACACTTGATTTATATTTATGGACCGTATTTTGGTATGGTTTCCACGTTAGATTAATTGATATTTAGACTTGTTACATTTGGTATCATTTAATGATTTGAGACTTCCGCGCATAATCTTCCATTGCGTAATAATTTATGGTTAAATGATATTAAAGGGCATAATTTAAGGATAAATGATATTAGAGGAACTAAAGTTAACAGGAAATTGATTGATAATGGATAACTGGGCGCGGGACACAACTGGCGGTTGAGTGGTCAGTTGTGGGCCCGCGTGGCCTCCCGTGGCGGACCAATGTGGATAATTGGGGCCGCCACATTTTGGTATCAGAGCTTAGGTTTAAGGAACCCAGGGAGTGAGATTTGGGTTATGGTTACCTCTGATACCACCACATTTTGGTATCAGAGCGAGGTCAAACCTTGGGAATTGGAGATTGAACAAGAGCATAAACTTAATGAATAAATCTTAGAGGTGGAAACCACAAGTGAATGATTAAAGTCTTAGTTGGGAAGTGATGCGAGGCGGGTAGATTCAGGAAATTATATATATACGTGTATGTTTTGATTGTGTATTACATATTATACGCGTATATATACTCGAGTCTGATCCAATGCACGTTGGTTGTGCAGTTTATGATGGACGGACAGACTCCTACTACTCCGCCGACTACTCAGCAGGAGGTTGGGGAGACTAGTGACCATACCAATTAGTGAGGTAGCTGATTTATGAGCCATGGTGCAGAGAATGATTGAACAACGCTTATTACAAGAAGATCGAAGCGCTTATTACATCGCCTCGGATGGGCGAGTTGATGGAGTATATTCGGAGTTCGAGGACGCCAGCAGTAGCACCGACTGCTGAGCGTGTTCCACCTACTACTACTCAGACCGCATTAGCAAGAAGCACATTTTACTACGCAAGCGACGGGTCGAGACAAATGATGAGAGAGAGAGTTGAGCTGTGGTGGTACCAACGAGAACTATCGTAGTGACACCCACTACTACAGAGAGCGAAGCGATAGGGACTTCGACTGCTAGGAGTAGGATGTCAGAGGCAGCTAAGATGGTGAAGGATTTTATGAGGTTTAACCCTACATACTTCACTGGAGTCAGTGATCCTGAGGTTGTCGGCCGATGGTTGATGACACATCGACGACTACACCCAATTGCTTGGAGGTACCGAGGTAGACCGAGCACGTATTTCGGATTCTTGTTTGAGGGTCGTGCCCGCATTTGGTGGACCACCTACACCGACATACATGCTACGCCAGCGACGTGGGGGGAGTTCAGGCAGCTATTTCTGGACGAGTATATTCCCACGGAGGTGCAGTTACGATTGAGGGAGCAGTTCTTAGGTTTGCGACAGGGTACCATGTCGGTATCACAGTACATGGATCGATTCGGTACCTCATGATGTATGCTTATGGATGTGGCTAATATCGAGAGGTTACGATCTACTATTTTATCGAGGTCCGGATGAGAGGATCGGAGGTGTGATAGTCGCGACGGTGCGAGACGCTACTGGATTGTTTATGATAGGGCGTTGGCTTCGCGAGACATATTTGCTGCAGAGCGAGGAGCAATCAGATCATCGTACACCCAGAGATGATTTGCAGTTGGATCATGATTTCAGTGACAATCGTGATTTGAGGGATGATCAGTACGACTATGATGACGAAGTAGATAGATTGGAGTCGCGAGGACGACCAGGACCAGACTGATGATCAATTCAATAATGACGATCGCCAGGTGGTACATGAGATTGTACATATACCGAGACAACAACCGAGACAGTCGTACATACAAAATCAGGATCAGAGGGACCGGAGTTGGGGTCAGCGCTCTAGGACCGACAGTCTGGATGCAGGGACAGACGTAAGTGTTATCGGTGCGGACAGAGAGGTCACATCAGTGTGAATTGCCCTGGAGCCTCTCCAGCATCAGAGATTCCATAGACTGGGGAGAGAGTTCACATTATAGTACCGCCAGTCAGAGAGACGACCCGACAACATGAGTAGGGTTGTTTTACTAGTCCTTTTTCATGCATTCGTTGCATATAGGTTGGTTAGTTTATTTTTGAACCAGAGTGTTCTAGTGGATGTGTTCACTAGGGTTATTGTGAGATTGTGAGATTAGTAGATGTGTTCACTAGGAGGTGGTTGTGAAACTGGTAGATGTGTTCACCAGGAGATTGTGAAACTGGTTGATTGGTTCACCAAGAGATTGTGAATTTGGTTGATTGGTTCACCAGGAGTCCATTTGCAACTGGTTGTTGTGGGATTGGTTGATGTTTTCACCAGGGACTGGTCGATATGTTCACCAGGGACTGGTTGATATGGACTGGTTGATGAGTTCACCAGGGATTGATTTGTACACCAGGAGTGAGTGGACGACTGGTTGATCGGTTCACCAGTGGCAGATTGATTTTTCTTCACCTAGATTGAGGTTGATTTGTTTACCAAAATTTGGGGTTGATTAGTTCACCGAAAGTGTTAGTGGAATAGTGATTGATTAGGTTGACTACATTTGTTTAGATTAGTTGACCTGATAGATAATTGTATCTACGTTGTAGTTCTCTGAGACGAGATATTAGTTATCTCAAATTTCGGGACGAAATTTCAAATTAGTTGGGAAGAACTGTAACGACCCGATTTTCAATGGTCGTTATTGATGAGGAAATTGCGGACGTGGACGCCAGCGGGGACGTTCGTGGGTCCCATAGTGAAGACGGAGCACGGCCGGATAGGGTTTACAGTCCGTTTTGGGTGCTCTGGTGGTGAAGTTGCGATGTATAGGTCCAAATTAGTTAAATGGCATCGCAATATGTGTGTTTATATTGTTCATTAACGAGTGAGGGGTGCGGTTTCGCCGCGACGGGTGCATAGGCGCGCGGACCGGGCGGTGAATAGTTAATACACTAGGACGGGGGACTAGGTACACCCATTAAATAATAAAATTCATTAAATAGTTCATTATAAATGATGTTGAGACGGTCGGTACCATCGTTGTGCACGAACGGCACCGGGCGAGGTTCGGAGTCGGGTATTGGAACGCCCGGGAGAACAAATAATTGGTGCCATTTGAATAAGACAAGGAAAGGGGTATGAGGTCAATTTTGGCATTTTATGGGACCATTTGACTTCATCTTGGCCTTTAAAACAAATCTTGAGATGTGTATTTGATTTGAGATGAAATGATGTATATATAAGTGGGATTTTTACACTTTTGGTCATTTTCTCTCTCCTCTCTCTCTCTTGGACGAAAATGGAAGGAAGAAAGAGGGTTTGAGGTGTTTCATTTGAGGATTTGAAGGCTTTGTGAGTGGGGAATCAACAAACCAAGGTTAGATCCTCAATCTTCTTTAATTGCTCTATGATTTGATACCATTTTTGTGATTTTGATGAATGAGTTTGAAAATGTAAATTTTTGTTTAAATGGTGTAATTGAGGTCATTGACGTTTTATGGAAGTATGAGAATTTAATTTATGGGTTGTAAGGTGTTTGGAGAGTCAAAATGTTAAATTTAGAAATTTCTGGACAGCGAGCAATTAGCGCGCTAATTGGAGAAATTAGCGCTAATCACGTTGATTGAAGACGATAATGAACAATGATTGAGATAAATTAGCACGCTAATTGATTTCATTAGCGCGCTAATTATTCACTGGACTCTCAAAAATTAGAAAATGAGAAAATGAGTCAAACTAACATTATGAACTCATTAATTGATCATTAAACCTCACAAATGCATTCCAGGAGTCTCGGAATAGTAATTGGAGTCGGGGAATTGGAGGAATCGGTCGGAAATTTGGGTTTCGGGTAATCGGAGTGCGGTATAGGTGCGTAAACCCCAACAGAAACACATCTGGAGTATTTAATTATTTAAATTCTTGCGTTTATTATTCTTGAAATTCATATTCATTGTGATCATGGGTTGGTCTGGTTATTGGTTGGTGTTGGATTTGTTTTCACTATCGAAGTTTATTCGGGACGATTGTGGCACGTGATCAAGCATGCTAGATTGTAGCACGTGTACTTGCGCCACCAGTGGATTGTGACCCGAGCCGCGGGGTGCATGTGTTCGGTGGATCTGTGATTTGTTCCGGTCACCGTTAGTGGTCCGGTGGATCCCAGTGTGATGTGTTTCCTCTGGCGTTCGGATTGACGAAGTATGATCTAGTATGTGAGATTGCATTCTACTTTTGTCTGGTTTTATCGTAATTGTTGTGGAGCATATTGTTGATATTATGATTATTCATTGATCATCTTGCATGCTTGTTACCTACACATGCAGGGTTTTATGGCTGTCCATACTCTTTGCATGTGTAGCTAACGTTAGTTATTTGCCTCTGAATCTGTTTATTATTTACTCGATGGTTTTCTTTGGGAGTTTACTCACTGGACTCATCACCGTATGTGTTGGGTGATTTGAGTGCAGGATTTGATAAGTGCAGGGACAAGGAGACACGTAAAGATTATCTGTGACTAAAGACGTGAACTACTCTTCTTATACGCTGTTGATTGTATGTATGTATTTGTTTTATCTTTGGGTTTGGGTTGTGAGAGTTATATTTTAGTTTGTTTATGACTTTGAGGATGACACTTGATTTATATTTATGGACTGCATTTTGGTATGGTTTCCACATTAGATTAATTGATATTTAGACTTGTTACATTTGGTATCATTTAATGATTTGAGACTTCCGCTGCATAATCTTCCGCTGCGTAATTTATGATTAAATGATATTAAAGGGCATAATTTAAGGATAAATGATATTAGAGGAACTAAAGTTAACAGGAAATTGATTGATAATAGATAATCAATGGGCGGGGACAAATTTGGCGGTTGAGTGGTCAGTTGTGGGCCCGTGTGGCCTCCCGTGACGGACCAATGTGGAAAATTGGGGCCGCCACAGGGAGTATATCAACTCTGGACGTAGTTAAACCCGCAGTTTGAAATTGCGGTGGCCGTATGTTGAACTGTGTGTGACACAGCGGTGCCCGTGTGCGAACTAAGTGTGACTTGAGGCTAAATGTCTTAATCTAGACTGCCTTGGGTTTGCGTAGGTCCAGAATATGTCTTGGAAGACATGTTGTGAACTAAGTGTGGCAACTTGGTGGACTTGGGATACTTATATGCCTTTTCTTTTAGCTTTGTACTCTCGACACTCATTTATCGTTGTTATCTCGGTGATTCACTTATCATGCTATTTTATAATCTTTGTGATATCCATGCATGATACTAGTTTAGCCATTTATGTAACATTTGAAATGTTGTTAAGACTCTATTGGTATTTTACTCTCTACTTCACTATACTCACCGTCTAGTTTGTTACGGTAGGTACATACCGACAAGCAGACAGGGGCAAGGGACCAACACTAGGCGATTGAAGTCGAGGGCCACGTGGTGACCTCCTCTCGCTATCTGAGTATGCTATTTGTACTACTTATGTATTTGTTTTTGATACACGTACTGGGACATGGGTTTTTATGAGATCTTAGGACATGTATACAGTATTTGAATCTCCTCTGACTTATTATACTGTTTGGATGTATACATATGCGGGGTTTTCACACTCTTGGTTTTCTTGACTAGTGTCTTAAGGTTATTCAGTTTAGTTGGAATAGAATTTGCTTCAGTTGTACTTTGATAACTCACTAAATTGATTAACTCCATATTTAAATTGTTAAATAAATGGTAAATGATAAGGAAGACTGACTAGGCTTGCGTGACTCAGCGAAACTGGCTTGGGGGCCCACGTAGGTCTAGGCCAGGCAGTGGCCTATTCTAGGATTGTGAAATTTAGGGCCATCACAACAACAACCCAATTTAAATGCACAAATGAAATAATATAAATACTCTCACTGGTTTTACTCACAGTACTATGCAAACTTCTTGCAACACTCCATGCTCGCGCGGTTTCACAGGCCACCAAAATAACCTCGTACACTCTTCACCAGCCTACTAAACACCTGGTGATCATTGTCGGTCCAATTTGGTCGTGTTAGAGTTTTACTTCCTTTTAATTGTAATTCCTTATTAATTTTCATATTTTACCTAATTTTTCATAATTATTTTAGTAGTGTAATTTGGTTAGTTTTCGGGTATTGGGTCGTATTCAAACCTATTTAAGTCCCCAAGAGATCCCAAAAAATTTCTAAAATTTTACAAAAAACACATTGTGTACAGTGTCACGCCGTCGGGACGTCATGAGATTTTACTCCTAGCAGCGTCCCTACAGCGTGAAATTGGGGCTCGCGACGTCTCACCCAGACGCCCCAGTCGGAGATTTTTCACACCTCCGGCTTGCGTTGCTTTACTTCGAGCCTATCCCAACCACATTAGGATTTCCATTACAACATCAAACCTCTCTCGGCTTGTGTCAATACCTCGCCAAGTTGTCAATTTCGAAAAATTATTCAAAAATAACCAAAAATCCTCAAACTTACGACACTTCCAAATAGCCGGTCTCCACGTTGTAAAAAACATTTCTCGACTATTCCAAGCCCGACAAAACTACATCGAAAACTCAATAAAATCGAAATCCCAATTCGGGGTGCGAAAACATCGCGACGAAAACTTGCGAAATGGGTGTCAAAACGTAGAGTAACGCATAAAGGAGTTGAAATCTCACCTCAAATCGTGTAGTTGATCGATCCCCATCGTCGATCCGAGCTCGGAACCGCCGAAACCCACTCCTTTTCATTTTTCATGGTGAGGAGAGAGAGAAAAGAGAAAGAAATGAGAGAGTGAGATTTGACTCACCCTTATATAGGGCGAGTCTCATCTTGGTGTGTTCGCTTATCTCGAGGCACATCTTGTGATCCACAATCACACCAGCCACCAACTACTATGGGACGCACTTGGAGACTCTCCCTTTGTCCTTATCTCTTTTGCACAAATAATTGGCATTTCCTCAAGCGTTTCTGTGCTTGGCATGAACCATAGTTCATACTGTCGAGTGCGAATAAAATTTCTAAAACTCGAACATATTCCCGAATTAATTTATTATTATATTTTATTTTTCAATTGTACACGAAATTTGTTTCTAGGACCCGTGTACTTGTATTTGTTCACCTAATACCCATTCATCACATTCTTCGAGTGAACTCCACTTACAATTTAACGTCGTCTTGTCACACAGACACAGTATACATCAATAATACATGTCATTATACAAAAATAATATGAATTTTTGAGTTATTACATGGTAGGTTGGGCTTGAGCTATAGTTATTAGGCCCGAGCCCGGCCCAAACTCAGCCTATAAACATATCTTCTTGGAAAATGGAAACTATAGGCTTCGAGAATAGGTGTGGATCTCTCGATGGGCTCTGTCCACAATAATTGAAAAGACGAGAGCTAACTTAAAACGAATTGAGTCTCTTGCCACTTGTCACTTGTCAGTTGAATCAGCAATTGTTGATGTTTTTTAGAGTAGATAAAATATCATTATATATAGTTGACAAAAACAATACGTATAAGCTTTATTTCTACAATATCTCAATTTGATAGCCTTAAAGTGTGCCAGAGTACAATTGTTTCTCTGAGTTCCCTAATAACGATATTCATGAAAAATGAAAGGAAAATGATAATTTAAGATGCTTTAAGCGCACACTTTTTAGCTATTTACGATATTTTGTTATATGTGAGGCCTACATAAGAGGAGACAAGAAGAAACATACTTGGGTGCACAATTTATTTTTTAGCTATTTTGGAAAATGATAATTTAACCCACTTTTGATGCACACTTTTTTTATTAGCTACTTATACTCTTTTTTGTCTCCTCATGCGTGGACTCCACATATGATAAAACACCATAAATGATTAAAAAATAAAGTGTACTCCCGAGTTAGTTAGATTATCATTTTCCAAAATGAAAACCATGTTTTATTTATTTCTAAAAGAAACTTAGAAATCGCTACATCAACATCGTACATCAACATCGTCATGTAAACTTTACTAGAATATATATGGTCGGAGTAACCTTCATGATTCTTTCTTAAAAGATTAAAGACTTAATGAAGACAAAGTTTTTGTGACCAAATTAACGTAATTAATAAAATTAAATAACCTTTAGAATAGCTTACGAATGAGAAGAGCTTTATCCTTTAGTGGGCTGACTCGACTCAAGCCCAATGCAGTCGGTTAAGACGCATATCGGGTGGTGTAGATCAAAAAAAAAAGAAAGAAAAGAAAACATATGTAAGGAAACCCTTTTTTAATTAATTATTAATATTCATTTTTTGATATCTAATTCTTAATATTCTTATTATTGATGATTCAAGTCAAAAGGAATTAAAATTGGTTACTAATGCTAATTGAGTTTTTTTTTGTCAGATCTAATTAGTAGCAGAGTTGAATTTGTAGTTTCTCAAATAAAAAAAACAAAGAGTTGAAATTGTAGCAATTAAACCTTATAATATAAACTATCAACAGACGGTACATCAAAGTGGTTTGACATTTCAACGTTTTAAAAGGATGTCTCGACTGTTAAAGTCTCTTAAATGAGATGGTAAAAACATCACTTGCAAAAGGCAAGAACTCGGAAGATCGTGGTTTGATTCCCACTGTAGTTAAAAAAAAAAAAAAAAAAAAAAAAAGAAAAGCGAATGTCTTGATTTTGAGACTCCTCAAATGCAGAAATTACTGTTGGAATGACTTTTTTTTCTCGAAAACTACTGAAATAACTTTACCCCTTAATGAGACAATCTAGCTTGAGCTTGAAATAGTCAGTTATGTCCGAATATCGAACAATCTAGACCCAAAAAAAAGAGCTTGTAATAAACTCATTTGATCAATTAGATCTGCTTTGTGAAATGTGTATTTTTCCAATCACCAAATTTTTTTTTTTTTTTTAATTAAAGGGAAAAAACAACATTACTCGCCCAATCCAAGCTCGAGCTGCATTGATCCACCAAAAAAAAAAAAAAAAAAACTTTCTCAGTAAACGTGACTATATTTGTAATCTTCAAAATCGATCTCTCTCTATAAAGAGACTCAAGCCTAGACTTTATAGGCAATCAACCAAGCATTATAAGCCATCACAAACGCGTAGAAGTGACATGTATTTTCATTGTTTGATTCTCTCGTCGAGAAGTGCATGCACATATCTTCATGTGTATATCGCACAAACACTGATGAGTGCGCAACAGAGTACGTTTTTGATAACCAACTACTCCTCAAGTCGGCTACGAAGAAGATCGTTGGATTGCGGAACCACTTCAATTAGTACTACTTAACACGTTAAAATCGTGGACCTAACCGACCGAATTCTACCCCCATAGCCCCATTCGTCTCGAACTCCTCCAAACGGACGCACCGATCACTAGATCTAGTGTAGGTAAGCGCATCTTTCGATTCCGTTCCTTGATTGATCATATATACTTTTATGGGTTTGATTAGATGTTGTTCCTCTTGGTTGATTTTAGTGATTCTGCATAGTGTTTGGTTGAAGATTCATCTAATAGTTTGATTGTATTGATTTTCATGCTTTTTGATCTCTGATTTGGTCATTGGAAGCGCAAAATTGAATTGGGTAGTTCTGAATCCTTTTTTGTTTTCATGTACTACACTTGTTTGATGAAATGCCGCACTCACGTGAATTTTTGGGATTTTGGAATTGATTTCAATTGCTTCCAAGCCTAGAAGAAAAGAGGATTTTTTTTTACTTTCTTGTTTATTAAGGGCGTTGAATCGAGCAGAGTGGAAGAGTTTGATCCATGTAGTTGATTGCAACTAATTTGGGATTTAGGCTTTGTTGTCATTGTTGTTTACTTTATTTTTTAGAGAAATGCTAAAGTGACCCATTATTGTCACTCACTAAGAGCACAAACCCTTTTTTTTTTTTTACTTTTTTTACAATTTTATGCTTGAGGGTAATGCTAAGGTTACCCACTACGAACACTCACTACGACTACAAAATTGTTAAAAAAAATAAAGGTGCGTGCTCATAGCATGTCCTTAGTGAGTCACCCTAGCACTCATCTATTTTTTATTGGTAATTGCAGTAACCATACAAGTTGATTAGTTGCTCGTTAATTCAAGTCTCAACTAGTTATTGCCAGTTGGACTTGAGGGAGAGTGTTTAGAATAGTCGCATATCGGGTATCCTAGTGAGTATTAAGTGGGTTATTACAGTTGATGTGTGGGACACTATCTTGCCTTTGCATGTTGGTGAAGCTGCCACCCCAAACCTTAAGCACTCACCCATAAACGCTCTCTCTCCTGTATAAACTTGGACATGGGTATTCCATCACCATAAACTCTAATTACACCTCATATGCAAAGTACAACTATTTGAACTGTGGATTTCTGTTAGGAATAGGAATAGCATCTTCTTCTGTTAGGAATAGGAATAGCATCTTCTATTGAGATATATAACTGTTTTTAAGTGCTTTTTGACTTTGTCTTGATATTGTCATGAATGAAGTTGAAATAGTTTCAATGGGTTTTTTCTAGGTTGCTTAATGCATTTATTGTTTGTTGTTTAGAATTTGGGTTTTCATGGACGAGGTTGTGGAAGCAGTTGAGAAGGTGAAAAAGGAGTGGGAGGAGACGTATGCACAAGCTGTTTTGCATTTAAAAGCGATTGAAGAGTATGGTTTATCCAAAAAAGAAGCAGACGAAGAGAATTCTCTTCAAAGATTGAATGGTCTTGCACAGGATAAGTTGTCGTTACTGAGATCACTGCAATTTAGGCTTGATCTTCTTGCTCCGCAACTACCCACAGAGGAAGAAGTTCAATCTGCTCAGTCAATGCTGAAATCTTGGAAGGATCAATATCAAAGGTTCTAACTTTCTTTGTCTTTTGGTTTTATTTTCTTTAACATTTCTAGTGACATGAACTTTTTAGGCCTTTTTCATTCATAAGCTACATAGGATGGCGCCAATGTGCTGTTTGTGAGTGGATTAAAATTTGAAAAAAAAAAAAAATGATTAACAAATGCTCTTTAGCTTACATAAATCTTCATGATTTTGTCATTTGCATTTTGATTATTTTGCTCATTTCTCTTTTTCTTTTGTCATGGATTACTACAACTTTGTGCCATTTATGGATTCTCTACTTTGAATGACTAAATGATAATTTTTTTTTTTTTGATTGCAGTATGCACTTGGGCTTGAGGAATGCCAATTTGCAGGCAAAAGCGAATATTAGAAAAGCAGCGCAAGCAGAGGTAGTATATCTTATGTTCCTTCTTTGTTATCCCTTTTTACGATTTATGAAAAGTTGCTACCCAGACAGTTAGGATGCAAAAGAAATATCTCCTATGATTTAAAAAAAAATAAATTACAAACACTACCCTTAACTAAGGTGACGGTTAAACTTGCACAAGTCTTGCCATAAATTCAAACACAGATTAAGAAGTTTAGTTTTGAGTGGCATCTCTACTAAACTAAGATATGTTTAATTTGCAAATGGATGTCGCTCTGAAAGTTGGTTTTGGCATGAAAATAACCAATAATCCAGCTCTTTTTTTTTCATCAGTTTATGTATTCTAATCTGTTCTCTCTGGTCCTTTGTACCTTGGTATTTCTATATTTTCTCTTGTATGTCTTCAGTCTTTAAATTTAGTTTGTGCGTGATAACAGAGGGAACTTCTTTTAGGAGGTGGCGAGGAGTCTACAGCCCGCAGACGGAATTTGCAGTACGTACCTAATACTTTCCTTCTTCAGCAACTGTGTCTTCTGCATTAAAATGTCTTGGTTTTTCCATTAGGAAAATGATAATCTAATACACTCTCATCGCACACTTTGGGAGCAAACACTTGTCTTTTAGCCATTTATGGTGTTTTGTCGATGTGGGGCCCACGCTTGGAGATGTGCGCTCAAAGTGTGCGTTAAAAGTGGGTCATTTTATCATTTTCCTTTCCATTAATATAGATTTGCTTCAAAACTTCACCCTATTTTTGGTGCATGCAAATAGTCCTTGCGTGGTTAGATTAGATCCTCTTTAAGACTTATGAGGGTGCATTCCTTGACCTTTTGTGGTGTCTACCTTTGGTGAATGTATTCTATAACATTGCCATGTGCACCATCTGCCTCCCCTTTTTTATTTCTTCCTTTCTGTTAGAACTATTAATAGCTATTTTGCTTGTTTAAGTGATTGTTTATAAGTTGACAAAAAACATCTTGGTCTTATTCATCCTTTGAACAGTTAAGTTTTTACAGTATTTTTTGAAAGCAAACATTTCTTATACATAAATGACTTTTAGGACAAAAGCCGGAATGACCTCTGTAGCAGAAAGTATCACAGAGAGCCTTCGACGATCTCGTCAGCTGATGGTTCAGGTCTTCTTCTTCTTCTTCTTTTCCATTTTAATTCAAGTGCTTTGGATAAGCTCCTTTTGGTGGTCTTTTTTTTTCCTCTTATTATTATTATTATTATTATTTTTATTTTTATTTTATTTTTTGTTGGAGAGCTCCTATTTTGTTGTTTTTCATCTTTGAAGTTCATTTTTTTTGCAGGAGGTGGAAAGAAGCACGAGCATGCTGTCGACTTTTGGTATGTTCTTTCCCTCAGCACAGTCCTATGCTTATTGTCAATGAATTATGAAAAAAAGATCTCATTTTTCTATCCTATGTTTGTTATAAAATCTTGACACATTGGGACCTATTCTAGAACTGTTTCATATTTTCTGTTTAGTGCTCTTTGAGGAAGTTGGTCATTTTACGAGAAAACTACAAGAGTCAATTGTCACGGTTCAATTGGATGAAAAGCCAAAAGCGAAGTAATAATGATACATTTCCACAAAAGATATTGTGCAGAATTGTTTCCACATGTTATTGATATTGAGACATATAGACTGTTTCTTGAGCTATGTGTGGACTTGTGTTGGAATTGGAGGCATAGTTGTGAAGTTTTGTGTGTTAAGTCCCGGTCTATGCCATCCAAGAGTGTGGAGAGATTAGTTGTATATGTGGGGGTTTTGCTTGAGTGGGTTCTCCAAAATGCCAAGCAAGTTAGAGTTCTCACTCCGAACTTATAAGCCTTTATCTTTCTTCTCAACCCTGGTGTACCACCTCCTTTCCATAAAAAAAAAAAAAAAACCTTTCTTCTCAACTAGTCAATGCGAGACTATTTTTCATCTCCAACACTATTAATTAGTAAATACTGAATAGATTCTATTAAGGTGGTAGTGCTCATACAAATTGGATTTGTAGTGTTTAAACATTATTGTAGCCATCACATGGTCGTTTATATCTTACTTTTCTCTGATATAAAAGGTTGTCTGCCAGACCTCAGAGGTGTTCTTTGTTTTTAAAACTGCTCTTTTAAAGCTCCTCCTGTGCTTTAGATTTTGCTTTTGGTGCCGCCTATTGCTAATACAGTTAGTTCTTAACAGACGAGTCTACCGGTGTCCTACGGAAGGCAGATAGCGAGTACAAGGGGCATCGCTCGTTACTGATGCGAACTCGAAATCTACTTTCCACTATGCGACGGCAAGACGTTCAAGATAGGTATATAATAGTTTTGCAGACCATTATCTTTGCAATTTTGGAATTGGCCCTCTGAAATAACTGAATAAAATTTGTGTTTATGGACAGGATGATTGTTGGTGCTTTGTTTGTCATTTTCTGTTGTGCTGTTCTCTATGTCGTCTCCAAGCGCATTGGACTGCTAGCATTGCAAATGAAGGTCATTGCTGCTATCAAGGCAGGGATGATTAGGGAGGTACCAATGAGGCCTGGAACTGTTGACAATGTGTTAAACCTGGTTCAACCTCCAGTTCATGAAGAAGTGGTTCTCAACGCTGAGGTGCCACCAAGACGCGTGCTTGGCGAACTCTGAACTTCTTTTCAATACGCCTGAGTCAGTTTTTGTATAGAAAGAAACTTCATGAATGCAAAAGAGATGCCTAACATCAGTCGACAATTGGAATTTTTTCACCATTTTTGCAAGTAAACACAGTTTTTTCTGTCACTTTTTCTTTTAAGTTTCTTTCTTCTTTTGTTCATCTATGTTACTATTTTGAGATGATACTTTAGTATTGTTCTATCACTCTTTTATGCAAAACACATTTTAATGGTTTGGAGCAAAAGAAAAATTAAAATCTAAATTGTTGAAAAGTCAATGGACTTAACAGATATTCATATCTCACCCACCAATCACATATAGTCTGTTGAGTTGCATCTCTTTAAAAATGTGATTGAACACAGTCTCAACCAAACAGTCAAAAAAAGACCAACAAACATTTCAACAAATCCTCTCACTGTGAACTTGCCACTAACTCAAAAGTATGTATGCATATGCTTTCTTTAGAAATTTTAGATTGATCATCAAGTTCTCACCCATCAAAGAATTATTGTCTGATGGCTCTAGTAATCTACTGGTACGACTTAATCTGCTTCGCCATTGTTGGAGTTGCCATCTTCATCTCTTTATGGGTCATAACACATCACAGAGGGGAGTCAAGCAGGTATAGTACTGACAGCTTGTATGAAAGCTTGTTGGCTTCTCATGGATCGGCAGATGCAGGTCATGTAATGCTTGAAGAATCTGCGTTGACGCAGTCGGGCTGCGTAAGCTCTTCCGAGCTTTGGACCACTTGTTGGAGAGGAGTGAAGCCTATATGGTTGCTGATTCTCAGGTTGGTTTCTGCAGTTGTCATGGCAGGAATCTTGTTATGGGATGTCCGAAGCTATGGTTCCACTATCTTCATATACTACACGGAGTACATTTCTTACTCACTTTTTACCATTATTAGTCATGTTGAATTTGCAACTGCATATGATTAGTATTTGTTTGATTTGGAAAAATATATTCGCATCTCCTTTATAAGATTTAAACGGCGAAAGAGTGCTAAATAAGATTTTCCTTCTCTCTTTTATCTCCTGCATTATTATCGAACTGCATATTAAATTTTAATTCCAGGGCTCTCAATGCCTCAAATCTTATGGTAATTCCAATTGTTTCACAGGTGGACATTTGCGTTAATTATTTTCTATTTCGTGGTATGTGTTACTTCAATGCAATTACTTCAATCGTGCTACAAGACTTTTTAGAATGTCTAATAAATTTGTCTGTTTAACATGTTTTGTTTGTTAATAGCTTGGTACCATTGTATCTGCCTATGGATGCTTTGGGTATTCCGACATGCTTGACAACAAAACTGAGGAAATCAGCGAGTACCTTAAAGAAGACTTTGAAGAGAACAAATCCAAGAGTACCATGAGCTTTTTACCAAATAAAATCTCCATTAAGATCAAAATGCAACGCCGTAGTAATTCGGAAGAAATTGAGGGCGGAGCTGGATTTTTGGGACAGCTGATGCAAATTGTATATCAGGTTTCTCCCTGCGTATTGCTTTGTTTCATCTTGTTTTGATTTTATTTCAATATGTGATCTTGTCATGGTACTCGTCAAGTTTATGGCGCTGATGTTTATTAATCTCTTCTTGTAGACTTGTGCAGGAGCCATGGTCCTCACAAACTTCATGTTTTGGTGCATTATCGTGCCGTTTCTATCGCTTCAACATTTCAAACTAAGCAAAGTAAGTTTTTTCTCACAAGTTGTCCTCAACTGCTTGATTGAAACAAAACTTTGAACATTCAATATTAGCAAATATGACTTGAAACTGAAATCCATTGACCAGGGCCAGTCCTGTCCTGTCCTGACATTTTGAGGGCCTTGGGCAAAATCTTAAAATGGGACCTTCAATAAATACATAATTAATACATACAAATATTATTAAGCAAATTTAGCATACAAAGATATGTTGGTTGTTGCATTATTAAGTTATATGTTATTTAATAAATCATTACAAGTGATTTTTCAAAAATAACAATATGTTATAATATATCAATTATATATTAGTTAAATTTTACCAAAGTAATATATTATGATATGCAATATGTGATTTTTCAAAATTAACAATATTTATATGTCAATTAATATAAGTATTTCTACAATACTTATTTGTCTTCAAAAGTATTTTGTATATAGTGTATCTAATTGTGTTATTCTAACATTATAAAATTTTATAAATTGTACATGTTTTTGTATAAGGAACAAATATATAGTACTTGTTAACAAAATTATTAATAAATTATTATAATGTTAATTTTGATTAACTAGTTCGCTTAAAAATAAATATTAATTCTATTATTTTTATAGTTTATAATGATTTTAAACAATACTTTATTGAAGTAAAAATTTATTTAAGCTTCATCATCACATACTTTTTTAAAGTAAGAAGCTATCTAAATTTCCTCAAAGTAAAAAAAAAAAAAAAAAAAAAAAAATTAATTGCATAAAATATACACAATTCAAGCATTATTATAGCACACATTATATATTTGTTGAAATATAGAAAGATATACACGAGAGAGCTGATTTTACAAGAATCTAATATAGTGATTGTAAGCTTGACAGTAAGGATATAATATGTTGATTATTAAGTTGCATACGCAAGTGATCAAGCTCATGTTTTCCTCTTTGTAGTTTTGTGATAAACATAATTTATCTGTTTGTGTGTCGTGCAATGTGCCTCTGAATACATATTCGACAAAATGGATAGCACGCCAATAAGTGGGTTAAGTTTCTAGTAATTAAGTGAAAATACACAAATATGTTCATCAAATAAAGAAAATTAAATATACTAATACC
This sequence comes from Stephania japonica, assembly GCA_039657345.1. Lineage (NCBI taxonomy): Eukaryota > Viridiplantae > Streptophyta > Magnoliopsida > Ranunculales > Menispermaceae > Stephania > Stephania japonica. Next base: position 73,314,367 of record CM077557.1, read on the forward strand.
CATGTATATACTAGCTAAATTGGGGCATGGGGCGGTTGCCCTTTGGGCCCTACCCCAAAGCCGGCATATTGATATTGTATAACAAGTGATAATACTCTTAAGTTTCCTGCATGACAGCTGATGATATGCATGCATTCTCTAAACGCGCTGTTTCTTCTCCTCGACACTGCTCTGAACAATCTTGTAAGTTCCAAAGAGAAAGCCGCCACTTTCATTTTGGCTTATTTCCTTTTATTGCAAATCTTTGTGGTTCTCTCTATCGTTTCCTTCATACGTGACCAATATTTGTTTTTTTGGATGAATGTAGAAATTTCCATGGTTCCGATTGGCGTATTTCGTGCTATGGAGCTGCATGTACATCATTTTCCAATGGGTTATCCATGCTTGTGGATTTTCATGGTTGGCTAAAAAATCAAAATCTGTTTATAGGTGATACTGTTTTCTCAATGCAATGGCCTTGTTTACTGATATTGTTTTTTTAATGCTTCTTTTAGGTGGCCTTACCCTTTTATTAACCTTGATGATCCATGGGCTCCATTGTGGTAATGAAACCCCTAATCCAATCGGCTAATCGTCTCTATTTTACGCTTTTCGATGCTGATATAGCCTGATAATAACATGGAATCTCGCTTTGCAGGTATTTCACTTTGGCTGTGCTTCACATACCTAGCTATGCCTTTTATGCTCTAATTGTGAAGGTGAAGAATGCACTGTTCTCGCTATGGTTCCCTCATGCATATGTAGGGCCGTGTTAGCTAGTGTCTTGATTTGATCAATTAAGGAGGAAGGGTGACTAAATTCACAGACTTTACTTATTTTGATTCTTGTGATCGGATATGTCGTACCTTATACAAGTGGCTCTAGCAACTGATTTTTGAGCATGGACTTGAATACGGTTATTCTTTGATGCATATTTATAGCTTCAATCACAATGGTGTGATTACAACTTGGATTTTTTTTTTCTGAGCTAGCTGCTTCATACTACATAAACTTCACAAATAAACTGGAAGATCTTAATTTGCTAGTATTGTTACCTTTCCTAACTAAACTACTTTATAAGCACTTGCAGCACTTGTTGGTTTTACTTTAACAAGTTTTAGTACTTTTTTTGGGAGAGATTCACACTTAAATCCTCTATTATAAAATTGCAACAACATATTTATACACCCGCAAGTCATCAACTACTACTAGACAACAAGAAGAAGATATAGCCTCAATTCTAAAGTAAGTAGTTTGGGGTTAGCTGCTTGAATCAAACTCTTTCGTTGTGTTCAATTTAGTGTAATTGATGGTATGAAGTGCTTTTCAAATCATTTAAATCCATCTTAATTAATGTGTCTCAAGTTAGCTTTGGTTTACCCTACTTTCTCGAAATTCTTTAGTTTCTAGTGGGGACATTTGTAGTTCGTCTTTGGAGGTATTGAAACAACTCTAATGGCCTTTTTTTAATTTTTGTGTCAATTGATGCTACTCTTACTTTTCTTTAATTTTTTTAAAATTTTTTAATTTTATTTCTTTTTCAATCTTTTTGAGTTTTACCATCCACTTAATCATCTTTATTTATGCTTATGTTCATTTTATGTATTTGTTGTTTTTTTATTGTCTCCAACATTCACTTTCATAGACTTGCAAGTCTGTCGGCGGGGTAAAAATAAAGTTCATTATTTAACCAAACATACTGAGTATATCTAAGGCATCGGTCACGTAATGGATCCACTCCAACAATCCACCACATTGGAAGACTTGAACCTTCTTCAATATAGATAAACACATCAGGTGCCAAACCAGTGAAGTTTCGACTTAATTTTATGTGGGAAAAATTGTTTCTAGAAATTCTCACAACAGTAAAGATAATCTACGCATCAATTTGACTGTCAAGGGTGGTCCTTTAAAAACATGGTAATGAAGTGGAGCCTCATTTGCTCTTTTTATCTGTGCTTTAGCTTTCCTAGTGACCCTACACCACCATTGCCATGGCTGACAACAATCTTCATCTTTGTGCGTTTCAAAGTTCAAATTCGAATGCCTCATCAAGTATATATCTTTTCATGTACTGCACTGTGTATCAATCAAGCCAAATGTTGCAGTGGCAAAAAGGGTCTCTATTAAAAGTTCACATGGGAGTCACCAAATTCACTGCACTTGAAATCCAAATCTTACCATATTCAAAAAGCTTAAATGATTGTATACGCTCCTTGCACAGTTAGTAAAAAGAAGTAATCAAACTAATTTAAACCAATTCGTAAAAAAGATTTGATCCCAAACTTGGGTTCGGTCACATAGATCAAACTCTTCCACTCCATTTGAATTTTATATAATATTATCTTACATTCTTCATTATTAATGCTTCACAAGTAATCTTTGGCCAATCCCACACTGAACTTGAATTTCTTTTCGTTCCAAAAAAAAAAAATTGTTAATTTTCTTCAATTTCTAATATACCGAGTTTTTTTTATCAACATTTTGCGTATAAAAGTTGCAACATTTTCATTGACTAGAGAATTGACATAATGGTTGTACTTTCTTATTAATTGTATAAGAGACGACCTTTCAGATAGTCTTAGATTAAATTCTATCATCTAACACTATGTAAATACGTTTCTCCCTTATCACGGGATTCCATTGTCTAACCTAAAAAATTAGTCCCACCAAAGGTATGACCTTGTTAACAAAAAGAAAAAAAGGAAAAAAAATGCAACAATTTTCTTTCCAACAAATGCATCCAACTAGGATGCGTATCGGATGGTTAGGAAAGCCCTTAAATCACGTTTTTTCCGAAAATCGATGCGCATCTGACAACAACTTGTATTTTGATTTTGAAAACAAGCGGGATATATGAGGTGTGAAGTGAAGACGTTCAGCTTCAGCTGACAATCAACACACACTCTCTGATCTTCACTTCACTTCACTTCACTTCAATGTCTTCGCTTCTCTCAAATCTCTTCGTCACTTCACATGCCCTCGTCAATCCAATTTATTCCACCTAAGTCCCCGATCCCAACCTTCTCTGTTCATCAATGGCGTCTCAAATCCAAGATCAGATCGACAACAACAACAACAACAACAACAACAACAACAACAACAACAACAACGATAATTACGCGGCGTCCGACGCCAATGAGAACGCCTTCGCCGCCAATTCGGCACCCTTCCCCCCTCCGAGGACCCCTCTTAATGCAATTCCAGATCCCTCTCAGGTTTTTAAGTTTGAATTGGATTCTAGGGTTAGGGCTTCTCACAAAAAGGTGGAGTCTTTGAGTCATGGGACTCCAAGGATTAGGGGGAAGTCGCAGTCGGAGCCTAATTCGGCGCAGACCACGCCGGCGAGGAGTGTCGTGAGGGTGGTCAATGGGGGAGTGTGTGATGGGATTCGGTCGCCGCGGCGAGGGAGCTGTTCAAGGGCTTTGAGAGGGAGTTCGATTGCAGTACCGTATGAATTGGCAATGGAGGTTCCGCATTTTGAGCTGAGTGAAGACCCTCAGTTCTGGATGGATCACAATGTACAGGTTGGGTTTTTATTCGTCGGCTCATTGCCTTTGCTTTGGTGCTTGTTTGCTCTTTAATGGGTGGTTAATTTGTGTTTAGGTTTTGATTCGAATTCGGCCTGTTAGTACGGCAGAGAGGACGGTGCAGGGTAATGCGAGATGCTTGAGGCAGGAGAGTGCAAATACATTGACATGGCTTGGGCATCCCGAAACGAGATTTACATTCGATCACATTGCCTGCGAGACCATATCACAGGTGCACATAAATTGAACAAAAAATGCATCTTTTCTTGTAGCTCCAATTGACACTAAGATTAGGGAAGGGTGGTTGTGGTGGTTTGGACACCTGCAAAGACGGCCTACAAATGCCTCTTCTAGAAAACTTGATTCAATAGAAGCTGAAAAAATTCAACTAGTTAGGGGTAGACCCTAGTTAACTTGGGACACATTAATTAGGAGGGGTTTAAATGATTGGAAAGCTCACCATCAATTGCACTAAATCAAGCACAATAGAAGAGTTTGATCCATGTCTTCGACCCCAATTAATTTGGGATTGAGGATATGTTGTTGTTATTGTTGTTGTAATGCTGAAACTGATAATTTGCTTTATTATGTGGTCTAGGAGAAGCTCTTCAAGGTTGCTGGTCTTCCCATGGTGGAGAATTGCATGTCTGGTTATAATAGCTGTATGTTCGCTTATGGTCAGGTAGTTTCTTCTGCATTTTTTCTTGGATACTTATTGGGTGATTCATTGGGTGGGTATTAAGTTTTTTACGTTTTCTTCTAGACGGGCAGTGGGAAGACGTATACCATGATGGGCGAGATAATTGATATGGAGGGGAAGCTAAATGAGGATTGTGGGATCACCCCGCGTATTTTTGAGTACCTATTTTCAAGAATCAGAGATGTAAGACACTTGCTAACTGGTACAACTTCTTTCCATCGCATTTTAGTTTCTCAACTAGTTAATAACTTATTGCGCTATGCGGCCTCTCCTCTTTTTGGTGTAGGAGGAGGAGCATAGAAGGGACGAACACTTGAAGTTCACCTGTAAGTGTTCCTTTCTAGAGATATATAATGAACAAATTACGGATCTGTTGGAACCATCATCAACTAATCTGCAGGTAATTTGAGTTCTCTTCCAAATGTTTTTGGTTCTATTTCCAACTGTGGAATCACAGCTTATGTAGCTTAATCATCTCCTTTGTAGATCAGAGAAGACATGAGAAAAGGTGTTTATGTTGAAAATCTAGCAGAATATGAAGTGAAAACTGTTAATGATGTTATACAACTTCTATTAAAGGTATGCTTAATTACCATTGTCTTTCAACATGCTTCAAGTAGTGGATTGATGTGGATTTTTAATTTTTTATCCATCAGGGTTCGACAAACAGAAAAATTGCTGCAACTAACATGAATTGTGAAAGCAGCCGTTCCCACAGTGTCTTCACCTGCACAATTGAGAGTCAGCGGGTTATAGATTCCATGACCCACCTTAGGTTTGGAAGATTAAATTTAGTTGATCTTGCTGGTTCAGAAAGGTAAAACATGGATTTTTGCGATCGGTAGAATAAGATGAGACAATATACTTAACGAGCTAACCGTTCTTGTATCTTTAGGCAGAAAAGCTCTGGTGCAGAAGGTGAACGCTTGAAAGAAGCGGCAAATATCAACAGATCTTTATCAACTCTAGGGTAATTTGCTTGATTTTTTCCCATGAACCTTTATACAAATTTTACAAGCTGTCCTTACTGTATGGGGCTTTATAACTGATTGACTTTATATATTAAATTAGTTGGATGCTTAAAGAGGGTTGTGGCATGTAAAACTCCTTGGTCTGGGATGTTCCAGTTGTTGTGGTGTCCTTGGCATTTACTATCATAAGAGTCTAATCAAATGATGGTTCCATTTTCAAAATGCTTGAAAAACGCTTGTAGCAGATGATTTAATTTGTGCACCAATGTCTATTTCACAGATTGGTGATAATGACACTTGTGGATGTAGCACATGGCAAAAGTCGACATGTTCCATATAGAGATTCTAGGCTCACATTTCTCCTTCAGGTAAAAAACTTCTGATACTAGAATTTCAATTTTTTTAAATCTTCACCAGGGTTAAACATTTACCATCTACATCCTTGCGTGCAGGACTCATTGGGTGGGAATTCAAAGACGACAATAATTACAAATATTAGTCCATCTATTTGGTGAGATTCCATCTACTACATGGATCTCGTATAGCTTCTGCTTTTGAAATATAGACACTTCATTCGTTGTTGACAAATTTTTCCTCCTTTTTGTGCAGCTCCGCAAGTGAGACACTAAGTACTCTTAAGTTTGCTCAGCGTGCAAAACTAATTCAGAATAATGTAATTTTGTACATTGATACTCATCGAAGTTCTAAAAGATTGTAACACAACATGTAATTATTTTCTTTCTCTACTCTCTTTAGGCTAAAGTGAATGAAGATGCTTCAGGGGATGTCGTGGCATTGCAGCGGGAAATTCAACAACTAAAGGTCTTTGCTAGTTACACTCTTTCCGGTTTCCTCAATTTCTTTTCATAGTTTTTCCTCAATTTCTTTTCATAGTTTTGAATAACTGATTGAATGAGAGACCTATATAACAGGACCAACTATCGTTTCTGCTCAAAAATCAAGACTTCTATAGGTCTCAATCCTTTTGTTTGTCAGGTGATCTTCATGAATCTTATGACTCCTCCAAAGAAGAAAAACTTTTTGATCATCAAAATGAGGCAAATATTTCAGAGAAAAAGGTATATTTCTACTTAAATTTACGTAATCCTGGACTCGTTCAAGATTTAAATGGTCTCGTAGTTAACTAGTATTTTAACTTGAAAGTTGAGAGAGGATGAAGCTACTGTAGTTGATTCCCAGGGGAGTGAGAAAATGGCAGAGACTGGGGCCTGGAGACTCGAGGCTGAGGTTGAACGATTGAGCTGTTTGGTATGTTTCGTTGAGAAGTTTGCAAGTTCTTTGAATTCCATAATCTCTGAAATATTTCTCATCTGTGTTGAAGTATTAATTATTATTTACGTATCTCTATTTTTAGCATTGCTTTCATATTAATTCATTTTAATTGACCAATCATAGGTACACCAATATGAAGAGGATGCACAGAGTACTAAAATGATTTTAAGATTGCGTGAGGGAAAAATAAAAAGATTAGAACTGCTTACAGATGGATTACTATCTCCTGATGATTATTTCATTGAAGAAAACAGTGCCTTGTCTAAAGAGATTCAGTTGCTTAAGGAAAGAACTGATAAGAATCCAGAATTAATAAGATTAGCCACTGAAAACACAAGACTCCAGGAGGAACTTCAAATGTAATTCACAATCTGGTGTCCAATGATTTTCTTGTAGGGTTTCTCATAACTCAATTTAAATAAAAATTGTTGGCAGGTTTCAAGATTTCTATAAGCGAGGCAAAAAAGAAAGATTTTCAGGAGTGGTTTCTGAATCAAGTGACCAGGTATGCATATATTTTCTCCTTTATTTGAGAATAATTATAAAATAATCGTTTAGCTGGAAGATGGTTGCTCTTTAATACTATATTTTGGAGGTGCCCAGCTTTTGAAAGTCATAGAAGTGGATCATGAACGGTGAAAAAAGAGATTTGACTCATGATATTAGGTGTCAACACGTGTTTAACCGAAGTTTTTTGAATTCTGCTTTACCAGGAAATTATAAAGGAACTAGAAGACTGTAGGAGAAATTTGGATTGCTGTTTGGCGGTCAATGTGAAATTGGCTAGGTACCTTGTTCTTTTCTTTTAGTGTCCCTTTTATTTCAACAACAACATCAACGACAACAACTTGGCCTCAATCCCAAACTAATTGGGGTTGGCTACATAGATCAAACTCTTCTATTGTGCTTGATTTTGTGCAATTGACGGTGAGCATTTCAAATCATTCAAGTCCCTCTTAATTAATGCATCTCAGGTTAACTTCGGTTTACCCCTACCTCGTCGAATTTCTTCAGTTTCTAATGAGTGAAGTTTTCTAGTGGGAGCATTTGTAGGCCATCTTTGCAGGTGTCCAAATCATTGCAACCGCCCTCCCTAATATTTGTGTCAATTGGTGCTACTACTTTTCTTTGAATTTTGTGTTTCTTATTCTATCTTTACGGGTTTTACCACACATCCACCTAAGCGTCCTTATTTCTGCTACGTTCATTTTGTGTAATTGTTGTTGCTTTACTGCCTAACATTCACTTCCAATATTTCAATCCTCGAAAATTGATTTTATTGTTTCAAATAAATCTATATCCAATATGCAAAACATTTCCAGCAAAAGAGATGGAAAACTTCTACGTTTTTTGTGTAGCATACTTGCTCTTTAAATCTGAAGTTCTATCTTTTCTCCTCCATTGTTTGTATGCCTTTCCAATTAACTTTTCCTTCCATTCATAAAATAAAGTCTTTTGAGTAACTTCTGCATTCAATAGAAGGTCATTACTTGTTATCCTAGATTCCTTTATGATCTTCTTGGTGCAGTGCTCAGCTTTTGGGCCTTGGGACCCTTTCCCATGTTTGTCTGCATGCTAGATCAATACCTTTACCATTGCAATAAGTGATTAAACTAATAGAAATGCAACCAATCATGATGTTGATTCTCCATAAATTTCTGAGGATGGTAAGTTGAACTTATTTAAACCTACTCTAACAATTTATTACAGTCATGCATGCCTTGCCATGCTCATGCAAGATGCAACTATGTCACTTAGGTGATCTAAGAAGTGCTTGGTGGGAAAGGAGATAATTAGCTGATCTCATTTCTTGATGAAATTGTCTTGCCATATGTAGATGTGCATACTACATTGTCTCTTATTTCTTGTATGGGCACAGGGAATTTGATGAACTGAGGAGGGAATTGAACAAGCATATGAATTGTAGTGAAGATGCTTTTCACTCGGCAAGGGTAAGCATTTACTTAAGCATGCACTTTTTTAAAATGATATGATGTTTCCTTTTGCTCTTTACTTTTTCATTCTTTTTTAAATTGTCAAGCCCTTGTCTATGGATGCAAAACGGCTAGAAAACTGAGAAACAGTTGTTGGCGATTACATAATTTTGAGTGTGCTTTCATGAAATAGCATGTAAATATCTGCATTTATTTATCTTTGCATTCTATAACATACATTTAAGAGAAAAAGATGTAATCACTTGTGCAGTTATGCACTACATCTTGATCTTCTAGAGCATATATATACTTTTCAGTAAAATCAGAGATGGATCTTAAAGCTAATATGTGGCTACTTTCACAGGTTGAGATGTTATCAGCAAAAACTTATTCAGAAGATGAAGTTGCAAGTTATTGGAAGGTATCAGATGAAGTTTCACAAACTAAATGTGATGAAAAGATAGGAGATATGACAGTAGAGCACAATGGCACGCGTAAGGAGCTTATGGATGTAAAATCCTTGAATGACGGTATGAAATATGAACAACTTCACTTTGTCGAGGAATTAGTCACATTGCAGAGGAAAAACCATCAATATGTTGAACTCTGGAAGACCAAAGATGTTGGAGAAATACAATCTATGATTGAACTAACCAACTCAGGTCCTTCAGAACTGTGCCAAAAAGCTGAGAACTCAGTTCATCAGGAAGCCAGGATATTGAGAGAAGACATAGGAAAATCCACAACATCACATTTGCAGTCTATGTTAGATAAGGTAAATATGGAGCTTCAGGAAGCTAGAACTATTAATAGGCAATACAAAGATGATCATTCATTACAGGAACAAGTTCGTGAGCAGGTTGAAGAGGAGACTGCTAAAACAATTCTTCACTTACAAGAATTTGTTATTCAACAGGAAGAACTTCAGAAGAAATTAATTTTATTATCCGAAGAAAACACCAAACTGACAAATGCTTTGAAAGCCACAGAAGGTGAAATGAGAACTTTGTCCGAGGGCTGGGAGAAGGCAACCTTGGAGCTGACGACTTTTATCATTGATGGTTGTCACTCTATGGAAGATGCTTCTGAGCAGATAGAGAATATTAAAAGTTCCTTTCCTGAATGTAAAGGCTGGATTGGTGAACACGTTGAGAGGGCTGCCAAAGTAATTGCAGACAGGGAAAAAACAATTGGACTTCTACAATTGAGTCTGGAAGAAGCACAAGAAATGGGAAAGGAAATGAAGTTAAACTTGAGCTCCTTGAAGGGAGCAACACTTGCCATCACAGAAGTTCAGCAGCAAGAGAGTGATGGCAATGCCAGAGAAGTTACTCAATTACGGGAACTTCTGACTGAAAAATTTTTGGCCATACAGGACCTGGACCATAAGCTTAAAAATAGGGAGCATCAGATAAATGAAGCTGAAGAATGTGCAACTGCTGCAATCAAGGAATTGAGAAGGCTGCCTGATCTTCTAAATTTTGTCCAACAAAAAGTCACTGGCAGAAATCTTGATTTAATATCAGCTCACTCTGTGGAGTGTAATGAGCATGAGGTTTCATCTGTGCTAGATGAAGTAGATGCTCAAGCTATAGAAGAAATTAAGATTCAGGTTGAAATGACAAGGCAAAGAATATTTGAAACTCAGAAATTCATTAATCCATCATATATGGATGGTGAGAATTGTTTATTTGCTTCCTTATCTACCATTCTTGATACTTCTTGTTCATATTTGGAGTTCTCTTTGAATTTGATAAAGCAAATAAATTCCATGAAAGAGAACGCTATCAATTTGATGCCTCAAAACTCTCATTCCTTCATCCTAAAGACAGAGGAAGCTGAAGTAGATTGCAGCCATACCACAGAGGTGCGAATTAAATTAAATTTGAGACCTCATTTTTTTGGTGTTCTTTGACATAGTTCAAGAGTGCCACTCACTTTTCTTTTTCTTTTGATATTTTCTGTATTCAGTGTAAGAAAAAGCCTAACAACTGACAAATGTTTCATAAATGCTTAACCAGATGCTGGATCTCAAGCTCAATGGTGTTTGGTTGGCTGCCGATAAGAAAATCAAGGCAGCAAATTGCTGGTTTCATAATCTTGAGGAAGCTCATGCTACGCTGAAAGAGGCTGATTTAATGTTAAATGAATTGCTAAAAGCGAATGAAAATGCAAGAAACATGACTGAAAAATGGAAGCAAGCATGTGAAGAGTTAATGACTGAGAAAGCCTGGTTGATTGAAGAAGTCCAGCAACTTAAGTCTTCAATTTGTCTGAAGGAGATAGAGGGCAGTGCTTTGCAAAATCAGATGAATTCGAGTTTGCTAGACATGAGAAAGTCGGTTTCTTCATTGAAGGATCTTTTCTCCAAACGCAGACAGATGTTGAAGAGATGTTCAAGGTGTTATATTCTGATATTTTGTCCTTCGGCCAGGATCTACTGAAGTGCATTTATAGCTCAAGATCCTCAGTGGAAGATATGTGGTTTGAGAAATTGGGGAAAGAATTTGCTTTATTTGTCATGTGCAAGTGTTACACTGAGAGTTATCTTGAGAAGCTCTCTATTCATTATTCAGAGGCTGGTTTTGCTCAAGGTGGATGCGATGAATTTAATTACGCGGCACGCACAGTTGAGAAAGAGCAGAGAACAATTGTGGGGGGAAGTGATGGGTTGAAAGGTAGAAACACCATTGAGAAAGATTATCGAAGTGAACTCATGCAACAAATGTTATCTAATTCTGGAGAAGAAGCGAATGTTGAATTCTTTAATGAAGAACCAGCGGGACAAATAGCTGATAATCTAATATTGGAGAATTTGTCACTTAAGCGACAGTTGGCTCGAAAGGACGTTATCTTGAATGGTTTGCTTTTTGATTTTCGTTTGTTACAGGAATCAACTTCCAATGTCAAGGATTACAAAGATGAAACTGAACAGTTGGTTGAAGCTCTCAAAAGGGTCCGGTGTGAACTGTCTATGAAGGCAGCTCAGTTCAGCGAGCTTTTGCTTCAGCATAACAAACTTGAAGCTCAGTTCACTGATACAGAAGCCACACTTATCATCTCAAATTCCAGACTTGAGCAAGCTAATGAAATGGTGGATGCTTTATCAAAGAAAAATACTGAGTTGGTTGTCGCATTGGAAGATCTCTATGCTAGGCATGTTGATGCTGAAGAACAATTGGAAGAAAAAAAGGAGGCTGTCATAAGTTTGGAGAAAGAGATTATTCAAATGGGTTCTTCTGTGGAGGAAAAAGTTCTATCTTCCATAGAGGACATTGAAGCTGAATTGTCACGAGTTACAATTGAGAAAAACGGCCTACGCAAGAGATTCTCTCTCTGAACGATAAACTTGAAATGTCAAATGCATTAGCTGATGAGAATGAAGCTATTGCTGTGAAGCTCGGCAGGTAATCATCAATAATCTATCATCTCCACTCACTAGCATTTTCCATCATAAATATGGTAGCTGGTTCGTACACTTATACTTTGAACTAAACTGTTTCAGGTGTCGGAAGCAAGTAAAATCTATGCTGAACAAAAAGAAGAGGAGGCTAAGATTCTAGAGCATTCAGTTGAGGAGCTTGAGCATACCATAAATGTGTTGGAGAAGAAGGTTATAACCATTTCAAACTTATTCCTTTATTTCTAACTAGTTTCAGGTCCCGCTTTTTCTTTATAAACAATAGAGATGACAACAAGCAAAAAACAAATGCAGATGATTTGAAAAAGAGAATGGCCTCGTGCTTCTTTAGTGTTACACTTTTGTAATCTCAAATTGCTACTGATGTTGTTTGCTACTGGCGCTGTCTCTGCTTCATATATTTGCATGAACATAATATTATCTCTTTGACTTGCTGATTGGTCCCATTTTCAGGTTCATGAAATGGGGGAGGAGGTAGAAAGGCATCGCTTGGTTAGAGATGAATTAGAATTGGAGGTTCAAGATCTCAGACTGAGAATGATCACTGTTGAGAATGTCACCGAAAGTATAGAATCAGATGGTTCACAAGTTGATATATCTCAGGAAGCTGGAACATCAAGGTTGTACACCTTTTCCACATCTTCCCGCATGGCTTTAGTATATGGTATTGCAGTAGTTTCAAAGAATTACTTATATCTTTGCAGAGGTAGCAGTGAAAGAATACGAGATCTTCAGGAGTTAAGGAAACAAATAAGGTTACTTGAGAAGGAAAAAGCAGATCGAGATAAAGAGGTGAATACAAAGTTTACTTTCTCAAGATTTTTAACGGTTTTTTCTTATAAGTTACTGTAACACTTCGTTGCTTTATGGTTAATAGATCAAAGAATGTAGAGAGCATATAACTGAGCTGGTATTGCACGCTGAAGCTCAGGCATCACAATACCAACAAAAGGTAAATCTGTGTTTGTGTTCATTGTTTCTGTAAAGGAGTGGTGCTCTACCTAACAAACATACAGTTTTTCTGAGAGATTTCTGTATCATACTTTCTGGTCATATCAAAGGTGAATTTCATGCGGAAACTGTCAGAACGGGCATCAGGCATGTAGGTCTAGCTCAGTAACTCTTAACATTAGTGTCAGTTGTATGTTTTGTTATTTCTGCAATGGAAATCAAAGAAAACATTACTTTTTGGCCGATTCAAAAGCTATGGCCAATGATCTTGGAGAATTTTCAGTGATAGGTTTTCCTCGGTGCGTTAATCAAAAAACTAAGGTCTTTACTAACTGACCATGGCAGCACATATAGACTTGTTAACTTGTTCAAATGTTCATCCTGGGCCAGTTTTACTCAATTTGTTCCTCTGCAAATTCCAATGAAAATTATTTGATGCAGTACAAGACATTGGAGGCCATGGTTCGTGAAATTCAAAAACATCCTTCAACTTCCAATTCCACAACATCAACATTGGAAAAACTAGAGAAAGGTTCAATTAGGACGAGGGGTTCGAGCTCGCCATTTAGATGCCTCACTAACTTGGTTCAACAGATGAACTTAGAGAAGGACCAAGAGTTGTCATCGGCTAGGCTTCAAATAGAAGAACTGGAGGCATTGGCTTCAACTCGTCAAAAGGAGGTAAAGTAGTCTCACTTTGAAAGTATATCAATAGTAAATTCAGCAAATAAACACAATGCAATTCGACTTTGCATCTTTTGAAGGTTGTCGGAATCCCAATCATATGCAACTTTATCAATTGGTTGTGTCGAAACTTAAGCTTTATTGTTCTCAGGTATGCAGGCTGAATGCTAGGCTAGCAGCCACAGAGAACATGACACATGATGTGATAAGGGATTTACTTGGAGTTAAGTTGGACATGACAAACTATGCTGTAAGTTTGATATAATCAAGAGATAAACTAGTCTAGAATCTGTTCTCATCTTCTGTGCCCTTGTTTATGTTTTCCAATAATATTTCTTGGTGTCATTTCAGAATTTAATAGATCAGTACCAGGTTCAGAAGTTCGTAGAAGAAGCAAAACAAAGAACTGAAGAATCAACTGTAAAGGTTATCTTATAACAATAGCATATTCCTTTTTTTCATTCTCCTTCAACTTCTTCTCAAGTCCTAGGTTTTTCTGTGGTAGGATCAAGAGATTGAGAAACTGAAGAACGTGGTTGCTGATCTGATTGAGGAGAGAAAAAGGTGAGCTCTACACTTTTTTACTGTGATTACTGTTTTTTTTTTTTTTTTTTTTCACTAACCAATTCCATAGAAAGAATCCTCGAAATTCGAAGTTTATATTATCTGCATATTCTTGATAGGAATAAGAAAACAAAACGCAAGAAGGTATAATGGAAGAATGAGATAAAACTTTGCAGCAATTCAATTTTGTAATCCGCCTTTTCTCACCTTATGAAATCTTCTGTTTGACAAGACTTCTTAAAATATGTACTGTATTTGCGGATCCTATGCACTCTTTGCATACCAATGAATTGCAATCTCTTGTATCCCTTAAATTGACAAATATATCTGACTGGAAGCAGCATCATAAAAATTCTATGCATCCTATTCAGTTTCTCTTTCTGAATCGTCATGTTCTGTGCATTATTCTGAATATTGACTTTCACCTGATGGTGGTCCATGGATCTACTTTTTTAGTTCCTCTAGTTAGCCTTAATAAAGATATAAGATCGTGAAATCCATGAAATAGTGGTTCCTTTACCATAGATTATTCTGCTACTTGCAGCTGCATTGATGAAATAAATCAAAGGGAGGCACGGATATGGTCATCCCAGGTGACGATTGAACAACTTCGATACCGAGATCAGATGCTCACAGCACAGAATGAAATGTTGAAGGTGACAGTGATCCCAACTACTTTAGCTTGGTTCACTCTCGTAATTTTCACAATTGCCGTTTCTTCCTAAACTTTTTGGTATTTCATGTTTTGCAACTTGGCGTGCAGATGGACAAGGCTAATCTAAGAAGGAAGGTCTCAGAAATGGATGAAATGATGAAGCATTTCAGACCGCAAAACCCCCTTCAACAAATTCCTCCGCCAATGTCTCATAAGGCATGATTCAACATATCTTTAATCCTTCTTCTAGGTAACCATTTCATTTCTTGTGCCATAAAACTTCCTCTCTTGCAAACAGGAGAACCAACTAGCTAGAGCTAGTAACGACGAGCTAAGTAGGAGGCTTTCAAATTGTGAGAAACTTCTTTCTCGTGTAAATGATGACCTTGCACAATATCATGAGACTGATGGAATGGATTCATGCAATAGAACTAATGGAGACCAGGGGCTCAGGCTCAGGAACAAATGATAGGCAAGTTTTCAACATTTACTAGTACACTTGAAATCTCATTTTAGAGCTACAGTGCTACAGATTGTTTCTCATGTTTTTTTTTTTTTTTTTTTGATGTTCAGATTGTTTCGCATATTAGAGGCCTATGAATTGACAATCATCAGTGACTTGTACACTTGACGAAACAAAAAAAAAAGAAGTGTCGTTAACACACATTGTAGAGTTAATAGCATCAGAGAGTGATTTAATGTTTCTAATTGTTATTCTGCCAGCAGCATACGGATGTACCTTGTGATAGATTTTGACAAGCTCAAAAGCCCTCAAATTTTTACTAGAAAGATAGGGGGCTGATGTTGGATTGAGCCAATAAAACCCAAAAGAGAAGTAACTGTTGTAATAGATTCTTAATGCACGCTACTTCGAATTCTACACAAACATATCTAATCATAGCAGCATAATTTTGTGATATTGATTTCTTAAACACATCATCTCTGATTTTTTTTCTTTGTTTGTTTTTGGATTACTCACCATCCACATATTTCCTTGTTTCAATGCAGATGTACATAACATATCCAGTATGTGTGAAGCCGAAATCTTATTTGGTGTGCAGATCTTTGCAGATGCGATAATGCCGACGTCTCTTGTCCGGGTATTCACTTTCCACTATTTAATGTAATTCATTTTTTCTCAAGAGACATGATGATTTTGTCTGGAATCATTTCGTTCCAGTTAGTACATATACATTTCATGTTTCTATAATAAATGAGTTTGCCATTTTTTTTTTCTTTTTCTATGTAGCAGAATTTTGCATTTTATCCACATGAAGTTGCAATCTTATTTTCCAGCACTAACAAAATTAAAAGAGAAAAGAAAATTGAACCCAACAAACATAAAAAAAAGAAAAAAAAAGAACGCCATTTGAGGTTGTAAAAAATTCATCTGAGTACAGGCATTAATTATCAACATTAAGTTAGAATCTCAATCAATTGTTGTTAATTTATGTGCAATACAGGTACATAAAAGATGCCACAAACAAGTTACTGCAACAAACAAGACATGAATTCCCCACTATTATTTAAAAATAATCATGAACTATTAATAGCCATAGATTTTGAGCTTTGCAAGATGCTCAGCTCTGACTCCTTCATCAGTCAATGTCATTGTTAATCTGGTGATTGCAAGATGCCCGTGTAGTAGATGAAGGAAACATTCACAAGAACAAGTATGCAACATTCATCGGCCTTTGAAAATCAGGCTTCTGCATATATTTTTGTTCATTTCCAAGTTGAGACACTCGAGTTACTCAGCCGCCAGATTTGTAGGTTGCACCAACTGAAAATAAATGACAACGTTTCAGGTTTGAAGTTTGAAAATAGATCAAAGAAATTAGTGAACAAAAATGAAGAATTTGCGAGTTTACCTTAGTACAAACATAGATACAATGGTAATAGGCATCAAGATTCTTTCCGAGAGTTGCTTCAATAGAGCTACCATCCTCATTCAATGGCACTGGGTTGGTTAGTTCCCATGTTTGACGGTTGGGGCTTCTGTCAACCATGAACTTCTCTGCAAAAATCCACGGCAATTGCCTCGATTATTAGTGCTTCCTCTTTCAAACCAAATTCTAACATAAAATTCTAGGGGAAAAAAAGGAGAAAGAACAGAAGTGTCATAACAAATTAACTTTAAGGTAAATAATAGAAAAAAAAAAAAAAAAAAAGAAGAGAGAGTCATAATTAGATCTAAATCATGAAATCAAAGCTAAAGAAAGAAAAAAAAAAAAATCAATCTTATAAACAAAGGAATGTACATTTTCTATTAAATTTGGCAATATTCTTATAAATGCCTATATAATTTTTTTGACTGTCTTTGAGAAAATGTGGATGCTGAGGACACGAGGAGATACATGAACAACACTTGATGAAGAAATCCAGTATAACATTACGAGTTTAAAGGGCTTGATATAAGCTTTGACCTGATGCCGGATTTCCTGATAAGAAATCTAAGTGAAAATCTAAATACACCATTATTATAATAGCACAAAGATTTTCTCCAACCTATGACATGAAGCTTTATAGTCCATAAGCATGTCTCTCTCATCAAGATAGAGAGTCGAATAGCAGGAGCTCCATATGAAATCTGTTTCAATGACACCAACATTCTAGTGAAAGCACATACATGATGAGTGAGGAGTTTAATTATATTAATCTTTTGCCGATTTCAGATATATTACCAGGATGTATACTCCTTCATCCTTGAGAACCCTGATGACGAAACACTGCATTAGAAACAGGCCAGAAATAGTATGCAAAATAAAATAATAGTTATTGGCAATACCTTCTAATTTCTTCAACCATTTTAATTGAATTTTCTTGCGAGTTGTTTCCACACTACAAATCAAGGTTCACAGTTAATTATCACAGCTCTCTAAATACACAAGAAATCGACGTGTACAATACTCACCATGATAGCGTCTAGAGTTCCTGTGAGCATACACCATGATCAATGAAGCTTAGACAAAGATCAAACAAGTATGCCTACTTCGACAGAAACATCAAGTAGAATGGGCAAATAAAAGCAAAAAAAAAAAAAAAAAAAGCTACCTTTGTCAATGACAGCATCAAAAGAACCTGACTCAAACTCGCTCATATCTCGAACATCCATTCTAATATCTACTAAAGCGTTGAGGAAACAAGAACGAGGTGAAGGCATCATTACTATTGTTCAATACCTTTCAAAATTATGTAAAATATCAAAGTAAGAACATGCATTTGAATCCTGTCAAATAGTGATAATTCCATGACTACTGAAATAGTAGTCTTATTATTCACCGTTTTCTAAGTCCTCACCAAAAGAGCAGCAAGAAATGTGGCAAAATTTAATAGAGGAAGTTAACAATATTTCTTCTGGTCCTCTGGAGTGCTATCTAATAAAGCAAACAAGGGTAGTGAACTAGTATGATTTTTACGCTATGCTAAATGAGATACAATTCATCAGCTAAGAAAATATCAATACGGATACATTTGAGGGCTGCATTATCAGAATACTTCTTTTTCATCGCTTCAATCGCCACAGAAGAGATGTCAATATTGACAACATCCTGGAAGCCATCTTCTACCATGCCTTCACTGAATACTACAAACAAGTTGGTACTAGGTTATCTATGCAAATCAAATAATCCAACTACTGGAAACAGAAATGAACAGGTAAAATCGATTGAACAATTAAAAGCTCTTACGACTATAAATGACTCTTAACATGCAGACTAGTGTATTATGGCGAATTAGTGAATTATGATGGAGAAAATTGTCGACCAAGAGATAGTCTCTTGATTTGTGCAGTCCAAGATTGTACTTAATCAATCAGACTAATAGTCTCAAATCATAGTGGTACTTGGACATATGCTAATCTAATCCACTTCAGATCATATTCTTCATTTTCTTGAAAACTTCACCGAGATCATGTAGTGGCCAACGTCATGTAATGGCCCAATTCTTGACCAGCCAATAGACTCTCATGACCACGACGACAACAACAACAAAAAGTCTCAATCTCAAATTAGATGAGGATGGCTATATGGATCACACTCTTCCATTGGGCTCAATTTAGTTCAATTAGTGGCGTGCTTTTCGAATGCTTTAAATCCCTCCTAATCAATGCGTCTTAATATGAAAGTTGCAGCAAATACGAAAAGGTGTAAACCCACAATCACATAATTATTCAGCAAAAGTCAATCATTTCTCACGAAATGAATCCAATTCAAGCACAATCTGGACCACACAAACCAAACAACACAATGTAGCCTGAATTCCAAATTAGTTGGAGTCGGCTACATGGATCAAACTCTTTCATCATACTTGGTTTAGTTCAATTAATGACGTACTTTCCTAATCCTTTAAAACCCTCATAATTAATGCATCCCAAGTAAGTTTCTGTCTACCTCAACCTGAATTTCTTCAGTTTCTATTGAGTTGAGTTTTCTATTGGAGACAATCAACAAACGCTTAAGTTAAATCCAATAACATCAAATCCAAACACTTCTTTATAAAATCTCCCCCAAATCAATAAATCAACACCTACCCACAATGCCATGATTCAAGAAAATCAGGAAAACCAACAATTTAGGCCGTGAATCGAAATGGACAAGACCCAAACGACCCAAAAACGTGAAATCCATCACTACTGACCTGAATTGCCACACCCAACAACCAAGACTCGGCTATTTGGCTGCACGTAGAGACGAATGAGGGGAGCCAATGAAGGGTAGCTCTGGTACCAATCGAACGGCCGAGGGTCCTTCGCGTAGCGCCTCTCCCAGTACGATGGGTCCCCGTACGCGCGATGGTTTCCATTGAAGCTCATCGATCTTTGCTCTGCCTCTCTCTGTTCTTCTGTGTGTTCTGTGCGATCGTTATCACTGTTTCAATGGAGGAGCAGTGAATGAATAAATCGATTGGCAGGGGTAGTTTGGGAGTTTAGAATTTGTTGGGTAGGGGGTATGTATGTAATTATTTGGGAAGTAGGGGTGTTTTTGTAGCGTCGAGTTGAACTGGTACTTATGTTCGCGCCATGTGCACGTGTAGAAAAGTGTTACAAAAAGAAATTTACAATAGTTTTTTTTTTTTTTGGTTTCGTGGGTGGTGTTTGTCATCAATAACACCAATTAATCCATACTCTAACATTGTTGGGCTCCATACGAAAGTGACTCTCTTAATTTATTTTTTTCAACGACCAAGTCCATTGCCATTAAACTAATCGATTGCTGGTCTAGAGTAGTTATTTTTTTTTTTTTTTTAAATAAAAAATACGTACATATCAACAACAGTTCAATCCGAGCAGTAAGGGCTTTTTAAGATCTCGCTTAAGAAGATTAAGTCTCTTGCCACTTAGACTAATCGGTAGTTGGTTTAGAGTAATTCTTTTTTTTTTTTTTTTTTCTCAAAATCAGTTCAATTCGAGTTGTAAAGATTTCAATTCTTTTTAAGCAAGGTTTTGAGTTTGAGTTTTGTGAATAATGAAATTGAGTTGTGAGGGTTGTCCCCAAATGGATTCGATAATACTCAAACGTGAATTAGTGGATGTTACAATTTTTTTGGTAATGTTGGGAATTGTATTTTTTTTAAGACAATATTTCAAATAAAAAACTAAGTAGGTGTGGTGAAAAAAAGTAGTTGAAACGTGTGGTAGTTTTTGTTAGGTAAGCGAGGTTGAAATACACCCATATTCCTCTTTTACTATTTAAAATATAAAATCCAAAAAAAAACCAGAAAAAACCAAACAATAAATTTTTTATTTTTTATTTTTTATTTTTGTCAAGAAAAAACCAAATATTAATTTCAAATTAGTAAAGGTTAGGTATACAAATCAAGCTCTTTTGCTTGAATTAATGCAGTTGTCATATTTTTCAAAAAAAAAATTTCTTCTAAATTATCTTATGAGCTGTTCAATTTTTGTTTTACAGATGCATATGAAATTTAATTTAAAATTCGCACCACCTAGCATTTTGAAAATTTAAGAAATTCAATATGATTCTTGTCCACATAAACCATTAAACCTATTACTACACCATCGATTTTCTTTAATTTCTATTTTATCAAATTTTTTTAAGCAAGCATTATAATTATTAAATAAATTAGCACTAGTGAGATCATATGATAAGGCCATAAGGGAAATGATTTGCTAACTCACTTTGAACACCGACCGGATATGCATCTTAAGATGCGTTGCAAACACCGCTCGAGGTGTATGGTATAGCAGGATCATATAGGGATAATATTGAGGACCACATGGCCACCAAACAAACATTATGTCCCAACCGCAACCTGTCACGCTGTCCCAACATTTCTTCACACTCACTTCATCGGAAAATCACTTGTTAACAAAGTATTGACGCCTGCATTGTATCTTGCATTACGATGTGTGTGTACATATTTTGAGATTATCCAAAGGATCATAGCAATTACGTGTGAAATGAAAGTCTCAAAAGAAATGACTCCAGCATTTCCCACTTCATCTATCACGTTCATTCCCTCCCCTACTCCGCGCGCCGCTTAACCTAATCGAACTCCCCCGTCTCCCACCTATAAATACACATACACACACATAACCATCTCCGCCATTGCCACAGATAACAGATTCCGACCTTCTTGGCGCCTCTCTCCATCGAACGAACACCGAGAACTTGGCGCGATCGAGCGGCGGTGATGGCGCGGAAGAAGATCAGAGAGTACGACTCCAAGCGCCTCCTCAAGGAGCACCTGAAGCGGCTCGCCGGGATCAACCTGGAGATCTGCT
The DNA here is from genome assembly GCA_039657345.1 of Stephania japonica. Lineage (NCBI taxonomy): Eukaryota > Viridiplantae > Streptophyta > Magnoliopsida > Ranunculales > Menispermaceae > Stephania > Stephania japonica. The sequence continues at coordinate 73,335,794 of CM077557.1, forward strand.
CCGCTCAGGTTTTGATGAGTTATATCGGTCTTTGTGGCTTGTTTTTGGATTCGATGATCTGTTGAGACTGTTATTGCTGCTCTGATTGTTGATTGTTCGGTGTGAAAGATCTGTTGAGTAATTCAAGTTCTAGGTCGAAATGCTTGTTTAATTGATTCGCTGTACGTTTAGTTTCAGTTTTTGAGGTTTTCAGTGGCTTGTTTGGATTCATGAATCTGTTTTTGTTCTGAATTTGGTGGAATTCGTGCTTTGTGCGTTCAGTTTGAAAGATCTGTTGAGTAATTGGAGTTCTAGGGCGAAATGTTTGTGTTACTTGATTTGTTTTGTGTGAAGCTATGATTATGTGGTGTTTTTTTTTTTTGCAAAAAAAGTCATTTTTTTACGCTACTATGTGGAGATGAGTCAATCTACTCATTTGAAACCATGGATCACCGAATTTTGATCTTCTTGCTGTCCAATCTGTTAAATTTGATCTCTTGTTCGGATCGTGACTTGCAAGTTGCAAGTTCTGTTTTGCTTTCATTGTAATGGAAAGCTCTTTCTTCTATGAGTGAAGAATGAACTATTGAGAATGATTAGTGTTTCAATTGTTTCCTTGGGTTAAGGTGAATGAATCAACTGACTTCGCGGAGTTAACAAATAGTGAGCCATGGCTATCATCGACGAGGTTGGTGGTTAAACCTGATATGTTGTTTGGGAAGCGTGGGAAGAGTGGTTTGGTGGGTTTGAACATGGATCTGGCTCAGGTCGCTCAATTTGTGAAAGAGCGACTCGGTGTGGAGGTAGTTTCTGATCTGTTGACGCGGCATTGCTGTTACTTTGCTCTTTCAAACTCTCATGAGTTTTGCATTTCATTTACATTGTTGTTCATGATCATTTTTAGGTGGAGATGGGTGGTTGCAAGGCACCTATAACAACATTCATAGTTGAACCATTTGTTCCGCATGACCAAGAATATTATCTCAACATTGTCTCTGATAGGCTCGGATGCTCAATAAGTTTTTCGGAATGTGGTGGCATTGAAATTGAAGAGAATTGGGATAAAGTATGTGAGCAAAATCAGTGCTTTTTTTTCTTTTTCTTATTTTCTCCATTTATATTTCTCAGTTTTATTTGTTGGTTCCTGAATCTAACAGGTAAAAACTGTATCCCTACCTACCGAGAAGACTTTGACTTCTGAGGCATGTGCTCCTCTGATTGCTACTCTTCCCCTTGAGGTAGTCAGTTCTTTCCCATATGAAATGTAGTTGTTTGATATACTTTATGGGTGTAAGAGATAATAGCAATTAGGCTCACCAAATCTTACCTTTGTCGAACCAGTTGGTCTATATGGGAACAAAATTCCAGGTTTGCTGTATACTGTGGCATTGCTTAGTTGTTTTTTTTTTGGATGCACATAATCCAACATACAAGTTTTGCATAGTACGCAGTACACATAATAACGTTTTGTTTTATGTATAAAATGGAATCATTCTGTATTTATTTTAGGTGTCAAAAAGGTAAATTTACTGTTTGTATTGGTCTGGAAAGTCATATTTGAATTTATGAAAGGTGTTAAAGCTTAATTTACTGCCCAAGATGTTTCAAACCAGGCTTCGAGCATGCAGAACCTGGACAATTGCTTGAAGAAAAGTGACTGTTTGACATAATTTGGACACCCATTCGCTTCACAGTTCTTAGAATCTGTTGAATACATATCGATATGCATATAATCCAATTATACCATTAACTGTCTAGTGATTGTCGTATCAGAAGCCACTCATCTTTGTCTCAGGTGAAAACTAATTCGTATTTGGATCACTTAATAGACTTACCATTTTTAAAAATCTTGTTCTACAACTTAAGTTCTTAATCAGGCAAGTTTGCTGGTCATGCAATAGACCTTCAGCTTCTACTTCTAGTGCTTAGATTTGTCTAAACTGGAGACTTTGCTGCACTTCTTTGGTATGTGCTTTACACAAAACAAATCCTTGGTGTGAGCTTACCTTAAATCTGATCCACAGGTCCGAGGAAAAATTGGTGACTTCATTAAGGGAGTATTTACTGTATTTCAAGGTATATATGAATATGTTTATGATTCTAGTTCCTCATCTTTGATGCACTAGTGGTATTTCCTGGCAACAAAAGAGGGATTCCCTGATTATGATTCATTACTCATGCACAGATCTGGACTTCACTTTCTTGGAGATGAATCCATTTACGTTAGTGAATGGAGAGCCGTACCCGTTGGACATGAGGGGAGAACTTGATGATACTGCTGCTTTCAAGAACTTTGAGAAGTATGCATAATTCTCGATATTAGTAATAATTGGTATTTTTCAATTTTTTAATGGAGGATCTTTAGCTTATGCCTGTAATGATTTGTAGGTGGGGTGGCATCGAGTTTCCACTGCCATTTGGTAGAGTTCTGAGCTCTACGGAAAGCTTTATTCATGCATTGGATGAAAAGGTAATACATGAGTATATTTAGCTGTAATATCTTGTACTTGAACTGCGCTTATCACCACCTGTAGTGTGATTTCAGTTATCACACACCTACACTTTATATTAATCATGAAACATCAACGTTAAGTTTGGTTTTATTTCTCCTAGTTCAGAGAAGTGAAATAAGAAATGTAAAAAAGTAATTTTTGCCTACCTTAGCCCCTCAACTATGTGACCTCCTGTCACCGAGTTCTCCCTGTCTATGTCGTGTTCACTTGTGAGCTTTATTTCCGTTCTGAGTTTGTTTTAAGTGTTCAAACTGAGTCTGTCGCATTCGATGTTAAAGCAATGTCTGGAAGTTAAGTCTCAGAGTGTCTTGCTATTACGTGCAGACAAGTGCCTCCTTGAAATTCACTGTTTTGAACCCCAAGGGACGCATCTGGACCATGGTTGCTGGTGGTGGGGCTAGTGTTATATATGCGGATACTGTAAGTTATTATTTCCCTTGTATGAAACTTGTTATTGTCTGTACTATAAGTGTGTGTGTGTGCTCGAGTGCTTCCTGCATGTTAAGGTATTATTGCGGCTTTACATCATGCAAGTCATTTATCCATTTTCTTAGGTGGGAGATTTAGGTTATGCATCAGAACTCGGAAATTATGCTGAATACAGTGGAGCTCCAAAAGAAGAAGAAGTGTTGCAGTACGCAAGAGTGGTCCTTGATGTAAGTCTGCTGGTATTATATTATTTTGGGTTTTAATGTCTTCTTCGCGCACCCTTAAGTCTGTTAGGAAAGCTTATGCCAATGCCGCTACATTGCAGTGTGCTACTGCAGACCCTGATGGTCGCAAGAGAGCCCTTCTCATTGGAGGCGGTATCGCTAACTTCACAGACGTTGCAGCCACATTTAATGGCATTATAAGGGCCTTGAGAGAGAAGGTATTGGCTTGGAATCAGAAAAGTTTCACTTTGAATTCGTTTCTTTCCCATCCCACCTTCAATCACATATTTTCCAACTCCTCAGGAATCTAAGCTAAAAGCATCAAGAATGCACATCTATGTTAGAAGAGGTGGTCCGAATTATCAGACCGGGCTGGCTAGAATGCGTGCCTTGGGAGACGAGATCGGCGTCCCCCTTGAGGTATGGAAAATTGAATTGAAATGAGTTTTTTGTCGACGCATATAAGTTGGATGGTCTTGTGAGAAGGTGTTGTAGATGCATGGAATTAACCAGGTTGTATTAAAATCTGTCTTTCGCAGGTGTATGGGCCTGAGGCAACTATGACTGGTATTTGCAAACAAGCAATCGACTGCATCATGTCGGCGGCTTAGAATTCCCTTGAAGCATGCATTAGTCTTTCCTTCATATGATTCTAGAGTTTCAACATTTTTCTTGCTATTGGAGAAGTGATTGATTGAGCTTGAACGATAGTATTATTTTTGATGTGATATGTATGGAACCCCAACATTCTCCTATGAATTAATTACTCTATTGAGAATCTCTACTTGAACATATTAGTATATGTATCCACAGACCGAGATTCTGTTGGCACATTTTCTCACGGTATCTCACGTGACACTGATAACGTGCTTTTCACAAATTTAAAATGGTTCTCGTAGTCTGTTTGACATTTGTCCAAAGACTTCTTTAGATAAAATTATTGAAGGGCAAGCAAAATAGAAGGAAAGAAAGACGTGTCCACCCAAAAAAAAAAAAAAAAAAAAAGAGTCAAAGCTTGTTAAGTGAGATGGTTAAAGACATCACTAGTCAAAAAGGCAAGACCTCGAGAGATTGTGGTTCGATTCTAACTTAAAAAAAAAAAAAAAAAAAAAAAAAAAAAATTTATGGTTGATGGTCTATTCTCAAAGAATTTTTTTCTGAATACAAAATGGAGTTGGTAAGGATTAAAAGATTATGAAAGCTCATCATTATTAATTGCATTAAATTGAATAGAGTGAAATGTGGAGCGAAGGAGATCGATCTTGATTTTTAACTAATATGAGAATAAGGACTTCTTGAGAAAATTTATTGTACTTGCAAGAGAGAGATTTTTTATGGAGAAGTTCTATATACGTAGTGATATTTATTCTTACGTGTGAACCTCTGATAGTATTGATATTGTCTCCTACTTAATCACTATGTGAATAACTCTAACTATGAGATTATTATTTTGATCAACGCGATCCCTGACATATAGAAATCAATCTTACATTTATGAGGTTATTGATTCAATTCCTACATTCGGTTTAATATTGTCTCATGGTTGTAATGTGGACTCAGAGTCAAGAGCTTTGTAATTTAAACTATCAAAAATAAATTTCTAAGGTGAGGTGAGCTATAAACTGTCTTACCAACCTACCAGCAGTTGCCAGGTGGCTTTCTAGTCAACTCCCGGGAGCACTGAATCCTCCAACCTTCTTCTTCTTCGTCCCAACCGATCAGGCGATCACTGGTTCACTGAATTCGACCGACATGAACACAAAACTCAAACACTAACCGACCTAACAACAATGGTTGATGAGCTGTGCTTTGAGTGTCTTCAACGCCAAATCCACCACGACTTCTCTCAGAAACTTATCTTCTGTTACGGAATCTCCCACTCCGCTCTCCCGTTCGCCTCCACAGCTCTCATTCAGGTATTCATTCATTCGGTTCATTCGATGCGTCTCGTTGTCAATGCAAATGAAATTCAAGTGAAGAAGTTTGGGGTCTTGCCCTAATTTGCGCTAGTTTGGGTTTTGGTATTGTTTTGAGGATATAATTGTTGGAAATTTAGGGTTTTGTTTGTTGTTGTCAATGCAATTGAAATTGAAGTGAAGAAATTTGGGGTTTTGCCCTGATTTGACCTAATTTGCCCTAGTTTTGGAGTTGTGTTGTTTTGAGGTTATAATTGTTGGAAAGTTAGGGTTTCTTTTTGTTCTTGAAGGGAAGACATTTGGGTTGCCCTAATTTGACCTAAATTGCCCTAGTTTTGGTGTTGTTTTGAGGTTATGGTTGTTGGAAAGTTATGGTTTGTTGTTGTTGTTGTTCTTGTTGTTGTTGTTGTTGTTGTTGTTGTTGTTGTTGTTGTTGTGTTGGGGATTGAGTTTTGGTGTAATGTGTGGTGTGCAGAGTGGTGAGGGCAATGGAGGAGATTCGGCGCAGTTCGTGCTGCTGCGCGTAAACGATGGAGAGAGCGGTTGCTTGAGAAAATATGTGTAATGTGACTGTTATCATTAAAAAGATTTGATCTTTTGAAGAAATCTTTAGTGAATTTGTAGCTTTTTCGGTTAGGGTGGGTTTTTGTACTTGTGGTTAATGAATTATTTGTCATTTGATAATTTGTAGTGATGGGTATTCAATTGAGAATGTCAACAAGGAAGACGCGAAAGATGGCATTGGTTCATTAGGAATTGAGTCAGGTCAGGAGGATGTTAATGATGGAAATGTTAGAAAGGAGCCTGTGTTCGCAAATTCTATAACGAATGAAACTACTGAATGCTTGATGGATTGTCATAATTCGCGATGGTTCTCTTGTGCGCGGGTGATTACTGCATTAGCTCCGGTTGCATACATTGGTTCTGGTTCTTATTCTGTGGTTGAAAGCATTGCGTGCAACTTCTTATCGGGTTCTTTAGAAGATCATGTGGCGTCCTCGCTAAATCTACTCATTGAAGGAAAGCCGAGTGGGCGAGATGGTATAAATTTTCTTTCTTTGGTTGGGATTCCATCGTATAATGAGAAGAATATACCTGGTTGTGTAAGGCACCCGAATATAGTTCCGGTTTTGGGAATGCTAAAAATGCCTGGATATGTTAATGTACTGCTTCCTAGGGCTCCTTACACGTTGGAAAACATTTTGCATTATAGCCCTGATGCTTTGGTGCCCGAATGGCACAAGAGGTTTTTGATCTACCAATTACTATCTGCATTGTCTTATATTCATGGTTTAGGGATTGCCCATGGCGATTTATGCCCTTCTAGTGTAATGCTGAACAGTTCATCTTGGTGTTGGTTGGACATAAGTAATATGTCTTTGGCAAAAGGTAAACAAAATACAGTAAGCAAAGAAGAATCCCGTACTGTAACTTCTTCAAGGTTAAATTGTATGGCTGAAGATTGCCCTAGTGGAGATCTTTATGCTGATCTGAAGTTGTCTTCCGTTATAGATTGGCCCTCAGATTTCAAGAGGTGGTCGAGGGGTGAGATAAGTAACTTCGAATACCTTCTAGTCTTAAACAGATTAGCTGGAAGGAGGTGGGGAGATCACACGTTTCATACAGTAATGCCATGGGTGGTAGATTTCAGCACAAAACCCGATGAAAATTCTGATGCAGGTTGGCGGGACTTGGAGAAGAGCAAGTGGCGGTTGGCAAAAGGTGATGAACAGTTGGACTTCACATATTCAACTTCGGAAATTCCTCATCATGTTTCAGATGAATGCCTTTCTGAACTAGCTGTTTGCAGTTACAAGGCAAGAAGGCTACCTTTAAGTATATTACGTATGGCTGTTCGGTCAGTATATGAGCCTAACGAATACCCCTCTAACATGCAAAGACTCTACCAATGGACTCCTGATGAATGCATTCCAGAATTTTATAATGATCCTCGCACATTCTATTCTATTCACTCAGGCATGAGTAATCTTGCTGTGCCTTCCTGGGCCAGTGACCCGGAAGAATTTATCAAATTGCATCGTGATGCATTAGAAAGTGATCGCGTCTCACAACGTATCCATCATTGGATTGATATTACTTTTGGATACAAGATGTCTGGTCAGGCTGCTATTGCTGCTAAGAATGTCATGTTGCCATCTTCTGAGCACTCTGTGCCAAAGGCACTTGGACGTCGTCAGCTTTTTACTCAACCACATCCTATGCGTCATTTTAGAAAAATCAGTTCTAAAAAATCTCTTCTAGAAACTGTTAATTTGAAAGAGTGGGAGGCGACAGCTTCATTTTGTGAACATACTAGGCATTTGAGTCCAGTTTACTACTGTGATTGGCAAAATACTTTGTTTGGTGTCAATCATGTTAAAGGGCCAGAATCTAACAATCTTACGACCAAGATGCATGTGATGTCTACCAGTGGCAGAGAACTCTTGGATACATCTGATATTGATTTAAGCACTATGCTTGAGTATATAGAGGTTGATGACCACAGTTCACTAGGATTTCAAGAGCTATTACTGTGGAGGCAGAAATCATCTGATTTAGATCTCGATTTTGAAGGTGCTGCAGAGGATATATTTTCTGTTGGGTGTCTTTTAGCAGAAGTATATTTGAAGAAGCCACTTTTCAACCCAGACACTTTAGCTGCATATATGGACAGCGGTGTTATGCCTGGATCTATACAAGAGCTTCCTCCTCATGCCTTGCTACTTGTTGAAGCATGCATTCAGAGGGATTGGAGGAGGTATAGTTTTCATTTCTTTACACTTGACAGATTGCCCAACACTTAATTATTTGTATTTCAGGTTCTTATTCCTATCTTTCAATTTTTGGTTGCATTTTCCATACCCAAAAATTTACTTTCCCTTCTTTTTCTTAAATATTTCTCATTTTCAGGAGGCCTTCAGTAAAATGTCTTCTCGAGTCACCATATTTTCCAGCAACGATCAGATCATCCTACATGTTTCTTTCAGCTCTTCACCTTTTAGCAAAAAGTGGTTCTCGTCTGCAATATATTTCTGAATTTGCTAGACAAGGAGCCTTGAACTCTATGGGATCATTTGCTGCTGAAATGTGTGCCCCTTACTGCATACCGTATATTATAGCTCCCCTGAAAGAATCTGAAGTGGAGAATGCTTTTATTCTATTAAATGAGTTTTTGAAGTGCTTGAAGCCTCTGGCAATAAAAACATTGATTTTGCCTGCCATTCAGAAGATTCTACAGGCTAGTATTAATTGCTATTTCTTTTCTACTTTTTAGCCATCCTACTTAACCGGAATTTATCTCAGGCTGCAGATTATTCGCATTTAAAGGTTTCATTACTTCAAGACTCATTCGTGCGTGAGTTGTGGAATCGGATTGGTAAACAAGCATACTTAGATAGGATGCATCCATTAGTCATCTCAAATTTGTTAGTTTCAACTCATAAGAACTCAGTTGCTGCCGCTTCTGTTTTATTGATTGGCTCCAGTGAAGAGCTCGGAGTGCCTGTCACTTATAATCAGGTGCAACTTTTGTCCTATGATCTTGGCTGTTCAATCTGATTGCATGATTTTTTTTTCATGATGTGAAATAAAAGATTTGTTCTGATTAGAGTTTACTATTTAAGTCTTTATCCAGACAATCGTGCCCCTGATTCAATATTTTGGAAAAGGAATTTGCACTGATGGAATAGATGTCCTGGTCAGAATTGGTACATTCAGCTCATTGGATTGTGACATTTACTCTCTAGTCTAAATTGTGCTCTGACTTCTAAGCTAATGCTTTGATGACTTCAACAGGTGGGCTCCTAGGGGAGAGCTTCATTGTCAGACAACTCATACCGGCACTAAGGAATGTCATTCTTTTATGTATTGATGTTTCTAATATGGATAAACCTGAACCCATGCAAAGCTGGAATAGTTTAGCTGTTATTGATAGTTTATTAACCTTAAATGGTGTGATTGTGCTATTGTCATCCGAGGTGATCATCAAGGAGATAGTCGAAGTAATTTTTTCCACCTGTTTTTCCCCTTTTGAAGGTTTTACCCACCTGAGATGGTGAACAATATCTGATATATCATGTTGGATAATCTTACAGGATGGAAGTTGCATCCATGTAAAGGTTCTCAAGCAGTCACATTTGGACCTTCAAGTGCTCCAGGTATATTGGACATTCAGTTTGAGTTTTTGCTTTCTCATTTATATACTTATTATTGCTTTTTTAAGAGAAGAAATTTTAGTTCCTCAAAAAAAAAAGAAGTAATTTTAAATGGTTAAAACTTCCCAACTTTGTATTATCCAATCACGCTAGTTAAATAGGACAGAAGGCTAATGATTTGCTAAAGTTGGTATGCTGGTAGTTTGAGGAACCTTAGGATTTTTCACTTATGGAGCCCTAATGAACTGATCCTTCCGTCTTAAGTCACACATTCTTGTGAAATTTTTGACTTTTTTTATCAGGTTGCTGCTACAACACTCATCGAAACTTGCAAGCGAATTGGGCCAGATTTATGCGCTTTACACGTCCTGCCACAATTGAAAGAGCTATTCGATGAACTTGTTTTTTCTCAAGATACTGTTTCCAGTTCTTCTAGCAGAATTCTATCAATTTCCAAATCAAAAGTGAACAAGTGTCATGTTGAAAGTCGCATGGACCTTGTGTGGGTGTGCTATGTCGAGTCCAGATATTTCAAAACAATTTCTAGTTAGAATAATTTTGAGTAAGTTGAAGCCTTGCAGTAGTATATTTTTATTTGTTTGGTTCTATGCAGGGTGCTTTTATATCCTGCCTTTGCTTCTCTTCTTGGAATAGAGAAACTTCGTCAGTGTTGTGCCACATGGTTACTTCTGGAGCAATTTCTTCAACAACATCATAACTGGAAGGTAGATCACTTTCATTATGCTGCAGTCCATATCTTCTTACCTTTTAATGAAGGGTGCACATACCCATTTCACTTTGATTTTCTGAACTTGTGATTCAGTGGGAATATACAAGGGAGACTGCCAAATCTAGTGCAGACAATATAACTGCTCAAAGGCCCCTTTTTGGCCAAATTCCAACATCTGATCAGAATCCAGCTAAGATGTTGCTCAATGGTGTTGGCTGGTCAATTCCACAATCACAAGGGAGGGCCAAGAATTTGATTAGTCTCAAACAAGGTGACAGTCATCAACATATATCATCAACTAGACATGTGATCACATCAAGTACTGAAAAATGCGAGCCCTGGTTCTGGTACCCCAATGTGGCTGCTAATTGGGATAGACCCGATTATCTTGGACGTATTGGGGGTCTTAAAGATGATCTGCCATGGAAGATCAGATCATCCATTATTCATGCTGCACGTGCACATCCTGGGGCTCTGAGGTCTTTAGCTGTCAGCCATGATGAATGCACAGTTTTCACTGGAGGTGTTGGTCCAGGATTCAAAGGAACTGTTCAGAAATGGGAGTTGCCGAGAATGAAGAGCACGTCTGGTTATTATGGCCATGATGAGGTTTTGTCCTTCACTGTGCTGTGTTACTTGGAGCAGTCGATTCTATTTACATTAGACTACTTTACATTCTTAATAAGTTAGGTATATATGGATGTGGTGCAGTTGCCAGCTCTAAATTTTCTTTTAGTAATATTTCTTTAGTTTAATTACACCTATGTAGAGCACTATGTGTACTATATAGCCGGTCCCAAGTCTGGATAAAGGACTCTGACAAACCATAAAATGGGTAAGGGAGGTTCCAATTCCAATTTTTCATACCTGAAAAATGGGGAGGGAGGGCCCAAGCCCATTTTCCATTCTTTGAAAATAGAGGAGGGTTGCAATAGGTTGGCAGCCTGCATAAAACTTTTGTCACTATTCATGAAATGGATCAAACACAGGTGGATGTATGGTAAAACTCGTAAAGATAGAATAAGAAATACAAAAATTCATAAACAAGTAGGAGTAGCACCAATTGACATAAAGATTAGGGAAGGGTGGTTGCGGTGGCTTGGTCACCTGCAATGACAGCCGACAAATGCACCCACTAGAAAAGTTGACTCAATAGAAACTGAAGAAATTTGACGAGGTAGGGGTAGACCGAAGTTAACTTGGGACACATTAATTAGGAGGGATTTGAATGGTTTGGGAAGCTCACCATCAATTGCATTGGATCAAGCACAATGGAAGAGTTTGATCCATGTAGCCGACCACCAATTAATTTGGGATTGAGGCGTTGTTGTTGTTGTTGTTGTTGTTGTTGTTGTTGTTGTTGTAATATTTCTTCAGTTTCCAATGGTTAACAAAGCAGGTTTTCTTATTATTTCTTTCAAAATTAGTTGAATACATGAGGTGGCATTTATAATGAATCATCAAAACGTGTTGATATGCCTGTGCAAAGTTCTACTTTTATTTGCCGCAATATGGAATATTATATGAAGAAGAAATGTTAGGGTGGTTTAAATATGCTGGCAGTTAGCACCACTATTGAATAGACATCTATCAGTAATGTTGATCCTTAAATTTTCTAGAATTCTTAAAACTTTTTTCGGTGCACACTTTCGAGTACTCATGAATTTATCTGAATTTTTCTAGTTACAGTTGCTAGTTAAAATTCAATGGTAATTATCAATGTCATGAAGGATTTGAATTGTATGCCTTTCCTTGTTGATTCAGTTCTGTTAGTTGCCTTCGGTAATTTTACCTTTCATTTCATTTTCTCAATAAGACGAAATGATAAACCATCTGGATCTGGTAATTTAATTGGACTGTATGTCACTACTTATGCTGAAGAGCTTTTCAAATGTGCTTTCCCGGCCAAACGTTCTTGTTTCATTCCCCATCCTTTTCATCTTTTTAATGATGTCGATATTATTACGCAATGTGATTTATAAGACCAGTTTCCAAATTCAGGTTGTCAATGACATAAGCATCCTCTCCTCCTCTGGAAGGATAGCTTCTTGCGATGGAACTATACACATATGGAATAGCCAAACTGCAAAGCTAATTTCAGTGCATGCTGAACAACCCACGAGTTCCTCTCATACTGCAAGCACTTCATCCTCCGCATCAAAGGTGAACACTGAGCACATCAATATGCTAAACTCCAATACACTGTCTAATGGAGTATTATCTAGTGCGTTTGGGGGGAATTTATACACCTGTATTCACTACCTGAATCATGAAGAGAAGCTTATAGCTGGTACAGGAAACGGTTCATTAAGGTAACATGCATTTGTAGAATGAGTTTCTGCTTATAGATGTGTGAACATTCCAAAAAGAAAATCTTGGTCAAAGTCGTCGCTTTGTTCTTGATTGAAAAATAAAGTTTGTGATGTTTGTCTTAACATTTCAGATTTATTGATATTGCTCATGATAAAAAACTTCAATTATGGAAGACTGAATCCGTTGAGGCTTCATTCTCTTCGCTCATTTCTGCCATTTGCTCATGTGGCTCTCAAAAGATGCAAGGAAATAGTGCTGCATCTTCACCCTCTTGGATTGCAGCTGGACTAAATTCTGGACACTGCAGGCTTCTTGATGCAAGGAGTGGGAGTATTATTGCCTCCTGGTTGGCTCATGATGGATTTGTCACAAAGGTACATGTCCAAAGTTAAAATAAAAAATCTCCATTCACTTTTCCTTTCATATTTCTGTTTAATTTGTTTTATTTAGACTTGAGTCTAACTATAGCTGTCCTTGTTTGTAGTTGGCTTCACCAGAAGGTCATTTACTTGTTTCTAGCTCTCTTGACAAGACTTTGCGGGTTTGGGACCTGAGAAGGTTACAATCATTTGCTCTTTTATGTTTTACACAATTAGGAGTACTCTGACAGTGAAATGACTGTTTTAAAGTACCCCACCACCGTATGATTGTGATTTGTGGGGTGATTTTGTTTTTGAGTTTTCCATGTTTGTCCTATACGTTAAACTGATGTCTAATGACATGTGACTGAAACCTTGATTGAAAATACCAGTTACTTGAGATTCTCTCAAAGAATGCTTGATGATTTAGCATGTGATATATTCATTATTTTTTTTTTTATACGATCTGATCCAGCTTATGGTCTGTTATTGCAGGAGCTGGCCATCTCAGTGTACTGTGTTCCGAGGTTATTCAGATGGTGTCTCAGGCTTCTCTGTTTGGGGACAAGATGTTATTTCAATTTCCAGAAATAAGATTGGAGTTTCCTCCTTGTCCAGATCTATGAATGGAGTAAGTATTATTGGTTGTTTCTTTTGCCCGTTTAAAGAAGTTCGCTCAATGCTAGTATATCCTGGACTTTTGGATTATTTTGAGTGAAATGAGCTAAATAGGGAAGAATGAAGGTTGTCAAAAAAAAAAAAAAAAAGTGTTTGTAAATTGAAATGAAACTTGCTAGAATTAGAGAAGGAAAGTAGAAGAAATACTAACTTCTACTACTACAAAGAACTACAACTACAAAGTAGAAGAGGAGAAATGAGAGAGTTGAAATGAGAAGTTGTATTCAACTTGGTGTGTTTTTACAATGAGATTGGCACCCTTTATATAGGTCATTTGGTGATGATGATAAATGTACTAAGACAATGTTTACAAGTTATACATACATCACATGCCATACAACTCTTTACAAACAATGTTGACAATACATGAAATAATGAGTACATTGGATATGGATGCAAGTAAGAGCCATGCTTGATATTACCACTCAATGTAAGAGCCATGCTTGACAATGATTAGTCATACAAAATCTTGATCAATTGTTCATTTATATCATAACACTCCCCCTTGGATGACAATTGTTGAGAGAATGTGTCTCGTTAAAACTTCTACTAGAAAAAACCCTGTGGGAAAAAAATCTAGCAAAAGAAAAAGAGTACACATTTCTTATTAATCTTAAGATGAGTATAATATTGTTAGGATTGCCTCATTAAAAAAATCTTGTTAGGAAAATCCAATGGGATAAAACCATAGCTAAGGGAAAAAGAGTGTAATACACTAATCAATAACTCCCCCTCAAGTGAACATGGGTAAAACTTGTTCAGTTTCTTTACTTGCAATGTCTTTAAGTTTACGTAAGCCAATACCATATGTAAGCCTTTTAAATGTTGTAGTTGGTAAGGCTTTTGTGAATAAATCAGCAAGATTATCGCTCGATCGGATTTGCTTGACATCAATTTCACCATTCTTCTGAAGCTCATGTGCATAAAAGAATTTTGGTGAAATATGTTTTGTTCTGTCCCCTTTTATGAATCCTTCACTTAATTGTGCAATACATGCTGCATTATCTTCATATAATATGGTTGGCGAATCTTTTATTGAAGGCAATCCACATGATTCTTGAATATGTTCAATCATGTTTCTCAACCAAACACATTCACGACTTGCTTCATGAATTGCAAGTACTTCAGAATGATTGGAAGAAGTAGCTACCATAGTTTGTTTTACTGACTTCCATGATACAACAATATTACTATAGGTGAATACATATCCCGTTTGAGAACGGACCTTATGGGGATCTGATAAAAATCCAGCATCGGCATAACCTTGGAGATTCAATTTTACCCCTCTCGAGTAAAATAAACCCATGTCACTTGTTCCTCGAAGATATCGAAAAATGTGTTTAACACCATTCCAATGTCTTCGAGTTGGTGAAAAACTATATCTTGCAAGTAGGTTGACAGCAAAAGCAATATCGGGTCTTGTACAATTTGCAAGATACATAAGTGCACCAATTGCACTTAAATATGGTACCTCCGGACCAATTAGCTCTTCATCACTTTCTTGAGGTCGAAATGGATCCTTATCCACTTCAAGTGATCTGACAACCATTGGAGAGCTCAATGGATGTGCCTTGTCCATATAAAATCTTTTTAATAATTTTTCAATATAATTTGATTGATGGACAAGTACTCCACTTGAAAAATGTTCAATTTGCAAACCAAGACAAAGTCTTGTTTTTCCAAGTTCTTTCATCTCGAATTCCTTTTTCAAATATTCGGATGTTCTAACGATGTCGTCGTGGTTTCCCACTATATTTAAATCAACATATACAACAATAATCACAAATCCTGTTGATGATCTTTTAATGAAGGCACATGGGCAAAACGGATTATTTACATATCCTTCTTTCAGTAAATAATCTCTAAGACGTTTGTACCACATTCGTCCGGATTGTTTCAACCCGTACAAAGACCTTTGTAATTTTATAGAATGCATGTTATGAGGTTTTGATTTTATTTTATCGGATATTACAAATCTATAAGGGATTTTCATATATATCTCACTGTCTAGAGATCTGTACAGATATGCTGTAACGACATCCGTTAAATGCATATCAAGCCCTTCAGAGACTGCAAGGCTTTTCAAGAACCGAAATGTGATTGCATCTATAACAGGAAAATATGTTTCCTCATAATCGATGTCAGGTCTTTGTGAGAAACCTTGAGCTACAAGTCTTGCTTTATACCTTGTAACTTCATTTTTTTTCGTTTCTCTTTCGTACAAATACCCATTTATATCCAACAGGTTTTACGCCATCTGGCGTTTGGACAATTGGTTCAAAAACCTCTCGTTTCCTTAACGAGTTTAGCTCTGTTTGGATAACATTTTGCCATTTTTGCCAATCAGGTTTTTTTTGACATTCGTCCACTGATCGTGGTTCTGGATCATCATCATTTTCACATATTTCAAAGGACACATTGAAAACAAATATATCATCAGGAACAATTTTATTTCGATCCCAAATTTTACCAGAGTTTAAATAATTTATTGAGATCTCATTACTTTCATCTTTTTCATCTTTTTCTAGAGTAAGTTGTTCAACATCAGAATCAACTTGTTGTGACAAACCCTTATCAAAGGATTCTTGTGCTTTCTCAGGAGTATTTTGATTTGTATTTATTTTTACTCCCGTTTTCCTCTTTCAAGGAATTGTATCATTTGAACCAACCGGTCTTCCACGCTTTAAGTGTTTCGTTGGTTCTTGTGCATTTTGTTGCACAGAGACATCAATTCTTGCAGGATCATTTATAGCTGGAATATGTGATTTTGTCACTTGTTTTGCATCATTAAATGCATCTGGTAATTGATTTGCAATTTGTTGCAAATGAATGATCTTTTGAACTTCAAGTTCACACTGATTTGTTCGTGAATCATAATGTGATAAAGTTGATGCATTCCAAGTAATTTCGCGCCATTCCTTTTGAATTGACTTCTTATCTCCCCCTAATGGTGGAAAAATTGCTTCATCAAAGTGACAATCTGCAAAACGTGCAGTAAATAAATCCCCTGTTAAGGGCTCAAGGTATCTTATAATGGACGATGAGTTAAATCTAACATAAATCCCAAGTTTTCGCTGTGAACCCATCTTAGTTCTATTGGGAGGTGGTATAGGAACATACATTGCATAACCAAAAATTCTAAAGTGTGAAATATTTGGTTGTTGACCTAAAATGAGTTGCATGGGGGAATGTTCATGGTATGCGGTAGGCCTATAACGAATGATAGATGCTGCATGAAGGACTGCATGTCTCCAAACTGAAGTTGATAACTTAGTTCTCATGATTAAAGGTCTGGCAATTAATTGAATGGGTTTGATTAGAGATTCTGCCAAACCATTTTTGGTATGCACTTGTGGAACAGAATGTTCAATGGTAATTCCTATAGACATGCAATAATTTTTAAAGGCTTGAGATTGAAATTCCCCGGCATTATCAAGACGGATGGTCTTGATTGGGTTGTCAGGGAATTGTGCTCTTAACTTAATGATTTGCGCTAAAAGTCTAGCAAATGCAACATTGCGGGTCGAAAGCAAACAAACATGTGACCACCTAGTTGATGCATCTATCAAAACCATGAAATATCTAAATGGTCCACAGTGAGGATGAATAGGTCCACATATGTCTCCCTGAATGCGTTCTAAGAAAACTGAAGATTCCACAACAATTTAACTTGGGGATAATTTAACTATCAATTTACCTTGAGAACAACTAGCACAATTATAATCACCAGCTGAAAATATTTTGTGCCTCCTTAAAGGATGTCCATGCGAAATATTAATTATTCTTCGCATCATTGATGATCCTGGATGATCAAGCCGATCATGCCATAAAATGAATGTCTTTGGATCATTAATTTTCTTATTTAAGACGACATTCGTTTCGACATGCCTTTTCAAATAAAATCCAGAAGGTAATGCTGAAAATTTAAATTTTCAGATGAAACAAATCATACTGAATAACTTCTATATAAGACATTGACAACATTATAGTTGTACCAGATATTGCATAAACATTAGCCTCTGCTAAGTTTAAATTCGATAAATACTCTTTATATTACAATGTACATGTAGTACAATAAACAAGACATGCGTTATTCCCCTTTATTTAGCTCATAATTTGAACACATCTTAATGTGTCAATACTTAATTGAGCTATTTTTAATGGTAAAATTCATAATTTTGCCTTGATTTTGAAGGCATGGTAAAAGATCAAAAATATTTGGGTATGTATATGACAATATTTAGGCAGCATAGCCTTTCGTACGTGACGAAAAAATGTCACAATTATGAGCGCTCATTGTCAATATTAATTTACCCTTTCTAGTGGTGCACTACTTTTTATTTTGACTATCAATGGAATTGTCAATATGACTTTTACCATATCTTTTCACCTTTTCCATGTCCATAAATTTGTAATTGCGACCATGATCATTATATGCAACATATGCTTCTTAATTTGAAGCTAAACCAATTGAACATGAGTGATATTATATTTATAATATCTTATTATTTTACTCAGCTACCACGAGACAAGGATTCAATCCATAATTAATATTTAATGGATTGATGTGCGCGCTCGATAATTTGTTGCAGTAATACATCGAGGCGAGCTACGTGGCCTTTATTTGTCTCATCAGTCATATTTCTGCGTAGCCTCAATATAGAGGTAATTGAAATTGCAGAATAATAAATGATATTTGACTGATATAAATTTTGTAGCGTGAGACCCAAATAGCTCATTTTGAGCCTTTTGGAGCATCACCAATTTTGGCCTTTATATAGATAGCTCCATGAGGTGAAATGATAATATAAAGTGAAATATTCACTTTTCAAATCTCTAAAGAGTCTAAAGAGATATTTGACGAATAAATATTTGTAGCGTGAGACCCAGCCGCTCATTTTGAGCCTTTTGGAGCATCACCAATTTTGGCCTTTATATAGATAGCTCCATGAGGTGAAATGATAATATAAAGTGAAATATTCACTTTTCAAATCTCTAAAGAGTCTAAAGAGATATTTGACGAATAAATATTTATACGCATAGCCTTGCATAGATACTTTATATATAATTTGAGCATCCTGTTGCCTTGACAAGTAATTAGTATTGTCAATATTGTTAAGGTAATTAATTCAATTATAATTAAATAAAATCTTTATGAAAATAAGGATAAACTAAATAGTTTTCTTTTTATACAAAATAGATAATATACCATTAAATATATGTTCACAACTTGATTATAAATACGTAAAATGTAATACTTGTATGAGTTGGTGGGACAACCTCCAGGTTGGGTGGCGAGACGAAGTCTACTTAAAACCATGCCTCATCGAACGGGATAACCCGTCTCCCTTTCAATGTTTAGCTTTACTGGGGACAAGGCTTACCCACTATCAACCCAAACTCATAACACTATTTGCGATATAAAAAATCAAGAATGGAGCATAATTAATCGTTTGTATTATAGCGAGAAAACTTGTTATGTCACATATTGACTTTTGATTTCTGATGTAGAAGATCGTACAAGACGCAACTACAGAGCATACTTTCGCAATCGGTGACGTTATAATGCATAATATATGAATAAAGTATGCATATAAAAGTGAAGCAACCAAGATAATATAGAAATAAACCGAACTCATAAAAGTTATACCTTCCTAGCTTTGTCTCCTTAACAAGCCTTCTTGAACTTCAAGATCTCCTTAATGCTAGAGCAAGCTCGTGCTGATAACGTGTTGTAAATTGAAATGAAACTTGTTAGAATTAGAGAAGGAAAGTAGAATAACTACTAACTTCTACTACTACAAAGAACTACAAAGAACTACAACTACAAAGTAGAAGAGGAGAAATGAGAGAGTTGAAATGAGAAGTTGTATACAACTTGGTGTGTTTTTACAATGAGGTTGGCACCCTTTATATAGGCCATTTGGTGATGATGATAAATGTACTAAGACAATGTTTACAAGTTATACATACATCACATGCCATACAACTCTTTACAAGCAATGTTGACAATACATGAAATAATGAGTACATTGGATATGGATGCAAGTAAGAGCCATGCTTGATATTACCACTCAATGTAAGAGCCATGCTTGACAATGATTAGTCATACAAAATCTTGATCAATTGTTCATCCATATCATAACAAAAAGATTGGATTTTTCCGTTTTTGGTTTGGTGGAATATTTTGCATTTGCCGCCAGTACCTCACCCGCTCAAGTCTCAGCCATTTTTCTCATATTGAATTAATATATATTGTTGATTATCTTATTTGCTTCTTGTTCTAGTCATGTAGAATTTTTTGTCAATGTTGTTGTTGCAGGAAGGGCAGCGACGTGTGTCCCTGCAAAAGCTGTATGTGGCTGAACGCGGAACAATAAACTTCTCGCCTTTACTGAGTATAAGCATTCTACCTTTCTCTCGACTATTTCTGGTTGGAACAGAAGACGGCCATCTCAAGATATGTTGTTAGATCCTCTTTCTGTAAATACTTTGTGGTCACTTGATGGTTTTTTATTTTCTTTTTCTCCTTGATTTAAGTAAAATATAGCATGTACATTAAAATAGCGAAAGTTACCTTCATTTTTTGTAATTGCTTACCTTGCATAACAAAGCTTGTGTTGTTTTGTCTCGCCAATAGTTTGAACATTGTGAACATTTCTATCATTAGTAAAGAATTTGCAGAATACGGTTGGAATACTTGGAAGGAAATTATTCTAAGCTGCAACTATTCCATGCTTTCATAATATTTGCTCAATGATACAAGTAAACAAATAGCCATATGATGTGAACCATTGTTGGTGTTCATAAAGCATGATAAAATTGGATTGGAAATTGGTGTTCATAAAACTCGTGGAATCTGCTAGCAGGAAGTTACATCAAGAAGGCAATATTGAATCTTTAGAAGTTATTTACAAGCTCAGATAAGAATACACAATATAGCTAATTAGCTTTGTTGCATTCAAATAGACGTATCGATAACCAATTACCAAAATAAAATTCCTTTTTGTGAGTGATGAAAGAGAGCTTAGTACTGCAATCATCGTTACTTTTATGGAGCATGTATCTTGTACCAAGAAACCCTTTTTGGTGTCCATGAACTCAGCAAGCGACGTAAGCTAAGCTTTCTGATGGAATTGCGGTAGGAAACGACTGAGCTGTGATGGGTCAGAGTGGGGCCCACGATGAAGTAAGAACGTAGTCAGGACTCAGGGTAGTGTTAATTGTGTAATGTGTGTGCTCAGGGAGAGTTGGTATATAAATGGCACTACTGTTCACTGCTAGAGGAGGTATCTTGAATATTATTGTATGTATTGTGGTTTTGGGTTTGAGCAGAGTAGTACTCTGTCTCTGGGTTAGGGTTCCAACTCTCTGTAGTTGTAATTCCTTTCTTTAGGTCTCCTATCAATAAAGCTGTTAGGCGACCCCCTCTCTTCCGGTGAGTGTGGGAAGATCACTATCACTTTCCTCCACATTCCCAACCAATTCTGACCTGCAATGTCATGGACACTGATTAGGATGATTTTCCTGGCATCTCATTTAATTACTTGTTAAGAAAATCATCTTTGTTTTAATTACTTGTTTATATGCTAGTTTTCCTGGCATCTCATTTAACTTTCAACTATATGGATGTGGAAGAAAAAATAGAAATCTAGATGCTCACTATTTAACAAAAAGAGTGAAGTATTAGCAGTAGAATGAAGAATAAATTTTATTGAATGTCAAGATGTAGTTTGTGATGATTTACACTGATTAGGATGATTTTCCACTTTTGAAAAACACTACTTAAGTGTCCTTTGCTTTTGTAATTGTAAAATCTTTTTACGAATACGAAAGCCATTTCTAATTTAAAAATATGGTCTACTTTGGTGGAAACCATCAAACCGTTTTTAGTAGGCCAAATTGGTTAAAATATCATACGTTTTACAACTTTTGTTATTATATCCTAAACTTTTTAGATTGATAAATTTCTATCCTAAGTCACATTTCTATATTTGATGAGGTGGCACATAAGTAATGAGATTAATTAATAAATTTACTAACTATTTTAGTAATTATAAGTGATGAAGTGGCTTTTTAAAGTCATTAATTAGGTATCACCTCATCAAATTTAAAGTTAAAAAGTGACTTAGGATACAAATTTATCAATATAGAAAGGTGAGGATATAATAACAAATTCAAAAATGTTAGTAAATAATAACAAAAGTTGTAAAAGGTTATGATATTTAAACCAATTAAGCCTTTTTAGTAAACTTCAGGTAGGATTATTTATTGGAACTATGGGGGAATTGTTGCTTTCACATTACATCCAAATCTTAAAAATGTTATAATACTATCTCCTTTTATCAATGCTTCAATAAAAAAGTAGCGAAAACAACATCAACAACTTTACCTGTATAAAATATGTGTTGCTGTTCTTTCTGATGTTTCTGATCTGTGATGCGAAATTTGTAATCTGTCAATACTTGCTGTCCCGGTGAAAGGTTTTCTGAATAAACCAAATTTAAAGTACACAGAGATGTTAGTCTCTTGGCAGAGCTTGATCTTCCTGCAAAGATGAAGAACAACAATGATTTTAGTAGATATGAACTGGTGAACCAAAACGGTTAATGGAAGTGGAGTTAAAGTGTGCCATTTATGACCTCCAGCTGCAAATTTTTGGATTGTCCATTCATGCTTAACTGATGGATATATTTCCGTCGAAAAAGTCTCGTTTCTTCCAGAACTTCTGAGAATGAAAACTTCTGCCCCGAGGACACAAGTATCATCAAAAAGGTACCCGTTACGAGGCTTCTTAAATTCTTTATTCTTTTAGAAGGAAGAACTGGGAGAATCCCCATTCTTTCTTCATTGCATAGAAATGCCTTTCTTGAGTGTCTATAGCGCAATAAGATAAAAGAATATATATATTAGACGTTGATTGTGTTCTGATGAGATGTTTGAATTCTAGCTGAAAAATCATTCTAAAATACGAGAATTACCTCCAATCATCAAGTACTTGCCATGAATATGGTTGTACAAGAACAACCTGAAAAGGGCTCTAACTTCCCAACCAGGCAGTAGAGAATCCGTGTCGCGTATGACCAAATAAAGAGAAAGATGACCACTTCCATTTTCATCGTTGTTTCCATCTGGGTAGAGGGCTAAGTTCCTGAAAAAGAAGAAGAAAGAAAGACTTAACATTGATACTTTCTTGCGGAAAACTATGTTATATATTTGTTGTACCTTCTTGTAGTACAAATTTCTTTCTGGCCTTGTGATTTTTTTTTTTTTGAGAAACTCTGGCCTTATGATCTTAATATTGATTAATTTGCTCGCTGGGGCCGCTCCCAATCAATTACCCCTAAATGAAGAGACGTTAGGGCCTTGTGTAGGGATTAGTCATACTCGAAGGATGCGGATACCCTTCACAGTTGTCAAAAAAAAAAAAAAAAAAAAAAAAAAAATTAATTTGCTGTCCTTAATTTTACTGTCCTGTATATATATTTTGACTTTAGTGGGAATCGAACCACGATCACCCGAAGTCTTGCCTTTTCGACAAGTGATGTCTTTACGACCTCACCTGAGAGGCTTTGACAATAATGTCATTCCTTCGTTTCAGACTTGATACCAGATTGATTTTAATCTTGAACCGGTAACAGCAGGGATTACAAATTTAAATTCTATGTCAACTTTGGGAGTGACTGCAAACCATTTGTGTCCCCCTTCTTCAAAAACATGCGTCTTGAATCTCTTGAACATCGAGTACATCGAGAATTTCTGGAATTTGCAGTCATAGTGTGCAGGAGCAGCTGATCTCAGACTTCTCGGTGGTACTGCAAAAACAAAATATGAACTTCAGGACATATTTGCATTGACACATGCAAGTTTAATCTCCCAACATAGCACCAGAAGTCACCATTGTAACCAATAAATTTTCAAGAGAAATAGAGAAGAAGAAGAAGAACCTTTGGAAGAATGGTCGATGATGTCGCTAAGATTGCTACTGCATACAATGCAGCGGTAAGGATTGAAGTTTAGCTTCCCCATACTAAGTCTTGCCATGTTTGTGTTTGATAGTATTTGAATTCGGCACTTCTATTTAAAGAGTAAGAAAGTTGCTAATCCTAAATTAGAGGCCTTTTTAAAGGAAAATGATAAAATGACCCACTTTCAACACACACCTTTGTCTTTTAGCCATTGATGTCTCTTTCTTCTCTCCAAGTGTGGGTGTTTGACAAAACTCTATAAACTGCTAAAAAGACAAATGTGTGCGCCCGAAGTATGGGTTAAGAATGTGTTAGATTATCATTTTTCCTTTTTAAAACTTGGGGAGTTGGATATAGCACACCCACATAGAGTTGCAAGTGGGGCGGGGATTCCCCACCCCCGCGGGGCCCACACCGGCGGGGTGGGGATTTCTTGCATTTTTGCCCCTGCCGGGGCAGGGCGCGGGGCGAAAGTTCTCCCCGTATAACGGGGTGGGGGGCGGGGTATGCCGCAGTTTTCCCCATAGAACTGCCCCGTTTCTCGCCCCGCGGGGAATCCCCGTCGCCTCGCATCCTGCCCCACGGGAATCCTCGCCGCCCCGCCCCACGCCCCGCCCCCGCCCCACGAAGAATTCCCGTCGCCTGCCCATGCCCCAACCCATACCCCGCCACATGGGGAATCCCCATCTCCCTGCGCGTACCTCGTCCCACGAGGAATCCATTTTAAAAAACTAGTCGAAATCCTGCGCTTCGCGCATGGGTAAGACTAAGTGTCAATATATTAGTTAAAAAATAATTAACTTAATGAGAAAAAAAAACTAAAAAAATAATCTTTGCTACATAATCTCGAATAAATTTTAAGTGAAGAATAATATCATTTAATTTTTTGTAGCAAAATTAGGGAATATATGCCTTGAAAGTATAAAAACTTTTTGCATATGGTTATACAAAAATATAATCCTAATAAAATTAATTTGATGAGAAAAAGGAAGTGATAAAAAGAGAAAAAAAAACTTATGTAAACATTGGTGAAATCCTAATTTAATACTTTATGAAAATAAGCTATATTTATTTTAAAAAATGATTAATTAAAATTTTGTTACTACAATAAAGGATATATAACAAATTGACATCTTGTTGAATAAACTAAAAAAAAGAGGTCATTGATCTAAACAATACACACAGAAATTGACGATCAGTATATGTTATTTTTAAAATATTTTTGTTTGCTCTTGAAAAGAAAAATAAAAAAGAGATCAGAATAAAAACTCAAAGGTAAAAATCTGAATATAAAAAATACCGAAAACCAAATCGCTATCAAAAAGTCGAAAAGAGCAAAAAAAAAGTTGAAAACAACTAAAATTAAAAAAAATGTTATGGTAAAAAAGTGCGACATAAGGAAACTTCAAATGTACAACTAAATTTTGTTGAGATAGTGAGGATATATAATAAAAATATATGATCTTGTCAAATAAACTTAAAATTGGAGATCATAGATCTAAGCAACTTACTAGAGATTGTCAACAAATAAATATCACTTCTTTAATCATTTTGTTATTAGAATTTTGATTCAATCCTAAAAAGAAAACAAAAAAAATCAGAATCAAAACGAAAAGTAGAAACTTGACAATAATGAATATGCGTTGGAAGATATATATTCTCAATGTGGAAAAACGCATTAAAATATGTTGTGGCTTGTTAGCATAGTTTGTTATTTTGTACCTATATGCCGCATAGTTTGTTATTTTGTATCTATATGCCACATAGTTTATACTTTTGGGTTTTGTATATATATGTCACCTGGTTTATATTTTAAAAATATATAAGGATGCACTTATTTATGTGTTTATTGTTTGGAATGAAATGAAGCTTTTTACTTGTGTTTAAAGTTGAATCTATTTGTATTTACTATTTTTTTCTTGAGGACAAAGTCCATTTTCTAGTTGTGTTCAAAGTTAAAATGTAACTTCTTTTTTGAAGTGGTAAATATGTCATTACAAGTGATTCTGAATTAATAAAGAAAGGACATTCAATAGTCCATTTTCTAGAAAGATGTCAAACATAGACTATTAAATGACTGCAACATCTTCCATATGTCTCACACAAGATTCTCATATACACCATCGAAGTATCGAACTCCTGTCTAGCAATTCGGTCAACAACAACCAATGCATCACTCTCTACCAGTGGGGCACGGCCTGCGCCCCGCAGGGCGTGGTGTGGAACGGCAAAGTTTGCTCTGCGGGAAATTTTTGAGAAAAAATCCTCACCCCGCACCCTCGCGGATGCAGAGATGGTATTTTTAATCTCTGCCCCACCCCATTCCACTTGCAACCCTCCCACACAAGGTCCATGCATGAGTGGGTTGACTGCTGCATTTTGTTTTACAAAACCAAGGGTATAACAGTAACTTTAAATATTTTTATAGCTTACCCAAACAAAACAACTAAAATAAATAAATAAATAACCGGTATGCCTTCTTTTCCCTTTTTTTTTAGCATATGAGATTGCAGAAAGAGTCCACTAGTGGCCCGACATTTGACTATCGTGGAAAATTGAAATTGAGGTCATATATCTAACCCACACAATATTGTCTTCGCCCTTATCACTAAGTTAACCCGTGCGTTACTTGTGCTAGCTTCTTTGATTTTTCTTTTTGAGTATTCAATCTTATGGTGGTAGTATCCTATATATATATATATATGTTATGATATGGATGACCAATTGATTAAGACTTTGTGTGACTAATCATTGTCAAGCATGGCTCTTACATTGATTGGTAATATCAAGCATGGCTCTTATTTGCATCTATATCCAATGTACTCATTATTTCATGTATTGTCAATGTTGCTTGTAAAGAGTTGTATGACATGTGATATATGTGTAACTTGTAAACATTGTCTTAGTACATTTATCATCATCACCAAAGGGCCTATATAAAGGGTGCCAACCTCATTGTAAAAACACACCAAGTTTATACAACTTCTCATTTCAACTCTCTTATTTCTCCTCTTCTACTTTATAGTTGTAGTTCTTTGTAGTAGTAGTAGAAGTTAATAGTTTTTCTACTTTCCTTCTCTAGTTCTAGCAAGTTTCATTTCAATTTACAACACGTTATCAGCACGAGTTTGCGCTTGCATTAAGGAGATCTTGAAGTTCAAGAAGGCCTGTTAAGGAGACAAAGCTAGGAAGGTATAACTTTTATGAATTCGGTTTATTTCTATATTATATTGGTTGCTTCACTTTTATATGCATACTTTATTCATATACTATGAATTATAACGTCACCGATTGCGAAAGTATGTTCTGTAGTGGCGTCTTGTACGATCTTCTACATCAGAAATCAAAAGTCAATATGTGACATAACTAGTTTTCTCGCTATACTACAAACGATTAATTATGCTACATTCTTGATTTTTTTATATTGCAAATAGTGTTATGAGTTTGGGTTGATAGTGGGTAAGTCTTGTCCCCGGTAAAGCTAAACATTGAAAGGGAGACGGGTTATCCGGTTCGAGGAGGCATGGTTTTTAAGTAGACTTCGTCTCACCACCCAACCTAGAGGTTGTCCTACCAACTCATACAAGTAGTACATTTTGCATATTAATAATCAAGTTGTGAACATATATTTAATCGTATATTATTTATTTTTTATAAAAGAGAAAAATTATTTACTCAATTTTTGACATATTTTCAGACTATGGCAAACCTTCAAAAACTTGAATTTGTTGCTCTTCATATCACTGGAAATAATTATTTACCATGGAAACTAGATGCCGAGATACATATCCAAGCTAAAGACTTAGGAGAAACTATTATAGAAGGAAATGAAACATCAATGCAAGACCGTGCGAAAGCACTGATATTCCTTCGCCATCATCTCCATGAAGGCTTGAAAAGTGAGTATCTCAGTATAAAAGATCCTCTCACCTTGTGGTTAAGCTTGAAAGAACGATATGATCACCAAAAGACGGTGATATTTCCAAAAGCTCAAAACGACTGGCTGAATCTTAGGTTACAAGATTTCAAAACAGTCAGTGAGTATAACTTCAGCATGTTTAATATTACCTCTCGTTTGAGGCTTTGTGGAGAAAATATATCTGATGAGGCAATGACGGAAAAAACATTCAATACTTTTCATGCCTCGAATCTGTTGTTGCAACAGCAATATCGAGCGCGCCAATTTAAAAGGTACTCAGAATTAATTTCTTATCTCATGGTGGCTGAACAAAATAACGAGCTTCTAGAAGAACCACAATTCCCGTCCAACTGGTTCCGCTTCAATTAATGAAGCAAATGCAGCATCCTATAATGACCATAAAAAGGGTCATGGAAAGAAAAACCACGGACGTAGAAATGAGAAATGATCAGTCAGCAAAGATCGTGGCAAACCCTATTCTAAATTTCGTGGCAATAAGTTCCAAAATAAATGGAATAAGAATGATGCCGTTCAGAATAAGGGGAAAAATATTGTTGAAAATGGGCATGCTCGTAATCGTGACAAACCATGTCACAGATGTGGTTTAAAAGGCCACTGGGCTCATGTATGCCGCACGCCTAAACATTTTATTGATCTTTATCAAGCCTCCTTAAAGGAGAATGGCAAAACAGTTGAGATGAACTTTCACACTGTCGGAGATGGCTCGCCGGACATCAATTATATGGATGCCCCAAATTTTCATGATGATCCAAACACTAATCTCGATATTTTTAATGATCATATGTAACGATTTTAAATAATTCTATGTACTGATTTTTGTTATGTTTCTTAGTTATATGTATTAGTTTCTTATTATGAATGAAATATGACTCTTTTTCTAATTTGTCAAACATTATTTGTCTAGATGGATCAACAAATCATGTATTCAAATCATGAATCAAATAAGAGCGATATATGTCTTGCTAATTGTGCTACAACGCACACAATCCTTAAAAACAGAGAATATTTTTCCAATTTAAACTTAGCTGAGGCTAATATTCAAACAATATCTGGCATCTCCAATTTGATTAATGGCTCTAGAAGAGCAAATATTATGTTACCTAGGGGAACAACAATTCATGTTGACAATGCCTTATACTCTGAAAAATCCAGAAGAAATTTACTCAGCTTTAAAGATATTCGACAAAATAGATATCACATTGAAACCATGAACGAAAATAATAGAGAATTTCTCTATGTCACATTGGTTTCAAATGGAAAAAAAGAAGTGTTAGAAAAATTCCCAGCTTTATCCTCTGGATTATATTTTACTCAGATAAGGCATGTCGAAACGAATGTCGTCTTAAATAAGAAAATTAATGATGCGAAGAATAATTAATAATTCGCATGGACATCCTTCAAGTAGTCACAAAATATTTTCAGCTGGTGATTATAATTGTGCTAGTTGTTCTCAAGGTAAATTGATAGTTAAATCATCCCCAAGTAAAATTGTTATGGAATCCCCAGTTTTCTTAGAACGCATTCAGGGAGACATATGTGGACCTATTCATCCTCACTGTGGACCATATATATTTCATGGTTTTGATAAATGCATCAACTAGGTGGTCACATGTTTGTTTACTTTCGACCCGCAATGTTGCATTTGCTAGACTTTTAGCGCAAATCATTAAGTTAAGAGTACAATTCCCTGACAACTCAATTAATACCATCCGTCTTGATAATGCCGGGGAATTTCAATCTCAAGCATTTAAAAATTATTGCATGTCTATAGGAATTACCATTGAACATTCTGTTCCACATGTGCATACCCAAAATGGTTTGGCAGAATCTCTTATCAAACGCATTCAATTAATTGCTAGACCTTTAATCATGAGAACTAAGTTATCAACTTCAGTTTAGGGACATGCAGTCCTTCATGCAACATCTATCATTCGTTATAGGCCTCCTGCATACTATGAACATTCCCCTATGCAACTCATTTTAGGTCAACAACCAAATATTTCACACTTAAGAATTTTTGGTTGTGCAGTGTATGTTCCTATACCACCTCCCAATAGAACTAATATGGGTCCACAATGAAAACTTGGGATTTATGTTGGATTTAACTCATCGTCCATTATAAGATACCTTAAGCCCTTAACAGGGAGATTTATTTACTGCACGTTTTGTTGATTGTCACTTTGATGAAACAATTTTCCCACCATTAGGGGGAGATAAGAAGTCAATTCAAAAGAAATGACGCGAAATTGCTTGGAATGCATCAACTTTATCACATTATGATCCATGAACAAATCAGTGTGAACTTGAAGTTCAAAAGATCATTCATTTGCAACAAATCGCAAATCAATTACCAGATGTATTTAATGATGCAAAAGAAGTGACAAAATCACATATTCCAGTTGTAAATGCTCCTGCAAGAATTGATGTGTCTGTGCAACAAAATGCACAAGAACCAACGAAACGCTTAGAGCGTGGAAGACCGGTTGGTTCAAAGGATACAATTCCTCGAAAGAGGAAAATATGAGTAAAATTAAATACAAATCAAAATACTCCTAAGAAAGCACAAGAATCCTTTGATAAGGGTTTGTCAGAACAAGTTGATTATAATGAGGAACAACTTTCTCTAGAAAAAGATGAAAAAGATGAAAGTAATGAGATCTCAATAAATTATTTAAACTCTGGTAAGATTTGGGATCGAAATGAAGTTGTTCCTGATGATATATTTGCTTTCAATATGTCCTTTGAAATATGTGAAAGTGATGATGATCCAGAACCACGATCAGTGGACGAACGTCAAAAAAGACCTAATTGGCAAAAATGGCAAGATGTTATCCAAGCATAGCTAAACTCGTTAAGGAATCGAGAGGTTTTTGAACCAATTGTCCAAACGCTAGATGGCGTAAAACCTGTTAGATATAAATAGGTATTTGTACGAAAGAGAAACGAAAAAAATGAAGTTACAAGGTACAAAGCAAGACTTGTAGCTCAAGGTTTCTCACAAAGACCTGGCATCGATTATGATGAAACATATTCTCCTGTTATAGATGCAATTACATTTCGGTTCTTGATAAGCCTTGCAGTCTCTGAAGGGCTTGATATGTGTTTAATGGATGTCGTTATAGCATATATGTACGGATCTCTAAACAGTGAGATATATATGAAAATCCCTGATGGATTTGTAATATCCGATGAAATAAAATCAAAACCTCATTATGCATTCTATAAAATTACAAAGGTCTTTGTACGGGTTGAAACAATCCGGACGAATATGGTACAAACGTCTTAGCGATTATTTACTGAAAGAAGGATATGTAAACTTTGCCCATGTGTCTTCATTAAAAGATCATCAATAGGATTTGTGATTATTGTTGTATATGTTGATGATTTAAATATAGTGGGAAACCACGACGACATCGTTAGAATATCCGAATACTTGAAAAAGGAATTCGAGATGAAAGAACTTGGAAAAACAAGACTTTGTCTTGGTTTGCAAATTGAACATTTTTCAAGTGGAGTACTTGTCCATCAATCAAATTATATTGAAAAATTATTAAAAAGATTTTATATGGACAAGGCACATCCATTGATCTCTCCAATGGTTGTCAGATCACTTGAAGTGGATAAGGATCCATTTCGACCTCATGAAAGTGATGAAGAGTTAATTGGTCCGGAGGTACCATATTTAAGTACAATTGGTGCACTTATGTATCTTGCAAATTGTACAAGACCCGATATTGCTTTTGCTGTCAACCTACTTGCAAGATATAGTTCTTCACCAACTCGAAGACATTGGAATGGTGTTAAACACGTTTTTCGATATCTTCGAGGAACAAGTGACATTAGTTTATTTTACTCGAGATGGGTAAAATTGAATCTCCAAGGTTATGCTGATGCTGGATTTTTATCTGATCCCCACAAGGCCCGTTCTCAAACGGGATATGTATTCACCTGTGGCAATACTGCTGTATCATGGAAGTCAGTAAAACAAACTATGGTTGCTACTTCTTCCAATCATTCTGAAGTACTTGCAATTCATGAAGCAAGTCGTGAATGTGTTTGGTTGAGAAACATGATTGAACATATTCAAGAATCATGTGGATTGCCTTTAATAAAAGATTCTCCAACCATATTATATAAAGATAATGCAGCATGTATTGCACAATTAAGTGAAGGATTCATAAAAGGGGACAGAACAAAACATATTTTACCAAAATTCTTTTATGCGCATGAGCTTCAGAAAAATGGTGAAATTGATGTCAAACAAATCCGATCGAGCGATAATCTTGCTAATTTATTCACAAAAGCCTTGCCAACTACGACATTTAAAAGGCTTACATATGGTATTGGCTTGCGTAAACTTAAAGACATTGCAAGTAAAGAAACTGAACAAGTTTCACCCATGTTCACATGAGGGAGAGTTATTGATTAGTGTATTGCTCTCTTTTTCCCTTAGCTATGGTTTTATCCCATTGGATTTTTCTAGCAAGGTTTTTAATGAGGCAATCTTAACAATATTATACCCATCTTAATATTTATGAGAATAGTGTACTATTTTTCTTTTACTAAATTTTTTTCCACAGTGTTTTTCTTAGTAGAAGTTTTAACGAGGCACAATCTCTAAGCAAGTGTCATCCAAGGGGGAGTGTTATGATATGAATGACCAATTGATCAAGACTTTGTGTGACTAATCATTATCAAGCATGGCTCTTACATTGATTGGTAATATCAAGCATGGCTTTTATTTGCATCTATATCCAATGTACTCATTATTTCATGTATTGTTAATGTTGCTTGTAAAGAGTTGTATGACATGTGATATATGTGTAACTTGTAAACATTGTCTTAGTACATTTATCATCATCACCAAAGAGCCTATATAAAGGGTGCCAACCTCATTGTAAAAACACACCAAGTTGTATACAACTTCTCATTTCAACTTTCTTATTTCTCCTCTTCTACTTTGTAGTTGTAGTTCTTTGTAGTAGTAGAAGTTAGTAATTTTTTTACTTTCCTTCTCTAGTTCTAGCAAGTTTCATTTCAATTTACAACAAAATATATATATATATATATATATATATATATATATATACTAGTTTTGGCAAGTGCTACGAACATGTAAAACCGCACATTGCGCTCACGGAAAGGCAATTCTAATACTACTGCTTACATTCTTACCAAAAAAGCACAATAATTGTACAACTTATATACACGTCCTTTAAATTTGTTGAAAAAACTTATTTTCTTTCTTTTTTCTTTTTACTAGGATAATTAGGTACCAATTATGTTTCTTGCTTTATATACCCATTTTTTGTATCTATCTATTTAACAAATATCTTGATATATGAGAAGTGATTAAAGCTTAATTAAATTAATGCAGGTAAATGATCAATGAATCGATGATGCTTGCATAGTTCAAGGGATCACAACCCCAAAATCACACCAAGTGGTTGCACACCTCTATAACTTTTGAAAAATGCAATAATGACACCCCAAAATCATACTAGCACCTTCTATAACTTTTTATGTAACAAATTTATAAAACAAACTATGATGCTACCAAACAAAACTCTAGAAATTGAATATTAATAAAAAAAAAACTTGAAAAAAAATATTTTATTCGGAAAAGTATTATTCTGCGTGTAAAAAGTATTATTCCAAAATAGGGAAAAAAAAAGGTAAAGAAATGGTTGCAACTTTTCTTGCGAGGTAAAAAGTATTATTCTGCGTGTTTATAATGGTAAAATAGGTATTTCTTCGCCAAAATCATTAATAAGAAGTCAAGTAAATTTCATGTATTGTTTAGGAAAATGATATTTTCACATACTTTGCTAATATACGTTCGATACAAAATAGTCTAAATTTCCTTGAAATACGTACAACACATATTCCAAAAAATATTGACCATCGTGTATCAAAGGTATGTAGGCAAAATATGTCAAAATATCATTATCCTATTGTTTAACTATTACTTCCATAGCTTTGGTGAAGGCACTGCCTTCAGCAAACTACAACAATTCAGTTGTACTTTGCAGTAAACTATTATTTCAAAAAGCACCTCCAACAAACTACAAATTCCTTCCATAATATATTGAAGGCGCTCAACTTGGTAATCAATCACCCTCCTTTGGAAACATGACGTACCACTCAGTAAATTCAAGTCATTCAACTTTAAAGATTTGGAATGAAAATTATTACTTAATTTCTAGTCATGCAATGCTTAGTCTGAACATGTAATACAACATTTACAGAATAAAGATGGCACTACAAGTACACCACCCAGGGATTCAAGAATATACAAGTCTCAGAATGACATTATCTCTAAGTTTGGCTCAGCCAAAGGTCTTCTCACTGCTGTAACACAAGTATAAGAACCCGTCTTCGTCCTTTAAGGAGTCGTAGAGAGTTTCCATGAGAGTCGCTGAGAAAGAAAGAAGCAGGATTAACATGAGCTAATTTATAAGAAATGAAGATGAAAACCGAAGCTGGAAAAAGAAAGAAAGAACGTGCAAGTGTTTTGAATGGTAAATGAGGCATTTTACCTGTTTGTGGTAAAGTGTTATTCACAAACACGAAGAGCGCCTTCCCAGGGGTTAGTCGAAGCCTGCTGCTTATAATGTGGATGAACTGTCCCATTGACATATCGCGGGGTACAAGGAATCTATAGAATAATTTCAAGTAAGAAAAAAATAACAGAAGTCATATTGACATATATCATATGATTTATAGCTAATTAACATTTGCTAGGAAGATGACTGCAACTTTTTTGCCAAATTTGTTTTAATAACATATACTCTGAAGGGCACTGGAAATCCCAGATCAACAGCGTAGGAATTAAACTCCTCGTCTATGTGTATCAAAACCAAACTTCGTGTCCAATTCATTGGGTAACATGAACCAAAATAAGAACTGTAGGATCCAATAGTGAAAGAGAAAAAACATGGAAGGAAAGGAAAGAACCGATGAGATTCAAATATATAAAAGAATTACGCTTTCTAAATAGCACTGAATTAAAATGGCTTCCTTAAGAGTTCTTTTCTCTCCAAAAGTGACTAGCACGACTAGGCATTCGTTAAGTCAGTACATAACTTGAAGAAGTAAAATGCTTGATTACGAAAATCATTTGAATCAGGAAATGCTGCATGTTCATTTCAGTTGCAAATGCAAGATTAATATCCAAGCAATCACATGTTCTAAACATGAGTTGTCCACAAACATTCTCGACTCTAAAAACTATCTTGAATGTTGAATCAAAACATGCCACATAAATGGCATATTACAGCGCGAGCTACCATAAGGTTCATAGTTCATGGACAACTTCAAAGGAAAAATTCCAAACCATTTGAAGAAACAATAGAAATAAACGCCATAGGAAAATCCATCAGAAATCTTAGGTTTCGCTAGATATGACTCTATTTCATGGATGCCAGTAGAAAATAAAACCTTGGGCTGCAAAAGGGAAGACTGTTTTAAAAACTGGCATAACATAGTGTAGAGCTAGAGGTAACTTTCTAGAGCAACGAGAGGCTTGAGACAAGGAGAAAAGAGTAATGGATGTGGTGGAGTCTGCTAAGACAGCGCGGCTTTGCAGATGATAGCTAAAGGGAAATCTTTTGGTTTTTCGTGCAAGGAGCAGAGAAGAAATTGGCGAAGTATTCTTCAACAGCGATTAGTCATAGAAAAGGAGGCCTACGTTGTAGCATATTGAACTATGTTTTGCCTTCACTCTACCTTTCGCTTATGTATTTTGAAAAAACTCTTCATCACTAACAGAAAAAGAGCCGTGCTATGTGCACCCCAGGCATCACTCACGGCACCCCATTTTTTTCCAATTGTATGTGTAATGACTCATATGCCCACCAACACAAATCCACAACCAAAAAAAAAAAAAAAAAAAACTTTGGGCACCCCATCACCCTGTTTTGATATGTGACCACCGAACTCCACCACCCTTGTGCTCCCAACCGATTCTGTCATCTTCGTTGACGGTCGGACACGACGTTCTTGGATCAAAGAGTGCATACAAGGTTGGTATCTATTTTTCGGTTTTTGAGGATTGGAAGCATGAGTTTTGATGTGTTTTGACTTTTTTGTGTTTAAGGTTTCCTACATTCTGAAATGTACCACGTACATAAAAGTGTCAGACACACAAGCAACTGAGACATCCTCTTATGTCTCGGTCTCATTTCTAACCGAACCCATTGTGAAATGGGTTACTTGTTCGAAGTACTGAGACATAAGAGGATGTCTCAGTTACCAACAACCGGGACATCCTTTTATGTCTCGATCTCGTTGATAACCGAACCCATTGTGAAATAGGTTACTTGTTCGATCGGTTACCGGGTACCGAAATGTACTACAAAGTCTCATTCACGCAGTTCCGAGACTTACAAATAGTCTCCGCTCTGTGTGGCCGAACATTACGGGATTGTAGTTGACCTTAGTGATGGGTACATTCCCATGAAAGACAAAGAACAACAACAACAACACGAGATAAACGAACAACAAACTCAACGAAAAACACCTTCGAACCCTATACGATTCAACATCAACCATCTACCACATACCATCATACAAACTCTCACCCCGCAAACACTCACCTGACCCTAAAAACAACAAATCGAGGGGTAAACAAGCAAGAAAATGAAGAGATTTGGTGGATTGAGGCTTCGATTTGTGATGGGAAGGAGTGCGGAAGAAGATTTGGTGGTAGGGTGCCTCACATTGATGAATAAGAGCATTTTCGTCCAATTCAGGGGTGCACTAAGAAAAACGATGGGTGCCCTTGTAAATGGGGTGCCCTGAGTGATGACTGGGGTGCACATAGCGCGGCTCTAGAAAAAACAAGTTTCTTATTAAAAAAAAAATTGTAGAGCTGGCTTGATAGGTTAATGGTCTTTCTTTGTCCTATAACTTATGCAATTGCATAGTTTCATTATTACATTTATAAGAGTGCAGTTTATTATATGAAAATAATTATCATTGTTTGTCCTAAAACTTATGCAGTTGTATAGTCTTACTTCATTTTACATTATTTATAAAAGTGCAGTTTATTATATGCTCATAATAATTATCTTTGATTGTCCAATAACTTATGCAATTATGCAGTCTTATTATATGTTAAAAACAGTTTATTACAGATTAAGAAAATCATCAGCACGGCAAAAAATGTTTTCAAAAGAATTAAAAAACACATACATGCATGCACGTACATTCAAGACCAAGAATGGAGAAAAACTATTAGTACACACTATTATTGAAGTAAAATACCCTCTAAACACCAAACGATTATAAGCTAGAAAAACTAGAATCACATGTACGCAACAAGGGACAATGTTAGAAGAAAGTTTTAATAATACCTCAAGTTGCCGAAAAGCATAAATGAGACAACTGTTCAGAAACTCAGAATTAGTGCTTACTTTTTCTTCTCCATCTCGGGCAAATCAGAGCTTGAGTATCTTTCTACAATCACCTGAAAAAGTCAGATTGAAAATGAATAACAAATACA
Organism: Stephania japonica; assembly: GCA_039657345.1. Classification (NCBI taxonomy): domain Eukaryota; kingdom Viridiplantae; phylum Streptophyta; class Magnoliopsida; order Ranunculales; family Menispermaceae; genus Stephania; species Stephania japonica. The sequence continues at coordinate 73,372,502 of CM077557.1, forward strand.
AACATTGTCAGATTACGGTAATACACTGAACTCCCTAATCTCTCCCACTAAAAATAAGAACTTCCCAAAGAAATTACTCAGTTGTAGACAAATAAATGCATCAAATAGATAGGATTCGAATGTGAATCTCCCTAGTTCTTCCTAGTCTTCAATCAACTTTTTATTTCATTTCTTTTTGTGCCTCCAAGGCATGTAATGAAGTGGTAAAGATAAGAGCATCATAACGTAACTACACTAAATTTCTTTATTTATCCCGGGCAATGGGGGCATCTAGCTAACTCTCATTGGATTAGTCGAGCCAAAGCAAAGTGAGGATTAAAAAGACTTAGACACCCATGCTTATTAAAAATAAAAACTCAATCTTCTTCTCATTTTAATTCAATTCTGGTAATTTCATCAACACAAGGGTACATGGGTTATGGGGTTGGCCCGTCTAACTAACTCTCATAAGATTAGTCGAACCAAAGAAAGGCAAGAAACCCAAGGCCACTAAAAGAAAAGAAAATAATTGGGTGAACCAATGTCCATTAATTTTTGCATCGAAGTTTGTGCACACCCTGTCACTACCCTAAATAAAAATCCAATCTTTTTGTGATTTTCATCGAATTTTGGTAACTTCATCAACACAAAGTTCATCCAACGAGCTTACCGGAACTCGATCGGGATACTTGGCGACAATATCTTTAGATTCCTTAACCCGATCCTCTGCGACAAATCAAAACACAAAATTTAGATCAACATGAAGATCAAGACGCGAGGATCACGATGCGCACGAGGATAAGGAAGAATACGAACCGAACGGGAACTCGTCTTTGAAGGAAACCGACTTCCCCATTCGATCAATTCGAGCAATTCGGTCGGAGTGAGAAGAATTTGACGGAGGGATTAGCGTTAGGGTTTCGGAGAAGAAATCATAGATAGGATTCTTAACATTTGGGGATTGGATAGACGTGGGAACAACTGACCTTGCTTATATATCGTCGTTGAGTCGTCTTGTGTTGATTGGTCCACGTGTCCACACGACTTTGACAATCTTTCTTTTCGGGGATAACAAGCTTTTTAATCTAATTTTTTTGAGGCATGTTAGGAGGCTTTCAAATCCTTTAAGAAGTAAAGAGTAGATAAAATGGAGAATAGTCACATATCGTCTAAATTTTTTTTGAGTCGCACTAAAGGCACTCGATTATGTAAACGTCACCCTTTAGAGCATCTCTTTTTTTTCTTTACTAAGATATATACGTTGTTTATACGTTGGTGTGTTCTTATACACATGGAGTGCCTTTAGAGCATCTCTTTTCTTTCTTTTTTTTTTTTTTTAAGAAAAAGAGCCTAATTGATGACTTTTATTGTCCAAAAAAAAGGTAGATGGTTTTTAAATCCCTTAAAAGATTGAGACCGGTAAGCTTTTGAAATATGAGGAAGGACATATATAAGAATTTTTCATCTTAAAATTTAGTAAAAGATACTAGGACAAGTGTGTTGTCAAAGGCACCTTGTATAAATGTGTTTGCGCGATTTGAAAATGCATCTGCAACTCAAAATCGGTGTGTGTGTTTGATATATATAATGATATCCAAGCTCATGTGTCATGTCATTGTAACAAATTTAACAAAAAAATTAAAAAAAAAAAAAAAAAAAAAAAAAAAAAAAAAAAAAAAAAAAAAAAAACCAGGCCAAGTAATAAATAGTGGTGATCCATGTATATAGAATTTAGTCTAATAACAACTTCACAATCACCGGCTCAAATTATACTACTTATTTTGAACTCAATCTACCTAACCTATCTACATATCTATACTACTAATCAAATACTAACATAGAAAACCTCAAACTAAAACTATTAAAAAAAAACCTAAGCCTAAAAAAAAAATGTAATGTAATTCTCCCTAATTAAGCTGTGTCTTCATCAGCAACAAAGTTGACTTGGAATGGGAAAGTCAAGCCATCAAGACCATTGTCAACAGTGATGGTGTGGCCTCCAGAAGGCAACAGAGTGTAAGCATTGTAGTCCACAATGCTCAAGCTCTTGCAAACATTGAATGTGAACTTCACAGTTGTGGTCTGCCCTGCTGGGACAAACACTCTTTGGAATCCTATGACCTTCTTAGCATGAGTCCTTGCAATGCCGCTGGGAGGCGTCGAGTAGACCATCACGACATGGGCTCCGTCCATGGTTCCGTTGTTGAAGACGTCGACTTCGAAGTCAAATTCCTCTTCGCAAGCGGTGTCTTCGACTAGTACTGCAGGGCATGCTGGTCGGAAAGCACCATCGTTGAAGGTGAGATCGCGGCAATGCTGGAGCTTGCCTAGTTTGATGTTAACTGACCTTGGGGAAGTGAATGGTATAGTGTAGTTGTAGGTGGAGTAGCTGAGTCCATAGCCAAATGGATACACTGTGGTGCCATTGAAGAACTTGTAAGTCCTTCCTGGATAGCCTAAGGTGTCATCGGGTCTTAGTAGCATCGATGTCATAGGAACCTGGTCGACGTAATTGGCTTGGTACCATGTCAGTGGTAGTCTCCCTCCTGTCGACATGAATTAAGCCGGTGATGAATAATTGATGCTGATAATACTTGTTCTAAATACGTAGATGTTTGATATAAAGATAAGTAATTAACTAGTGACTTACCAGGGTTGTATTTTCCGAAGAGGATGTCAGCGATGGCTTGGCCGCCTTCTTGACCAGGATATCCAGCCCAAATGATGGCATCGATGTTGGGATTGTCTCTAGCGAAACCAATATCGAGAACGCCAGCAGTTAGCACGACGAGAACTACAGGGCCCTTGGATACCATGGCAACTTGATTAATCAGTTGAGTTTGGTAGCCTGGAAGGTTTAGGTCGACGCGATCTACTCCTTCACGTTCCTGTGATGTATCCAATCCTACAAGGATGACAGTGGCGTCGGCATTCATCGATGCTTGCATTGCTTTAAAGATCAAGCTTTCGTTCTTGCAAGCAACGTCGCATCCTGGCTCATATGTCACCTGTGCAAACTTGCTCAATCCATCTAAAGGAGATGTATATTTGCAAGGGACACCTACAATAACCCAAAAAAAAAAAAAAAAATCAGTGTTTTAGGAGCAACAAAAATTATTTATGAATTCTCAAATGAACAAGAGAATACATCGATGAGAGGATTATATCTGCACCTGCATAGTTGCCAATCATGGCATCAGTGGCATTGGCATGAGGCCCTACAACTGCAAGGGTATTAACATTGGTAAACGGCAAGGTGGCGTTGTTCTTAAGAAGAACGATTCCTTGTCTAGCAGCCTCTGCCGCAAGTTCCATGTTATCGGCAGAACAGATATCTTGTTTCCCTAGAGAGTCGAACATAGGCATGCCGTCGAAGTAACCAAGTCTCATTAGAACCACATATAAATTCTTCAAAGCGTTATCAATGTCGGACTCTTTGATCTTTCCTTGTTCAACTGCGGCCTTGCCAAAGTTTGTGTAGTACTTGCCACAATCCAAATCCAAACCTGAAAATCAACACAAACAAAGTGCAAAGAAGTTTAATCACATTGCAGTGAAAACAAACTACAAAACAAATTAACAAAAGGCAATGCGTTGTAGATTGATTACCTGCTTTCATAACTTGAGCCACAGCATCCACTTCTGTGTCCCCAAGCCATTTTTGGCCATCAACTATGACTTCAATTGAATCACAATCAGAGACAATGTAACTGAAAAAAAAAAAAAAAAAAAAAAAGTTTAGAACAATTAAGTCAGTTTTGATTGTAATTAGTCTCGTTTGTGTATATCAAACAATGTTGTGATGAGTACCCATGTAAACCCCATTCATCTCTCATGCTCTGCTTCATGAGCTTTGGATCGGCGCAAACCGGGATTCCGTTGACGCGGTTGAAGGAGCACATGGCACTGGATGCGTCACCTTCCCTTACACATATCTCAAAAGGATATGAAAATGTCTCCGACATATCTTGCTCAGTGACCTTAAAACAAAGACACAAACACAAACAACAAATAATTAGTTCAATAGCAGAATCATGTTATGATTTAAGTGATCGCTATGTTATGTACAGAGGAAGATTACGTTGGCGTTGAAATGCCACCTATCGACGCCGAGCCAGTTATCCAAGTCATAGGCAGCATAGTGCTTGCAACAAGCAGCAGTCTTGAGAGGCCTAGAGTTCAAGTCAGTAGCGGTCTCTGCACCCTCCAAGTCTTGCAGTCCTCGGACGTAGTTCACCGAGTATCTAGCGACAACAAAAGGGTCCTCTCCTGGTGTCTCCATGACTCTTCCCCATCTAGGATCCCTAACAACATTGATGTTAGGACTCCAAAATGTCAATCCTGTATTTCCAAGATTGAACATTGCTCTAGCCTCAGTTGATACAACCTATAAACACATAACACAACAAAAAATCAAATCAAATCATATCAAACACACTAAAAACAATCCATTAATTGAACTAACTATATAATAATGAAAGTATATATATGTATATAGCAATGTACCTGGCCTATTGTTTTCCAGAGAGATTCATTGAACGTGGCGGCGGTGACGATGACAGTAGGGAAACTAGTGGCGCCTGGAACGGTTGCATTGAAGACGGTTCCATGACCCGTGTCGGAGACTCCATGAAGGGCCTCAGACCACCACAAGTATGGAGGAAGCCCAAGTCTAGCAACCCCAGCAGCCCTGTCGCCTAGCTGCTGAACTTTCTCATCCAACGTCATCCCATCGACCAACATCTTCGCCCGATCATAGTACGACAGCGACTTTTCGCAGTAGCCTAATTTCGTTACATCTAGGCCTTGACTTCCTAACCTCCCCGCATCGCAGACCGCTGTATTAGGCGCGAATGAAGCTGTTGGTACAGCCTCCAATAGTTTCACTCTTGCTGCAACAAGTGAAGTGAAACAACAACTGAGTATGAAGAGAAGATGAGCGGTGGTACTAGTGATTCCCATTGTTGCTCACTGTGTGATGGATTACTATTGATAACACATTACATTGTCAGTCTCATTAATATATATAGGCTACAAGGGTGAGACTTAGTCCTAGTTCGTTCATTCTTATCACCTACAAAGTTGGATAAAATCAATATCTAGTTAGCAAAATCACAGCAAATATCTTTTAATTAAGTGGACCATTTTTTTCGAATTCAAAACTATTCAAAATCCCGTTTAGATAATACGCTAAGTTTGAGAAAAATATGGAAGGTTTAATCTGATAATCTCAATTATTTTTTGGATATACAATGGAGAATTTTTTGATTTTTGATAAGTGACTCAAACATGACTCACTAGGGAGAAAATCTTGGATTAGTTACGATTTTTTGGGATAAGATTCTGTTTGATTGGATCAATTGAATTAATGGGTCGATGAGAAGCAAGTCTATAAATGCAACCCAAATTTGTGAAACTAAAACAACGTTTGCAACTCCATTAACAAACATGGCGCAAAAAATTGCTTTCTTTGTTTTGTTGTGTTTTTCATACTTGGCCATTTCTTTGGCTAGCACACCAGCACCAGCTATAGCACTTGGAAACTATAGCTTTGTCTGCGATCCGGCGAGGTTTAATGAGTTGGGGATGGACATGTCGAAATTTGCGTGGTGCAACAAGGATCTTCCCTACGACGTTCGCGTTAAGGACTTGGTGGATAGCTTGACATTAGCTGAGAAGGCACTTCAACTTGGAGACAAGGCCCCTGGTGTGCCTAGGATTGGACTGCCAATGTACTACTGGTGGTCTGAGGCTCTTCATGGCGTATCCGACGTCGGTCATGGCACGAAATTTAACGATGTCGTTTCTATGGTGACTAGCTTCCCGACCGTCATTCTCACTACAGCGTCTTTCAATCAGTCTCTATGGAAAACCATAGGCCAGGTAAGTTAACAACACTAGTAGTAGTTTCATCAAATTGATTGAAATACGTGGAATGGTTTTACTTTACATACTTGACTGATATGTTGTTACTTGTACTTGGGTGTTGTTAGGTTGTTTCGACGGAGGCGAGGGCAATGCGCAATGTGGCGAATGCAGGGCTAACGTATTGGAGTCCGAACGTTAACGTGGTGAGGGATCCGAGGTGGGGTAGAATTACGGAGACTCCGGGAGAGGATCCTTTTGTTGTAGGCACGTATGCATCTCAGTATGTTAGAGGATTGCAAGATGTGGAGGGAACTGAGAATGCAACAGATTTGAACTCTAGGCCGCTCAAGGTTGCGGCTTGTTGCAAGCATTACGCTGCCTATGATGTCGATGCCTGGCTTGGAGTTGATCGTTACCACTTCGACGCAAATGTAATCATCGATATTAACCGTTTATTTTTTAAGTCTTTGGTTGAGTTTTCTTGAATTAACAGTCAAGTTTACATTGCCTTGTATTCTATTTCTAGGTGACTGAGCAAGACATGGAGGAGACGTTTCTACGTCCGTTTGAGATGTGTGTGAAGGATGGAGATGTCGCAAGCGTCATGTGTTCTTATAACCGCGTCAATGGCATTCCGACCTGCTCCGACTTGAATCTTTTGAACAGGACTATTAGAGGAGACTGGAATCTTCATGGGTACATATACATCACTTCTTGTGTTTGTTAAACATAATAACAACATACTAAACAATTAACATCTCTATGTGATTGGCGCCATTGCAGGTACATTGCCTCTGATTGCGATTCCATCGAAGTAATCGTCCATGATCACAAATGGCTTGGTGATACCCCTGAGGAAGCGTCGGCCCAAACTTTGAAAGCAGGTAATTACTTCTTACTTGTCAAACTCATACATGACATGAACTTATAATCTTTAGATTCATTTCTATTTTTTATTTCGTTTGTGCTATTTCTTTCAGGTTTGGATATGGACTGTGGTACATTCTACCCGGACTACTTGAAGAATGCCGTGACACTAGGAAAAGCTCGAGAGGCGGATATCGACAAGTCTTTAAAGTATCTATATATTGTTTTGATGAGGCTTGGCTACTTCGACGGTAGTCCTCAATACAGTTCACTTGGCAAAGCCGATATATGCACCGACGAGAACATGGAATTGGCAGCGCAGGCTGCTAGAGAAGGAATTGTCCTGCTCAAAAATGAGGACAACAACTTGCCTTTGGATCCCCAAAAACAATACAATCTTGCTGTCGTTGGACCTCACGCCAATGCAACCGAAGCCATGATTGGAAATTATGCAGGTATAGCAATTCATAAATTCTCATTTTAATGTTCAGTGTTTGCCTAACTAGAAAAATAGACCTGATTTGTGATTCGGTTGATCAAATGCTGTAGGTACTCCATGCCGATATGTCATTCCTAAAGACGCCCTAGCTACATACGCGAACATTACATATGCGCAAGGATGCGACAATGTGCTATGTGTCAATGGAAGCTTTATTGAAGAAGCAAAAGAAGCCGCTACCAACGCTGATGTTACTATTATTTTCGTCGGATTGGACTTGTCTGTTGAGGCAGAGTCTTTGGATCGAACCGATCTTTTCCTCCCTGGAAAACAAACTGATCTAATCAATCAAGTCGCTGATGCTTCCAAGGGTCCTGTTATTCTTGTCATCCTAAGCGCAGGCGGCGTTGATGTTTCATTTGCTCATGAAAATGAAAAGATCAAGTCTATCATTTGGGCTGGATTCCCTGGTCAGGAAGGTGGTAGTGCCATCGCCGACGTTATTTTCGGAAAATACAACCCTGGTAAGGACTAGTCTTTCATCATAATCTAAGTCTGTATCTCATCTCATACTAAATATTTCTCTTGACATTAATTTAATCATTCAATGTTTAATTAACAGGAGGAAAGCTACCTATCACATGGTTCAAATCCGACTATGTAAATCAGTTGCCGATGACTTCCATGCCATTAAGGCCTATCGAAGAACTAGGATACCCTGGAAGGACGTACAAGTTCTTCGATGGCACTCCGCTCTACCCCTTCGGTTACGGCCTTAGCTACACCACATTCAGCTACAAAGCGACGTCGCCAGGCTCCAACATAAACATACAGTTAGGCAAAACTCAGCGATGCCATGATATCATATACAAGGTTAATGGAACAAGCCCTGCATGTTCTGGAGTGCAAGTAGCAGACTCAAGTTGTACTGAGGAGGTTCAAGTTGATGTTGATGTCCAAAATGTTGGAAGCAAAGATGGTGACAATGTTGTCATGGTTTACTCGAGGGCTCCTTCGGGCGTCGCGGGTGCTCCTATCAAGCAAGTGATAGGATTCGAAAGGGTGTTTGTTCGTGCCGGTGAGACGCAGACGGTGACATTTAAGTTCAATGCTTGCAAGAGCTTCAGCTTGATTGATCAGAAGGGTTATAAGGTTCTGCCATTTGGAGAGCACACTGTGATTGTTGGAGATGAAACTACTTCTCTTCCTATTACATTTGGTTTCCAAAATTAAACTTAGCTTCTACTCTTAATATTAGGAATATTATTGTTAAAAAATAGTCTAGGTAGCTTTTTTTTAGTTTTTTATTAGTTTAGGAAGTTAATTATATAGATGTTAGATTTTTTTTTTTTTTTTTTGCTCAGTGAAGAAACATTTGATCTCTTATAAGAGCATTAAATTATAATTTGATCTATTTTGGTAAATCTCTTTTTTAAAAGCATTAGATTATAATTTGTTCTATTTTAATAAATATAACTCTTTTTTAGTACCATGAAACCTCAACGTGAAAACATGTTCGAAATCTAAGAAAAAAAACATGTATTTTGCTTAGATTGATGTTGTTTTTCTTTTTGATGCACATCAAGACTTGCATTCACCCCTAGAATTATATGATTTCTTATAAAATACTTAGTAAAGGAATAAATTTTACCAACCTCTAACTCGAGGAAGGGTAAGACTATAAGAGCGCAATCTCTGGTCCTTTGAACTCTCTCATACCCCACAACCCTTTTAATTTAAGGGATAACAGTTTTTATTTGAACAAAATTTAATTATCTAATCTGCAGTTTCACATTAAAAAATGGGAAATGCTTTTGTAACCCACTTTGAACACCCATTTTAGGCACCTAGTGGGTCACACACACTCCTCGAGACATATCAAATGGAGGGACACCCACTTAGACCCACTAGGTGCCCAAAATGGGTGTTCAAAGTGGGTTACAAAAACATATCCCTTAAAAAATACATTCAACACATTTTTTTTTAGAACAATACACATTCAATATTCAAAAAAAAAGAAAACAATACATTCAATACAATTTTTTTTTGAGGTCAATACATTAATCTCAATTAAATGTCTTATTGTTTGTTCATTTTTTTATTTCTTTATAATTAAATGGAGGCTATAAGCTTATTATCACATCAAACAACCCCTTCCATCATCTATAATAATCGAATGCCATAAGTGATTTGACCAATCAGATATGAGCCTAATACAATGCATCATCTTGCACAACTCGCCAACTAATCCGTAGCTTTCATTCTCTTCTTTATTTGTAATTGAACATCTATACTTTATAATTAATAATCACAATTAATAATCACAATTTATTTGTATCCAGACCACTTTGAGTTCACCCAGATTTGCGCATTGTATAGATACAGATTTGCGCATTATATAGATAGAGGGAGCTCTTAAGTGTTTCTATTCTCAAAATTCGAACTCGAGTCATTAGTTAGGAACAACAACGGGCTATTAGTTTTTGTTACTATTTATTCCACTTTAGGTTAAACCATAAATTATAAGGAGCCCAAACAGACCTTTCACTAGCATAGAAGACAACACACAGAGACACAGAGAGCGGTTTTAAAATGGCGGAAGAGTTGAAGAGACGTTCATGGAGTCTGAAGAGCGGAGACTACGTTGGAGAGGTTTCGGCCCTTTGTTTCATTCGTCTCCCTCGCCACAACCACAACCACAACCACAGCCACCTCTCTCCGCTCCCACTCCTTCTCGCCGGTCAGTTCCACTCCTCAATCGATGCTCTCTCGAACTTTTTAGGGGTTTCTGGTTTTGATTAGTTCATGATCTCAATTAGGTGTGAATTTGGTGCTAATGCTGTAAAGGAAGGATTTTTAGTGACAATTTTTGTTCATTAGAAGTTCGAGTGTTCAAATTTTTGTGTTTTTTATGGTTTTGATTTGTTCACGATTTCAATATTCAAATTTGATGCTATTGTTGTTGTTAAGTAGAAGTTAGTGTGTTCAATTTTTTGTGTTTTTGATGGTTTTGATTAGTCCATGATCTCAATTGGGTTTGAATTTGGTGCTAAAGTTGTAAAGAAAGGATTTTTAGTGACAATCTTTGTTCATTAAAAGTTTGAGTGTTCAATTTCTTGTGTTTTTGTTTAGCTCATGATCTCTATTGGGTTTAATTTGGTGCTAATGTTGTAAATAAATGATTTTTGTTGATTAGAATTCGAATGTTCGAATCTGTTTTTGGTGGTTTTGATCAGTTCGTGATTTCAATTTGGTGTTTGATTTTGGTGCTAATGTTGTTAATTCGAGAATGTTGTAAAGGAAGTATTTTTATTGATAATTTTTGTTGATTAGAAGTTTGAGTGTTCAATTTTTTGTGTTTTTGCTAATTTTGATTAGTTCATGATCTCAATAGGCCTTGAATTTTATGCTAATGTTGTAAAGGAAGGATTTTAGTGATATTTTTTTTGTTAATTTGCAGTTTGAGTGGTCAAATTTTCGTGTTTGAATCTTAACTTGTAGTGTTAATGGTTTCTTTTTATGGAACTAGGTACTGGGTCTCAGATACTACTGTATAATGTCGAAGCGGGAAAGCAATTGAGATCTTTCAATGTGTTTGATGGAATCCGTATTCATGGAATCACTTGTGTTTCTAATTGTTGTGATTCTTTGATGCCTAAATTTGAGGTTGCAGTTTTTGGGGAGAAGAAGGTTAAACTGTTCGAGTTGAATTTGAGAGTGGAAGTTGGGTGTGATGATGCGCAGTTGAGAATATGTGCTGAATTGATTCTAGTTCGTTCGTTGCCTAGATTTAGTCACTGGGTTTTGGATGTTTGTTTCTTGAAGGTACAAAATCTATGATTCTCTCGCTTTATTCAATCTAGTGTTTTTGTTCTTTTTGGCAGAATGTTCGATTAGTTTTGTTATTTTTTCTGATTATGTGATGCAATGATTATTGCTTGTTAGTAGGAGTACTATTTGTGTTCTGGGAATGAGAGCATCAGTCATGTTGTTATAGGACTTGGCGATAATTCGATATGCGTTTGGAATATTTCAACTTCCAGTATGGCTGTTGAAGTAATATGTCCAGGTTAGTTTCGCTGAAGCCGGGCATTATGATGCATATCTCTATTCTTGTCAAACACTAGTTGTCACTATTTAAATTTCGATAATCTCCAAAGGAATGTGGATTGGATCTCAATGGGTGCCACCAAGGACTAAATAGACATTGGGTGAAAAAAACCTCTTCAATGGGAATGTGCATTTTGAACGTAGAGCTGATGTGGCATGTAAGGAATAGACATTGTCTATTTCGAATGTCTACTTCTAGACAATGCAATCCATGGCCACTTCAGCAATTCTATCCAAAATGTATAAAAAAAATAAGTTTATAAAATAGAAAATGCAATCCACATTGACCATTGGAGAGCATTTTTGAACTTCAATGTCTATTCAAGCCACTTTGGATGGACATCCTCTCCACGTTGCTGACGTGGCATCAATCCACGCCTACAATCCATATTTACTATTGGAGATGCTCTTAGAGCATACTTTATGTATATTTCTGGCTTGATTTCTAGAAGACTCTCAACTCTCAAATACAAATGGTGTTTTATCTATCGATCGAAGTTCCTCTTCTACTGTGCATGACATTAAGAATGATATGTTCAAGTTTAAGTCACTAGTTATTCTGTTGAAACTGATTTTTGCCAAATTTTCTCTCTGTATCTGACAAAACACATGCTTCCCTTTCTGCCATTTTCATACTTTTCCCTTGCACTTCTTCACTATATTTTTTCAATTTCAGAGAGGACCCTTCTCTATGCAATGCGATTATGGGGTGAAAACTTAAATGACCTTTGTGTAGCATCTGGAACTATCTACAATGAGGTTAAACCTTGTCTTAGTTTTGTCTATTATCTCTAATATATGAATCACTTCTTTTTCTGGACTTATTATTCTTCATAATATTTTTGCCCATGAACTGTACTATTGATATTTGGGATTGAGGCTATGTTGTTGTTGTTTAACTGTACTTCTGAAAATGAAAGTAACATGTGTTAATTGCCTCGGATTATGCTTTGATGAAGATGAGATGTATGTATAACAGATGCCAATGATATTCCACAACAATGTGTTCAAGTGGTGGCTTGCAGGACATGAATCATGGAATTTAATATTCCATGTTTGAAGTAAAACTAGATGAGAAATAGTCAGATTCCTGAGATAGGTATTTAATAGGCGGGAACTGTGGGAGCGATATGGTCTTAGTTGATGTTGGGCATGGTAGCATTCCAAAAATTGTTTGGGTTTCTCATATTTCAGACTGGCTATGCTATGGAATTAGGATTATTGTTGTTAGAGGAACAGAACATTGAAGCCGTAGCATAGACTCTTATTACCACAAAGCCTCAATGCCAAATTAGTTGGGGTAGCATAGACTCTTATTAAATTGACTAAAATTCAGTTTCTTGTAAAAAAAAATGAAGAAATAAGTTAAAGGTAGAGTCTTGTTAACAGAAGTTGTTTTAGATTGGGTGATAATATGGATTTAATTGAGTTTAATCACTAGTTAGTTTTTGACCATTAGTAGCAATCAGTTTTAACTCTTATAATATTCTTGGTGGCATTCGCCTTAGAAATGATGGTTTGTACATGAATTTTTGGTGGTCTATTCTTCGGAATTAAGTGGTTCAGAACTTCATTTGTTTGAGGGACGATGAGTACGGTTAAAGGTTCTTCTTAGAAGTTGTCAATTCACCATCTGACAATGCAATGCTACTTTTCATTATTTATAATCCATTTTCGATTGTCAAGACTATTATTTGATTTAGTCTGGCTATGTTCATTTTGTTTGCTAGCAACACCATTTATGGTACATTTTCTTTTTGAAAATCTGAAATGATGGCCTGAGGAATTATACATCCCATTAATTTCTTGTATAACTATTGGGTCTTCTTGACAGGTCATTGTTTGGAAGTTAGTTCCCCAAAGGCATGCCTCATTGTCTGTAAGTCCAGTGGAAGATTTTAGTAGTGTCCCTCATTCATTCTATGAGAGCCCAGATAAAGACTATAAAGTTATATATTTATGTCGTCTTGCTGACCATGAAGGTTCAATATTCCGATTGGCATGGTCTTCTGATGGATCCAAGTTGATGTCTGTATCTGATGATCGTAGGTGCATAAGTTGCTTATCCCCCTTTACTTTATGTCTCAAAGAGTTTAATGGTGCCAAAGACATGTTCTAACATTTATTTTATTTTGACTTTGTCAATGTTATAGTGCTCGTATTTGGACAATCTCCAAGGAAAAAGAATATTCAGCTGACCCTCTTCCTCCTCCCGATTCATATGCTCTAATCTTATTTGGCCACAATGCTAGAGTTTGGGACTGTTATTTATCTGATTCTGTAAGTCTTTGGGTCTATATGTGCATTTATTGGTTATTATTTCTTACATTTATGCAATAGCTTATTGGAAGAGATTTTGTGCTTCTTGCTAAGGAAATATTAGTATGATATGGGATTCATTTTGTGTTACTTTAGGATATAGGGTTTAGGGTTTAGGGTTGTTGTTGTTTAGCCTTTAGGATATAAATTATATGCATTATCATAAAACTTAATTTTCATTAAGAGAATTCTATTAACTTCCTTGTCATGTAGTTTATATTTCATAAATGAGTTTTTTGTTTTGGGGGCTGGATACTACGGTTCATTAAGTTAGACTTTACTGTGGAAAGGGGAGACTAAGAATAATTGAGGTCTCCTCATGGTCATCTAACGATTGATTGCTTGACAAACATAAAATTTCACCCGGTTCAAGAACATTACTTAGGCATGAATTGGACAGTTTAGGTCTTTCAAAAATATACATAACATGCATATTTAGGGTCTTTCTGCTTTTTGCAAATAAATTCTAAATTATGTGTTAGTAACTCTCCATTGCCTCTGTAGTTTATGTTGGATGAGGATGTGTGAAGTGCCAAAAGAAGAAAAAAAAAAATTAGTCGCCCCGCATGATGAAGATACACGTGTTTAATCACAGTGCCGCTTACTGATGTAATCTGCATTTCCATTGAATTTGCATTTCCATTGAATTTCTTAGTGTAAAATTGTAAATGTCTCACTCCATCTTCTCTTTCTATTAATTGAATATATTTGAGTTCAGCAAACCTCCTTGAGGAATGAGGAATAGTTAAATTTATGTTTCTATGTTTTAAATCACATTTCTTGCATATTGTGTCGAATTGAATTTTATAGCTTTTGAAGATTGACTTCTATCTTCACATGTACAATTAGTTGATAGTTACTGCTGGAGAGGACTGTACGTTTCGTGTGTGGGGAATGGATGGATGCCAACTTATGATGATCAAGGAACATGTGTAAGTTATAAAGGTATTTTTTTCTAAAGATGGTTGATAAGTTTTAAAATGCTCATGCATGGATTGGTATGGGAGTGAAAGTGGCTGCATGTTCATCAATTTGTATTTAAGGGTATTTAATCGTGGTCAGTTTCAAGATAAGGCTTGTGCTTTAATTTTATCACATATATATACTGTGGTAATTATTGATTTACACTCCTGAGCATGTTAACCTTTAATTAGTCAAACAACAATGCTAAGATTGATTAAGTCATAGTTTAGCTTGAATTGTTGAGGGTGATGGTTAATATGTCCTTTATTCATGCAAAGAAGGTGTCAGTCTCAAGTACCGAAATGATGGGTGGAAACTGGAGGTGCCCATGTAGCAGGTAGCACTTCTATTACAACATGACACTATTAGTAATGTTCTTTTCAAATTCTTGTCTTTCTGTGTTTACAGAGGGAGAGGTATTTGGCGCTGTGCATATGATCCAAGCTCTTTACTACTTGTCACTGCTGGGTTTGATTCTGCAATCAAGGTTCATTTGTTGGATTCTTCCTTATTAACAATCTCAAATAAACAAAATGTCAGAGTGGAAGAAATAAAGGAGAAGAAAGAGATATTTACAACCTCTGCCCCAAATATTTCGGATCAGCTCAGTTTCATGAACAGGTAGAGTAATAAATTCATATTATGTTTCAGATATGTCAATGGATCTTTTTTATTTTTGGTACAATAAATCTAGGGTTCTTAACACTGCTCTTAATGTTCATCCATATGTATAATCTTAAATGGGCCTTGGGGGTTTTGACTGATTTCAATGTGTATATTCTGCCAGAGATTTCAATACAAAGTTGCTCATGGTTTCTTTTCTTGGTTGAATGTTATTACAGCAAAAGTGAATATGTACGTTGCTTGCGTTTTGCTCGGGAAGATATGCTATATGTTGCTACTAATCAAGGGTATTTGCACCTTGCTAAATTTTCTAAAGCTGGGAATATTGAATGGACAGAACTGGTCCATACCAGTAAAAAAGTACCGATCATTTGTATGGATTTGATTTCTGTAAGTTCAGCCAATCGGTCTACAGATGTTGAAGACTGGATTGTGATTGGAGATGGCAAAGGAAATGTCACGGTTGTACAAGTTGTTGATGTTGTTCATGCTCCTACAGTGAAATTCACCTTTACATGGTCGGCAGGAATGGAGAGACAACTGCTGGGAACTAATTGGTGCAAATCTATGGGTTGTAGGTAATGATGGATTTACATGGCCTAGAAAATGATTTATCCGACTTTCTTGGTTTATGGTTGTATTGGCATGTTCATTGTACTGCGCTAATTTAAATTTATAGGTGCATTGGCATGTATTAATTCATGAAACTGTCTGACCATCTATAGACAAATTCGACCCACCATACCTAAAGTGAGCTTGCTAGAAGCCGCCACTGATAGGCTAGATTACTACTTGATTCCATGCCACCTCAGCTGCTAAATGGTTATCTACAAAAGTTATATTCCCAGGTAACCAAATGAAACACAGGATAGCAAATTAAGCAAGCAACTGCATTCCCGTTTGCATCTACTTGATACTGACACTTAGACCAAACATGAATGTGGTCTGGGTTCATCTCACCTGTTTTGTTATACTTTCTTTTGATTTTTTTTTTTCTTGACATATCACCATATATAGTTATATACCCTAACTATTCCGTTGTTCTTACCTACGAGAAGAGCTTTAAGGCATCTCACATGCATCTGTTTTTTCTCATGCAGATATATATTTAGTGCTGATCCAAGGGGGGTCCTGAAGTTATGGAGGATTAATGACCAAACACACCAGGATCATTTACTATCTGTATGTGACCAAACACTCAAGGATAATGGGGCTTCTCTAGTTGCTCAGTTCACCTCTTGCTTCAGAACGCGGATATTGTGTTTAGATGCATCATTTGATGACGAGGTTTCTGACTGCCATCATTTCTTATTTTCCATACTTATTTTGTTTATCTTAAGCCAGCTATGCTTTACAATAACTGAATAAAGATATTCGAGAATAATGAAAATGAATACAAGAGATTAATTCAGGAGAAATGTGAATATGAAGTGGGAGGTTTGCTAAGGCTCTTTTTTGTAAACCACACACTTGTACTGGAAAGGTGGTTAATTTGGGATAGTATCAGTACTTGTTGAGATCTACATCCCATTCACTAATCCGAGAAGCTGTGTTTGTTATGAGATAAGTTAAACTTTAATGCCATGAGCAGTTGAGATTGTTATATAATTTGTAATATCTATCATTTATGAGGTCCATTAATATTTTCCATTCATCTTGCAGGTGCTGGTATGTGGAGATCATCGTGGTAATCTTATCATGTTTACTTTATCGAAGGATCTACAGACTGGTTCTATTGATCCAGAAGTAAATATCTCTCCTCTAAGTTATTTCAAAGGAGCCCATGGAATATCTAGTGTGACGAGCATTTCAGTATGCAGATCAACTTTCAATCAAGTGGATATGTGCTCAGTAAGGACTTGTATAAGTTTTTATGGATTTTCCTGAAAATTTGGCCGACCATTTCAACATGTTTTCTTTTCATTTGTTTTGTTTAATTGATTTAGCTATGTTCCGTTTCTGGATTCTTGTTTTGACAGACTGGTGGAGATGGTTGCATATGTTATTTTAAATATGATGGAGACTCGAGAAGTTTAGAATTTACAGGGATGAAGCAAGTAAAAGAGTTGAGCTTAATTCAGTCTGTCTCTGCTGATTTAAGTTCTACTGATGATCTGACGTGCCGTAAATACGCTATTGGTTTCACTTCAACAGATTATATTATATGGAACTTGCTAAGTGAAATGAAGGTATTTCATAATCACATGTTTTTTATGTGATATTATGTTTGCTATTGAATAATGATTTAGTGCCCTAAAATAATAGATTTGACGTGGAGCAGGTCTTACAAATCTCATGTGGTGGATGGCGACGTCCTCATTCCTATTACCTCGGTACTTCCCCAGAGAGTCAGAACTGCTTTGCCTTTGTGAAGGTTAGCATTTATAAAAAGCTTTCCTTCCGGAACAAAGTGGTCTCTAGTCCTGCTTGCAGGGTCTAACATTTCATTCAAAAGTTCATGTCTTAATCCTGCAATTAGGGATGCAAATGGGTAGGGTAGGGGATGGAGACCTCATCCCCACCCCCATCCCCACTTAAGAACTCATCTCCCATCCCCATACCCGTACTTATTCGAGGATGAATTTTCATATCCATCCCCATACCCATCTAATCCCTATAGGGATGGGAATCCCCATGAGGAAAAAAATTTCCCACATTGGAGATCCCCGTGGGATTTTCATAGGGATTTTTGTGGGGATAGGGAATCCCCGTGGGACAATTTTTTCCCATTTCATTTTCCATTGGGGATCCCTGCGGGATTTTTGCGGGGATGGGGAATCATCATAGAGAAAATATTTCTTCCCACTTAATTTTCCTTTAAAAAAAGAATTATAAAAAATAAGGTGTCAAAGATACATACATAATAACACAATTGTTGAAAATTCCAACAAAAATAAAGCATCAACATATCATGCAATGAAAGTTCTAACTTCTAAGAGCTAACACTTGTAATTAAGTTTCGACATAATCATTGGTAATAATATGCAAAAAGAAAAGTTCAAATTCAAAATAATCCTTAAAGTCACTCCATATCCATATCTCTTTGAACCACCAAGTCATCAACTTCTTCATCATTGTTGGACGAGGAATAACAAAATGAAGCATTTAAATCTGATTGACAAAACATATAAATATAGTTGCAAACAATTTGATCCTAAATTTGCAATTTTTCTCTTTTGATCGATTTTTTTTTTGGTACATTTGATCCCAAAATCTATATATATAAAGGAATTGTTTCTGAGAGAAGCCCTCACAACGCGACATGTGGTGTGTGAGAAGCTCTCACAACGCGACATGTGGCGTGTGAGAAGCTCTCACAAGGTAACATGTGGCATTATGATGTCATAATTGAAATTTTATAAGAAAAATTAAAAAAAAAAACACAAGCCATTGATCTTTCTCGCACTTAAGTGGGGATATGATGATAAAACACACAAAATATAATTTTGACATCATTAAAGTATAATTTCTAGTTTTTTTTTTTTTTTTTTTTTTTTACTATTTTAAGGTTATTTTTTAATTGTTATACAAATCAGATTTTTGGTTTTTAAAATTTTTTTCGTAATTGTTTAATTTTCTTTTTTTACGCTATTTTGTAGGTTATGTTTTTAGTTGTGATACAAATAAGATTTTTGGTTTTTAATTTTTTTTTCTTAATTTTCGTATTTTCTTTGCTATTTTTTATGTTATGTTTTTAGTTGTGATACAAATAGGATTTTTGGATTTTTTTTGTGATTTTCTAATTTTCGTTTTTTTTGCTATTTTTTAGTTTATGTTTTTAGTTGTGATACAAATATGATTTTTGGTTTTTAAATTTTTTTTAGAATTTCTATTTTTATTTTTTTGCTATTTTTCAGGTTATTATTTAAAAAAAAAGTGATATCTCTACAGAAAAAAAAAAAAAAAATGATTTATGGTGAGTGTTCTATTTTTGTTTGAGTCAAATTAATTATAAGTACTCATTGTTACTACCTTTAGCACCTCATTCATCCTAAATTCCTAATTGTTGTGTATTACATAAATCATATCAAATTGACCAACGATTTGGGTAGCCCAATGATATGGTATGAGATTTATGAGTAAGTAGTCATGGGTTCAAACCTCGATGGGGCCAAGATGTTTTTTTCTTATAAGAAAAATCGTATCAAATTTATTTATATCATATCTATCTATATATTTATGCTATTTTTTTTAAAAAAAATTTGTATCAAATTGATCTATGTTTTTATTTTTCGGCTATTTTAACTTATTTATTGTATTAAATTGTCAAAGCATCTCTAGTGAGATAGTAGAGACATCACTTACCAAAAGGAAAGGTATTCGAGAGGTTGTGGTTTGACTTCCACTGAAGTAAAAAAAAACTTATTTATGCTATATTTAGCTATTTTTTATTTCTATATTTGTTCCTTCTAAACATCAAATCTAATTACAAAATAGGATTATCAATTTTTTTTAGTCTCTTAATCATTAACTATCTTTTCGAAAATTACCTAATTCTGATTTCTCAACATTCTTTTTTAAAAAAACTTTTGTTTTCACATTAATTCGATTATTTTAGTATAAAATTGTCTAACTAAAGTTTTAATACAAGTAAAATTTCATTAGTCGATGCCAAAACATCTTTGGTATTGATAAAGCGTCACTAGCCAAAAAGTAAGGTTTAAGAAGTCATAGGTATAAAGTCGAAAGAGAAAAAATTTAGCCAATCAAACACAACAATAACTATTAATTAAGATTTCCAACTATTTCCTTGAAATTACAAATCAAATTTCTTTGATCCATTGCCATTTAAAATTATATTAAGGACTATTTCTATGCAATATTACAAATATTTAATATTTTTGTGTAGATTTGTAAATATGCAAGTGTTTACAAGTATTTTTTATTAATTGTTGAGGGACCTAAAAGGAGCGGCTTTGAGTTCATATCAGAGATTACATAATAATTCTTTTTACGCTTTTTTTCAACATTTTTTTTTTCATATAATATTTTGATACTTAGTTTTGCCTGCGTGGGATGCCGACTAGTTGTATATAAATATAGTTGTAAACAATTCAAAACAAAACATATAGTTAACCAAATAAAATAAAATTATGAATCTTATTAAACTTTGTTTGTTATGTGTATGATGATTGTTTCCGGCTGGAAACTATGTAATATTATATTATATTTATATATAAATATTATATGGTGTATAAATTGATATATGGAGATCCCCAATGGGGATCCCCGTAGATATATTTTATTACCCATCCCCGTACCCATACCCATATCCATACCCATACCCATATCCGTGTGGGTATGAGATTTTGTCCCCATCCCATGTAAAATCCTCATGCCCATACCAATACCCGTTGTAGGGAATCCCTATCACCCGTGGGGATTCCCTCACCCCATTTGCATCCCTACCTTCAATATTGTAGTCCTGAAGATCCATATTTAAGGGTTGTAGCATCTGCATCAAGTAATCTATATTACCGAGTCAAAAGCACTATTTCATCCTTCGATATTATTGTTCTTTGCTTTCAAGCCTTCTTCAGATTGTATCGTTAACTTGTACTTGTAGCTTCTTACATTTGTAAACATATCTTTGCAATCTTACACTCCTGCTCTCTTTTTATTGTTTTTCAGGATCATTTGATTCACATCCACAGACATTGGATACCCGACAATGATAGAAAGCAACTACCCCGTGTTCTGCATATGCAATACCATGGAAGAGAGATACATTGCTTGTGTTTTGTCTCTGATGCATCCCAGAGATATTCTAAGGAAAATAACAGTTCATTTGGAAACAGATTTAGCTGTGTTGCAACAGGGTGTGAAGATGGAACTGTAAGGCTGACGGGGTAATGTTCTTTTTTATTCTGCATGGAGCAAAGCAACTTGAACCCATTTATAATCATGTTATTTGACCATCACTTTTTATGCAAGGGTACTAAGTGGTGGTTTAAGTTCCACACCCCTTTTCACTTGGACACGTGTACCGTCTATTTGTCCTCTACTGCTATTTAGCTTTCACATATTTCTATAAGCACGGCTTGCATTTTCTCATGTGTATTTTAGTGGCTTATTTAAATAACACAATTACTTTATTGATGATACAGGTATGCTCCTGATTCAGTAAATTGGTTTGCGTCAAAGTTATTGGGTGAGCATGTTGGTGGCTCGGCTGTTAGGTCTATATGTTTTGTGTCAAAGGTGTACAAAATCACAACAGAGCATTCTGTGATATCTAATCTGGGGCATGGATCTGATACTTCTTCCAATGGCGCGAATGACCAATTCCTCTTGCTTATTTCTGTTGGAGCTAAACGAGTCTTAACATCTTGGCTTCTTCAAAACAGGATGTTAAGCAATATGGGAGTAGCAAATGTTGATCAAGAAGGCATTAGGAAAGGAGACAACTCTTCTTTGTTGAGAGTATTTTCGTCCATGGCATTTCAGTGGCTTTCAACTGACAAGCCATCAAAGTTTTCCAGTACTCGAAAATCTGTTGAAAGTACAAAGATAAATACCCGTTGTGGAGAAGATACATCCAGTGTGGGATCTGGCTTGTCATCTGGATCATCTTGTCTCGAAAACAATCAGAAGGTATCAAAATTTTGCACTACAGATGATAAAGAGAATGACTGGAGATACCTGGCTGTTACTGCTTTCCTTGTTAAAGGTGCCAATATCAGGTACATTATATTGTTTTCGCCTTTGTGACTAATTCGTCATGTGTCTTTCAACCTTGATGGCTGATCTGATCATCTTCACTTGTTAGGTTGACCGTCTGCTTCATCGTGGTTTCTTGTTCAGACACAACGCTAATGTTACGGGCTCTCCTTTTGCCCTACCGACTCTGGTATGTCATCATATCAGTCATTTTTTCCACTCTTGCCTTTAAATAGTTGCTTTTCCTCTTACTCTTTCCTTTCTTCAATTGGTTCCCACTTGCAGGTTTGATGTCGCCTTATTAGTCCCCCAGCCATCGCCTGTCCTAGCACTGCAGCATTTCATATTACCAAACTATTCCCCTTGTGAATGTAAGCATTTTTTTTTCTTTTTCTTTTGTGTGATCTAATGTGTACTGTATAGTCATGCAAAAGTTATGCTGTTTATTGCTTTGTTATGGCTGTTAAAACCTTTTCACTAAATCTTAAACCCATCTTCTTATCAAGGAAAAGAAGATAGCATTTGTACATCAAAAAAAATCAAAGAAAAGCCTTTCCATAAGATTTATATGCATTAGCTGATCTGATATTCGATTATGTTGTGTTGGTTCAGCGGAATCACCATATTTTTATATTTGTTTCACAGATAAATATTTGTACGTTGTAGTTAGCGGATCTACTGATGGAAGCATTACTTTCTGGGACCTGACTGAGAGCATTCATGTCTTTATGCAACAACTTTCAAAGTTCCAACCAGAAAAATTCATCGAGTGTCAGAAACGGCCAAAAACAGGAAGAGGAAGCCAGGGTGGTCGATGGTGGAGAACATTAAGAAATCGGACTTCCAAAAACGATTCAAGGGATACCATAGGAAAAACAGATGGTGGAGAGGCTCTTAATGGAAATCAAGACAATAGTGCAGCTAATGGTGTCTCATTAAACATCAGACATGATCACGGAAATGTTGAAGCAAGTTCTTGTGCTGAAGATGCACTTCTCGAATCAGCGGCAGATGGAGATGATTCGTCAACAGAAGTCCGTGAAATAAAACCATTGTATGTTGTTAGTAATGCTCATCAATCAGGTGTCAACTGTCTTCATATTTCAAGTATGAGGGATTTCCACCGGTCTGAACCTGTGTTATCTTATTGCGTGTTAAGCGGCGGCGATGATCAAGCGCTTCATTGTCTTACGTTTGATTTAGTAACAAATGATTTCTCTCAGACCGAAAGGAATTATGATTTAACGGAATCAGAGAACCGATGGGAGCTTTCTCCTTGTACCGTTTACAAAGGATGCCGGATCAGATTCCTATCTCGTTATGCCATTGCCTCTGCTCACAGTGCTGCTGTAAAAGGTAATAGTATTTGAGTTTTCTAATTCTAGTTCCATTTCATTGGTCCTACTATGTTACTAAGTTTGTGATTGGTGGCTGTTTTCTTGGTTCTAATTGTGTCTCACTTTTGTGGTTTCTCTAAAGGCGTATGGACGGATGGAACATGGGCATTTACTACTGGTCTTGATCAGCGAGTCAGGTGCTGGCATTTCGAGGAACAAAGTAAACTTACTGAACATTCACATTTAATCATTAGTGTGCCGGAGCCAGAAGCACTGGATGCTAGAGCTTGTAGCGGGTGAGCTGAACTATCCAGGACTCTCATCTTTTAATAAGCAGTGATATATATTGTGCTTGCATTATTTCAAAGAGAGAAATATTTGGCTATCTCTCACACAGTCACACCTTTGAATCTCGTCTGTGGTTAAATTTCAGAAATGAATATCAGATAGCTGTTGCCGGAAGGGGGATGCAAATGATAACATTCTCCGCACCTTGCGATTCATGAATGCCTTGGAGTCCGCTAAACTCCTGCTATTCTGTTCATTTAGAAGTTTCATCGGCATAAACAGGTACCGCACTTAGTCCTTGTATTCTGAGTGAAGAAATCTTGTTTTTGCTGAGCAGGCTGAGGATGCTACCTGATGGCCCTTTGCATGTAAGTTATAAATTTATAATGTTGTAGATAGACTGTTGTTCAATATTAAACAGTTTCTAGATGGTAAAACTCGAATTTTCTTGAAGGGGAACGGGTAGTTTGTTTATTTTTTGAAGAGTTGATTAATGTAACCAACTGAATTTATCGCACTTTTACGGAACAAGTCCGAAAAGCATTTTTGAAGGAATTTTGAGATGAAGATGCAAATTGATATCTCATGATTTAGAAACTGCATTTCAAAAACTCATAGATGCATTTAAATTTGATACAATTACAAGGTGATTTTACAGGAGAGATGGATAGAGTACAAGGCCTAGTTCACATGAACGATGGCAGCGTTACATTATCACTTTCCGGGTACGAAGTTGGTAGCGTAAGCCCAGGCATTGTTGTTGACAGGGTCTGCAAGGTGGTCTGCAAGGTTCTCCAAAGGTCCCTTTCCGGTAACAATGGCTTGGACGAAGAAACCAAACATGGAGAACATGGCGAGCCGCCCGTTCTTAAGTTCCTTCACCTTCAGCTCTGCGAATGCCTCGGGATCATCAGCAAGCCCCAAAGGATCAAAGCTGCCACCAGGGTAGAGAGGGTCAGTGACCTCCCCGAGGGGGCCTCCCGCAATGCGGTATCCCTCAACGGCACCCATGAGCACAACCTGGCATGCCCAGATTGCAAGGATGCTCTGAGCATGGATCAGGCTTGGGTTCCCAAGGTAATCAAGCCCGCCCTCGCTGAAGATCTGAGAGCCAGCCTTGAACCACACCGCCTCACCGAACTTGACGCCATTTCTGGAGAGAAGCTCGGGGAAGACACAGCCCAAAGCTCCCAACATGGCCCATCTGCTGTGGATCACCTCAAGTTCTCGGTTCTTGGCGAATGTCTCGGGGTCAGCTGACAGTCCAGCAGTGTCCCAGCCGTAGTCACCAGGGAATTCACCAGTCAGGTAAGATGGTGGCTCGCCGGAGAAGGGTCCCAGATACTTGACACGGTCGGGACCATACCAGGGGCTTCCAGAGGAGACAGCCCTGCCGCCCGTCTTCCTCATTGTGACTCTTCCATTGCCCTGGATGTTGGTGAACTCGGATTGTGAGTTCAAAGCCTTGCCGGCGAATGCAGGGGATGAAAGAGCCATGGTGGCCATGTGTGGCTGGCTGCCTTGCTTTGAGCTGAAGTTACTGGTTTAGATGGCCTTGTTGTGGATGCTTGGATGGATTCAAGGACGTGGGGTGTCTTGGTTTATATAAGGCACTGTGGGGAGCCACAAATTTATCCATGTAGATCTTCAACCCTCTTGTGATTGGCTCGTGAGATATTGGCTGGAACCCAAGAATCCATCTCATCTCGGTAGCCAATCGCAGCGTGCCGCGCTGGATTTCCTTCACATTATTGAGAGGTGCTGAGTTTGCTGAAATAAGTGTGGCATCAGTTAGCTTGATTTTGCTCACCTTGGCTTACTCAAGGAACTCTATAAGATGGAACAAAATGAAAAACAAGAGAGAATACTTGTGGCTGCGATTTGAGATCATTTGTTAAATTTACCACAAAATTTATGGAGTGAAATAGTACAGCAGCAGCAGCAGCAGCAGCAGCAGCAGCAATATATATATATATATATATATATATATATATATATATATATATATGTATATGTTTGATTCATTTCATAAAAAGTGACAAAAATTTTACAATTAGTTGTTCACCTATTGCTACCCTTTATTTTCTTAATATAAAAAATAGGTGTAATAGTAAGAAAGAAGAAACAAAAACTAGATCAAAAAGTGGATCACCGCTTCCACTTGGCTTAATTTAAATTAGTTGATGATGTACCAAAACACCTTTAGTGAGATGAACAAGGAGGTACTCGTTAAAAGGCACAGTTGGGAGAGGTTTCGGATTCGACTCATGTTGGAGTCAAGTTGTCAAAATACTTTGCCCATATTTTGTTGGGATTTAATTCTTTCTTTTTTTTTTTTGGGTTTAGGGTTTAGGGTTCATTGGGGCTCCTTAAACGGTAAAGCTGTTCTAGTGGTTTCTACGTTATTTTGATGCCTTCTTTTGCATTTAAGAAGCCCAATCTTATGTCCATATTCTTGTCAACCGATCCACAAAGGCACCCAAACTTTCATTTCCACTTTGACAAAGAAGCCCATTTACTACTCTTAAGCAAGCCTTTGTCAAATTAATGGGCCGAACCATGACACAGAACTGCTTAGTGAGCCTACCTCAACCTGCAATAAATGGAATAAGGATGACCAATGGTTGGTTAGCCATTTGGAAGCGTTTTGTTGTCTTTTAATTAATAACTTGAGTTCAAATTTTAAAAATAAAAATAGCAACATTGGGACCGACCTCCACTTATATTATGTACGACTCAAAGCAAATTTGAAGTAACTGAATAGCTTGAATACCAAGTAGTTAGACCAAAATAATTTAAAAAATAAAAAAAATGAATAAGGATAATTATGAATAGTAAGGACACTACACAAATATGTAATAGGGTTTGGATAGCAGGTATACCCTGAGCTTGCGAAAATGACAATCATTTTTGTAACGATTGTCATTTTGTATCAGCTTTTGTATATTTCAAAAATATGACAATATTAACCAAGATCAACTACATGGATCAAGCTTTTCGACTACGTTCATTCCGATCTAGAAAAGATGGAAATTTATTATAAAAGTATACAAACCATACCATTTTTTATTTTATTTTTTTGTCAAGAAAACCATACCATTTTAGTTTGACCACAAAGCTACGTAAAGCAACATATTCGATCTGGACCAGAAATTTATTGATCAACAAGAGTGAGCAGTCGTGGGTGACAAAGGTCTGCCCCCTTGTATTGACCAGAAAAAAAAAATGTCTGTCTATCATATATAGTCAATTACAAAAAATCAATACAAAGTTTATATACAAAGCAATAGTAATAGTAATATATTAACCCAACAAAATCAACACTAATGCACCTGATTTAATGCAAATCATTTATAATTAACCTTTTCTGTTATCTTAAGTTTACTGTACCATCAAATTTCTATAACTTAATAAACCGATTTGGTGGTACAATGATTTGGTTTGAAATTTGGAAGTAAAAGGTCATGTGTTCAAACTTTGGTAAGTACAAAAGTTTTTTTTTTCTATAAAAAAAATTAAATTTATAACTTATAACAACCACAACTACAACAACAAACCGCAAATATCTAATTAGGGCGTTGGTATGGAATTTTACTTTAAGAGGTCTTGGTACTAGTTTTTTTTTTTTTAAGAAAAATCAAAATTTCATTAATCATTAATGGCTGAATACATAACTAGACATAGAATCAAGTACATTGATTCGTTAATTCTATTTGTGCAAACAAACTGTCATTAATTTGACTTTTTTTTAAAATTGAAACAGTTTAACAATCAAGGATTGTTCTCTACAGCGTTGAAACTCACGACAATATACAAAAGTACTAGAACTACAAAACGAATAACAAAACTTCCTAACAAGGAGAAGACCTAAAACTTCTCAACAAGAATAAGACAAATCAAAGACTTCCAACTAGAGAAGAAAACTAACTATAAAGTAAAAATTAAAGATAAATCAATCCAGCAAATCTTTATAAAGTATTCTTTAATTTATATGGAACTAATTTTGGTCCACATGTCTTCAACATATGGAAAGTCTGCTTCTTAATTTGACCCAAACAATTAATATATGAGTGTGAGTCTCTCTCATACCCACCTTGAATATATAGAGAACCTACATAGTTTTATTATGTTATCTTTTTCAATAAATATTTGTCTTCCAATGTTGAAAGTTAGTGTTTGTTTTCTCGTGTTGGAAGTCTTTATTTGCTTTCTCTTGTTGGAAGTTTTATTTTTTGTTTTGGTCTTAATATGTTTGTGTATTGTTGCGTTTCAAACGTTTGTTAAGAGAACAGTCACTGTGACGGCCCCGCTTCTAATCTAGGGCACCGCCCGGCCTAATCCCGTAATTTAGCCCTAATCACGACACATAGGACCCAATTACGAATTAGTCAGCCTTTACTACCTGTGTTCTCTTGTTTAAACAATTATTTTATTTAGCGGAAGTCTTTAATATTTTAGCGGAAATTTTTTTTTTTTTTTATAAAGCCTAAGTGTGGAAACCAGGAAATAACGATCACCATATATATATGCAAGTAAACGGCGAACATATATAAACAAAGTGAAAGCCAAAAGTCGGGAAATCTAACACTCATCCCAATAACGTCCCAAAAGATAAAGACATAAGTAAACATAATACAAAAAGTACCCTACGTGTACGAGCAGCCTACGTATTTCGGAGCTCGAAGGTAGTCGCCGATCTTCTCCTTGCCCGCCTGGTGTCTTTGCTCGATGGACCTACACCCACCGTCACAAACTAGACGGTGAGTATAGTGATATTTAAGTGATAACTGGGGAAATCTAATACTACATTTCCAATTTAAACAAAAGGTATTTAAAAGCATATGTAGTGAAGAAATCTTTGAATAAATAATGCAAGTAAATACCAACGTTAACGAGAGACACAACCGACACGAGCTAAGTCGAGATGATCTACGTCCGGTCGGCGGTGAGAACTATCACCTAGCCTTTTCCACTACTTTGTATGGAGCCGTGCTCAACATATGATAATAATCTCTTCTTTTTTTTTTTTTTTCTAATAACCTCAAATGGCGGAGCTATGCTCGGCGTATTTAAACCATTTATACTTGCCGACAACCCCGTGGCTCATGCCACGTGTGCCGCCCAAGTGTAGTGGCGAGTGCCGGAGACCCCGAAAGACCGAAATCCTCGTGAATCCGCGCATCTCGTGTGCAATGGACACTAGATAATCCCTACTTTAATTTTCAAGAATATATATCCTACAATGCTATGATTTCAACACAAGTTAGGCTACAAAGCCCCAAAGGAAATAGAGCACAAGTCCATCATAACAAATAACCCTATAGCATGCATTTTCTAAATATCCATTAACCATATTTCAAGACAAACATTGAGCATATAAGGAAGCATGGAGTCAATGACATATTAAACAAGGCATCATGCTATATCGATATTCAATATGAATAAAAACAAGGAAAGCATGATGTGGGAAGTAAATTAGCTAGTCTACAAATAGACTGAAATTTATAAATGACTAGAATGAAATAAAGTAAAGAGTTCCCGCAGTTTCACTTACAAGTCAACGCAGTAGTCCTAGCTATCCGGCCTCTCGACACCCCGACTCGTGCACCCGAACTTCCAAGAATTCCCTTTAATTCCTGAAGTTCATTTTTATAGCATTTTAATTGGTTTAAAGCCTCAATAAGTGGATTTATGATATTTAACTAAAATTTAGAATTTTATGTCAATATTTAATTGTGGCACATTTTTCGAGTTATTTCGGGGTACCAAAAATACTCGAGAAGTCCCGAATCATTTTTTTCTACCTTTTTCAAATTTTCTATATTTTTCTAGAATTTTTTCCAATTTTTCTGATATTTTTCCCCTATTTTTCCTATTTTCCAGCAAATTAAAACTGTTTTTTTTTTTTTTTATATATAAATAAAAATATTATTTAAATATATTATTTAAATAATATTTATGTGGGTCCCCCAACCGGGTCGGACCCGACCCAACCGGGTCGGCCGGTTCGGCCCCTCTCGGCGGTCCGGGTCGGGCCGGTCCAGCCCACCCGGGTTGGGCCGGGGGCGGTTGGCCCGGCCCGCCGGGATGGGCTGGGCTGGCCAGCCCGCCCGGGGTGGCACGCACGCACGCACGCGTGCGTGCCCCCCCCCTTTCTTCTTCCTCCTTTCAACCGAAGGCGCCTCTGGTTCTTCCTCTTTTTTTTTTTTTTTTTCATTTTTTTTTTTTTTTTTTTCTTTCTTCCTTCACTTTTCTAATCTTCTCTCTATCACTAACCTAATAGCACTTCAAGAGACCAAATTTTTTCATCAAAAACCACATAAACAACAATAAATTCTCGGATCAATGTGCATGTGTATAAACCCAAAAAAAATCCGAAAATACCAACTTCTCACCAACAATTCCCAACAACTTCGACTAAAATTAGTTTGTTTGAGTAATTCATACCATTTGGACTCCAAATCAACCAAATCCATAGTGCATGTCTATAAATTCGAAAATTGTGTTTGAAACCCAATAAATAAAAAAATCCATGTGAAATTGGGTAAAAGAAATGGTGGGTGAGATTACCTTAGTTTGGATCTCGATTCTCTCCACTCCTAGCTCAAATTTCTCTCCAAACTTCTCCAAAATCTCCCTCTCTTCCGTTCTATGTGATTTGCATGTAAATAGTGCAAATTTTTGTTCATCAAGTTGTATATATAGGTGTTGTTAGGATCTAGTGTGTATTGTGTATCTCGAGGTAAATCCAAGTGGTCACTAACTAGGTAGTCCAGCTTCTCATGTGACACAACTTGGGTGACTCCCATCATGGGAGTGTGTGGCAAAGCACGGATCCCAAGGTCCATCCTAAGGTTAGTTTAATTCACAACAAACTATAGGATATTAAAATGTAATTTCTTAATAAATAAACTATAGGTTAAATCGATTAATGTACATTAATCCCATATGGACCATAATTAATTGGTCACACAAATTTATAAAATTCATCTAAGTGGTCACACCGACTCTCAACTACCCGGCACTTCGGTGTCCCGACTCGCACGCAACTCGAGGCGCTTTCCTCGTGCGTCGAACGTCGTATTTTCTAACTAAATTAAATAACTTAATTTATGTTAAGGTAGATTTGAAATAAATTGTTATTTCCTAGCCTAGTCTCGCTACCCCGATAATTCCACTAGGTACTCATACTTGCACGCACTCCAAGGCGTGTCCCCGCTCACGTCAACTCGACGTTTATGGTTTGCAAAAATGGACTTAATTAGTCTACACACATACACAACACTAGGCATACACCAAGTACAAATATAACATTTACCTCGGCCACGTGCCTCGGTCAATATGCGCGTCTCATGCGGGCCCCACGTCACGGGTCGGTGATCCTGATTAAGCAAGTTAATCAAGATTAGGAAATTGGGCCGTGACAAATATTCCCAACAAAATGGAAATTTCGTCCTCGAAATTAAATTCGAGTTAGGATTATACGACTCGAAAAGGTACGGAAACGATCTCGCATATAGTCTTCCCGCTCCCAGTGAGTTCCGAATCGTTGTGGAACCGCCACTTGACGAGCACCTTTGGGATAGACTTGTTCCTCAACTGTTGTACCTTTCGGTCAGGATCCGGATAGGTCGCTCCTCATATGAGAAATCCTCGCTCAGTCGATCGACTCAAGTCAATCGTTTGGTCGTGCGCACTTTCGACTCGACCAGTCGAAGCATTGAAATATGAAAGACCGGATGAACACCCGACATTTGCGAAGGAAGCTCTAACTCGTACGCAACCTTTCCAACCCGTTTCCTTACTCGAATGGCCCGATGAAACGCGGTGCGAGCTTGCCCTTCACACCAAATCTCTGCAAACCCTTCCGAGGGGAGACCTTAAGATAGACGTAGGCTCCCTCGGAATAAGTGATATCACTGTGGTACTTGTCTGCATACTTCTTCTGTCTCTCTTGGGCTGCCTTGAGTTTCTGTCGAATTTGTCGTACCTTTTCGGTATGATCAACGACAATCTCGAGCCCTATCGTCACTCTCCTCTGCAGGCTCAGCCCAACACGAGGGTGAGCGACACGGTCTGCCATACAAAGCCTCAAATGGCGCCATCTCAATGCTAGCCTGATAACTGTTGTTGTACGCAAACTCACATAATGGTAGATACTCCTCCCAAGATCCACCGAACTCTAACACACAAGCCCGCAACATGTCCTCTAGAACCCGATTCGATCTCTCTCGTCGTCCGTCGGTCCCGAGGATGGAAAGTCTGTCTTGAATCGTAGGCGTGTACCGTCTTTGCTCTTGCATACTCTGCCACATCCTGGAAGTATACGTAGCATCTCTGTCTGATGTGATGGTCAACGGTACCCCATGCAGCCTAATGATCTCTCTCTCGAAAAGTATACTAGGCTACTAGAGTCTCCATCTCCTCACTAGTCGCCAATCTACCTCTCGTGGTATCGACTCTCGGTGTACTACCTCGGTGTACGAACATCGGACGTCCTGGGATCTCAAATATCACAGACTTACTAAAACAATCTATGTGAGCATGGTATGCGATAACCGATCCATCCCGAAGAGAGCGTCGAACTCTAACATCTCAAGGACTCTAAAGTCGGCGGGTAACTCTATCCCACTAATCTCTCTTTGGAACTTTCTCCACTAGACTATTAGGGTAAACCCTATCTCCCATGCGGCGGTGCTCAATATCAAATGTACTCCAAGCCTAATCGGTGTCAATCCTAGTATGCCTAACATGCGTCCGAAATGAAGGAAATAGTGGAACCCGAATCAAATAAAACATAAGACTCTCTACCGATAGAAATCATACCCTCAATGAGACTCACGCGTAGCGCTAGTATCCGCCATTTGTGCCACCATGTGAGCCGCCTCTCGACTCTGTGGTGGATACACTGCCGCTGTTGGCCGTGGACACTCCTCACCAAATGTCCCACCCGTCCGCACCTATAACATGAAACTGTCTGCGCCGGCCGGTCGTGGCGTCCACCCCGAACCCAGTCTGTCTCTGTCACCCGACGGGGTCCTCTCGCCTCGACCCCTGCCTCGGCCTCTACCACCCCTCGCTGCGATCTTTGTCGTGGTGCGATGGTGCCGGAAGAGTAAGTCTCTCTCGGCGCCGTAATGCTTGGCCTAATCGATGGTGGTGGTAAGGAACGTCCTCTCCCCGAGCTCTGTCTGACGCGACATAAGACACACCCGAGGTACCACCGATGTGAAACGTGAAGTCATCCCCGATCCCCGAGAACCTCTCGTCCCCGGGTCCTAGGTGCCTTGCCACCCCGTCGTCTCCTCTCAAAATCTACGGCCGCTCTAATGTCAATCTCGCCTCTAAGCTCGCCTGTCGGCTATTACACCAAGATAGTAGGTCTCGTGGGAAAGTGCACGCTCGTATATCTCGGTGAGTGTCCTAGCGCCCGTGCTTGACTACGTGATAGCCAATATCTCGCTCTCGGACTCGCCCCAAAATGATACACATCTCCCAACTCATCTCGGACCAAATCCCCGCGCCTCGGATACCCGTATCTATCTCGGTACTCCATAACCGACTCATCTCGCTCTCTCGCCTCAAACTCATAAACTCTCTCCTCAACCTCATCATGACCGCCGGCGGAAATACTGCGATAAAACTTAGCCTTAAAGGCCGTCCATGACTCAAAGTCCCCATCGCAGCTCGATACCAACCGTGACGGCCCCGCTTCTAATCTAGGGCACCGCCGACTAATCCCGTAATTTAGCCCTAATCACGACACATAGGACCCAATTACGAATTAGTCGGCCTTTACTACTCTGTGTTCTCTTGTTTAAACAATTATTTTATTTAGCGGAAGTCTTTAATATTTTAGCGGAAATTTTTTTTTTTTTTTTTAAAAGCCTAAGTGTGGAAACCAGGAAATAACGATCACCATATATATATGCAAGTAAACGAGCGAACATATATAAACAAAGTGAAAGCCAAAAGTCGGAAATCTAACACTCATCCCAATAACGTCCCAAAAGATAAAGACATAAGTAAACATAATACAAAAAGTACCCTACGTGTACGAGCAGCCTACGCGCTCGAGCTCGAGAGGGTAGTCGCCGATCTTCTCCTTGCCGGCACTGGTGTCTTGCTCGATGGACCTACACCCACCGTCACAAACTAGACGGTGAGTATAGTGATATTTAAGTGATAACTGGGGAAATCTAATACTACATTTCCAATTTAAACAAAAGGTATTTAAAAGCATATGTAGTTTGAAGAAATGCTGAATAAATAATGCAAGTAAATACCAACGTTAACGAGACACAAATCGACACAGTAAAGTCGAGATGATCTACGTCCGGTCGGCGGTGAGAACTATCACCTAGCCTTTTCCACTACTTGTATGGAGCCGTGCTCAACATATGATAATAATCTCTTCTTTTTTTTTTTTTTTTTTTCTAATAACCTCAAATGGCGGAGCTATGCTCGGCGTATTTAAACCATTTATACTTGCCGACAACCCCGTGGCTCATGCCACGTGTGCCGCCCAAGTGTAGTGGCGAGTGCTTAGGAGACCCCGAAAGACCGAAATCCTCGTGAATCCGCGCATCTCGTGTGCAATGGACACTAGATAATCCCTACTTTAATTTTCAAGAATATATATCCTACAATGCTATGATTTCAACACAAGTTAGGCTACAAAGCCCCAAAGGAAATAGAGCACAAGTCCATCATAACAAATAACCCTATAGCATGCATTTTCTAAATATCCATTAACCATATTTCAAGACAAACATTGAGCATATAAGGAAGCATGGAGTCAATGACATATTAAACAAGGCATCATGCTATATCGATATTCAATATGAATAAAAACAAGGAAAGCATGATGTGGGAAGTAAATTAGCTAGTCTACAAATAGATCGAAATTTATAAATGACTAGAATGAAATAAAGTAAAGAGTTCCCGCAGTTTCACTTACAAGTCAACGCAGTAGTCCTAGCTATCCGGCCTCTCGACACCCCGACTCGTGCACCCGAACTTCCAAGAATTCCCTTTAATTCCTGAAGTTCATTTTTATAGCATTTTAATTGGTTTAAAGCCTCAATAAGTGGATTTATGATATTTAACTAAAATTTAGAATTTTATGTCAATATTTAATTGTGGCACATTTTTCGAGTTATTTCGGGGTACCAAAAATACTCGAGAAGTCCCGAATCATTTTTTTCTACCTTTTTCAAATTTTCTATATTTTTCTAGAATTTTTTCCAATTTTTCTGATATTTTTCCCCTATTTTTCCTATTTTCCAGCAAATTAAAACTGTTTTTTTTTTTTTTTATATATATAAATAAAAATATTATTTAAATATATTATTTAAATAATATTTATGTGGGTCCCCGAACCGGGTCGGCCGGTTCGGCCCCCTGGGCGGGTCGGGTCGGGCCGGTCGGCTCCCACCCGGGTTGGGCCGGGCGGTTTGGCCGGCCCACTCGGATGGGCTGGGCTGGCCGCCCGGCCGACCCAGGGTGGCACGCACGCACGCACGCGTGCGTGCCCCCCCTTCTTCTTCCTCCTTTCAACCGAGGCGCCTCGGTTCTTCCTCTTTTTTTTTTTTTTTTTCATTTTTTTTTTTTTTTTCTTCCTTCACTTTTCTAATCTTCTCTCTATCACTAACCTAATAGCACTTCAAGAGACCAAATTTTTTCATCAAAAACCACATAAACAACAATAAATTCTCGGATCAATGTGCATGTGTATAAACCCAAAAAAATCCGAAAATACCAACTTCTCACCAACAATTCCCAACAACTTCGACTAAAATTAGTTTGTTTGAGTAATTCATACCATTTGGACTCCAAATCAACCAAATCCATAGTGCATGTCTATAAATTCGAAAATTGTGTTTGAAACCCAATAAATAAAAAAAATCCATGTGAAATTGGGTAAAAGAAATGGTGGGTGAGATTACCTTAGTTTGGATCTCTGATTCTCTCCACTCCTAGCTCAAATTTCTCTCCAAACTTCTCCAAAATCTCCCCTCTCTTCCGTTCTATGTGATTTGCATGTAAATAGTGCAAATTTTTGTTCATCAAGTTGTATATATAGGTGTTGTTAGGATCTAGTGTGTATTGTGTATCTCGAGGTAAATCCAGTGGTCACTAACTAGGTAGTCCAGCTTCTCATGTGACACAACTTGGGTGACTCCCATCATGGGAGTGTGTGGCAGCACGGATCCCAAGGTCCATCCTAAGGTTAGTTTAATTCACAACAAACTATAGGATATTAAAATGTAATTTCTTAATAAATAAACTATAGGTTAAATCGATTAATGTACATTAATCCCATATGGACCATAATTAATTGGTCACACAAATTTATAAAATTCATCTAAGTGGTCACACCGACTCTCAACTACCCTAAGACTTTCGGTGTCCCGACTCGCACGCAACTCGAGGCGCTTTCCTCGTGCGTCGAACGTCGTATTTTCTAACTAAATTAAATAACTTAATTTATGTTAAGGTAGATTTGAAATAAATTGTTATTTCCTAGCCTAGTCTCGCTACCCCGATAATTCCACTAGGTACTCATACTTGCACGCACTCCAAGGCGTGTCCCCGCTCACGTCAACTCGACGTTTATGGTTTGCAAAAATGGACTTAATTAGTCTACACACATACACAACACTAGGCATACACCAAGTACAAATATAACATTTAGGCCACGTGCCTCGGTCAATATGCGCGTCTCATGCGGGCCCCACGTCACGGGTCGGTGATCCTGATTAAGCAAGTTAATCAAGATTAGGAAATTGGGCCGTGACAGTCACTGATTATCAAACTATTACATTGTTACAGTCGTAGTTTCTTAAAATCAACTCTATGACAGTTGAATGTTCTGATAAACAATTAAGATTAGCAAATCAATGTGTTTTTATCAAAGTAATTGATTCTATGTCTCGTCCTTCTACTAAATGTATTGAGCCATCATGACTAATGAAATTTCTATTTTACGTAAAAAAAAAAAAAAAAAAAAGAGAGCTTACGTACATGCCCTGAAAATGAGGCTATGTTCATTCATTCTCAACCAAACTTCCTTTCCAACCACGTTGATATTAAGTCCTGAATCTATAACCACAAATCCACAACTGATAATACTGATAATACTTCGAGTCTTCGACCATATCGATCATACTTGATTAATTATCCTTAATTATTGCTAATTACTAGTAGTTTTTAAAGAAAAGTAAGCACGATTAAAGTGCGAATTCCACGTGCCATTCCCACGTGACAGCGCGTGACTCTCTAGTGCATGAATTGTGCCTTCAAACCCACGTGCTGCATGTCTTTTTTTTTTCTTGGTCCTTACTACAACGAAATTTTATTTTATTTTATTTTTTTTGACTTAAGTGAAAATTAAACCTCGATCTCCTGAAGTTTTGTCTTTTTAACAAGTGGTGAATAAATAAAAGTTATCTATTAATAAAGTAACTCTTACAACTTTCTGAAGCTAGTCTCTAATTTTCTCAAAAAAGAAAAAAACGTAACTCTTCATAAATAAATAAAAAGAAAAAAAAATCATGTTTTGCTATAGATTTGAAATCAAACTAATACTTAGAATTGTTTTTATTCATTAAAGTGATTACCATTATCCCATACAATAATATTTTTTAATCCCAAGTTAGTCTGTGGTAAATAAATCAAACTATTCTTCCTTGATACATAGTACGAAAAATGTTCTTAATTAATTACGTGTCAAATAAAAATCTAAAATGATATAATAAATATAAACACACGTCCTAATAAAAAACTAGCCTTTCAAATTCTAAACCAAGATTATGACTCGATCTCTAATTGAAACAATAATATATATATATGTGAGTGCATAGATATCTCTATACGTAACACTAGAGCAAAAGACAAATTCATAAAGAAATTTGTCCTTTGACCAACCCTTTTGTGCAATGGTGACTATGCATGAAGATCTTAAGGTAAGAATACATTTTGATTAAGTGAAGACGGTGTTATAAACCAAAAAAAAAGAAAGAAAAGAAGACGTTGATATTAGAGCACATCTCCAATAAAATGTGGATTGAATGTCCATGAAAAATATTAGAGTGAAAAAAACTTTTTCAATTGAATGAACATTTTGAATGCCGAGTTAACATGGATAGACATTATCTATTTTAAATGTCACTTCTTGACATTCAAATGACATCCACATTGGATAATTCGTCTTTTTTGAATATTTATTCATTTTATTTAGATTTTTATTTCACATTTAAGTTAATAAATTTACCAAAGGAATATCACCTCATCAATTGAGCCACAAATTCATATTTACCATTGGAGTCCTATTTTGAAGTTCAATGTCTATTTGAGCCACATATATAGGATGAACATCCTTCTCCACATTAAGAATTTACGCCCACAATCCACATTTACCACTAGAGATGTAATAAAATGTGGATTGAATGTCAGTGTGTCACTTAGGACTAAATAGACATTGAAGTAAAAAAACTCTCTAATGAGAATGTACATTTTAAATGTCAAGGTGACGTAGATAGACGTTTATTTTGAATGTCTACTTTTATACAGCGCAATGTGCAAAGCCACGCCAACAATTCTCTTCAAAATATATAGAAAATTAATAAAATTTTAAAACAAAAAAGTGGAATCCACATTGACCATTTGGAGAGCACTTTCGGACTTTCATTTATTTTCAAGTCATTTAGGATAAACATCCTCTCCACATTGCTCAATTAATGCCCACAATTTACATTTAACATTGGAGATGTTCTTAGTTATCTTTGTTTTACTATTTGTTTTTTCGTGTGTTTTCTTTTCATATATATTTCTACCATATATAGAAAGTACAGGTTATATATGATCTAATAATCTTAATTACACTCCCAACTGAATTCTCCCACGTGATCAAATGATATCCAAACATTTCATACGCCACATTTCAATGGTGCGTGTGTCTCTCGTGTCTCCCCACTCATCTCTTGCATGCCGGAGTAATATTGTAGGATCCACTCCTAAATCGCACAATTAATTGATTAAAATGTTTAAGAATTTTTAAAAAAGTGTTATGTATTAGGCTGTAGTTAATTGATTGATTGGAAAATATTTGAAAATTTTGTGTTTTAAAATTATAACCTTCATACAAGTAATTCTGAGGAAGTTTTGAGTGACTATATTTGAGGTGATTTTTAAATTAATTAATCAATTTTACCAAAGTGTTGCCAAATCGTACTTCTAACGATTTCTGTTGACGGCAAGTCCAAATTCAAGCGTTGGTGCGGTTCTTGTTGGCTTTGCAATTAATTTATATTCA
This sequence comes from Stephania japonica, assembly GCA_039657345.1. Taxonomy (NCBI): domain Eukaryota; kingdom Viridiplantae; phylum Streptophyta; class Magnoliopsida; order Ranunculales; family Menispermaceae; genus Stephania; species Stephania japonica. The sequence continues at coordinate 73,411,272 of CM077557.1, forward strand.
TATCGCACCCGATGGGTGTGATGTAGTGGTTGTGGAACAAACATTTAGGTACAAATTGAGACAGACAACATCATTCTTTGAGATCATTATAGGCCATAAATTAGTGCGCCTACACAGCCCATGCAGGATTACTCGTATATGTAACGATTAACGAACATCACAAATATGAAAAAAATATTTATATTGATATCCAATATTATAGATGTAAAAATCAGCTTAACTTAATTCACATTTCTGAACCACAAAACCTGCCATTCTTCATCAAATAGTCTAATTAATGATCTCTGCCGTCGATCTAACGGATGGCCCACAGAGGGTGGTGAATGTGGTGACAATGGACGGATGTGATCTGTCCTTTAGATGTTGGGTTGGTGTCAGTGCTCACCAACCGCGTAATGAGTGACCGGTCGAGCCGGTCCGGCTGGACCGCCAACCTTTTGGGAGTGCTCTTTTTTAGTTAGTCAGTTAGTCTCCTCTCTGTTTCGGCTTGGCTAGCTAGTTGCCTTGACAGATTTTTTGTAATTAATTTAACCGATGTTTTTGGCTTGATTAAAAATTAAGGTATATAATAATGTGGTTTAGTAAATGATCAATTGTATCTATCTGACTAAGACCGTCCAGCTTTGCATATGGGCTGTGGTTCTTCAAGTCAGCCTGAACTGGTAAGCTAATTAGAAAAAGGGAACTAATTAAGTTAAGAGTTTATCAACTCTAGTGTGAGTAATTAAACACATAGTATTAGTTAATTAAGTCATGATTTTTTTTTATATACAAGGAGAATTACCGTACCCATTTACGTGTCAGATTCTAAGCATGTTTATGACTTTTTTTTTATTATTGTTAGAGTATTCGAAGCATTGCCTGACTAATCCCCATCGTATAAATAATTATTAAAATTCTCAAGTAATTAATTATATTTTGAAAAAAAAAAAGATAGTGGGCAATGAAAACGATGCACAACAACTCCGATGCATTACCATCATATGCGCTCCTAATGACGTGCTAATCTCCATAACATTTGTTAAGTACAGTACAAATACACAAAGCACAAAATCTTTATCAACATAAATCGAGGTTTGTATTCACATATATCAATCTTCAATCCAAAAACTCAAACGACATGACGCGTTCTATTGGTGCAGTGGTAAAATAATCTTATCAACATAAATCGAGATATGAGATATGAATCTAAAGGTGCTTGATTTAGAGGTGCACATGAATTGGATCTAGTTTAATTAGGGTCAATTCGTAATCTAATCTAATTATTGTAAATTGGAAAAACACAGTTCAATTCAGTCCAAATAATTCATCAATCCAACTCAATCCAATTTACAAAATGCAGTTCAGATTAGATCAAGTTTCACTGATTTACATTTTCCTATCCAAAGATTGATGAAATTTAACTTAATCAAATGAATCACAAGAATTATACATCTCATGAATGACAAATTTACAACATACATTTCACAAATCTATATATAGCATATTTCCCATAAACTTGTCATCACAATGACCTTCAAAATGCAAATTTCTACATAAACAAATATGTTATCCACAAATCTTCACCATATACCCTCACAAAAGCACAAAAAAAGTGCACGTATATGCAACCTACAAAAAAAGGTTAAAAACATAACAAAAGAGTTAAAAAATAAGCATAGTCTTTTAGATGTTATAGTTTAAAGTTAATAGTTTAAGTTGATGTTCTTTAAAGTACTAAAATACATACGATCATATATGTATATGTGTTGATGTGCTAAACGGATTGGATTAGATTGGATTCGCAGTTTTTTAATGTAGGATCCGTAATCCAATCCAGTCCAGCCGGATTAGTGACTTTTCAATCTAATCCAATTCAATAAATCAAAAAATTGATTCAATTAGTGATAATGGGTCTGGATTAGACAGAATTCGCGGATTAGTACAATCTGTGTGCACCCCTAGCTTGACTAACTCTTAAGATAATTGGGGAGAGGGCCCAATTAAGGGGTAGGGTGTAGCAGTAAGGAAAATGATAACTTTATATTTCTTTAATTTCTCCTAAGCTATGGAGTTGGAGCACTCGACATCTTAATCAACTGTTCTCTAATCGAAAGACTAAAAGCAGTGTTAGGATATCTACGATTTTGAAGTCCAATATGTCCCGACTCCCCAAGTAATGTAGGCTCGAGTCGGTTTAGACCATAAAACAGTGGACAGGCTCTCTCTCAAAGGGTATAAAGTGACTTCGTACTCAAATATTACTAATTAAGTCTTGCACAATTTAAGCCATCACATGAGACTCCTCCTTTTTATGGAATACACTTTTATAACTTAGCAACGACACTTATGAACAATGCAGTTGTTAGCATCCCTTGATTAATTCTTAGCATCGTACGTGTGCAGTTTGTTAGCATCCCTTGATTAATTCTTAGCATCGTACGTATGCGCATGCATCTTGATGCATCAAAGGGACACTGAGAATTACATGTTGTGTTGTTTTTGCGTGTTGTTGCCGAGTTACCCTAGCATGCATGGTCCAAAAAAACCACACCACGGTGCCACGTCATGCGACGTAGGTAGGCACCAAGAACACTCTATCAAATCCCCTCCCCAACCTCCAACTGTCGGCCAAGCAAGGCTCAGCCGTTGAGCCAACAACCAGCTGGGGTTGGTGAGCGAGCGAGTGACCGGACAAGCCGGTAAATCCTATTTTGCGAGATTTGCCTTTCCCAGTCTCACCAACTCAGACAAATCTCCACCGCACGACGCCCCTCAAACGAACGGCTAAGATTTGACGGTGGAGAACATGCCACCGTCCGATCTGAAACTGTTGTGGATCCGGTTGGGCCTTCAAATCTGGCCTATAAATAGAGGCGCGAAGCGCTTCGTCGAGACTCGCAATTGTTCTTCGTTGGTTGGAGAGCGAGAGAGCGAGAGAGAGGAGAGAGGGATCGATCGTTTGTTGGTGAATCTGCCGTCGCTAGAGCTCTCCGAAGGTCGTGATTCAGGTACGGTTGGATTCCTCGTTCGTTTGCGGTGATTTCGGTGTGTTTTTTGGGGGAAATGGTGGTCTTGTTTTGTGAGATTTCAATGTTGGGGTTTGTTCAGGTTTTGTTTGATTTGATCTGGTCTTTGTAGTTGTTCAGATTGTAGATTTGGACGAAAATGGGTTCAGATCTGGGTTTCAATGGTGGTTTTGGTCGTGATTTGGTTTGATTTGTATTGAAATGTTTTGGATCTAATGATTTGTCAGGGCTTTTTGTTTGAATGTCAACAAAACCTTCAATTTGATGTTCATTTGTGTCATTGTAAAGGTGATTGCTCCAGATTCGATTGTGGAAGCTTGTTTTGTTGTTAGATTTGTTTGTGATTGATCTTGCATTGCTAATTGTGTGTTCAATGGGGATTAGTTCTTTAGCATTGGTGATTCATTTTGTCGGTGCTCGAATCTTTGACCATCAAAACTTCGTTTTTCTGAATTCAATGGTTTCAGTTTCTCACATTAGGGAACTATTGATGATTAGATTGCTAGATAGCCCTATTAGGGTTTCTGTTTCAGAGATGTCAGATCAAGAATTTGACGTCTAATCTTTGTTTCAAATTTTGATTTTTATGTTAAACAGAATGAGTTGTGAAATCTTATGTGTGTATATTGTTGATTGTTGAACAGATTGAAAAAAAAATGGAAACTTTCCTATTCACATCGGAATCAGTGAACGAGGGACACCCCGACAAGCTCTGCGACCAGATCTCGGATGCAGTGCTTGATGCCTGCCTCGAGCAAGACCCAGACAGCAAGGTGGCTTGTGAGACCTGCACCAAGACCAACATGGTTATGGTATTTGGTGAGATCACCACCAAGGCCAATGTTGATTACGAGAAGATAGTCCGCGACACTTGCAGATCAATTGGATTTGTTTCCGACGATGTAGGTCTTGACGCTGATCACTGCAAAGTCTTGGTTAACATTGAGCAACAAAGCCCTGATATTGCCCAGGGTGTTCATGGACATCTTACGAAGCGTCCCGAGGAAATTGGCGCTGGTGATCAGGGTCACATGTTTGGGTATGCCACTGATGAGACCCCTGAGTTGATGCCTCTCAGCCATGTCCTTGCCACCAAGCTAGGTGCTCGCCTCACCGAGGTTAGGAAGAATGGAACTTGTGCGTGGTTGAGGCCCGATGGTAAGACCCAGGTCACCGTTGAGTACCGCAATGAGAATGGCGCCATGGTTCCAATTCGCGTCCACACTGTCCTAATCTCCACCCAGCACGACGAGACTGTGACCAACGATGAGATTGCAGCTGATCTCAAGGAGCATGTCATCAAGCCTGTCATCCCCGAGAAGTATCTCGACGAGAAGACCATCTTCCACCTTAACCCATCAGGCCGATTTGTCATTGGTGGACCTCATGGAGATGCAGGTCTCACCGGACGCAAGATCATCATTGATACCTATGGTGGATGGGGAGCCCATGGTGGTGGTGCCTTCTCTGGCAAGGACCCAACCAAGGTTGATAGGAGTGGAGCTTACATCGTTAGGCAGGCAGCCAAGAGCATTGTCGCCAGTGGCCTCGCCAGGCGTTGCATTGTTCAGGTTTCTTATGCCATTGGTGTTCCAGAGCCATTGTCTGTCTTCGTCGACTCTTATGGCACCGGAAAGATCCCCGACAAGGAGATCCTCAAGATTGTTAAGGAGAACTTTGATTTCAGGCCCGGTATGATCTCCATCAACCTCGACCTCAAGAGGGGCGGCAATGGCAGGTTCTTGAAGACCGCCGCCTATGGCCACTTCGGAAGGGATGATGCCGACTTCACATGGGAGGTTATTAAGCCCCTCAAGTGGGAGAAGGCTTAAGTGGAAGCTTGGATACAGATAATGAAGATTTGTTCTCTAAGGTCCTGCAACTGCTATTGCCAATGTAACTGAGGAAGAACTACTGCCTATTTTTCTACTATGCACTTCAATTTGTCTTCTTTTATTTTTGGTTTCACCGTTTTGTTGTGTTGTGTTGTGTTGTTTTGCTGTACTAGTAAGGGAAATAGTGGATTTTTATTTGAATTTGTGTGAAGAAAACAATCAAATTGGATCTTATGTAGCATTGTAATGTTCTACTATTTGGAGAAATGAATCCATAAAAGAGAACTATTGCAGCATATTGTGCTTTTTGGTTCTATTTTGCTTTGTTTTCTTATATGCCAGCTTTTCAATGGCATTGCAGTTGCCATAAATGGAACTGTGCCTACTGAAAGAATGCAGCGATGCCCGTGAATGTTGAGCTTTAATGGACTGGCAATAGTTAGTTGAGCATGGCGGCTCTGCATCTGCATTCACAGCCACGGCGAAGGCGATGGCCACCGACAGGTGCTTCATGGTAGATTATTTCATTTTATTTTTTTTGAAGAGAACTTCATGGTAGATTTTTTAGAGCAGTGGGTGAGAATTTTGGGATGATATTATTCTTGCAGCTACTCGGAGAATTTATTTGATTTATACATATTCATCGGCAACAAAAGCACATCATCAAGGGTTTTAAATTAAAGTGTAGGCTATATATTATTACATAATTACAATAATGGCTAGGTATTACATACGACAACTACGTAACACAATGATTTTACTACTAAATCAAGCACAATGAAAGAGTTTGATCCATGTAATTGACTCCCATTAATTCTTGATTATGTTGTTGTATTGCTATTGCAGTACATATATGCCAAATACCAACATCGAAATTCATTTTATTTCCATAAAAAGTAGCTTGATAAGAACCGTTTCTTTTATTGAAAAACAATACGAATTAGATTACATTTTTCACAGCTCCTGCATATTTCTTTTTTACAACTTTTTTTGATCCCTCCAAGTTTTTTTTCTAAAACTTCTTGGTGAAAGAGGGTGGGGGGGTCAATGAATGGGTGAAAATAAATGACTTTACAAGGCCACTAAGATCTTCAAAAGAACCATCCATCCTTGTGCTCTTCAATCTGAGCTGAGCTTCTCAGCTATTGCATCCAGTGGTAATGATCCAAAAGGAATAGATGTCTCTGCATGTTCAAAGGGGTCATGCGCTTCATCAACTTCATCACTGTCGGTATCGCTTTCTTCATTAAAATCATCAATGTCACTGCCTTCGAGTTCAGATTGTTGTTTGACGTCTATTTTGGAGTTGCTAGTTGCATCTTGGCCTGAAATAATCAAGGCAGTGTAGCTGTGTTCTGCAACCTGTGAGACGGCCGCAAACTCCTCAACTTTTTCAAGAAGCGCATCAGGTCCAAGCTCAGTTTCCTCTAGCAGTAATGCCTTGCTCGACTCAATTGCACGTTTCCACAACGATATAAGCTTTTGACGAGAGACCCATGTTTTATTGTATGAATTTTGAGTTATATCATTTGACGAGCCTGCAAGAATATCGAGGCATACAGAGATTAAGACGTAAACGATCTTAAGGTCATTAGTTGATTAGGAAGCTGGCATTAGACAAAGCGGTAAATGGGAAGTTCATCTAGTTAAGTACACGTAGCAAAAGGTAGATTTGTGCACGGCTGATAAGCGAAGTTCTCTAAATCCTAACGCACTTAATAGAATGGTCACACGTTTATTTTTTACCGGAATAGAATGGTCATGCTAAGAACTTCGGTAAATTTTTGGGGAGAGCTCAAAAGGATTTAACTCTGGCGTCACTTTTATGCAAACCGGTATTGTATAAAGTAAGAACTAGGGTAATCTGTAAGGCCTACCTGTAGTACTCATAGAGGAAGTTCCTTTGTTATGGCCTTCATCATTTCTAACTGGAGCATGGGATTCAGGGTACCTGAATTTCCAACTTTCACCCCTCCACATAAGTATCTGCTCATCATCAAAGGAAAGCAACACACAAGGAACTAACTCCTGCAAGGGAAAGATCGCGATATAAGCATTAAATAAAATAGTTTCAAATGAATGGTGTCTGGCTGCAATTTTCTCTCAGAAAAAAATGAAACATCGTCATCATTAAAGAAAAATCGAACAAGACCTGAGGGCTCAAAAACACGGAACAATGTTTGAAAATCAGACCATGGTACCTTAAGCTTTGCACCTAGCTTTTTGTAGTCACTTGCATGCATTCCCTCACAGTTTATCTTTACCAAAGGGGTTTCTTCAAAGGCATTTCTAACATCCGAAACTAGATTGATGTATGTTCCATTTTTTGCTGCATCAAGAAAGAAAGAAACTATGATGAATTTTAGTGGCATGGGACTTTCAGTGTATCATGATAAGCTACTTCAATCTTTAACAACAAAAGTACCAGGAAAAACACAAATTCACAGAAAAGAAAAGTTAAAGGAAAAGAAAACTTAGTGGACGATAAAAAATGCCACACATAGACATAGTGATGTCCTAGTCTATCAAAACCAATTTCAACCAAAAACCAGCCATACAACAGAATGAGATGACGGAATCAAATAGAAAAAGAAGGCATAATCCTAACAAGCCCACTGAAAAGACTAGCATGTACCTAGTTTGCAAATCGGTATCAGATTCTTCCCTTTCATGCGCAACTCGTCTGCTTCATCTTTAGTCAGCCCCTCTGGGGCCTCTTGAATCAGTTTCGGATAAACAGGTGCAGCTGGCTTCCACAGCATAATTGGATACTGTGGACGAGTGCGATAGTTATAGTTTCTACCACGAAAAAGGAAAACAACACCACCAACTCGATGAATGATCTTTCCTCCAGTTTTCTCCTGGCATAGTGAAGAAAAGTTAAGATACCATCATTCCCTGGCAGTGAAGTGCTTCTTAATACATATACATATAGGAAAATACTAATGTGACCCACAACTCAAGAAGTCCTAGTTGATCTAGTAGAATAACATGAATGTTCAGAAGATAAAACAAATCAAGATCTCTAATCTACCTCGCAATTCAATTAGTTCCGATACGAAAATGTGGAAGACTTAATTAACAGAAATCTTTTCTTTTCTATACCAAAAAAAAAAAAAAAAAAAGAAAATTTTTCTTTAAAGATAAGTAACCTCAAGATTTGTTCGTTTTTTTACTAGAAAGAGAGCTTGCCACTCCATTTTACTTGTACATTACTTTTTGTTTTGGGTCGAGACAAAAATCTCACTCAGTTTTTGGGCATTATAAATAATCTCTTTCTTATATAAAAAAGAAAGAAGATAATTAACCTCAAGATGATGGCAGACATTGTCCATGTCGACAGTCGGAACGCCTTTACATCGAACCTTACAAACCCGTTGCCGCTTCCAATGAGTATGAATTAACTCCAACATATTATGTGTTAATCCATCCCGCCCTACCCATATTAAGCACCAAAAGTTTGAGCAACAACACTTCCTTACATCACAACAAACAATGAAAACCCAGATACAGAAATCAACAATGCCAAGCAAACCACAACAATTGAACCAAATAAATAATTCAATCCAAACAAAATCACAATAAAAATTGAAACTTTACAAATCTATCAAAAACCCAGATACAAAAATCAACAATGCCAACTAAACCACAACAATTGAACCAAATCAAACAACGCAATTGTTCATGAATTCAATCCAAAAATCTCGTAAAAATGGAAACTTTACCAAGATTAACTTGCCGATTATGAGACAAATGGGGCTTAATCAGCAACTTCATCTCTGCCCTAGACAGTGGATCCCCGAGAACCTCCTCCCTCGACCGCCCCTCCACCGGCGCCTTCCCCAGCCGGAACGGCCCCGGCATCTCCACAACCTTCGCCCCCTTCTTCCCCGCCAGCATTGGCGGGTTGAACGAATCGAACAGCGGTATCTTCTGCTTCTTCTTCGACTTCTTCAGCGGCGCCTTCCCCGTCCACGGGCGCGGCATCGCGGGCGGCGCAAAGGGCAGGAACGCCGGCTCCCTCATCGCCAAAGGCTTCACCTTTGGAGTCTCGGAGTAGCTGAATTGGAACTCGAAGGGGGCGCCCGGGAGGAGGTAGGAGACGCCGGAGTCCCCCACGACGACGCAGCGGTCGTCGCGGTCTGTGGCGATGACGCCGTCGGAGACGGGCTTGTAGTAGTTGGTCCGGCGGTGGAAGGAGAGAGAGTTTGGGGGTTTTGAGGGTTTTGGGGTTCTGGGAGGGTATTTGGGGATTGGGATTGGAGGGGACGGTGGGGGTTTGTCTGTGGAGTCATTGTGGGGTTTTGAGGGTGGTGGAGTGAAGAGGTTTGGGGATGGGAGGGTTGCCACAATCGCCATTGTTGGTTTGGAAGTGAAGGTTCAGCTAGGATTTCCACTCAAAATGCATGGCGGAGTGAATGAGAGATATCGATTTCATACATACAAGCTGAGACTGACGACAGATATTTTAGGCTCCCCAAACAGATAATCAAAACTATTATTTCTTTTTTTTTTTTCAACTGTCTCACAGATTCCAATTGCTTTCTATTCCGCTCGACTCGCGCACTATACAGGTGGTTAGGAGCTCATGAGGTTTGGTGTTTTCATTTTTACGACTCAAATTTGAGACAACAATATGTTTCTACTTCTGCCAACTAACGGTTGGTGTAAGACTAAGAAAGCTTCTTCAATCCTAGAATTCTAGTGTTCAGAGCTAATTGTACGTCTATACCAACTATTTACATTCGAGCATTTTCAAGTTTTATTTGAAGGTAATCCTCCCAGCCAATTTTTTTTGGTCTACAAAACTCGAACTCGATAATTTGTTGAAGGTAGGGAAATAAGTCCCTTACTAGTCAGACTAAACAATTATTGGTTGCTTGGTTGGGTTGTGTTGTTCTTTTTTTTTGTTTTTTTGTTTTTTTTTTACTTAAGTAGGAGTCGAACTCACAACCTCTCTAAACCTTACTTCTAACAAGTGATACATCTACCATCTCACCATTGGTTGAATTGTGTTGTGCTTAGATTGTTGATATATCATATATGTAGTACTTGTCCGATGTTATAGAATTTATAATTCTGAAAAACTTAAGTTGTATAATATAATGATAAGCTAGAAAAAAAAATTACCATCTTTGATGACAAAGAAAGGTGTTTTCAGCTAAGATATCACTGTATAATGATGGAATAGTAAATCCATACAATTTTGCATTATTGTCAAGTTTAGTTGGTAGAGCTGCCCAAGTAATGATTGTCACAAAAAATGTTGCAAAAGACAAGTTTCCAGAATTCTAGTTCACTGTCACTAAAGATGTTGCAAAAGACAAAGTTCCAAGAATTCTAGTTTGGACCATGTTGTTGGCAAACCTACATTCTACATTGTCATCTAAAGTTATCCAGTGTTTGTAAAATTTGGTTCCAGTAACACTAATACCAGTCGCCATGAGTGATGGTTTCAGTATAAAGATGGACTAGAACACTAGATATTGTAATAAAAAATCCATATAATTAGAAACCAAAAAAAGATCTTTACAATTCATCACATTTTACTAGAAGTCCTTTGGATTCACATCTTGATGCATGCATACACATCTCAATGCACCATCAGTAGGATTGGAGCAGTTCAACCAAAGCTCAAGTATTTGGCAACTGATCTGTTATTGAAATGAATTAAACATTTGCGACTCTATACTAATCTATTAATCTCACAACATACATGATAAATCTAGAGTCCATTAGTTGCATTGGTTCTACATAAAAGGAGTCAAACAATATACAACTAGTAAACACCATACAGTTGCCCTTTCTTTCATCAACAATCTTTTTAGATAAACCCATAATCCACCAACTCCCACCGGAACGGATACACAAATAGGACTTCCGGCGAGCTTTTGAAAAGTAAGGCAACACAAACACACACTGTCGCAATAGCCACCATCGAGAGCAAGACCGGCCTGTATGCCAGATATGATCTGGAGTTGCCTAAGGTGCGGGACCTTTCGCAGAGCTTGCAGTTCTGCTGGGTCCTAACGGCTTTTGGTTCGCTTTTATCAATTTCCAAACTGGCGGCTTTAGCATTGCTCAGGCTGCTTGAAAGCTTCTGGTCAGTAAAAATGCCTGCAGGTATATCGACTATATGCACCATCCCTGATATCTTGTTAATTTTACTATGTACTAGATGAATGTAAGAATAGTGGCCTCGAAACCGAGCATAGTCTTCGGGCGTGAAACCTGTGCTGTCGCGAGCATTTTTCCATGCCTGAACTCCCACCTAAACAAGGAAGAACAGGATGAGAATGCTTCTAGTTAAAAAAAATGACTTTGGTTACATCCGCAGAAAGATCATGTGCAAGATGAGATCAAATAGTAGTTCTCTACAAAATGGACCCTTTTTAACATGATCAAAATAGTGTATAGATAATATAAGATGACAGAAAGTAGAGAAAATTACCAATCCAGGATCATTGGTTAATGCATCCAGGATACTTTTGGAACCATCTCTACTCGCTGCAAGATGGAGGGGTGTCAAGCCGGCAGGACCAACAGCGTCAGGTTTAAAGAAGAATACTGCAGATTCTCCCTTGACCTGTTGTTTAAGTTTTGTTTCTTCTGTTGCCAAAGCCTTGTTCGGAATGTATCCCAAGAGGAGCTCCACCATTGGCCGACAACTTCTTCTTACTGCTCTGTGGAGGAGACCCATCTCTAATAATGCAAGCTCAACAGAAGGATGCTTGTCGGCACTGACGGTTCCATCAAATACAATATCAAGGAGTTTCTTGACGACAGCACACCAATCACGATCCATAGAGAAATCCATAAGCCACTTGAATCTTGAGAACTCGAAGGCATTCAAGTTAGAATTTAAGTCACTCAACCTACCCCTCAACCGAACCCTGTGAAGAAGCCAACCCAGTTCATGAATAAAGTTCAAAGCTCGAGTCTTAGTGTTCATAATTTCAGTAGATCCGTCATTATTGTCTAGGGATTCAGTCATCTCTATTGCATTCTCTAGCATACGAATTTCAGAACAAACGTCATGTTCAGCCACTATAAAAGGAAAGAAGCCACTGCTGAGGCCATGCTCTTCAACCTGAACAAACACGACTCCGGTCATGAGCAAAAAGCACAAAAAAGTACAATGATATATAAATGCGAAATCTAGCCCACAAGTAGAAACCATCAAGAAACCAGTTAAAAACCCACAACATGAAGAACTGAGACAAAAAACTAGAGGTCCCAAAAGAAATTCACATGTAAACGGCAAGCTGCGGCTTAGACAATGGCACTTTGGACCAGATAGGAAATCTTATGTGATTTTGACCATCGACTGAGCCAGCGTTGTCTATACTTTCATTGTTTACCACATAATAATGCTGTAACTTTATCAGCATAAATTTATAGTAGGATGCAAGACTAAGAAATGAAGATTAGAGGAAGCGGTATACACAGACAAGGAAAAACATAACAAACCTCTATGAAGCCCCTGTCAACTATATCAGGAACTGAACAAGGGAAGCTGAGGCACTGTAGCTCATTGTGCTCCTTCAAGGAGTCAGCGTCTACCAAATCATTTGTAGTTTCTTGAACCAGGTACTTCCCTCCAGCTGCACAGAGTAACCTGAAAAGGCACAACTTCAGTTCTTAAGAGATGCTCACATAAAAGTATCATAAAATAAAGAAAGACATTGAAAAGAAACCAGAATGTCCATCAGGTCCCTGACGACCGTGTTAGGCACCTCAAGATGCGCATGTCCGCATCTCGAGGCATGAATGGACGGCTCGAGCGAGCTTATGAGTTCTGGTGTGTGTTGCGTGATGTCATTGTAGCATTTCTCTAAAACAAAAGGCAGAATAACAATATTATATAGATGTATACTTTGCACTTGGACGGAATAAATGAAATCCCCTGACCACAAACTGCACACTGCCGCCACGAATAGAGACAGCAATAGGAGTGACACTCGATATCTTGCAATGATTATCCCTTTTGAGAGGTATAGGAGTCTCGAGGACAACCTGACCTGCAGTGAGGACATAGTCAAAGAGGTCAATCTGACTGAAGAGAAAAAATACATTAAAACAGCATTTCCTATTAAAGCATCCAAAACTAACCGCTGCAGATAAATACTATGTGATGCTGCACTCTAGCATACACCCATCCAGTTCTCCAAAACGAATCATTTGAGCCATCCAGAAGCCTACTCAAGCAAGAGCTCAGATTGCTGCAGAGCTGCAATTAAACTCTCAAAGGAATTCAGTAGAGCGGGGAAAAAAACAAAGGGTAATAGCCAAAAAGTTCAACATTAACAACATTAATGAGAATAAAAGTACCTCCTGCCATGTGGATTCTGGCAGACGAAGGTAAATTGTCAGAACGATACATCCCGGCCGAATGTAGCTCTCAATGTCTGTGGGACTGTGGGACAACCAGTCAAGGATCTGCAATCATGCAAGTATGTTAATGACGCCAGCCACAAAGGAAAAGATATTAACTAATTCTAAAAATTCATAAGAAACGTTGTGAAACAAAGTCAAGGCCCATAACATACCTGCCCTTGCAAAGCAAGAGGAAAATCACTGGGGTCCTTGCCAAATAACTTGAACACAATTCGATCGGTGCGGCTCTACGATGAACAAACAATGGAAGACACGAGTGAATAACTTGAAAAACAAATAAACTACTATAATTTTTTAATCAAATGACAGAAAAAAAAAAAAAAAAAAAAAAAACCCTAGTCCATGATCAACAGAAAAAATAGAATAAAAACAAAGAAAGAAGCACTAGTGCAAAACAGAGATGTCGATGGCAAACACAAGCAACTTAGCATATTGAATCTGAAACTGCCCCCAATCCATCATGATTCAGGTTCAGGGAACACGTGCTTCTGGTGGAGTACAAAAGTTGTGAATTGGGGATAGTGAATAAATAACAGGTAAAGGCTCTACATTCATTCACACATTACAATCCCAACAGTAATAAAAATACAAGGAAAAGAAAAAAGAAAAATAAAGAAAAGAAACCTGAGCATCTCCACTAGAACTAGATGGTGAATGGCCTGACGCTGAATCAGAATTCCCACTGGTTTGTGGTGGACTTGACAGGTGAGAATCCTTCCGCAACCATGAGGGGAAATCAGGAGAACCGCTTCCATAATTTGTGGGAGGATTTCTTCCCTCAAATACTTCCAAATTATCTTGTGAGCTATCATATACATTATTAAGGTCAATATTACTTAACCTGGCCCTCCCAATATCCGAACCAGGAGATACTGTTTTCGACGGGGAACTGCCTTTTAATTGAGACAGGGTTGAGGTTTCTGAATGAAGCATAGTTTGTACAGTTCTACTGAGAGAACTGTCTTTACTAAATACATTTTGTGGCATCTCTGATGCAACAGGTCTTACATTTTGATCAATAATCCTCCTCCCAGTGCAGTCAGCATCAATATTTCCATTAGCTTTAGAGGTTGAAGGCAAATGACTAGATGGTCCAGCACCATTTGAAAGTAACCTTGGTACAATCTCGGGGGATAAACCATCTGTAGCCCCATTATTATGCAAATCTTGTGAACCATTGGTTGCATTGCCGAAACTGGCAAGGTTCCTTAAAAGATGAGACAGAAGATCTTGATCCTTTGTTTGGTCTGAGTTATTCGCTGCATTGAAAAGATGAGATAAAGTTTAGCTAACTTCCATAAGAACAGCACCAAAGTCGATTAAACAAGACATAGTAGAATAAATATAAAACTGTGCCAAAATAAGTAACAAGGTAACTACAACAATAGAAATTTGTCTGCTTATTTGGTAAGGTTCTAGTCCGATTAAGGCAAGGCTCCTGTTCAACATATTTTTTTCCTACTCTTCTAAACAGTCAGCCGTTAACACCAAAATAAGCTCAAATAATTCAACACATTTACACCAAAAAGTGCTCTTCTGAGCTAGTGTTGTGGCAAGGAATCAAATCATCCTTGCTGGCATATCTTTAAGGCTCTCCACTAAAGGAAATCCAACTTGTCGTACATGTACAATAAAAGGGCTTATCTTCAAATTTAAATCTCAGTGCTATTTTTCCCCATCTTCACAGCATTTCCCTACTATGCAGTAGCAATAGAATTATAATATAGTGACAAAAGAAAATGTCATTCCAGTGTTCATTTCAATTTCTGTACAGTTAAATTTCAATTGATCACTAAGAACACCATGCTCGAAGTGAATCTAAGTTTCACATGATTTCATCCCCATGATTGTAGCTCTACTTCGAGAAAAATGACAAACTGCAGAATCTACTCAGTCCACAGATGGAGATAGCAAGCAAGCTCAATACAGGAAAAAGTCATACCGACAAGAACATTGAGCTTAACAGTCATAAATCAAAACCACTTGAAGAAGGTTCATGTCAATCTAATAATCTATCCAAACAAATGGGAAGACATGAACTGATCATCTAATTCAGTTTTCTTCCTCAAAATGCCCAAAATATCACCTTAAACCATAATGATATCCAGGTCGAACTTCTGAATAAACTTCATAATAGATTGACCGTGTAGCCAAGTACTATAACCTACGAACGCGTCTGTGTGAGTGTAAATACAGCAAAATAAAAAATCAAAGGTATCCAATTGGCCAGTGTCTCAGAAAAGGAGAAACACTATTGTTGGGTGCATAGTTGAAGAAAATGACAACCATCATAATTGAAGAAAATGACAACCATAAGGCACTTACACTGCATGTTGGAGAGAATCTTTAATAGGGTGATCAGTAGGTAACTGCTAGACCGATCATCATTCACAGAATTTCCATTAACAACAGTCTCAGGATGTGTTTTCCTTCTTCGCCGGTTATGCCCCGCCAAGCGCCTACGGCAGCTTCTCTTCCCTTCATCAAACTCTTGTAGCACATGAAACCTTCTCATATAATAACATGAAATAAGATACATAGAGATCAAATGGAAGGACTAAAAATGAACTACATACAGATGCGTATGAGAAATCAACATTGCAGGTATGAAAGCAACATGAGACGCATTCTACAAATGGGAGATCTGAAAATCAGGAACATAATAAAGGCAACCTCAAATTGAACACTCACCTACTACACTGCTGACAGAACCTCTGCATAACATTTGCTACCAGGGCCTTACTGGCCTTGGAATGCATTTCGCAGACCTTATGCCGCCGATGATAATCTTTCGCATTGGTCAAATCAGCACCACAATTCTCCACTTGACAAACAGACCGATTTGAAACCGATCCCGAAGCAACCTTGCTCTTCTTCCCATTCTTCCCATCCCAATTATTCCCAAACTCACTCTCCGCGATCGGATACTCATCCCCACCAAGCTTCAATGAAAGATTCCCCCCATCATCATTCAACCCACTTTCCTCCACAACAAAAACCCTCCTCCTCTTCTCCAATTCCCTCCTCCCCTTCTCACTCCCCACATTCATTTCATCCGAAGACGACGACAAACTATTCGATGAATCACCGGCAAGCGGCACCTCCTCCTCCCTCACCGGAAACAATTGCCGGCTCCTACAATCCGTCGCCGGCACGGGCCGCAATGGGCTTGCAATGAACAGATCCCCATCCCATTTCCAGTCATTCAAATCCCACTCCACACTCCTCTTCCCATCACCCTTCAAATCCTTCTCCATCAACACAAATTCCGGCTCTCCAGGCCCATAGAAATGATGAAACTTCTCCCCAACTTTGGCCTCCATCAATCAAAACCCTAAAAACCAAAAAACCCCCAAAAATCTCCCAATAAAAACCCTCAAAAATCAAATCTTTGATCTCACCCTACACTAATCAGCTTCACTTGGCCCCCAAAAATCCAGGAAAAGCACTCCAACGTAGCCATGGATCCAAACCAGAGCTACCCACATAACCCCAAAACCCTAATCACTCACAAATTCAACTACAACATCAAAAAAAACCAAAAGTTGGACCTTTGAACCCTAATTTTCACTTCTGAGCTTCAATCAAACGCGAGAAACAACAACACAACACGAAATTAGGGAGTTCGAGAACTTCACCGGAGCCCGATCGGACGAGAGGCTGAGGACGGCGGCGGAGGGCGGTGTCGGTGGCGGCGGAGCTGATGCGAGAGAGAGCTATGATTAAGAGAGAGAGAGAGAGAGAGAGAGAGTTGGGCACTTGAGAGGCGATAAAGAGTGTAGACGCGGAGGACGCTAAGGAGAGCGTTTGGGGAGGGCGTAGTGTCGTCCTTAGATGGTGCGCTGATCGAGGAGGATCGGCGGTGATGGGGTTGGGAGGATGGGTTTTGTGGGGTTTTTGTGGTGGTGAAGACGTCCAAGGGAATCCCAGGCGCCACTCCCGTGTGGTTCGCTCGCGGGCTTTTCACTCTCGTGAGTAATTCTCGGTAACATTGCACGTTTTTTTCAGTTAGTTGGTTAGAGTGGGCTACATAGATATAACTCTTTAGATTTGCATCAATCAATATTATGATCTTGTGCTTTCTTGATTTTATTTTTTTTAGAGATCTTGCTAACTACTGTTTTAGTATAGACACGCCATATTTTAATACACTTTAAGACATTTGTACATACAAAAATTAAGGGTGGCTGAGGAGTGTATGTTTGTTATACATATTCATGATGGGTTACCCACGTATTTTTTTCTTTTTATCTTAAAATGCATCCCTCGTTATTTTAATTATATTCATTCTTCTATGTTGCAACCGTTTATTTCTAATTTTTTAAATCAATTGGTGCTACTTATATATATTTTTTGTTTTGAGTCTTTATATATTTTTTTATTTTTTTATTTTCTATATTTACGAGTTTTATTGCAAATCTAATTAAGTATGATTATATTTGCTACATTCTTATTTATTTTTTTGAATAAGTTTGCTACACTTATTTGTAGTTAGGGATGTAGCTGGGGCAGGTTCGGGGTAGAGAATGCAATCTTCACCCTCATCCCCACTTTTGGCAGGGAGGGGATTCTCCGCTTAAAATTTCTCACCGGAGAATTGTTCACCCCCATTCCCCATCCCGCGAAGATCCCCACCCCAGCGAGGATTCCTCACCCCTACTATTTTTGATATAATATCTAAAAAAAATTAAATAAATCATAGATATAAAATTTAATCATTAAAATCTCTTTCTTCACATACTTTAAATACTTTAAATAATATACTTACATTATTATATATAAATTTCAAGTTATATTAGTTTTTTCTAGATAAACTTAGTTGTATTTGTTTAAAGTTGAAAACTTAGTTACATATCCTCGTGGGGAATCCCCATATTAAGGCAGGGCGGGGAATCTCCATATTAAGGCAAGGCGTTATTAGACATGGTAACAGTGATTCAACAAATCACACAAATAGCGCCTTTCCAAAATGCGCTATTTGTGTGATGGCGGGGTAATGTGGATGCCACGTGGATCACGAATAGCGCCTTTAGAAAAGACGTTATTTGATCCACGTGGGGTGTGACATGGACGAGTACTCAACACGAATAGCGCCTTTTTGAAAGGCGCTATTCGTGTAAATGTGGGTGATGGGATGCCACATGTATCACGAATTGCACCTTTACTAAAAGCGCAATTCGTAATGCATATGGCTACCCAGCAAAGAATATATTCTCTGCGTATTGCGGCGAACCTATGGGTCCAAGGGGGGATAGGGTCTTTGAGTTGAATGTTTGTTAGGGATGGGAGTTTAATTATCGTTATTTATGACGTTATTGCAGACGTGGACATTCGCAGACTTTTTGTGATCTGACTGTGGATTTCCCTACTGGTACGTTTGTTTACTTTTATCGTTTTATGCTGGGTAAAGGTTATGAGTGATACGTTTTGACCTGTATATGACTTTATTAATTTTGTCGTATTGTGTACTTGAAAAATTAATTGTTGGAGGAATTCAATGAAAATGGTATTAGGTTTGATGAATGCTACACGGACATACCAAAACGCACATTGCTGTGTGAGTTATCTATATGCGTCTCGATTTAGTATGGAACACACCCAATATGTATTTTAGTGTGGGCTGGGTTGATGTATGTGTAATATTTTTAATTTAGTCAGGCAAGGGTATGGGTGGGATACAAGTTGTATGAATGACTCCTTTTCAAAATGAGTCATTCATACATTTCATATTTTATTCAAATGATTTCTTTTCAAAATGAGTCATTTATACAATCCAATTGCCACATCACACTCACCCTGTCACGTCACACACAATGACGCCTTTTCAAAAGGCAACATACATTAGTTTTGTGATTTTAAAGAAATTAACCTTATTTAATGAATTTTAAAGTAAAAGAGCATTACTTTTTTAATAACCCCTAAAATTAATGTTAGAAACTTTTAGATACTTTTCGAAATTTTGGCCAAATAGACTTCAAGGACATTGTAACAATGTGTGTGAGGAATCTGCGTTGTATAAGGTTTTTTCATCTGAAAAATATGGAAGAAATTTGAGTGAGTGGTTTTGTTAGGAACTTCAAAAAATGCTGGTAACTAATGTCTATTTCAAGACTTGTCATGAAATTTAGAAAACTCTAAAAGAAATTCAATTTCGTCACTTGGTCTTATTCATATCTCTTGTCCTTTTTTGTCAAACTATACAAGTTGCTAATCTTTGTACGATGAAACGTTAGCACAATTATGTAGATAATAATGTCAAGAGTTGGATTAGAACCAAGTTTGGTAGATAATAATGTCAAGAGTTGGATTAGAACCAAGTTTGGTGCACAATATTAAGTGTTGCTTAATGCATGAGATGATAAAAAACCTAGGAAAACGGTACCATAATCGATACTACTAAAATGTAATGGAATACATGTGATGTACATGTTATGAGGAAAATAGCGTCCATCAATTACTCTATCGTCTGAGCTAGTGTTTTTTTTATTTTTTTAGTTTTTTAGGTGGTGTCCAACATCAACTGCTCATTGTTCGGACACTGTTGAGCCCCATATGAAGTGAAGTTAGTGTTCTTTATTAATTCTCTTGATTTGTTTAGGGATCTTGCCTAGTCTTTATTCATGTTGAACCATTCAACAAGTGCAATTAGCCAATTTTTATTTGAAATTTAAATGTCCAATTAAGTGTGATTAATTAGCAATGAATTATTGTACATTTATAGTAGAATGCACCAAATGGAACCAAATGGGATACTCAAAATGGACACCTTGTCTAGTCAGCAGGCGTGGCCTTACATAAAAGTTGTTTTCCACTTAAAGCTTTGCATCCTTTTCAAATTGTACACGCACCAACATCCATGTAACACACGTCTCAATTTTCATATTGAACAATCTCTACTAATTCATTCTTTAAGTTGCTAGCTTTTAAAGTTTGATGTTATCAGAACATTTTGAAGAACATTATTCAGCAACATGTATGGTACCAACTTGCTAATTAAAGCTGTAAATTTGGAGTGCAAATACGAAAAATGAGAATTTGGAGAACTTGCAACATTGCTTTTGTTCGTACAAGGAGAGATGTTGAAAGATACCCACGCCAAACTTCGTATAGGACAAGACTTCCCCACAACCACTATCATGAATTCCCCACTTTACATGATGCATTGAACCTATTTAATTAATTACTTTATTTGGACATATTTTTAAGACTAATATGAAATTAATATAGTCAAGCAATATATAAAACAGGTTTCAAAAAAAAAAGTTATATACAAAACAATATGCAAGTGTCTCGATTAAAAAACTCCATACAATAGAAATTAAAGCATTAGACGATAATGACTAAATCAAAGATAACTTTGGTTAAGGATGTCGAATATTAAGGTCTTGTTTGGCTAGTGGTGGAGTTATTTTTTAAGAGATAACTTATAGGAGTTGGGAACTAATCTTATTTGGTTACCCAACTTCTCTGCAAGTTATCTTCCAACTTATATCTTTTGGTGCGAGATCCCATCCCCCTAAGAAAGTTATCTCTCGAAAGTTGTAGACACAATTATCTTTCATTAATGACCATTTTATTACACATCTCTCTCTAGTTTGAAGGTTATTTATGTCAATTCATATTTTTTATTGTTTAAAATTTTGAAACTTCCCTGCAGATTTAAAGTTGAACCAAACATGAAAATATTATCTCCAAAGAGTTAACTCCAAGAAGATAACTTTGAACTAACACTATAAGATAACAAAAATGAACAAAACGAGGCCTAAAAAATTTTAAAAGCACAATATTTGCTGCATTAAATAGAACGAAGTGAAAGAATTCAATTGATCTAGAACGAGGTAGTCAAATATAACTAATTAAATGGTTTTTTAATAAAAAACTTCGATTTTCAAAAAAAATAAAAGCTTGGGAAACTAATTAAATGGTTTTTATAATTAACTTTAGGATTGAAGTCAACGATATGGATTTGTGTATTAGGTAATGTATTTTAAAAAAATGGAAGAATTTCTTTTTTTCACTCTTGGTTTTGATATGTTCTTATCTTTTACTCCCTTCATTTCATATAATCCATCACATCAGAGGCTCTTTTTTTGTTCCATAATATTTGTCACATTAGAAAATCAATAAAGCAATAAATGCATTATTTTCAAGTTAACGAATAGAGTCATTTATAGAAAGGTAATATAGTCTTGTTATAAAATTTTAATGGTAATTAGTCGTCACCTTAATTATTGTGCACAAGTTAAAATGTGACAAATGATATAGAACAGAGTAAGATTTTTAAGAGGAAAACCAATTTTCTTGAAACAAGAGAGGTGTTTCAGGATTGTAAAGTACTGACATGACAAATGGAAAATCAATCATGTTAATCGACAAGCAAATAAAATAGCCCATTTTATGACAAAAACATCGCGAAATCATGTTGGAGTATTGTTTTAGAGCGAATTACCAGATTATATTCAAGATATAATCCTAAATTTTTATTTTAATGAAATTATCTTTGACAAAAAAAAAAGGGATAACCAAGCTAATCCTTTTTTTCAAAGCTACATTTATATGTTACAAAATAGAAGGTTCGAATCACGTGTGACAGGAGTTGTTGTCTTTGTTCAAACAGCAAAAAAGGTAAGAACATGCATAAACCATCTTAGCATATCATTATAAATATATACACATAACCCCCCAAAAGGTTGTAATTGAGATATATATATAAATGACAATCTTTGCATCATCTCTATGCCATCATCGATGTTGGATGATGACATGCTTCCCACCTTATATATAAAGTAATCTTCGAAACTATGATCTCCTGGGCACTAATGTATTATATTATTTGATTATGAACATGCAAACCCTAACATTGCTTTTGTTGATTCGATTCATCTGTCATTGACCTACATGGGACAAAGCCCGCCCTGCTCAGTTTTGTTTTTAAATTTCTCTCCCTACAATAAGCATTATTAAAAAGTAAAGTGCACCCTTAATGACTACTTAAACCAATATGATTGATAGAGGAAATTATTATTAGAATAACAAAGATTTTCAGCGGCCTCTCTTTTTTGTTAGCCCTTTTCCTTTTCCTTGATTCACTTTTGTGGTTTGATTGATTTGCTGAAAAAAAATTTCGGTGGCCTCTCTTTTTTCTCTAAAATCTTAAAATTCTTTTTTTTTTTATTCACTTTTGTGATTTTTGTTCTCGAATCACCACTGATTCTCCTATTCGATCGACGATAGTTCCAATCAAATCCCTTTAGCACTTTGTTCATACAATAAGCAGCAAATCTAATCAGATTTGTGAGGATTGGTTCATTCTTGTTGCAGTGCATCTTCATCAATGACGTTACATAGATTTGGACGTGCTAAATTGATCTTGTCTTTAATTTTTTATTTTATAGTTAGTTTACTTCTTTAGTTGTGTTAGAGTAAATCATTAGTTTTACTGCTGTAACTTTTATTTACTGTTTAGTTTTACTGATGTAACTTTTATTTACTGTGTTAGGGTTTGTAATTTTGTATATCACGTGTATGACACGTGACCGTACTATATATATATAAAAGCATAGGATGAGAGAGAGCGAGAGAGAGAAGTCGTTCTTCTTCTCCTCGCGATCTTCAATCTTCTTCTTCTTCGTCTTCAATCTTCTTCTTCTTCAATATGGTATCAGAGCTTTGAAGGCTCGCGCCGTGATCGGTCCGGGATCACCACAGCCACCACCGCCACCACCAGGATCAACGAAGACAGTCTCCAAGATGGCAGATAACCATACGCCGATCTTCAGATCTGGTTTGAAAGAGATGGGATCTGGATCGATGGTGACCGGATCTACATCTGGTTCATCAGGATCTACAACTCAACATCCGGCGATGACTCCGTTTGGTAACTCTCTTAACCAAATCGTCACTATGAAGTTAGATCGCAACAATTTCTTGGTTTGGAAGGCAATGGTGTTACCGATCTTCCGCGGTGCCGTCTCGGATGGACATCTCGTTAGGAACCATGAAGAGTCCATCGGAGTTCTTACTGAATCGAGCGATCCGAATCCCAGGCATATGAAGACGGTATGGAAAGGATCGGTTCGCCTTGGATGGCTCATCGGTGCGATGTCCAACGAGGTTGCTCATGCAAATGGTTGGTCTTGAATCCGCTCATGAAGCATGGAAAAGGATTGAAGAATCTTGTGGATCTCACAATCGGGCTCAAGTTCAAGTTCAAGTGTACGACGAAAGATCCGTAATACAAAGAAAGGCTCTATGACAATCTCCGAGTACTTATTGAAAATGAAGGAGATGGCGATTTCCCGGCAACGGCGGGTTCTCCAAGTCGATGATGATCTCGGTGTCCAATACTCTTGCTGATCGGATGGTGAGTACCTTCCGATCATCTCTCGTTCTACAAGAAAAGGAAACCCTAAGATGGACGAATTGCGAGCATCTCTATTGAGTTTTAAGATGACCTTGAGTCGGTTTCATGGTCTCAACAAGATCGCCTCCTCGCCTATCCATGATTGTACACCATCGGTGAACTCGGCAGAGATCAAACAAGTACCAGTAGGTGTCCAATATCAACAGTCAAACAGTGGTGGTCGTGGCTCAAATACTCGCAATCGCGGTGGTCGCAGTCGTGGACGAGGGGGTTTTCGATCCCAGAACAGTAATAAACCGACATGCCAAATATGTGGAAAATTCGGACACTCCGCGGCGGTCTGCTATTTCCGGCAGGACATGAAGTACATGGGCGCTCCGACTACCCAACAACAACAGGGTGCCTCATCTCAACAACTGCGATTCAACCCTACACCTACGGGATCCCCTCTTCCACCCCCAAATACTTTCTATGCTGCTTCTGAACCAGGGTCGGACACTTCGTGGTATGTAGATAGTGGGGCTACATCACATATTACTTCGGATCCTTCTCAGTTGCACAACTGCACACCTTATCAAGGTACTCATTCTCTAATTATTGGTAATGGATATTCTCTTCCTATATCTGGTGTTGGTACTGCAACTATACCATCTTCTAGCTCGAGTTTGTCCTTTCATAACACACTGTGTGTGCCTCAGATTCAAAAAAATTTATTAAGTGTGTCTCAACTGGCTCGAGAGAATAAGGTTCTAATTGAATTCCATGCTCGTGATTGTTTTGTGAAGGATATCGAACTAGGAAGATTCTACTACATGGTACTCTTCACAATGGTTTGTATCGATTTTTGGACCTCCCTCCTCTTCTCACAAATCCGCTCTTTGTTGCATTCAACAAGAATTTACCTTCATTATGGCATTCCAGATCGGGACATCCCGCACATCGACATTGCGATGGTGTTACAACATTGATGAATGTATCAAATAAGTCTGTTGAATTTTGTTCCAATTGTCCTCTCGTAAGAGTCATGCCTTACCCTTTCAATTGTCTACTCACCGGTTTCTCATATTTTGGATCTCATTCATACTGATGTCTGGGGTCCCTCTCATGTACGATCGACTGGTGGTTTTCTTTACTATGTGCACTTCATGGATGATTACACACGGTTTACGTGGATCTATCCATTGAAGGCTAAATCTGATGTTTTCAACGCCTTTTTGCATTTTAAAAATATGGTTGAAAATCTATTTTCTACACGCATCAAGAAAGTTCAATCAGATTGGGGAGGGGAGTATAGGTCGTTGAAGCCCTTTCTCGACTCTTGTGGCATTATTTTTCAACACTCATGTCCACATGTTCATGAACAGAATGGGAGAGCTGAACGTAAGCATCGACATATCATTGACATGTGCTTAACAATGTTAGCTCATAGTCGCTTACCCTATAAATATTGGTGGGATGCATGCGAGACAATGCTTTTCCTTATCAATAGACTTCCGTCTAGAGTTTTGCAGGTCGGGTCTCCTTACGAAAGGGTGTATGGTCGTCCTCCGTTTATTCGATCTTACGAGTGTTTGGGTGTACTGTTTTCCATACTTACGTCCATACAATTCTCACAAACTCAGCTTTCGATCCGAGAAATGCCTCTTTTTGGGGTATAGTTCATCTCATAAAGGCTATAAATGTCTTCATAAATCTGGAAGAATGTATATCACTCGTCATGTCTTGTTTAATGAAGATGAGTTTCCTTACTCAACCCTTTTTTACTTCCACATCCATGCCTCTTGGTTCTAATGGATCATCAATGGTTACTCTTCCAAACTCACACGCTTCACGTCTCATGAATCATGCATACCACCAATACCCTCGACTACGTTTGGTTTTCCTCTTCATCTCGCTCTCCCGAAAGGTCTTCGACTTCGTTGCCTATGTCTCCGTCCTCTCCTCGATCCCGATTTGAATCTTTCTTCGATGAGTCTTTAAATAAATTTGTGTCACATGTACCACCAGTTCCTTCTGTTACAGAAGGAAATAATGTGGTCAACAATGAATCTGAGACACCACAAAATGTTCATCCAATGGTAACTCGAGCTAAGGATGGTATTTCTAAGAAAAAGGTGTTTGTCGCTACTACATCTGTGTCTGAGGATATTCCTCAATCAGTAGACTTGGCTCTCAAGGACCCGAAATGGAGAGAGGCCATGGAGAATGAGTATAGAGCACTTATCAAGAACGGTACATGGTCTTTGGTACCTGCTCACTCTTCTCAAAATGTTGTTGATAATAAGTGGATCTTCACCGTGAAAAAGAATTCGAGATGGCTCAATAAATCGATACAAAGCTAGATTAGTGGCTCGGGGCTTCAAACAATTCTTGGTATCGATTTTGATGAGACTTACAGTCCAGTAGTAAAGGCCTCCACTATTCGCATTATTTTATCGATTGCGGTTCAATTTGGTTGGTCGATTCGTCAGCTTGATATTCATAATGCCTTTTTAAATGGGTCGTTAGTTGAAGATGTTTATACAAACCAACCTAAAGGCTTTCTCGATAATTCAGTCCCTACTTATGTGTGTAAACTTCATAAAGCACTTTATGGTCTTCGTCAAGCCCCTCGTGCTTGGTTTGACAGATTACGATCCACTCTGTTATCGTGGGGTTTTGTGAATTCTAAAGCTGATAACTCACTTTTCATATTTCATTCTCCTTCGACTGTTTTATACATCTTGGTTTATGTTGATGATATTATAGTCACTGGATCTCATTCTGACCAAATTCAGCAGTTTGTTTCTCGGTTAAATGAGTCTTTTGCTTTAAAAGATATTGGTGATTTAAACTTGTTTTTGGGAATGGAGGCTAGACGTGATACTACTGGACTATTTCTCACTCAAACAAATATATCAAACAATTACTTCGAAAAAGGTGGTATGCTCCAGTGCTAAAGCGGTTGATACGCTCACGTTAGTGGGCAAGCCACTATTTTCTCGATACATCCCCTCATTTCTCGATGCTACGTTATATCGTAGTTTACTTGGTGGTTTGCAATACCTGGTTCACACTGTAGACCGATATTGCGTTTATGGTCAATAGATTGAGTCAATATCAAAGTTTGTCCAACTCGAGATACATTGGCAACGGCTGAAGCGGGTCTTAAGATATCTTAAAGGTACTATTGATTGGGGTATTTGGTTTAGACCTAAGTACGCATATGTTTGTTACGGGATTTTCTCGATGCAGATTGGGCGACCTCTCTCCGACGATAGGAGATCGGTTTACGGATTTGCGCTCTTCTTTGGATCAAATTTAATATCTTGGCATCAAAGAAGCAACATGTAGTTGCTCGTTCAAGTACGAGTCCGAGTATCGGGCATTAGCTCAGTGTCGTACTAAATTACATGGATTCAAATCATTATTATCTCGAACTTAAGTTTTCTCTTCCTACTCGCTCCAGTGATTTGGTGTGACAATATTTCGCTCAAGCTCTTGCTCATAATCCCGTATATCATGCGAGAACAAAACATATAGAGTTGGACATTCATTATGTGAGGGATAAGGTGTTGGCGGAGTCGGCTTGCGATTCGTCATGTTCCAAGTTCGATCGATTGCGGATGGCTTCACAAAGGCTCTTCTTCGCTTCTCGGTTTTCTTTTCTTAGGAGCAAACTTGGTGTCGTTGCTCTCCCCTTCGTTTGAGGGGGATGTTAGAGTAAATCATTAGTTTTACTGTTTGTAACTTTTATTTATCGTTTAGTTTTACTTTGTAACTTTTATTTACTTGTGTTAGGGTTTGTAATTTTGTATATCACGTGTATGACACGTGACCGGTACTATATATATATAAAAGCATAGGATGAAAGAGAGCAGAGAGAGAAGCTGTTCTTCTCCTCCTCAGTCTTCAATCTTCTTCTTCTTCGTCTTCAATCTTCTTCTTCTTCAATAAGTTGGAAGTGTTTGATTTGCCTTCTCCTTGTTGGAAAGTTTTAGGTTTTCTTTATCTTTGTTTGAAAGTGTTGTTATTCATTTTATGGTTCTAGTAGTTTTGTGTACTGTTATGAGTTTTAACGTTGTAGAGAGTAATCATTGATTGTCAAACTGTTTCAATTTTTTCATTTATAGCCAAATTAATTTGAACAAATAGGATTAATGAATCAATGTACTTGATTCTATGTTTGGTCATGTATTGAGTCATGAATGATTAATAAAATTTTAATTTCTCTTCACAAAAAAAAATGCAATAACCACAATTAAAATAGGATTTTGAATTATCTTAGAGACATTTTTTAATGGTAGAATCAAAAGATTATTAGGTTAAATATTTAGGGGAAACGATTTTTTAACTACAGAATGCTATGGGTGTAGGAAGTTAAAGGGGATAGGAAATTGACAATTATATGCGAGTATACAATATATAGAGATGCAGAGGATGGGCCCCCAATTCTCTACCAATGGCTTTTTTTTTTTCTTCTTCTTCTTGTTCTTTTTCGCCGAAGTTTTTATTGTTAGTTATATATTGACTAGTTAGGTCTTTTTTGTAAAGTTAGCCAAACGTATAGAT
Source organism: Stephania japonica (assembly GCA_039657345.1). Classification (NCBI taxonomy): domain Eukaryota; kingdom Viridiplantae; phylum Streptophyta; class Magnoliopsida; order Ranunculales; family Menispermaceae; genus Stephania; species Stephania japonica. Next base: position 73,439,426 of record CM077557.1, read on the forward strand.
TTAACTATACAAGTAACATGGAGAAAGGAATTCAATGCATGTCTAATGACTTTGATTTTTGTAAAGGAACATTTTGCTTTAGTTGTTCTTACTAAATCAGGCTGACATTTTGCAAGGCCATCAGACGGGTGATGAGGTCTTGCAACATATTTTTCTTTGTATCGTTTAATATGCGATTTAATTAAAAAGCATTGAACCTCTTCTCTCTTTATAAAATCTTACTGATAAGTCGTCTATTATGCATTATTTACCATTTGTTTATGGGTGTTTTTATGTCAAAGTCTCCAAAATACCACTAAATTTATACTCATCTCTCACTTTTAGGTGGATCCGAGGTCACGGTTGAATTTGGGACAGAAAAATACTCAAAATAGAGTATTTACTTGCAGTAATTGGATGCCAGTATCTAATTCTGCCACGTGTTGGGATTTTATTGGTCAAACTGCGTCTCACAGGCCTTATTCTCCAATCATGCGCCACAAATCACTCCAATCGGCCGTTTCCACAAATCACACGCCACAAATCACTCCAATCAGCCTTTTTCCATCAATCATGCGCCATAAATCATGGCATTAATCATAAAAACATTCAAATGGGCATAAATCACTCCAACCGTTACAAAGACACATCTATAAATTGGGGTTTGAGAGATTGGTAGAGGCATCCTTTGTTCGGAGAAGAACATACGGAGGCGACAAAAATTATTTTAGGATTTTTGTACTTTTAGTCTTTCTTCAATAAAAAGAGCTTGGTGTATTTCTTCAATTATGTCCGGCTAATCCTTTAAGGATTAAAGCCGGAGACCGATCGCGGCTATTCTATGACTTTCTAACCGCTGTAAGATCTATTTATTCTTTAATTTCATTGATTGATTGTTGTTTTCTAGTTTCTTTGGTATTGTTCTTAATATTATGGTTGATTACTTGATTGATGTGAAGGGCCCTCGCATTAGTTGTAGTTTGAAACCTATCGCCATCGAGTCGAATGCATACGTAATCGTGCAAAAGACTCGTATTTGTGGCAAGTGGTCGCTCTGGTTGCGTTAATCCCCTCACGAGTTTTAGACCATGTATCTTAGAAACATAGGTTGAATCGGACACGCTTGTTGTACCGGTTATCTAGGTGTAGTGTTCTCATGAATCATGAATTAGAGCGGTCATCATGTTGAACCCAAGGTACGTGCCTAGGGTTATATGAATTGACTAGGGTAATAGTTAGAGGTCTTACCCTAACTATCGGTAATAGGAGAACGAGGAATTCACGTCTTACGGGATTCTATAGCTACACTAGATCACGACATTCAATCTATCTTTGTTTAGGTCAATGATAAGTGTACTTGTCATAGGATAGCCGTGTGAAGTTGATGGCTTGGATCATTTTTCTTATAGAATTCTTACTTCTCTACTTTTCTACTTCTCTACTTGATTATCTTTGCTTGCTAACTTTCTTGTTTTCTCTTAATCTAGTTCATTATTAAAACTCCCGATTTTCCCTTTTCGCACCTCCTAAAGGAATAACTTGGTTCTTGTGGTTCGACCCCGTCTTTACCGCTACTACAAATCCATTGTAGGATCCGGTATATATAAACGGGATATATATTTGGCACGTTCGACGCGTGACCAAATTTTGGCGCCGTTGGCGGGGACCAAGTCCCTTTCCTTTAGGATTTTTTTTTTTATGCACCGTAGTTCGACTCGGTCTAACCCCACAGGACCACTTCTACCTTTCGATCCGGAGATCGAGCGAACTCGCAAGCGCCTTGAACGAGAGTCTAGGAGTCAACAAGCCTCGAGCTCGTCTAATCCTTTCCCATCAATGGATAATAGAGATCCACCCCCTGATGATCGTCTTCGCGACGATCGTCCACATGCTGATCATCCTCATGGCAATAATCCACCCTTAGACGACCCACCTCGAGGTGGTTATCGCCTTGTTCAAGCACCTGCCGCAGTTCCTGATGCACGGGCAGATCGTCCCCTCACACTTGGGGAAGCCTCTCTGAATGTGCAACACCTTCTTGCGCAACATCCGTTGTGCATTACCTATCCGCTGGATACGGGGACCTTTGAGTTACGGTCTAGCTTCATTAACCTTTTGCCGACCTTCTACGGAAAACCTGGTGAAGACCCCATATCTTTCATAAAGGAGTTTCAACAGAACTGCGATTCGTTAAAACCTTCGAATGCCAACAGGGAAACTGTCATGCTTAGAGCATTTCCTTTTGTTCTTAAGGATAAAGCCAATGATTGGCTTTATTTTCTCCCTCCCGGATCTATCCACACTTGGGCCGATATGGTATCTATCTTCACGAGATCACTACTTCTCCAGTTCACGAGCTTCACAAATTATTCGGCGATTGTTGGCATTTCTATGGATGATGATGAGCCCCTTTACCAAGATTGGGAGCGTTACCGGCGATTACTCGCTAGTTGCCCCCAACATAACCAGATCGACATTAGCATTTCCCGTTACTACTATGATGGTTTGACTTACGAGGAACGAGAAATGTTGATAATGTGTGTGGGGGTCACATCATGAATAGAACAAATTCTGTCGATGATGATGGAGCTTTACGAGATTATGGCCAATCAATCTCGACATTATGGGGCAAAGCGGGGCAAGTCTAGTCGAGTAGTTCGATGGAGGAAGTTCTAACTTTGCCATTGAGAAACCGACGAACTTGGTGGAACGTCTTATTACCCACCAATCCGCAAAGATGTTAAGGGCTTGCGCGCGTTTGTTCACCATCTGCGCATACTACTTGGATGCGTGTCCTACACTCTTCGAGAACTCGCCTCGGGTTAATGCTTTGAGTAATCGGTTCCATGGAAACACCAGGGTCCATACAAGAACACGTACAATCGGGACACACGGAACCACCCAAACCTCGCCTACAACCCACATAACAAATGAAATTACCGAGTTTCGTGCGAGAGGGCAACCATTGCCGAATCTTCTAACACCTCTTCTCTCGAGGATTTGATGAAAAATCTCTTTGCTCAAAGATAAACAAGAGATAGATCATCAAAAGCAAGACACTGATCGCCAGATTAAACATCTTGAGACTCAATTGAGTCAAATGGCACAACAATTGGCAAGACAGAATGAGCTTGGACGATTGCCCTCGTAACCGCATCCCAACCCAAATGCTAATGCTAGTGCGATCACTCTTAGGAATGGAAGAGAGTTAAAAGAGCCTCAACCCAGGAGTTAGGCCTCAAAAGCCAATAAGGAAGAACATGAGCTTGAAGTACTTCATCCTCGTTCTAAGCAAACGGAAAAGCTCGAAAAAGAAGTACCACATCCTTCATCGTGAGTGAGACCTCCTTTCCTCAACGTTTAATCTTGAATAAGAAAAAGGAGGAAGAGAAAGAAATCTTAGAAACCTTCCGAAAAGTGGAAATCAATATTCCGCTTTTGGATGCTCTGAAGCAAGTACCACGTTACGCGAAATTCCTTAAAGAATCGTGCACTAACAAAGGAAAGCTTAAAAGCAATGAGAAAGTCCAAATGGGAGAATCATCACACGCTATCCTCCGTAAAAAGTTGCCTCCTAAATGTAAAGACCCCGGATGTTCTCGGTGCCTTGTATAATTGGGAACGTGAGCATAGAGAAGGCCATGTGTGACACGGGCGCTTCATTAATGTTATGCCTTTATCTATCTACGAGAATCTAAAGGCGGGCTCACTCCACGAGACCGGTATCATCATACAATTGGTCGACCGTTCGGTAGTGAGACCGAGAGGGTGTTCTTGAAGATGTCTTGGTTCGTGTAAACGAGCTTGTGTTTCTGGCGACTTCTATGTCATAGACATGAAAGATGAATCGTTCCCGCATTCATCCTCGGTGTTGTTGGGGAGGCCATTTCTTAAAACAAATGAGAGCAAAAATTGACGTTCATGATGGCTCTTTGACTATGGAATTCGATGGCGAGGTAATCAAATTTAACATATATGATGCCATGCGATTCCCTAGTGATGTCTCCTCAGTTGTTTGTTGTCTAGATTCTGTGGACTCATTCGTTGATGCTGCATCCGTTACGAAAGAGTCCGATGAGTTGCGCGTGGTGTTAGAGCATCATCTTAACACCACTTCTTTAGATGAGGGTATCTTCATCCTCGATACTGGGGTAGAGGAGATTTGTCATGAGTTGGATTCCGTCCAACTTACGCCCCCAACGCTTGCTATGTGGAGTTGCACCACATTAACTCCACCATTCTACCCTCTTTGCTTAAAGCACCTACATTAGAGCTTAAACCACTTCCTGAGCACTTAAAGTATATGTTCTTGGGCGAGAATGACACACTCCCAGTAATTATCTCAGCCAAGCTATCTTCATTAGAGGAAGAGAAACTCATCCGAGTTCTCCGGAATTTAAGGAAGCAATTGGGTGGACCATCGCAGATATCAAGGGTCTAAGCCCCTCCACATGCATGCATCATATACATATGGAGGAAGGAGCCAAACCTTCGAGAGAAGCCCGAGGAGGCTCAATCCGCCAATGATGGACGTCGTGAAGAAGGAGATCCCGAAACTCCTTGACGCCGCATGATATACCCTATCTCGACGGAAATGGGTAAGCCGGTGCAAGTAGTACCTAAGAAAACAAGCATCACAGTTGTCACCAACTCTCAGGGAGAGCTAATCCCAACCCGTATCCAAAGCGGATGGCGGGTATGCATTGATTACAGGAAGCTTAACGCTTCTACACGTAAGGACCACTTCCTCTCGCCCTATTGATCAAATGCTTGAGAGATTGGCTGGCAGATCACACTACTGTTGTCTTGATGGTTACTCAGGGTTCCACCAGGTGCCTGTGGCTCCCGAGGACCAGGAAAAGACAACCTTCACATGTCCATTTGGCACTTTTGCCTACCGACGCATGCCTTTCGGGTTATGCAATGCACCAGCCACTTTTCAAAGGTGCATGATCAGTATCTTCTCAGATTTTGTCGAGCATTTCATTGAGGTATTCATGGACGATTTCACCGTTTACGGTGATTCATTCGATGGATGTCTCAGCAATCTGATAAAGGTACTCAGCAGATGTGTCGAGAAGAATCTCGTCCTGAATTACGAGAAATGTCACTTCATGGTCGATCAGGGCTTGATTCTAGGACACATTGTTTCTTCTAAGGGGCTGGAAGTCGATCCAACTAAGGTCGACGTTATTCGTAAGCTACCGTACTTCACCAATGTGCGTGAGATCCGATCTTTCCTCGGTCATGCCGAGCTTTTATCGCCGCTTCATTAAGGATTTCTCAAAAATCACACAACCCCTATGTTATCTCCTGCAGAAAGACGTGCCTTTTGCATTTGATAAAGCATGTATGAGTGCTTTTGAAGCACTCAAGTCTTCCCTCACCTCTACTCCTGTAATTCAGGCTCCCAATTGGGAGTTTCCTTTCGAGATTATGTGCGATGCCAAAGAACCATGCTTTGTTGGTCTTGTCTTGGGCGACGCGTTGGGAAAGCTTCTCATGTCATCTACTATGCTTCCCGAACTCGGATGACGCACGTGTTAACTACACTACGACCGAGAAAGAGCTTTTAGTCGTTATTTTCGCACTTGAGAAATTTCGGCCGTACCTACTTGCCACAAAAGTGACCGTTTACTCGGATCACGCAAAGATTGAAATATCTTATGGCAAAGAAGGATGCGAAGCCTCGTCTCATCGATGGATACTCCCGCTCCAGAGTTTGACATCACCATTAAAGACAAAAGTGGTGCGAGAGAACCTTGTTGCAGACCACCTTAGCCGTATCGAATGTGGTGAGAGTCCGAGCCCATTACAAGACATGTTTCCCGACGAACACATCCTAGTAGTCTCGATGAGCTTCCCTGTATGCCGATTTGGTTAATTACCTCACTACCGGTCTGCTTTCTCCCCATCTTTCGCGTGCTCAAAAGAGCAAACTTAGGAGCGATTCTAAGTACTACGTTTGGGACGATCCATACTTGTGGAAGTTTTGCTCCGACCAGATTATCCGGCGGTGTGTCTCACATTCTGAGAGTCATTCTATTCTCACCTTTTGTCACACCTATGCATGCGGCGGACACTTTGGACCACGCAAGATGGCGAGGAAAGTCTTAGAGAGTGGGTTCTATTGGCCCACTATTTTTCATGATGCCTACGTATTCACTAAGACTTGTCCTCGTTGTCAGCAGACCAGAAATCTAAGTCACCGGGACCAGATGCCACTTTCCTCCATTATTGTTTGTGAGATCTTTGATGTATGGGGAATCGATTTCATGGGCCCGTTTCCATTGTCACATGGATTTACTTATATTTTGTTGGCGATGGACTATGTGTCCAAATGGGTGGAAGCTCAAGCCACCCGAACGAATGATTCGAAAGTGGTTTGTGATTTCCTCAAATCGAGGATTTTCACGACATTTGGTACCCCACGAGCATTGATTAGTGATAGGGGAACACATTTTTGCAACCGCACTGTTGAGAGCCTCTTGAGAAAATACAATGTCACTCACCGAGTTTCCATCGCATATCACCCGCAGAGACGAGTGGCCAGTGAAGTCTCAAATAGAGAGATCAAATCCATCTTAGAAAAACGTTAACCCTTCGAGGAAGGATTGGAGCACGCGCCTTGAAGACGCAGCTTGGGGCCTATCGAACGGCGTTTAAAATGCCTATCGGTATGTCCCCATACCGGTTGGTCTTCTAAGAAAGCGTGCCACTTACCGGTCGAGCTGGAGCATAGGTCTTATTGGGCTATTAAACAGCTAAACATGAGTCTCGATCACGCTGGTAAGGAGAGGATGTTGGACCTCCAAGAATTGGAAGAAATCAGGAACGAGGTGTATGAAAATATGCGAATCTACAAAGAGAAAACCAAAGCGTTCCATGACCGCAACCTTTCACGCAAATCCTTCCGAGTTGGTCAGAAGTGGAGGTACAGAGTTTTGAGACAGGGAAGGTATTCAAAGTCAATGGCCACAGGTTGAAGCCGTTCTATGAGGATTCCCCACGGCAAGAGCTGGATAGTCATTCTTTGAGAAACCCAGAATATACCGATTGAGGTGAAGTCGGATTAAGTCGAGCCAACGACGTTAACCAAAGGCGTTATTGGGAGGCAGCCCAAATTCTCATTTCTTTTGCTTTATTGAGTTATTTCTTAGCTCTCTTTATTCGAGTCCCCTTGTTTTCCCCTTATTCACCGCTTCTCTTGCAGGTTTGAGTCGTCACAGTGTCATTCTTTCATGAGTGGACGCCCAGAGTATCAGGTTCTTTTGATTGGAGACTTGGACATTTTGCATTTGTATCATGTCATTCTATTTCTTTGTGGATTGTCACCTTCCCGCTTATTTTAAAAAAAAACCTTGAGGACAAGGTTTGGAATAAGTTTGGGGGTGATTTTAGGGATTGTGGACTACTTTCAGTTGGTTGGTATGGAATTTGCGCAAGACATTAGGTGTAATAGTTATATATATATATATATATATATTTTTTTTTTTTCGAGTATTGCATATTCCATGGGATGGTATGTATGGTTGTGTTTCTCTTTTTCTTGTCTCATTCTTATCATTTTGCATCTTCATGCATTTCGTAGCATCTCATATAGTATGTTATCTAGGATCATGTTGTTTAATGTTGTTTATGTTGCATATGTTAAATGCATTTAGGATCATTTAGCTTAGGACATTTAGAGCTGCCTAAAACCTTGTTAAATGCCTTTGGTTATGGATGAGTTGCATAAACCGCTTTCGAGACTTGACTTGATTTTTTTTGAGGTTTTGGAGACATCTTCACTTTGGTACGGTGTCCGGTGTTGTTGAGATCATATAATAGGAGGTTTGGACCTTTGTTTGGGCCTTGTACTAGATACCAAAAGGGTAGATGGTCAAACTTTTGCCAAGTTTGATTTCAAGGGTACTAGAACGATGGTGACACCTACTTGAGGCGTATTTCTTGTGATTGAACCACCATTGAGGGAGTGATTTAGGCCGTCTTTGATATAACCCTTGGCCTTTAGCCTACCTAATGCGATTACTCTAGTTAACCCCTCGAGCCAACCAAACTTTAACCTCCTTCAACCTAACACAAAACCCACACCCTTAGCCTTATACTATCCTTACCCAATTGGAAGCTTGGCTTAGACTTGAAATCTTTAAAAAGAGACATGAAAAAAAAAAAAAAAAAAAAGAGATTGAAGAGTTGTTTATATACCCGAAATAAGGGAAAATTATTCATGAAAAAAAAAAGAGTCATGAATAGAGAGTCCCACCTAAAACGGTATCCGCAGAAATGGAGCAGGGCCGGTGGTTGGAAAAAGGTGAGGATTGCACATAATCGCTTAAGTGCATTTGTAATCCTTCATGTTCTCTTATAATTTATCTTTTGAGAGTCTAAGTTTTCAGCTTTCCAATACTTCGAATCCCCTTATATCCTTTCCTTTGTACCCCACCCCGGCCAAGCTATAGCCCATGAAAGTCCTATTGACTCTCATTGGTGTTAGATCCACACTAGTGGAGAGTATGGTTGCATTTCTCGCCTATGGTACACTTAAAAGCGTTGATGCGCTATCATGAAGAGATCATTCTTGTGCGTTTTCGTGAATTGACCTAGAAAACCTTTGAGTAGTTGATGGTCTTGGTTTAGCGGGATTTAGTTTCTGAAAAGTGTGATTTCTATCAATATCCGGACTCCAATGCTAAACAAATCATAACTCCAGGCTCCATTGAAAAGATAGTCGATTTAGTGGCGATATAAACCAAAGGTAACTCCATTTAACTTGGAATTGGACATAGGATTAGTTAAGCATGTCTTTCATCATGCTAGGTTAGTATTGAGTCATTGTAGTATTAGGAGTCTTAGTTTGCATTTTAGGATGGTGTATCATCTACTTCTTTGATCGGGACGTGCAAAGTCCTAAGTTTGGAGGTATTTGATAAGTCGTTTATTATGCATTATTTACCATTTGTTTATGGGTGTTTTTATGTCAAAGTCTCCAAAATACCACTAAATTTATACTCATCTCTCACTTTTAGGTGGATCCGAGGTCACGGTTGAATTTGGGACAGAAAAATACTCAAAATAGAGTATTTACTTGCGGTAATTGGATGCCAGTATCTAATTCTGCCACGTGTTGGGATTTTATTGGTCAAACTGCGTCTCACAGGCCTTATTCTCCAATCATGCACCACAAATCACTCCAATCGGCCGTTTCCACAAATCACACGCCACAAATCACTCCAATCAGCCTTTTTCCATCAATCATGCGCCATAAATCATGGCATGGCATTAATCATAAAAACATTCAAATGGACATAAATCACTCCAACCGTTACAAAGACACATCTATAAATTGGGGTTTGAGAGATTGGTAGAGGCATCCTTTGTTCGGAGAAGAACATACGGAGGCGACAACATATTATTTTAGGATTTTTGTACTTTTAGTCTTTCTTCAATAAAAAGAGCTTGGTGTATTTCTTCAATTATGTCCGCTAATCCTTTAAGGATTCAAGCCGGAGACCGATCGCGCTATTCTATGACTTTCTAACCGCTTTGTAAGATCTATTTATTCTTTAATTTCATTGATTAATTGTTGTTTTCTAGTTTCTTTGGTATTGTTCTTAATATTATGGTTGATTACTTGATTGATGTGAAGGGCCCTCGCATTAGTTGTAGTTTGAAACCTATCGCCATCGAGTCGAATGCATACGTAATCGTGCAAAAGACTCGTATTTGTGGCAAGTGGTCGCTCCGGTTGCGTTAATCCCCTCACAGAGTTTTAGACCATGTATCTTAGAAACATAGGTTGAATCGGACACGCTTGTTGTACCTGCTTATCTAGGTGTAGTGTTCTCATGAATCATGAATTAGAGCGGTCATCATGTTGAACCCAAGGTACGTGCCTAGGGTTATATGAATTGACTAGGGTAATAGTTAGAGGTCTTACCCTAACTATCGGTAATAGGAGAACGAGGAATTCACGTCTTACGGGATTCTATAGCTACACTAGATCACGACATTCAATCTATCTTTGTTTAGGTCAATGATAAGTGTATTTGTCATAGGATAGCCGTGTGAAGTTGATGGCTTGGATCATTTTTCTTATAGAATTCTTACTTCTCTACTTTTCTACTTCTCTACTTGATTATCTTTGCTTGCTAACTTTCTTGTTTTCTCTTAATCTAGTTCATTATTAAAACTCCCGATTTTCCCTTTTCGCACCTCCTAAAGGAATAACTTGGTTCTTGTGGTTCGACCCCGTCTTTACCGCTACTACAAATCCATTGTAGGATCCGGTATATATCAACGGGATATATATTTGGCACGTTCGACGCGTGACCACTTACAAACAAAATGACGCATAAAGAATATGTTACAAGGTATGGCCAAATTGATTTTCCAATAACATGTAATTTAGCTCATTACTTATTAAAAAGTAATAATCTAATACACTTTAGACGCATATTTCGGCACACATTACATACATATATGGACATGAGCATTCTATTATTGACATATAGAGAAAACGATTGTTTGTAGTTATGCTTACAATCAATGACACTGCATGATGTGATCCCTAGCCTCTCAAGTGATGTTATGACCAAGCCTTGTCCTAGTTGAAGATGACGATGAACATGTTGTATGCTAGTCACAGAATTAAGGTAGTTTAGAAAGACAGATAAGCACAAAGAGATCAAAGTCAAGAGATATGCAAGACCGTTCAAAAGGTCACATTAGTGTCCATGGTACTATTCTGCCATCTTTTTAAGGGCAGTGGCCCCTAAAACTGAGTAGCTTTAATATAAATAGGACAGTATAGTGGAATCCAATCTATCGTTTACCTCTTCTCACGGAAATGATCTAACTGGCCCGGCAACAGGACAAGCCATACTGAAGATCACTTGGTTGGCATGTCATGTTAGTGATTTAAAAGTTAGGGTCCACATAAATATTAGTGACAATAATCAAAATCGGAAAATAATCGACCCATTGTGGTTGACACAAAAGTAACAGCGAGTGCAAGATTATATGAGTTAAGCGCATAATGATCTCGGGTTTATTTTCTTGTGGTAAGTTCGTTTGGACTGTTGGAGTTGTCCATAAGCAGGGCCTCATGGGACAAGTGAGGATAGTAATCTCGACACTCACAATTTTTTTTTTCTTTTTTTGTTTAAGGAAAATAGTACGACAGCTTGAAATTATTCATCTCTTATCAAATTAGTGAATCAAAATCTCCCCAAAGTTGTTTAGAGGGAGCTAAAAAGTCCAATATATAGAGTCTAATTAAGATATGAGCATGCAATATATTATTTCAATTCTTGGATTCTCAACTTATAGACTTATAAAATAATTTTAAATAAGTCATACCAAATAGGTTGTTGTATAGAGATGGGCTTACTTGGCTGGGTTTGGGTCTAGGCTTTTAAGCTAGGTCTCACTTGGACTCAGATCATGAGCATGTATGGCTATCTGATAATCAGTCATTGTAGATCCATATAATTAACTTTTGGTGGGTCATAACACTAGAATATATTTGGTTTTTGATAAAAGTTTCAAAATCCCTATTAATGATGAGTGTTATTAAATGTACAACTAATTGACAGGGGTTTTAAACAACTTCTACGTAATACTATATATATTAGCAATTAAAACACGATTCATCTACGTAATATTACATGTATTAGTAATTAAAGCACGATCCATCAAACACGTTTCTCATATGATATTTAATAACACTTATTTTTAGTAGGGGTTTTAAAATGTCTATTAAAGACGAAAAAATGTTCTAGTGTAATGAATTAAAGCTCAAATAATTAAGCTCAGTGGATCCAACCGACTCATATAACTATACCATAATCCACATAAATAGATTATTCTATTTTAGCAAGATCCTTGCATGATGGACTTGCATTAATATTAACTCAATATCTAGCATATATAATGCCATCTACTATATAAGATTCAAACCAGCTTGTTACCAAGATCACTCTAGCTACAGTATGGTGTTGGCGGTTGATCAGAAAAATCTTCTTAATTTTAGTTAAAGCACTTAAATATAAGTTTCTGCACTCATCCTTCAAATTTGAAATTAATCACATCATACTTAATTTTAGGGAGCGACTAAACTGACCCCAATTTTTACTAAACGTAGCACACTTTAAAAAAAAAAAAAAATTTGTGTTCAATGATTCAACTGCCCTCCATACATAAATGGGTTTTGCTCACTCATACCCCATTCACCCTTGCTCACAAAATACCTCAATTACTCAACCAAACCCCACTCTTGAGCGCACTCACTCCGACCCAAATCCAATGAAATCTGGTTGAAACCACATCTATTCAATATCGTTAGTGTATTCCCCACCTCTTCGCTTGTCCGTTTATGGATTTTCTTAGGTTTTTTGATGTTTTGATTCGATTTTTGTGTTGTTGTTGTTGTTGTTGTTGAGTTTAGGTAGAGTTGCAAGTGGGGCGGGGATTCCCCGCCCCGCGGGGCCCCGCACGGCGGGGGCGGGATTCCCCGCATTTTTCCCCCGCCAGGCGGGCGCGGGCGAAAGTTCGCCCGCATAACGGGCGGGCGGGGGCGGGCATGCCTTTGCCCCGCGGTTTTCCCCGTAGAACCGCCCCCGTTTCCGCCCCCCGCGGGGAATCCCCGTCGCTCCGCCCCGCATCCCGCCCCGTGCCCCGCCCCGCGGGAATCCCCGCCGCCCCGCCCCATCACCCCGCCCCCATACCCCACTACACGGGGAATCCCCGTCTCCCCGCCGCGTACTCCGTCCCACGAGGAATTCATTTTAAAAAACTAGTCGAAATCTCACGCTTCGCGTACGGGTAAGACTAAGTGTCAATATATTAGTTAAAAAAATAATTAACTTAATGAGAAAAAAAAACTAAAAAAATAATCTTACTTCATAATCTCAAATAAATTTTAAGTGAAGAATAATATCATTTAATTTTTTTTGTAGCAAAATTAGGGAATATATGTCTTGAGAGTTTAAAAACTTTTTGCATATGGTTATACAAAAATATAATCCTAATAAATTAATTTGATGAGAAAAAGGAAGTGATAAAAAGAGAAAAAAAAACTTATGTAAACATTGATGAAATCCCAATTTAATATTTTATGAATAAAAGCTATATTTATTTTAAAAATGATTAATTAAAATTTTGTTGCCACAATAAAAGATATATAACAAATTGACATCTTGTTGAATAAACTAAAAAAAGGGAGGTCATTGATCTAAACAATGCACACAGAGATTGACGATCAGTATATATTATTTCCAAAATATTTTTGTTTGCTCTTGAAAAGAAAAATAAAAAAGAGATCAATAAAAACTCAAAGGTAAAAATCTGAATATAAAAAACACCGAAAACCAAATAGCTATCAAAAAGTCGAAAAGAGCAAAAAAAGTTGAAAAACAACTAAAAGTAAAAAAATGTTATGGTAAAAAAGTGCGACATAAGGAAACTTCAAATGTACAAATAAATTTTGTTGAGACAAAGTGAGGATATATAATAAAAACATATGATCTTGTCAAATAAACTTAAAATTGGAGATCATAGATCTAAGCAACACTTACCACAGATTGTCAACCAATACATATCACTTTTTTAATCATTTTGTTATTAGAATTTTGATTCAATCCTAAAAAGAAAACAAAAAAAAAATCGAATCAAAACGAAAAGTAGAAACTTGACAATAACGAATATGCATTGAAAGATATATATTCTCAATATGTGGAAAAACGCATTAAAATATGTTGTGGCTTGTTAGCATAGTTTGTTATTTTGTACCTATATGCCGCATAGTTTGTTATTTTGTATCTATATGCCACATAGTTTATACTTTTGGGTTTTGTATATATATGTCACCTGGTTTATATTTTAAAAATATATAAGGATGCTCTTATTTATGTGTTTGTTGTTTGGAATGAAATGAAGCTTTTTACTTGTGTTTAAAGTTGAATCTATTTGTATTTACTATTTTCTTTCTTGAGGACAAAGTCCATTTTCTAGTTGTGTTCAAAGTTAAAATGTAACTTCTTTATTGATGTGGTAAATATGTCATTACAAGTGATTATGAATTAATAAAGAAAGGACATTCAATAGTCCATTTTCTAGAAAGACGTCAAACATAGACCATAAAATGATTGCAACATCTTCCATATGTCTCGCACAAGATTCTCATATACACTATCGAAGTATCGAACTCCCGCCTAACAATTCGATCAACAAACATCACTCTCTACTCGCGCCCGCGGGATCCCCGCGCCATGGGAATCCGGCGGGCGGGGCGCGGGCGGCAAAGTTTGCCCCACGGGGAATTTTTGAAAAAAATCCCCGCCCCGCACCCCCGCGGATGCGGAGCCGGTATCTTCAATCCCCGCCCCGCCCCGCCCCACTTGCAACCCTAAGTTTAGGACATCGATTTGGGCTTGAATCTCACATTTTGGGCAAAAATGTCAATAAAATCGAGAATATTTATCTAGCGATTTTGAACAAAATCCATTAATGTTTTGGTCGTTTCGATGTATTTTTTGAAGTTTTGAAATCTTTTTTGTTCGTTCTTGTCGCTCATGGGGGTTTCGAACACAAAAGGCTGAGGCCTCTAAAAAGGTCTCAATCTACTCCCATCGAGATATCTTTATAGGTATCAGTGGGAGTCAGCCAATCGAGACCTTTGAAGAGGTCAATCTCAGTGAGAGTTGGATAAAACCGGTCAAGGCCTCTAAAGGAGTCTCGGTGGGAGTCAGTCAAGACCTCTTCTTGGCCCTATGTGTCTGAAACTCCCCAGGGGAAGTCACTTCCTCACTTCCATGTTTTGAGTAATGGTTTAGTAAAAAGTGGGGTACGTATGATAAGGATATTTTGGGTCTTTTAGAAAAAAAGTGTGGTACGTATAATAAGGGGTGCGTTTCCTACTAAAAGAGGTAGGAAATGCACTCACAACGTCGAATAGATATGGTTTTGCTCACATTTTATTGGAGTTTGGTTGGAGGTGAGGAGTGATTCGAGAGAGGGAAAGTCTGCTAAGACACTGGGATATAGGTGGGCAAAAATCCTTTTATATGGATGGGTAATAATGTCATTTCGTGTAGGGACGAAAATGAAACTTTGAATAGGGCTCCGCTGAACAAATTTCGAAGTCCATTTAACTACTTACTTTTAAAAAAAAAAAAAATTTAGTTGGAGTCGAACCTACTATCTTTCCAATCCTTGCTTTTTCCACAATTAATTCCTCATCCATCTCACAAGAGATTGTGAGATGGTTTGACAATAGATATAAATTAAAGAAGAGGTTAGAATAACACCCCAAAGTCACACCAAAGTCATACTCTAGTGATGTGGCATGTAGGCCTCACGTAAAAATGAATGTTAGAGATGTAGATCTTGATACATAACACACGAGGTGTATATCTCAAGGCGCACACGGATGACTACCAAATATGCGGGCCCACACCCCACCGTTGTGACTTTGGACATGACTTTAGGGTGTCATTCTAGTATTTTTCATAAATTAATAACCCATGTGACTTAAAAAAAAATAAAGAAAAAAAAAAAAAAAAATGTGACGGTGGTCGGACTTGTGTTCTGTCATTATTTTGTCAAGCCTTTCTATTTCGCTCTCACAATTTGGGGCTTCTCCATATGTCCAATTAGCATTACAATTAGGTTTTATAAATCCATCGTTGCCGACCTCTCTGTAAGACTTCTAACTCAAGTAGTTGCATCACGTTTGCCTTTGAAATCACTGTTCAGATTCAAGTGTGTTTGGAAGAAGTGGAGGTTGATTTCTCCAAAGTCGAAGTACTTGGTGAATGCGTTTTACATATTTGCTCCACCAAAATGCCTTGTATTATCAGTTTAAGTTAGTTGTGCCCTCCTTTGTCAAAGATGCACGTTGACTGCTGAATATTTTGTGGATTGATATATGGTTTTCGTGGTAGAGAGACATACATTTGCAGGATTGCAGCCCCTTCACCAAACATGTCACATACGTACATTCCTGCCGAAGAGAGGCTGTAACGCATAGCCTTAGCTTATGATCCACATAACAATCCCAATTATGGTTTTGCAATTGTCGCCCTTATTGAGCTTCATAACAATGGCAATTGCTTTACATGCAAAGTGTATTCGTCCAAGATGCGCAAATAGTGGGTGTCCAATGCAAAGGTTAGCATATATCTGTACCCGTACGTTATCACTTGAGAAATTTCACTCCTGTTTTTAGTAGAGGGAAGATGTACTGGTCTGTCGTATATATATGGCAAATATTATGGTTCGATATCGAGGAAGACACCGCGGGCCTTATTCAATGTCCTAACAACAACAACAACAACAACAACAACAACAACAACAACAACAACAACAGCAACCTTGTTTTCATTGATCCATTAGAAAATACATGCTTTCAGGACTAGGGATCTGAGCTTAGTTACAATATATATGTTGGCTAAAGAAGGAAATATATATCGAAATATGGTTGTTGAGAGGAGATGGGCAGAAGAAGTTTGAGTGGGAGAGAAGGTACGTCATGAGGTTGCCAGAAATCTTTCAGCGAAACTGGAAGTTCATGAAGAGATACTTCAGCCCCGTGGAAGTGTGGAATCGAGATTAAGTTGCTTAATCATTAGTTCGTTGTCAGGTATGCCATATATGGGCGGGGAGGCGGTTTGTTTCCTTGTGACATTTAAAAATGAGTTTGATTGTGTTCTCTACTCAATCAACATGAAAACTCAAGAATTCAAGTTGATCCCTGGTGACCTATTTTTGACTTTGCTCCCTTTCATCCCAACCCTCCACTCTTTCCCAGCTTAATTAGTGTGTCCAATAAATGTATCAACTGACGGTTTATCAATGTAATGTTTTGAATTTTTATCAATATGTATTCCCTTTGTTTTGGATCCTGATCTCTATTTCCTATATAAATATATTCTGGTTCGAAATGGTCTAATTCTTCTTGCCATGCATGTCACTGTATCTAACAAGGACAGGACATTTTTTAGTTTCTTACCAACAGAAGTTGGTTTGAATGGTTAGAGGTGCTTTAGTTTCAAACTAACAAAGCTTAAAACATATTCATGTGTCTGATTGTACGCAAGCTTCAAGCATTGCTTATTCTATGTAAGATGAATGAAATTTTCATGCAGGGTCTCTGTTTTTGGAAGCGGCTATTTGGCCCCACCTTTTGCTATTTGGACCCCATTTTTGAATTTAGTTTCAGCCCCCTAGTGAATGACCCAATTACCCCCTCTATATAAAAAGGGTTTTTGCTCACCCATATCCCGCTCACCCTACACACCCATACTCAAGTCACCTCTCTCAAATCACATTCTCACCACTAACCCCATTTTTTAATTTAATTTTTATCACTTTTCTAATATGAATGAAATTACAAGATGACCAAGAAGGTGTTACGACTGGTCTTTTCAATGAGACAATATATTGAATTTGCATTAAGACTTTTTACTGTTACTATATATCATGTATACATATCCTACTTCAATGTATTGAGTTTCATGGTTATGATGGACTGGTGGGCTGGTTAATTTTGATGCAAATAGTTAATGTGAATCCATTCTTCAAGTTATTGTTGCTAATCTGAGTTTTGCAGGCCGAGGAAGACAAAGTGGATGATGAAATAAAGAAGCATTTTGAGTCGGCTAAGAAAAAAGAAGAAAACCGAGATAAGTGCTTTGCTGGTTGAGCATCTCATGGCAGAACTTGAAGTTACTGCGGAAGAAGATGCGGAACTGAATAGGCAGTCAAAGCCTGTTGTCAATAAACTCAAGAAACTACCTCTACTGACTGAGGTTCTCTCAAAGTATGGCTAAATCCTTGATCCCCTCCACCAATTGCATTTTTGTGTTATAATTTGTCAAATGGTTTCCTTAGTTGCTCATATGCTAGCTTTTTATTCCAGGAGACAACTTCAACAAGTGTTTCTAAGATCATGGCGCCCTTCCTTCTCTTGAAGAATTGCTCTTTTGAGGTGTTAGTTTAAATGATGTTTTACAGAGTGGAGTTTGTTAATGTTTATTAGCCTGGTTGTAGAGGATGGGAATTGAATCATTTAAAGAAGCAAAATAATTCCACATTTAAATATTCCTATGAATTTGCTTTTATTATTTGTCTTAAATATTCTTTGAAGATGATTGTTGTAAGCACAGGCTTAGTATAAACACTTGTTTTTTGTACACTTTTATTTATGTTGCTACTCTTGTTAATTTCTTTGTTTAGTTAGCATATTCTACCATTTTTGTTTTGTTTTGTTTTGTTTTGGTAGGCAATATTCTATTGATTTTCCTTTGCAGTATCGAATTTTTCTTATAGTATTCATCTTCTAAACACGATCAATGCTTAATACTGCTTTCAACGCATGGATCTTTGTTGTGGCCTGTTGTTGAAATTACTTTTTTTTTTTAGTTTAAGCTACAAATAGGGTATGTGATTGACATAGACGTTTGGACGATTTTTTTTTCTTGTGCTTGTATCCTTATTTGTGAGAAAGTTCTTCTATCTCTTCATGGTCAAGTTTATTTTTGAGTATCTATTATGATGAAGTCCCAATTTAAGATGGAGTTGATCAACTGTTGTAAATGAGATGCTCTTCTTCATTTTGACAGTTGTCTTTTGAGATGGGAGGATATTTGCTATAAGGGTTTGTGGTTTATTTTACTTTTTGTAAGGTCATCAAGACAAAGTTGCAAAAATTGCTTTACTGTATATGATTTGAACTATATGGTTGTAATACTTGATGTGTATTATTGTCCTTGATAAAAAATTACTACTTTTTATAATAACAAAGGTTCGGTGCTTTCTTCTTTATATATATTGAGAATTTGGCGCACGCGCATAAAATCAGCTTGTGGCGGAATTTTTTTCTCGCTACCCTCAGGAGGATGGGACACTCAGACCGGACGCTTTTGTAGTTAAAGTTGCGAAATCACTATTTCGTCGTCAAGTAGTTTTTCCTGTGCCATATGTGAGCCGGGGTGAAGTTCAAAAATGAGTATAATGTTGTCCACTCAATTAACATGAAAACTCATGAGTTCAAGTTGATTCATAATGACCTAACTTTCAGTTTGCACTCTTTCATCCCAACCCTCCTCTCTTTCCCACCTTACTTACTATGTCCAACAAAATGTATCATCAATTTTCTGTAAATGATATTTTATCGTAGTAATTTTCAAATTATGTATTTCCTTTGTTTTGTATCCTTTTCTTTGTTTCTAGCTAAATCTATTCTGGTTTGAAATGAACAACTTTTCTTGCAGTGCCTCTCACTTTGTCTATCATAATTAGGGTTGCAAGCGGGGCGGGCGGGGCGGGGGGCGGGGATTGATGATACTGCCCCCGCATCCGCGGCGGTGCATCAATAAAGAAGTTACATTTTAACTTTGAACACAACTAGAAAATGGACTTTGTCCTCAAGAACGAAAATAGTAAATACAAATAGTTCAACTTTAAACACAAGTAAAAAGCTTCATTTCATTCCAAACAACAAACACATAAATAAGAGCATTCTTATATATTTTTAAAATATAAACCAGGTGGCATATATATACAAAACCCAAAGGTATAAATTATGTGGCATATAGATACAAAATAATAAACTATGCGGTATATAGGTACAAAATAACAAACTATGCTAACAAGCCACAACATATATTAATGCGTTTTTTCACATATTGAGAATATATATCTTCCAACGCATATTCATTATTGTCAAGTTTCTACTTTTCGTTTTGATTCTGATTTTTTTGTTTTCTTTTTAGGATTGAATTAAAAATCTAATAACAAAATGATTAAAGAAGTGATATGTATTTGTTGATAATCTCTAGTAAGTGTTGCTTAGATCTATGATCTCCAATTTTAAGTTTATTTGACAAGATCATATGCTTTTATTATATATCCTCACTGTCTCAACAAAATTTATTTGTACATTTGAAGTTTCCTTATGTCGCACTTTTTTACCATAACATTTTTTATTTTTAGTTGTTTTTCAACTTTTTTTTTTGCTCTTTTCGACTTTTTGATAGCTATTTGGTTTTCGGTGTTTTTTATATTCAGATTTTTACCTTTGAGTTTTTATTCTGATCTCTTTTTTATTTTTCTTTTCAAGAGCAAACAAAAATATTTTAGAAATGACGTATACTGATCATCAATCTTTGTGTGCATTGTTTAGATCAATGACCTCCCTTTTTTATTTTATTCAATAAGATGTCAATTTGTTATATATCCTTTATTATGGCAACAAATTTTAATTAATCATTTTTCAAAATAAATATAGCTTTTATTCATAAAGTATTAAATTGAGATTTTAACAATGTTTACATAAGTTTTTTTTTCTCTTTTTATCACTTCCTTTTTCTAATCAAATTAATTTTATTAGAATTATATTTTTGTATAACCATATGTAAAAAATTTTAAACTTTCAAGGCATATATTCCCTAATTTTGCTACAAAAAAAATTAAATGATATTATTCTTCACTTAAAATTTATTCCAGATTATGTAGTAAAGATTATTTTTTTAGTTTTTTTTTTCTCATTAAATTAATTATTTTTTAACTAATATATTGACACTTAGTCTTACCCGTGCACGAAGCGCGAGATTTCGACTAATTTTTTAAAATGGATTTCTCGTGGGACGTGTGGCGGGGTATGGGGCGGGGCGACGGAGATTCCCTGTGAGGCGGGGCCACGGGGCGGGGCGGGAAACGGGGTGGATCTACGGGGAACACCGCGAGGCAAAGGCATACCCCGTCCCCCGCCCCGCCCCCCCCCGCCCCGCCCCGCTATGCGAGACGAACTTTAGCCCCGTGCCCCGCCCCGGCGGGGAATCCCCGTCCCGCCGGTGGCCCCGGGGATTCCCTGCCCCACTTGCAACTCTAATCATAATAGACAAGGTTAGGGCTGGGCACGAAACCCGATGACCCGACTCAGGTCGGGTCACCCGACTCGGGTGGGGTCACCCGACTCGGGTGGGGTCACCCGACTCGGGTGGGGTCACCCGACTCGGGTGGCGGGTCGGGTAGAGTGGATAAAAATAAAGAGTCGGGTCAAAACAACCCGACCCGTCGGGTATCGGGTCGGGTTTCGAGTATGATCAAAGGTCACCCGACCCGACCCGACCCTACCCGACCAACTTTATGAAGATATATAGAGCAACCCGACCCGACCAACCCGATGACCTGACCCGACGACCGCTCTCTCTCTCTCTCTCTCTCTTTTTTTTTTTTTTTTTTTTAGGAAATCGGGTCACCCGACGACCTGACCCGACCCTAAACGGGTCAGGTATATATCGGGTCTGCTACCTGGCGGGTCGGGTGTCGGGTCAGTTTTACAAAGACCCGATATGAGTCGGGTCGTCGGGTATCGGGTCGGGTCGACCCAAACCCGACCCTTGCCCACTCCTAGACAAGGTTCAAAACTTCGACTTCGCTTTAAACTTTGCTCACTTAAAATACGGAAGTAATTCAAGGAAGTCAACTTCGACAACAGAAGTGTTTGACAAAAGTTTGCCGGTGTACGGAAGTTTGTAAATTTCATTTTAAATGCTACAAAACTCAAATTTCTCTATAAAAATGTTAGAAATATACTTAATTATACAATACTAATACATAATAATCACAATACACTTGTTTTTTTTTTTTGAAAACACAATACATTTTTTTTAAATAGTCATTTTGCGATAAAAACGCAATTCACAGTATGCATGACATTAATATATATTTTTATATTGTTTTATATGATAAATTTTAACTTTTTTACTACTTAATGAGAAAAGAAGTTAATAAGTAGATTTTTTTTTTTTTTTTTTGCAGGTGGAAAAGTTTAAGCAATATGTTTGATATAATCAAGTATTTGAAACAAAAGTGAAAAACAAAAAGTTTGAATGATCTCATTAAAGTATTAACACAAAGTCAACATGTGTTTTGTTATAGTTTAATCCGGGTATCAAATTTCGGAGTGCGCAGTTGGGAATAAAAAATAAAATAAAATAAAAATTGTGAGTTTGCTATATTTCAAACAAAAAAATTAAGTTTGTAATCTAAAAAAAAATTAGTGAGTTTTCCTACAAATAAGAGTTGTGAAAAAAAAAACATTTAATCAAGCATCAAGATAAAAAAAATAAAAATTACATTGTATATATACCATAAGTGTTAATGGCCGCAGAAAATGATCATAAAATGATCGGAAAAAAATCATTTTTATATATAGCCACGTGCAATAAAGAAAACATGATTTATACAAATTTTGATTTATGAGGATGAACATGACACATTGATGGACACATTGATTGCTGACAAATTGCTCTACCAAACTTTAATTTTCTCTAATGCAGTCAATCTCTAAACCAAGTAGTATCACTCTAAAAAGCTAAAGTAGTGAGTGAGAGTGTCAAAACTGCATATAAATTTAAGTCACTGGATGGAGTGGAAAAACCCAAATAGAAAATCTCAACTCCAACAAGTAGTGCCTGAACAAAGCCTAGCTCGTGGCTTGTCGTCTTCAACCTTCTTTGTTCTCCCCTTTTAGTTTAACGCAAGAACATGCTGCAACAAACCGACCTTTATATTTTCCACAGATTCTTCACTCTCATCCTTGCTCCATCACTTTAATTTCTCTCTTCTTCACTGGTTTGTAATGATAGGGCATAACCTAGATTTCAGAAGAGATTTGGAGAGGAAGATTTGAAGTTGGGAGTCTTGGGACTTGAGAGAATAAAGTTTGAGTAAAAGTGGGTGTATACCTACGGGATTATATGCTGGATAAATTTAGAAACCCTAGATTTTAGATACGATTCTACTATTTATTTTATTATTTTATTTTTAGTGGCGACTTCGGTAGTTTCTCTTCAAGCTTTGTCGATGTCATCAAATTCTTGCATTTTTGCGCATTTTTTTTTCTATTTTCGTCGATGTGATCGAACTTCTTTGAAGTCTGTCGATTTTGTCGATTTTTTCATTGAATTTATGCAACTCTTAGATCGCCATTAAATTTCGCTTCGATCCTCTATGTGCCAGGAAACCTTGGCCAAAGTTAGGCGAAGTTGGGTAAATTTTTAAACCTTGATAATAGATTGACTATGTAGCCAAGTACTATAAGCTACGTTACGCGTCTGTGTGAGTGTAAATACAGCAAAATAAAAAAATCAAAGGTATCCAATTGGCCAGTGTCACAGAAAAGGAGCAGCACTATTGTTGGGTGCATAGTTGAAGAAAATGACAACCATAAGGCACTTACACTGCATGTTGGAGAGAATCTTTAATAGGGTGATCAGTAGGTAACTGCTAGACCGATCATCATTCACAGAATTTCCATTAACAAGAGTCTTAGGATGTGTTTTCCTTCTTCGCCGGTTATGCCCCGCCAAGCGCCTACGGCAGCTTCTCTTCCTTCATCAAACTCTTGTAGCAGATGAAACCTTCTCATATGATAACATGAAATAAGACACATAGAGATCAAATGGAAGGACTAAAAATGAACTACATACAGATGCATATGAGAAATCAACATTGCAGGTATGAAAGCAACATGAGACGCATTCTACAAATGGGAGATCTGAAAATCAGGAACATAATAAAGGCAACCTCAAGTTGAACACTCACCAACTACAATGCTGACAGAACCTCTGCGTAACATTTGCTACTGTTAGTAGAATTTGTGGTTATTTTAGATATGATTTCTTATTTGGTCTTTGTCTTTTCTTGATATATTTCTTATCTCTTAAATGTATATAAATACATGTAACCTTAGTACTCTATTCTTCATCAAATAAAACTCTCGTTCTTCAGAAACTTTCATGGTATCAGAGCACTAGGTTGGTGCATCTCCATCTCTGTCTGTGATTTCGTTTTTTGGGGTTCGTCCGCATCTTCGTTTCCCTGTTCAGCCCCATTCATCAGCGTTCGACGCTCGTTCGTGTTCGTGCGAGCTCTCTGTGTCCACACGTCCTCTTCTCCACTCGTCTGTCATCTATCGACTATGTTTTTGTTGCTGCTATGTGACGTGTTGTTGCCGTGTCGCTCACATCCGCGTCTGTCACACTGTGTCGTGTTGTTGTTGTGTTGCATCTACCCGTGCTGTGTTGCTGCTGTGTTGCATCTACCATGTCGTCTATCATCAACACTTCTACGTCATCAACCCCTCTGCGTCATCAACACCTGTGCGCATGTGTTCATTCGTGTGTGCTCTCCATGCCTGCTGCTCCTCCACTCGCTTTCGTGCTCTCCAATCGTCATTCACCCGCCTCATCTTGTCTCGTATTTGTAATGGAGGAGAAAAATGAGGTATCCCGACCAATCAAAACAATTTTTAATGGTTCTAATTATCCGTTATAGTCACAGCAGATCAAAAGTTTTTTGATTGGCCGAAAGCTTTAACGTATTGTGACGGAGACATTGTCAAGTCTGAACAAAGTGACAAGGAATTTGACAACAAGTTTCTAGATCATATTGAAAATTAGGAGAGTGAAAATCATAAGATCATCACTTGGTTTAGTAACACTACTACTTCCTCTATTCACATTTAGTTTGTAGAGTTTAATACTGCTAAAGAAATTTGAGATTTTTTGTCTGTTCGATACAAGGTTTCTGGTTTGGCACAATATTATCAGTTGTTTGCTACTCTCAATAATTTGAAGCAAGATCCTGGTCAATCAATCAATGATTTTCTGACCCTCATTCAACCAATCTGGAATCAGTTGCAACAAGTTACAATTACTCAGGATCATCTTCATCTCATCCAAGTACTCATGACACTTCGCTTTGAGTATGAATCTGTACGAACAGCCTTGTTACATCGTGATCTCTTACCTTCTCTTGATGCAGCGATCAAAGAAATCTTATTTGAAGAAACTAAGTTTGGTTTGGTTAAATCTTCTTCCTCATTAGATGTTGCTCTCGCACTTACTCTATCATGTTTGAAGTTTGGATCCTCATTTTGTAGTAATTGCAAAAGTTCGAGTCATGTTTTTTCTAACTGTCCTACAATTGAGTGCAAATATTTTCATGAACGAGGTCATATAGTGCCCAACTATCCGACTTGTCCACCTCGTCCTAAGGGTGCCACAAAGTCTACATCTAAGACCGATTCCTATGTTGTTACTGCTGTCTGTGATGGGTCACCTCCCCCCTTACTATTCTATAACAACCCTAAAATCTAACTCGTGTCACATGTCATTTTAGGTTGTACGTGGACCCTTTTCATGATTCGTGTGAACAATTTTCGGTTGTCGACACCGAGGTATGTTATTTTTATTTGGTAGTTACTCATGTCCCAACCCAACATAAAACAAGGAAAAATAAGCACACATGTAAGTCAGGCGCAAAAGTCGATCAGAAGAAGTCTTCAAGCTTGCCCTTCCCCCTGCTCGTACTAGGGTCTGCACTCCATCATCACAACAAAACAAATGACGAGTCCAGAGTAAATAATCCCAAGGAACTTCACCGAGTAAATAATATAAATAAATGTTAGAATCAAAATATTATTAAATAAATATGAGGAAGAAAAGAATCCGGTAACTGGGAAGGAGCCTCGCATGAATATCAAATATTAGTGAATCAAAGTGTGTGCACGATCTAGGTCAGACTAGCACCATACTTTGGACTATCACCTAGGCACCGCCAGCGAGTAAACTCGAACTGACTAAAATCCCTGAGTCTGCTCGGTAGCCGGCGTAGACTACGACGCACCAACATATGCATATAAAAACTCAACAGTCGAGTCAACAATCCACCGACATACCTCTAAAACACATGTTATGGTCTAATGTGCCACAATGCAAACACAATAGAATAAACCCGTCGGGAATAAACTCAACCGATCGTAAATAAATATCGAAAATGAGATTAATTGAACAACATGACATGAATTCAAATAATTAAACAATAAATACTCAAAGTAAATTTCAATTACAATACTACACACCTCAAAATGCACTCCACTAACCTAGAAATGCCAATATATTCCACCAACCGTGAGTCAACTACCTATCAAACGAACCTAAAACATGATTTCCGATAATCCCAATCAATTCCCAAACCTCGAAAATCCTCATTCCATACCAAATCATCGTTAAATATACCCATTAATCCTTCCATATGAGTTATACAAACTCCAAGGTGAACCCTCAATAGGCCAATTTATTTTAAAATTTATTTTTCATTTGCTGTTCCGGACGACGTAAGCATTTGCTCACGACGCCCAGGACAGTGAGAACTGATCCTAGCGTCGTGACTCACTCCGTCACGCTTCCACCCCCAAGACGCGACTCAAAGCGTAGGGTGGAGGGTGGCCTCTAGTCCGTAAGCATTTGGTCCCAATTTAAATTGGATTAATATTGGTCATTTGGGTTTACCAGTCTGTTGTGTTCCTAATGTCCATTTGGGTTAATATTGGTCATGTTATAGTCTTAACATCTCATTTAATAGTTTTAATCCCAATTTAAATCTTGATTTTAATTTGAAACCCTTAAACTCGTGTAAACCCATTTCCATAATTTATAGGGTAATTTAGACTTATTCAGACTAGTGGAAACCCCGGGTGAGGCCCCTAGAAGTTTAAGGAAATTTGACAAAAGTCCTTTTTTTTTCATTTTAATTGGGCTCCGTGCAGTGAGTGGCGCCGCATGTTCAGTGCCCAAAACGCTCCTTACGGCGTAGGCCTGGCAGTGAGCCTGCCTAGGTCGCCCCGTTGGTTTAAGGGTTTAGGGTTTTAGGTACCCACGACGCCCCCGACTGCGCCACACAAGGGTGGTCGACGGTAATAGGGGTTTTCGAAACCCTCGGCTTCGTCGCCGCATTCCGAGCCCATCCGATACCCTTAGTTACTGCAAAACACACCAAATGGTGTTCCCAAACAACCCGAATGATAACACATCTCCAATTTATCAAAATTCCTCAAAGATTCAACGAAAATACCAAAAATTTATTTAATTCTCCAACAACTTCAACAACCATTATATCCATTATGAATCTCCTCAATGATCACCGACACTTCCAATAAATACACAAAATAAGTGAGTACAAATTTCAATTCGGTTTTTCAAAAAAAAAACCCCAAAACCCAAACTCAAATTACTCGAAATTGAAAGATGGGTTGAGATCTCACATTTGCCGAGGTGTTTGATTGATTCCTCGCCTTTAAAACTTTGTGAAATTGTCAAGAATTACTCCCCTATATCTCCATTTTTTCTCTATTAATGGTGTTGTATTTGTGTTTGGTGAGAAGTGTAAGGTCAACCTAACAATCCATCCTTTTATACTCATCATTTGATTACTGATACACACGTATCTCAAAGTAAATTTGTGGCTCACAAATGAGCTATCCAACAACTCTAGTGACTTGGTTTTGTGACACACTATTATCCTTGTCATGTTTGACTTTTGTATTCTAAGTGTTTCGCTCGTCGACTCGCAATGCTGGTCGCACGACACATCAAATTCTTAACTATGGTTTCATTTCACATTTTTACATTTTATTATTTTCCTAATAATTTTATTAAATCATTTTCCTGTGTTTATTCTACCCGTAATTTGCCCGATAATCCATCTTGACACGTTTTCCTAGGTGAAACCTCACAAGCAAATATGGCACGATAAATAAAACAAAATCACGCATTAGGACATTTGATATTTACATTCATGTATAAATAATAATACAAACATCACAAATCAGTGGTAACTCCTGAAGCTTAGACAGTATGACAAGTCACGACAGTTAGGTAGTGGTCCTGAAATGTAACATGAGTCAAATTTGAGGGTCGTTACACTCACCTCCACCAAGGTTCCAATACACACTTCTAACAACAACAAGACAGACATTTGTGTATTCATCATCAAAAATAGGGATTTATACGTGCATTTCATGAAAAATACTCAATAACACATAACAACTTTAAATAACCATAACTTTGTGAAATCAAACTAAATTTTGAAAATTCTGGATAGTAGATTGAAGGGTTTTTCATAAGGAATTCAAATATGAGATTAATTTCAAATACAAATACATTTACTTAGCCCAAATTAGTGAAATCAGTTTCTTAAGAAAGACCTCAATTTTTTGGCTGCAACCCTAAATTTCAAAAATTGGGCTTAAGGACTCAATTAAAACCTCAATTTGGTTGAAAATAAATCAAAATATACTTCTAATTCATTTTGAAATAAAAACCCCATGATTCATGCTTCAAATCTACTCCAATTTAGTGAGAAAGGGTGTTTAGGTTGTACCTAAGATTGTAGAGTGAATTCCCAAGCTCTTGATCTTCCTTTGTACGATGGATTTTCAACTCTCTTGATCCCAAATCCAAGAATGGACAACAGACATGCTCACTCCAGCCCCATTTCTCTCCTACTTGTTTATGGGCATGCATGTATTGAGAAATAAAGTAAGTGTTGATATTTATAGTTATTTTTCAAATCTTGTTTTCCATACACATCTCCTACAAGATCTAATGGTCTCTATTAGGTCCTAACATCCACTAACTCACTAAGTTATACAAAAAGTTTCATGGGGATTTGCTGCTAGACGCATCTCGATGCATATCAAGGTGTATAGAATTTTAATTAAAACTATAGGACTTAGACTTTTAATTTGATGTCACAATACATATATACCTTAGGTTTATGTAAATAATACATACTCACCAGCAACTCTCTATCTTGTCCTGTGTCCACACACATCTCGAGGCGCGCCCTGCTCCCGTTTCGATGATTATATATAACAAATAGAAGTGACTTAGTAGTCTACACATATACAGTTTACTAGGAATAACATCACATAAAATATAAAATATACCTCTCGGCTACGTGTCTAAGTTAGTGCGTGTATCTCAATGCGGGTCCCACATCACAGGTCGGTGATCATGATTATGGACAAAATCAGGATTATAAATATGGGTCGTAACACAAACCATAACACCGCCACCTATGGGTAATGAACTAAGAAAAATACTTGAGTGCTTAACACCAGCATACATGTGTTAATGTTCGTTACTTTTTGTATTGAGATATTCATGCACATATCATGATGTATATTAAAAGGACACCGAGAAGTACAAGTCTGACCTGGGTCATCATAATAAGACCCACAAACTAAGGAAAATAGACAAGCACTTCATTAAGGAATACCTTTTAATCTTTCAAAAAAAAAATAAATAAAAAACCTTTTCAAATAAAATTAGAGAAATAACTTTATTGCAACAAAAGATAAAACGACTAATGATTCCGACAGCGATGCCACGTGTTCGAATTAAGTGGCCAGCTTGTCGAACCCATCCGAACTTCCATAACGTCTACTACAAAATACACACTACTCTTCTACAAGTTCCCAGATCTGCATCAATTCACTACTTTCCTTCACTCGAGGCACAATCAACAACCTGTAAGGCTGTAACATTTTTGTTTAAAAAAAACGCCTCGCTCGGCCTTACCGTGCGCACTGGTCCCCCGCTTATCCTGCGCACCGAATCCCCTTCCGACACACTGCCCAGTCCACACTCGCCAAGTCAAAAAAAAAGGGTGCGTTTTTTTTTTTTTTTTTTTCACTGTTGAAGCCTCAAATTGTCTCCAATTCTTCAAATTCATCGAAGTCTCGATCAGATCTTCACCTCGTTCGAGCTCCGATCGTTGATTCACGGTGATCAATGCATGCCCATTTGATTAGTTTGTGTAAAGATTGTGTTTTGATTCATGTATTGAACAGTTTTTGTGGTATTGGATTATTGATTGGATTGATTTGTTGTTCTTGATTGATTTTATATAAATGGGTATTGTTGATTTGTTCTTGCATTTGTTGTGTCTGTTATTGCATTTTATATAAATTGGTTTTGGTTGGATTAGTTTGATTTGGGGTTCATGCATGTATTTGGGCAGAATAGTTGTGTGTGTAAACTGGGCATTTTTTAAGGTTTTGAGAGTGAAATCGAGCGGTAGGGTTCGGTTTCTTGATCGGCATTTGCGGGGGTGGAGGTTGTTTTGGGTAGTTCCCCCTTTTGTTTTGTTAGTTTGGTTGGAAGAGATTGTCGATAAAAGATCGAAAGGGGCATCGGTCATGGGTGAGGTAATTGTAGGTAATTGTAGACATTAATGAACTGAAATCGAAAAGTGGAGTGTCTCGTGCCAAAAATACATTTAAAAAATTTAACATTCGGTAATCCATAGTTGGTTAATAGTTCTGAGCAATAAAAGCTTGAGAAGGGTTTAATCAAGGGAATGTTTGTTGGATTAGCATTCCTTAAATTTCGAGGAGTGGTAATGGATTTTAAGTTGTCGGTATATCGTAAGGCCATTTTTTAAAGCTAGACTAGAATAGAGCCAACGTGGCAACATCTATTTCCTTCCGGCATTCAAGTGAAACATCCTTAGAATTTAACTTAGAAATGTCACCTATCGAAACTGTTGTGAGAGAACTGAAAGATACGTTACTGCAAGCTTCTACGTGATTTGGAAAAGGATGGCGTGTGTAATTTGTTGATCATTGATATTCATAAGCTTAAAGGGTGTAGCGATTTCATGAATGCTGTTCCCCTGGTTATCCACTTAGAGAATGAGTCAGTAGCGTGGTGGCTGTGTTTATCCATGTTTTTCATCTTCAAGTTCCCTAGAATTATCGATAAGTTAAATGTTTTTTTTTTTCTTTATGTTTCAACAATGATTCTGCATTCCAAAAGTGGAAATTCCAAAAGCGGAAAATATTGGTCCAGTTTCTTTTTATTTTCTACCAATAGTTATTATTGATAAATTGGTACGGTCGGAATGTGGTATAGTGCGGTCTATATGCTAGATTCTTTGTAAAAGCTCCAAGGTTGAGAAATATTGTGAATTTATCGCTAAAACCCCGATAAGGAATTGTATCGCTAAACTGTAATAACTAGCAAAACTTGCAAAATGAGAGGGCAAAACACCCGAGGCCTATGATTATGTATTCTTGAAGACCTCTTATTAGGGCTGAATTCATATTCTCTTTTAAAGTTTATTTTTTCATGGAATTTTATTAAGCATGCTTAGATCAATGGAATCTGGCCAATCATGATATCTGATTGATATGCCAAAATAAATCAATGTGTGTCTTCGTCAATAATTTTAGGTGTATTTATTAGTATTTGATACTTGAAAGGCTAAGTGGAGCATGTGCCATCATCAATTAACAACATGGATGGATCAACGTGAAAATCGATGCAATAAAATCTTGATATGAATTTCTTGGAATTTTTTTTTACATTTCGAATGGTTATTTCATCAATTAAAATATATTATCACTAGAATGACGCGTCTTAAATCTGATGTTCTTGCTTTTAGAAACATTTGTGCCACGTGTAAAAAAAATGAATTACTTAAGTTCATGTATGTATGCAAATTTTATTCAAATCATGAGTTAAAATGCCTTTTCTTAAAATAGATATACATTGAGGTACAATACAGAAATGAGCCATAATTTCTTAATAAGATCTGTTTTGGGTGAGCAATGACTTGTACTATCTTATTCTGCCTATATTTTACATGGAACCAAGTGTGCACTTTTTCTTAAATTTTCCTGAAATCTGTTTAATCTTGAAGGCTTATTTCTGTGGTCTCACTTGTATTTGTTAATTAAAATTTGAATTTTGATATAGAAGATACGTAGCAGAGAAGAAAGATGGGTTGCTTTAGTTGCTGTGAAGAAGATGACATTCATAATGCTGCTGAAAATGCTTCCTCAATGGAAATAAGCAATGTGACAGGTATTTTTTCCTATTTGCTAAAATTCCTTCGTTTTAATTGGGAAAAATGTTCTTATAACGGCAAGCCGTAAGAACTAAATAGTCATATGGACACGGTTTCTCTTAGGATATTTTATTGGTCATTGAGGCTAGGATTCCACTTGTCCAAGAATAACTGATTGCATTTTCTTAGTATAGATAAATTTAAAAAGACAGAAAATTGATTTCCATTTATTTCTTGCTGGTTTTTGTCAGTGTTATAATGTTATTTCTTATTATGGTTAGGCCATAGGAAATTTACAGCGGTTTATTTGGTGGTAGACCTTTTTCACCAAAATTTCAACTTCCCTATTTGGCTTGAATTATTCTCACAGGTGTAAGAAGATTAGCTCTGGTAGAATTTGATCGATAAAGATTTTTGTAGTTATCTGAAAGTAATGTGTCAATGCCTGAATTGGTACAGTGCAAATGCGTCACTCTTTAAAAGTTGTTTTTCCGCCTTGTAATGAATATGAACTCTAATTGATAATATGTATAGTAAATTACAAAATTAAATATAGTAAAGTCAACAAGTCTGAAAATTAATTTCTGTTCCCGTGCCTCAGGTTTTTGTTAAATTCATTATGTTTCCATTTTTCTTGGTCAAATATTTGTAAAATTTGCTATTGCTAAATTGTCGTGCATCCAATTCGTGCTTTGACGTCAACCAAATTCATCTTGCAGGAAATAATCATGTGGCCCACACCGCACAGAAAGGTGCTCAGACTTTACAGCCCCAACCTATTTCAGTTCCTACCATTTCAGTGGATGAGTTGAGGGAGGTGACCGATAATTTTAGCACGTCGGCTTTGGTTGGAGAGGGTTCATATGGGAGGGTATATTATGGAGTTCTCAAAAGTGGGCAGACTGCAGCAATCAAAAAGTTAGATGCCAGTAAACAACCAGATCAAGAATTTTTAGCTCAGGTTTCAATGGTATCACGCCTTAAGCATGAGCATGTTGTGGAGCTGCTTGGATATTGGGTGGATGGGAGTCTTCGTGTCCTAGCTTTTGAGTTTGCAACAATGGGATCTCTTCACGATATTCTTCATGGTACGTATTTTTTTTATACTCAATGCAGCTGGTCAAATCCAATTTAATGGGACACTAAACTTTGTGTTACTTAATCCTTCAGAAGTATTTTTCAGCTGAGCTTGTTTGTTTTCTATTCTCTTGCATTTCTATACTTGAACTCTGCCACTTCTTTTGAATATCTGTCAATTAGCCCTGTAATCACACTATTTTTGTCTAATCCACATTTTAATTATAATTTAAATTTTTTATTCTGATGCAACGAACTTTTGATCTCAAGATTTCTGTCTTTTTTGTGAACCATTGATCTGTTTTTTGTATTCGTCAAGTATCTGATCTACATGCTTAATTACTAAAACCTATTGTCTGACTATATTGTGGATGTCAGCAGGGTGAAGGTTTACGCTATCAATTATGCTACTGTGCGGTGCAACCGTAATGAGTATGAGTTTATTGTTCAAGCGGCTACTATAAAGTATTTTGAACTTGTGTAAAATCCCAGCCATTTGTCAAATAGTATAATTACTTCCGTAATCTGCAAGAAATAATCTGTTAATGACAAATTATTTATCTTATAATTTGGTAATTATTGATTAACCATCTGGTAGAGGAAAAAAAGAGAAAAAATAAAAAAAATTTCTCTTCATGAGTGTGAGTATGAACCTGATAACTCACGAACAGTCATTGCTTGAAAGTTGAAAGCATGCTGGATGCTGCATGAAAATGCATGTTGCATCGCATGTGCTTATTAGTTCGTGTAAGTGTGTTTCGTTACTTGTACAGAATCAACATATACTGGGTCTAGTTGTTCAAGTTTGTTTTATGTTGACTACAATGGGAAACCGATCAAGTTCTTGCAAGAGCTACAATGTAGATAAAATATTGTTGCTTTAATTATCCAAACCTCCTTCAGTTGTTGGGTTTCGCTATGCAAAAGTGAAACTACTATGTGTGAATTGTATTAATCATACTTTGGAAAGGGCTTTCTATTATGCCATCTGTTCGTTTTATTATGCGGTGTTCACTTGCATGTGTGTGTTAGCCTTCCTTTCTATAGTTAACATCAATGTAATTATCATATGTGATTCCCCAATATGTAGGAAGAAAAGGTGTCAAAGGAGCCCAACCAGGTCCAGTTCTAACATGGGCACAACGAGTGAAAATTGCGGTTGGTGCAGCAAAAGGACTTGAATATTTGCACGAGAAGGCACAACCTCCTATAATCCATCGTGATATCAAGTCCAGCAATGTATTGCTCTTTGATGACGAAGTTGCTAAGATCGCCGATTTTGATTTGTCAAATGAAGCTCCAGACATGGCAGCTCGTCTTCACTCCACCCGTGTTCTTGGGACCTTTGGTTATCATGCTCCAGAGTAAGTTTTTCTTTTGTTCTCCTTAATATTGTTGTTGTCATTATCTTACATATATGAAGTTTGGGATATGTCAAGAATGTTCATTTATTGATACAAGAGGTATCCGTTCGATTGAATTTTATGATCTTTATTACAAAATTTTGTTTCTTTTCTTCCCTTGTTAATTTGTTATCGAACATCCACGTATTGACTTGATTTAATCTAATTTCTGTGGCAGATATGCAATGACTGGTCAATTGAATTTAAAGAGTGACGTTTACAGCTTTGGGGTTGTCTTGCTCGAACTCCTGACAGGTCGCAAACCTGTCGATCACACATTACCAAGGGGGCAACAGAGTCTAGTAACATGGGTAAGAGATACGTAGATCTCCCAGTTTTGATGTTGTTTTGGATGTAAACCAAATTTGTCGTTGGATACTAATGACCAATGTGCGTTGCCCGAAATTTGGTTTATTTTAGGCAACACCAAGACTCAGTGAAGATAAGGTGAGGCAATGCATTGACCAAAGACTTGGGGGAGATTACCCTCCCAAAGCAGTTGCAAAGGTAATTTACTCTACTAGAAGCTCACTGCAATTTTTCTCTTTGCTCCTTTTTTTGGCAATGCATGCAACTGTGGCCTACAGAATTAAGCAATATCCATGGACTCATGTAAGCAGTAGCTAACCAGTTTAACTAAAAGCGCATTGTTGTTCCACAACTTCTAAAGGATCTTTTGAAGTAAAGTGAACTTTTTGGGCATAAATCTGAGATCATGAATTCATCCATTCATAGTGAATCTCGCATGGTTCGAAAGGAAATAGTTGTCTAACTAATAGGAAATATGGATTACATTTAGTAACTTTCATGACTTTTGTCCACTTAAGACTCATGTTTTGTGGCTTTCTTATCTCTTCTTCTGCTCTTGTCATGAAACAGATGGCTGCAGTTGCTGCATTATGCGTGCAATACGAATCAGATTTTCGGCCAAACATGAGTATTGTTGTCAAAGCTCTCCAGCCCCTTTTAAATGCTCGGTCTGGCCCTCCCGTCCCCGGTGAAACTCCAAGCTTGTGAATTTTCTCGCTCCCGCAAGCATTTGAGATGGTTTTATACTGGATGTAAACAGTTTGAAATGTGACAATATCTCATACATTGCAGTTTTATGAAAAAACTTCTACTTTTGGTTTGGCTTCACATAATTTATTGCATCATTTCTTCCTATTGCTTTTGCATGAATTGTGTATTTCAAGTTTGGAGGGTTCTGTGGTTGAAGTGGTTCTTTAGTCTTGAACTTTACAGGAAAGCATCTGGTCTTTTGTTTTTTCAATTCTGCAAGGCAAAAGGAATCCACCATGCCTTTACATTTAAGTCAGTTCCTGTCCTCGACTATTTTTTAGATGGGAAATGCTAGAATGACCCCAAAATGGCACCCCAAATCAACACCCCCAAACACAAGGGCGCCCCTGGGTCCCACAAGCAAGATAATGCCCTTGTGTGTGGGGGTGTCGATTTGGGATGCCAAATTGGGGTCATCCTAGCATTCCCCATTATCAAGTTGGTGGAAACTTTGAAGATTCATTGTACATGTAGAGAGAGTTGGAGTTGCTTTTGAATTCAGTGATCAAATTACTAGGAAGTTGGTTCCATTTCTCTGGAAAGTAATCTTTGGATTAAGACTTTGTTGTTCCTTTTATACTGATTTGTTGCTGTTGCTTTAAACTGGTTTGTCATGCAATAAATTCCATTGAAACTGTAGCCATTCACCAATTTTCCCCCTTTTCTGTAGTAGAGATTTTCTTTCAAGCTTTCTTTCTTTTCTTTTTTTTTTTATGGAAAATAACCAACTAATGAATGCCACTAAATAGAGCACAATGGTAGTTTGATCCATGTAGCCAACTCCATTTAATTTGGGACTGAGGCTTTGAGGTATAGTTTAGGAATCACTGCACTAGGAGAAACATTTCTATTACTTTTGTCACAAACCAATTGCCTGTACACACTTCCACCAATAGTTGTTGTTCCAAGTACAATCACATCTTCATACACAAAACATTCTAACTCTGACATCAAACATATAGAATCAAAAACACAAAACAAGTAGGCGCCCCGTTTTCCCCTTGCTGCTGCGGAAATGCGGAAATGCTCATTCTAAAGGTTTCGCATGTGGTCATGAAAACAGTTGGTGAAAGAATGCAAGAATTTCATTTTTAGCATTATGTAATATCATCATATCCTCTAAACGTTCAGTCTGCCTATTGACCATGGATCCTTTTGTTTTCTGACTTTGAATCAGGATTTTCGCTCCTCTCTGCGTCGGAATTCTCCCTTTGCGCATCAATATCCCCACTCCCCGCTTGACTTCTCCTGTGCCTTCTATCCTGTAAAGATACAAGAGAAAAGAAGAGAATTCTCATTAAAAAAAATTGCTTCAATGAATTATAGCTTCTTATGCAATTGAATGACTCAAAGCTGTCTTTAATATACTAAATATGTGTTGTTGAAGGCTAAGTAGTAACTCAATCAGTTAATAATTTCCATATTATAATACGTCATTAATTTTGAAAATTCACGTGTAATGGTTTATTAAATAATATAAACTTAATAATGCAGCGACTGTTGAAAAAGTTTACTTACATGTTAATTATGTATATCATATGTTTTAACAAAGTCCTCAGTTCAATTTTTGGGGTCGGCTATGACAACGTATTTATTAAGCAAGAACAACTAGCAGAAAAAAGAAAAGAAAAAGAAAGCATTGGACTCTATTTAGAAGACAAAATAAAATCCAAACCTCTCGAGGTATGGGGTATTCCTCTGATTCAAGCATGCGAACGACTTGACTCATCTTTGGTCTCTTGTCTGAGTCCGGATCAACACATCTCAAAGCAGTCAAAAGGGCTCGTTTCAGGACCCTTGTTGAAGGTCTCGTCTCAATGTTTGGATCCACCACTTCTTCCGAGCGCCTACTGCCGACCATCATTTTCAGCCAGTCAACAAGATTAACCTACAAGCAACGCAGGATATTGCTCAATTAACTAGTTAATAAATTACAACATTGAACGACATTGTTGATGAACACATTGTCAAAGCATATGAAATACACAATTAACACGGGTAAATATTTTCAAATAAATTTAACATATAATGATATGTACACCGGTCTCCCCATTATTAAGTTTCTATTATTTAATTAACCATTACTCATGAATTTTCAAAATGAATAAAACAGGAGAACAAACATGAAAATCCCCTGAAGACTCCTCTTGACAGAAAAGGTCAATACCTCAGGAGCAGGACGCGCGTAGTCTACAGGATCCCTCCCCGTGATTGCTTCCAACAGGAGAACCCCAAAGCTATACACATCACTTTTCTCATTCAGAAGGCCAGTGTTAGCATACTCAGGAGCAACATATCTACAAAATGAAGTGAAACATAATAGGCAACCAATTAACCACGGTTGCGTCACATTGAATGCTTCTAGAACCAGAATAAAAAAGTTAAGACGTAATCAGATCAAGTTTGTAAACAATTAAGTACCCAAAGGTTCCCATAACTCGTGTTGTAATATGACTTTTCCCTGCGCCCAACAGTTTGGCCAAACCAAAATCGGATACCTTTGCATTGAACTCGTCATCAATTAATATATTGCTGGACTTGATATCGCGATGCACAACTTTTGGTTCAATAGCCTCATGCAAGTAAGCAAGCCTACAACATGTAACAAAAAGAATAAGACTTCAAAAAAATACCACCACCTCACTGAAAGATTTACTGTAAAAAAATTGATCTAACTTACGCCTTAGCGGTGCCCAGGAGAACCTTCACTCGAGCCTCCCAAGTTAGATATCCATGTTGACGCATAGCTCCATGAAGCCATTGTTCTAAATTCCCATTGTTGACATACTCATACACCAACATCCTGGACAATTTTCAATAGAAAAGAGGTCATTCTTCAACTCGTATGATCCACTCAATGGAGCTGATGCGTAACATAATTCAATAAGATGTAATTTGAATCATAGAGTAAACCTTCAGCTATTTCAAAAAGAAAATTAAGAAAGAAAGAGAACAAAGAAAAATGTGATAGAAAGTAATTCCAATGCACTACCTATGAGTCCCTTCAATACAGTATCCCAAAAGTCTAACTAAATTCTTGTGGCGAACATGACCAATGGCTTCAACCTCCACTCTAAATTCTTTCTCAGCTTGGCCCCTACAACAAAGTTTTTGACAAAGCATAAGCAAATACCGACAAACATGGTAACAATATGAGTAATTTAGGAAGATGATATATAAGCTTACAAATTGTTGAGGAGCTTCTTCACAGCTACAGGAGTGCCATTAATCAAATGACCACGGTACACAACACCATATCCACCTTCCCCTATAACATTTTCTTTCGAGAAACGATTTGTTGCTTGATCTAGGTCTCTCAACGTGAACCAATGACCCCAACCTAGGTGAGAGAATTCAGGTAAGCCTGTAAGAGGCGAAGGAGCAGCTATGGGATAAGAAGCAGACGGCCGATGACCTGTGGTAACTCCCCCAGAGCTTCCATGTTCGTCGGATTGAGACCCCAGATTATCTTTCTCAATGTACCGGAATGAGCCCAACTCACTGTTAGTGTCTCCATTATTCTTCTTGTCCATGCCCGAGTTGACAAAAAGCCTATCGGTTTCCTTATCGCTCGATTTTTCAAGATGATGAATGAGAATCCCATCACTCGAAATAAATCTGTTGTTTAAAACTTGCTCCACTTTTACTTCTTTAATTTCCTTCGATATAATTGGTATTTGGCTAACGGGAAGTTTATCGCTAGCCCTTCTTGCTTTCTTCCGGTATGTAAGACAATATAGCACACATAGAATAGATACAATAAACACCCCCACAAAGATACCAATCAAAACCCAGACCTTGAGACCAAGAACATTAGTTTTTTTGGATAGCTCAGAATTAAGATTCATCGCCATTTTTTATCCAATATCAACCACCTCTCCTGCAAGACAAAACTTATAAAAGATGAAACCATACTTCAAGATACATAAATTCAGATTTTCTTCCAAGTACCTTCATTGCATAATCCAAATTAAAACAAGCAAAATTGTAAAAGTGTTCAATTTGCCCAATATTATAATCCACACCCTTGACCATATCAGATTATAAAGTTAGGCAAAAAACAGGCTAAACAGCTAATGCTGAACTGGTGAAGCAATTCAGAAATTCTCTTTAATGAATCAAAACACAAGTTATACAAAATGCTAATTAAGGTGATAGATCAAAACACATAGACACAACATATAACTAATCCAAATAGCAAAGAAAAACATGAACCTTAATACTTATATTAACTAAAAGCAACCAATAAAAAAAACAAAAACAAAAGGGGACTGACAACAAACACATGCAACAACATTTCTGCAACTCCTCAAAAGAACACAGGAGCTAGATTAAGAAAAAACAGAACATGTTTTCTTTTGATTGCAATACCTGATACAATGGATTCTCAGCATAAAAAGCCAAAGTTCAGATCTTTTGAAGACCCTTTTGCACAAACTTCCCCTTTGAGGAAATAATCAAACAAAAACCCCAGATCTTTCATCAAACAGAACAAAGACCCAGTTTTGGGAGAACCCCCAATTCCCCCAAAAAACTAGATACACAATGAGTTCTGTGAGAATTCCTTTCAGGGTATTCTGTTTTGGACAAAAGGCTATCTGAAAAAAGGAATGCCCGAACTCTTGTGTAGTTGGTGAAGAGAGGAACATGGGATTTGAGAGAGAAGGGAGAGGTGGTGGTGGGTATAATAAGGAGGTGTGGAATTATCAGTGGTAGGTGATGAAGAGAGATGCCTTACAAACAGTAAAAGAGAAGCATAGAAATGGAAGTTCTCTTGGGTTTTTCTTCGTTTCTTTTAATGGGACTATTGAGAGGGACTTATTAGCAGAAAATTTAATATAACCAATTCTCTCTTTAATTTTTTGATTATTCCATGAATTTGCTTAGGTTTTTTTTTTAAAGGAAAATATATTATAATGACATCCCAAAGTTTAAAGTTATATCAATTGATATAGCGAGCCTAGCATGAAAATGAATGACTTTAGGATGTGTGTACATATCTGGTACATAATACGTTGGGTATGCATCATAAGGCGTATATAGATAGTTCTCAAGGTCGAATGTGACTTGAAAGTGTGACTTTCATGATGTCAAAGTCACATAAGTTTCAAGAGCCGCATGTACAAGTTTTGAAATACATATCCTACGGCCTTGTTTGGTTCGTTTTTGCCAACTTACAGTGCGAGTGGAAATAACTCTTTTGAGTTAACTCATAGTGTAAGTTCATATTTTATATTTGGTTCAACTTTGAACTTACGGAGAAATTACAGATTTTAAAAAACAATAAAATGGAAAATTGACATAAATTCTCTTCATATATGAAAAAGAAGTTAGAAAATTTTAAAAAACTATAAAATAGGTAAATGAAGATTTGTGAGGAGCAATTGTGTCCATACAACTTTCGGGAGTTATCTCCTTAGAGGGTGAAGAGATATCTAACATTTTTCTCTGTTAGTTTGGAAATAACTTACAAGAGAGTTGAACAACCAAACAAGATTAATTCTCAACTTTCTGTAAGTTATCTCCCAAGAATATCTTCATCTCTTACCAAACAAAGCCTATATTTTATGCACTATAAACTATCCACATACACCCTGTATACACCACAATCACACTCATTTTGATGTAGGACTCGCTTAGAATTTTCCTTAAAAAAATGATCAAATTTGGTTTGTTTTGGTCAAACATCAGTGAAAAATGGGTGTAATGTGTGATGATGATGTTGATGGCCTGCTTGGGAAGTAATCAGACTTTGCAATCTAAGACCTATCGATCTAACTTTGAGTTGGATAGTCAAACTAGCAGATTTTGACACCATATTTCTTAAAACTGCTTAGACACCCTTTATCTTTTCCATCAAATTCAAACACACCTCTTTAATTTTTGGTGTAGTTTTTTGTCTCTTTGTTTACATTGGTGGTCATGAGCTGGCCCTTCTCCTTTCCTTATTTCTCTTCTAAGGTACGCGCAAAAAATATATTCTCTTAGATATCGTTTGATTTTTTAATGGTAAAAGATAAAAGTTTCAAATAGTTACTTTCGGACGCTTGTTTGGGACAGATAAAGGGAGTTTTACGTGTCCCTTTGATTAATGATTCAAGTTTGAGTCTTAAAATAAAAATACCAATATTAAAGTTCCCCCAGTGATTCTCTCATTATATTGTGTGTATTTAGAGGCAAATTCGTAAGTAGTTAAATAGTTTAAATACCAAACTGTTTAAACAAAATAAAAAAGAAAAAAGATTATTATGTTTTGTGATATTGCACGAGTCTCTTCATCGACATGCTTAATTAACGTACTTTTTTTAGAATCAATCAACTTATTTATATAGCTTTATTGTTTCCTCCCCTTGTCTCTTATTTTTTGTTAATTAAGCATGTCACATTAAGTTATTATTTCTAATAAGGAAAATACTAGAATGACACTCAAAGTCACACTTTGTGACGTGGCGTGCAGGCCCGCATCTTTAATAGTTATTCGTGTGTGCCTCTAGATACACCTCACGTGTTATGCACTGAAAACTTCGAGCCTCACATCTATTTTTATATGGAGCCCATATGCCACGCCACTAAGGTGTGACTTCAGGGTGTCATTCTAGCATCTTCCTTCTTAGAGTATAAAGGCAAGAAGATTTTGAAAGTGCAAAGTGGAAGAGTTTGATCCATGTCCCTACCCAAACTAATTTACTATTTATGTTTTGTATATTAAGATTTGTGAAATATAGTGAGAATTTGTGTTTTTTCTTTTTTTCTTTTTTTTTTTAGGACTTCCAAATTTTTTTGATTAGCTTGGTCTTCCAAATTACAATTACCACATAGCTGTTTCACCAATTTTAACGTTCAATTTTGATACACCAAATTTCGGCAAATTAAGATGCTCAGTGAGATTTGTATGCTAAGTGAGATATATTCAACGTTCAATTTTAACGTTCAATTACACATGCATATTCAAGTTTGTATGCTAAAGCAGATTAATTGAAGAATAATTTGTGAGAATAGTTTTCAAAAAAAAAAAATTGTGAGAATAATTTTCAAGTGCTTATAAAAGGGACATCCTGCTTTAGCAACACTAATTAAGATGTTTGGCTATATATTAATCCGATGAACCCTCTAATGGGAATTCATGATTTATTCAGGCCTCAGTGTTTTGCCAAAGTTGTTCACATCATCATC
The DNA here is from genome assembly GCA_039657345.1 of Stephania japonica. Taxonomy (NCBI): domain Eukaryota; kingdom Viridiplantae; phylum Streptophyta; class Magnoliopsida; order Ranunculales; family Menispermaceae; genus Stephania; species Stephania japonica. The sequence continues at coordinate 73,481,824 of CM077557.1, forward strand.
ATAGCCACATTTGACGCTTTATAGCTCGAAACACAAATTTTGGATTGTTGCCTTCCAAGCCAAGTGAATTTACATGTTTCATACACGTTGTACTTTTCTTTTGTATATATAATACTATGTACTATATAAGATGGAGAAAAAAAAATTAATGAAGAGCACAGGTTATGGCTTTTCAAATTACCTTCTCAAAAGCATGTTTTAAAGTAAAAATTGCACTAGGCGTGATTAATATTGTTACGTAATATCTAGGCAATTTATGTATTAGGCAACTACTTATTGTATAACTTCCCCACTGATTGTGTATAGTCGACTCTGCTTCGTTAGTCATTCTGTCGACTCTGATCGATAGTTATTTTGTCGACTCCGTTGTTCTGTTATTCTATTGTTCCGTCTGATACCCATATTTATTTTGGTTTGCAAACTCAAAGTAGCTTTGGTGTTCCCACTTTGAGTTTGAGGAGAGTGTTAAAGAATATTGTGCAATTAGGAAATATGCACAAATCACTCTCGTATTTATGAGCTAACTTTTTTTTTTTGAAACCATGCAGTACCTTATTTAAATGTTTCATTTTGTATGTAATTGCATCTCTCTCTCTATATATATGTAATAGAAAATTGCACTGATTAAGGTAAATCATGACAAATTGTATACAACAAATCGCTCTTATTTATAAAGTGGTACAAAATAATATACATGAAATAACTAATTTACACAATCAGTGGAAAAGTTACATAATTAGTGGGGAAGTTATGGAATACACAATTAGTGGGGAAGTTACACAATCAGTGAAAAAGTTATGATATACACAATCAGTGAGGAAGTTACACACCTAATACATAAATTGCCTAAATATTCCATAACAAATATTAAGTATAGTTCTCCTATCAAAAAAAATTACTAAGTATAGTTCGAAAATCAAGGTCATTAAGACTCTAGTATAGGAGGTTTTTTTTTTTTTTTTTTTTCAGGAGTAGTTAAATATAAAGTCAAGTCTTAGTGTAATAGAATATTGAGCTATCAAAAAGAGGATGATCAATTTTGACGAATGTCTCTAGAGTGATGAACTTCCCATTCATTGGTATAAACGTAACGAATGTCTCTAGAGTGACGAATGTCTCTAGAGTGTATAAACGTAACGAATTATAAATTCTCTGGACTGAATAAATCAAAAAAGATCAACAAGAAAAAATTCGATGATTTTTTTTTTAAATAGTTGTGAAACTTTCTCCCACAAATTGATGAAGTTAATTAGTAATTTATATCAATATATAAACTGATAAACATATGCATTTTCTTTTGAAAATATGAGATAGCTAGGATGAGACAATGAGACAGATTATATCACCAAGTAGACAAAGAAGATCTCTTTTAGCTTTCTCTCTGTCTCTTTTTTGTATTAAAGCGAATACTGGTACTGCTGGTCAAATTAACCCAAAAAATTGGGTGACAAACAAAGTGTTAAGTCAAAATGGAGAATAATGTGACGTATATAATAAAGTTGCACTGTCGGTGCAGAGACTATAGGGAGAACGTTTGTTAGACCACTATAGTCTCCAGTGAATGTATAATTAAACCACAAAGTCACCACAGTCGGTACAGGTTGCCATACGTGGTAGTGAGAGCACACTTGAATAAAAAGAACATTTGAGAATCAAAGTAAAAAAGGTTAAGTAAAAGTTTAAAGTGACATGATTTTGAGACAAATATTTGTGTCCTATTGTTGCCAAAATCTTTTTGGAGTAATTTCTAATGCCACTAGTGAGATTCCATCAATTAATTTCAATGCATTAACCAATACTCGAAGATTGAGTTCCTTTTTACGACTCATATTTGTTGCCTTATATCAATCGGTCTGAGATGCATATAAGATCTCTTAAAGATCAAGATTCTTGTGTAAGACTAATTAATATTTGTAATTTATAGGGTCTTATGTAATCGCCCGAGCGTGCTTTAATAAACTTCGGTAATCTTGATAAAGTGAGGAATCAAAAGCTTTATTATTATTGTTGCATTCTTCTTTAAAGTGTTAAAATTGCCGACTAGCTTGTGAGACTTCATATACAGTGACTTATGTGCCATGGCTTTGAACTTAAAAGAGTTGTCAAAAAAGGTGTTATTTGTTTGACGTGCCGACCATTAATCACTAATTAATGGATTCAATATTCCAAACCATAGCTAGTGTTGGCCGGCCGGCCAGCCAGTACCTCATCAGACCAGGGTCACCAAAATCCAGTTCATGCATTGAGGCACTTTAGTTTGGAAAATATATGGTCAATGTTTTTGGCTTGCCTTGTCATTATTGGTTTCCATTAATTTGTCACATGTTTGTTACATGTTTCAGTGATTAATAGGAGTGCTGAAGAACCAAAAAGAATTTTAGTGCTCTTTCTTGGATGTGCACCAATTAATAATTGAGCATGACAAATTGCATGATTTAAATAGAAAGCTTCGAAAAGAGAAAATTAATAATATTTAGATATTGTAATTAAACATATTATGGATCATGGATAAACAGGTACTTATTGAATGTAGTTAATTAAATGCACAAATAGAAATACTACTATATAAGTAGTTAATTCTCAAGTTGAAATCAAGTCAAATAACTTCCAAACCAGAAGACCTAGCTTGAGGGTTGTTCTAGTAAATGTAGGATTTTTACTTTCATACAATCATATCAATTTTCTTATTTCATGGGACCTATATATCTTTCTTTATCATTGTTTCCCTCATTTCAATTTTCTATTTACAATTCATATTACGAAAGAACATGCAGATTGCCTAGTCCAAATTGACCTTAAAGAACATGCAGATTGCCTAGTACAATTTTCTATTTACCATTCTTATTCCATTTGGCATTAAAGAACATGCAGATGGCCTAGTCCAAATTGACCTTTTTGTATACGGGTCAGGAAAGGTCACCAAATTAATCCTAAAATAAATTTCTAGATAACCAAAAACTCGAGATTGCTAGTTATTGATGTATTACGTGTACGAGGAGCACAAGAACGACGTCAGCTTTGATTTCAAATCTTAATTAGTTATTTGTTGTTTCTTGATTAATGTGGTTATCCTAGTTAGCCCCGTTTTTGTTTTCTAGTTTTCTTAGATTAGTTAGGTGACTATTTATAGTTATCATTTACCTTGTACATGTCTATATATGTGCATTTATGTTCTATTTTTCTTAATTTTCTGTTATGATATTAGAGCGTTTGCTCCATTTTGATTTGTCATACTTTTCTCATTTCATTCTAATATTTGTTTTGTTGTTCAAAGTCAGAATATTATCTTTCATCTTGTTTTTTCAACTAGAAGATCATTATATGAATGGTCTTGTTTTCATTTGTTCATTTTAAATCAAAACATTTTTTTTTTTTTCTGCCTGGTCGTGATGGCTTGCAACTGACTGGTGTTTAGTTCGTTATTAAACAACGGATTGTCTATCAATCAATATTCGTTTTGAGTGTTTTTCTTCATTTAAATTTTTTTGGAACTTTGATCGATGCACATATTCTTGCCAATCAGTCTCAAGTTATTGTGTTTTATTGAGCGACTCGTTTATTTTGAATGAAAATGAGTTAATTTTGTGCTTACTAGCTTATGCCTGTGTAACGACCCGAATCTTTTCCGATCCGATTTAGGGGTAATTTAATAATTTAAATACTAAATGTGTGTTGAATTTCTTTGGATTGGATTATTAGTGATATAGTAGAATATCCTACACCTCGAGATGCACATTTTACACGGTTTGAAGAGATTTCAGAATATACGCCCGTTCTCATTAAGGAAACTCATAAGAGAATAAAGATTTGAAAAACATTTCTTAAACACGAAGATAGTTATAAAAAAAAAGGTGAGATCTCCAAATTTAAGAGATCTTATTAATGAAGGAAAGATTTGTGAGAACTTTCTTAGTCAAAAGGGGCAAGATCTCCAAATTTATGAGATCTCATTAATTAGGGAAAGATTTGCGGAAACTTTCTGGTCAAAAGGCTATTTAAGTTAAACTAATGAAAACGGTCTAAAACATATTAAATAAGGAGTTAGACTTAAGGCACTAAGTGGGAGGGCACTTTAGTCTTTAACACAAAAGGATGTATGCAACCTAACCTAACCCTAGCCTATAAAAGGAGAGGTTGAGTAAACCTAGCCACCATTTGTTGTTCTACACTATTTGGAAAAAGATAGGAGATTAAGGGAGGATAGCTTGGAATGATGAAATGAGTTTTGAGAAGTCAATGTGATCAAAGAAGTTCCGCTTGAAGGTTCACATCGAGCCCTTGTGCGAGAGGATCGAAATTAGGATTCATGACAAGTTCAAGTGGGAGCCCAGGATTACTAGTTATGTCTAGGATTCACGATTTGATCAAATATGGCATGAATAATAGTTATGGATTAAATTCACATATTTGGAATTAAAGACTTGGGATTTATGGTTATTCATGGCCTCATAGATATTTGGGAGTTCCAAATCTTATTAGCATAAGTCCATGTAAATGCCCCAATGTTCGTGGTACCACCGAGGGTGTTAATGCCCCAAGATGTTTGTGGAGTTCACCATCTAGGGCTTTACTTGATTAATGTGCGGCCCAATTAATATTTGCCGTTATTTTATGAGTTCCATGGACGCGAGGGCGCTTATTAGCAAGTAAGTCTATGTAAATGTTATTTTGTTTGTTGATTTGACTAATTTGCGATGTTTATGTTAAAATAGGTTAACGACATCGCGATGTGTGTAATTATATTTTAAATTGACGTGTGAGATTGTGTGATGAGTATTCGCATTGAGTTCACCATCGGGTAGATTAAAGACGAAATTTTAAGTTTTATTACACACATTAAATGGATTAAATGTGATAAAATACTATATATAAATATATATTAAAAATCAGAAAATAAATAAATAATAGTGAAATGACCAAAAAGGGCATGAACTTTGTAAAGGAGTGTGGATATGGATAGGGGTATTTTGGTCATTTCACCCCAAAAAATTTTGATAACCATCACCGTCTTTTCTCTTTCTCTCGATAAATCGAGAAAAAAAAAGAGAAGAAGATCGAGAGAAATCGAGAGTCCGTGAGAGAGGAGAGAAGAAATCGACGAGGAGGAGGGACAACGAAGATCAGAGGCGAGTTGTTGTGTTATTTTTGTTGGTGTTTGTTGTGTAATTGTGTGCGTTGTTGGATGGTGGTGGTGGCGGTTTGGTGGTTCGGTGGTGATGGTGGGGAGGAGCTCGAGAGCTCGGACGAATTGCGAGAGCAATTCGTCCGGGGAGGGAGACGACTCCCATGTCGTTTCCCCTCTCCCTCTCCCTCTATCGATTCAAGAAAAAAAAAATTTGTGAAACAGAGGCGCGCCGTGCGCCTCTTGAAAGAAGACCCAACCGGGTCGGGCCGACTCGGCCCTGTCTGGCGCGGTCGGCCGACCCGGTTGGCCGGTTCGGTTGGGCGGACCGGACCGGGTGAACCGGTCCGGTTCACCTCAACTCTAAAAAAAAAAAAAAAAAAAAAAAAAAAAAACAGAAAACAATTTGAAAAAAAAATCTGAAAAATTCATAGAAAATTCATATAAATTAAGAAAATTTTAGAAAAATTACATTTTGATTAAATAAAGGAAATTTGGGATTTTCTTGGAAATGTTGGCGAGATAATAGTCGGGGTTTCAGACTCGAAAAATGAAAAATTGACATAATATATTAAATTGAAGTTAATTTAGTGATAAATGATAATAGGTATATTTCGGGTGATAGTTTGAATTGTTGGCATTTATTGGATGTAACGGCCCAAATTAATTTAATTGAATGTTGGTGTTAATCACAATGATTAGTGGTTAATTCGGACGTTACGTGGACAGCTGGGTTGACTCGGATAGGAGTACCCAGGGTATATTGTGTTATTTGTGCATGTTGTATGTTTATTATTGTGATGTGGGAATTTAATATTTATATAAACATCACATGTGTGTAAATTATTGTCGGGCGAGTTGTGAGCCGGGGTTTTAGTTCGGCGAACGCGCCAACGCGGGTTTGGTAGTAGTGGGCTAGGCGTTGGGGTTTAATTAGATTTAAATTATTAAACATGCTATGGTTGAGGATTTTATTTAATTAAATGCAAATATATAATCTTAAGCTAAGCTAAGGAAATTAAATTGGGTACACTAAGTGTGGGACCGCCTCGGGAAGCGTGCTTTGGGACACGGGGCACGGGGTGCCGAGTGGTCGGGAATTAGTGTGACCATATTCACAAATTTATAGAATTTATTGATGACTAGAATAGGTGTTATAAATTAAACCAAATTGGAGTAAATAAAATCCTATAGTTTGAACTGAATAATCAGTACACTTAGGATAAGCCTCGAGATGCACAACAATGAGATTCAAGGCTAGATGGTGTCTTGATAAGTCTCTAGGAAGTTGGTGACGCAAGGTGATCAGTAACCGTCCGATTTTCCTCGAGATGCACACAGACGCTAGATTAAAAACCCAACTATATATATGCAATATCGATGGATCGAACATGCAAACTAAGCCATTGTTTCCAAAAATTCGTTGGGGAGATCAGGTGAGAGATCCAAAGGTCTTTGGGGAGAGTAGATTCGAGCTTTGGAGAGGTGATTTAGACGCCAACACGGAGATACAAGGTAATAAATCCCTCATTGTTCTTGATTTTCCATTAAAATGGGTATTTGAGTGAAATTGTGATTTCGAGTGAATTCATCACCGATTTTGTTTAAATTTGGTATGTTTGAGGTTGGTTTGATAAACCATTTCGATTGGAAATCGAATTTGTGGAAAATTGAGGTGATTTGATAAATTTTGGGTTATTTGCATATATTTTGATCCGAGAATTTGGAGTTTGTTTTTGGGGTTTTATGGTGAAATTTAGAGGTTTTGGAGGTCTCCTATGGATTGAGATTAAAGGTGAATCGAGAGGAGTAGGGAAGAGAAGAAGATCGATGGAAAAAAAAAAAAAAAAAAAAAAAAAAAAAAAAAAAAAAAAAAAGATGAAGAACCAGAGGCGCTGGTGCGCCTCTGGTGGGGAGGAAGAAGAAGGGGGGCACGCGCGCGTGCGCGTGCGTGCACCCCTGGCGGCCGGGCCGGCCAGCCCATCCCGGTGGCCGGCCAAACCGCCCCGCCCAACCGGGTGGGCTCGGCCGGGCCGACCGGACCCGCCCGAGAGGGCCGAACCGGCCGACCCGGTTGGGTCGGGTCCGACCCGGTTCGGGGACCCACATATATTATTTAAATAATATATTTAAATAATATTTTTAGTTATTTATTTATTAAAAAAAAAAAAAAAAAAAAAAGGTTATTTTAAATTGGAAAATAGGAAAAATAGAGAAAAAAAAATATCGAAAAAATTGGAAAAAAATTCTAGAAAAATATAGAAAATTAGAAAAAGGTAGAAAAGTGGTTTCGGAACTTTTCGGGTATTTTTGGAACCCCGACATAGCCCTAGAGAGGTACCACAACTAAAAATTTGTAAATTTTTATAAAATAACATAAAATTATAGAATATGTTCTCAAAAAGTATAAAACACTATAAATGGACTTCGGGGACCGAGAAACCATAGCTCGGACATTGGGGAGCTAGGTGGGCGTCTTGATGGGTCCGGAAGTCGGAGTGCGATTTGAGGTGTGTAGTATCCCAATTGAACTTCACTTTAAGTATTTACCGTTTGATTTATTTGAATTCGGTTCCATTTATTCTCTACTCCATTTCATTATTGCTTTACGGTGGTGAGTACTCTCACTGGTGACTTTACGGTAGTGGAGTGTACTCCTACCTGGTGTCTTTACGGTGTTGAGATCATTCCCCACTGGTGCTTATTCGTTACGGCCATAGAGTCCACCGAGTCATAGCACTTGTCTATGCATATGCCGGGAATAGGTCGCCCGGCTATGGTAGGCTTGTGTGGGTGCGTCGTGGGTCTACGCCGACCACCTGAGGTCCAGGGCCAACCCGGTAGAGGTGTTTTCACGGGCCGTGCCTGGGGAAAGCCCGAAGTATGACTTAGTCGATTTTTATTGTGCACGTACTTTGCTTTGCTACTATTTTTTTATGCATGCGATGATCCTTTCACGGTTACTGTAATTCTTTTGTTCCGCATGTTTAATTTTAGTATTTTAAATTCCAAGATACTTTTACTTCCGTAATTACTTGGTGAATTTCCTTGGGATTACTCACTCTCTGGACTCGTCATCTGTCTTTTGTGATGGCTTGAGTGCGAGATCCTAGTACTAGCGGGGTAAGGGGATCATCGGCGATTACATCTAACTTGCCTACGCCGAGGCCTCGCCGGTATGTGTGTAGATATTATAATGTTTTGATATTTCGTATTATGTTTTGGGGTTGGGAAATTGGATACACACTTGTACTTGGTATACCTACGTTATAGTTGATCGCTTTGTATGCACAAGATGCAAATAGGGTTTCCACTATAGGTTTGATCAAAACTTATATTTACATATATATGCATTTTGATAAACTTTAAGTTCTTCCGCTTTGTTAATTTCTTTAAAATGATAAATTAAGTGACTTTAATGAATTATCTCGATAATTATCTAAAGTCGAGAAGCGATTATACACGTGGCGGTGGTTTCCAAAGTGCACTAGCGGGGGAAACGGGGTCCACTGGCGGCCTCGGGATCTTGGGGCCGCCACGGTTGGTATCGAGCAAGGTCGATAGGGCTCGAATTAAATAAAGTAAATAAAAGAGCATAAATTTTAAAACAAATTAGATGTGGAAACCCGATGAATTGCCTAGAACTTTTAGTTGGGAAGCAATAAGAAATGGGTGGTTAACGAGAATTATATGTATGTGTTATGATTCTACTCGTGTATTATATATGTATACGTATATCATGGAGGATCGCATACGACGCACGTTTTTCGGTGCGGATCGGCATGGATGGACGGTCTACTATATACCTCGAGAGACGAGACAAGTGGCATTGTTATTAGGAGTCCGCAAGCTACGGTGAGCTTGGAGGATCGACTTACGACCCGGGAAGTTCGGATGACGAAGTACTCGAATATTACGGGACCAGGGCGCCGCAATTTCGAAATGGTCGCATCACTCACGACCGAGCCATCGGAGCGACAACGACTTTACCCGAGGTTACATGAGGGAAATGGTCGACGGGATTCGCGAGTACCGAGAGGCGGCGGGCGAGTTTTGGAGCGATACCACAGCGAGAGGCACACCGAAGTTAGAGACGAGGGAGACCGGTTGTGACGACAGAGACAGGGATCAACAGGGTCGACAGGATAGGCATCCAGGGCGCGAGAGAGAGAGATGAGGGGCATGTGGTGTATGCTACTCGCACTCGCACTGTCGAGCGAGCAACGACATCAACCTCAAGACACCGACCAGGATAGGATAGGGATCGGGGTAGTCGGGACAAGGAACGAGAGAGACCGGGGTCGTGGTCGAGATCCGGTGATAGGCATACTAGGATGCGAGAGACGCGCAAATGTTATAAATGCGGACGAGAGAGGACATCGGAGGGTCGTTTGCCAAGCACCGGCGGCCGCGATCGCAGAGTATCGTAGGAGCGACGACGACAAGCTGCGAGAGAAGTTGCGACATGGAGATGTTCGGGATGGACAATACGAGCCGGTGAGGAGTGAGAGCATGCGACGACCAGCTACCACGATGAGGACACCATATGCGCCTAGTTTTGCTACATCGGGTATCGGTGGTTCACGGGAGAGACCGCGACATGTTCGAGAGATGTGCTCACCGTGGAGTTGAGGGGCATATACATTGGGAATGCGCATTGATCCTAATGGCACCGATATTTGTAGAGCGTTGCGTGTTCGAATTCGGGTTCGGATCGTATCCGAACCATAAGTTAGGGCACCGACAATAAAGTGTCAACTATATTTTTGTGTAAATTATGGTAAAAACAACGTGCGAGTTGTGTTATGTATGAAGACTATCAAGTTGTTTTTTTTTTTTTTGTTATAATTAAATGAAGCATAAGGATTTTTGCTATAAAATATATGTATGGGATAGATATATTATTGAGAAGGTTGTTTTATTCAAACATAATAATATGAGTGTAACTACCCCATACACGATTTGGAGCTTGCGACGGTTGTGTTTGCGTTGAAAGCTTGGAGACACTACCTCTACGGAGAGGAGTTTATGCTTTACACCGACCATCGTAGTCTACGCTACATTATCACACAAAGAAAGATCTTAATAGGCGTATAGGAGATGGTTGGAGTTCTTTGAGGACTATGACTTCACGATTGAGTATCATTCTCGCAAGGCCAATGTAGTGGCGGATGCTTTGAGTAGATGCGGCGTTGACAATCGGACCAAGATGCGCGACACATGGGACTTTGTTGGAGCGGCATCGATTATGAGCATGCGACGTTGCGCCATGCATGATGTACATATTTGTAGTCGGATGAGAGTGAAGACGGTGTCACCGGAGCGGGTATCGGAGTGTCGAAAGGGCGATGGGCTTTATGGGCGGTTCGGTGGATTTGGCACGGGATCCCGAGTGCACCGATTGGGCGGAGACATCGATGGATATTTGTGGCATCGAGGGCGACTTTGGGTACCAAATGCGTGTCGAGATACGAGATAGTATGTTAGAGGACGCCGACCGATCGCGCTACACGCTTCATCCGGCGAACAAGATGTACCAAGACTTGCGTAGATTGTTTGAGTGGCGGGGATGAAGGCGATGTTGGTGAATATGTTCGAGGGTGTCATATATGTCGGCGAGGTAAAGGCGAGCACACACTGGCGACAAGCGGATTCTTTGCGGCGTTACCCATTCCTCAATGGAAATGGGAACACCTTACCATGGATTTTGTCGGTGGATTACCGTAGACGTTTAGGCGACACGATGCGATACGGGTGGTGATAGACGATCGACTAAATCGGCGCACTTCATACCGGGGCTCGGATGCGATACACGTTTCCTCGGTTGAAAGAGATCGTTTGAGCGGGAGATTGTTAGACCGCATGGGGTGCCGGTTTCCATTGTATTTGATAGGGATCCCAGGTTGATTTCGGGATTCGAGAGCGATGCGAGGAGCAGCTTTGACACTAGGTTGCGGTTTAGCACGGCGTATCATCCTCCAACGAGATGGCCAATCGAGAGAGATTGATACGGATTTTAGAGGACATGTTGGGCTTGTATTCTGCGCTTGGAGGTTCGTGGAGGATTACTTACCACCGTGTGAATTTGCCTACAACAACGCTTATCGAGCTAGTATCGAGATGCCACCTTATAAGGCGTTGTATGGGAGGCCCCGCAGTCACCAACGTGTTGGCGAGCGGAGAAGATACGATTACTACGATTGGGCGGAGATAGTTGTTGATCACACGAGAGAAGATTCGACAAATTCGTCGAGTTTCGAGCGAAGACAAGACAAGCAAAAGAAGTATGCGAGATAGATATCGCGGAAGACTAAGCTATAGAGTTGGCAAGGTCGGAAGGTACGCTTATCTTGAAATCAAGACGATTGCGGATATTAGCGACGATCGATCGACGAGTCACCAGAGACATTATTCACACAAGATAGAACATGCGTGAGGTGAATGGCTAGTGGGGTGTACCATTGGTGGAATCTCGGATGGAGAAGACTCTGAGTGAAGGACCAATTGATACGCGCATTGGTGGAATCTCAGACGGAAAGGATTCCGAGTGAAGGACCAATTGATACGCACATTGGTGGAATCTCGGATGGAAATGATTATGAGTGAAGGACCAATTGATACACACCCTAGTGAAGTCCTGACGCATTGGAAGTGAGTTCAATAAAATGTTAGAGTTCACACAATATATAAGCTGAGGAACCGAATGTACTCGAAGTGTTCTAATTTCGAGGACGAAATTCATTTTAGTTGGGAAGAATTGTAACGGCCCAAATTAATTTAATTGAATGTTGGTGTTAATCACAATGATTAGTGGTTAATTCGGACGTTACGTGGACAGCTAGGTTGACTCAGATAGGAGTACCCAGGGTATATTGTGTTATTTGTGCATGTTGTATGTTTATTATTGTGATGTGGGAATTTAATATTTATATAAACATCACATGTGTGTAAATTATTGTCGGGCGAGTTGTGAGCCGGGGTTTTAGTTCGGTGAACGCGCCAACGCGGGGTTTGGTAGTAGTGAGGCTGGGCGTTGGGGTTTAATTAGATTTAAATTATTAAACATGCTATGGTTGAGGATTTTATTTAATTAAATGCAAATATATAATCTTAAGCTAAGCTAAGGAAATTAAATTGGGTACACTAAGTGTGGGACCGCCTCGGGAAGCGTGCCGGACACGGGGCACGGGGTGCCGAGTGGTCGGGGAATTAGTGTGACCATATTCACAAATTTATAGAATTTATTGATGACTAGAATAGGTGTTATAAATTAAACCAAATTGGAGTAAATAAAATCCTATAGTTTGAACTGAATAATCAGTACACTTAGGATAAGCCTCGAGATGCACAACAATGAGATTCAAGGCTAGATGGTGTCTTGATAAGTCTCTAGGAAGTTGGTGACGCAAGGTGATCAGTAACCGTCCGATTTTCCTCGAGATGCACACGACGCTAGATTAAAAACCCAACTATATATATGCAATATCGATGGATCGAACATGCAAACTAAGCCATTGTTTCCAAAAATTCGTTGGGAGATCAGTGAGAGATCCAAAGGTTGGGAGAGTAGATTCGAGCTTTGGAGAGGTGATTTAGACGCCAACACGGAGATACAAGGTAATAAATCCCTCATTGTTCTTGATTTTCCATTAAAATGGGTATTTGAGTGAAATTGTGATTTCGAGTGAATTCATCACCGATTTTGTTTAAATTTGGTATGTTTGAGGTTGGTTTGATAAACCATTTCGATTGGAAATCGAATTTGTGGAAAAATTGAGGTGATTTGATAAATTTTGGGTTATTTGCATATATTTTGATCCGAGAATTTGGAGTTTGTTTTTGGGGTTTTATGGTGAAATTTAGAGGTTTTGGAGGTCTCCTATGGATTGAGATTAAAGGTGAATCGAGAGGAGTAGGGAAGAGAAGAAGATCGATGGAAAAAAAAAAAAAAAAAAAAAAAAAAAAAAGATGAAGAACCGGAGGCGCCGGTGCCTCTCTGGTGGGGGAAGAAGAAGAGGGGGCACGCACGCGCGCGCGTGCGTGCACCCTCAGGGGTCGGCCGGGCCAGCCCAGGCCCATCCCCGGCGGGCCGGCCAAACCGCCCCAGCCCAACCGGGTGGGCTGGGCCGGCCCGACCGGACCCGGCCCAGAGGGGCCGAACCGGCCGACCCGGTTGGGTCGGGTCCGACCCGGTTCGGGGACCCACATATATTATTTAAATAATATATTTAAATAATATTTTTATTTATTTATTTATTAAAAAAAAAAAAAAAAAACAGTTTTAAATTACGGAAAATAGGAAAAATAGAGAAAAAAAAATATCGAAAAATTGGAAAAAATTCTAGAAAAATATAGAAAATTAGAAAAAGGTAGAAAAGTGGTTTCGGAACTTTTCGGGTATTTTTGGAACCCCGACATAGCCGGGAGAGGTACCACAACTAAAAATTTGTAAATTTTTATAAAATAACATAAAATTATAGAATATGTTCTCAAAAAGTATAAAACACTATAAATGGACTTCGGGGACCGAGAAACCATAGCTCGGACATTGGGGAGCTAGGTGGGCGTCGATGGGTCCGGAAGTCGGAGTGCGATTTGAGGTGTGTAGTATCCCAATTGAACTTCACTTTAAGTATTTACCGTTTGATTTATTTGAATTCGCCCATTTATTCTCTACTCCATTTCATTATTGCTTTACGGTGGTGAGTACTCTCACCTGGTGACTTTACGGTAGTGGAGTGTACTCCTACCTGGTGTCTTTACGGTGTTGACATCATTCCCCACCCGGTGCTTATTCGTTACGGCCATAGAGTCCACCGAGTCATAGCACTTGTCTATGCATATGCCGGTGAATAGGCTGCCCTATTTATGGTAGGCTTGTGTGGGTGCGTCGTGGGTCTACGCCGACCACCTGAGGTCCAGGGCCAACCCGGTAGAGGTGTTTTCACGGGCCGTGCACGGGGGAAGCCCGAAGTATGACTTAGTCGATTTTTATTGTGCACGTACTTTGCTTTGCTACTATTTTTTTATGCATGCGATGATCCTTTCACGGTTACTTTGTAATTCTTTTGTTCCGCATGTTTAATTTTAGTATTTTAAATTCCAAGACTTTTACTTCCGTAATTACTTGGTGAATTTCCTTGGGATTACTCACTCTGGACTCGTCATCCGTCTTTTGTGATGGCTTGAGTGCAGATCCTAGTACTAGCAGGGGTAAGGGGATCATCGGCGATTACATCTGACTTGCCTACGCCGAGGCCTCGCTTGGTATGTGTGTAGATATTATAATGTTTTGATATTTCGTATTATGTTTTGGGGTTGGGAAATTGGATACACACTTGTACTTGGTATACCTACTTGTTATAGTTGATCGCTCAGTATGCACAAGATCAAAGGGTTTTCCACTATAGGTTTGATCAGTAAACTTATATTTACATATATATGCATTTTGATAAACTTTAAGTTCTTCCGCTGTTAATTTCTTTAAAATGATAAATTAAGTGACTTTAATGAATTATCTGATAATTATCTAAAGTCGAGAGCAGTTATACACGTGGCGGTGGTTTCCAGTGCACTAGCAGGGGAAACGGGGTCCACGGGGCGGCCTCGGGATCTTGGGGCCGCCACATTGGAGCTGGACTAAGGTTTGGTTTTCGGGACGAGGAGTGCGATTTGAGGTGTGTAGTATCCCAATTGAACTTCACTTTAAGTATTTACAGTTTGATTTATTTGAATTCGGTTCCATTTATTCTCTACTCCATTTCATATTGCTTTACGGTGGCCGAGTACTCTCACTGGTGACTTTACGATAGTGGAGTGTACTCCTACCCGTGTCTTTACGGTGTTGAGATCACTTCCCACTGGTGCTTGTTCGTTACGGCCATAGAGTCCACTAAATCATAGCACTTGTCTAGGTATACGCCGTGAATAGGCTACCGGGTATGGTAGGCTTGTGTGGGTGCGTCGTGGGTCTACGCCAGACCACCTGAGAGGGTCCAGGACCAACCCATTAGTGTGTTTTCATGGGTCGTGCCTGGGGAAAAGCCCGAAGTATGATTTAGTTTGATTTTTATGTGCACGTACTTTGTTTCGTCACTATATTTATGCATGCGATGATTTTTCTTTTACAGTTGTCTGTATTATTTCTTTGTTCCGCATGTTTAAATTATAGTATTTAAAATTTCAGTACTTTTACTTCCGTAATTACTTGGTGAATTTCCTTGGGATTACTCACTCTGACTCGTCATCTGTCTTTTTGTGATGGAATTGAATTCATAAGTGTGTCGTATAGGGACATGAGTTGGAATACCTTCTCTTGTACTTTTGAGACATAGGGAAATGCATCAGTGATGGCTTGTACAAACCTACTGTTGATTTGATGGGACGAATGAGAGGGCACATTAGGCTTATGTGCTAGCTAGTCATTTCCATCACCTTGAGAGTAGGAGAATCGATCACCGGATTCTTGCCAATGTCTAGTATGCATTGAATGGAACGACTTATACGTATTACTATATTTTACAGTATATACTCTTACGAAATCACCTCCTTTGCATGAAAGCTTGAATCTATGTAATGATTTGTCAATCTCTTTCTTGCTTTGGATAATAAATTATTATATATGTCTTGCACGCTATTGATGGAGAATTATGTTATGTATTGTTGAATTTTGGAATAAGCTTTCAATGCTATGCATGGTTACTGTTGTTATAACTTGATGACTTGTGAATATGTCTTATATATTATGAAATGATGGATTCCTATTTACTTGTGACTTACAAACCTTATGTCCCTGTTAGTGCTAGATGGTTCATTATATGCTTATGAAATCTTACTATCCTGCTATTGGTCAATGAATCCTTGTTTGCTTTCAAATACATGCTAAACTTTGCATGCTTATTATGTATTACTAGCATATTTGATGGTTGAGCGCATTTTCTGCATTACTGAGCTCTATTGGTTCTTTTAGCTCACCCCACTTACATCTCAGGTATCCATAACAGCGCTAGGTCGAGATAAGGAAGAGACGAACTTGAAGTCTCCTCTTGATGTGAGGCTTTGTTGATATATATTATGTATATTTGATTTTGAAACTATTCAACTTGGGTTAAAATTAAAATAGACCTTTGGGTAGCTTGAATCCTAGTTACCTTTAGTTGATCTACTTGGGAGCTTTAATAAACCTTGTTTAGTTTAAATGAGTACAACCCATGTATAGTTTCATTAATGTTCTTATGAACTTAAATTTATTGGCTTAGGGATATCTCTTTATATTTATTCCGTAATTATTATCCTTTGTTTAACCAGTGTATATTCCGCAAGTTTATTTGAGAGGCGTGCCAGATTGTTATTTAAGTCTGATTCAGGTATCGCGTCCAAGTAGCGGTCTGGGTCGGGCGACCCGACCTAGGTTGGGGAGGGTCGCCATAGTCTGTCAATCCTACCAACCAACTGACCGATGGCTTCGCATTTTTGTTAAAGCTGACCATACAAATTTTGTATGCTCAACTTGAGGGCGGGTATTGATATATTACGTGTACGAGGAGCACAAGAACAACGTCAGCTTTGATTTCAAATCTTAATTAGTTATTTGTTATCTTGATTAGTTTCAAATCTTAATTAGTTTTTTTTTTGGTAGGAACACGACCCAAAAAAATGGGCCGATCTTAATTAGTTATTTGTTATCTTGATTAGTGTGGTTATCTTAGTTAGCCACATTTTTTATTATCTAGTTTTCTTAGATTAGTTAGGTGATTATTTATAGTTATCTTTAGTTTGTACATGTCTATATATGTGCATTTATGCACAAGTAAATTAAAGAGAAAAGATGTGATCATTCTATTTTTCTTAATTTTTTGTTACTAGATAATTAATTTATTATTTAGTCGTCCTCAAAATCATTTATTGGTGCCAAACAAGCATTACATACTTTGATCTCTTGTATCACACTGTTTGCTCTCCAAATTGGCATGTTAATTCAAGGTAGAATTCCTTCTTTGTGAGGTTTTCTATCTAGCTTTCCAGTCCTCATCTTACCTTTCTATAGAGTTAGAAATAGAAAAAGACTTCCTAACAAACATATGTCCATCAAAGAATTAAAAAACAGTCTTTATTTCAAAGTAATCACAAGATTTGGACTAATAAACCCCTCACCAAACCAAAAACATGACTTAAACAAATGACATTAGAGAGATATTATAAAAATAGGCTCTCCCTATTTAAAATGTGTTTCTACAAGTGTATGAAGCTTCTATGCATGTGTGGCAATCTTTGTTGGAATGAACGCTAGACCAACAACTCCAAATATATAGGGTCTAAGGACACAACCATGTAATATGTTCATCGATTCGTCTTTTTCATTGTTTTCCTTATACAGTAATCTTTAATTTGTTGTTGTTGTTGGGAGTTCAGAGAACTGAGCTTCAATATATATTAAAGAAGCACTAATCACTCAATGATCATGTTTTCAATATTTTTTTTCCCCTGATAGGAAGCTGATGTTGGGAGTTCAACAAACATTAAGGCATCAATTAATGAACAAGTCAACACTAGTGTTCTTCCATTTTTAATGTCTATATGCGTATTTGGATGATTAGCTAGATGTTCAATTTCTTGGTACAAGCCTATGTGTTAACAGCCATATAATTCTTCCATTTTTAATGTCTATATGTTGCTTCCATTGGACATTTTTTTAGAGTCTCGTTATATACACCCCGAAATCCTATCAGGGCACTCCGAGACTTTTACCAAAATGCTTCTAGTTTGTGAAGCAATGCACCCAACTACTCAAGACACATGTTAAAGTGGTATCGATTATGTCTTATCTAGACCCGTAATAATTACATTGTCGGTTTATACCAACTGACACCCAAATAAGGGTAGTCAAATATCTAACTCGATGGGTGACCACCGAGATTATACAAGAGGTCTCCAAGGCCTGGTGCCGAGACATTTGTGTATGTTTCGGTTGACACCAACTGACACAACAACTTATGTCTCTGTCCTGTTTCTGAGACCATAGCCTCGGTCATTTCCCGCCGAAACCTAAAATATAGTGTTTGTTATGTAGTGTCACGCTATAAGCACCCCCACTAATTACTTTGAGCACCCCGATAGACACCACACTGATTACTAGCACTTCGAGAAAATGTGTTATTTTTTTTTAGAATCAATATAAATAAAAAAATACAATTAGGGTGCCCTGATCATAAGTCGGGTGCACGCAGTGTGACTCTTTTTCTATAGGAGCCTTGTATTCATGTCTGACCGTGGGCAAATCGCGACCTCAATATTTTTTCCAATCAATCATTAATAATTCTCGAAGGACGCATCATCATCAATATCCCTAGGCTAAAACTGGAACCCATGACTAGACTAGGTTACGATCGATGGGCTGCCAACCATCAAAGTAGCTACCTTAGCTTAGCCGGTATATATTGTACCTTATATGCGTCTATTTTTTTTTGTTAAAGCAGACGCCCTCACTTGATTTTTTTTTTTTTTTGGATACGAAGGAAAATTGTTCTGTTGGAGATATTGAGATAGTTCCACGTAAACTACTTAGATAGAAAAAAAAAAGTTTATAAGTGTGAAGTGAACACTTTATTTTGTCTTGTCATTTTAGAGCGAACCCCACTTTCACACTTATGGCCCAATTATAAAATTAGGCACCACAATTCATCACCTTGGATTGGACCTTATAATATGAAAATTGAACATGTTCTCTCAATAGAAATCGAACCTCAACCACTTACACTATAACCAAAGACCTAACCATTAGGCGGCCAACCCTACATGGTTGACCCCTCACTTAATTTTTTACCTCTGACATTGTACCTTGGCATTGAAAAACACATGTTTATGTCAAGTTATTCAAATTGTTTGTTAACTTGTTTTTTTTAAAGAAATTAAAATTTCATTAATCATTCATAGCTTAATACAT
Source organism: Stephania japonica (assembly GCA_039657345.1). Classification (NCBI taxonomy): domain Eukaryota; kingdom Viridiplantae; phylum Streptophyta; class Magnoliopsida; order Ranunculales; family Menispermaceae; genus Stephania; species Stephania japonica. Next base: position 73,500,888 of record CM077557.1, read on the forward strand.
GACCAAACATAGAATTAAGTACAATGATTCGCTAATCCTATTTGTGCAAACAAACTACCATTAATTTGATTTTTTTTCGCAATTGAAACAGTTTGACAATCAGGGATTGCTCTCTACAACGTTGAAACTCATGACTTATGCAAAAATACTAGAACTATAAAATGAATAACAAAACTTTCCAACAAGAATAATAAATTAAACCTAAAACTTTACAACAAGGAGAAGATAAATCAAAGACTTCCGACTAGGGAAGAAATTAATTATAAAATAAAACTAAAGACAGATCAATCCAATGCTGCACAAATCTATTGATGAAGATGCATCGCAATAAGGATGGACCAATCTCCACAAACCTAATTAGATCTGTTGTATATTGAATGAACAAATAGCAAAAGGGATTGATTGGAACCATCGTCGATCGCTGAGAAGATTGACGATGATTCAAGCACAAAAATCACAAAAGTGAATCAAAAAAAGAATTTTAGAGTTTCGAAGGAGAGAAGAAGGATATTGTTTGTTTTTTTTTTTTTTTTTTTGGGAAAAGAAGAATATTGTTTGTTAATTTGTTAGTTCATTAGAAGTTCCTTTTTCTTTTAATTTATACGATGACTATACTACTTTATACATAATAATGTAGGGCTTCTTGCAGGTTAATTGATTTCTAATGATTTAGAATACTTTACTCTACTTGGAATAGTCTAACAATTTCGTTCGTGTAAGCTCTGACGATGGATTAGATTTTCTAATTCAAAAAACTAATAAATTAATCAAAAAATCAACAAACACTAGTAGCTAAATTGTTTATAGCTGTAAACTATTTTTCAAAGTCAGTACTCTTGTTTAATTTGTTTTTTCAATCGCAGCAACAATTTATTGTGTGTTTAGAAGTTTATTTATTATAGCAGTTCCATTAGGCCTTGTTGTGGTGAGAAGGTTGTCGGGATTAGAAGGGCAGACATACACCAAATCCATTAAAATACTGTTTTTGAAGAACATATTTGGAACATTGTTATTTTCTTTCAAAGAATGGTCTCCATCGATGTATTTAGTTACATAGAATGGTTTATCTAAATAAGTTTAATAATGTATGTTAGCACTTCCTAGCTAGGGCTTGTTTTCTATTAGATTATAATGTTGATTTTAATCTTGTGAAATCTTCAATGCTCCTATAATATTTTATTTTTGATGAAAAGATATTTTTATTCATAAAAATTGTTTCACTTGATTTAACAATGAAATTTTTAAGGAAATTACAACAGTTGCTATATTTCCATAGTTTAGGTATTTATGTAGTTTTTATATTTCGGTATTTAAGTAGTTTAGGCAACTTTCCTTATTTTATGCTTTTTTTTTTTTTTTTTGTTTTTCAGAATATTTTATGCTTTGTTCAATACTATAAATAAGAGCATCTTATTGTACTCAATTAGCCCACATTAATACAATTCTTATACTCTTCTTTGAAGTCCTTAGAAATTACATCAATAACAACTTTTTAAATTCCAAACCTTGAAATTCAATCAACATTATGAAAGTTTGCAAACTTATATACAATTTATACGCTTGTCTTTTGTAGCATCCCCTAATTCCATTAGAGCGATACTTAGCCTGAAACTCTAATTAAGCCTCGGTAAACCAAATCAGACCTAATAAGAGCCAACAACCTTGTACTTATTCCGAATAACAACCTGTATATCTTGATAATCGATAAACAAATTAAAACAAAACGCAGCGAAAATTAAAAACTTTTTCGATAAATGTAAGATATACAAAATCGGTATAAAAGCTCGGTATTCAATCCGTATTCCTATCTTGATTATTCCAAAATTGTAACTCAATACATTATATGTATTAATAGAAATCATTACATCGCAAGGAAGATATTAGACTCATAATCTTCTCCCTTCTTAGATTCTAGCGCATGTCCATTACCAGAAATTGTTAAGGTGTGTGAACCCTACATGTTCAGTAAGTGACTCTCATACCAACCATCAATTATCAATTAATATCAAAGGATTATGTATAACAACATGAATCCATTGCATATTGAAGGAAACATTTGAAATAATATAAACAATAAATAAGCATATGCAAGTTCATTGGTCAATTGCAATTGTACCCATGATTTGTATTTTCAATTTTAATATTTGAACAGAGTCGCACTCCCACATCGTCAAGAACCAATGACTGATCATGTGGCCAATTCAATTCGATGTGCCACCAACTCTAATAAAGTAGTCGCACTCCCACATAGTCGCTAAACTAGTCACTTACCATCTAATTGGTTTATGACCGATGTGCCGCCAACTCAACGGGAAAACATTGATCGGGATAGGGCTGGCAAAATGTGCCCGGTCCCGTTTGGCCCGTTTTGTCCGGTCCCGTTTTAAACGGGACCGGGCAATTTTTTTTTGACAAACATACGGGTTTGGACAATATTTTTTGTCCGTTTAAAAATACGGGACCGGTCTGGGCAAAAATTTAAAAAAAATGGGTACCGTTTTGTGATTAATTTGAAGGGTATATTTGTAATTTCACTTGTTAAAATTGTGTCATGAACTTTTTTATGTAGTTGTTGTTGATGCATGAGGTGAAGATATACTTTGATAATTTGGATTTTGGACTATTGAGAATTTGAGGTGATATCTCTTTTTTTTTTTTAAAAAAACTTTTGAGATGTTTATATTGGAAATTAAAAAATTGTGATATTATGTATTTATTTTTTGGTAATTGGTGATTTGTAGTTGTAGACTTGTAGTTGTAGTTGAGGGGTTTTTTTTAAGATAATTGATAAACAAAATATTTAATCATCTTTAAAAAAAAACGGGCAAAAACGGGTCCCGTATGTTTTACAAACATACGGACTTTGGACAAAAATAGTGCCCGTTTGAAAACGGATTTGGACCGGCACCAAATTTTTGGATTTTTAAAATAGGTGTCCAGTCCCGTTTTTGTCCGTTCCCGTATTTTTGCCAGCCCTAGATCGGGATACTCCAGGTCACTGGAGCGCGGTAATGGGTGGTTACCCAACACAGTTCCAAACCCCAGGTCGATTCGTCCCACCAAACCACTTTCCGAATCCATTTTTTCAATTTAAAACATTTGATAAAAACCAGTCAAATCACGATTGCTTCATTCCCAATCCAAAACACTATGTACTCTAATAATACTATTTTACATTGCATAATTTATAAAAGATACAAGTCTCACATACCTTTCTTTTAATTGTATGACTCATCCTTTTTCAATTTAAAACATTTGATAAAAACCAGTCAATCATAGTACATTGCTTCATTCCCAATCCAAAACACTATGTGCTCTAATAATACTATTTTACATTGCATAATTTATAAAAGATACAAGTCTCACATACCTATGCTGAGCTTTTCTAACTTTTACCGACTTGTATGACTTTCCATAGTCCTCAAACCTTTTCCCATCAACTCATCACCTAAAATAGACTCATTGTCATCGATTTATGTCCAATACTCATTTATTAATTCCTAAACTAGTCCCATTCGAACTTGAAATCGTGGGACCTATTTTCTAATTTATTTTGACCATTTTACGTTTTACGAGATAAAAACTTCAGTATGAAATCCCGAGAGAATCTCAATTTCTCTAATTTTTTCATAGAAATCCATCAATTTCTTTTTTTTGAAAACCCATCAATTTCTATTTATTTGGTCAAAACACTATTTTTCTAGATTTTTTCCTATTTTCTGGATTTTCCTTATTTACCAGGTTATTTTCTGTTTTATTATATATATATATATATATATATATATATATATATATATATTGGGTTGGTTTTGACCAGACCAAAGCCTGGCCCAGGCCCCTGGCCAACAGGAAAACACACATACCGTGTGTTTCCTTGTTGGGGCAAACATAGAGTTTTTGAACTCTCTGTTCGTTCCAACAAGTCCCCTTTTTATTTTCTTTTTCTTTCACTCCTCTCATCATCACCATCAACAACACACCTCAATCTTTCAATCCTACAATCAATGCTCAACAATCAAAATGCCAATACAATGATCTCACCTCAATCAACAACAACAACAACCAAAACAACAACACAACAATCGAAATAGCAACAACAACACTCACCATTAAGTTCTCGATCTCTCCCTTGGTCTCTCAACCGCACAAATTCTTTGTTTTCCTTGGGTCCTCTTTCTCTATCTGATTTCTCTTCTTTCTCTGTTCTCGCTCTTATTCGATAAATGGAATAGAGAGGCAGTTTGGCTTTGGTAATGACTGAAATACCCTCAGGCCTATCCTCTTTTCTTTTAAAACCAAAAGCCCTTAATGGTCTTTAACATTTTTTTTTCTAATTTTAATTATATATATTTATATATAAATATATATATACCGATATCTTTCGCGCCTACTATTTTGTTGTGCGCGCCGACAAGCACCCTCGGACATGCACACTATCGTATGACTCACGCATGTCACCCGTAACCCCGCGTGTCACTCGTGCCCCGAATATTTATCATTATTTATTTTAATACACATTTATATATAACCACCATATATATATATATATATATTTATGCCTATAATTACGCCTATAATTTCATAGTACACGCCAACGAGATCTCTCGGGCGTGTACACTACCCCACAACCCATGTGTTATCCATGACTCACACACGGTATTTAGGCGTCCAATAACTTATCATTTAATTCCATTATAGGCTAATCAGTCTGATTATTATTTCCATAAATAATAATACATACAAAACAAACACAATACGACACACAAATCTACGCACACACTAATCACATTAAGCTGGGCTTAACCACGAGCCTAACTCGATTAATTAGTAATCGGATTATCACTAATCACTTGCTTACTAATTCATGATGTTACATCTTTTGCTTTTACAAATAGGACCATAACGGAAATAAAACTTCTAACAAATACTTATGACAAGGGAAGACAAACACTTCTTCAACAAGGGAAGACAACAACTTACTGAAAATAAAACTTAGTGAAAAATATCAAATCAACAACTCGCACGAATCCATATACGAGCATATAGAAGTGGGGGCAGAATTGAATGATAACAGTTGCATGTATGGAGGATAGGCAAGTGGTGCTAATGTTGAATATGATAACTAATGAATCGTGTTGTTTTTAATTAATTTTAAGTTGCTATATAGGCTTAGAAATTGTGAATTGTTGAATTGAAGTAGAAAAAGATCTCCTAACTAACTAAGTGGAAGGACGAATCGTGGAAGATATATAAACCATGGACATTAAAACACATATTGAAAATTGATTAATTAAATGAACCCCCCGTGAAGTTATGAAACTTCATTTTTAATTAGGAAAACAATTTAAGGGGTCATTAATTGAATTCCTTCAATTTCTTATGGACCCTATATATATTGTTTCAGATGTAGATGTGCAATTTAATTATATGAGGTGCATGTATATGAAAATAGTGTGTTTTTTTTTTTTTGAAGGATGAAAATAGTGTGTTATATATTAATCTACTTCAAAAAAAAAGGTTGTATATTAATCATTGACTTAATTAAATATGAAATCATGTATATGTCGAGAAATATATTTTACATGAATCATATTTTTGCAGAGAGATTTGGTTTGATTTGTAAAAGGAATATAATTTCCTCATATATTACCAAAAAAATAATAATATTCTCATATGGAGTTTGACGGTGTCCCGAGTGTAAATTAATCGATTCAATTGCACCAAACTCCACATGGGTAACCAAAAATAAGGAAAAAAAAAATGTTGGCCGTTTAATAATTATACACTACAGATATAATAATCTGGTCAAGTGAAAAAACAAAGGCAAATGTCACATTGACTGATTGACCTTATGGTCACACCGTGAAGTATGATCATGAACAGGCAGTTGTGGGCTTGATGCACCACAGGCCCAATTATTGGACTGCGGGTTTGAATGCAACAATGCCCCAACTGTTGGCCCGCGGGTCTCTCTCTCTCTTCTGTGCTACTTAATGGGTCTCCGTCACTAGTATTAATTTGAGACTTAGCTCGTGTGGAGAAGATCCAAACTTACTTTATTTATGATCGAAATCATAGTTAATTCATAGTTAATTCATGGGGTATGTATGCTGAATTGAATCAATTAATCGATATTTTGTGGACGTTGGCTTGATTAAAAGTAATCTTAGTAAATAGAGATTTTCTGCTCTTTTTTAGGTTTTAGATTTACAATTTAACAATTATACACCTAATTTGAAAATCGTTTTTAAAGGACAAATAAAAAGTTAAGTAAAGCTAACCTTGACAAAGGAAAAAAAAAGTGAGAAATCATAAATGGCCAGGGTTTTTTATATATAGTTAGGAGAAACAAAAATATTCGACATAGCAAAATGCATAGATTAGAACATGAAAAATCAATATCAACATAAATTGAATTAATTACAACAAGCATGAAACAGTTGTGTGTGTTAATCATATCGTAGCTTTAATTACATCTGTATTAGTGGTCTTTTTCCCTTTTATGGAAAAGGGGCCTTGAACACTGGTGGAATGGATAAAAAGATCAACAGCCCAAAAATTGATATAAAAAAATAATAATAATAATAAAAAAAAAGTTCTTACACATGGGCCTTCATGAATTTAAAAGCCCATGTGTAAGAACTTTTATAAAGCTACTTTTTATTCTTCTTTTTTTTTTTTTTTTTTTCCCTCTCAGCAAGACCTTTAAGGTACCAAATTGTGCTCCTTTAACTACTCAATCCCTTTACCTTATCCATCTAAAATATCATTCAACAATAGTTCAAATTTGGCTTACTTCATAAATAGTGAATAATGTTTTATTACTTCATATAGGTTGGATAATGTTATTTTTTTTCCCTTCTTTTTACTCTTTAAAAGAAAATATAGAACAGAGAAGATCCTGTTGGCAACGGGGTGGGTGATGAGGGATTCTCTCACTCATTCAAGGCGACTTTATTGTGAGACTCACATGAGGAACCACGCTATGGTCCCATGCTGGGCGAGATTGAGGTCTTACCCGAGGAGGTAACAAGGACCGTTGAGAACAATGTTAACTGCATTAACTTCTTTGAGAAGGTAAGGAAGTTAATGGCCCAATCGATGCAATATATTTGTGATGGTGAAGTTGTTGGGAAGAACTGTGGGTCATAACCTCTTTGCCAGCAGGTTGTTTGCTAAGTGGAGGCCCGTGGATGATGATGGGGGCACTACTTGCTGGTCTAACCTTGGACTCCTCACTTCAACCCTTGCACCGAGGATCTCTGTGCAGTGGCAGCTCGCTGAGTCAAGCAAGCCAAGTCAACATTTCTTACCATTTACCATTTATTAAACAATTAAAAGTTGAGTTATTCAATATTAGTGAGTTATTCAAAGTGTAGCGGAAGCGATAAATCTCAAACTAATATATAGCAATAACTCTAAGAAATTAGTCAGGACAACCCAGAGTGTGGAAACTCCGCATATGTATATCATCAAAATGTCAAATCAGAAGAGAGTACCATCAACATAATGTCCCAAGATCTCTCATAATCCATATCTCATGTTTCAAAACAATAATATACAATAATACAAAAGGAATAAAACCTACATTAGCCATGAGGGAAGAACCGCTCCACGGTATCCTCAAATCAAATTACCTAGCTGTTGACCATTATCCTTGCTGGACTGCGGATCTACACTCAGTCAAACACGAGAATGAAGTGCTTAGGTAAGTAACGCCAAATAAGACATATATACAACATTTTGAAATAATAACACCAGTTTATATTCATGCCGTTAGAAAGAAAGGTACAGGGAGTGCATGAATAAATAAAGATTGTGAATAAATAATTGATTAATCGAATATGAGTGTCCCAAAAAATAAAACAGATAGACACAAGTAGTCCCAACCAAATGGTCATTGAGTCGAGGAAAACCCTATAAGACTCGATTCTAGGGTGTGGTCAACACCCAACAAACCCTAAATCCAGCGAGAAAGTGGGACTTCATGGTAATCCAACTAAAACTCACTCCTCATACAAAATCAATAACCAATGCAGTGCATTCCGAGGTCGTGGCTCTGACATATTACCTCAGATGACCACCCATCCAAGGACCACAGTTGACACACTTGCCCTCGGACAACTCAAATAGAATAGAATGTCAAAAATGGCTCAAAGCAATCATAAAAAAAATTAAAGCTCAAGAAATAACTATAACATTCCTCATTGGTTTATCTACTTGTATCTAAAGCTAAACCTGCACTCACACATCCTAACTCGCCTCTTACGAATCCCCGTGTGTCCCGACAATTAATTATACCCCATAGTATTCATTTAATCACAATTTCAATCATTTTTCATAATCCAGTTTTCCATAATTTTATTCGTTAGTATAATTGGGTCGATTTTTTGGGTATCAGGTCATATTTGGACCCATTTGGATACTTGAAAGATCCTCGAAGTTTTCCAAAAATTTCTCAAAAATTGATATGTGAACAATGTCACGTTGTGAGTGATGTGATGAGTTAGTTTATGTGCCCCATTTTAATGTGCATATGTTGTGTTTTTATGTTTCAAAGTCTCCAAAATTGACTCATAATTACTTATATTTGTTTATTTGATGTTTGTAGGCTTTGTTGATTAAAAAGATTTAGAATTATTTTGAGTATTTTTGGTGTTCGCCTCATAGAATGCACTAACACGCATTTTAAGACAGCTGGGTGTGACCCACATTAGTCCATGGCAAAGGCCCGAGTGATTTGTACGAAGAGTTGGGATGCCAAAGTTGTATAAAAATAGAGAAAATTGGTTAAGTCATGGAGTTGATGATGTGCAATTCAGCAGCCACAGGACAAAGCCTCGAGAGACACTTTGTTGTAGATTACAAGAGATGGAAGCAGCCAAGAGGCGTATAAATGGGATACAGTTTTGACACAAAGGTTTTCCAGTCACTAGATTACGCCTCGGGATGCCCTTCAGAAGCAAGATGCATAACTTCTATATGCATACTTTATTCATATACCATTATAACGTCACCGATTGCGAAAGTATGCTCTGTAGTTGCGTCTTGTACGATCTTCTACATCGAAATCAAAAATCAATATGTGACATAACTAGTTTTCTCGTTATACTAAAAACGATTAATTATGCTCTATAATTGATTTTTTATATTGCAAATAGTGTTATGAGTTTGGGTTGATAGTGGGTAAGCCTTGTCCCCGGTAAAGCTAAACATTGAAAGGGAGACGGGTTATCCCGTTCGAGGTGGCATGGTTTTTAAGTAGACTTCGTCTCACCACCCAACCTGAGGTTGTCCCACCAACTCATACAAGTAATACATTTTGCATACTAATAATCAAGTTGTGAACATATATTTAATCATATGTTATGTTTTTACATAAAGGAAAACTCTTTTATATTAAATTTATTTTCAAAATTCTTTTCAACCATAGTTTGCATTTGTTACCTTATTATAATTCTTGTCATGATAATTCTATGCAAGAATCATGTGTTATACATAATCATTCGTCAATTTCTCTTTGGAGATTTGAAAAGTGAATACTTCACTTTATATATATTTTCACCTTATGGAGTTATACATAAGGGTAATGCTCAAAAGGCTCAAAATGAGCTAAAATGCATTTGGGTCTCATGCTACAAAATTTTATATCGAGTCAAATATCATTTATTATTCTGATTACCTCTATATATGAGGCTATGCGAAATATGACGATGAGACAAATAAAAGCCACGTGGCTCGCCTCGATGTATTCTTTGCAACAAATTATCGAGTGCGCACGTCAATCCAATAAATATTAAGGATTGATTTCTTGTCTCATGGTAGTGAGTAAAATGATGAGATATTATAAATATAATATCACTCCCGCCCAATTAGTTCAACTTCAAATTAAGAAGCATATGTTGCATATAATGATCATGATCGCAATAAATTTATGGACGTGGAAAAGGTGAAAATATCGGGTAAAGGTCGTATTGACAATTCCACCAAATTTTGGAATAAAAGTGGTGCACCACTACAAAGGGCAAATAATTATTGACAATGAGCGCTCATAATTGTGACATTTTTTAGTCATATATGAAAGGCTATTTTGCCTAAATATTGTCATATATATGCCCGAGAAGTATTTTTGTGACCTTTACCATGCCTTTAAAATCAAAGGCAAAATATTATGAATATTATCATGACTCTTTTTCGATTTGTCAAATATTATTTGTCCGAGATGGATCAACAAATCATGTGTTCAAGTCATGAACCAAATAAGAGCGATATGTGCCTTCTTGATTGTGCTACAACGCACACAATTCTTAAAAACAGAGAATATTTCTCCAATTTGAACTTAGGCGATGCTAATGTTCAAACAATATCTGGCATCTCCAATTTGATTAATGGCTCACGGAAGAGCAAATATTATGTTGCCTGGGGAACAACAATTCATGTTGACAATGCCTTATACTCTGAAAAATCCGGAAGGAATTTACTCACTTTAAAGATACTCGACAAAATGGATATCACATTGAAACCATGAACGAAAATAATAGAGAATTTCTCTATGTCACATTGGTTTCAAATGGGAAAAAAGAAGTGTTAGAAAAATTTCCAAACTTTATCCTCTGGATTATATTTTACTCATATAAGGCATGTCGAAACGAATGTCGTCTTAAATAAGAAAATTAATGATCCAACGACATTCATTTTATGGCATGACCGGCTTGGTCAGATGAAGCAACTTAAATGGCTCGGGCCCACACATTTTCCTCCCTCACCTCTCGTGCGCACAACAGAAAACAGAGCGCCCAACAGCCGAGCTCTCCTACGATACACCTCGGGATCCGCGCGATCACCAACTCCCACACTTTCGCACAATTTTCTCTTCTCGCGCTTCGTGTCCGTGCGACTCCAGCAGCTCTTGGATCATCCTCGAATGGGGTTCTGCTCCCTTCTCCAGCTTCATTTGCCACCAGATGCACCTCGGTGCTCGTGCTTTTCATCAACCTCTGTCAAAAGTGATTTAAGCAGGGGCAGAGGCGTAAAATTACATCAAAATAGGGTTTCTAGCACCCTAAGACAGCTCGACACGTGGCCGGCTTCTCTCTCCTCAACAAAATAGATTGGGCACAGCACCAGGCCGAGAAGAGAGCCTCCACGACCCATTATATCATAACCAATTCTCCTCACTCATTTCTATCATCATCCTCTCCACCAAAAACACCACATTTTTCACATTTTTTTATACTTAGAGGTTGTTTTTCCCCAAGACACTCCGGAACTTTAGTTTAATTGTATTTTTATGTTTTCTTAATGTAGCATTGAGTGGAAGAGATTGATAGATTTGACAAAAAATGAGATCATATTCGCCATGACCTTGGGGCCGAAGACCATTAAGTTTGATCTTTTCATGAACTCTCACTCTATTATTTTACTTTATATATTTTTGAGACTTGATGTGCTTATTTGAATGTTTTGTGTTGATGAATCATGTTTAGTTACATTTCTTATTTTACTTAATGTTATTTTTAGTATTTCACACTCTAGGCTTTGATTGCACGATCCACGTAGTCACTGAAATTAAGGAGAGATAGTCACCGAGACCTCAGGGTTATCGAACCGGAATTGAACACTAAAACTTAATATGCTAGGTGTAACGACCCTAAAATTCTAACTCGTGTCAAGTGTCATTTCAGGGTTGTATTGTGGGCCCAACTAGCTATGATGTACTTGTTTCGGTCCTCAGGAGTCGACACCGAGGTATGTTATGTTTGTTTGGTGATTTGTATTATTTATTTATTACCGAACATTAAATTCAATATCCCAAACGTGCGAGGATGTTGTGAGTGTGTGTTGGCGTTGAGGAACGAGTTCGGTACGAAGGAACGCGCGAAATGGGTATCGAGTGAATTGTATGGGTATTTGAGAGTCCGTGGGATGAAAATTGAATTAAAACATAGACAAAAATAAATAATAAATTAGTGGGCGCCGAGTGATACACGGGGTGATGGACAACCCACATGGGTTGAATGATAGTGTGCATGCCCGAGTGAACTCGTTAGTGCGCACGACGAAATTGTAGGTGCAAAAATACAATTGTGTATATATATATAATATATATATAAAGTGTGTATATATAAATAAAATAAAAAAGTGAAAAGATCAAAAAGGGCGTTTGGTTGAGAATGAAGTTTGGATAAGGATGGAGTATTTTGGTTATTTAACCTCAAAAATATCAAAACACCGCCATCGACACCCATTTTCCTAAAAAAATTGAAACAGAGAAAATAAAGAGAGAGAGAGAAGAAATCAAGGAAGAGATCGGTCGATCGAAGGTGTGGAGATTGTTGAGATCGAGTTGACGAAGGTGAGTTTGTTGATTATAGTTGTGGTTGTCGTTGATTGGGCAGCGAGAGCTTAGACGAACTGCCATGGCAGTTCGTCCGAGAATAGGATGGCAGGGGAGTCTCCCTTGCCATCGACCCAACTGGGGTTGGGGTGGGAGCCTAACCTTAGCAAATCAAGGAAGAAAAAAAAATAGTTTCGATCGAACAAATAAGATGAGCCCATGTACACCCTTTTACTGGCCGGGCCAGGAGCCTGGGCCAGGGTCGGGTCAGACTCGACCCATTTAAATAAAAAAAAAAAAAAAATAAAATAAAATAAAATAAAAACAATTTTATTTTTTTTAGAAATAAATATTAGAAAAATTATGAAAAATTTCAGAAAAAATAGGAAAAATCTTGAAAAATCATATTTGACCAAATAAATGGAAATTTGGGAGTTTCTATAAAAAGTAAAGTTTTTGGAATTGTGTGCGAGACTTTTTGTCGGGGTTTTTACCTCGTAAAGCATGGAATTGGAAAAATAGCAAGAAAATATTAATTTTTTTTAAATTGCACAAAAATTCTGGGGTTTCGCTCGGGTATCCTAATGGGTCCGAATGCAACCCAATACCCGGGTAAGTGACCCAATTGTGCAAAGGAACAATAATTTAGAAAATTGTAGAAAATGGGTCAAACTTGAGAAAATTGAGAAAACTTGGGATAATTATGGAAAATTAACGAAAATTGGTTGGAATAATTGTTAGGTGGCGGGCGGAGCGTTGAAGCCTAATTGGGAAACGTGTGGAGCTACGCGAGAGCGTTTTAGCAGGATTCGAGGTGAGTAAAGGCAACAATAGAATCAACATGAATGCTTTTCTATTTCTTGACTGATTATCCTTGAAATGCGAGCCTTTTGTATTCCATTCTATTTCTTAACTGATTATCGTTGAGAAGTCTCAATGAGTTTAGCAGCCGACATAGACTGTGGCTTCTCGTTGGAGCCTATCGGAAGGATTTAGTATCCGGTTTGTGACTGTGATTTTCCTTCGGTAGTGTGTTAGAAATTTAGTGGTCGGCTTTGTCTGTGACTTTTACTAACAGAGTGCGCATTCAGTGGATGTGACATTCGGGCCCACTGGTTCGTACGGGGTGGATTGAGCAGGGGAGGTGGTTTTGGGCCCACTATGTCGATCGCAAGCTGAGGAGGTCTTGTGACCCACGGTTTGATTGAGACTATCTATTCGCCAATCCGTTTGTTTTCCAGTCACTTGATTATCGTTGTCTGAGTTTGTTGAATCTATTTATCATGCGATTTGTTATCTATTTCAGTTTCTTGTTATACACTGCATGATTCATAAACTTATGATTATTGAGAATTCAATAGTTTATGTTGATATATCTATTGTTGCTGTTTACTGTTATATTTTATACTCACCGTCTTTTTTATGATGGTGGGTGCAGATCTACAGACGAGTAAGGGCAAGGCGCCGATGCTTGGCGATATCATCTGGAGTACGTTCAAAGCCGTTAGCTTTGCTCACTTTTTGTAGGTATTTGTTGTATATTTTGGCTATGTATCCATTTGTTTTGATATTTTGGGGCTTTGGGGAGCTAAACCTGACTGTTGATACACATATATGTTCATTTTGGGCTTTTAGTAGATCTGTTATATACATGTTTTATATGTTGGATAAGATTTCCACATTTAGGTTAATCAAGTTGTAAATTATTTAAATTGTGGTTTGGTTAGTATATTAAGTTTCCGCTGCACACCTAACTAACTTGGAGGGTAAATGAGTAATGAAAAGAGTTAAGGTGAATCATCAACGAGTGATTGAGGCCGAGTGATTGAATAAGGTATTGAATAATTGGTAAGTTAAGGCTGACTAGACTTGCGTTGACTCGTTGGAGATTGGCTCGAGGGTTCAAGTAGGTTTAGGCCGGGCGGGGTCCAGTTTATGGTTGCTGGGGCCGTGACACTAGGATACACCGACTGGTTGCCTAGACTTTGAGAGATCTTATAGGGTCTTAAACTTAATTCTTTGATGCTCTTGTAACAACTCTTAAATTTAACTTGACTTGTGTTACACTTATTAGGATTGTGACTTAGCTACATGATACTGGACTGTATTTCAATCTTCGGGAGTCGACACCGAGGTAAATTTTATGATTTGTGATGTATGTACTAGTATTGTAGTATGATACGGGTCATGAACCAATTGGGCAAAGTATAAATTTGAGTGAGGTTCTAACTAGGTAAACGGGGTTCCGATAGTCGATTACGAGGTTATTAAATATGATAAACGAAGGCAAATCATGAATATGACTTTAGTTGAGGAAACATGATTTAACCAAATAAAGTATATCTTAGGCATAACCAATTTGATTGAACACCAAGAGTGCGACCGCCTCGAGAAGCATGCTGGACGAGGGGCACTGAGTACCGGATAGACGGGACTTTGTATGACCTTGGGTACTAATTTATAAAGTTCAATTAATGGCCTAACATAGGTTATATGATTTATTTTGAAGTTAATTAATATGAGGCCTATGGTTTAGTTGGAAAAAATGTAATAGGCTTAGGATAAGTCTTGGGATACACAACATGAGGGAATCAAGGTAAGATGTGTCATAGGTGGGTGTCACCTAGAGATAAGAGTGTGTTTTGAGATGAAAATAAGGGCAAAAGGGTAATTTGACCAACCAAATACACATATATATACAATGTTTTATTTAAAACCCTAATCACTATTCATCATCTTCTCAACTCTCCAAACCGTCACTGTTCATCCTCCTCCAACCTTTCGTCACTGCCACCCCATCCCATTTGAGATCGGAGACACCAACGAGGCCAGAGAGAATGGAGGACCGTCGTCGACGAGGTGAGACACTTCTATTTCTCTCTCTCTCCCTCTACCTTTCGACTATTTCCTCCTTATCTCGGCTGGACCGCTACCACCGCCACCTCCCACGACGCTGGAGCCTCCACCACCCACCGGAGACACCTAGATAAGCTTCTCCTCTCTCCATTTCCTCTCTTTCTCTCTCTCCCTCTCGGCAGTTTACTCTCTCTCTCTCTCTTGACAGTTTGAACCTCTCACTGTGCACCCATTTTTCCCCCATTATTCGGTCACCGTGGGTCATCTCCGACCGGGAACTTAGGCGTGAACCACCCATGTGTGTTTCGATGTTCCCAGAGGGCTTCACGTTCGGCGGATGAGTTGTTGTTCCGACGAGTTGATGAGGTTATTTTCTTACTGTTTTTACGTTTTTGGGTCACTTTTGAGACCATTTGGCCATTGTTTTGGGGCTGCCGTGGCTGGTGGGACCGTCCCCGATCATGGTTGATCGGAGGAGACTCTCCGACGGCGCCACTGACCGAGAGATGACCCCTCCCCCATGTTCAACAGTTACGCTTTTTGGAGTGGTGTGTAGTGTTTGCGAGAATCGGCTAGTGTGTGTGTGTAGGTGTGTGTAGGATAGTGGGGTGTACACAACAGTGGTGTGTATGTGTAACATCCCCTAATTCTATTTAAGGAATGTCCGGCCTGAAACCCTAATTAAGCCCCGGTAAACCAGATCGGACCTAATTAGAGCCAGCAGCCTTACCACATTTCCTGACAACAACCTGTATATCTTAATTTAAATAACTAACATAAAACAAACGCAGCGGAAAATTTAAAACTTTTTCGATAAAACACAAGTTATACAATACCGGCATGAACATCGGTATTGAGCTCTTATTCCCACCCATTTAATTACAAATCATAATGCAATACCATATATATATATAACAGGAAAATCACTGCACCGTAGAGAAGATACTAAACTCCTGGTCTTCTCCTTTCCTGAGTTCCAAGTCCTAGCGTACATTCATACCCTGGAGATGTTAAGGTGGGTGAGCTCCTACATGCTCGAGTAGTGACTCTCATACCAACCATCAACTATCAATTAATATCAAGGCAATGTATATCAACATGAATCAAATGCATATCTACAGGAGCATATGAATCAATATAAACAATATAAATAACGATGCAAGTTCTTTGGTTCATTGCAATGTACCCGTGATTGGTATTTCACATATTCGTATTTGCATTGAGTCGCCCCCTCACATATCCAAGAACCAATCACTTTGGGCATCTAACCAGCTTCTTGTCAATGTGCCGCCAACTCATAAAACACCGAGTCGCACTTACTCATCATCACTAAACCAATCACTTGCTCATCTAATTGGTTTATGACTAATGAGCTGCTAAACTCAACTGGAAAGCATTGATCGAATAATTCCCAAGCCACCAAGGCGCAAAGATGATTAGCAATTCCACCACAGTTCCCAAACCCCAGGCCGATCCGTCCCGTCAAACCTCTTTCCGAATCCATTTTCATTTCAAAACATTTTGTAAAACCAAACTCAAATCACGGTACATTGCCCCATTCCCAGTCCAGTACACTACATGCTCTAATAATACTATTTTACATTGCATAATTGATAAAAGCTACGAGTCCCACTTACCTGTTCTGAGCTTTCTATGTTTTACTGACTTGTACGACTTCCCGGAGTCCTCAAACCTTTCCACATCGGTTCATTTCCTAAAATAAACCAATTGTCATCAATTTAAGTCTAATATTCATTTATTAATACCCTAAATTGGTCTCATTCGAATCCGGAATCCCAAAATCTAATTTCTAACATATTTTGGCCATTTCACGCTTTTCGAGGTAAAACCCCGGTGTAAAGTCTCCTCCGACTTTCAAACTTCTCATTTTTCATAGAAATCTCTCAATTTCTATTTGTTTGGTCAAAATACTATTTTTCCATATTTTTCCCTATTTTTCTGGATTTTCTTTTCCATTTTTTTTCTTTTGTTTAAGGTTTGGTCCTGAACCGGACCGAACCGGGTTCGGCTCAACCGAGCCGAACCGGCCCGGTTCAGGACCTTCTTCCTCGCGAGATGAGAACAGAGCAGACGCTGTTCTTTTTTTTTTTTTTTTTTTTTTTTTTTTTTTTCCTTCGATTGGGGTTGGCTCCCAACCCCAACCCCAACTCGATTTGGCAAGGGAGACTACTCCCTTGCCGTCTCCACCCTCGGCCATGGCTTTCCGCCATGGCCGAGCTTATCACCCTCACAACAGTTACAACAACAACATCCACCACACCAACTGAAACAACAACACAACAGCACAAGCTTACCTCAATTTCATCTCTCCATCTCGAGCTCTCCTCATCGACGCGAGCCAGTGATCTCGCCTCCGCGTCCCGGCTCTCTCTCTCCTTCCTCTTCCTCACTGTTCGATCTCTCTCTGTTCTCATTTCTCGATTTAACGAGGGGAGAAGGCGGTTTGGTGAGGAAATGACCAAAATACCCTTGAGCTTATCTCATTTCTTTCTTTACTCCATTACCCTTTATGGTAATTTCACATTTTTCCAATATATTATATATATTTATATATACTAATTTATATATAAATATATATTTATCGATATCTTATGCCTAAAATTTCGGTTGGCACGCCAACGAGAACATCTCGGGCGTGCACACCACCGTATGTCCGACGCGTGTCATTCGTGACATCGTGTATCACACTGCCCCGACAATTTGCTATATTTTATTATTTTCTATTTTAATTTATATATTTATATATATCCATAATATATATAAATATATATCTATATCCATAATTACGCCCATAATTACGTAATTTCTACCGTCGATCACACTCAAGCGTCAACGCTATCTCGCGTCTCATGTGTGTCCACATGACCCACACATGGTATTAGACATTTCCTCGTTAGTCTGATTATTCACGTATATGTACTAATACACACCAAACAAACACAATACATCACACAATTCCACACACACGTTAGTCATGACAAATCGGGCTTAACCACGAGCCTAACTCGGATTAATTACCATTCGGATTAACACTAATCACCTGCTTAAAGTAACGGGTCGTTACAGTATGTGTACACCACAGTGGGGTGTTGTGTGCACATAACAGTGGGATGCATGTGACATGTGTGTGTGTGCACCACAGTTGGGGTGTGGGGTGTATTAGGTGTGGGTGCATTATTGTATGTGTGTTAAATAAATAAAAAGAGTGATGTGTATGGACATTTTGATTATAGGTTGTGGGCTTGTGTTAGGGCCCAACATAATGAGTACACCTTATGGCCCATAACAAGGGTATAAGATTATGGTAATGGGCTTGAGTAGTTAAGCCCAACAAGAGTCCAACAAATAAAACATTTAAATGTTTATGGAGATAGTGTTTGGGCTTTACAAGAGCCCAAAGAGGAATCAAATAGTGTTAAGGCTCATTACCTATGAAAATATGGATATGTTTACCGTATCGGTGAACTTTTTCCCAACGGTTTGAGTCACCTTAACAAATGGTTTTAAAACAAACTTATGCAAACCGCCTTAAGACTAAATGCTAGCCTTAAACTAATATTCGAGATTCAAAACCTTTATCAAGTAGTCGAGAACTCGCGGGGAACGTGTTAGAGTCTCGGAGTGGTATCGGGTTGTGATTAGTCAGGTCAGTACACACGTGCCTTGTATGTACGTATGTTAGTAGGCCAGTAAGAAAATAACATGTGATTTATACATTCCTCTATTCATTGATAATGTTGAATTGAGCCTTTATTTGAAATTTCATTCCATATTGTTTGTTGTATGTTCTTGGCATGAGTGTGTGTCTCGAAGGTATCATGTGGTTCCGCACTAGCTGGGACAACGAGGGTGCCTCCTGCAGGGGTAACTGACCACCCCTAGTGTTGTGTGTATTGGGCACTGGATTCGAGAGGTGTTGCGATGCCTCTCGATTTCTAGCTGCGCTAATGTTGCGACATTACCCGGGGAGATCTTGCGAGATTTTTGTCGTATTGCTGTGAAATTAGACCACTCATGGTGCGACGGCCCCAAATTTCGAGGCGGCCCCGTGGCTTCCCATTTCCCCTGCTCGTGCACCGGAAACGCCTGCCACGTCACTCGTCTGCCTTCGTACTTAGGTAGTTATAGTCAGAATTTAACAGCGGAAGAATTGTAAGTTTACCAAAATGCATTCATATTTATATATAAAAGTTTACTGATCAAACCTATAGTGGAAAACCCGGCTGTACTGTGCATACAGGCGATCAACTATAAGAGTATGTATACCAGTACAAGTGTGTATCCAGTTTCCCAACCCAAACGATAGTACAAAATATCAAAATATAGACATCATACGTACCAGCAGGCCTCGACGTAGGCAAGTCAGATGAAATCGCCGATGATCCCCTTGCCTCTGCTAGTACTAGGATCTGCGCTCAGCCACCACAAAAAGGCAGATGGCGAGCCCAGTAAGTAAAATCCCAAGGAAAACCACCGTGCATAAATAATGGAAATAATTAACGAGCCAATAAGTAGTGTTAAATAAACATGCGGAAAGAAGGAAAATATGCCAGACAACTGCTCAAAGTTAATCGCATGTATATAAACACATTGTTAGACAAAAGGGTGCGAACACAGCCACTAAGTGTGTACTAGGACCAGGAGCCCTGGTCGTGGCCCATGCCTCCGACCCTACGACTGTATCCCAGCGACATTAACCCTAGTGGGCTAATCGAACGTGTGAAATGGAGTCCAACTCGGGATGTCATCTACCGAGTTCCTAGAACACGCGCTACACACCTACCCAGCGACCTCAACTACCCGTGGATACATAGACGGTCCCATAACTGTCCCAGTAGGAATATAAATCACAGATTTTCAAGGAAATAAAGCTCAATGAAAATAAATAAGTAAATGCAGTAGTGGTGTTCAGTTGGGTTTTACGTACCCGAAAATACGCACTCTGACTTCCCGGACCCGTCAGTACGCCCCACCTAGCTCCCCAATGTCTGAGCTATGGTTTCCCGGTCCCTGAAGTCCATTTTATAGTGTTTTAAAATTTTTGGAAACATATTATATCATTTTAAAAATTTTCAGTTGTGGTACCTCTCCCGAGCTGGGTCGGGGTTCCAAAAATACCCGAAAAGTCCCGAAACCACTTTTCTACCTTTTTCTAATTTTCTATATTTTTCTAGAATTTTTTTTCCAATTTTTCTGATATTTTTCCCATATTTTTTTCCTATTTTCCAACAATTAAAACTGTTTTTTTTTAATAAAATAATAAAATAATAATAAAAATATTATTTAATTAATAAGGTGGGTCCACCGAACTGGGTCTGACCCGACCCAACCGGGTAGGCCCGGTTCGACCCATCTGGCCGGGTCCGGGTCAGGGCCCGGTCCAGGCCCACCCGGGTTGGGCCAGGCCAGTTTGGCCCGGCCCAGGGGTGCACGCATGCACGCACGCGTGCGTGCCCCCCTTCGTCCTCCTCTCACCAGAGGCGCACCAGCGCCTCTGGTTCTTCTCTTTTTTTTTTCTCAATCTTCTTCTCTTCTTTACTCCTCTTGATTTCTCTTCATTCTACCTCCATTGAAGACCTCTAAAACCTCAAAATTCCTCCACAAATTCATCAAAACAACCCCAAATTCTTGGATCAAAAATACATGCAAATAACCCAAAATTTATCAAATCACCTCAATTTTTCCACAAATTCAATCCAAATCGATGATATTCATCAAAATCCACCTCAGGAACATCTAATTCAGTAAAAACAGTATTGATTTTGTCCGAAAATCCAAAATTACCACAACAGCCATTTTAATGGAAAATCAACAAAAATGAAGGTAAATTACCTTAGATTGGTTGTTGTGAAGCTCAATCTCCTATCCAAACTCGATTTCGTCCCTCCAAACTTCGATTTCTCTCACAAAATCTCTCAAATCGTTTGAACAAAATCTCTCACGTGCACACGCATCTCGACGTAAATCCAATGGTCACTGAACACCCTGTGTCACCAACTTCTTGAACACCCTATCATGACACCATGTATCTCGAATTTCGTTGTTGTGCATCTCGATGACAATCCTAGGTGTACTGATTATTGATTTCAAACTATAGGACTTTATTATAATCCAACTGATTTAATTCATAACACCTATTCTAGTCATCAATAAATTTCATAAATTTGTGGATATGGTCACACTAATTCCCCGACCACTCGGCACCCCGTGCCCCGTGTTCGGCACGCTTCCCGAGGCGGTCCCACGCTTAGTGTACCCAATTTAATTTCCTTAGCTTAGCCTAAGCTTATATATTTACATTTTATTAAATAAATCCTCAACCATAACATGTTTAAATAATTTAAATCTAATTAACCCCAACGCCCGGCCTCACTGCTACTAAACCCCGCGTTGGTGCGTTCTCCGAACTAAAACCCCGGCTCACAACTCGCCCGACAATTTTATTTTAAATGCACACCGGTGACAGATAATACATCATTATCAAGAAAATGAAAATATCAATAAATCACCGAAAATTAGAAACAACAACAATACACAGTCAATACTAGGTCTAGAACATGCCTAATCTATCCGCGGCGTCCACGTGTCGTCCGAGCTGGCGTCCTAATCTGAAATAAGGTAAATAACGGCGTTAATAAAATAACGGGCCGTTACACATGGGCCTTTTTTAAATCTTAAAACATGCAAATTTCGATTGTTTATCTATCAGCCTGTTTATCATGCACTTGATTTACTTACTTTCCGGCTATTTCGTTTCCGCATGATATTTAAATTGCTTTACTTGTTAAATCATGAATTATTGTTATATTCTTCTGGTACTACTTTCGATTTCTTCAGTTGCTCACCGTCTAGTTTGTGACGGTGGGTGCAGATAGGGTGGAGAGCAGTAATGGCAAGGGGCCCTGCCTAGGAGACCTACTTTGAGGACTAGCAGCGGGGATCGGGAGACCTTATAGTATGTGTTTATGTTTTGCTTACTTGTATATCATTTCATACATATGTTTTGGGATTATTGAACTTGGCTTTTTTATGAAACTGATATCATGTATATATGTTTATCGAATTATACATGAATACCCGGGGTTTTCCACACTTAAAGAATTCCTATATTTTCCTTGATTGAGTTATTTCCCGTATTATACTTGTTTAGCCTTCCGCTGTGTATTACTGCGATAACTCTTTAATAAATTGTTAAAATTAATGAATCGAAGGCTGACTAGGCTCGTCAGGTTGCCGAGTGATGACTCGGGCTTTGCACGGGTCTAGGTCGGACTTACCCAATTGCACGAGAAATTGGGGCCGACACAGCTCTTACGCTGCTCGCACAAACCTGTGGAGCCCAAAGTTGAGATAGTATTCTCTCCACTTAGACCTTGGGATGAGATGAATTGTAGGATACCTGGTCTATAAGTTGAGTTGAACACATCTTTTGATTGATTCGTCACATTTAATTTGATTGATGAATTCAAGTCTAAAATAATTTTTTTCTTATTGTTTATGTTTCCTAGATAGTTTAATAAATCTACTACTTGTTTGTTTATGTTTCGAATCACCTAATTTACTCTAGTGTTATGTGTAACTATTCCCTGTAGATTCGATAAATCCGGTGCAAACACTAGTTTGCGCCACTATTACTACCCCAAAACCCCTACACTTGGGGTTCGCCATCATGGTGTTGTAGGGTCAGAACCCGGCAACGTCCCTTAAAATGTTGGTCTGGGGTGCCTTCTTCCCCAAATGTCGTGAGTGGCGCCGTGGAGACCAACTCTCTACGACGTAACTTAAAACATGACGTTCCCAGGGCCTCTGCTCTAGACACCATGACCGATGCCGTTGAGCTCAACGCGTTTCTCGCGACGTCCAAACCAGAATCTCAATTCGGAGTTTTTCGAAACCTCAGCTCGTGTTGCCGTGTTTCAAGCCTATCCAAAACTCATAGGGCATCCAACACAAATCAAAACATACCAAACACGGCTACAAATATCCGATTAAAAAATCACTACAAAAATCCTCAAAATTCCCAAAAATGATAAAAATCCCACACTCCACTCAACAACCATAGCAATAACTATTCCATGCTCCATGATTAACAACTCATCCACAAGACAACCCAGAAAATTCGAAACCTAAGTCGGTGTCCAAAAATATCGCGACGAAAACACAAAAAACGATCGTCCACACGAAGAGAATTGAGCGAGGATCAGAGATCTCACCTTATCTCACGTGGTTGGTCGATCCTTATTGTCGATTCTCGCTTGAAAATCCCAAAACCCTAAAACCCCAATATCCAAACCGATTTCGTTTGATGAGAAATAAGAGAAATTGAGAGAGAGAAAAAGGTGACAACCCACCTTATATACTAACCTTTTCATCCTCTTGCACCCACGTATCTCGAGGCACATCTAGGGTCCTCCTCCACACCAGCCAACAACTCTATACTCAACCTTGTGACTTCAATTTGTAACTCCCTTAGACTTGACATTGATTTCCTACTCAAACATATCCATTTCCTGAGCATTTTCGCACTCGAATTGTAACGACCCCAAAAATTTACTATTTGTGAATGATGACGTGTACTATATATTTATACTCGTATTTGAGTGGCCGAATTGTGAAGTCGCTAATCGAGTGGAAAACTAGCTGAGTGGGCATTGGTAAATGGGGTACGAGTACACGAGACTTTAAAACACTGAAAATGATTAATAAATAAGCCAATGGTAATTGAGCCGATTAACGATGAGAGACCATCGACGAGACCAAAACATACGATTCGTGAGTCGTGGGGTGTTTGGAGTGCGAGAACGTAAGAACGGGCCAGAGATTTGGTTAGTTAAGTGGTGCGTGTGTCACCTAGTGGAGTTACATTGAGAGGTGTTAGAATAGGTGGACAACTAAAGTGATGTTAGTTGGATCGACCTCGAGATGTGTGCGTGTGAGGATGATGTGTGGGCCTATATAAGGACTCCCCTACTTTTTTCCCATTTCTCTCCTTCTCTCATCTTTTTCTCTTTTCTTCTCCTCTCTTAAAACTTGGTGAGCAAGAAAGTGTGTGGACAACTATTGGAGGGTTGTCCAACCCGCCGGAGGGTCGCCAGAATGTCAGCCTCAGCCGAAGTAAGGTGAGATCTCAACCTCTTTGTCGATTCCTTATATTTTAAAGCGTTAGTTGTTGTTGGTGTCTCGCCGAAGACAAATCTGGTGAACCACCAGTGTCTCGGCATTCCCGAAGTGATCAACACGTGACATCGATGCCGGTGTTATGGTTTGAAGTGGTTTTGCTAATTTGGTTAGATTTTCGGATTTATTCATATAATTTGGATTTCTAATGGAATTCGGGCATCCCACGATGATCCGAAGTTGATTTCGGAGGTTTTGATGTTGAAAACATGTCGATGAGGATCGACCGAGTGGGGTGTGTTGAATAGAGTCATTTCATGGTCTGGTTTCGAAATTTTACAGAGTGCCGTGGAAATGCCACACGTCTATAGCACGGCGGCGTCACTCACGTACGCCTAACACAGAGTGGGTATTCCGAGATTTCGCTACAAGAAATGATGTGAGGAGTAAATCTTGGCAGTGTCTCCCAAAGAGTGTGAAATAGTATGGTTTTCCTTGTTTTGTTTTTTCATCTGACGGGCGTGTGTGTATGTGATATGAGTCACAACGTGTTTCAAGTTGATCAGGTTGGATGTGCCGTATGGGGCGTTCTCACGTGTTTCCCTTCACAGCGTGTGTTGGCATGAAGATCAGTTTTCGTGAGTGTGTGCATGGTTTTTGTGTGTTGTCGTGAGTTTGGGGTGTGCCGTGTTCAGATGAAAAAAATGAAAAAACCAGAGACGCGCGTCTCTGGTTGTTGAGGAAGAAGGGGCACACGTGCGACCCACATGGTGCATCCCTCCTCAACCGGGCCGAGCCAGACCTAACCCGACCCGACCCAGAAAATAATAAAATAATAAAAACAATTTTAAATTAAATAAATTATGAAAAAATAGGAAAATATGCGAAAAATCTAGAAAATAATATTTTGATGAAATAAATAGAAATTGGTGAATTTCTATGAAAAAAATGAAATATTCAAAAAATTTGAAAACTTTTGGGGTTATCATAGAGTTGTTTATTGACTATAAACCTAACCTATTGAGGTTCAAACCATTGACAAGTAGTTTGGGGACCCGAGCAAAGGTTATGATGTGATTCTATATCCTCTGTTGATTGTGATTGTTGAATTAATCTCATGCTTGACATTCCATTCTATTCCTTGGTTGTGTGTTCTTGGCATAAGTGTGTGTCTTGAAGGTACTTGCTGCCTGTACTAGAGGGATAAAATGCGGGCACTTCTGCAGAAGTGTGTGACCACCTTTAGTGATTGTGTAATACTAAATACTGGATTGTTGTGGATGTTGTTGTGGTTATCGATGTTTCGACATCGCTGTTGTGAATATTGTTGTGGTTTTAGACCACTTATGACCACTTTTGATTCTTGGAACATGCAAATTTCAATTGTTATCTATTTGTCTGATTATTACATGCACCTTGTTATATTTCCGCCCTTTTAATCTCCGCATGATTTTTGGATTGCTCATTGGTTAAATCTTGAATTACTGTTATATTCTTCTGGCAATACTTTCGATTTCTCTCAGTTGCTCACCGTCTAGTTTGTGACAATGGGTACATATAAGACAGGTAACGACAAGGAAAAGAGACCGACGATAGGTGACTTCCTCTGAGCGCTCATCGGGGACGATTTCTTTCCTTGTTGCGTAGTATGTAATTGTTTTTATTTACATATGTTGTTTTAAACATTATGGATATAATTGGGTTGTGAGGCTTGGATATCATGTATATGCCCTCATCATACTGTGGTCACTAGGTTTTACATGTTTATCTTGTATTCGAGGTTCCACATTTATTAGAAATTCCTGATTTCCATTTGAGTTATAAAATGATTATAGTTGAATTCCGCTACGTATTGATCTGATAAGTTTTATAATATAATAACTCATATTTTGAACTGTAAATGAAATAATTGAGGCTGACTAGACGTGTATAGACTCTTCGAGTCCTGACTCTTGAGCCTATGCGGGTCTAGGTCGGGCGTTCCTAATTGTTTTGAAATTGGGGCCGTTACACGAACCGCATATGTTACACAACACTTAATTATTAATTAATTTCTATTTTTTTCGTGTTTTAATTTAATTATCTCATACAGCTAATTACCCGACAACCGTTGCTCGATGCACGTAAGTCGTTTTTCAACACCGACGCTCATACACAAATGTCCTCACACGTTTGAGACATTGAAATTTACATTCGGTAATAAAATAAGTAATACAAACACCGAACAAAAATAATATACTTCAGTGTCAATGACCGAGAATTGGACACGTGTATCACGACAAGTGGGCCCACGCACAACCTAAAATGATACGTAGCACGAGTTAGATTTTAGGGCCGTTACATAATCCCTCTCTTAATTTGACCAATTTGATCTCTTGAACCCTTAATCTTCTCTGAATTCCAACCCCAACATGTTCAGCTTTGATTTTTGGTTTAGATATTCATGCAAAATAAAGCAAAAAAAGCTAAGTGTTGGTTTTTATACTAGTTGTTTCGTCACTAGTGCACACAGACATCTCCATGTTAATCTAATGGCCATGTCTCACTTCTAACACTCCACTATTTTCTAGCCAACTAACACACATTTGACACAAGCCTTAATGGGAATGTGTGTTAGCTTGTATCCCGAGGCATATCCATGTTTCTCAATTTTTGTTAAAACTATAAGACTTCTAATTTGATTTGCTTTGTATAAACAACATAGACCATGTAATAATTCATTTAAATCACATTTAAATAAATTTAGACTTACCACAAGACTAGCTACTTGATCCCCCTACTCGCACGCAACTCGAGGCACGTCCCTGCTCGCATCTCAACGCCTATAACTACAATTACCGACTTAATAAGTCTACACATATACATAACACTATGAATGCATCACAACAAATATAAAATATACCTCGACCATATGTCTCAGTCGTTGTGTATATCTCACGAGCGCGGTCCCACGTCACGGGTCGGTGATCTTGATTAATGAATTAAACAAGGTTTAGAAATTCAAGCCGTGACAATCACATATTAAAGAATATGCCCTTTCGTTTACAAACCATTCTGTTAGATGATATAGCGGGAGCCTCCCTCCCAAGAATGTGCACATTGTAGCGGGTTCATGTATCAACTGGGCAATTTGCCCCCATTTAATATATAAAAAAAGAAAATATAGAAGACATCATGGAACATGGATTTTCATGGTGCTTTCCATGTCATGAAAGGGATATCTCTCCTGCCCTAACTCGGTTTCCTTATAACTTTGGCATGACAGAAAGTGAAGATGGGGATGGAGATTTCATTTCCTACTATGCTCGACCCAACTTGCATCTAAATTTTTTTTTTTTTTTGGGCAATGCATCTATAATAAGTTGTAAATAAAAAAAGAATAACTTTCGGTCATCTTTTTAAAATTTCTTTCATGACATGGAAACAACAACATAACCTCAATCCCAAATTAACTGGGTAATTTGGGATTGATGTTGTTGTTGTTGTTGTTTCTATGTCATGAAAGAAATTTAAAAAGAGAAGTGCTACAATGATAATGAAAAGTCACATTCCAATACTCATTGACCCACAAGAACCATTGATGTCCACCTCAGACTGCGGGCACACACAAATTTCAATTCATAACACGCGAGTCGAGGCCGCATGGAGGGCCCTTGTGGACCAATGCGTGTTGGAGTGTGACTTTCTAATTGTTATTCTAGCATTTTTCATTTAAAAAAGATGATAACAATGGTTTGATATTCTATTCATATAGGATTTATGAGGATGACTATAAGCTTATGCTCGTGGATATACTACAAGATCGAAAATTATTCTTTTTTTACTACTAACTTATTATAGATGCATTGTGCCAAAAAAAAAAAAAAACTTAGATGCAAGTTGGGCCGAGCATAGTAGGAAATGAAATCTCCATCTCCATCTTCGCTTTGTGCCGTGCAAAAGTTATAAAGAAACCGAGCTAGAACGGAAGAGAGATACCCCTTTCTTTATCCTATTGGATCGATTTAGAAATTTCTCACTTAGGAAATAGGAATATTCCCTTCTCCACTCGCATCCTTAACACACGGTAATTACATTGTAGAAATTATTTATTTTCTGCCACTTTCTAATTGATTACTGACTTTTTGTAAGAGAAGATTTTTCTTGGAAAAATTATAGTCGTACATTTATTTATTTATTTTTTATTTTTTGTTGTTGGATAAAGAAAGACATTGAAACTAATTTGGGAACAAAGAACAGTAACTGAACAAGTGAAATTAAAGAACAACCATTAATGCTTCACCCACATCAACTGCAATGTCACCAATTATGCCTTATACAACAACTCCACAAAGCAATGTACTTCCAGGACAGCTAAAAATTCAGAATCAGATGTTTTTAATATGATCACAAGGTGAGTGTGATATAGTCTTTGTTATCTAGTACACATTTCATATTCAAGGTTGCACTTACCTAGGTTGTGTGTGCAATCACTCACTCTGCACAAAGCAAGCAAATCTGTACAACTTAAGCACTTGTGTTCTTCTGTTCTGCTTATGCTCTTGCCAAACCAAGATTCATTTCATTGTTTAATCTGCATTTCAGTTCTCCCATGACCAGCTGAGTTGGGCCTTGTGTAAAAGTGTCAGCCAACACCCCACGTGCCTTAAAATAATTGACAAACCACTGCACCAGTAAGAATTAAGTTAATTTTTTTTAGATATTTAGTGGTGTCCAAAATTTTTTTTTTTTTTCTTTTTCAGACCCTTCTTATTTCGATTCGATTAATCTATTAAGATTTAACTTGACATCCAAATAATCCAACTTATAAGTTATAATGTACATATAGCTACCATAATTAGATTTAACAACCTCTGCTTAAATAAGAATTGACTATACAACGCATTGTTGGGATGTGTGATCAAAATATAGTCACACATCTATGTGACTTCATAAAAAAAATATTTAAGTGTTGAGCTTTATCAAGTAGTAGCAAGGCCTTTTCAAGATGGTTAAAGTAGGGATGATATTGGTACTAATGAGATTTATGAACTTGTGGATACATGCACTGTAAGCCTAGGGGCAAGTAAGTGTCCTAAATCACATAGCCCACCTTGGGGCTGGTCCTTGGTGGGCATCTCTAACTTTTTCTTGAAAAAGAGGAGAAAAAAAAAGCAAGCACAAAAAAGTGTTTTCATTTGATTCTTTAATTGAATATTACAGAAATTTTGCACCAAGCAGCCCTTAATCTCCATATCCTTCATGACAAAGGAACTTTGGTCCTTTATCACTCCAAATGACTCATCTCTCTTTAACTTTATCTCATCTTAAGAAGCTTTTCTCCTACACTTCAATGTTTCCATGTCCTTTGAGCGCGCGCGCACACACCCCATTTTGTTGCTGAAACTATTTAGGGGTCTTCACCAAAACTGTGAAATTCATCTTGCTTTGATGGGCTGATGGCCATGTCTGCTTCAAGTGCTTTGATCATCTTCTTTGCTCTCCTCCATGTTCTCTCAGTGTGCTCTTCAGGTAATTAAGCATGGTTCATAAACAATATATGCTTTTTTTTTTTTGAAACCCATTAACAATATATGCTTAATCACTTGTTTTCTTCATAGATGTATGTGATTTTCTTGGCAAAGCCAAGAATCTATTCTTGTGTGGATGAGTACTTGTTTGATGTATTGAATTAGATTCCTGCTTTCATCATAGAAATTCTGAGATAGGCCCATACTTACTTTCTAGAATAGTATCTTCCAAGTCATAAAAATTATCTAATACAACATATATATATATATATATATATACCAGCAATGATTAATAGTCTTTTCCATGAAACTTAACAGTGATTTTAGTATAAGAGAGTGCAACATATACATACCTGTTCTTGTAGGAGAACAAAGGCCACCCTTTTCAATTATGGAGCTTTGTTGCAGATGACAAGGTTTTTGAATATGTAATTCATCTCATAAAAATCTATGGATACAGGGTAGATCATTTGATTGGATTGATACTCGAAGAAGGCAAGTCAATCCCTTTGTTTCAAATGTCTATATATGTGGCCTTTATTGAGAGGTTTCATTGATTATGTAGAAAACGTTTCGTCGGAAGAATTCATCATGGAGCAAGAGCAAACGAGGGGAGATCATTTTTTCCATTCATTCAACAGAAAACTCAACAACATTCACAGACATATCTCAGAAGCACAAAAAACTACTCTCCATGATGCCTTGTATCCACCAACAACTTTCCCTGAAACTCCAGTGACAAACCCAGTGACAACTCCAGCGAATCCCACACCGACAATTGTCACGGTCTCGCCTACAAACCCTTCAACCACACCGATTCCGATTCCATCCACCACGCCTATAACTGTTCCTCCAATAAACCCTGTTAATTATCCCCCTCCGATCACGGTCCCTGGAACCACACCAATGACCAATCCTGTGACCACAAACCCGTTTTCCCCTCCAGTCACGAACCCTGTCACAACGCCAACAACTAACCCGGTGATGATGCCTCCAGCGACGACTACTACTCCTACAGGTTCTGGGCAGTCATGGTGTGTGGCCAAGTCTGGGACACAAGAAGCACAACTTCAGACTGCACTAGATTATGCTTGTGGAAGTGGTATTGCTGATTGCACTTCTATACAACAGACTGGAAGCTGTTACAATCCGAATAGTCTTCAGTATCACGCCTCCTACGCATTTAACAGCTACTATCAGAAGAATCCGGTGACTTCTAGTTGCGACTTTGGAGGAACTGCCATGATAGTTAACATCAATCCAAGTAAGAGTGTTTCTAGTCCAAATGTTAATATTTATATCTCACAATTGTTTGAACATTATAACAACTTTGAAATTTAAACAGGTATTGGTTCTTGTGTTTACCCATCTTCGTCAACATCAGCGGCAGCAGCAACAGCTGCAACAACGGGAGCTGGCACAGGAGCAGGAACAGTAATAGGGTATATAGCGTGTCATGGAGAAAATGTAGAATCTTTGCTTCACAAGTTACAAATCTTTTTGAAGTTTTGAAAACTTTTTCAATCTATTTGCAGGCCGGGTTCACCATCGGTGTTGAATGCTAGCAACCCTGCTGCGGGCACTATGCCCCTTTTCGGGACTGAACCGCCCCCCAGCGACGGCACAACAATATCCACTTCAGTTCGCGTAGGCCCTATGTGTCAATGCATTGTATTGACAGCATGCATCCTCACTGCAAGACTCATTTCAAGCCTGTAATCATCAGTTTTGGAAACAACAAACTAAGAGTTTGATTTTCAGCAACCAGACCTCTAAGTCATCACTCATCAGGTATATTGTACAGTTCTTTGATAGGAAGAATACATCAGAGAATATAGACCTTTGTACCAACACCATATATATTCCTACTTGATTACCTGTTTGTTTGTAATGGGGCTTAGATGCTAATATATATTTGTAGTTACCAGTCATTTCCTATTGTTGATCTCATTAACATGAATGATAAGCTTTTTTGTATTTTATTTATTATAAGTGATTTTTTTTTTCAATTATACAATGAAGGAAAACAAATGAATATGCCTTCGCATAATCGCATAGGTATTTATGGAAAAGAGGAAACATATGAATATGCCTGAACCCTTCACGGCATTATGAAAGAGCCAAGCGAAAGAGTGCTGTCATCGTCTTGCGAACACCACCATGACCAACATCGACATGGACACCAGAATCTTGAAGTAAGAGCTTTCCCAGAAGTTTGGCTTGTTGATTACAAAGGTTCCTCTTTGTTTCATTGCTGACAACTGCTCTCCAAGTTCTTTCAAAACTTTGTCCTTCCTTTCTCCCATCTGCCATAATTCATTAACAATGAAACTAGTGATTAATGTGCAATACAAGGTGCTATCTGATTGAAATAAAAGCAAAGCAGCTATACCATTTGGAGTTTCTGCGTATCGGACTGCGCTTCTTGAAGCGAAAACTCTAACTTAAGTATCCTCTTCTTCATTTCCTGATTGGATCTACGGTGTTTCTCTAGCTGTTAACATGTTGATATTCTCAATCAAACAGTACGCGAAAAACTTGCAAGCATAAGTGAAGCTCAATAAACACACATACCTGTGATTTGAAGTCCTTGGACACTAACTTCCACTGAGCAGCCATGATCCTCATCTCATCTCTCAATTTGAAGATCTCTTCATTTTTAGCAGTTAAGCATTTACTAATCTCCTCAAATTTGTTTGGCAAAAATCACCCATGATTCTCCTCAGCTCTAAGTTCTTGCTAGCCAAAGCTTTAGCAATCATTTGCATTATCTCCTGTTCCATGCTAAAAACCTCATCCCTAAGTTGCCGATGAGAAGCTTCCCTTACTTGTGAATCCTTCTGGAGAAGATCTATTTGGTTTCCTAGCCTATTAATGTAATTCTCACGCTCTTGCAATGAAATATTTTTTCCATTTATTTCCTCCAACAATGCTGAACACTGAACTTGCGCAGAATGAGCAGATGAAGCATGTTCTTCTGCTGTTGCTTTAGCAGCAGAAAGGTGCAACTTCACGTCCTCCAATTCCTTCAAGTACTGAGAGAAGAAACAATGCCATGTAAGTAAAAATCTACAGGCCAAGTCAAGAGAAATTTAACAAGTAAAAGTGAATAATGCCTGTTCGAGGAGACGAAGATAATGAACCACATTTTAAAGGTTCTTCATAACTTCATTAATAGATTTAATAACCAATTTCTGAAGCTTCACATGGCTGATAATGATACTTTTCTTTTCTTCTAAGACGTGCTAAACGCACCTCAACTGTGTATAAGGGCGAACCAATGTATATATATGTTAGTGAAGCGCACAAGAGTTATTCAGAGTTATTCTCAAGGATCAAAAAAATTCATTCGCTGGGTTGCCCTTATGCATAGCCGTGGTGCCTTTAGTGCGACTCTTTCTTTTCTCATCGATTTAATTACCATCAAACCACAACATGCCCATTGAGGCTCGAACTCCTAACGAACACAAGTGACGCCATAGAAAACCAGTGAACTACCCACTAGGTTGGTATAATACGTTTCTTTTTTGAAGCCAAAGTAAATGGATTTTATTGCAACCACCCACTAATAAATCAATGAGAAACGGGGGTGTAGCAAATTTACTCAATTCGATCTGATAAAGAACTAGGCTACACTATGGACCGCTAAATTCGCTGATCTTCAACATAAAATCCTAAACTAATAGTGACAATCAATCAGTCTGTTAAGACAACTATTAGGTCTACAATAGCTCACTATAGCAATAGCATATGAGAATCACATAGAATTTTCAATGTGAAGAAACATAATTTGGAGTTCTCACCTTCTCAGCATTACAAGCTGACTCCTTCAACTGCTCACTCTTCTCTTCCAATCTCTTCTCCAACCTCAGCATCTCCACTTCCATCTCCACAGTCCTTCTCTCTGCCACCTACAACAACAAAAACCCAAATGGGAATTTAATCAAACACACCAAAAACCCAAAACACAAATCAAATTCACCAAACCACACACACACGCACACACACACACAGACCTGTCTCGTCTCGGCTTCTTGGGCAATCGATTCTTCTCTCGAAACAAGCCTACTGCGCACGTCTTTCAGCTCCGCCGCGAGAGACGCTACGCTGAGTCGAAAACTCTGTTTCCTCTCACAGAGGTCTTTCAATAGGGGGTCCAATGCTGTAGAAGATGAACTTGATTGTGATGATTTGTTGGAATTTGACATTTTTGATGAAAACCCAGATGGGATTGATTGAGAAATTGAGTTTGGATTGTTGGTTTTGGAAATCAAAGAGAGATTGTTTGGGGATTTTGGGTTTTGGATTGACTGAACTGTAGATGACAATGACAAAGGTGGGTGCTTTGGCTACCAAATATATGTTGTGGACACTCTCTCCATTGATGATTTTTTGTTGTTGAATCTCAACGGTCTGTTGTTGAAGTCTCATCGTTCTGTATAATAATTCAAATGAAACGGTAGTTTTTGAATTCAATCTATGCATTTGGTATTCACCAACCACAGTAACTGCCTACATTACTCTGGATGTTTTTTTCTTGGTAAAACTAGGTAAAAAAACGTTTTTTTTTTTTTTAAACCAATTATTCTCTCTTTCATTCTAATTAGCTTATTAAGTAAGCAATGGCCATCATCATCTAGTGTATTAAATCGAGCATAGTGGAAGAGTTTTTATTGATAAAACTAGGTAAAAACTTTAATTTTTAAAAATTCCAATTATTCTCTCTTTCACTCCAGTTAGCTTGTTAAGTATGCATCATTGTCATTAAGTGTATTAAATCGAGCAAAGTAGAAGAGTTTAAATTCATTTAGCAGATTCTAGCTATTATTGATTGGAGAAGATTTTGCAAATGAAATTCCCATACACAAATTAACCTCCAATTTTCTCGAATAAAAACAAATATATAGAATGAAAATTTAAGTTTAATTGAACATTTACCACTACGTAAAGTAGTAAAAATTAGAATTCATGCCTATGGTATTTGAAATGAAGAATCAATAAAGACAACATACCCGACAAAGTCGAGAGTAATGTTTGCCAGAATCAAAGATCATATTGTGTGGTATTCCTTGCCGTCACTTCCATTATTATCATTATCAATGCGACACAAACTGTAATACAACAATAACAATAACATAGCCTCAGTTTCAAATTAATTGATGTCATCTACATAGATCAAACTCTTCCATTGTACTTGATTTAATGTCATTGATGGTGAGCTTTCCAAACCATTCAAATCCCTCTTCAAGCAATACGTCTCAAGTTAACTTCGATCTGCCCCTACGTTGTCGAATTTTTCAGTTTCTATTGAGTAAAGTTTTTAGTAGGGCATATGTAGGTTGTCTTTGCAAGTGTTCAAACCACCGCAATCGCCCTTCCCTAATCTTTGTGTCAATTGGATCAAACAACACAACTGTGATGTTAAAAAAAATAATATATATCAACTATGTGAAAAGAAAAGTGGAGTTTAAATACAAACAACTGCACCAATATCATCTACATAGCATTTGGTTTGGAAGAACTCTTCTAGCCTCTTGGATCACATAAGAGGATTTACACACAGAGAGCAACCCCAAGGACAGGCATATATACTAAGCAAACAATATCAAGAGAAAAAAAAAAGAATTACAAAAAGAATATCATAAGAAAAAAACAAACCCAGGATGATATTTTCTTCTCGGCGCCTAAGGCATTCCCGTATCAATCCAACGAACAATCTCCCGTTGCATAGCTGCAGAAATTACGTCAAGAGTTTGGCGGCTGACAAAGATAGTAATTTCCTACTTGGAGCGGGAGGTGCCAACCCAGGAATGTCTCTGTTGTCTTTGTTGTTCGGGTTGACAATCTAAAAGAACACAAACAAAGCTTGGTGAAAAATCTTTGCTTGAATTGCAAAAAATCAGAAAAAGTGAGATTTCAGATTGAAAGAATCCGATCAAAGCACATACAATCTTAAGAGCACAGGAATATGGTTATATTTCATTTGATTTGTTAAAAGCCACTGACGCCACTATCTGTCAAAGTGCTGTCAATAACTCCAACATTGTATGTAGCATACAGAGATTTGGCGCAGTAAAACATGTAAATGAAGATGCCTAGTGCAGACAACATTTATGGAAAAGATATCAATACATGAACAAGTACATGCACTTGGTGGCAAAAGTTTTGAACGCCATACAAGAATTTTCTGCCACCACTAGCTAGGTTATTTGTAGGGGTGGGCAAACCGCGGTTTGATTTGGAAAACCACCAAACCGCGACCAAACCGAGGGTCTACGGTTTGGTGATTTTCCAAACCGCAACCAAACCGCAGATCACCAAAACCGCACCAAACCGAACCGCGGTTTGCGCGGTTTGGTCGGTTTGGTTGCGCGGTTTTCATGCAATTTATTTTCGGGAAAAAAAAAACCAAACAAAAAAAAAAAAAAAAAGCCAAAAAAAAAAAAAAAAGCAAGCCAAAAAAAAAAAAAGCAAGCAAAAATGAAAAAACAACAAGCCAAAATGAAAAAACAGCAAGCAAAATGCCCTCGGTTTGGTTTGTATTTACCAAGATGTGAGATTTGTGGTTTTTTTTTTAATTTTTAAGGTTTTTGGTTTGTATTTACCAAAATGCCCTCGGTTTGGTTAAACTGCGGTTTTCTCAAAATGAAAACCGCGACCAAACCGCGAATCTGCGGTTTGGTCGTTTTCCAAACCGCGACCAAACCGCGAGCTTCAAAAACCAAACCAAACCGTGCAGTTTGGTCGGTTTGAACGGTTTGGACGATTTTTTGAAAACCGCCGCCCACCCCTAGTTATTTGCATAAATAATTGGAGATGAGCCCATCCTTGTCAATCTGTGATAAGTTCAATCAAAGGAATATTTTCTACATGTTGACATGGAAATGAATATGATTGTTATCAGCCAAATATGATCAACTTATTTTCTATTCTTTCTTTCTTACAACATTAATTAAGAATATCATATTTAGATAGCTATACAACTCTCAAAATAAATAGAACTTTTAAATGCTTAAATGAAATAGAATATTAAGTTCCCGTGTCTGAAATATAATTTTTCTTCATGGTCATACAACATTGAACCAGGAACTTCTTAAGAGACTTCGACAATTTACAAATACACTACCGACTTTATAAAGAAGAAAAATAACTGAATGAAAGGAAGATAAAGTCAGTTCTAGTGACTACCTTGACAACAATGATGGCGATCACACTGCACACAATTAGAAGCAGAAAGAGCATAATACACTTATCAGTAGCCACCTGAAACAAAACTTGGGTATTTAGATAAGATTACAAAAAATGTGTAAAAATGTTGTAAAAATGTTGTACTACTTGTATATGAATAATGAGGCAGGAGAACATTTGAGCAAACCTTTCTACCAATTTCCTTCACTAACTGGGAGGCCTTCTTGATTGAGAATTGAACTGTATCGAGCTCATTTACAATTCGACCCATTTGTTCAGTCTGCACTTTGAGAAAAGACAGAGCAATGTAAGTGAGGAAAGATAGCTGAAAAGAATAACCTCCATTGAATATAAATTCAAATTGTTACTTAGGAACTTACTTGGCCCTTCAATTTCACTCCAGTTTGAGCTCCCACCTCGATAGTATTCTCTACAACCTATTCAGAATCTATAAGGTAAGAAAAATAACTCATGCAGGAAGAATAGAAAATTAAAAGACTTCAAGGTTGAGGTTAATAATATACCATTTTTGAGCGCTCAATAGCCTGATCAGTCTCATCCATCTTCTTCTTCCCCGCATCAATAAGCTCTTGGTTAGACATGGCTGCATAATAATTCATTTCAGCAGCAGCCAGCCAACAACTTAATAAATTAACAGCTAGAACTAAGGGGTTGCTTGATGGTCCTTATTTCAATCTCCATGAGCGATTTCCATGCTCTTGCAAATCCAATTGAGAAACAAATGGATATACTATATCAGCATTTATAATATATAAACTCATTTCACGTGTTTATGTTAATTCTTTTTAAAAGAATCAATTAATAACACAAAAGAGGAGCAATCAAATCTAACACGAAGCCATTTGAACATCTTCTTCAGCTCTAGGTTCCTCAATTCCAGTTCCTCCTTCAAAGAGCTCAACTCTTTTATTACCAATGCTACTTATGTACCTGCAGTCCATCCAATTTAAAAAATATATACATTAAAATAAAAACTTGAGGAATGTTACTAACGAGGAAAGCTCAAAAACAATGCACACTACTATACATGCACAGAAGAATATGCAAACTGAACTGGACGCATAAACAACTGTGAATACCTAATTAACTCCTAGACACAAAAGGCGAGTGTGTCTCTACTCCCACGCATTTTATGACTTTATAATGTGCATTAAGAATAGATAAATATAAAAACTCTCCTTTAGAGATTTAGATTATGGAACTTAAGCATACTGGGCCTACCAGCTAAATAAATCGTCTCAGGTGAGCTAATAAGCATGCCAAGCTATAACATACAAGCACTTCCAACTGCACACTTCCACAACAAATCCTCAATCTCAACTGTACTCTTCCACAAACTTTGAAAATCAAGAATTGGAATAGATGGTTTTCCGTTCTTTATAAGAAAATGCACAGCTAAGCACTTAAGCTTGTAGAATGGCATGCATGAATATTAACCAATTGAAAACTCAATCAGATTGCAAAACTCGTCTGCTATGCCAGACAAATCCATGCAAGTTTGCGTACAAAATCCACTCTGTTTGCCCAAAATGCAAAAAAACAAATCACAAACTAAAATCTTGCACTTGTGCAAATCAAGATGTGCATATTTTTGTATCATTTGTGCTATGAGGATTTGAAGTTCCAAAATCCACAAGGTTTATTAGCATTGAGGCTCCGCTGGTTTCAAATGGGAAAAAAAGTTAAAAGTTTTCAAGTGAATCAACAAGGCAAAATCAGCATTGTTCCAACTCCATTCATTCTGCTAAATACCAAAACAATGATATTGACTTACGTTTTTCTTAACGTGACAAAAGAATTCAGCTCTTTGATCTGCAGAAATACATAATATTCAGTCAAAATGCAGAAATTTCAGCAGATGCCCAAAGCAAAAGTTAAAAAAAAAAAGAGAAAAATAAAACACAATCCAAACAACTAACCATCGATTGTTTCCTCTCATTAATTTGCTCATTAACTTCAGGAGGATTTCCACTTTCCTCATCTTTAGATTCACGATCAAACTCCTTTATCAAGCTAAAGAAAGAAGAAGATCTAGTTAATCAACGATACCCTCCAACAGGGACAAGACTACAAAATTAGTAGTCCACAACACGCTAGCATAATAAGATACAGTAAAGATTGGGTGACAGAGTTTTGAACCACGCATTTGCTACACAGTTATTGGACTTCATTGAATTAAACATTGTGGTCTGCATACATGCACCCTATATATTTGCCGTAGAGTCCAAAAATTGTGTAGCAAATGTGTGAGTCAAAATTATGTAACCAATCAATTCTCAATAAGATTACATGCATATGTATGTGAGAGTGTGTATGTGTACCCAAGAAAAATATGATCCAACCAAAATAGACAATGACGAAGCCAAGAAGATATACAGTTAGTCAGTCTCCGACTCACCGCTTACACTCCCTCATTTTTCCAGTGAGCTCCTCCAACTGTTTACTTTGTCTATTAGGATCTTTCATCTTGTCCAGCTTCTGAAACCCATTTCTGCAAAAGCATGAAGAGGTAAAAACATTAACCAGACATACGTACACATCATCATCATCATCATCAACAACAACAACAACAACAAAGCCTCAATCCCAAATTAGTTGGGGTCGGCTACATGGATCAAACTCTTTCAGTGCAATTAATGGCGTGCTTTCCAAATCCTTAAAATCCTTCCTAATCAATCCGTCCCATGTTGCTTTGGTCTACCCTACACTTCAGATTTCTTCAGTTTCTATTCCACATACACTTACACATAGTAAAAGATAAACAACCAAAACGAGCCCGTAAATGTTTCCTCTATCAACACCAACACTAAAGAATCACATGATAGGGTCTTCACATTTCCTTTTCTACTAATTTTTGAAATTCTCATACTTGCTCAAGTTCCTGCCTTTCATCAAATTTGAAATTTTTACAGCCGACGCGACTTGATTACCGCAATCAACACTGCAATTCAAGCCAAGCAACTAAATTGACAACTCCCAATTGCACTGTTCAACTCAATTTCCCCATCTTTGGTGATCAAACACTAATCAAACACAAACAGTTGATCAATCGAAGTAACAAAAGCGAGGGATCATACTCGATTGCACGAAAACTGTCGCGAATCTCTCCGTGAATCTGCTCAAGCTGCGGACTCATCTGCAACTCGTCGTCCGCCATAATTACTTCGAAAAATCAAAACTTGCGAGAGATACGGATCAGTTGCGCGACCAATTGAAGGAAAGAAGATCGCTTTGGGATCGAAGACGCTTTGATAAGTGAAGAGAATTGGATTTCGAATCTTCTAGGGTTTTTGGAGATGAAAACCGCGAAATAGAGTGAGAGCGCGAGAGCGCGAGAGCGGTTGTTTTCTGGTGCGGTTGTTTTGATTGCCAAGTGATTGTGTCTCACTATTGGTACGTGCATTGGTACACAATGGTTGGGATCATTCGAACACGACTCTCGGTGTATATTGAGAGTATTTCAACCGTTGTAGTAAATGTGTGTGTGTTAAGTTTGTTACTCGGTATTTTTCCTATTTGGTTCACTAAATCTTGGTTTCTTTTCTTATCCCTTGACTTTAGACTTTAGTCAGCCTAGTCAATGTCTCACAACATTGCTTGTAACAGTAAGAATTTTTTTTTTTGAGATATGATTAATGCAATTTTTTTTTAATAATTTCGCGGCTTTTATATATTTTGTCGAACTTGAATGTTGACATGAAAATTATTTACTAGTACAATTCATATATCTCTCTTACATATAAAAATCTAATTACAAATCAATTAAAATGTGGCGCTAAAGCATCTCTATTACAATGATTGAGAAATCAGTTGCTATGCCTTGTTTGGTTAGAAGTGAAATTATCTCTAAAGAGATAACTTGTAGGGAGTTGAAACTAATCTTATTTGGTTGTCTAACTTTCGTGCAAGTTATGTAACGGCCCGTTATGACACCAAATGGGACGGCACGTGGAAGCCATGGGTAGGCTGGGCAGGACTGCATCTAGGTGTTTTATGTATGTAGGTTGTAAATTCTGTGATGTAATTGATAATATAGTCATCACAGGTGTGTATGTATATTATTTTGGTTTGGGCGAGATTGAGAGCCGGGGTTTAGTCGTGATTGACTCGCGTGAGTAATACGGTAGTGTGCACGCCCGAGTACACTCGTTGGCGCGCACGGCAGAATTTTATAGGCGAAAATATAGGTGAGTGTGTATATTTATATATATATATAAATATATATACATATTAAATTAGAAAATAAAATAGAAAATGTGAAATTACCATAAAGAATATTATGGTTGTTAAGAAAAGAGATAGACATGAAGGGCATTTTGGTTATTTTACTGGAAATTTATCACCGCCTTTTCTCTCTCTCGATAAATCAGAAAAAAAAAACAGAGAAGAAGAAGAAGAACGAGCAGATGAGGAGAGAGCCGAGGAGAGAGCGAAGGAGGTGAGCTCGTGACGTCGGGATCGAGGAGATCAAGGTGAGCATGTGTGAGTTGAGTTGTTTGGTGTGTTGTGGCGTTGTGTTGTATGGGGTGGAGGTGGTGAGCTCGGCCATGGCCGAGAATTTGAAAACAGTCGAGGAGGGGGACGACGTGTGGTCTTCCCACCCTCTCGATTCCATTAATGGAGGGAAAAGAAAAGAAGAAAGCAACGGGAAAAAGAAAAAAAAAATAGAGCAGTGGCTCTGTTTTGGCGAAGTGAGGTAGAAGAAGGTGAACCGGGCCGGTTCGGTTCAACCGGTTCGGCTCGGTTCACACTCAAAATAGGAAAAAAAAAAGAGAAAATAAAGAGAAAATGGAAAAGAAAATCCAAAAAAATAGGGAAAAATATGGAAAAATAGTATTTTGACCAAATAAATAGAAATTGGGGAATTTCTATGGAAAATGAGAAATTCAAAAGTCGGATGAGACTTTATACCGGGGTTTTCACCTCGAAAAATGTAAAATTGACATAATATGTTAAATTGAAGCTAATTCAATGATAAATAATCTTAGGTACATTTAAGGTGATACTTTTGATTTGTTGGGTGGTTATTGGAGCTAGACCGAGGGTTGGTTGGATTTCGGGGTTGTTGGAGTGTGAATTGAGGTATGTAAAACCCAATTGAACACCACTATTGCATTTACTTATTCTATTCGTTGAGCTTTATTTCTTTGTCAATCTAAATCCGATTGTGATGGGAACGGTAACGTTCCGGCTGTTTTTCGGCGTGTGGGGTTTGTTTTTCTCAAATGTATTGGTGACTAGGATACAGTCAGCGGGGTCATTGGAGTAGGGTATGATCGGACCACTGATCCTAGCTTCACTGGCGGTATTTATTGCACACCCATTTGTTATCTTCGTGTTGGTATTCATGCATTTCCTTTTGAGCAGTTGCCTGCGTTATTTCCTTAATTATTGCATGATTATTTAACACTGCTTATTGGTTTCCATTTATGTTCATAAATTGAAATGCATGGTGGTTTTCCTTGGTTTTTTACTTACTGGACTCGTTATCTGATTTTTGTGATAACTGAGTGCAGTTCCTAGTACCAGCAAGGGTAAGGAGGTCGTTGGCGATTACATCCGACTTACCACTTCAAGACTTGCTAGTACGTGTGCTAGTACATTTATGGTTTTGATATTTTATAGTATTTTGGGAATGGGGAACTTGTTATTACTATATTTGTATATAACACAGTTTTAGTTAATCGCATGTATGCATGTACAGTTCGGGATTCCACTGTAGGTGAACTAATCAATACTATATTAAAGTAGTTGACTGTATTAAGGTTTTCCGCTGTGAAATGGTAATTTATGGATAAAATAATATGAAATTCATGAACATCACTTCACAGAGTATATGTGGATATACTGATAGCTGAGGTGGATGAATAAGTGACGTGGCAGGTACTTCAGAAACATATGCTTTGGAGAGGTATCTGTTGCACGGGGCGACCTGGAAATTTGGGGCCGCCACAGTTTGGTATCAGAGCAAGGTTGATAGGGCCTTGAAGTAAATAAAGGAAATGAAAAAGAACATAAACTTTAAACAAATTAGATGTGGAAACCCGATGAACTGCCTAGAACTTTAGTTGGGAAGTGAACGAAGTGGGTAGAATCAGTATTGTTATTTGATATATGTATTTGTTGGATATAAGTACATATTATGCGCATACGTATATTGGAAACTAAGTGGTTTACGTAAATTGGTGCAGATCATCATGGATGGACAGACCCCTACTACTTCTCCTACTACTCAGCAGGAGGTTGGGGAGCCAAGTGATCATACTAGTAGGGAGGTAGCAGATTTACGAGCTATGGTGCAGAGGGTTACTGATCAGCAACTACTACATCAGACTCAGATGGCTGAGTTGATGGAGTACATACGAAGTTCGCGAGTACCAGTAGTAGCACCCATTGTTGAGTTAGTTGCACCTACCACTCCAGCAGTGATTGCACCAGTTGATGACATACAGGCAGCTGGGATAGAGGCAGAGAGAGAGAGAGAACTGAGCCTCTTGGGATGACAGCTGAGACTACGGAAGTAATACCAGCTACCATTGAGCAACGTGTCGGAGGTTCGACTGCCAGAAGTAGGATGTCTGAGGCAGCGAAGATGTTGAAAGATTTCATGAGGTTTAACCCTACATATTTCACTAGAGTTAGTGATCCTGAGGTTGCCAGTCGATGGCTGATGACACATCGACGTTTACACCAGATGCTGGAGGTACCGGAGGCAGACCAGCCACGTATATCCGGTTATTGCTTGAGGGGTCAGGTAGCAGTTTGGTGGACCACCTACACGGATACACATACTACACCAGTAACGTGGCGGAGTTCAGGCAGATATTCCTCGATGA
This sequence comes from Stephania japonica, assembly GCA_039657345.1. NCBI lineage: Eukaryota > Viridiplantae > Streptophyta > Magnoliopsida > Ranunculales > Menispermaceae > Stephania > Stephania japonica. Next base: position 73,544,774 of record CM077557.1, read on the forward strand.
ATATATTCCCACGGAGGTGCAGTTGAGATTGAGGGAGCAGTTCTTGAGTCTGAAACAAAGTAATACGACAGTGTCGCAGCATATGGACAGATTTAGATACCTTATGTTGTATGCCATGGATGTGGCAAATATTGAGAGACTTCAAATCTACTATTTTATCCGTGGTTTGGATGAGAGGATCGAAGGTGTGATTGTCGCAAGTGGAGCTGAGACATTGCAGATTGTTTATGAACGGGCATTAGCTCACGAGACATACTTGCGACATCGGGGTGAGCTTAGGGACAGGTATGGCTAGAGTTCACGTTCAGACCAGAGGCCGAAGAGACGGCAAGATCACTTTGATCGGCCGAGGTAGGATCAGGGTAGACGAGATAGACGTCCAGAGCAGTGGAGAGGGGACTTTAGATAGCCTGTGCATGCGGTAGTTCCAAATGAGCAACAACAACGACACCCTCCACCGCAACATCAGGAGAGGCATCATGATGGCCGTGACCGGGGTTCAGAGAGATCGGGGTCAGGGTCAGGGTTCTGGTGACTAGCGGGCTAGGGGGCAGGAACCGCGCAGATGCTATAGGTGTGGTCAGCAAGGGCATTTGAGATGGAAGTGTAGAGTACCATCACCTCGACGGGAAACAGGGTCCCAATAGGGATAGAGCACATGCACTAGCACAACCAGATTCAGGAGCTACCCATCAGCTAGTGGAAGGTACGTTGTATATTTACAGCAGACTTGTACATGTCATGTTTGATTCTGGTAGTACTCTTTCTTTTATTGCTGGACGGTTAGTTGCGGAGTTTGGGTTAGATGCACACACACTTGAGACCCATCTTGTTCTCAGCACGGCTGTTGGGGATAAGATTTACCCTGATCGGATAGTTCGTGATGTCATGGTTGAGGTTTCCGGACATCAGTTTCCAGCTAATCTACGAGTATTGGAGTATTTAGAGTTTGACACACTCTTTGGAATGGATTAGCTGTTAGGGTACCATGCACGGATAGATTGTTTTGAGAAAAGGGTAGACTTTAGTATTCCTGGTTTAATGGAGTTTTCATTGACCGGGACTGCATCGGAGTTACCTATTACCAGGGGTAGATTAGCGACCACTCAAGAGATGGAGGAGTTCGCAGCGGTAGTTGAGCCTGAGACTCGAGTGGCTACTCGGATTGAGGACATACTTGTAGTTTGAGAATTTGTTGATGTTTTTCTTGATGATTTACCCGGATTACCACCATCTCGAGCGGTAGAGTTTATTATAGAGTTGATACCAGGGACCCAACCTATCTCTAGCAGACCGTACCGGATGTCACCTGTGGAACAGAAAGAGGTTAGGAAACAGCTAGAGGATTTGTTGGCAAAGGGATTCATTCATCCTAGTATGTCACCCTGGGGAGCACCTGTATTATTTGTAAAGAAGAAAGATGGATCATTAAGGATGTGTATAGACTATCGGAAGTTGAATCAGGTAACAATCAAGAATCGTTACCCACTTCTGAGGATTGATGATCTATTTGACCAGTTGAAAGGTGCGAAATTCTTCTCGAAGATTGGTTTACGTTCAGGATATCATCAGTTGTGGATTCGAGAAGAAAACATCCGAAGACTGCTTTCAGTACGAGATATGGACTGTTTGAGTTTACGGTATTACCGTTTGGATTGACGAACGCTCCAGCGGTTTTCACGGATTTGATGCATCGAGTACTGAGACCTTACTTGGATCGATTTGTGATAGTTTTTATTGATGACATATTGATATACAGCCGGACACGAGAGGATCACGAGAGTCACCTTCGATCAATGTTGACGACGTTGAGGGAGCACCGGCTACATGCGAAATTCAGTAAGTGTGAATTCTGGATGAGGGAAGTGAAGTTCTTAGGACATGTTGTCAGCGATCAAGGCATCTTTATTGAGGGAGATAAGGTTAGAGCGGTGATTGACTGGAAGAGAACGGAAACTGTTTTTGAGATACGAAGTTTCTTGGGTCTAGCGGGTTATTATCGTCGCTTTGTGTGAGATTTTTCTATAATTGCATCACCGATGACGAGGTTGACAAAGAAATATGTTCCTTTTGAGTGGTCTGAAGAGTGTGAACACGTATTTCTGGAATTGAAGAAGCGGTTAACTTCTGCACCAGTATTGACGTTACCTGAGGCAGGGAAGAGTTTGACTGTTTACACTGACGCTTTAGGAACGAGACTCAGATGTGTTTTAATGCAGGAAGGACGACCTATGGCGTATTTATCCAGGAAATTAAGACCAAATGAGTGTAATTATCCTGTACATGATTTAGAGCTTGCAGCTGTTGTGTTTGCGTTCAAAGCTTGGAGACATTATTTGTATGGAGAGAAATTTATACTTTACATCGATCATCAGAGTTTACGCTATATCTTTACGCAGAGAGATTTGCATATGCGTCAGAGGAGATGGCTAGAGTTGTTGAAAGATTATGATTTCACAATTGAATATCACCCTGGCAAGGCCAATGTGGTGGCAGATGCTCTAAGTAAATGTGGAGTCAACAGTCAAACCAGTAATCATCATATGAGACTGTGGAGATAGCATCAGTTATGAGCATGGTAGAGGGTACATCGATGAGTGATGTACGGATTTGTGGTCAGATGAGAGTACCGACAGTGTTACTGGAGCGGGTAATCGGGTGTCAGCGGGCTGATGGGCTCTATGAGCAGTTCGGCGGGTTGGCACGGGATCCCGTGTGCATTGATTGGTCGGAAACATCTGATGGATGCATGCGATACCAGGGAAGACTGTGGATACCTGCGGTGCCAGAGATACGGGATGGTATACTGGAGGATGCTCATTGATCACGTTATACGGTTCATCCAGCCAGAACCAAGATGTATCATGATTTGCAGAGATTGTTTTGGTAGCCGGGAAGATTCGACAAATTAGTCTGAGGCTTCGAGCAGCACAACATAGGTAGAAGAAATTCGCATATGGATATCGCGAAAGTCTAAGTTATAAGGTTGACAGGCAGTTGAGGATACGTAGGAGGGTATTAATATTATTTTGTTGGTTATTTTGTAGGTGTATTATTGTTTTATTATCTACGCGACAGGAAACGGTTGATGCGTTCACCGGGCGGGATGTTGATTGAAAAATTGATTGTGCACGCGATACACTAGGCCAAAGCGAGGGTTATCGGGTGACGGACTAGGATTGAGCGTTATCACTGGCGGATTCCCAGAGGGATGAGTTATGGGTAATGGGCCAGGTGATGCGTACACTAGTGGGGATCCCGACGTACCAGAGTATGGTCTAGGACTGGGTCGCGGATGGAATGATGAGATCAGCTTAATTCTTCTAGTGTTGCAGTTCATGGTTTGAGGAGGAGGTTTACACAAATTTCGGGGACGAAATTTCTTTTAGTTGGGAAGAATTGTAACGGCCCGTTATTTTATAATGCCGTTATTTAATCATTTTCCGAGTAGGACACCAGCTGGGACGGCACGTGGAAGCCGTGGGTAGGTTGGGCAGGACCGCATCTTGGTGTTTTATGTATGTTGGTTGTAAATTCTGTGATGTAATTGATAATATAGTCATCACAGATGTGTATGTATATTATTTTGGTTCGGGCGAGATTGAGAGCCGGGGTTTAGTCGTGATTGACTCGCGTGAGTAATACGGTAGTGTGCACGCCCGAGTACACTCGTAGGCGCGCACGGCGAAATTTTATAGGCAAAAATATAGGTGAGTGTGCATATTTATATATATATATAGGTGAATTGATATATATATACATATTAAATCAGAAAATAAAATAGAAAATGTGAAATTACCATAAAAGGGTATTAAGGTTGTTAAGGAAAGAGATAGACATGAAGGGCATTTTGGTCATTTTACTGGAAATTCATCATCGCCTTTTCTCTCTCTCTCTCTTGATAAATCAGAAAAAAAAAACAGAGAAGAAGAAGAAGAACGAGCAGACGAGGAGAGAGCCGAGGAAAGAGCGAAGGAGGTGAGCTCGTGACGTCGGGATCGAGGAGATCAAGGTAAGCATGTGTGAGTTGAGTTGTTTGGTGTGTTGTGGCGTTGTGTTGTATGGGGTGGAGGTGGTGAGCTCGGCCATGGCCGAGAATTTGAAAACAGTCGAGGAGGGGGATGACGTGTGGTCTTCCCACCCTCTCGATTCCATTAATAGAGGGAAAAGAGAAGAAGAAAGCAACGGGAAAAAGAAAAAAAAATAAATACAAAGTAGTGGCTCTGTTTTGGTAAAGTGAGGAAGAATAAGTTGAACTGGGCCGGTTCGGTTCAACCGGTTCGGCCCGGTTCACACTCAAAACAGGAAAAAAAAAGAGAGAAAATAAAGAGAAAATAGAAAAGAAAATCCAGAAAAATAGGGAAAATATGAAAAAATAGTATTTTGACCAAATAAATAGAAATTGGGGAATTTCTATGGAAAATGAGAAATTCAAAAGTCGGAGGAGACTTTATACCGAGGTTTTCACCTCGAAAAATGTAAAATTGACATAATATGTCAAATTGAAGCTAATTCAATGATAAATAATCTTAGGTACATTTGAGGTGATACTTTTGATTTGTTGGGTGGTTATTGGAGCTAGACCGAGGGTTGGTTGGATTTCGGGGTTGTTGGAGTGTGAATTGAGGTATGTAAAACCCAATTGAACACCACTATTGTATTTACTTATTCTATTCGTTGAGCTTTATTTCTTTGTCAATCTAAATCCGATTGTGATGGGAACGGTAACGTTCCGGCTGTTTTTCGGCGTGTGGGGTTTGTTTTTCTCAAATGTATTGGTGACTAGGATACAGTTAGCGGGGTCATTGGAGTAAGGTATGATCGGACCACTGATCCTAGCTTCACTGACGGTATTTATTGCACACCCATTTGTTATCTTCGTTGGTATTCATGCATTTCCTTTTGAGCAGGTGCCTGCGTTATTTCCTTGATTATTGCATGATTATTTAACACTGCTTATTGGTTTCCATTTATGTTCATAAATTGAAATGCCTGGTGGTTTTCTTTGGTGTTTTACTTACTAGACTCGTTATCTGGTTTTTGTGATAACTGAGTGCAGTTCCTAGTACCAGCAAGGGTAAGGAGGTCGTTGGCAATTACATTTGACTTACCACTTCAAGACTTGCTAGTACGTGTGTCTTTGGTACATTTATGGTTAAGGTTTTCCATTGTGAAATGGTAATTTATGGATAAAATAATATGAAATTCAAACATCACTTCACTATATGTGGAAGGTAGGCCGATGAAGTGACGTGGGTGTCTCCCATCTGTTGCACAGCACGGGGCTCCCATATAATGAGTTATTTTCCTCTCAAACACTTTAAGTGAGAGATATCTCCTCAATTACCCCTCATTAATGACTCTTTTATTATTCATCTCTTTTATTATTCATCTCTTATTTATTTATGGCAATTCATATTTTTTATTATTTAAAAATTTACAACTTCCCTACAAGTTTAAAGTTGAACCAAACATAAAAATATTAACTCCAAGGGGATAACTCCGAACTAACATTGTAAGTTATAAAAATGAACTAAACGAGGAGCAACTCGTGTTGGAGTCACTTATCAAAAAAATGGCACAAAACCACATACATATACTGATGCATATATGTTATAGGGGTATTATTACTATGAATTGTAATAGGGGTTAGTATAGTTTGATGCATATATGTAATAGGGTTAATTTAGTCATTAAAGACCATGGTGGTCTATAAGTACCTTAATAGGAATTGTAATTGGCAAGCAACAATATATTTCCTATATGCATATATACTCAAGAATTTCTTTTATAAATATAATTATAGAATCGATAAATATAAAATAGTAAGAACGATGTTTTATTATTATGAAAAAAATGGGAGGAAAATCAAAAATGATTCTGGCATTGTAATATTCACATTTATCATCAAACAACGAGACTACTCCTGACAACACTTGCCAAAAAATGCAAGACCTTAGGAGATCGTGGTTCGATTCCTATTGAAGTAAAAAAAAAAAAAGCCGACACTACTGACAACAGTGCCTTGACAAGGTATAAGCCTTGATACCTCGTTCAACAGCAATGTGAGCAATTGAATCTACTGTTCAAGCTTTTTTTTAGCACGGCTAAAGGCAACCCTAAATGTTGGGGTGCCTCACATAAATGGATGTAAATTGGGGTGCCCTCATAAACAATTGGGGTGCCTATAGCACCACCCTTTCTTTTTGGTAGACATTCTTCAAGCTTTTTCAAGTGCACTTTGCTCAAACTGTTGTCTCTAGTAGGCCTGTTTTAAGGATCTAGCTTTACTAACTAACCTCTTCTGCAGTACCAGATCTTCACATGCAACTCCAACAAAACTTGACAAAAGATAATAGTGTGATTGAGGTACACTTCAGAGAATACAAGCATGCATAATGAGTTAATGACCACATAGACATAGCATGCACTTCAACCAATCTGAATAACTACCACTCATTTGATCATGCTAAAAATCAAAACTTTCGCAGGGGCCTAACTGACATGTCCAGCAGTTTCTATCAAGTAAAACTTCCCTCTAGTGCACAAACATGTCAGACAAGTGCAATGCAAGAATTTGATCTAAACCCTAAACCCCAACTAATTTAGTATCGAAGCTTTGCTAGAGAACCATTAAATTGAGCTGAGTGGAAGTGTTCAATCCATGTAGACAACTCCAAATAACTTGGCATTAATAATGCAATGCGAGCTAAGTAAATACGATGTCAAAACTAAAGAGAATATAAATAGTGTTGTTCATTCTGCACAAACAATCATTCCAAAGCAATGAACAAATGCAAATTATCCCAACAAAGATCAAATACCTTTGCCTTTATCTTTGTAATTCAAAATGAATGACTGAAAAGAAGCAAATAAACAAAGATATCAAACTCAAAAGGGGAACCCTTTGTTAACAGGTTTCTTTGAAGCCACAGCCAATCTCTTAAACCTCTTAGCATTCGCATAAAACTGCATCAAGTCCTTCCCCACATCCCCACCATGACACTGAAGAAACGCCTTAACAAACCGCGACTCCGTCATCCTCAAGGCCCTAAACAACACAGGCCCCTTAATCTGCGGCTGAAGCCCCATCAACCTAATCCTCTCGGCGACCATAAACCGCGGCCTCAACAGCGACTCCAAATTGTTATACAACAAAAAGGGGTAGTCAAGAACAAGCCTGGCAGCCAACTTCATAGTCCCAATGACAAAAGTCATATTCCTCTGCACCTTATCAACAGACAATGTAAGCACAAAGGGTGACCTTCCAAACAAGCCCATGACCTCAGCATTAGAAAACCCGAATCTCTCCAAGTTGGAAACTTTGTCACGTATGGTCTCAAGTCGCGAAATTGCAACAAGAGCAACAACATACTTGTACATTTTGGCGTCGGGGGTGAGGCCGGTGCGGCGATGTAGTCGAGCTTATCGTCATTCAAAGAGCTCCTGGGGATCAATGTGGGGCGGGAGAGAAGGAGGAGCACCAAATCTTCTCGCCCGACGCCGAGATCTTCATACAATGAGACAGTTTTCCTTATACGGTTGTTGAGATCATAATTGAGCAATGAAGGGTTTCTAATTATGGCCTTGAGGAGAGTCTGTCTGGACCCGAAAAGGGATTCCAGGAAACCGATTCTGTCGTCGAGACCGCGCCCAATTCGGGTGGCGAGGAATCTGGGCCGGCAGTTGATGATCTTGACGAGGTCGGAGCCGGTGAGGCCCAGGGATTTGAGGAGGGTCAGCTTGGATTCTAGGATGCCGAGGTCGGTTCTGAGGAGGGATGGCTGGCGGTGGAAGATTCTGGACACTTCCGACTCGGAGCACCCGCATTCGCGGAACAGATCTGATGAGCTTTTGATGGGTTGTCGTTCATCTGACTGACTACTCAACACTTTGGGGATTGAGTACTCAACACTTTGGAAGAGAGGGTGTGGAGACCGGATTCTGTTCACTGACCGGAGGATTGCTTTCATTAATGGAGGTTTGGATGAAACCCTAGCCCTTCATTTGCACAGCTTCTAAAGAGACGAAGAGGGACTTTGGTTGGTTTGTTGTTGTTTGTTTAGATAACGTATCGAGATGCGTCAGATGATGAATCTTAATTGCAAGACCACGTAGCATTGGCATTTGGGCCGAACACTGGGATTATATAAGCTCAAGCACAAACTAGCTTATATCAGCTACTTGATCACCTAGCTGGTGGATTTTTTTTTTTTTTTTTTTGTGTTTGATTTGTAGCTTATTTTAAAAATAATCTAGATGATCAACTCTCAATTGAAGCGTTACTCTTACGGTCATTTGAACATAAAATCTGTGTTTAGATTTTATATCCCGGTTCTACCCTCATTTATTTCAATATTTACAATTCATGCCAGGGGAAGCTTTTAGAAACCTCTCTCTCAAGCATTCAAGCTCTGTTCTTTCTTCTTTGGCGATCGACTACCTCTCAATCCCAAAAAAAAATAGCTTTAGATATGGGAATCTTCGGTTCAAGAAACATATATGTAAGATTTAAAGTGTTAATTCTATAATTTTTAATTTTGTGGATGATCTCTCCTGATTTCATCTTGTTTGGCTCATAAGACAATTTCTTTGATTTTCTATACCTATTCAATATAATGTGATTGTCGTTAGTAAGAATCTTGGATTTAATGGGTTGAAGACGAGTTTTGGGCATGCTCTCTGTGATTACATTGTAGTTGAAAAACTTTTCATGTTAGTGATGCACAAACATAGGATTCTAAAAGAGACCATCTTCCATTTATTTGATAAAATGCCTTATACATCTCTAACTTCCTTGATTGTTAGCATCATGTGGTCTGTTGATGGTACATATTTTATATAATCACTTATCTTGTTTCTGCTAGTGAGGTTGGAATCTCACATAGTTGTTCTATGGAAATTGGGAGTTATTGCCCATTCACATATGTTTAGAAACTCACACAAAGCTGCGGAAAATAATTGCAACATTATGTTTGGACATGTTGGTTTGTGCTCCCTCCAAATGTTTGGAGAAAAAAGTATCAGGGGTGGCATTGTCATGAGAGGTTTGCGCTTTTCTTTCGCACACCACGTGGGAAATCAAAAGTACTGGCTACATAGATAATTATTCTACCATTTTATTAACATAAATCCTACTTTAATCCAATTTCTAACCTGCTTAAGGCACTTCCCCGTAACTAAATTTAAAAGGCAGCGTAATTCAGACTTCACTTTTTGCTCCTTTTACCCCATTATTTCATTATACTCTAGTTTTAAATTTTTTTTACTTCATTTACCCCAATTTTTTTCATAATTCCAAAAATACCCCCACCATCAACAAATCAAACTCCATCTTGAACAAATCTTTCTAACCCATCGCACCCCATAACCAAACCCGTTCCTGTAACGGCCCAAATTTAATTCGCCGTTATTTGTAACGTATTGTAGACGTGGCGGACAGCTCAAACACCCGTGGGACTCGCAGTTAGGCTAGAGCGCCCTGGAGTTAGGTAAATTGTTATTTTTGGTGTTGTTTTGACTAATTTTACGATGTTTATGTTAAAATAGATTAAACGACATCGCGATGTGTGTAATTATATTTCAATTGACGAGTGAGATTGTGTGTTAAGTATTTGCCTCGATATGCGTGTCGACACGGGTACCGAGTAGGCTAAAAGATGAAATACTAGGCCAGGGAAAATAATACACACATTAAATAAATTAAATGTGATAAAATAGTAAATTGATAGTGTGACGGCCCCTCTTCTAATCTAGGGCACCGCCCGGCCTAATCCCGTAATTAAGCCCTATTCACGACACATAGGGCCCGATTACGAATTAGTCGACCTATACTACTGTGTTCTCTTGTTTAAACAATTATTTTATTTAGCGGAAGTCTTTAATATTTTAGCGGAAATTTTTTTTTTTTTTTTTTTTATAAAGCCTAAGTGTGGAAACCAGAAATAACGATCACCATATATATATGCAAGTAAACGGCGAACATATATAAACAAAGTGAAAGCCAAAAGTCGGGTAATCTAACACTCATCCCAATAACGTCCCAAAAGATAAAGACATAAGTAAACATAATACATACGCGCTCGGAGCTCGAGAGGTAGTAGTCGCCGATCTTCTCCTTGCCCGGCTGGTGTTTGCTCGATGGACCTACACCCACCGTCACAAACTAGACGGTGAGTATAGTGATATTTAAGTGATAACTGGGAAATCTAATACTACATTTCCAATTTAAACAAAAGGTATTTAAAAGCATATGTAGTGAAGAAATGCTTGAATAAACAATGCAAGTAAATACCAACGTTAACGAGAGACACAAACCGACACGAGCTAAGTCGAGATGATCTACGTCCGGGTCGGCGGTGAGAACTATCACCTAGCCTTTTCCACTACTTGTATGGAGCCGTGCTCAACATATGATAATAATCTCTCTTTTTTTTTTTTTTTTCTAATAACCTCAAATGGCGGAGCTATGCTCGGCGTATTTAAACCATTTATACTTGCCGACAACCCCGTGGCTCATGCCACGTGTGCCGCCCAAGTGTAGTGGCGAGTCTTGGAGACCCCGAAAGACCGAAATCCTCGTGAATCCGCGCATCTCGTGTGCAATGGACACTAGATAATCCCTACTTTAGTTTTCAAGAATATATATCCTACAATGCTATGATTTCAACACAAGTTAGGCTACAAAGCCCCAAAGGAAATAGAGCACAAGTCCATCATAACAAATAACCCTATAGCATGCATTTTCTAAATATCCATTAACCATATTTCAAGACAAACATTGAGCATATAAGGAAGCATGGAGTCAATGACATATTAAACAAGGCATCATGCTATATCGATATTCAATATGAATAAAAACAAGGAAAGCATGATGTGGGAAGTAAATTAACTAGTCCACAAATAGACTGAAATTTATAAATGACTAGAATGAAATAAAGTAAAGAGTTCCCGGTTTCACTTACAAGTCAACGCATAGTCCTAGCTATCCCGCCTCTCGACACCCCGACTCGTGCACCCTAACTTCCAAGAATTCCCTTTAATTCCTGAAGTTCATTTTATATCATTTTTTTTTATTTAAAAGCCACGACATTAAGTGAATTTATAATATTAAACCAAAATATATAATTTTATGTCAATCTTTAATTTTGGCACATTTTTCGAGTTATATCGGGGTACCAAAAACACTCGAGAAGTCCCGAATTATTTTTCTACCTTTTTCAAATTTTCTATATTTTTCTAGAATTTTTCCCAATTTTTCAGAAATTTTTCAACTATTTCCTTATTTTCCCGAAATTAAATTAATATATATATAAATATATATATAAGTATATAATTATATATATTAATTTATTATTATTATTAATTAATAATGATATATCTTATTTTATTTTATTATATATTTATTTAATCAAGGATATATATATATCCTCCTTTTTTTTTAATTATTTATTTTTATTTTATTTTTATTTTTAATTATTTATTTATTTTTTTTTTTTTTCGAGTCGGTCGGTCGGGTCGACCCGTCCGACCCGATTCCCGGGCTGGCCAGCGCTGGGTCGGGCTCGGCTCATGGGCCGAGCCCGCCCAGCCCCCTGGCCGCCCAGAAGAAGATGCACACGGGCCCGGCCGTGTGCACCTTCTTCCTCACGCGAACTTGAGCTTCGGTTCGCGTGAAAGCGTAAGCCTTTTTTTTTTTTTTTTTTTTTTTTTTTTTTTCTTTCTTTCTTCTTCACTCCTTAAATTCATCAACAAAACAACTAAAACCATATCTAAAGTACCAATTTAATCGACAAATTCGAAAATCACAATTAATACCCAAAACTAGAAATTTTAATCTAACTAAAACCCCACTGATTTTCGAAACCTCTTATGGAATCCCATGTGTTTTTCAATGGAGAATCCAAATATGAACTTTGTTTTCAAAAACAACATCATTTAGTAGTTCGAAAATTCTCAAATCGAAATCATAAGAAAACTCCATTTTTTTCAAGCTCCATTAATGGAAATAGCCAAGAAGACTAGAGGATTACCTTAATGAAGCCCCTTAATCCAACCTCCTAGTTCCCTAAATCACCGTATTTAGCTCCTCTTTCCCTAGATCCAGCTTTCTCGATTTTTTTTTTTTTTTTTTGCATGTTCTTTGGTTGGAGAAACAATGAGGAACCCATTAATCTTGTGATATTTATATATGTGTTTGTGTAATCAAGTGTGCGTCACGAATCTCGAGGCAAATCGAGGGTTCCTAACTAGGTAGTCCAGCTCTCTTGGTGACACCAAATTTGTGACTCTCATCATGGGAGTGTGTGGCGAAAGCACGGATCCCAAGGTCCATCCTAAGGTTAGTTTAATTCACAACAAACTATAGGGTATAAAAATGTGATTTCTTAATTAAATAACTATAGGTTAAATCGATTAATATACATTAATCCCATATGGACCATAATTAATTTGTCACACAAATTTATAAAATTTAACTAAATGGTCACACCGACTCTTAACTCCCCTAAGACTCGGCGTCCCACTCGCACGCAACTCGAGGCGTTTTCCCGTGCGTCGAACGTCGTATTTTCAAACTAAATTAAATAACTTAATTTATGTTAAGGTAAATTTGAAATAAATTGTTATTTCCTAGCCTAGTCTCGCTACCCCGGTAATTCCACTAGGTACTCATACTTGCACGCACTCCAAGGCGTGTCCCCGCTCACGTCAACTCGACGTCTATGGTTTGCAAAGATGGACTTAATTAGTCTACACACATACACAACACTAGGCATACACCAAGTACAAATATAACATTTACCTCCTCGGCCACGTGCCTCGGTCAATATGCGCGTCTCATGCGGGCCCCACGTCACGGGTCGGTGATCCTGATTAAGCAAGTTAATCAAGATTAGGAAATTGGGCCGTGACAAATATTCCCAACAAAATGGAAATTTCGTCCTCGAAATTAAATTCAGGTTAGGATTATACCTGACTCGAAAAGGTACGGGAAACGATCTCGCATATAGTCTTCCCGCTCCCAGTGAGTTCTGAATCGTTGTGGAACTGCCACTTGACGAGCACCTTTGGGATAGACTTGTTCCTCAACTGTTGTACCTTTCGGTCTAGGATCTGGATAGGCTGCTCCTCATATGAGAAATCCTCACTCAGGTCGATCTGACTCAAGTCAATCGTTTGTCGTGCGCTCGCTTTCGACTCACCAGTCGAAGCATCGAAATATGGAAGACCGGATGAACACGACATCTCATGAGGAAGCTCTAACTCGTATGCAACCTTTCCAACCCGTTTCCTAACTCGAATGGCCCATGAAACGCGGTGCGAGCTTGCCCTTCACACCAAATCTCTCGAAACCCTTTCGAGGGAGACCTTAAGATAAACGTAGGCTCCCTCGGAATAAGTGATATCACTTTGTGGTACTTGTCTCGCATATTTCTTCTGTCTCTCTTGGGCGCCTTGAGTCTCTGTCGAATTAATCGTACCTTCTCGGTGTGGTCGAACAACAATCTCGGGCCCTATTGTCACTCTCTCGTCCTCTCGGCTCGGCCCAACACGAGGGTGACGACACGGTCTGCCATATAAAGCCTCAAATGGTGCCATCTCAATGCTAGCCGATAACCGTTGTTGTATGCAAACTCACACAATGGTAGGTACTCCTCCCAAGATCCGCCGAACTCTAATACACGTGCTCGCAACATGTCCTCTAGAACTGATTCGATCTCTCTGTCTCGTCCAAGTCGATCGAGGATGGAAAGTCATCTTGAATCGTAGGCGTGTACCGTCTCGCTTTTGCATACTCGCCACATCCTGGAAGTATACGTAGCATCTCTCGTCGATGTGATGGTCAATCGGTACCCCATGCGACCTAATGATCTCCTCTCGAACAAGATACTCACTGATCAAACGTGTAGTGCGCCGCAACTCGCGAAAAATGAGCGACTTTGTAAGTCTATCAACTATCACCCAAATGGAATCATGTTTCTTGGTCGTCGTCTCGGCAACCCTCGATGAAGTCCATGGCGATGTCTTCCCATTTCCATCTCGGAATGGGTAATGGTTGTAACATCAGCCAGTCTACGATGCTCTGCGCTTTCACTTGCGACACAAATCTCACAATTCCCGATAAACTCGACACATCCGCTTTCATCCCAGGCCACCGAAATGTCTCTTCATGTCGTGATACATCTTAGTCCCGCTGGATGAACGATAAATCGGGAATGGTGTGAATCCCGAAGAATTTCCTCTCTCGGCCCCGCATCTCGGTATCCACAATCGCCCCCGAATCTCGGACACCGATCGGATGTCTCTGTCCAATCAACACAATCTAAACTCCGCGCTAGCTCGCCGAATTCTTGGTACAACTGTCGGTCCTCGACCCTCGACACACTTCTGTGTAGACACGGTATGTACTTTCTCGTGCGTGCGCGATCACAATTCGGTATCGATAGGAACGTCTGACCGACCTCATCGTCATCGCCCTCAAGTAATCCGTACTCGTGCGTCATATGACATCTAACAACCTCGCGTCTCGGTCGGTCTCTCTACTCGGTGCGTCGGCGACTACATTCGCTTTTCTGGGTGATATTCCAAGGAAAAGTCATAGTCCTTCAAGAATTCTAACCACCTGCGCTGTCTCATATTCAGTTCCTTCTGTGTGAAGAGATACTTCAGACTCTTGTGATCAGTGAAAAGTGTGAACCTCTCTCCATACAAGTGGTGTCTCCACACCTTCAGCGCAAATACGACTGCTGCTAACTCAAGGTCATGCGTCGGGTAGTTCCTCTCATGTATCTTCAGCTGTCTCGAAGCATAAGCCACAACTCCGCTATCCTGCATCAACACGCATCCAAGTCCCGTGTGTGAAGCATCAGTGTATACTAGGAATCCCTGTCCAACCTTAGGCAGTGTCAATATCAAAGTGCGGTCGTCAACAACCTCTTCAATCGCTCAAATGCGTTCTCGCATTCCTCTCGTCTCGATCATATACGACGTCCTTCGTGTCGATCTAGTCATCGGCGAAGCGATCTTAGAAAAATCCTTCACAAACCTGCGGTAGTAGCCTGCTAATCCCGAAAACTCCCGATCTCCGTCATCGACGTCGGTGCGCCAATCCATAATCGTCGAATCTTGGCGGATCTATCTACGGCAATCCCCGTTGCTCCAACAACGTGACCCAAAAACTTGACTTCGAAAGCCAAAATTCACACTTGCGAACTTGGCATATAAACGGTGCTTCCTCAACATCTGCAATGTCTCCCGAGGTCTTCGCTCATGATCCTCCCGTGTCCTCGAATAGATCGAATGTCGTCGATGAAGACTACTACGAACGGTCAAGGAATGGCACCGAATACTCGGTGCATAAGGTCCATAAACACGGCGGGGCGTTGGTTAGCCCGAACGGCATAAAAAACCGGTAGTGTCCATATCTCGGTGCGAACGCTGTCTTAGGCCGGTCCTCGTCCCGATCCTAAGCTCGATGATACCCCGACCTCGGTCTATCTTGGAGAAGAACTGCGCTCCTCTCAATGCTTTCAAACAAATCATCAATCCTCGGTAGCGGGTACTTGTTCTTGATAGTAACCTTATTCAGTTGCACTGTAGTCGATGCACGATCGTAGACTACCATCCTTCTTTTTCACAAAAATCGGCGCTCCCCACGGTGACATCGAAGGTGTGATGAATCCTTTCTCCCCCATGTCCTTAAGCTGAGCCCTTAACTCCTCTAGCTCCTTCGGGGCCATGCGGTAAGGTGGTATCGCGATCGGTTTGGTGCCTGGTACTAACTCGATAATGAAGTCTACCTCTCGCGGCGGCGGTAGTCTGGCAACTCCTCAGGAAAGACGTCGGAAAACTCTCTAACGATCGGTATGTCCTCAAGTCGGGGTCCCTGACTCTCTGCTATAGTATACAAGGCTACTAAAGTCTCCATCTCCTCACTAGTCGCCAATCTACCTCTCGTGGTATCGACTCTCGGTGTACTACCTCGGTGTACGAACATCGGACGTCCTGGATCTCAAATATCACGGACTTACTAAAACAATCTATGTGAGCATGGTATGCGATAACCATCCATCCCGAAGAGAGCGTCGAACTCTAACATCTCAAGGACTCTAAAGTCGGCGGGTAACTCTATCCCACTAATCTCTACCGGAACTTTCTCCACTAGACTATTAGGGTAAACCCTATCTCGTGGCGGTGCTCAATATCAAATGTACTCCAAGCCTAATCGGTGTCAATCCTAGTATGCCTAACATGCGTCCGAAATGAAGGAAATAGTGGAACCCGAATCAAATAAAACATAAGACTCTCTACCCGGCGATAGAAATCATACCCTCAATGAGACTCAGCGTAGCGCTAGTATCCGGCTGTGCCACCATGTGAGCTGCCTCTCGACTCTGTGGTGGATACACTGCTGCTGGCTGTGGACACTCCTTCACCAAATGTCCCACCTGTCCGCACCTATAACATGAAACCTGTCTGCGCCGGCGGTCTGTCATGGCGTCCCCGAACCGAGTCTGTCTCTGTCCACGACGGGGTCCTCTCGGCCTCGACCATCGCTCGGCCTCTACCACCTAGCTGGCGCTGATATCGTCGTCGTGGTGCTATGGTGCCGGAAGAGTAAGTCTCTCTGCGGCGGTAATCTTGGCCTAATCGATGGTGGTGGTAAGGAACGTCCTCTCCCCGAGCTCTGTCTTGACGCGACATAAGACACACTGAGGTACCACCGATGTGAAACGTGAAGTCATCCCCGATCCCCGAGAACCTCTGTCCCAGTCCTAGGTGCCTTGCCACCCCGTCGTCTCTCTCTCAAAATCTACGGCTGCTCTAATGTCAATCTCGCCCTAAGCACGCCTCTGTCGCCTATTACACCAAGATAGTAGGTCTCGTGGGAAAGTGCACGCTCGTATATCTCGGTGAGTGTCCTAGCGCCGTGCGACTACGTGATAGCCAATATCTGCTCTCGGACCCGCCCCAAAATGATACACATCTCCCAACTCATCTCGGACCAAATCCCCGCAAATCGCCTCGGATACCGTATCTATCTCGGTACTCCATAACCGACTCATCTCGCTCTCTCTGCCTCAAACTCATAAACTCTCTCCTCAACCTCATCATGACATCGTTGCCGCGGAAATACTGCGATAAAACTTAGCCTTAAAGGCCGTCCATGACTCAAAGTCCCCATCGGTAGCTATGGTGGTACGCCACCAGACGTCGGCATCTCTCTGTAGCGTATAAGAAGACAAATCTGGGCGTAGTCTATCCTCGATCCCCAAAATCCGATGTAGCTTCTCTTGTGATAATATCCATCCCTCAATCTTCTCAAAGTTTCTCTCCCCGTCGAAATACACTGGCTGAAGGCGGAGAAAGTCCTTCACCAGCTGAATCCCCACTGCTGAGCCTGAAGGTGTAGGTGTGGGAGTCGGAGTCATCACTGCTACCTCTGCCGTCGAAACGGTCACTACCGGAAGAGTCGGTGTCACTACCGTGTCCTGAACAATAGGTGGGTCTAGTACGGGTGCGGTATCTGGAACGCTGGGTGGTATAATAGTAGGTCCGGTCGTCGGATGTGTGGTAGTCGCAGAGTAGTGGCGACGGCTTTGAGTAAGTGCGGTGATCTCGTCTTGTCATGAAGGCCATGAAATCGCCATCTGTTGTCCACGTGCGCTACTCTATCCGCCAACCTCGATAGTCGTCGTCGATGTAGTAGGAGGCGACTACGCTAGCACCCCCGTCGCTTTGTCTCGCGTGCATCCGTCATCGTCGTCGCATGTGGATAACGATTTCCTATCACTATTACGAAGTCTACCACGTATATACGTATACATATTGAAAAAGATAGCATATATATACAAATTCCCAACTCACTTCCACTCAATTCCCAACAAAATAATTCCTAGGTAAGGTTCATCTGGTTTCCACTTCTAGGGTGTGTATTTTATTCAAATTTATGCTTTACTCCTTGATAAATGATCTTTGATACCAATCAGGAAATTAGTATCAAAATCCTTATTCAACACTATGCTTTGCCCCTAAGGTTCTAAAGCCTAAGCTCTGATACCAACTGTGACGGCCCCTCTTCTAATCTAGGGCACCGCCGACCTAATCCGTAATTAAGCCCTATTCACGACACATAGGGCCCGATTACGAATTAGTCACCTATACTACTTACCCGTGTTCTCTTGTTTAAACAATTATTTTATTTAGCGGAAGTCTTTAATATTTTAGCGGAAATTTTTTTTTTTTTTTTTTTTTTTAATAAAGCCTAAGTGTGGAAACCAGGAAATAACGATCACCATATATATATGCAAGTAAACGGCGAACATATATAAACAAAGTGAAAGCCAAAAGTCGGGTAATCTAACACTCATCCCAATAACGTCCCAAAAGATAAAGACATAAGTAAACATAATACAAAAAGTACCCTACGTGTACGGGCAACTACGCGCTCGGAGCTCGAGAGGTAGTCGCCGATCTTCTCCTTGCCCTACCAGGTGTTGCTCGATGGACCTACACCCACCGTCACAAACTAGACGGTGAGTATAGTGATATTTAAGTGATAACTGGGGAAATCTAATACTACATTTCCAATTTAAACAAAAGGTATTTAAAAGCATATGTAGCTGAAGAAATGCTGAATAAACAATGCAAGTAAATACCAACGTTAACAGAGACACAAACTGACACAGGCTAAGTCGAGATGATCTACGTCCGGTCGGCGGTGAGAACTATCACCTAGCCTTTTCCACTACTGTATGGAGCTGTGCTCAACATATGATAATAATCTCTCTTTTTTTTTTTTCTAATAACCTCAAATGGCGGAGCTATGCTCGCGTATTTAAACCATTTATACTTGCCGACAACCCCGTGGCTCATGCCACGTGTGCCGCCCAAGTGTAGTGGCGAGTGCCGGAGACCCCGAAAGACCGAAATCCTCGTGAATCCGCGCATCTCGTGTGCAATGGACACTAGATAATCCCTACTTTAGTTTTCAAGAATATATATCCTACAATGCTATGATTTCAACACAAGTTAGGCTACAAAGCCCCAAAGGAAATAGAGCACAAGTCCATCATAACAAATAACCCTATAGCATGCATTTTCTAAATATCCATTAACCATATTTCAAGACAAACATTGAGCATATAAGGAAGCATGGAGTCAATGACATATTAAACAAGGCATCATGCTATATCGATATTCAATATGAATAAAAACAAGGAAAGCATGATGTGGGAAGTAAATTAACTAGTCCACAAATAGACTGAAATTTATAAATGACTAGAATGAAATAAAGTAAAGAGTTCCCGCAGTTTCACTTACAAGTCAACGCATGAGTCCTAGCTATCCGGCCTCTCGACACCCCGACTCGTGCACCCTAACTTCCAAGAATTCCCTTTAATTCCCTGAAGTTCATTTTATATCATTTTTTTTTATTTAAAAGCCACGACATTAAGTGAATTTATAATATTAAACCAAAATATATAATTTTATGTCAATCTTTAATTTTGGCACATTTTTCGAGTTATATCGGGGTACCAAAAACACTCGAGAAGTCCCGAATTATTTTTCTACCTTTTTCAAATTTTCTATATTTTTCTAGAATTTTTCCCAATTTTTCAGAAATTTTTCAACTATTTCCTTATTTTCCCGAAATTAAATTAATATATATATAAATATATATATAAGTATATAATTATATATATTAATTTATTATTATTATTAATTAATAATGATATATCTTATTTTATTTTATTATATATTTATTTAATCAAGGATATATATATATCCTCCTTTTTTTTAATTATTTATTTTTATTTTATTTTTATTTTTAATTATTTATTTTTTTTTTTTTTTTTTTTTTTTTTCGTAGGGTCGGGTCGACCCGAATTCGACCCGATTCCGGGCCTGGCGGCGGCTGGGTCGGAGCTCGGCTCATGGGCCGAGCCCGGCCAGCCCGAGCCTGGCCGACCCGAAGAAGATGCACACGGCCCGGCCGTGTGCACCTTCTTCCTCACGCGAACCAGAGCTTCGGTTCGCGTGAAGCAGTAAGCCTTTTTTTTTTTTTTTTTTTTTTTTTTTCTTTCTTTCTTCTTCACTCCTTAAATTCATCAACAAAACAACTAAAACCATATCTAAAGTACCAATTTAATCGACAAATTCGAAAATCACAATTAATACCCAAAACTAGAAATTTTAATCTAACTAAAACCCCACTGATTTTCGAAACCTCTTATGGAATCCCATGTGTTTTTCAATGGAGAATCCAAATATGAACTTTGTTTTCAAAAACAACATCATTTAGTAGTTCGAAAATTCTCAAATCGAAATCATAAGAAAACTCCATTTTTTTCAAGCTCCATTAATGGAAATAGCCAAGAAGACTAGAGGATTACCTTAATGAAGCCCCTTAATCCAACCTCCTAGTTCCCTAAATCACTGTATTTAGCTCCTCTTTCCCTAGATCCAGCTTCTCAGATTTTTTTTTTTTTTTTTGCATGTTCTTTGGTTGGAGAAACAATGAGGAACCCATTAATCTTGTGATATTTATATATGTGTTTGTGTAATCAAGTGTGCGTCACGAATCTCGAGGCAAATCTGAGGGTTCCTAACTAGGTAGTCCAGCTCTCTTGGTGACACCAAATTTGTGACTCTCATCATGGGAGTGTGTGGCAAGACGGATCCCAAGGTCCATCCTAAGGTTAGTTTAATTCACAACAAACTATAGGGTATAAAAATGTGATTTCTTAATTAAATAACTATAGGTTAAATCGATTAATATACATTAATCCCATATGGACCATAATTAATTTGTCACACAAATTTATAAAATTTAACTAAATGGTCACACCGACTCTTAACTCCCAAGACTTTCGGCGTCCCGACTCGCACGCAACTCGAGGCGTTTTCCCCGTGCGTCGAACGTCGTATTTTCAAACTAAATTAAATAACTTAATTTATGTTAAGGTAAATTTGAAATAAATTGTTATTTCCTAGCCTAGTCTCGCTACCCCGGTAATTCCACTAGGTACTCATACTTGCACGCACTCCAAGGCGTGTCCCCGCTCACGTCAACTCGACGTCTATGGTTTGCAAAGATGGAGGGCCCACGTCACGGGTCGGTGATCCCGATTAAGCAAGTTAATCAAGATTAGGGACACGCGGGGACACGCGGGGTCGTGGTTGACACGTGTGGGTGGTGTGGTAGTGTGCCTGCCCGAGTACGCTCGTTGGATCGCATGAAGAAATTGTAGGCATGAAAATATAGGCGAATATATATATACATATATATATATATATATTTGTATATATATATATATATGTGTATGTGTGTGTAATTTAAAATATATATATATATATATATATATATAATATATTAAAAATCAGAAAAATAAATAAATAATTGTGAAATGACCAAAAAGGGTATTTGGTTGTTAAGGAAATGATAAGAACTTAGGGGCATTTTGGTCATTTTACCCAAAATGTTGATAAACCCACCATCGACATCACATTTCTCCATTTTTGATCGATCAAGGGAGATCGAGGAAGGAGAAGGAGAAGAGAAATCGAAGGAAAGAGAGAGAGAGAGATCGCGAGCTTGTATTGGAGAGGTCGTCGTGAGGGGGCGAGGTGAGTTGTTGTTGTGCGTTGTCTCGTTGAAGTGGTGGTGGTGATGGTTTGGTTGTGGGGGGTGGAGTCGAGAGCTAGGACAAACTGCTCGTCCGAGGATCGTCTCCCCTCCCTTCCAATCCATTAAAAAAAAATTGCAGCAAACAGAGGCGTGAAAACGCCTCTGTTTAGGAAGAAGAAGGGGGGGAGGGGTGCATGCATGCCCAACCTGGTGGGCCGGGCCGAACCGGGTCCGACCCGGTTCAGGGGACCCACCCCCATATTATTTAAATAATATTTTTATTTTTTATTTTATTAAAAAAACAGTTTTAAATAAAATAAAATATAAAAAATAGAGAAAATAGTTAAAAATTCTGAAAAATTCAGAAAAATTTGAGAAATTAGAAAAAAGGTTCATAAATGAGTTTTGGGATTTTATAGGAATTTTAGCGAGATATTGTCGGTTTTTACCACGAAAAACGTAAAATTGACATCATATATCGAATTGAAGCTAATTCAATGACAAATAATCTTAGGTACATTTGGGTGATAATTTTGATTGTCGGGTGTTTATTGGAGCTAGACCGGGGTTTGAATTTCGGAACGCGGAGTGCGGATTGAGGTGTGTAATATCCCAACTGAAATTACTTGAGTATTTACTTCTTTTGGCATTTGAATTCAATTTCTTTCATTTCAATACTCTACTCTGGTTATGGTTATATGGGCGGACGTTGAGCGGGGCTCCCTCTGTTCCATTTTTGTGTGTATGTTCACTACATCATAGCACGTGCTACCAGATCGGTCTCGGTGAATAGCACGACCCGAGTATCACGTCGTGGTATGTGTCGGTGCGCCGTAGGTGTAACGCCGACCATCAAGCGGATCCAGATACTTGCCCTGCTTGAGTTGGACTCGCCGGCAGTATTCTGTGGAAAAGTCCGAATTATGATGTAGTCTGACCCTAAAAGCTAGGAACACACTTTAAGTTTTTTTTTTATTATTTATTCATGCGATGAGCACAGTTGCCTGTATTTATTTCCGCATATTTATTTAATAGCTTCATTTAAATTTCAATATTTATTTTCAGTATTGCTCACTTAATTTCCTTGGGAATACTCACTCTGGACTCGTCATCTGCCTTTTGTGATGGCTTGAATGCATATCCTAGTATGAGTAGGGGCAAGGGCAAGCTTCCATAGTACTGTTAATCTGAGATTGCCTGACTCGTACGTTTGTATTATATTTATTTTGTTTCATTTTGGGTTTGGGATTTTGAGATACCTTGTATATATTGATCTTTTTGTGACTTCAAAGGTATTTATGGTTGTGTATGGGTTTTCCACATTAGGTTTATAGTTTATGTTACACATTTATAGTATCATTATCCGAGTAAATGTGTTAGTAAGGCTTCCGCTGTGTTGAATTGAGGATTTTAGGATGATTTGACATATAATTTATTTTCAATACAACTTAATCAGTAAATGGATAGTTAACAAGGTTTAAAAAGATAAAATGAAGGATATAATCCAATGTAGAGCACAACTGTCGCTGGTAAGACAGACTGTGGGTCCGCATTGGCCCCCATGGCGGTCTATTTGGAAAATGGGCCGTTACAGTTACTACCCTCATTTTTTCATTTTTCAGGCCTTATCAAACACTCACTTGAGGTCGTCGGCGCATTAAGAGTGTTTTAGTAACTCGAAACTCGTCAGATCTATGCAAAGGACCACTGCGATTATCTTCGGTTTCTTTTGGACTTTTGAATAACTTTTTTGCCCTAAAACTTTATGGGTTTTGTTCCCCATGAGATTCTCAGTGTATTGGTGACTTTGTTTGTGAACTTTGTGGGTTTTCTTAGTTTTCAGTTGGAGGTGTCAAAATGTACGACCATACAGGGCCGAGACCTAGTAAAGGGTTTCAGCCAAGTTTAACCGAGACGGTAAGGAAGGTATCGGCCACACTCAACTAACCTGTTTTTATTGGTATCGGTTCATCAAAATTGAAGCTAATGAATGTAGCCAGTAAGTCCAGTCAGTCAGACACCAAACAAACAAACCCAATTAATCATTGAAAAAAAAACCTGGTAATATATACACAAATTCACTAATCAAACCAAAACCCAGATGAACCTCAAATTAAAATCCTAAAATCTAAATAAATATCGACAAGTTTAAGAACGGGTTCAAGAAAGGGTTATGGAAAGTCATATCTCAAACAACCAAATCTAAATCATTTCATTACCTAAAACCAGTCAGTCCACTGAACCCTATAAGTTTTTCAATTAATCATTGAAAAATAAGAACATGGTAATATATAAAAAGATTCACTAATCAAACCAAAATTCTGATTAACCCTAAACCTGAAACAAAATCCAAAAATCATAACAAATATCAGCAAGTAAATAGGAGGAAGTAGTTACCTTAGGTGTCAAAAATGGTTGTAAAAAGGTTATGCTTCTCTTATCAAAATTGTGTTTCCTTGGAACCCTAGATTTCAAAAAAGGGGAAAATCAATTGAAAGACAACTCATTAAGCAACTAAGCCAGTCCACTGATAAATGATCTTGCCTTTTAGATCAACTTCTTCACAGAAAATGGGAGGTGCTCTAGTTAGGGTTTAGGGGGCATTTAGTGCTCGATTGATTTTCATTTTTGCATAAATAAGAAGAACAAAGAAGATAACAATTCTAGTCCAGTCAACCCGAATGGTTGGCTGAGTATTAATGGGGCATTTAGGGTTACCTTCAAAAACCCCCAAATCACAAAATAAAATTGCAAGGAAAACCTTGATAAACGAAGTGACTGGAAATAAAATGAATGACAATTACTTATGTGACTGTGTAAGGAATCTGACACGGGTGTTGTGTTGTCTTCTTGCCTGTACCAGGAGGAAACCCTAGTTTTATGAAGAATAGAGAAGAGAAGAAGAGCAAACTCTAAATTTTTTGATGAATATTACTTGATGATACGTCAACAAGTCGATAGTGTTGACTGATTTCCTTTCATTAATCGATTAATTGACTGAACCCGTAGAAGGAAACCAAACCCTACATTTTTTCAAGAACAGAGAGAAGCATAGGTTTGAGGCAGATTTACTCGTGCGAATTTATGGTGCTTTTGTCCCAAAAAATTGGAGGGAGGTTCAATTTTTTTAAAATTTTTGGTCAAATCGCCTGTCAGCCAGTTAGACCGATTAATTTTTTTTTTTTCCTTTTTCGTTTCCATTTTTTTATTTTTATCTGACACCATTGATTGATTACAAGAATCTCTTACCAACTGTAGGAGAAAAGAAAAAAGTGGGACCCACCTCATTCACATCAACATGGTGTCGAATCTAGGTGTTCAATATATGTCAACAAAGCATTTTCCTTAATAATTAGCTACTTTGAGTGCTTCACTAAATTGAACACAATGAAAGAGTTTGATCAATGTAGTCGACCCCAATTAATTTAGGACTACGGCTATATGCATTGTTGTTGTTGTGTTGTTGACTGCTTCCTTTATTTGGTGGTACCGTACCGAATAGAAAGGGGCATTGAAGCGTATGATCGATGTTACGCAACATTATATGATCAACAACTCGATCCACTTATTTAATATGTACTTGCCCATTTAATCCTCTTTTCCCCCCTTAAACTGTGCAATTGTTCTTTTGAAGATACGTATGTGGTTGTGCTGGAAAGAATTGAAAATGGTGGTCCAATTGTTTCGGAAAAAGATAGATGTGACGTATCAGATAATGAGCACCAAATGTCGCAAATATTGTCCAACATGGTAAACTAGGAATCTCTTGCAATAAAAGCAAATTCCATACCATTTTTAAATTGCAAGCTAGGCAAATATTCCAGGACAATTAATCTTGTCTATGCTAAAAATCTTTAAAATTATAAATTTTATACTAACACTTTTTTGTGTTTCATGTACATTATATATGGTTTTAATTCTTTTCTTGTCGATGATCTCAACAACAGACAATGAATATACTTGTTTTAATATCCTAGAAATTGAATTTTCTTCTTCTCCTTCTTCAAAAAAAATTTCCTAGAAATTGAATTAGAGTTTTTGAATTGCAACTCTATATAAGCTCATCACAATATCTTACTTTAAAATGTTTCGATATTAATTAGAGCACTAAAAACTTTGTTGGGATATGTGGTTCAAAATATAGTCTCACATTTAGGGATGCAGGTGGAGCGGGTTCGGGGCGGAGAATGCAATCCCCACCCCCATCTCCACTTTTGGCGGGGCAGAGATTTTCCGCTTTAAATTTCCCATCGGGGACTTTTTCCCTCCCATTTCCCACCCGGGGATCCCCATCCCTGCAGGGATTCCCCACCCCCACTATTTTTTGATATAATATCTAAAAAAAGATTAAATAAATTATAGTTACAAAATTTAATCATTAAAATCTCTTTCTTCATATACTTTAAATACTTTAAATAACATACTTAAATACTTTAAATGATATACTTACATTATTATATATAAATTTCAAGTTATATTAGTTTTTTCTTGATAAACTTAGTTGTATTTGTTTAGAGTTGATAAACTTAGTTATATATCCCTGTGCAGAATCCCCATATTAAGGCGGGGAGGGGAATCACCACCGAGTAACGAGTAATACCACCCCCGCCCCGCCCCGCCCCGCCCCGCCCCGCATGGTGGGGTGAAATCACCCTATTCCCCACCGCATAGAGGATAGTTGGCGGGGAATTCCTGTCCCATCGGGGCGGATCTCCGCAAGGAATGGGGATTCTCCGCCCCACCTGCATCCCTACTCACATCAATTAAGTAAGACTTCAGATTGAAGGATATATATAAGTACGGATCTCTTCCTAAATAGTATTGATACCTTTTAAAATAGAAACCCCACGTGAATCATAGGTGATTAAATTGGCGACAAAACGACTAAACGTACACTAGTTTTTGCTAAACACACCCCATTTGCCATCATACCCCAGTTTTTAAATTTTAATTACTAAATGTACCTCACTTTTTTTAAGAAGTTGACGTAGCAAAAGATCTTCCAAACTGATTATTCGGCACTACGAATAATGCAATCTATGGCACAAGAACTTAATCAAAATTCAAATTTTATTCAATAATAAAAAAAGCTGAATTGTAGCAAAAATGGTACTTTAAATAGCAAAATCTTAAAATTTGTCAAAAATAGAAAAATTCTAAAATACCTTAAACTGGAAACGAGACGAAATAGGAAAACAAAGGCCACAACTGGCATAAAAAACAGAAACTCCTACTTAAAGTTGTAATCAAACTAAAACTTACTGAAAATAGAAAAAATTCTAATTGGAGGATTAAACGAAGGAACTTCGCTAAGAAAAACCTTGTAGTCACTTCTTTAGTAGTGTGTATTGATCACTACGCCATTTTCAATAAAACCATATCTTTAAAACTGTCGAATTCCGTATTCGGACCATCCAAAAGTCAACCAAAATTTATTTTCGTTCAAACTTTTCGAACTGCATCATTTTCCCCATAATGGACATGATTTGCCCTTGAATCTTCATCCTTGTGATACACTTCCCTGATTCAATCCAAGCTTGCATCAGAAGTCCCCAAAATACCCTTGCTAAATGTACCCTACTTTTTGTTAAATATATCACATTATTCAAATATACCATTGTTTCCCTAGCTTGTGGGTTTCGGTCATACATGACTGCGACCTCTAAAGAGGTATCAGATGACTCCTACCGAGACCTCTTCAGAGGTTTCGGCCCGTTTCATTGAAATCCCACCAAGACCTCTGAAGCGGTCTCAGCCTTGGTGAAAGGCAACTAGTTCTCGATCGACTCCTACCGAGATTTCTTTATAGGTTTCAATGGGAACCGATCGAGACGTATAAAGAAGTCTCAACCATGTGTGTTAGCAACACATGAGCGATTAGAACAAAACCTTTTTTTTTATTTTCAAAACTTCTAAAAATACATGAAAACGACCGAAAAATTATTGGGTTTTGTTCGGAATCACTTAATATTTTTTGATTCCATCAACATTTTTCGTGTCCAAAATGCAAGATTCAAGCCCTAAATCGAAGTCCTAAACCCAACCGAATACCACTCAACTGACTCATAACCTAGAAAAAAACTTCAAAAAAATCCAAAAATCGACACAAAAAATATGGGAATCGCACTCATAGAGTGGAATTGATGTTGTTTTACTCGAATTTTATCGAATTAGGGTCGAAGGTGAGTGCAATTTGAGAGTGGGTGAGACGATGATGTGACTGGGGTATGGACGAATGAGATGAGTGGGGTATAGGGAGAGCAAAAACTCTATTATATGGAGGGTAGTTGAGTCATTTCACATTTTTTTAAAAAAAGTGGAGTATGTTTAGCAAAAATTGAAGTCTGTTTAGCCGCTGCCTATAAATATTAGTGAAATCCATGAACCTTAGCAAGCTCAACAAATCTACATTTATATGCGTTAATCTTTCTGAAATCGTTTAATTTTTTTTTCTTTTGATTTAAATGGGACTTAAACTTACAGTCTCTCAAGACTTGTCTTTTGATAATCAACATCTTTACCATCTTACTAGTGATGCTTTGTGTGACGACCCCAAATTTCACAATCCTAGAATTTGGGCACCGCCTGACCTAAACCTGCGAGAACCCCCAAGGCAATCTCGTTGAGTCATGCAGGCCTAGTCAGCCTTCCTTACCTTTACCATTTATTACGCATTCACGTAAAGTTAGTTAATTAGTGAGTTATTATCAGATACAGCGGAAGCAAATTTAACTCCTAACTAATCAATAAACTTCAAAATACGTAAGTTAGGACAACCTAGGGTGTGAAACCCCGTAAATCATATCCACCATGTGAATCAAAAGAGAATATCAATAATGTGATATATGCCTAAGATCTCTCTTAACCCCATAATCCCATGTTCAACAAAACAATATAGATACATAATACAAAACCTACTCAGTATGCGATAGGAGACCGCCTAGTGGCCTTCGACTTCAATCGCTTAACACTAGTCCTCTGTTTTCTATGCTCGTCAGTCTGCCCACCATTACAAACTAGATGGTGAGTACAATGATGTAGAGAGTAAAATACCAATAGAGTTTTAAGAACATTTCAAATGTCACAAAAATTAAGCAGTCAATTTATGCAGATAGAAAGAAAGAACAAGGAGCGCATGAATATATAAGACTATAAATAAATGAATGAGCAATTGAAATTGAGTATCCTGGGGAATACAAAGGAAAGACACAAGTGGTCCCGACTTATCAAAGTCGTTGAGCCAAGGACAGAATCTCCTCAAAGGCTAGGAGTCGAGACAAAATCTCCTCTAAGACCCCTACGCGAGTGCAAAATCCCTAGCAATATAGTAGTGGAGAACTCTCACCCCGTACATATCATCACAACCAATTACGTATCCCCAGCCGTAATCCCCGTTATAATACACCGCAAGCCCGAAATTCTGCAAGGATCATACTTGACACATTTGACTTGGGACAACTCTACGGATGGAAGCAAAAACCACATCCATAAACCACCAAGGATAGATATAGCCAAAGAGAATTCAACATTTCATAGTCCACAAGGAAATACTTCTTAACAAATATAATAGCTCAAATAAATGCACAAATGAAATAATGTAAATACTCCAATTGGTTTTACTCACAAATACCACGCGAAACTCTGCTCTCGCGGCTCTCACACGCTACCAAACGTCCTCGCAAGTCTGTCACCGGTCCACTAAGTACCTAGAAAGCATTTTCGTTGCAATTTGGTAGTATTAGCGTTTTATTCTACGTGTAATTGAAATCCCTTTTTAATTTTCCATATTTATGTTCAATGTGTTTTCGGGTTGACTTCCAGGTTATTGGGTCGTATTTGGACCAGTTTAGGTACCTCGGGAAGTCCCCAATTCATTTCGAAGATTCCATAAAATTTTAGAGAAATTTGGGTTCTGGGCACCGCCGAGACGTCGTTAGGGTTTTACCTTCAGCGGCGTCTCCACGGCGTGGGGCAGGATGCTTCTGCCCCAGACGCTGGGGGGTTTTGTACCCCACAACGCATTCACGGCGTGGGACAGAGAGGGACTCTTCCGCAGTCATATGTGGGGTGCATCATGAAGGTTTATCCCTCACGGCGTTCCCATGGCATGGGGACGATTCTCGTCCTCCCAAGCGCGCTTGGCACAATGCGTGCGGCGCGCACCACCACTTGTCGAGGGACTTTCCAGAGTGTTTACCACCCCCGACTCGCGCCGCCTTATGCTGATTTGGTCCATTTTTTTTTATCAAGGATTCAACATCATTCCAAAAACATCCTCGACACACTCCAAAACATCCGGAAACCTCAACGGAAAACCCAAAACGAAAATCATTTAAAAATCTCCAAAAAAATTCATCAAAAATCCCAAAACTTCCCAAATCGAAAACCACCTTCACAAAACTCACGTTGATCGTCAAGAGGATCACCAAAACGTCGAGAGTTTCGATCGAATCCAAAATATTAACGTGGTGTCCAACTTTCGTCACGACGAACGCGAATAAAACCCACACCAACACTAAGGAAACGACGAGGATATGAAGGATCTTACCTCGGATCGTCCAAAATCGCCGCCGCCGGCGCCGCTCCGGCCTCCAGTCCACCCGTGGTTGCTTGAGCAGCAAGAGAGAGAGAGAGAGAGAGAGAGAGGGAAATGAGGGAGAAGGGTTGACTCCGCCCCATTTATAGTGTGGGCCTCATCTTGGCTCACACCCTTATCTCGAGGCGCATCTTGTGGCCCTAAAATACACTAACCCAACCAATATTTGGCACTCACTTGTGTGACTCCCCCTTGTCCTTATTCTCTTTTTGACTAATAATTAAGTTTCTTCGGGTGTTCCTGCACTCGGCCTGCACTACGACTCACACCATCGCGCGCTAACGACATTATTAACGACTCGTAAATTCCTTGAATTAATTTATTATTATATTTTATTTTTCGGTCGTCCACTAAATTCATTTCTCCGACCTGTGTACCTATAATTATTCTGTCGATACCCGTTGGTCACGTTCTTCAAGGCGAACTCCACTCGCAACTTGACGTC
The DNA here is from genome assembly GCA_039657345.1 of Stephania japonica. Taxonomy (NCBI): domain Eukaryota; kingdom Viridiplantae; phylum Streptophyta; class Magnoliopsida; order Ranunculales; family Menispermaceae; genus Stephania; species Stephania japonica. The sequence continues at coordinate 73,575,446 of CM077557.1, forward strand.
ACCGTCCTGTCACACAGACACGAGTATACACCGATAGTACACGTCATCACACAAAAAATAATATAAATTTTCGGGTTGTTACACTTTGGTGTTCCTTCCGAAATTATTTTTAAGAAAATTATGGTGTCCTAAGTGGAGCACATACAATGGACACTCATAAATTTTTGGACTAAATTGCCTCAACTTCCTATGCACCACCCTTTCCTCTCTACACACCATCACACTCTCCCCAACCAGCAACCACCACCACGAACCTATGTTGCCGCCTTTCTATACGCCAGCACCATCCTCCTCAAGGGTTTTGCGCTTGTCGCACCAACAACGACCTATCCTTCAACGCCCCCTTTTCTCCTTTTCTCTGCCAAAGAGATGATGATGGACATGTAGTGGAGCTAGTGCTTAAGGTGCAGGCTGTCATGTCGTTCCAAAAATTTGTAAGTGTCATTGGGGCACCATTGCATTTTCCTTATTTTTAAGTGATATAAAGGAGATTAATTATATTTGAGTCCGACTAAGTGCACCCCACCGTTTACTGAGTGCACCCCAGAAAATTCAAACTTAAAAAAGTCAATCCTACTACAAAATGACTCGTATGCCCCTCACTGTGATTAGTGCACCCATTACAATTTCTAAGTGCACCCCACACACTCTTCTTTGTGATTTGTAGGCATTATCGAGTAGTTCGGCCTCGAAGGTCCGAATCTCTTGTTGGAGAGTCTGTCGGAGTCCACCGAACCTCTAGTTGGAAAGTCAGTCACAGTTTGTCAAACTTTAGTTGGAGAGTGGTCGGAACCCACCGAACTTTTAGGCCGGCAGTTGTCAACTAAATCTTATCAAAGAGGTTCAGTTAGACAACACCGAACTTAGTAGATAAGTCTCGGTTACATATCGTCGAACTTAAAATAGATGTTTCGACCAAGGTTTTGGAGTTGAGTATTTCAGTTAGGATGAAAGGGTATTTTGGTAATGGGGTGCTACGTAAAATGGGGTGCACTCAGTAAACGACAGGGTTCACTTAGTCGAAGTCTTATATTTTGGTTCCCCTCTCTAATGACAATTGTGACAGTTCTTAGATATTGTATGGGATGTCACACAAAGAAACGTTCTCCTCACACTTAAATGATCATTCATTCTCGCGAACCTCGAACCTCTGAGTGAAAGTGATGAGAAATAATACAATGCATGGAGAGAAGGAAAGAAACAAAGAAAGAAAGATAAGTTGTGGTGTGGAGAAGACGATAAAGTCGTTCTCTTTGAATAATTATAAGCATGACACGTGACACTCATGCGCTCTAATTCACAACTTCTCAATCACAAATAATTATACGCATGACACGTGACACTCTCAACAGCCTCACATGCTCCATCTTCATTTTCAAGTTGAACTACATACACAAGTTACCTATATACTTCATGTTTTTTCTTATACAAAAAATTATACATGAGTAGAATGTGTACGTATATAACGCGTTACTATATATAGTTTTATACCTTTCAAAGTTGACAAATTAGAATTAAATTCAAGAGGCCAAATCGGCATGTTATGATTGTTATCCATGACGTGGATATTAGTCCGAACCAATCACATGTTAGCTAGCTAGGTATGGAATATCCATCTAAAACTTCTCCAATTATTATTAAAAAAAGGCAAAAAAAAAAAAAAAACCAACGTCAAAACCTATTTCAAAAAATATAATAATAATAAAATACAAATAATAAAAATGACAATAAAAACACACCAAAAACATAATATAAGAATATTCATTGATTAAAAATAGATTAATTTTAAAATTTTAAAATTAAATATATACTCTCTCTGGTCAATAATATAAGTCGTTCTAATAAAAACACCTTGTTCAAAATTATAAATCATTTTCAAAATTCGAAGATGTATTTATTGTTTTTTTATTACTCATTTTACTATTATGCAATCTAAACGTTTATAGTTATTCAATTCTTTTTTTTTTAATGTCAAAGGATATATATATATATATATATATATATATATATATATATATATATATAAAAGTAACACTTGTAATTAAGACTCACTTAATTCTTATATTTTTACTTTAAACGATGTAAATTTTTTACCGGATGGAGTATACATCAACTGCATTAAATCAAACAAAACTCAATACAACAAAATTTGATCGATTGACATAGTATGCAACTCAATTTGACTTGAGATTGAACCTTTTTTATAATTGTTACTATTTTTGTCACACATAAAGTTTGTTTTTCAAAGTAAAATTGTTATATACATATATTCTTCACTAGAAAAACTTGACTATTTGACGAAAAAAATTCAATTAATAAATCTTCCCAGCATGGGAAGGTAGCTATGTGTATTTATAGCAGGAACAAAGTACTTTTTACCTCCGTTACACTTCTAAGATTTATTTTTTGTTCCAACTTTATCTTAAAAAACACCTTATTTTTCACGTTTCTGACTATTGAAATAAAGTCTCGTTACCATGAAATAATATAATATTAATAAGAAGATGTTAGAATAATAGTACATGTGGGTGTGTATTCCGAGATATATATGGATGACTATTAAATATGTGGGCCCGTATGCCATGTGGATATGACTTTGAAGGTGTCATTCTAACATTTTTTAAATTAATAATAATAAATCTTTTAGTATACGCTTCGCGAGGAGAATCAACGTAATGAGGTTGGTCGAAGCTCGTAGTGTAGTGTCTCTCAGTCCGTGCGGTTAAATCGACGATTGTCAGCCAAAACTCAACAAGTATTGCGTTTGCGCGTCTTCAATCACGCTCATCCACACTTGTCGCTTCTTCTTCTTCTCTTGTGCATGCTCTCTCTCTCTCTCTCTCGAGCTTTGATGTGCAGTAATGGCAGCGAAGAAGCTCTACGAGACCTTCTCCAAGGCTTTAATGGAGGAGGTCCACAGATGGGGGAATCTGAAGCAGACAGGCGTCAGCCTCCGCTACATGATGGAGTTCGGCTCCACGCCCAGCGACCGGACTTTGCTGATTTCTGCTCAATTCCTTCACAAGGAGCTCCCAATTAGGATCGCCAGGCGCGCAATTGAGCTGGAGAGCTTGCCTTATGGTCTGTCCGACAAATCTGCCGTTTTGAAGGTATTGATTTCTCTGTTTTGGGTTCTCTGGTTCTTTTTTGGGGATGCTGTTCCTGGGTTTTGGTTTTTGGGGGGTTTGGGTGCTGCCCTTTTTGGGGTTTTTCATTCTGGCTTGTCTCTGATTGTTTCAGACCAAATTTGTTTTTCTGGGTTTTTGCTTGTTTTTTTTTTTTTTAGTGACAATTTTTGTGAATGGTGACGATAGTTTCTGTCACTATTTTTGATGATTGCTGTAATGTGGAAAGTTTTAGAAAAGTATGGAAGATAAATGTTGTTGTATTGTTCTGGCCATTAGGGTACGCTCATGCCTATTGCACAGGGCTTTGTGGGATTTGTGGGGATAGTGAGGCTCGCCTCGATACCCACGATTATAAAAAAATTTGTTTTTATTTTTGTTTTGTGCATGTTGGACTAGGGAAGTGATTTTGGTTCGTTTGCTAAGATTTTTAGCGAAGAAGATGCGTTTTGTGCTAAATATAGAAATCTGATTTATAAATGACATGATTGTTGTGATCTGCCCTGATTTTCTAGACAAGTTTCTAGGCAGATTTGTGGTTGTTTCATGTGATTGGAGATTTGGTTCGGCTGGGAAAAGGTGTTTTTGATGGATTTCGGTCAAAGGTGGAGTGTTGGAGATGTATGGACCAAAAGTTAGTTCTGCGGGCTGAACAACATCATGTGAAATGGGATCTCTCTGTGAAACTATGAACCGTTCCCTAAAAATGATCTACTTTTACCTTTTACCTTCTCAGCATTTCTTCTTTTTATTTTTATTTTTATTTTTTCTTGATGAATGCAGCTCTACATTGATGGGTTTCTTGTTATTTTTCTTTTTTTTTTTTACTGATTTTTTGGATCTGGTGTTAGTGTTTGTTGACATAATCTGATGAGTCTATTTGATGTTCATGAAAAAAATTTAGATGGTTGGGAACTATAAGGTCAAGCATAATGGAGTTGTTGAATTTTCAGTGATTTATTTCAAAGTTTGAATTGAGATTTTGGTGTTTTAGTTCTTTGATTCATTGGGTTTTGTTCTTAAGGTGCGTGATTGGTACTTGGATTCTTTCCGGGATCTTCGTGCATTCTCAGAGATCAAGGATACAGTTGATGAGTTGAACTTCACACAAATGATTAAGATGATCAAAGTAAGGCATAACAATGTGGTTCCCATGATGGCTTTAGGAGTTCAACAATTGAAGAAAGACTTCAAACCAAAGACATTGCCAACCAATTTGGATGAGATTCATCAATTTCTTGACCGATTTTACATGTCACGTATTGGAATTCGTATGCTTATTGGTTAGTTCAGTAGGTTCCTATTTCTCGAGTTACATTTATATATATATAACAATTCTTATTCTTTTTTAACAATTCTTCAATTTATGTTTTTTCAAATCAAACTCAGGACAGCATGTTGCGTTGCATGATCCCAATCCGCCACCTGATTGTGTGGGTTACATACATACAAAGATGTCCCCAGTGGAGGTTGCACGGCATGCCAGTGAGGATGCCCGTTCTATTTGTTTAAGAGAGTATGGATCTGCTCCTCAAATAGATATTTATGGCGATCCGAGTTTCACATTTCCGTAAGTTTTTTTAATCCCTCTTATTTTGGTGTTTTATGCATTCTGCACAGATTACAATAGCTTCTTGTTGTGAATTCTACTGACGCATGATTATGCATTGATAAAGTTGTCTGAATTTTTAATTTGCTTGGGATGTGTGAAAAGAATTTTTCTTTTTAACAACATTGCAAGATAAAAATAACTTAAGGCATTTGTCCCTTGGTAGCTGGTTAGCGGCACAAAAGCTGTTCCCCTTTCTCTTTGTTTTGAGGAAAAGTTTTAACCGGAAGGCGTGAGTTGATAAAATGTTAGTGGTTGGAAGTTTGGCAACAAGTTAAGCTCCAATGTACCGTTATTGCATGGATGAACGCTACCATTTTGCATTAAAAATTAGTGTATCAAGATGTGCAGTGGTGTTGCCATTCAGTGGTTACTTCTTTTAAGTTTTGGATTGGTGATATATATAGACTCCGTACGATATAGGAATTTAATTGGACTTGAATTTTTTATCTTAAAATTATATTAACGGAAATCTTTTATCAATTTTGTGATTTTGTGACAGGTATGTGCCAACGCACTTGCACCTTATGGTTTTTGAGTTGGTCAAGAATTCCTTGCGTGCTGTCCAAGAGCGATTTATGGATTCAGACAGAGTTGCACCTCCTGTTAGGATCATTGTTGCTGATGGGATTGAGGATGTCACAATAAAGGTATGGATTGGAAGTTTCTTAAGCCGTGATCTTGGTTAATATGTGCATTTAGACGGTGCATTCTAAGCACATAGATACCCATTTATTCTCAGTTAGTGATTTTTTCACATTCTGCATATCTTTCCTTTATCAAATTCATGTTCAGTTACTTCCTCTTTACCTTCTAATTATTGCATCGGCTGCTTATGTGCTTGGTGTTCTGGCTCTTTTGTATTTATAGATCTCAGATGAAGGTGGCGGCATACCAAGAAGCGGTCTTCCCAAGATATTTACATATCTTTACAGTACTGCGAAAAATCCTTTGGATGAGAATCTAGATATCGAATCGTCTGATGCTGTAACAATGGCTGGATATGGATACGGTCTTCCAATAAGTCGGCTTTATGCACGATATTTTGGGGGCGACCTGCAAATTATATCCATGGAAGGATATGGTGAGCTTTAAACAGCTCCTTGTTGCTTCTTAAGTTACATTCTCCTTTTAAGTTTGATTTTTCGATCTGCCCCGACTACAATGGCTTCATCAGTCTATTTTGCTGTTCATGTATGAGCTTACTTACAATTTCTTCTTTGATATCTTTGTAGGAACTGATGCATACCTTCATTTATCTCGTTTGGGTGATTCACAAGAACCATTGCCATAAACTTAGAGGCGGTTTTCGAAGTTCTTGGGATTTCATCTACTCTGTTGCTCTTCAAAGAAATAATGTGGAATGGACTACATCCAATAAGCTCCTTTTCTAGTAGTCCAGTTCATCATTTACAATTATGCCAATCCATTGATATGGATTTCATTTGGGGAGTTGGCCCTAAAGGTTTCATTTCATTTTTATTTTGATTGTCACATGCGTGACAGGAACAATGGAGGCACCTTGAGAAACTTTCACAGTGCCTTCTTTTAAAAGTGTACTCACTGTTGATGTATATAAAGGGTATTGTTTGTTCTCCATTAATGGTGATTAAATTGTGCCTTCTTTTAGAAGTGTACTCACTGTTTATATTTATAAAGGGTATGGTTCTCCATTAATGGTGATTAAATTGTGCCTTCTTTTAGAAGTGTACTCACTGTTTATATTTATAAAGGGTATGGTTCTCCATTAATGGTGATTAAATTGTTGTGTAGTTTAACGGAGCTGTTGCTCCAGTTGGGTGACTGACAAAATCAACAAATATGGGTAGTTTTACTAAACATAGAATTCAAACGCCAAAGCCCCAAGTGATTTCTGACAAAATTTGTGAATCAGAACATAAAATGAAACTCTCTAACAGAAAATTACTAATTGAAGTTACCATAATACAGTAAGCAATGTTGTTAATATATAAAACATAATATACAGAATGTTGATCACGAAAGATGGAATGCAGAACTTTACCACCATTTACAATTTTTCAGACAATGATTACATACAAAATTTACAATCCTTCACAAGAAAATCAAAATCTGGCATGAAGTTGCAGTATGCTCAACATGGCCGGTTCTTTACTTTCTGCGGTAAAACCATTCATTAAACAACCCGAAATCAAATCCATAGTTAATGTAAGTGGCAGTAACGATCAGAAACGTATAAGCAAAGAACTTACCTTCGGCAACCGCGTGTTTGATTAGCGGAAACAACTGCAGATACAGCACACAATAATGGGGCTTCTTCTAGTTGCCTTTATATAGAAGTATTAAAAAAAAGGAATCAAAACACTAAGAAACCTAACAATGAAGAGCCAAATATTAGACTTGTTATCAACATCAGTAAAAGTTCAAGTAATAATAATAAGTATGGGGAATTGCAGGAAAGAGAGTGCAAATGTTGAAAAGATGAATGCAGGAAACAGTAAAATCAAAACTTGTAGATTTCAACATAAACCACTAGAATGATGCCATGCATGAGATACTAGCATAATTGAACTAAATTACTACTTTTAAATCGAGAAATTACAGAAGCATTACATTGCTGTATGACATCTGCTGCTATCGCGCAAGCGCATTCTTCTATTTTTCCTATGAAATGAGCAACATCAACCAATTAATCAGTTAAATCATCATCGAGAAAGTCAAGATCAATATCGTCATCGGTAACAGGCTGATCATCAATTGGTTCAACGGCGTTTGTCAATGCCACCATATCTAGAGTTCCCTTCCTCGGATCTGCGTTTACAACGTCATTTTCGTATAACTCATTTTCATATGCCACAGGTTGCTCCATCTCCATTTCAAGAGTTTCCTATACCATAATACCACTTTTTGATAAGTTAAGATCTCAATGGTAAAAAGCACTAATAGAAGTAGAAATTTCACAATTAGAAGTACCTCATCTTCCTGCAATGCCTGTTTTCTTGTTTCTACAGTCCACTCATCCAATTGGCTTTCTAACAAGACGTCATCAAGGGAGAGAAGACTTTCATTCTTTCTCCTAAATTGGCGCTCTCTAAGACGCAAGTTGTAATGAACATATACAAGCTCATTCAGTCTCTTCTGAGCCAAGTGATTGTGTCTTTTAGTATGAATCTGATCAAATGTACTCCATTTATGGTCACATCCGTATGTTGAACACGTCTGGCTTAATATGCGAACTGCTATCCGTTGCAACTCTAAGCAATTTATTCCATGTTGTTGCCACCATGCCGCTAAACATGTAAACATTTGCAGTACATAATTATCCTTATTGCTAAAATGGCATTGAATTTTATCTAGAACCCAGAAACCAATGAGAGCATAATTGCACAGCATTCTGGTATCCTCACCTGGATCCAGTTCTGATCTTGTACTTCTAGCCAACTCGGTTCCAAAATCAGCTTTGGCAGACATAAAATCAGATATCTGAACAAGTGAGATATGATATTTTTAAACCAAAAGTAAGAATAACAAAATAATTAACGGTAGATAATATAATAAAGACAAGCCGTACCTTCATGGATGCAGAAATCCTCCTTCCATTGTCCGGTTCCAGCCGGGCAATGCACTCGTTAAGTCCACGCATGAAATCAGGATTCTGCATAAGAACAGTGAAATGATCAGCCTAAGAAATAAGGACACGGCAATAACTAACGACTCAAAAGGTAACAACTCATCATTTTTCTCCATACCGCCAAACAATCTGGGCGATAGTGGAATGATGGATTAAGGAAGTAAGCCGCCAAGTATAGAGGGTGGTGGAATAATGAGTTCAAGTGTTTGTCGATGGCACTCCAAAAAGGACCATACTTTCGCATATCATCACCATGAACCAATTTTATGGCAAGCTTTGCCCTGTAAATGTCATTATATACGGATGACATCGACAAGCCACCATCACTGTCCACCTGTTGAAGCACATGCATTATTGGATCCACAGATTTTCTGACATATTGCATTTTCTTCCAAAATGCAGGGTTTATAACGATCTTTTCGACTTCTTTTCCGTCATCGGATCTAGCATACTGGGAAGAATGCCAGTTGCTTGATTGAAACATTCTCTTAAGACCAGTCCTATGGTCCAGCAAGCTTTGCAGAGTAGTAAAACTAGTTGCATATTTTGTTACAGCTGGCCTGAGAATTTCCCTTCCACCTGTAAATTCTTTTTTCATGATATTCAACAACCACGCACGGTTATAAATGAACTTTGTAATTCTTTTTCCTTTCTCCATGCACTCTCCGACCCACTTAATCTTCAAAAAATCTTCAAGCACCCGGTCAATACAATAGGCAGCGCATGGCGTCCAGAATAAGCTTTTCCTCTTTTCCTCTAGCATCTTCCCAACAATTTTATAAGTGCCAGTATTTTCAGTGATCACCTGCAATGCAAGCAATATATAAGCATAAGCACTTAAACAATACTGAAAAAAGAGAAACAATAAGAAAAAAGATTAAGAAAAAAAATGATAGGGAAGTAGTTTGAACCTGAACTACATTTTCTTCACCCATCTCTTCTACCACTTTGTCCAACAACTTAAAAAGACTTGTGGCATCTTCTATTATGTCTGTTGCGTCAATTGAAGAAATGAAAGATGTGCCACGTGGACAAGATACAAGAAAATTGATCAACGTCCTTCCTTGTGCATCTTTCCAACTATCCGCCATGACAGTGCAGCCGGTAATGGTCCAAGAAGCCTTAAATTCTGCAAGATACTCTTTGATGGTTGAAATTTCATCTTGGAGAAATTGACCAGAAATCATCTGGCTAGAAGGGCCAATCAGACCTTGACCATATTGACCTACCAACTCCAGCATCTTATAGAAGTACGGGGAACTGGCTGCATTCAAAGGAATAGCTGCATGGTAAAAGAATTTGCAGATTGCAGAGAGTACATCCTTGCAGTTCTTTTTATCTACGCTTGTCCTTACTTTTACTTGCTTGTACGATGGTGATGAGTGACCCTTTTGAGCTTTTGGATTCACATAATCCAATTTCGGTCTTTTCAAAAGTAGCTCACTTCCAGCACCAGGGGACGTCCTAGGTCGCTTTCTTATTTCTTTACCATAGCTTTTGTCAGCAATCATAAAAGTTTCCTTATTTCTAATGAGTAGAGGGTCTTCTACCTGATCATCTTCTTCATGGTCGGAAGTCATATAGACGGCTGCTATATCTTGAGCTTCAGGTCTACGATTTCTCCTACCTGTCCGATGCCACTTCATGTTTTCCTTTATTTTGAGATAAACATCATCAGGAGCATTTTTACAAGACGCAACCTCTCCCGGGATCTTAGCTAGATGTTGCTTGAACCTGTTTATACCTCCGCTAATTACTTTTTCACAATAATTACATTTCACCTTTTTCTTTTTATCATCTTGAGCAACACCGTGTTCCCATCCTGGATCCACATATCCCAATGATCGAAGAGGTGGAAGTGCCATCACTAAATTCTTGTCCACCATTGCTTGTTTTCCTTTCAATTTGTAACATATAGGTTCTTCTTCTTCTCCATCATCACCGTTGGAGTGCAAGTCAAACGATGTTAGTCCATCTTCAGGTTGTCTATGTCTCCTAATCGAATGACTTCCTTCCAGATTTTCTTTCATTTTCATCTGAACATCATCTGGAGCCTTGCTACAATGTGTAACTTGCCCAGAAATTCCAGCCAAATGCTGTTTCAATCTAAATATTCCTCCACTAACTATTTTACCGCAATAATTACATTTTACCTTTTTTTTTTTATCATCTTGAGCAATGCCATGTTCCCAACCAGGGTCAACAAATCCTGAAGATCGAAGTGGGGCCATCTCTTCAACCATTTGGCGAGGAGGCCAACAGCAGTTACTTTTGGCCACTTGTTATATGGGCAATGCAGTATGGCTCCCGCATACAGGTCTCCTTCCCATCAATGAAAAGGAAAAAAAAATGAACACACTCAACTAAGCAGGCTTTGGCTTTGAGTTTTACATGGCTTCAACGTTGATAGCACCTATTATCATATCCCTTAAAAACAACATGAAAAGGTGGTAACTGGTAAGCGATAAACTGTGACGAAGGAAAAAAAAAGCAAATGCTCAAGCTCACTTTCTAATTTCCAGGGCTACAGACAGAAAACATTACAACAACCGTGAAAAGAGAACTGGTTCGTTCTACTAATTATTTTCTACAAAGGCCCAAGATCAGGAACAGCTTATAACTCTAATATTCTATTCCCGATTTCAACTAGTTTGATTGTCGTTACATGTCCCTCACTTGGATTTAACAATAGCTTCTAAGTTTGAAATTATACATAACCACATTATCTATCCTTGAAGGTGCACACTATGTAGTGAGATTAATGAGCTTCTAAGCTCAACAATCAAAAGGACTCCAGATGTTCAAGCTCGCAACAGTAAGGTCATTCAGCTCTAGTAATCCAATGTGTGGGAGCAGAGGAGAATAAATCCAACATGGTTTTTAGTACTGTAATAAGACAAATATCAGGAGTAGACAATAAAAAACTAAGAGGAAATATCATTATTGCATGTGATTCTTCTTTTTTTTTTTAGCTCTACATGCGTAGAACATTGTATGCGCTAAATAGTTGGTCTTAAGTCCGGAAAAACAAGGAGGGTTCCCAATCCCATTATCCATACCTGGAAAATGGGGGAGGGAGGTTCCAAGCCCATTATCCATCCTCAGAAAATGAGGGAGGGTTGCGAGAGGCTGACAACCAGGGTAAAACTTTTGTTGAACTTGTGATTCTTTTTGCTTTTGATTTTTTTTCATTTTCTTCAGATGTAGCACTTCAAATAAGAATCATATAAAGTATAGTTGCAATTTTTATGAACAAACACAAAAAGCTAAAACATGATAAAAAAGAGCAACTTTTGTGTAATCAAAACTAGTCCTCAAATCCAACCACAAATATTTTCAGTGTTATCAAAATACACAATTAGAACTCCAACCTAATCTTCACTTACATGAAGAAAAGAAACCCTAAAACCATTCCCTACCAAAAAAAACCCAAATAAAATCTATCTCAAATAACCAAAACCACAAAAACCCAGAAGAATTTTTTAATCAAAAAGGTCAAAAACAAAAAAAGGTCCTTCCTTTACAATCACAACATCACAATCAAACAATATCCTAAATGGGAATCATGAAGTAGTGTCCACAATACCTATATCAAATTGAGGGGATTTCAAAAGTAATTGATCGGATTAGTGAAAAAGGAGTACCTGAGATGAGATTGAGCGTGAATCCGTGGAGTATTGAGAAGATTGTGATGAAATCGAATCGAAATTGAAGGTTTTGGTTGCAGAGGAGATGGTGATCTAGTTGGGAGAGAAGAATGACTGAATCGTCTGAGTCGCGCGAGTCGTGACTCGGAAAAGCGTAGGTCAAATAGGGCCGTTCCGACCTCGCTCGGACTCGACCCAGTTTACAGGAAAAAACCCGACCTAACATGTGTTTCGGGTCGGGTAACCCGATGTTTTTTAAAAATTTTTTTAATTTTAATTTTTTAGTTTAAACAATCCGATATCCGGACTATGCGACTACTCCGAGGTAAAATGTTGGTGTTTTTATTTACAGGTCTTGAACTTGATTCACTAATAAAAGGACAACAACCAACTTCTATTTGTGTTAACCAACCATTAGTGGTGCAATAGTTTTTGTTTGTGTTTTTTTGTGTGAATTTTTAAGATTTTGAGTTTGGAAATCTTTTTTTCTAATTAATATAAAATGGCTGCAAAATAGCGGCTAAGAAACTTACATTATTCCACTGTCATGCTTTAAAAGAAGACGTACATTCTAGAGTTATGTTTAGAGTGCTAGTCTCATAAATAGGCTCTGTTGAGGGCACCTTTAGCTAATTTGTCGACGTATATGTTGTTCTCCCAAAAAATGATATATGTTCACTTTCCTTTTTTTTTGATAAGAAAGAAATAACTTACCTCCATCAAACCTCAATTCAAATCATTGAGCCACCTAATTGGTTGATTATGGTAACATGCCACCACCAAACCTCAATTCAAACCATTGACGAGCTAGTTCCTCACGGACATCCGTAACTGGCGGATCATATATTGGTGCTGGTCTAGGTCGGAGGAGCGCCGGCATTGCTTTCTAGTTGAGTCTGTTTAAAGCATCACCATATTTATTTATTTTTTTCAAAGAAGCATCACCATATTGTAACTCTTTGAATCTGCTGAGTTTTTTTCAACCCATTTAATGATTTTTTGCATAGTGGAGTCTTAATTCTAGAGCATGTATTTGCATTTTTGGTCAAAAGAACATATAGTTTACATATATAAGATTTTGGTTATAATTCATGGGGATTATGTTTCAACGCACAAGCTAGTTCAGCTCATGCAATGGGCACCCGTTCAAATGGCAAAACTTGGATTGTATATATTACAAGTGTTTGACTTGATCTTCTCCGGTAGCTTTTAGACTCATATTTCTTGATTTGGAGGATTAGTTAACTAATTAATGGTTAATTAGTAAAACAAAGTTTAGGTGTGATGATTGAAAATATAAACTACGTTTTTAGAAAACATTATTCCTATATCTCGCATATTTAATTAGTAATATAAAGTTTTTTTTTTTTAATAGGAATGAGACTTTATTTCATATAGCCAAAAATATAATACAAATCCGCGATTCAATAACATAACGTTTTATGTTCTCTATCCATCTCAAACCAACCTTTGGTTTATTTTGGATAAAAAAAAAAAAAAAAAAAAAAAAAAAAAAAAACCCTCGTTAGTCATTACATCATGGAATCATCCTCAGTGATTTGGTAATCTTAGCTGAACATATTCTCAATTTAGAAGTAAATGTCAGCTCATATTCACTTTCAACATTTCATCTGCTAAAACTTCTTCTCTTAACCTCACATTTGGATAACTAATAACCACAAAGACGAGACCAAAAATTCAGGACAACCATCTAATCTAAACAGACTTTCCATGCAATCACTAAGCTAAATTTGGCTTCCCTTTGACCCTATAACAAAATCTTCTTCATTTATAACCAGTTTTTTTTAACTCTTCTATTTAACCCTTCACCCTACATTTCGTCGGTTCTCGCTTTCCGGCGGAAGGGAACACCGCCCGACGGAAGTGAGAGTGACGCCGCCACATCAACTAATTGAGGAAGATGAAGGTCAAAATAGTTGTGGTTGGGATCTCATTGATCCTTGTCGTTGGTGTCATTATCGGCGTCATTGTCACCGTCAACCGTGGAGGGCATTCCGACAATGGCGTTTTGCCTGCGAAGGATACCTTGTCGACCGGAATGAAGGCGGTTACAGCCATTTGTTCCCCTACAGATTATAAGGAAGCTTGTATCAATAGTCTTAGTCCAATTGCTAAGCAAAATAGCAGTGTTTCCACAAAGGACCTCTTCAAGGCTGTATTTGATGTCACAATTGAGGGTGTGAAGAAGGCTATGGAGAAGTCAGGCACATTAGGCAAAGGACTTACCAACTCAACTCAAAAGATGGCATTGGAAGACTGCCAGGAGTTGTTGCAATATGCGATTCATGAGCTCGAAGCATCGGTATCCTCTGTCGGAGATAGCGAGTTGCACACAGTGAATGATCGCACGGAGGAGCTCAAGAGCTGGCTGAGCGCTGTCATCTCCTACCAACAGACCTGCATTGATGGCCTTGATCAACCAGAGCTGAAGTCTGCATTGATGGACCAAGGGCTCTTGAATGCAACTCAGTTTACAAGCAATGTGCTTGCTATTGTAACCGAGATATCGGCGATCTTAAACACATTCGACATTGGAACTAACTTGAAATCCAACTCGAGAAGGCTTCTTGAAACTCGTGGAGTTGACGAAGAAGGGTTCCCCAGTTGGTTTTCTGCATCAGATAGAAGACTTTTAGCATCAAATCAGAGAAACAACATGGTGAAGCCTAATGCAGTTGTGGCCAAGGATGGTAGTGGTCAATACAAGACCATCAGTGCTGCCCTTGAAGCCTATCCTAAGAACCATAGAGGAAGGTATGCCATCTATGTCAAGGCGGGAGTTTACGATGAGTACATAACAGTCACCAAGGAGCAAGTAAATGTGTACATGTATGGAGATGGCCCTAGGAAGACGATTATCACTGGACGCAAGAGCAATCGCGATGGCTACTCTACCTTCAGAACCGCCACATTCTGTAAGTTCATTCTCCTATTGAATTTCTTCAAACAGTTAGATATGCTAGAGGACCTTCGATGAGATATGAAAATTATGTTATCTAAATAACTTACTCTTTGGAACATGGGTTTCTGTTGCAGCTGCAATTGGGAATGGATTCATAGCCAGGTCTATCGGATTCTCGAACAGGGCAGGACCAGAGGGACACCAAGCTGTGGCTCTGCGAGTTCAAAGCGACGCCTCCGCTTTCTACAACTGCAGAATGGATGGTTACCAAGACACACTTTATGTGCACGCAAATCGTCAGTTCTACCGCAACTGTGTCATCTCGGGCACAGTAGATTTCATCTTTGGTGACTCAAACACATTGATCCAAAACTCTTTGATCATAGTGAGGAAGCCAATGGACAGCCAGCAAAACACTATAACAGCTCAGGGAAGGGCAGACCGACGGGAAACAACGGGCATTGTTATACAAAACTGCCGTATTGTGCCCGAGGCGAAGCTGTTCCAGTTGAGGTTCAAGATCCCAACATACTTGGGCAGGCCATGGAAGGAGTTCTCAAGGACAGTAATCATGGAATCATTGCTTAGCGATGTCATCCAGCCCGATGGGTGGTTGCCTTGGGCAGGCAACTTCGCCCTCGACACATTGTACTACGCCGAGTATGGAAACCGAGGGCCTGGTGCGAGGACAAACAAGAGGGTGAACTGGAAAGGCTACAAAGTGATCAATAGAGCCGAAGCTCAGAAGTTCACAGCTGCTCCTTTCCTTTTAGGAAGTAAGTGGCTAAGGTACACAGGTGCCCCATACTTCCTAGGCCTCAAAAGATAAGATAAATAAATGTGTTTGCAGAGAAGGTGCAATTGAGGGAGGCAATTGTAGACTATGTAATTGATTATGAGCTTGTAAGGGAATTAAATCGACAAATCATTGAAAAGGGTGAAGAACTAAACTAAATCTATGAATTATGAATCAGCTTTGTTTATTATGATTTGATTTATCAATCAGAATAAAAAGTAACATGCATATATATATAAAACTAAAAGACCATGCATATAAAACAGTTTTGATTGGAGAAGTTAAATTATATGGGTTCAGTGGAGCAACATTTTGTCATATTTTTCTAACAGATTTCAAGCAAAGATCAGAAGAACAAAATAAATATTGTACAACAAAGGCTAAGAAAACTTTACTAGGCCTTTCCCATGACATACATCAACTCTTCTATGGGTAGTAGACAACGCACCTGCAACACAGATAAGCAAATTTAGTTCAACAACAAAACTATTGGTAGAAGACAATGCGCCTACAACATAAATAAGCAAATTTAGAAGACAATGCACCTACAAGAAGAACAATGTTGGGCCGCCCATGCCCATATCTGCAGGGCCGTGGATCTCACTAGTAACGATATTATTGTTCCCAACTTAACCACTTAACCACTATACAATTGTGTGGGGTTTTTACTCCAAAAAAGCCTCTTCGGCAGTATCCTTAATTTCAAAGTCTTACTTAAATGACGTGGGACTACATTTTCAACAAATTTAGATTAAAAACAAGAGAGATTAATCTGACTAAGTATATAACAACCAGAACATAGCCAAAATCTCAAATTAGTTGGGGGTGGATGAAACTCTTCCATTGCGGTGGATTGATTCAGTGGTGCAATAGA
This sequence comes from Stephania japonica, assembly GCA_039657345.1. Lineage (NCBI taxonomy): Eukaryota > Viridiplantae > Streptophyta > Magnoliopsida > Ranunculales > Menispermaceae > Stephania > Stephania japonica. The sequence continues at coordinate 73,592,030 of CM077557.1, forward strand.
AGAAGTAAGTGAAAAACACAATCAACATAGACTGACCGAAAATTGGATTCCCTTCCAAAGCATGGCCTGATAGCCAAGTGAAAGTGATTCATTTGTTCTTGTTCCTTTTCTTCATATTCACCCAATCGCGCAATTTCACATTCAGGGCATCCCCCCCATTGGTCAAAAAGGCAGCATCTTTTTTACTTGATTTCTTCCTCTTGGGCTTGTTGTTGTTGGTGATATTTGGCATCACAGCACTCTGATGACTCTCCTGCTCTTGTCCATCCCAATTGAGAGAATCAAGTCTCTCAAGAGCCTCCCTGGCTCTCTTCCACGCCAAAGCAGCCTCCTTTGCCCTCCACTCGGCCTCCGCCCGCCTCGCCGCGGCCGCCCGCCTCAGGGAGAGCGATGCGATCCTGGCCGCGGCGACCAAGACCCTGGCATCATCATCATCATCATCATCATCATCATCATCATCATCATCGTCGTCGGCCAGAAATTGGGGGCGGGCGTGGGAGGGGCATGTGAAGGTGAGGGACGATGGAGAGTGAGAGTCGGAGTGGGGAGTGGCAATGGCAATGGCGCAGGAGAGGTGTGCGGTTGATGGGCATCGGGAGCAGGGGATGGTGCGTTGTTCGAGGAGATGATGAGGATGATGGGTCTCGAGGCAGAGGGGGCAGAAGAGGGAGGGGTGGGTGGAGAGGACGCAGGGGGAGCAGAGGCGGCGGGGGACGCCGCGTATTCGGAGGTGATGGTTGTGGTTGTGGCGGTTGGAGTGGCAGTTGTGGCAGTTGGAGGAGTCTGGGTCGATTTTGGGGGTCATAGCCGCATAGGCATCGATCGATCTATCAATCCATTTGGAGAGGAAGAGGAAGAAGAAGAGGAAGAGGTGCTTAGACCCGACCCCACTAATCACTCATCACTGACTGTTGACTGTTTAGTGGGTTAGTCAACACTACTACTACAGCTGGTGTAGTTTACTGGTCAGCATTGGAGATGTGGACGAATGCGTGTAGGACACGTGGCTTACTGTATCCTTGTGAGATTTTTATTTGTTTCGTTTTTGGTGGTTCCTACCGCATGGCCTTCATTCACTAAGTTTGGGCATTGAGTTCGTGTCCAAAGTAACTCAACCGATAGGAGGTTTTTTAAAATTTTTATAAATATTAAATGAGTGTTATAAGTTGTTATTTTGAAGTTATTTATTACTTGACGATGACTTTGAAATAAAAAAAATTTCATAAACTCTCCTAAAAATTCAGACTCATGAGTCTAAATAACACTATTATTTTTCTTTCTTTCTTTTATAAATTATACTCCCACCTACTAACACAAATATGAGTAGTTCTAATTCTCATTTTCTCATTCTTAAGCATGTTTTATCTATTTAATTACTTTCATTAATGAAGCTTTGAAAGTTTATTAATTTTGTTTACTAGTGTGTCAAGTTGGGTCTCTCTCGTTTCACTCAAAAGGATATTAATAAAAGGTAAGGGGAATATAATAATATTATCTTACAATTAAATTACTTATTAATTTTTGTGTCTTTACCTTAAACGACTTACAATTGTAACCGGTGGGAGTAAGTGACCATAAACCTTGCACTAAATAGGGCACAATATGGAAGAGTTTGATTTATATAGCCAACCCCGGCCCATTGTTGTTGTTGTTGGTGGTGGTGGTGACTATATATAGAAACCTTAAAGGAAAATACTTTTGTAACCCAGCATGAACATGCAACACCAACACGTACCTATTTATGTCCCTTGATTTTTGTAATGCGATGTGTGTGCATCCTCATATATATCGTAGGAATGACGATAAGTGCATATTGTTTCTGTATGTTCGTGTTGGGTTTAATAGCAGGATTAGAAAGGCATTGCTTTTACTCAAGATTTTTATTTAAATTTTTTTTAGTTTCTCAAGTGAGATCTCTAATTACAGGAGTTTGTGTCATCTTGTTAAGATTAATCTCACATCGAGTATATATATACAAAATAAATGGGTTATAAGTTTAGAATATTGGAGACACCATCTTGCCTTGGCATTTTGGTGAAACCTCTACTCCAAACTTTAAGCCCTAATTCATTTCACACTCTTCCTCTTATATAAATTTGGACTTGAAAATTTCATCCTACAAAATTTAATATGGTATCAAAGCAATAAAATGTGAGTGCCCAATGTTTCAGTCTAAGCAATCTATTAAGCAGGCTATCCTCTTGGTTTTGGCCAATGCCCCGTTGGACCTTCCCAGTTGGCTAGTTGTCCATAGTTGGTCAGTGCTCTATTGGATTTGAGTTGTCCCAGTTGGCTAGTTGCCCTAATTAATTCAAGTTTTAACTTGGCTATTGCCCGTTGGACTTGAGGATGAGTGTTAAGATTAATCCAACATTGGAGTATATATATACAAAATAAATGGGTTATAAGTTTGGATTGTTAGACACCATCTTGCCTTGGCATTTTGATGAAGCCTTCATTTCAAACCTTAAACCTTCACTCATTCACTCTCCCTCATATATAAACTTGGACTTGAGAATTTCATCCTACAAATTCTAATACATCTCACTAGGACCCTAAGATTTAACAATTTAACGGTATAAATTGTAAGAAAGACTTAACGAGGTCCTCGCTAGCTGGTTGTTCTATATCATCTTACATTTGCTAATTAAAATGACGTTAGAATTCATTAATTCTAATTGATAAGTTCTAAAATCATGATCCATTTAGTGACAAGATATCACTCCACACTTTGTGCTAATTACAAAGAAGAAAGAAATTTGTTTGACCCTAGAAATCTTGTGGTGGATACATCTCATCATCAAGATGTCACAAAGTGGTAGCCCCAAGATCATTTGATAGCTTTGTCCACAACTGCATACATGCACCAAAATTGAATGTTAACTGAAAATCTCTCACATTAAGAATTAACTTGTTGTATATAGTGAGCTATCAATGAATTAATCAGCAAGTTTAGTTTATTACCTTTCTATACAGTGAGGAATCCCCATATGATTTACATAACTCAACGACACGTAAAGACGAACTAATATCGAACACCTGCCATGGTTTTTTAAGAAAAAAAAAAGATTAGAATAGTGCTTTGATTTGCTTGTGGAGTAGGTAAATACACAATGTGCACAATTCATAAATGCATTGTTCAAGAAATTGCATTACCTCTGCTAAGAATGAAAGGCTTCTCAGGCTCTTCTCTTTATTGTGTGCCTGTATCACCCTAAGCTTTAAAAAGGAAAAAAGACAAGCTATTTTTATTTTAGTGCTTGATCAGATCATATATACACATGTAGTATCAACTAAGTGAGATGACTAGGTGCTGAATAGCGTGTTCTGTTTGGTTTTATTAATTAGAGAGCTGTGCAAAGACTGTTGGTTAATTATGTCGACGAAAAATTCGTTTCAATTGTCGGTACTAACCTTGCCGCCATGTCTTTGTGAAACTCGAAATCCCATCTCTTTGACAATGCCTTCAATCTTGTTTAGTAAATCCCCGAGGAATAATTCGAAGTAAATCTGATCTTTCTCTCCTGAACTTCCTGCAAACTCTTGGAGTCAGATTAAATACATGTCCAAAACTGGCATTGTAATGATTCTTTCTCTGCTGAGTTTTTGGTTGTTCCAATTTATACAGGATAATTAATATGCGTGTACATAGATTAAGTCTAGCTAAGTGATCATTGTCGTGACATTCGAAATAAAGAACGGAGAAGTATGGTAGCTCTCACCTCTTTCTCAAAGAAGCCAGATAGGTCAAGAAACGATGACATTCCAATCAACTCAAAAGCATTGATCTGGCTTCGTGATCCTGGTTGTTGCTTTGCATCAGAGCTCTTAATTCATAGCACAAAAGGGTTTAAGTCAGTTTGTCTTTGTCAAAAAAAAAAAAAAAACGTAGAATAACTCAGGGTGTCGAAAAGCTCATCACCATTTCTTGCATAGCATACGGTTTATCATCAATGTAGATGTCTTCATCTTCATCTATAGGATTTGCAGATATATAATCTTGCTTGAACCACTCGTGCTCTTTGATCTCGGCTACTATTATCCGGGTTTTTGGTTTCGGATCAAGTATCCTCCTAATCAAGTTCTGCGCGCCAGGGGAGAGACTATTTGGGATCTTAGCACTTCCTTTGAATATCTGAATTAACAAATCATAACATGATCAGAACAAAACTTCTCTAATAGGAGAGTTGAGAGACTATATTACATATAATCCTAAATGTGGTATACAAGGAAAAGGAGAATTAATCTCAATTGACTACCTTGTGATAAAGAACTGCGAGGTTTCGATCATCAAAAGGGAGATAGCCAGTGAGAATCACATAGAGGATAACACCACATGACCAGAGATCAGATGTTGCACCGTCGTAACCTTTGTTCGCAAGAACCTCCGGAGCAACATAGTGAGGACTACCGCACGTCGTATGCAGTAAGCCATCTTCCTATTATACAAACACATGATAAGCAGGGCTCATTAGGTACTAAATTTCTTTTTCAAAGTGATAACTATGTTTGTTTGTCGAATTAAGTTTATCGGTACCTTGAGTTGTTGAGGCAAAGCACTAAGACCAAAATCGGACACCTTTATATTCCCTTCTGCATCAATGAGAACATTCTCCAGCTACATACAATTAATTTAGAACATGATCAATTGGAACCAATTTAATCGCAGAATATAATGTGAAGAATAATGAGCTAGAAGAACGACATTGACGTCATATTTTTGGTAGTGCATAATTACCTTCAAATCCCTATGATAGACTCCCTTGTCATGACAGTAACTCACAGCATCAATTAACTGTTGGAAGAGCTTCCTTCCAGTGTCTTCTGAAAGTCTACCTTTCTTAGTCTGCATAAATACTTCAAGTATATATGTTTAGATATGTGATATTGAATTCAATCTGAAAAGAAACTAATTGATACATATATAATAAAAAGTACTCACAATTCTGTCAAACAGTTCTCCACCAGTGACGTATTCCAGAACCATGTAAATCTTGGTTTTGCTTGCTAATACCTGATGAATATGTTAGACCAGGGGAATTGCAAAGACTTCAAAGCGTGTAACACTGCCACTTTCCTAAAGGAATTTTTGCTCTCTACACTGCAAGAGTCAGCAAATATCCTAAAGGATACGATGAAGTATATCCACATTTCACTTTGCAGTAGTGAAAGATGAAAAACAAGAGCAATTGCTAGTGAATTTCGAGATGACTACTTCCTCCCCAAACCTCCCCTTTTATAGAGCACTGATCATGACCAGTTAGGGTGAAAATGGGGTCAAGCATTGATGCAATGGAATAATGCAGCAATTAATTCCTTTGCAGCAATTAATTCCTTTGCAGTTTCAATAATTTCTTAATGGAGAGCAGCTTCAATAATTTCTTAATGGAGAACAGTTTCAATAATTCCTTAATGGAGAGCCGTTTCAATAATTCCTTAATAGAGAGCCGTTTCAACTGTACCCACTAAGCCACTCTACTAACTATCCATTTAATTTGAAAATGTATAACAATCCCCTGCCATTTTCAAAATATTCAGATCATTCAATCCACGAAATCTCAAACATTATATGCATAACTAATGGTATCTTGCGATTTGAACCACTAACTTGTGAAAAATTCATTACATCATATCAGAATTACATGGTAGATACACTTTGAACCAATGATTCTATTCGATATGTAGCATAAACATATCACGCATATAACTTACACCAGCAAATAGCCATAAATATCCTGACACATTCAACATTGGCCTTGTGTCCCGTATCTTCTCGTGAATGTCTTTGGAGCCAAGCCCTTGCCAAGCCCTTGAACTCCTTGAAGCGGCCGCACTTCACATCCACATAGGTAGTCTCCATTCTAGTACCTCTGCAATTTAAGTACCTTTAGAAGACTATTAAGAGATCATCTCAACCTCCTCTCTTTACATGCAGGTACCGAGCACTAACAACCTTGGGATGATTATGATCTTGATCTTTCACAATCTAACTTGCATCCGAAAATCCTTCTAAAACTGAAGGATATCCACTATAGCATAAACCATAGTTAATTGTTTTCTTCAAATATTTCAAAACTCTTCGAATTGTAAACCAATGCAACTCACTTGGATTAATTGTAAATCTGTTTAACTTGCATATTGCCAAGGCAATATCTGGCCTAATGCATGTCATTGCATACATTAAGCATCTAATTAATCTAGAATACTCTAGTTGTGAAAGTGGATTGCCTGTATTTTTCACTAGCTCAATACTTGAATCTAGTGGGGTGGAAACAGGGGCACAATTCAAATGATTGAATCTATTGATAACTTTCTCAATATAATGAGATAGAGTTAGAGTAATACTCTCCTCATCTCTTATAATCTGAATTCCAAGTATGATATCAGCTTGCCCCATATCTTTCATTTCAAGCTGGCTTGAAAGAAACCTTTTAGTCAACTGTACTTGTTCCAAGTCAGTTCCAAAAATCAGCATGTCATCTACGTAAAGACAGATAATGACACCATTGCCTTTTCCATCAAACTTGTTATATACACATTTATTAGATTCATTTATTTTGAATCCAAAAGCAAGTACAACCTGGTCAAATTTGGTGCCACTGTTTTGGTGCTTGCTTTAAACCGTACAATGATTTTTGCAATCTACACACTTTATTCTCATGACCGGGCATAATAAACCCTTCAGGTTGTTCCATGTATATTTCCTCATCCAATTCTCCATTTAGGAACGTTGTTTTAACGTCCATTTGGTGGATGACCAGCTTGTTTATGGCTGCAATTGTAATAAGCAATCTGATAGTAGCAATTCTAGCTACTGTTGAATAGGTATCGAAATAGTCTATTCCATGCTTTTGGGTGAAACCCTTAGCAACCAATCTCACTTTGTGTTTTTCAATGGATCCATCAACTCTTCTTTTCCTTTTGAAGAGAAATTTGCATTTAATGGGTTTACACCCAGGAGGTAGATCAACTAGCTCCCAAGTGTTATTTCCCATTATTGAATCCATCTCATCATTTAATGCCTCTTTCTAGGGGTGCACACGGATTGCACTAATTCGCAGATTCGGTCCAATTCAAACCAATTATCACTAATTGGATCAATTTTTTGATCCCTTGGACTGGATTGGATTGAAAAATCATTAATCCGACTGGAGTGGATCGGATTACGGATCTTACATTAAAAAACCGTGGATCCAATCCGTTTAACATATCAACACATACATATATTTCATCATATGTACTATAGTAGCTTAATTAGCATCAACTCAAACTATCATCTCTAAACTAAAATATCTAAAAGACTACACTTGTTCTTAACTCTTTTATTATGCTTTCGACCTTTTTATTATAGGTTGTATGTTCAACGTACACTTTTTTTTGTTCTTTTGTGAGAATGTATGGTGAAGATTTGTGGATAACGCATTTATTTATGTGAGAACTTATATTTTGAAGGTTATTGTGATAACAATTTTGTGAGAAATATGCTATATATAGATTTGTGGAATGTATATTGTAAATTTGTCATTCATGAGATATATAATTCTTGTGATTCATTTAATTAAATCTAATTTCATAAATTTTGGATAGGAAAACGTCAATCCTCAGAACTTGATCCAATCCGGTCCGCATTTTGCAAATTGGTTTGAGTTGGATTGATGAATTATTTGGATTGGATTGGATTATAATTTTCCAATCTGCGATAATTCAACTGAATCCAATCCGTGTGCACCCCTACCTCTTTCCAAAAAGCTGCATCTCTTTCTTTCATTGCCTCCTTTACTGTTTGAGGATCAGCATCCGTATTAAAACAATACGGAATTTGTAACGGCCCAAATAATATTTGCCGTTAATTATGATGTCATGGCAGATGTGGACGCTTGACGAGACGGTCGGGGTCCCACAAGAACATCTGAACGCACTCGAACTAGGTATACAGTCCGTTTTGTATGCTGTTGTGGTAAATTGTGATGAAAATGTATAAATTAGTTAATTTCATTACAATATGTATGTTAAGGTAGTTTGTTGACGAGTGAGGAATTTCTCGGGGTGCGTGCGGACACGGGACACGAGGCACGGGGTGCCGGGTAGTTGGGGGAACTAATGTGAAATTATTTGCAAATTATGGGAATTTATTGAATAGAATAGATAATTATTATGTGATAAATTAATTGGAAATCAATTGATCCTATAGTTAAGGAGAATAAATGACAACAATTGGATGATTCTCGAGATGCACAAGAGGGTGTTAAGTGTCAAGATAAGGTGTTTGGAGTTGGAGTGACACAGGGTGATCAACCCTTGGATTGTTCTCGAGATTTGTGTATACACTTGATTAAACTAAGTATATATATATGTGTGTGTTTGACCGATCAAAAGGGAGAAAGTGAGAGTGAGGTTTTGAGAGAGATTGAAAGAGAGATCGGTGGGAAGAAGAAGAGGAGGAAGAACAACAACATTTAAAGTGTGGAGAGGTTGATTTGTGACTTCCTACAACAAGAACCAAAGGTATGGACACAATAAACTTGGATTTTTGTGGAATTTTTGGTGTGGGTTGGAGCTTGTGGAAATTCGAATTTGTTGGGAATGAAACACTTGGTTTTGTTGGAGTGAGTGTGTATGAAAATGGCATGAGGTGGTTGTGAGTTTTGAGTAAATTTGGGAGAAGTTGGAGGATTTTCCAAAATGGGTTTTGAAATGAGATTTCCATGATTGGTGGATTTTGGGGTTTGATTATGGTAATTTGTGTTTAAATGGTGTAATTAAGGTCATTAATGTTTTATGGAAACATGGAAATTGAATTTATGAGTTTGGAGTCAAAACTTGTAATTTGGAAATTTTACGACACGAGCAATTAGCGCGCTAATTGGGAAATTAGCGCTAATCACGCTGAGTAATGAAGATGATGAACAAGTGATTGAGATAAATTAGCGCGCTAATTGTTCTCTGACTCCAAAAATGGAAAATGACAAAATGAGTCAAACCAACATTATGAACCCATTAATTGATTATTAACCCTCATAAATGAATTCCAGGAGTCCCAAAATAGTAATTGGAGTCGGAGTTTAGTCGGAAATTAGACCGGAGGAAATAACGGGGATTTGGAGGTTTTGAGCGGGGTTTGACGTGTGGAGCGAGGAGTGCGAATTGAGGTGTGTAGTATCCCAATTGAACTTCACTTTAAGTATTTACAATTTGATTTATTTGAATTCAGTTCCGATTATTCATTATTCTATTCCATTACTGCTTTACGGTGGTTGAGTTCTCTTTCTGGTGTTTGTATGGTAGTGGAGTTTACTCCTACTTGGAGCCTTTATGAGATTACTCCCCACCTGGTGTTTATTCGTTACGGCCATAGAGTCCACTAAGTCATAGCACTTGTCTATGCATATACCGGTGAATAGGCTACCCGGGTATGGTAGGCTCGTGTGGGTGCGTCGTGGGTCTACGCCGGCCACCTGAGGGTCCAGGGACAACTTTGTTGGTGTGTTTGAGGGTTGTGCCCAAGAGAGGCTCGAAGTATGACTTAGTCGATTTTTACCGTGCACGTACTTTGCTTCATTACTATATTTATACATGCGATGATCCTTTCACAACGCTTGTCTCGTATTTCTTTTGTTCCGCATGTTTATTTATGGTATTTAAATTCCAGACTTTTACTTCCGTAATTACTTAGTGAATTTCCTTGGGATTACTCACTCTGGACTCGTCATCTGTCTTTTTATGATGGCTCGAGTGCGGATCCGGTACGAGTCGAGGGAAGGACAAGCTTGAGGACTACATTGATTGATAGCTCTAGCCCTACTCGTACGTATGTTTATATTTATTTGTTTTATGCTGGGTTTTGGGATTATTGAGAGAGATAGGTTGTAGCTTCTTGATATTTTGTGGATCTCAAAGGACATGTATATTTGGTATGGTTTCCACTTAGGCATTTTGATCATGGAATTCAGGATAAATCTTTATATTGTTCATTTAATTTTCCGCTGCGTAATTTATGGTTGAATGATAATGAGGAAATAAAAGTTAACTCATAACATCAAGGTTAACTGATAATTAATTGATAATGGATAATTGGGCGTGGAACACAGCTGGCGGTGACGTGGTCAGTTGTGGGTCCGCGTGGCCTCCCGTGGCGGACCAATGTGGAAATTGGGGCCGCCACATTTTGGTATCAGAGCCTAGTCTTGAGGAATCTAGGTTTGAGGAACCTAGGGAATGAATTGTGGGTTTGTTGATGATTCTGATACCGCCACAATTATGAAACCTTAGGCTTGATTGGGAGATTGAATAAATGCATAAACTTGATGAATAAATCTTAGATGTGGAAACCACAAGCGAATGATTTAAGTCTTAGTTGGGAAGTGATGTGAGGCGGGTAGATTCAGGAAGTTATATATACGTGTATGTTTTGATTGTGTACTACATATTATACGCGTATGTACTGAGTCTGATCCATTGCACGTTAGTTGTGCAGTTTAGGATGGACGGACGGAGACTCTACTACTCCTCCCACTTACTCGACCAGAGGTTGGAGATACTAGTGATCGTACCACTAGTGACATGGTGATATGCGAGCTATGATACTGAGGCCGACGAGCGACGAGATTCAAGAGAGCAAGCAGCTATTGCAGCAGGCTCAGATGGCTGAGCTGATGGAGTACATACGGAGCTCGAGGACGCCAAAGAGCAGCACCGATCGCGAGCGTCTTGCTCGCTACCACTCGGCGACAAAGATTAGCACCAAATGTTACTACACAAAGCGGCCGGGTCGAGACATTGATAGAGAGAGTTGAGCCTGTTGTTGTGCCAGCCGAGACTACTGTGGTGACACCCACCACTACAGAGCAGCCAGGTAGGGACTTCGATTGCTAGGAGTAGGATGTCAGAAGCAGCGAAGATGGTGAAGGATTTTATGAGATTTAATCCTACGTACTTCACGGGAGTCAGCGATCCTGAGGTTGCAGGACGTTGGCTGATGACTCACCGACGACTACATCAGTTGTTGGAGGTACCTGAGGTAGATCAGGCGCGTATTTCAGGCTATTGTTTGAGAGGTCAGGCTGCAGTTTGGTGGACCACTTACACTGACATACATTCCACACCATCGACGTGGGCAGAGTTTCGACAGTTATTTCTCGATGAGTACATTCCCACTGAGGTGCGATTCTGACCGAGGAGCGCTTCTTGGGGCTGACAGAGCAGTAGCATGTCCGTGTCACAAGACATGGATCGATTCGATATCTCATGATGTATGCCATGGATGTGGCTAACTAACACGGAGAGATTACAGATTTACTACTTCATCGTCGAGGCCTAGATGAGAGGATTGGTGGGGTGATAGTTGCGGCCGGTGCGGAGACGCTACGAGTGTTTTGACAGAGCATTGGCTCGCGAGACGTATTTACGACACCGGGGTGAGCTTGGAGACGGGTGCGGACGAGTTCTCGGTCGATCGAGACCGAAGAGATCGAGAGAGCGATCGATCGACGAGAGACATGATTATCGGGGTCGACGAGACGACGTTCCGAGCATCGAGAGAGAGATGAGAGGCGGTAGTGTACGTTCTTTGCACCCGCACCCGCACCATTTGAGCGGCCCACGACGGCGTGTGCGAGATGGAGGAGGTCGTGGTAGAGGACAGAGAGGTCGAGGTCGTGACGGGGCTCAGTGCATATAGTGTCACGATCGATTGGCGGGAGACACGACGATGTTTCAGGTGTCATCGGGTCGGGCATATACATAGAGATTGTCCGATGTCGCTATCCTCCTCACGACCACGAGATTGAGCCGCGGTCGGGGAGAGGGCTCATGCAATTGCTACACCTATCGTCATACGACGGAGCGTGATGCGACTCGTCACTCGTCGAGGGTATGTTATCTATATGCGATATCTTCATGCATGTATTATTTGATTCCTGGCGATACATTGTCATTTATATCGGGACGCGGGGTCTGACAGCTTAGGATTACGAGTTGAGACCTTAGATCCACATCTTGTCCTCGATGTACTGTTGGGGATAAGATTTACCCTAACCGGATATGCCGGAATTGTGTAGTAGAGATTGAGGGACACCAGTTACCTGTCGACTTCCGTGTCCTAGAGTATTTAGAGTTTGATGCGTTATTGGGTATGGATTGGCTAGCGACCTATCACGCACACATTGATTGCTTTGGGAAGATGATAGTATTTGATATTGAGGGTATTTCCGTATTTACTTTTGTTGGGACGGCGTCAGACTTACCGATTACCAGAGGTCGATTAGCTACGATTCAGGAGATGGAGGCGTTTAGGACGGTAGTTGAGCCGGACTGAGACCGAGATTAGATTAGAGGATGTCCCAAGAGTGTGTGAATTTCCCGAGGTGTTCCCAGACGATTTGCCGGTTTACCACCTCCTAGGGCGATTGAGTTCATTATTGAGTTGATTCCGGAACGCAACCGATATCTGACCAAACTGTACTCGGATGTCGGCGTCGGAGCGAGGAGAGTTGAGGTCCCAATTAGAGGAGTTATTGCGAAGGGTTTTATTCATCCCAAGATGTCTCCTTGGGGCGCACCGATATTTGTTAAGAAGAAGGATGGTTCTTTGAGGTTGTGCATAGATTACAGGAAGCTGAATCAGGTGACGATTCGAAATCGTTATCCACTTCCTAGGATTGATGATCTATTCGATCAGTTAGCAGGTGCTAAGTTTTTCTCGAAGATTGATTTACGATCTGGATACCATCAGTTGAGGATTCGGGAGAGTGATATCGAGAAAACGGCGTTTAGCACGCGCTATGGATTGTTTGAGTTCACAGTCATGCCATTCGGGGTGACTAATGCGCCGGCTATCTTTATGGATTTGATGCACCGAGTATTGAGGCCATTTTTGGATCGTTATGTGATTGTGTTTATTGATGATATCTTGATATATAGTAAGACTCGTGTGGAGCACGAGAGACACCTCAGAGATGTGTTGATGACGTTGAAGGAGCACCGATCGTATGCTAAGTTCAAAGAAGTGTGCTTTTTGGTGAGTGAGGTGAAGTTTCTTGGACATGTCATCGGTGGTCAAGGAATATCTGTTGATGGAAACAAGGTTCGAGCGATAATTGATTGGAGGACACCGAGACGATTCAGACATTCGTAGTTTCTTGGGGCTTGCGGGCTATTACCACAGGCGGTTTGTGCGGGATTTTTCGTTGATAAGCGCGCCGATGACGAGGTTGACCAAGAAGAATGTTAAGTTTGAATGGTCCGAAGACTCGCGAGGCGAGCGTTTTTAGAGTTGAAGAGGAAGTTGACTTCTGCGCCGGTGTTGGCTTTACCCGAGGCGGGAGAGGCTTCTGGCTACACAGATGCTTCAGAACTGGGTTGGGATGCGTGTTGATGCGGGAAGGACACCCGGTTGCTTATTTATCGAGGCGATTGAGACCTCACGAGGAGAATTATCCCAGGTACATGATTTAGAGCTAGCCGTAGCGCGATTGTGTTTGCGCTCAAGGCTTGGCGACATTACCTTTATGGGGAGCGATTTATGTTATATACGATCATCGAGTTTGAGGTATCTTTTCACTCGAAGGATCTGAATATGCGCAAAGACGGTGGCTTGAGTTGTTGAAAGACTACGATTTCGCTATTGAGTACCATCCCGGGAAGGCGAATGTAGTTCTTGATGCATTGAGCCGAGTGGCGTAGAGAGTCGACCGTCTTTGCGGCGGAGATGACACATGAGTATGGATTCTTTGGAGGCTGCGACGGTGTTGTGTCTGTCTGCGATGTTTTTGCCGATGTTCATATCTCGTTGCCGGATGCGTGTTCTGTGGTGTCGTTAGAGAGGGTCGCCGAGTGGCAAAGGGTCGACGGACATTTTGCTCGCTTACACTTTGTCTGGCTCAGATCCGGGTTGCACTGATTGGTCTAGTGGTTCGGACCAGTGCTTGAGACACGGGGTAGGTTGTGGATACCCGAGGTGCGGAACTACGCGATAGCATTCTTGAGGATGCACACCGTTCGCGGTATACGATTCATCCCGCAGACTAAAATGTATCATGACTTGCGACGTTTGTTTTGGTGGCCTAGGATGAAGGCCGATGTGGGTGCATATGTGAGAGCTTGTCATGTTTGTCAGCAAGTTAAGGCCGAGCACAGGAGACCAGCTGGATTGTTACAGCCACTACCCATTCCGCAGTGGAAATGGGAGCATGTTACGATGGACTTTGTTAGTGGATTGCCACGCTGCGCGACGTCATGATGTTGTGTGGGTTGTGATTGATAGATTGACGAAACCGCACACTTCATCCCTATATCGATGAAGAATTTGTTTGCTCGGTTGAGTATCATTTTTGAGCGGGGAGGTTGTTAGACTACATGGAGTGCCGATATCTATTGTGTCCGACAGGGATCCCAGTTGACTTCGAAGTTATGGGAGAGCATGCGGAGCGCATTTGGGACGAGATCTGAGCTCAAGATGCGGCTTATCATCCTCGGACGCACGGTCGGTCGATCGAGAGATTAATACGATATTGGAGGACATGCTTAGAGCATGCATTTTGCAGTTTGGAGGTGCTTGGGAAGAGTATTTGCCGTTGTGCGAGTTCGCGTACAACAACAGCTATCAGACGAGTATTGGTATGCCACCATTTGAGGCTTTGTATGGAAGACCTTGCAGATCACCAGCTTGTTGGGCAGCACCTGAAGATGTGGCAGTGATTGGACCTGAAGTTGTTGTTGACCACACTGAGAAGATTCGACAGATTAGATTGAGATTGCAAGCAGCTCAAGATAGGCAAAAAAGTATGCTTGATAGGTATCTTGAGGGTTTGAGCTATGATGTGGATGATTTGGTATATCTGAAAGTTTCGCCCTGGAAAGGTCATCAGAGATTTGGGATCAAGGGGAAACTAGCACCGAGATATATTGGACCGTTCAGAGTTGTGGCACGTGTTGGGACGGTAGCATACGATTGGAGTTACCAAAGCGAGCTAGCAGGCGTTCATCCAAGTGTTTCACGTGTCTATGTTGAGGTTAGCTAAGACAGACCGAGACCGATGGTGGATATTAGACAGATTGAGGTTCGTCCCGATGTTTCATATGAAGAGCAACCTATGGAAATCATGGATCGTAGAGTTCGACACAATCGAGGAACAGAGAGATTCTCGAAAGTCTTTGGTTCGATGGCAAAGATCACTCGGAATCGAAGGACTCACTTGGGAGCTCGAGTCGACTATGAGACAGAGATACCCACACTTGTTTACTGGTGAGTGTTAATATAACTCAAATTTCGGGACGAAATTTCAATTTAGTTGGGAAGAATTGTAACGGCCCAAATAATATTTGCCGTTAATTATGATGTCATGGCAGATGTGGACGCCAACAGACGGTCGGGGGTCCCACAAAGAACATCTTGAACGCACTCGAACTAGGTATACAGTCCGTTTTGTATGCTGTTGTGGTAAATTGTGATGAAAATGTATAAATTAGTTAATTTCATTACAATATGTATGTTAAGGTAGTTTGTTGACGAGTGAGGAATTTCTCGGGGTGCGTGCGGACACGGGACACGAGGCACGGGGTGCCGGGTAGTTGGGGGAACTAATGTGAAATTATTTGCAAATTATGAGAATTTATTGAATAGAATAGATAATTATTATGTGATAAATTAATTGAAAATCAATTGATCCTATAGTTAAGGAGAATAAATGACAACAATTGGATGATTCTCGAGATGCACAAGAGGGTGTTAAGTGTCAAGATAAGGTGTTTGGAGTTGGAGTGACACAGGGTGATCAAGAACCCTTGGATTGTTCTCGAGATTTGTGTATACACTTGATTAAACTAAGTATATATATATGTGTGTGTTTGACCGATCAAAAGGGAGAAAGTGAGAGTGAGGTTTTGAGAGAGATTGAAAGAGAGATCGGTGGGAAGAAGAAGAGGAGGAAGAACAACAACATTTAAAGTGTGGAGAGGTTGATTTGTGACTTCCTACAACAAGAACCAAAGGTATGGACACAATAAACTTGGATTTTTGTGGAATTTTTGGTGTGGGTTGGAGCTTGTGGAAATTCGAATTTGTTGGGATTGAAACACTTGGTTTTGTTGGAGTGAGTGTGTATGAAAATGGCATGAGGTGGTTGTGAGTTTTGAGTAAATTTGGGAGAAGTTGGAGGATTTTCCAAAATGGGTTTTGAAATGAGATTTCCATGATTGGTGGATTTTGGGGTTTGATTATGGTAATTTGTGTTTAAATGGTGTAATTAAGGTCATTAATGTTTTATGGAAACATGGAAATTGAATTTATGAGTTTGGAGTCAAAACTTGTAATTTGGAAATTTTCTGGACAGAGCAATTAGCGCGCTAATTGGGGAAATTAGCGCGCTAATCACGCTGAGTAATGAAGATGATGAACAGTGATTGAGATAAATTAGCGCGCTAATTGTTCTCTGGACTCCAAAAATTGGAAAATGACAAAATGAGTCAAACCAACATTATGAACCCATTAATTGATTATTAACCCTCATAAATGAATTCCAGGAGTCCCAAAATAGTAATTGGAGTCGGAGTTTAGTCGGAAATTAGACCGGAGGAAATAACGGGGATTTGGAGGTTTTGAGCCGGGGTTTGACGTGTGGAGCGAGGAGTGCGAATTGAGGTGTGTAGTATCCCAATTGAACTTCACTTTAAGTATTTACAATTTGATTTATTTGAATTCAGTTCCGATTATTCATTATTCTATTCCATTACTGCTTTACGGTGGTTGAGTTCTCTTACTGGTGTTTGTATGGTAGTGGAGTTTACTCCTACTTGGAGCCTTTATGAGATTACTCCCCACCTGGTGTTTATTCGTTACGGCCATAGAGTCCACTAAGTCATAGCACTTGTCTATGCATATACCGGTGAATAGGCTACCCGGGTATGGTAGGCTCGTGTGGGTGCGTCGTGGGTCTACGCCGCCACCTGTAGGGTCCAGGGGACAACTTTGTTGGTGTGTTTGAGGGTTGTGCCCAAGGAGAGGCTCGAAGTATGACTTAGTCTGATTTTTACTGTGCACGTACTTTGCTTCATTACTATATTTATACATGCGATGATCCTTTCACAGTTGTCTGTATTTCTTTTGTTCCGCATGTTTATTTATGGTATTTAAATTCCAGTACTTTTACTTCCGTAATTACTTAGTGAATTTCCTTGGGATTACTCACTCTGGACTCGTCATCTGTCTTTTTATGATGGCTCGAGTGCAGATCCGGGTACGAGTCGAGGGAAGGACAAGCTTGAGGACTACATTGATTGATAGCTCTAGCCCTACTCGTACGTATGTTTATATTTATTTGTTTTATGCTGGGTTTTGGGATTATTGAGAGAGATAGGTTGTAGCTTCTTGATATTTTGTGGATCTCAAAGGACATGTATATTTGGTATGGTTTCCACTTAGGCATTTTGATCATGGAATTCAGGATAAATCTTTATATTGTTCATTTAATTTTCCGCTGCGTAATTTATGGTTGAATGATAATGAGGAAATAAAAGTTAACTCATAACATCAAGGTTAACTGATAATTAATTGATAATGGATAATTGGGCGTGGAACACAGCTGGCGGTGACGTGGTCAGTTGTGGGTCCGCGTGGCCTCCCGTGGCGGACCAATGTGGAAATTGGGGCCGCCACAGAATTTGTCTAGTTACTGTTTCTCTACTTCATTCAACTAGGAATGTATAGAAATCAGAACCAAATGACTTAATTTTCTGAGCTCGTTTGCTCCTTCGAAGTTCAGGAACTTCTACTATTTCTTTGTCATTTTCAATTTCTATGACTTCTTTCCCTTTTTGGTTTTCTTCAGGAATACTTTTAGTAATAGATTTAAATCTTGTCTCATCAAAGATTGCATTCCTTGATTCAATTACAATGTTTACTGAAATCGAATTATTGGACTCAATCACCATGAACCTATATGCCTTACTGTGTTGTGCATATCCAATAAATATGCACTCCACTCCCCTTTCACCCAATTTCCTCTTTTTGGGTTCAGGTACTTTTACTACTGCTTTACAACCCCAAACTCTTAAATAATTAAGATTTGGTTTTTGCTTATTCCAAAGCTCATATGGGGTAACTTTATTCATCTTTTGTGGAATTCTGTTCAAAATATGGCATGCAGTCAGCAATGCCTCTCCCCAAAATCCGCTACTCAAACCAGAGTTTGATAGCATAGCATTAACCATTTCGGTTAAAACATGATTTTTACGCTCAGCCACACCATTTTGTTGTGGTGTATAAGGGGCAGTAGTCTCATAGACTATTCCAGTGGATTCAAAGTACTTTGGATCATAGTACTCTCCTCCCCTATCAGACCTTAAACATTTTATAAAAGTCTCACATTGCAATTCAGTTTCTGCCTTATAGGCCCGAAACTTAACCATTGCTTCATCTTTGGAATGCAACAAATAAACATAACAGTACCTTGCCTCCAATTTCTCCCACAGCTCCTTGGCAGAGGAGACATCATGGTAGAGGTCAAACAGTGAGTCTTTCATGGCGTTCAGAATGTGACCTCTGCAGGTGTGTTCATTTGTCTCCCATTTCTGCCTCTTCCTCATCTGCTCGACAGTTTCATCGTCGGACTCCATAGGTTTTTGTGTATCCAAAACATACACCAGATGAAGAGCCACCAGCAGGAAATGTACTCGCTTCTGCCACTTCAGGAAATCGCCTCCATCGAAGTGATCTAACTTCACAATGTTAGTCGACAGTTCTTTGATTGAAGCCATTGCAACGAAAGAAAAATTCATTTAGATTGTTAGACCAGGGGAATTGCAAAGACTTCAAAGCGTGTAACATTGCCACTTTCCTAAAGGAATTTTTGCTCTCTACACTGCAAGAGTCAGCAAATATCCTAAAGGATACGATGAAGTATACACACCTTTCACTTTGCAGTAGTGAAAGATGAAAAACAAGAGCAATTGCTAGTGAATTTCGAGATGACTACTTCCTCCCCAAACCTCCCCTTTTATAGAGCACTGGTCATGACCAGTTAGGGTAAAAATGGGGTCAAGCATTGATGCAATGGAATAATGTAGCAATTAATTCCTTTGTAGTTTCAATAATTCCTTAATGGAGAGCAGTTTCAATAATTCCTTAATGAAGAACAGTTTCAATAATTCCTTAATGGAGAGCCGTTTCAATAATTTCTTAATGAAGAACCGTTTCAACTGCACCCATTAAGCCACTCTACTAACTATCCATTTAATTTGAAAATGTATAACATAATAGTCAAAAAAAATTTACAAGGTAAATATATAGATCAAGGCCATCTTCAAATGTCAAAATAGTCTGCCTATGAAGGAATGATTTTGAACCCGCGCACACTACTCCAACCAATTCCCTAAACTCCTACACGGAGACTCAGAACCTTCAACCTCATGTATAGGTGAGGATTTGACAACAAACACATATACCGAAAGAGAAAGTTCCGTCAATTCCTATGTATCAACCAAGACTTGAACTTGATCCCTTTTTGACAAGTCTCACTAAAGCGCAGAATCCCCGGGGACTCGCAAATCAAACTCAAAATATGTGAACAATAGGCCAATAGGTGACAAGCACCACAAATACATCAGTGACATTGGGCCAAGGCTCATTTTATTGATATTGATAGAATGGCAAGTGAGACGCCACATAGTGGAATTTAGACAAAAAATTGCTCTTATCTTCCAATCTTGTAGGTTAGACATAGACAACCCAAGAAACTGGTGGCTCTGATATAACTAAAGAGGAATATGTCTACTAGTTTAAGAGATTGAATTATCCAATTGAAATTAATGCCACTTTTCAAAAAGAGAGAAAGTGAAGAGTTGAAGAATTTGTGTGATCTAAGGAATTATAGCTCATTCAAGTCACCGAGGTTTCATAAATTTAATAAAGGTTTGACATCTCAATGAGTCTGATACAGAAAATATGAAAATACTTTCTGGGTATGAGATTTAGAAACATATATGAAAAAATGGAGCCAAAAATCAAATATTTAAGTTTTTTTTTTTTTTTTTTTTTTTTTTTTTTTTTCATGACTAAGGTGTCCAAACCTTTTTCATCCACTTTTTATTTTGGTTTGACTAATCTCATTAGAGTTAGTGGAGCACCCCATCCCCATAACCTAGAAAGATCCAAAGGAATATAATGTAGCCACCAAAAATACAATTAACCTCTACTCCAATCGAGTTATGGTGCGCATTTTTTTGCCACCGCACCACACCCCTTCAGGGCAAATTGATTATTAAGTTTTGAGCGCCAAAGCATCTCTAGTGAGATAAGATTGGGGTTGACTCATGTTGGAATCAAGGGTGGTTAAGTTGGTTTCTTATAAAAAAAAAAAGTGAAAAGTACCAAGACACAAAAATTTGAATAACAAGGGACATCAGAGATATATACAAACCTCATGTAATCTGACAACATGAGGATGCTTTAACAGTTTCAGAGTTCCAATCTCTCTCTTAATCTGCAATTTTAGATTCAGTAGTCTTAACAAAAAAAAAAACCCAATAAAATCAAAGGAAACCCAGATGGGATTAAGAAGCAAAACACTAGAAAAGTGAACCTGATCAGTGATCTTGCGGTGCAGAATCCTCTGTTTGTCAAGTATCTTTATAGCAAAAGGCTGTCCTGTTTCAATGTTGTTGGCATACTTGACCTTCCCAAAGTTTCCCTCACCAAGAGTCCTCCCCAACTCATACTTCCCAAGTCTCACTCCCACCATTAGATCTAACAACAACAACAATCTCCACTCCACAGTTGTGTTGTGGTGGTAAGGCGAGAAGAACAACGAAGTTGATGATGAGAGAAAGCAAAGTAGGCTTGCAGTTCAGATTCTCTGAGAGTCTGAGACAATGTAAGGTACTCTATGAACAAGGCAGTTTACGCAGGTCGCAACAAGACAAGACTATGGTAGCAATTTTGGCAACACATTACACGTTCTACCAGTCTAGCTATTAATGCCTCATTAAGCTCTTACTATTTTATTTTTTATTTTATTTTATTTTTTTTGGTAGGAAGCTCTTACTATTATTTGATTTGCACTTCTAGATTTTCTTTTCTGCGAGAATTCACAACCTCCTCAAATCTTATTTGTAAGTGATTCATGGTGATGCAAGTGGGGCAGACATAGATTTTTAATTACAAATTCCCAAAGAAAAAATTTCTCCCCCTACTCCCCGCCTCGTGGGGAAGCGGGATCCGCACTCTCTGCCAAATATATTTAAAAAAGTAAATAAAGTTTTACAGGTCAAAATATATATATTTTTTAGTTAAAATTATTATATACTTTATTTTTTTTGAGGAAAATATACTTTAAATTTAAATGCAATTTATTGATTTTTATAATAAATCTAAATTTTCCTTAAGGCCCTAATTAATTACAAAAAAAATATTCTATAAGAAAAAAACATTTTTTTTTCTGAGTAAATGTTCATAAGAAAAATTTTCTACATGTGTTTGATTGCACATATAAGAATTTTTTCCCACAAAACTCACCAACAAGAAGTTTTGAAATAAATAGGAAAACTTACCATAAATATATTTTGTTTTTGAAAACTTACCATAAATATATTAAATATATTAATTTTTATATTTAAAATATAAATTTAATGTGTCTTTATATGAAAACTCACATTTTCTCAAAAGAAAACTCAATTTTTCACCATAATAGGTGGGAAAATATATAGTTCTTGAAGCAGCGTAAATGTTCAAGCAAGAAAATCGAAAAATCATTAAAGCTTTTGTAGAGAAACTCGAAATTTGATAAAATTGATAATAATTGATAATTCTCTAAACAACCCAAACAAAATAAAATAAAAACCCCCGATGAAGCTCAAAACGATAAAATTTGGATCCACAAAATCCAATTCCAGAGAGCAAAGCTTTAGAAATAGTTGTAGAGTACGAAACACCATTTCCAAAAAGATATTATAATAGTCAATCGTATTCCCGGTTCAAAAGTTATGGCCCCTCAAAGTTGACCCAACTTCTTGCGCCCTAAACCCTAAACCCTAAACCCTAAACACTAAACCCAAACTGCCTCGACATCAGTTCTTAATATGAAAATTGGCAACAATGAGAAAATGTTCCATGAGAAAATTTTGGCTATCAAATGCAAGAAAATGTCATTTTCCTACATAATTCGTCATTTTCCTTATAACATTTTCCTTTTCCGTCTAATTAAACAGGTCCTAAAGGTTTGGGGGTTCCCGTGGGAAGGAAACAAATCCTCGCTAGGAGAAGGCAATCCCTATCTCTACCTTATTTGCCATAGGGGGAGGGATTGTTTCTCATTATGTAGAGAGTAAATTTTTAAATATCTTGATGTGACAAATCCCCACTGAAATGTGGATTCTCTATCCAACTTACATCCCTCAAAACCATAGCTAAATATAAATGCATTGTATTAAGTGGGTATCTATTTCGAGTGTCCAAAGCAAGGTCAATCAATCATTTTCCTTTCTTTTTTTTTGGTCAAAGGAAGAGCAATATTATATTTCATTTTTACTTTTTTTTTTATTTCATTTTTACTTTTATTTATGTTCAGAACACCAGAATATTCTCAAGAATCTCAACAATCACAGCCTTGAACTTGGTAAGTCTCAAGGACAATCTTTCATTGCTCTTCAACTGACATGCATGAGACTTTTTATCCAATGCAAATGTTGATTAGAAGGAATTTACGAAATATGTAGTATATGTCATCCATATAATAACATTTTTTGATATTCTAGTATATGTCATGTTCTATCTTCCATTACTTAAGCAAGAAGTTGGAATCAATCTAAAAAAATTCATGAAAGGTGTCCACCAAGATATCCTCAGATATAAAAGACATACACATCGCACATGTAATGTTGATAAATAAGTTCAACGACCAGTTTTGTGGCCATTGTCATACTCATCCAATATTCAAGTTGGAAGCTGCCAACTCTATTGAAGGGGCTAGGGACAAAAAACGATGAGATCAATCCCATTTCTGCTGTTGCAATTCATTAATGTAGCAATTAATACATAACTTATGTAATTTCTTCAAAAAAATACAAAACTTAATTAATTAATATTTATGTAAAAAAAAATACATACATACATAGATAACATGAAATCGGTCAAAGCCTCTCTGGTGAGATGGTAAAGACATCACTTGTCAAAAAGGTAAGACTTCTGAAGATCGTATTTCGATTCCAGCTGAAGTCCAAAAAAAAACATGAAATCCAGTGATTAGGCTTCATCTATCATTAAAGTAAAAAAAAAATGCACAATAGTTTATGTTTTTTTTATAGGACTGTGTTTATGTTAACTTTGGACGTTTAAGGTTTCACATCTTCTCTTTTTTTTTTTTGGGTATTACATCTTCTCATCTTAATTCATCAACTAATTAGGTGGCCTAATAATTTGATATAGTGTTTGAGAGTAAGAAGTCATGAGTTCTAACCTTTTTTTTTTAATGAAAGCCACGAGTTCTAACCTTAGTTGGGCCAAATTGTTTCTTTTTTTTTTTTTTGACAAAGCCAAAATGTTTCTTAATTCTTATAAAAAAAGTTTCTCATCTTTTCTAAACATAACATTTTTTTTTTTTTGAAAACTTGTAAACATAACTTAAAAATAGTGACAACGTGCGCGTAACATACTGAAGTAAAGTTCAAGTATTGGCCCTATTGGGCAATGAAGATAAAGTGGACCCTAATTTTTTTTTTTAATATTTCAAAAATAACTGCTCGAAATCCGTTGTGATGCAACATTACGTTCCCATGGTTTCATGCCCTTTTATTTTTATTTTAGTGATAGTCAAACTCATGACTTCTCCAAACCTTGCCTTTTAACAGACGTTGTCTTGTCTACCTAACTAGAGATGATTTGGGTACTAATTAATTCACAATATTTTGGTTTGAGCTTTCTGTCTTTTTTATTATCGTCAAATTATTTAAAGCCTTGCCTTGACTAATCTTAGACTCAAGGAGTAGAGGACTACAAGGGTAGCAACCGTGTAACGGCCCAAATTAATTTAATTGAATGTTAGTGTTAATCACGATGATTAGTGGTTAATTCGAGCGTTACGGGGACAGCCGGGTGACTCAAAAATGGGAAACCCAGGTTATATCTATGATATTTGTGCATGGTGTGATGCCTAGTATTGCGATGTCGAGTGTATTAATTATTATTATGTATATAAACATCGCATGTGTGAACGTTGATATCGGGTAAGGCTACGAGTCGGGTATATGTCCCGAAGTGCGTGTCGGGGACTAGGTATCGGGA
Source organism: Stephania japonica (assembly GCA_039657345.1). Lineage (NCBI taxonomy): Eukaryota > Viridiplantae > Streptophyta > Magnoliopsida > Ranunculales > Menispermaceae > Stephania > Stephania japonica. The sequence continues at coordinate 73,616,298 of CM077557.1, forward strand.
TAGGATAGCCGAGGTATGGGACATGGGTTGTCGGGAAGCTGAGAGCTAGTGTGACCTTACATATGATTTTTTATGAATTATGGAGTGGTCAAGCTTAAGGTTTATAAGCTAAATCAATTTATTAATTGATTTCCTAAGGTTGTAGCTAGGAAAATCAGGTGGCATAGGATGATTCTCAAGATGCACAATAGGGTGATGCAAGGGGTTGTAGTGTCATGATAAGGTATCTAGACTTGAGTGACACAGGGTGATCAGTGACCCTTATATCGTTCTCGAGATGCGTGCGCACATTTGATTAGAGAAATTGGTATATAAAGAACCCGATTAATGTTTACATGCATAACAAACCATTGTTAACAAAATTTGGAGGCTCTGTGAGACGACATTTATATTGGAGAGAACGAATTTGAGCTTTGGAGAGGAGATTTAAGTCTCAAACGCGAGATATAGGTAATTAATCCTTCATTGTTTTTGTTGAATTTCCATTATAAGGTGTTTTAATGGGATTTTGAAATGAAAATTCAAATTTGGTGATTTAACACTGGTTTGATTGATCTCTCTTTCAATTTAAGGTTCTGGGTATGTAAAATTGTGGTTTTGAGTCGGATTTATCTCGGAATTTCGAGTTTTGAAGGAAATTGGGATAAAAGTGTTATGCATGTTCGATCCGATCAATTCCTTGTTACTGTTGTTAATATTGTCATTTTTGGGGACTTTAGAACTTTATCACATGTATATAGATTACTGTTTATTTCGTCTCAGTTATATACTTGGTGTTTATATCCGGATTTTTCACTACTTAGGTTAAATAAATTCTCATAAAATACGAATTAAATGCTTCCGCCATTATTATTATTATTATTATTAACCAACTTGCTAGATGTTTAGGAGAATTTAACATTTCAATATAGTAGGATTAGTTAAACGGAGCATCATTTCACAGAGTTGCGGACGTGGCAGCAGTGATGACGTGTCCAGTGACTTGACAGGCACTGCTGGGCTTGCGAGTAGAGGGCGTGGGTCATGGGATGACCCCGGGAGATTTGAGGCCATCACAAACCGCTACCTAAGAGTTTAAAAGTTTTTTCATTCTCAAAGCTCAAACTCAAAACCACTAATTTAAGGAGAATGAATCCATACCATTCCACCACGACTCTCATGGTTGGGTTACCTTTCAGTCTTTAATTACAAAAATGAGAAAAATGAAGGCACAATCAAAGTATTTTTTTTTGAAACCACAGTCAAAGTTAATTTTAGAAAGTTAACTTCTCTAGTTTTTTATCTTTTGGGTTGGTAGGTGTTATCTTAAGAAGTATTAGCACATATTTGGAAAAATGATTAAATGATCCACAATAAAAAGAAAAAAACTTAATATGGGATCTAACACTACTGGTGATTGGTCAAAACCAATCAAGTGAGATGGTAAAGACATCACTTGCCAAAAAGGCAAGACCTTAGGAGATCGTGGTTTGATTCCCACTAAAATAAAAAAAGAAAACACTACTTGATAGTTTCAGAATAGAATAAGTTTATTATATATACGAATGTATAGTATGGTGCCTTATTTATAGAATAGTACAAAACTAAATCAGTGGAGGTGTTACATAATTAGTGCAGATGTTACGGAATCAGTGGAGGCGTTACACGATTAATGTAGACGTTACACAATTAGTATAGACGTTACAGAATCAGTGTAGACATTACATAATATTAGTTTCCTAACAACCCTTTCAAACTCAAGGTGGCGACAACGGAACCACTTGAGTTTGCAAACGAATAAGATGAGGATACACAAAGTCAGCGACAATTCTGCGTGGGACACCAAATCGCGACGAACGGATGCAAGTGACCACGGACATAATCTTCAGATAGGTAGGCGAGACAGATAAACATGCAACAATGTTGCAACTAACAAGCATGACGAGCATCACGAACTACGTTCGACAACGTACAGTACGCGGATAACGAGCGTGACAGGCATCGTGGACTGCGCTCAAATTAGCGAACAGTGTACAAACGGGACAACAGAATAACTGAATATCGGAACAACGGAGTCGATGGAACGACTATCGAGGCAAAGTTGACGAAATGACTAACGGAACTGAGTCGATAGAACGACTATCGGAGCAGAGTCAACGGAACGACTAACGGAGTATAGTCGGCAGAATGACTATCTGAGCAGAGTCGACGGAAAGACTAACGGAGCAGAGTTGGCGGAACGACTAACGGACAATGGAGTCGACAAAGTCGACGATAGGACAACGGAGCAGACAGATGACAAAGTCGACAACAGATCGACACCAAAGTCGACGGCAGACAGAACAAGAAGTGGGGATCTTGAGACAGGCATATGGTTATACAAGTTGGAAGGCATAAAATTTGTACGAACATGGTAGGCGGATTGGCTGACTAAGCGACACGAAAGAGGCAAACGAACAGGTACAACCGACAGACGTGTGTGATGATGCATAAGAGAAACAAGAGGAAATCAAAACAAGAGTATAATCGAATACAAGAACAAGCACTGAAATGTATCAAGGATCAGTTGTCAACTCAAAGGTCGACCGACCTTGGATTAGAAACCAAGCTCTGATACCATGATAGTTTCAAAATAGAATAAGTTTATTATATATACGAACGTACAGTATGGTGCCTTATTTATAGAATGGTACAAAACTAAATCAATGGAGATGTTACATAATCAGTGTAAACGTTACGGAATCAGTGGAGGTATTACACGATTAATGTAGACGTTTCACAATTAGTGTAGACATTACATAATGTGTTACTGGTGATAACTTATGAGGAAAATGTACCAATTCAATATAACGTAATATTACCCCCTTAGTAATACAACAAAAAAGAAGATCAAAAATAGGTAGATAAAACAACTATTAAGATTTTATCAACAAAAAAAAAACAACTATTAAGAAATGCAAGAAATACTAATGTGATTTAATTGCCTCTCCTCTCTAAAACCTTAAAAAAAATTGATTCACTTTTGTGATATTTGTTCTTGAACCACTGCCGATCCTCTCAAGGATCGGTGGTGATTCCAATCAAATTCATTTTGCTCTTTGCTCTCCGAGACAGTGCCCAGATCGTTACGCCTTTCGTGTAGGTCAGAACTTACCCGACAAGGAATTTCACTACCTTAGGACTGTTTTTCGTAATGGAGCTTCTAATTCCATTTTTCCTGAGTCAATTTTATTAGTCTTTATTGACTTCATTCAACAAACAACAGATCTAATTAGATTTATGGAGATTGGTCAATCCTTGTTACTGTGCATCTTCATCAACGGTATTGCGTGAATTTGTGTGGCGCATTGGATTGATTTGTCTTTAGTTTTTACTTTATACTTAGTTTTCTTCTCTAGTTGAAAGTCTTTGATTTATCTTCTTCTTGTTGAAAAGTTTTGTTATTCGTTTTGTGGTTATAATACTTTTGTGTATTATCATAAGTTTTAACGTTGTAGAGAGTAGTATCTGATTGTCAAACTATTTCAATTTTGAAAAAAAAATCAAATTAATGATAGTTTGTTTAAACTAATAGGATTAACGAATCAATGTACTTGATTCTATGTCTAGTCCTATATTGAGCCATGAATGATAAATGAAATTTCGATTTCTCTTCAAAAAAAATAATATAACGTAATCCTAAATTAGTTGAGATCCGCAACAACATTGTTAAACTCTCACGACCACGCGCCGCGTACGTGTGCGCAAGCCAATAAATTTTCTCCGCTAGCACCAATACTGTCCCCAACATAACCACCTTTTAACTTTAGGTGTGGGGTTTTAACTCAAAAAGCTTCGATATTAGTTGGAAGGAGTTAATCAATTATATACTTCATTTTGAAGTTATATTTAATCGATGTGAGACTAACTTTCAGTTCACACATCTTCAACAAACATGAATGATATTTGATCTCTTACTCTACTCAATTTAATGCAGTTGACAACATGCTTTCAAAGTCCATCAAATCCTTCTTAATTAAAGCATCTTTAAGTTCTTCAAAAAAAAAAAAAGCATCTTAAGTTGACAATCACGCCTGTAGCATAGTAAAAAAAGTACTCTTCCTACCTTTGTGAGAAGAGGCGATCGATTCTAAAAAAAAAGTATTTTATAAGGAAAATAATAACTAACACACTTTGGACGCACACTTAGAGCGCACACTTTGTCTTTTAACCTATTACCCTAAACCCAAAGTATGCGCCCAAAATGTGTTAGATTATCATTTTCCATTTTATAATTTATCTTAAATCTACTTGAAAAAATTGTAAGACGCAAAACATGCAATGACGCAGCTAGCCATGCAGAATTAAGATCATGTTCTATTTCATCTAAAATATATATTAGAACTCTCGTTCTCTTTTCTTTAACATGTATGAATTGATCACATGTTTTCTACTACAACTGTAATTGGCAACTGTAATTGGCCTCTTCACATTAAGTTGGGCCCAAGACCATGTGCACTATAACTTGGTCATCATACTTGCAAAGCCAAAAGCTGTTGACTTTGTGAAACACCCAAATCATTTGATAGCTTTGTACACAACTGCATAGACCATAAATTACACTACACGTTAGTATTGGCATTTTCTCCATTTTAGCACTTCACACAAGCAAAGATACATCACAAAAAGTTTCTAAACAAAACCACTTTAGAGAGATTATTATGTTTTAAAGTATATAAATAGAGTTGTTGATGAAACAAAGAAGCATATATAGTTCATAGGGGAGGGAGAGGTATACCTTTCTATACAATGAAGAATCCCCATATGATTTACTTAATTCTACAACATAGAGAGATGGATTGATCTCAAACACCTGTTAGAAATTGCAAATGCAGTAAGAAACTGTAATTTTAAACAAACGCATTGCTCAAGCTTGCTACAAAACAATGTGCGTACCTCAGCAGCAATGGAAAGGCTATTTTGGCACTTGTGGCCCTTGTTCTCTTGCACTGCTCTTAGCTGCATTTCGAAATCAAAACAAATAATGAATCAATACGACTTTTTTGATCTGTTTTACACTAACGAACTTTGCTAATTAGGTTAAACTGAATACAAAAGAGTGTTCTATTTATAGAGTTTTACAATGCCTAAATAAGAAAAGTAATTATAAGATAATCAAGGAGATGAATATAGTGAATCAGTGATACCACGATCACACAACCATAGCAACTTCATATAGTTGCCTAACAATCTGCATGTGTTTTCAAGACCAAATTATATAACAATTACTTGGATGGAAGAGCTAACCTTTCCATTTCTTTTTTGAAGTACTCGAAATCCCATGTCTTTGACGACGCTCTCTATCTTATCAAGTAGATCGCTAGGGGAGTAATTTGATGTAAATCTGATCTTCCTCTCCGAAACATCCTGCAATAATCCAAGAATTCAGTGCTTCAATTTCCGAGAGGCGCTTGATGAGTTGAAATGAAGAAATATTATAGTTTAAACAAAAGTTTAATTATGAGCCAATAAGATTACCTCTTTCTCAAAGAAACCTGAAAGATCAAGACTGGAAGACATCCTAATTAACTCAAAAGCATTAATCAAGGCATGCGACCCTGATTGTTGCTTCTCCAATTCAATTGGCTTCAGAAAAGAAAGAAAACCATCATTTCCAATGAAAATTTGAGACCACGTAAAAGTAAACTACAAGACTGAATAAATTATACTCAATTGAGCATATTAATTACCATATCTTGTATTGAGAAAGCTTCAGCGTCAATATAGATGTCTTCATCTTCGTCGACAGGACCTGCAGGAGTATAGTTTTGCTTGAACCACTCATCTTCTTTGATCTCAGCGATTGTTATCCGGGTGCTGGGGTTCGGATCAAGCATCCTTCTTATCAAGTTTTGAGCACCAGGGGAGACCCATTTGGGAATCGAAGGATTTCCTCTAAAGATCTGATTAAAAGACAAATAAGACTTACTATTCCAATTAAGAACAGAAGAGAAAAGAGTCTTAAGAATATTGGTGGAGTATCAGCTAAAAGGAAATGGAGCCTTATACGCACAAAATACCTTCTGATAAAGAACTGCAAGGTTTCGATCATCGAAAGGTAGAAAACCCGCAAAAACTACATACAAGATGACACCACATGACCAGAGATCCGAAGTAGCTCCATCGTACCCTTTATTAGCCAAAACCTGGGATGATCACAGAACCATATGAGCTAATCCGAAAACCTTTTTAAAAACATAATTATATAAGTAATGGCTGTTTCGATTGGCACCTCCGGAGCAACATAGTGTGGACTTCCACAAGTTGTATGCAGTAAGCCATCATCCTACATTACAGATACAAGTAATCAAATGATGAAAAACGGCTCCACTTCTCGTAAGTCAAATACAGCTATAAATAACAGGTGAGTACCTTGAAGTGTTGAGGCAAAGCACTGAGGCCAAAATCAGATATCTTTATATTCCCATTTGCATCAATAAGAACGTTCTCGGGCTACACGGAGAAAAGCAAAACATGCCTTATTCATCTGACTATAAGGGACACAATTGATGATTAAAGCAATTCATTGTCTTTCATTAATGTAGATTACCTTTAGATCTCTATGATACACTCCCTTGTTATGACAGTAGCTCACGGCGTCAATTAACTGTTGGAAGAGTTTTCTACCACTCTCTTCAGATAGTTTTCCCTTCAGTGCCTACATAGAAGTTAACACTTCATTTGTGTCAAATGAAAATGGAAAACATGAAAATTTAATCTACAGACACTTCATTTTAAACAAGGAAACAGCATTGAATAATGCTTACAATTTTGTCAAATAGTTCACCACCAGTAACATACTCAAGAACCATGTAGATTTTAGTTTTGCTTGCCAAAACCTGCAAAGTTGCCCCCACAAAACAAATTAAACCAGTGTTCAAAAGAAAAATTAAACTGTCTAAAAAAGATTTACCAAGAACACAAAAAACAAAAAGGAAAAATTTACTAATTGTCCATTTGTGACGATAATTTTACAACGTTCACTGATTGAATGTGTAACCAACCACTCAAACCAGTACAGATATGTTGAAGAAGATAAACTCCAACACTGAATTGCAATTATTTAACAGGCCCATCATGCCCTTTAATGAATTGCATGACTTAAAAGACTACCTGCCACATATGGCCATGAAGATACTCATATAAATTGGACCTGACTGAGAGAACTTATTCAAAATGAGCCATACACACTGATGGACTAACTTTCATGGCACATGATCAAGCATGGCAAAACCATGTGGAAATCAGATTGACATGGGAAATCTTGAAAAGCAATCAAAAATTAAATTGATGCAACCATACATCATTAATGGGCCATTGATTGAGATCCACCTTGCATATCTGTAATTAATGGAATCATGTTACTGGGATCAAAAGCGACCTTAGCTCAATCAGTTGAACCGTGCACTAAATAGCTAAAAAACACCCACTGGACCCACAAATCATTAGATTTATTTGAAGCCACTAGATGCAAAAATGGGACTTTTTTGTTCTTGGTTTCCCATGTCGTATCCGTCACCATCCATGCTTACTGCTCCACGCTTAGGCATAGGCACTGTCGGTCATAAACTAAGGTGGCCCTCCCAAGTGTGACTTTTCAAAGAAGTACACAAGTGTGGATCTTTTTCTAAAGAGTACTGAGGTCTTTCTGAAGTAAAATCCCACATAAGTGAGTGTTGAAGATAAGTGAGTGTTGAAGGTGGCTAAGGTGAGGATCGGTAGTAGTGAGATCCATAGACCTGCAGATACTGGGGCGGGCGGCCTCTAAAGTTGCAGTAAAATACAAATTTAATTCCTTTTTAGCACCAAGGGTCTAGTGCAGTGGCAAAGAAAAGAATACTTTAACTCTAACAAAGGCAGAGATCACGAGTTCGATTTTTGTCAGCAACATTATATTTTTTTGGTTTCTCTCGGATTATGTTGGTTTCTCCTTGGGGTTGGGGCGCCGGACTAACTACAAGATTAGTCGAACCCGGACTAACTACAAGATTAGTCGAACCAAAGTAAGGTTGACAAAAAAAAAATGATTCCAACACCCGTAATTATTAAAAAAAAAAAATCCCCTTTTTAGATTTCACCCATATGGGTAGAATAGAATCAACAAATCTGTAATTAAAGGACTAAAATGGAAGCAAATCAAGTTTCAACTCTGATTAAGTCTGATCACCTCATATAATCTGACAATATTGGGGTGCTTCAACAGCTTCAAAGTCCCAATCTCTCTCTTGATCTGAAACCACCCATCATCACCCATCGCCACACATGAATCAAACCCAACAAAGACAGAATAAAAAAACCAACAAAGAGAGCAACGCACAGACCTGTTCAGAGATCTTAAGCTCCAAAATCCTCTGCTTGTCGAGGATCTTGACCGCAAAGCCTTGTCCCGTCTCAACGTTCTTGGCGTACTTCACTTTCCCGAAATTGCCCTCGCCCAGAATTCTCCCCAGCTCGTACTTCCCAAGTCGCATTCCCTTCACCATCAATCGACCAAAACAGAGATGCCCACAATGGAAAAACAGAGACTTTGATCAGATTTTGATCTCTGTTTGTGTGTGTGTTAAGCAAGGCGGTTGGAATAACAGACGAAACTGATTTGGGGACTAATCCACACAAATTGTTTGATATATAATAGAGAGAGAGAGAGAGAGAGAGAGAGAGAGAGAGAGAGAGAGAGGGATGGATAGCTAACACGAAACGCATACAAAAATCATTGGCTATCTTCATTAAAGTCATTATATAATTGTGGTCTTGTGGGCTCGGTTTGGCCTTGGCATGCTTTCTCTGTTACGAATTTACGCGTATTTGATCTGGGGATATAGATGTGGAGATATATTGGAATATATCGACGGCTTGGAGCCTGCCATGTGGATTCATCTCGTGCCACAATATTGGAAAAAATTAATGTTTTGAGATCACAAGAGATTCTGTTTATAAATTTTTAGTTGGGGTCACGACTAAAACGAGGGGCGGCAATTGCACAATATTTTGACTAATAAAAGTAACAACAACTTCTGCGGCTTCACGTCAAATTTTCTTTGGTAAAATGGTAAATATATTATTTATCAAAAAGATAAAAATTTAATAGATCATAGTTTAATTTTCACTTAAGTAAAAAAAAAAATACTTCAACCATTTTACAGGATAGCTCCACAAACGCAAAAATCACTATTGAAAGAATTTTACGCTTTTTCTTTTGTTTTTTTTGTTAAATTAGTTGCATTGATGTTTCAAGGCCTAATGATCAAAAATATCTTAACCTTTACAAATTGTAGCAATTATATCCTAACTTTTGAAATTTATCAATATTATATATATATATATATATTTTAACCTTTTCAATTTACTATCCTACATTAATTTGGGGTACTTTTTATTCAAAATCAACTTAATCTTCTAACTTTCTTTTCATGATCACCCACATTGATCAATTTATATCGAAATCTTTTAGGGTTTATGTATAAATTAAATTTATGAGGACTCACAAAAATACTAATTTATTAATCAATGATATATTAATACTCTAAGTCAAATTTAGTTATTCGTAGATCATCAATGGTAAATTGAAAATTATGTGTATTATACATATGAAAATATCATCTAAAACTTATTAGAAGGTTGCTCATAGTTGTTTAATTTGACAAAAGAAATATGTACTTAGATTATGTATGTGATTGAGTAGCTAGGCATATGTACACACAACTATATATGTATTATATACATTACTATTCATCATGAGTATTGAGCTCTAAGCATATGCACAAGTAAATCCTTGAAGGTGTGACAAGAAAGGTGAAGAACATGATATGTGAGCATATATTGTAAAAGAAAAAAGTGCTCCAAATTAATTGAGGATATAATCGATAGTAAATTCTTAAGGTTAGAATATAGTTGATAAATTTCTAAGGTTAAGATATAATTGATACAATTTGTAAATGTTAGGATTTTTTTTTTTTTTTTATCATTAGGCCATGTTTCTAATACCTAAAAGGTAAAAGAGTTTTACCTTTTAGTGAGCCGATGGGGTACAAACTCGAAGTTATCGGTTAAGTTCTAATATCAGGTGGTTTAGACCAAAAAAAAGTTACAACAAATTAATTCAGGTCGGGCCCCACTATGGTCATTTAGGTTTTATGAGTTTGTTGTGACTCATCTAATTAAGTTATATGAGTCTATTACGCTCCCCCAAAGGATGTGGTGTAGTACTTTTGAAAAAGGGTCTTAATTAGTACTCTGACTAAGCCAGAGGTGACAACCGGGTTTGATTACATTAACTGCATTATTTCTATTTCAACCCTTGAGTTAGTAGTAGAGGTGCCCTCATAACCCCATGCGATTAGTCAAATGTTAATCAGGAAAGGCTAAGGCGGTTTTGTCCACCCATGGTAACAAAAAATATGAGTTTTTTTTACGACAGACGTTAATAACCAATTGAATAACCTAATGGTTAAGTATTGAGTTTGAGAATAAGAGGGCATGAGTTATAACATCAGTGAGAGCAAGTTGTTTTTTACTTGTCAAAAAAAAATTACAAGAGGTTTGTTAGATCTGTCCACTAATCATTAATAAGGTTGAAATTGTTTCAAAGAGATTATAATTGAGATAAAATTGCCTCGAGGCGGGGTTGCTCTTTGCGCGCGAGCTTGTAATGAAACGACGGGGAGACAATTGCTCAAATATTTTACCAATTAAAGTTACAAGAAATGAAAATCACGAAACCCACTTTGGAAATAAAGTGAGGGAGAAAAGGCAAGGAAGGCACCAAGTAGCGAGTTTTCGCCGCGGGCAAGAGTGGACCAGTGGTTGCCTTGCCTCCGCGTCAAACAAAAATTGAGCACATGACTCATGAGGGATTGCATGGTTGCCAACTTTCCTTACTTTTGGGGACACAATTTCTTGTGGTCATTCAGTCTATATACTATATTACTATTGGGCTAGAGATGTGTATCCAAATTAGTTGTATATATATATATATATATATATATATATATATATATATATATATATATATATATATATATATATATATATGTGTGTGTGTGTGTGTGTGTGTGTGGTTGTTGAAATATTTATGTACTGACTAATCAATTGAGTGACTTAATAGTCTAGTATGTGGTTTAAGAGTAAGAGTTCGTGAGTTCAAACCTTAATAGGGGTAAGTCGTGCTTCTTTCTTATAAAAAAAGAAAATATTTATGTACTGGATAAAATGTGATATATGATATCAACGGTGTCGATTAATCCATGCTTAAATGTTGTCGGGTCCTATATAGAGAATAGTCTTTTCATCCTAGTTTACTTCATCCACGATATTAAAATCAAGGACTTTATTTGAATAAGGAAACAAAGTCTCTTGCTACTCATATCAACTAGTTTGTGTTGGTGTATAATTGAATGAAATATTTTGCTCGAGGATAATAATGTCTTTGGAGTTGGGGATATAAACTGCTATAACACGTTAGATCTTGCAAAGATAAAGGAAATGGAAGAAAAAACATGTTAAGGGTCGCTAGCTTCTTATCAAAAAGAAATTGTATCTTTCTGGAAAAAAAAGAAAGAAATTGTATAGTATTATTTAAAAAAAAACATGGTAATTTTGATGTATATGTCAATTCTAATTAAAATTAACCAGTTTGGCATTTGCACGTTGCGTAGGATTCCACCATTTCGTCCATAACCATGGTATGACACAAATAACTAAAAAATTGGGATAATTCGTTAGTAAATTAAACCAACATGGCCATATTAATTTATACGACCTGGCATGGGAACTAGAGAGTTAATTTAAAATGTCTGTACGTGATAACGAAATATTACCAGCTAGCAGGGACAACCAAGTATATATTAATCTTTTAGTGACCTTAGCTAGCTTGGATGCCTTTTGTATTAATTATGTCTATTGTATGCAATTGACATTACTTTTATTGTGCAACTGTTATCTTATCATTGTCCTCAAAAAAACAAAAATTAATAAAGAAAGAAAAAAAAATGTTAACTCTTAATCTCTCCAGTCAATAATATAAGTCGTTTTAGCAAAAACCCCTTGTTTAAAATTGTAAGTCATTTTCGGAATTTGAAAGTGTATTTATTACTTTTCAATCCACATACACACACACACACACACACACACACACACACATATATATATATATATATATATATATATATATATACATGGGAACCAAATATATACCCATGTCATGGGTACACTGTTTATAACCATTGAATTCTAATCAAATACATTAATCGAGACATGCACAAAACATTTAATACACAACACATTTTGAGGAGTTCACATGGCATGAGTATATATTTCGTCTCCATTGTAAAAAAACCATATATATATATATGTAAATTACACATGTAATTAAAGCTTTCTTAATTCTTATGTTTTTCCTTAAACGACTTATATTTTTTACCCAAAGGAGTATCATTTACTAATATACTCTTAGGGAGTTTTTGAAAATTTTTATTTCAAAGTGATCTTCAAGCAAAAAAATGACTTCGAAATAACAATTTACAACACTCTTGATATTTGTAATAATTTCAAAAATCTCCCTATAAGTCCAAATATATTTTTTGTTTATCTTTTGAAGGTAGATTTTACAGCAAACCTTTATTTTCAGTCCTACAAGTGCTATTTGGTTATGACGAGCATCTTATACATATCTTATAATCTCTTCTTTTTTTTTTGAGTAGCTATGGGTATTCAAACATTTTATTTGACTAGTCCCACGGGCTCTGAAATTGTGGAAATAGACCATCAACAACCCAATGTTTAGTTGTCGTGAGGAATCGAAACCGAGGTCAAGCACCTAACCCACACAACCCCGTCTTCACCATTTATATGGTGTTTTGTCAAATGTGGGGCCCATACACCTAGAGAAACAAGAAAGAGTCATAAATGACTAAAAGTCAAGCGTGTACACCTAAAGTGTGTGTTGAGATTGTGTCAGATTATCATTCTCCTATATACATACATATATATATATATATATATATATATATATATATATATATATATATATATCTTATAATCATAAGCTTAGAAGCCTATATTACTTTTCAAAAAGATACACCAACTAAATGGGTATATAGCTCACTGGTTTGGTATAGGCCGGAGCAATTTCATGCGTAAGAGGTTAGGAGTTCAATTCTCATCAATAGAGGCAAATAATTGTTCTCTTTTTCTTATAGAGTTTTTTTTTTTCAAGAATTAAGGTACAAGACTACCTCCAATAAATATATATATATATAGACACGTGGAAAAAATGAGTTTCTTTCTTATCAAATATATATATATATATATAGAATCGAAATCTCACCCCTCTCATATCATTAACCCCATATCAACCGTTGACTCTCCAATTGGTTAGTAAGGCTACCTCCAATATTTGAATATTTCACTTAATCAAGTACTATATACATAAGCAAAAATTAATCAATATATTAGACAGGTAGCCTAGCTACATAAAAGAAATCATAGGGAACAAAATTTTACAAGATTTGGAGTTGACGTTTGACTAACTATCATAAAATTAGTTGAACCAAAGAAAAAGGGGGCCAAAAAATGATTCCAACACCCATAATTATTAAAAATTTATAAGATTTCTTTTTTATAAGAAAGAAACATTACTTCCACTAATATTTGAACCAAATGATCTTTCGCTCTCAAGTACTATACAAGACAAAAAAAAATGAGTTTCGCGTTGTTCTTTATTTATTTAGATGTGATGTGAAATCTAGAAATATATATATTTATTATGTATTGTATAGTCACTAGCTAGTCAGAGTAATTTCATGTTATTTTGTTTTTTTTTTTGGTAGGAAATTTCATATTACTTTGTCGTACTAGTTGTTGCTATGTGAATGTAGTACATTTTTATTTGTTAGTTCGGCAACATTAGTTTCTCATAGTGAAGACAACACATATCTGTGGCCGGAGAAGACAAAATACATCTCCATTAATTCATTTTATTTTTTTCAGTGTCTCCATTAATTAATTTACAAATCTACAAGGCTGTCAAGGCGTGACAGTAACATATGCTATAAGTGTAAATTGGTCTATGAGGTTTACTATAATACTATTTTAGTCCTTATAGTTTTAAAAATATACACTTTCGTTCTTTTAGTTTACTTTTAGTTAGTCAAAAGTATCCTTGAGTTAGTATAAAATTAAAATATTACTATTATATTATTTTTTGATAATGTGGCATAATTATTTTACCAACAGTATCCTATAAGTTTTTTAAAATTAATTCTCTTTTTCCTAATCAACACTATTTAAGAAATTATCATTCGAGTCCCTTAATTATATGTACAATTTTCTTTTATTTTTTTATATAAGTTTATGTATACTAAAAAATAAAAAAATATTAATTAAATTGTCGCATTATTTTTTTAATGTACACATTTCTATAATTTATAAAAATAAATACACAACATATTATTAAAGGCTATAAAAGTAGTAAATCAAGATTAAAACCAAATGCGACTCTATTAATAATAATTAATATACATAAATACATACAAAAAGTTTATCAAAAAAGTTATTTTAAAGAAGATTTATAAAAAAAAAAAATGCTTTATTTAAAAATATTGGGTCCTTATTCTTTGTGTGTTTGTCTCTTTGTAGTGGTAAATTAGTCTTTTCACATTAATTAACTATGGTTTAGAAAAAAGTTAGTAAGAGGGATCAAAGATGCATTTTGAAACTTTAGGGACTAAAGTGTATATTATGATAAACCTCATGGATCAATTTGTATTTTACCCTAGATTTAATGATTTTCTAGTTTAGATTTAGTTGATCTTAATTAGTTAGGCGAACTGGGAAGATGAAGAGTGTTTCGTGTGTGCGAATGTGAAGGGGTGTGGGTAGGGGAGAGTAATTAACGATCATCTCTGCATGGACAGGCGCGACTATTAATTAAATGCACTTCCTTTCATAGATCTCACTTTCGATTTTGTTTCCAATGTAATTTTCACCAAATTTTGTTACCAGAATACTAAAACTTTACTTGTAACAAACATGTGGAATATCACTTCTGCATACATAGGCCACATGCACCAACAAGGGAACAATTTAATACCAATTTTCCTAACCAGAATAGTAAGAATTTCATTTTTTTTTTTAAAAGGCGAATTCGGCCCATTAAGTAGCGCTCCTAAATACATTTTCCTAATCATCCATCTATGTACCATAATATTCTGATCCTTATTACATAGCGAGTTTGTTTTTTCAAAGATCCTTATATACCAAGTTACCAACACATATAGCTGCTTCCAAAGTATGGACACATCATATAGTTGCCTCAAAAAAATGAAGGAAAATATAGTATATAGTATCGATAAATTAGACACATAAAGTAACAATATTTACAAAAGTAGGACATGCAACTGTGTTGCTTCCAAATATAGTCTGTTTCGCAAGAACTTAATAATCATATAGTAGCTTCCAAAAATTAAGCATATAGTTGCTTCTTCCACCGATGTCTCCAAGTATGTTGTGCGAGTGAAATCAGAACCTTATCTCAAGCGAGGCATTGTTCTGCGTTCTCTCGGCCACATAACTTGGAATACAAAGTACAATACTTACATCTACTAGCACAAAAAACTAATGACTTGCAGTTCTCATTAATTTTTCTCAAAAAAAATCCACAAAATATCAATATTAAAATGACTTGATGCATGCTACTGCCAACTTCTTGTGAATCCAATGGAAGTTCCCAACAAAGGTTATCGAGCACTGAGGCATCACCCATCTTATCCTCGATCAAGGCTTGTGCATAAACATCCCATTCACCCTATGTACGCAAAACATATACATTTGCACATTGAGGACTCATTATAGACATTCAAAACGATGAAAATGCATGACAAATGGTTCGTTGAGAGATTGGTATACTGACATATGTAATGTAATACACACAATGCATGTTTCATGGTCCCCATACTCACATGATGAAAATGCATGACTACTGGTTCATTGAGGACTCATTAAAGGCATTTAAAATCTGAAGGTAAATTTAATATAGCTAACAATACATGGTTCATGGTTTCATACTCATAAATATGTTGTTGTTGCATCTTGCAGTAGTGTCATAATATGTATGTTGTTCCCTGTAGACATCTTTGACATTCTCGATGGTCTGAAACAACAATAAAAACTTGTTTCTATAAGCCGAATCATTCTTTTTTTTTTTATATATAAATTAGCCTAATCATTCTATGTTACATATTCAAATAAATAATTAAAGAACCATATCAATGCATGCAAACAAAAAAAAATACTAACCTTGCGCTTCTTCCTTGGGGCTTGAAACAATGTCAACAACACATTTCTATTAGCATACTATTCCATCATCACTAATCAATATGCTTATGTAGATTTATGTAAATAATTATGTATTGTGTACAAATAAATACATACATTTACGGTCTTCCTCTTCCTCATCGGAACATCTCCCACGTTAGTAGCTTGAAACAACATCGGCAACACATTTCTATTAGCCTATTCTATCCTAAGTAATCAATTAACATACACAACTTCTATGCTAAAGTATATCTATATTTATGTGAAAAAATATGTATTGCATACAACAATCAAATACTTACATTAGCCTTCTTCCTCTTTTTCTTCTTTGGCTTCATCACATATTTTTCATTGTTGATGTTGTCGTCCGAATCAACATCACTTGTTTTCTTCTTGTTGGTATTCTTCTCACATGGAGCTTTATTGCGACTAAATCGCGGTCTCCCCTTTCGATGTCCACCAGTTGGTTCCTTAATTGACTGTCTCCCAGTAGCACCTACCGAGGGAGGCACATCATCAACAATTGTCTTGAGCCGGTCCTCCAAAACTTTAATTGCCTCATATACAATCTTCATCTTCTTTGTTGACTTAGAACCTAAGTCAACAATATTACAAGATCGAGTGACTATTGCATCATATCGTTCTAGCTCTATTGAATCACACAAATGTAGCTCTTTGATGCCTTTGTCAAACACATACTTTCGCTTGAAGTCCTTACACCACCTATCAATTATGTACTTGCCAGGAACATACATTATATCTCGATCATGCAACATATAAAGAGCATGGCTACATAAGAAGCCCTTAAACTCAAACAAATGACACATAATTGTACATCTTCCGTTTCCTCATTATAAAAAACTTTAATAACTCGTGGGTTGGGTGCATGTTTCTTGCATTCTTTCTACTGATGTCTCTAACTTCATACGTACATATGCCACCATCATTTCCCAATATATCTCCCTTGCAATTCAACATCTTCTTGACCTCATCTTTGAACTTCTTGTAGACTTCGTCGGTGTATATGTCACGCATACGATATTCTAATGGGATCTCAGACACTGTTGGTCGTTGTTTATGAAAATTCTTAAAGTTTGCCACAGCTTCAAGTTCGTTTTTCTATTGCAAGGCAAGATCGTATTGTGTCGTGAATTGCTTCAATGAAGTCTTTCTCCAACATATCCACTGAAGAAGTGATTCATACTTTCACTTCGCTGAGTGGTTGACATACCGGCCCAAAAAGAGTCCTTCACATAAGCATGAACCCATTTATGTCTCAAGTCATATATGGTATCCATCCATGTCTGACTAGCTTCTTGGAAATGATACTTCTCCATCATCTCTGCCCATGATTGTTCGAAATCTTCAACCATGAAAGAATCATACACAACTTTACTCAAAGTCCATATGATCAATTCTCGATCATGTAGGCCGCCAATCTTTTCGGGAACTTTCTTCATAATATGCCAAAGACACAACCTATGTCTTGTATTGGGAAAGATAGTTCCAATTGCCTTACAAATCGAGGGACATTGATCCGTAATAATAGCCTGAGTTTCTCTAGCCTGAGTTTCTCTCCTCATGCAAGACAACCACGTGGTGAACAACCATTCATAAGTCTAAAAAGTCTCATCTGCTAGTAATGCGCACCCCAACAACACTGACTGTCCATGGTGATTCACACCTACAAAATGAGCTAATGGCATTTCGTACTTGTTGGTAAGGTATGTGGTGTCAAATGACACAACATCTCCAAAGTACTCATAAGCAGTCTTTGCTCACGAATCTGCCTAAAAAACATGTCTCAACTCGCCTAGTGTCCCAAGCTTCATCACGTGAAAGAAATTACTATTTTGCTTCTATTTTTTTAGGAAGTAATGAGATATGGTGTGACGGCCCCGCTTCTAATCTAGGGCACCGTCCGGCCTAATCCCGTAATTAAGCCCTAATAACAACACATAGGACCCGATTACGAATTAGTCAGCCTATACTACCTGTGTTCTCTTGTTTAAACAATTATTTTATTTAGCGGAAGTCTTTAATATTTTAGCGGAATTTTTTTTTTTTTTTTTTTTATTTTATATTTTTTTTCTTTTATAAAGCCTATGTGTGGAAACCAGGAAATAACGATCACCATATATATGCAAGTAAACGGCGAACATATATAAACAAAGTGAAAGCCAAAAGTCGGGTAATCTAACGCTCATCCCAATAACATCCCAAAAGATAAAGACATAAGTAAACATAATACAAAAAGTACCCTACATGTACGGCGCTACGCGCTCGGAGCTCAGAGGTAGTCGCCGATCTTCTCCTTGCCCGGCCTGGTGCTGCTCGATGGACCTACACCCACCGTCACAAACTAGACGGTGAGTATAGTGATATTTAAGTGATAACTGGGGAAATCTAATACTACATTTCCAATTTAAACAAAAGGTATTTAAAAGCATATGTAGCTGAAGAAATGCTGAATAAATAATGCAAGTAAATACCAACGTTAACAGATACCCATAAACTGACACAGGCTAAGTCGAGATGATCTACGTCCGGTCGGCGGTGAGAACTATCACCTAGCCTTTTCCACTACTGTATGGAGCTATGCTCAACATATGATAATAATCTCTCTTCTTTTTTTTTTTTCCTAATAACCTCAAATTGCGAGCTGTGCTCGCGTATTTAAATCATTTATACTTGCGACAACCCCGTGATCCATGTCACGTGTGCCGCCCAAGTGTAGTGGCGAGTGCTTGGAGACCCCGAAAGACCGAAATCCTCGTGAATCCGCGCATCTCATGTGCAATGGACACTAGATAATCCCTACTTTAGTTTTCAAGAATATATATCCTAAAGTTGTTACGATTTCAACATAAGTTAGGCTACAAAGCCCCAAAGGAAATAGAACACAAGTCCAACATAGCAGATAATCCTATAGCATGCATTTTCTAAATATTCATTAGCCTCATTCCAAGACAAAAATTGAGCATATAAGGAAACATGGAGTCAATGATATAATGAACAAGGCATCATGCTATATCGATATTCAATATGAATAGAAACAAGGAAAGCATGATGTGGAAAATAAATTAGCTAGTCTACAAATAGACTAAAAATTTATCAATGACTGGAATGAAATAAAGTAAAGAGTTCCCACAGTTTCACTTACAAGTTAACGCAGTAGTCCTAGCTATTCGGCCTCCCGACACCCGACACCCGCGTCCCTAGACTCCCGGTACGCTCTCCTAAGTCCTGGTGTGTTTAGATAGGTATTTGGTTGGTTTTAGGTCAAGTCAAGTAGATTTGTGAACCTATAACCCAAAACAGCCCCTTAAGTTCTTGCAAAACTCCAATTTGATACTTAGTATTGCAGCGTTAATTAAACCATCATAAACTCTAAATCATCAAAGACACTTAAGAAGAAAGTTTTAGCTCTAGGTCTTAGCTTTCTGGAATGGTATTGTGTGTAAGGTTTCGATATAAAATGAAGGAGATATCAAATATTTTCAAAGACAACTCGAATTTGAATCAAAATCTGATCAGCGAGATTGTAAAAATCAGTTCTCCCAATTTAAAGCTCCAAAGATCATAATTTTTGGTCACAAGTCACTTTACATATCCAAGAATAACATAATAAAAATTCATCTCATTTGGATATGAATTGGAGGAGTTATGCCTTTTCAAAGTTCACCTTCAACAATCCCATCATGACATTTAAATTACCTATTTGTAGAGCATTTTTGAGTAAGAAAGAGCTGGAATTTCAAAAACATGGTAGACACAAAAGTTGTTCGTATATGAGTTAACTTTCATATGGCATTGGAATCACTTAATTTGGAGTTATTATGAGCGAGTTATGTCCAAATTACAGAGGCTGTATCAAGAAAATCATATTTTCAATTTTACAAGAAAAAAAACCCCAATTTTTGACAAAACTTCTCAATTATGAAATACAGCTTAAGGAAATCATTTAGTGTTTCAAAATGAGTTAAAACATCATTAAAACATCTTTGAAATCGATTTTATATAAAAGCTTCAATATTCATAACCAAGAACACAACGATTGAAGCATAAAAGAGTATAGATGATACCTAAGGTTTTAGCTTTGATGGTTGTCACTTGAGCTTCCTTTGATATGGAAATTTGGCTCTCTTACACTCCAATTTCCAGCAAACAAACTCCCTAACAGCTCTGAATTTTTTTTTGCTTGATTTGTATGCAAATGAGAAGGAAAGTGTTTAAGTGTTTCTTTTATAGTGTTGGGTTTTCATCAAGTTGCACAACTCCATCTCCATGTGAATCAAGGGTCATCAAACACTCCTACTCACCTACTTTTTTTCAGCTCAATGACACTTGTTAAGCATGAAACCCCTAAATGCCACTTGTCAAGCATGTAGTTTCCTTTATCATGGTCATCCATCATTTGATTTTTTTGTCCATCTCTAAGATGATCTAATGACCATTAATCACTCCTACTTTCACTAAAATTTCAGCTTTGTGACACAAATGCATGACGCAAATTACATGGGAGTGTGTGCTAGTACACATCCCTAGGCATATCCAAAGGGTGGTTGTAATTACATTTGACCATAGGCCTTAATATTTGATTTCATTTAAATATAACATAGGCTAAGTAATAGTTTATTTAAATTGATGTGTATACCATAGACTTATGTTATGAAATAAATTAATTAACACCCATTTGACTAAACTTAGACTTACCACATGTCTAGCTACCCGACTCCCCGGCTCGCACACAAATCGAGGTGTGTCCCCGCTCGCATCTCGACGCCTATAACTGCATGAACCGACTTAGTTAGTCTACACATATACATATCACTAGGCATACACTAGTACAAATATAACATTTACCTCGGCCACGTGCCTCAGTAAGTGTGCGCATCTCATGCGGGCCCCACGTCACGGGTCAGTGATCTTGATTAAGCAAGTTAATCAAGATTAGAAAATTGGGCCGTGACATATGGCCTCGGTATCTCTCGCGCCAAGTCTTAACCATCAAGCTGCTTCCATATGATTGTGCACATCTCTTTCCCCGTACATGAGATTATCGATCCCCCAGCCCGTACTGACTTAGCCATAAATGATTTACAAATTGGGATTCTAGCATAATCATTCACTAACAATCTTTTTTTTTGTAAAACTCATCATTTTGTTGCAATGGAAGAATCTTGACTTAGACGAACTCATTGGATGGTTATTTAATAGTTTTATATTTGATACATGCCACTTTCCATCGGAGCACAACCTTGTAGACAATTGTGCCGTACATCCACATCTTGATTGGAAGCCCGTGTAGTACTTCCCACTTGAATTAGGTGGCCCTTACTTTACACATGTAAAGATGTGTTTCCAACAACTCCACTGTACTTTCTCTTGTATGAATAACGAGCTTTGATTCCAAAATCAACATTCGCTGCGTATCGCCTATAGAATTCCCTCACTTCATCAACAATATCAAATATCATCCCTATACTTGGAGGATTTCCAGAATCAATAGTTTCCTTTGTTCCATTACTAACCAGGTTCACATTATGAAAGTCACATTTTCGAGTCTTGGTGTTGATGGGTCGACTCCTCAACTGATGGAATCCTTGACTAAAAGACAAGGCAAACAAATAACAATACAAGATTTTTGTGGATGAACAAGACAATACTCCTCTATAAATTATGTCACCACTATAACCCACATATTCTTGCTCACAGAGATAACATGCAAATATACATATCCCACCATAACAACTATTCAGTTATAACCCATAAAATAGGCTAGCCAACAATATAAGATGACCAACAACACATAGCTTAACAATATATGTAACACTAACCATCATACAATATTCAACATCAAAAGAACCTACTATTTCATACCACAAAAAATAAGGCATACTATACTATTTTGGACATACTAAAACAAATAAGGAATCCTATAACACATTAATGGCAATTGAAAGTACAAACTAACTTCATTCCTTTAAAGAAACAAAAACAACACCATCATAGTAAATGCTATCAACCAACCATAAAAAACCCAAATTCATAATGTCGGCTTGTGGCCCCCAAACCCAAGAACGAGAGTAATTTCTAAATCTTATTCCTAACACATTAATGGTAGGTTCAAATTCGTAAATATGAATGATTGTAAAGGTCATTTACCTTAGAAAGCAACATGGTGGGACTTTGCGGATTCGTTGGACACATGTTACTGAAAGCTCGAGTTTACACAAAATGGTTTCCTCAGATTTTGCACCACACCTCTTTCTCCGCCAAGTATACCATTGAAGTTGATCTCAGCTCTTCAATCTACTGTCGAAGAGAGCAGAGAATAACAAAGCTTTTGGGGGAACCAAAAGTGAAGAAGATGATGATGTCCCGACTCTCTCCTTGTCTTATTTGTTTTTCGATTCCCTTCAAAATGTAGACCAAAAAGTTGAATTTTCTATTGTTCACAGCACATAATTATGTGCAGTACACTGACAGAAGAAGAGACTAGAAGTGACAAGGACGTCAGAAAGTTAACGGAGAGGAAGCACTTCGTTAACACCTTCCGTTTCTCCATTAGTGGGCCCCACAGTGCTGAGGTGTCCATGCCATGTAAGTGTGTAGCGAATGTATGTAGAAAGAATATGTCAAAATATCATTTTTCTATTTAAATAAGCTTTGGTTGGTTCAAGACTTAGCCACATCTTAAACATGTTTTTTAATTTTCAATTTAATTTTCATTTTTGAAAATTAAATACCAACAGTTAGTCTTTTTAAAATTGGTAGTTACTCCACTGTTGATTAGTAATACATTGATCAGATCATTAACGGCCATGGACAATTTAATTAATTGTCCAGTGTTGGAAAGTTAATTATTAATTGTCCACAGTGTTGGACAGTTTAATTAACTGTCCAACACATAGAAAGTGCCCTGATTTATATAGTTACAAATTCCTTTATATATTAAGAGTCCATTAACATAGAAAGTACACTGATTTTTGAAATTACAATTCTATGTGTTTTTGGTGTATTGAGTGAGAATCCATTGATGTTGTTTTAAAGGTTCTTTGATTAGTGTGTTAATCAAAGTTTGAACCAGTTGTATCCTGGGGACATAACTCCTAGTAGAATTCAACACCGAATTGGAGGAAAATATTTTAGCTTATGACATTGCAAATCACAAGTCTTTGATATATTTTATTTGAGTAATTTACTTGTCTATTGTCTCTATTTAGAACAACATGCTTAGTTCTTGTTATCAATTATTATATTGTGTGCAATGTTCAGATTTGTGTTTATTTAGATTGATTGTTCCAACAGAGGCTGCATAGATGGTTCTTGTGAACCATTGTGTCTTGTGATGTGGCATAAGGCTATTATTTTACTATTAATGGTATATCAAAAGTCAATTGTTCTAATAGTTAGCGAGCGTAGCCCTAGTTGAATTGGTGTGGTAGTAAATTAAGTTACTAAGATATGTGTTTGATGGCCAATAGGTAGTCATGGTCTATGGGATCGAATCCTACCATCCAATTGTTGGAGATATGGACTTAAATCAATTTGCTTGAGGCATGTATTCTTTGTCCTCAAGGATATTTCATCGTAATCGACATACCCCCTAAGATCTAGCAAGCCTTTCATAATTCAATGGGAGTACCAATGAGAAATTAAAAATCAAGCAGAACAGAAAAAAAGTGAATAAAGGAAATTTTGGTGCAAACTAATAAACAAAGAAACAGTATAAAACTGTTGAACAAAAAACAAAGAACCGCAAGTTATATCAAGACGAAAAGTAGATTAAGAATCTTGCTTAACCAAATATATCCTTCTTTGGAGCGGCATCGTCCCTAGATGACTGTGAAGAAGGACAAAGAAGGGATGTTTTCAGGCGAAAAAAGTAGAGAAGATCTGCAAAACCATTAGCAGAAAGTAAAGTACTGCAAAACAGTGAACAAAAAATAAGAGAACTTGAATAGAAGGGAAAAACGAGAAACTTTGTGTTGAACAGAAAAACGTGAACAAAAAGTTATTTTCGGTATATCAAAGAGTTGGGTTAGGTTTTTTTTTTTTTTTTAAAAAAAAAAAAAAAAAGAGTTGGGTTAGGTTCCCTTTATATAGGACTACTACCTACATAGTTAAAAGTAACCGTTAACACCATTAATCACAAATAATGATAACAAAACGGTTAGAGGAAATTAAATAAAGAATACCGTTACAAACTTTTTGAAATATTAATAATTTTCCAACAACAACTCCAAATGCATGTGTTGATTTCTCTTAGATCATGTGATAAACACATCAATATTGTTAATTAGGGATAATATTGTTAATGTTAGGAAAAGTTTTGTTATTGGGTTTCTAAAAGCCCACTATGTGTTTATTAGAATAGAAAGACCCTCTCCTCAAGTTGGAGAATAGATATCGATCATTCCCACTTGGATAGAAACTCTTCGAACTTATCGGTAAAAAGTCCCTTAGTAAGAACATCGGCGAGGCTGCTCGGATGATGGAACAAACGGTATGCAGATATCGCCGTTTTCCAGTTTCTCCTTGATGAAATGTCGATCTATTTCGACATGTTTTGTCCGGTCATGGTGCACAGGATTCTGAGCAATATTGATTGCCGATTTGTTGTCGCAGTACAACCTCATCGATTTATTTCCTTCAACCTTCAAATTCTCTCTAAGATCTTCCGAAGCCATAACAACTCACATACTCCTTGAGCCATAGCTCGAACTCGGACTCATGATCGCTTCGAGAAACAACTGGTTGTTTCTTGCTCCTCCAAGTAACTAAGTTGCCCCGGACAAAGGAGCAATAGCGGTGGTAGATCTCTGTCTGTAGAACTTCCGCCCCAATCGGTGTTAGTGAAGATCTCCACTCTTCTTGGCTCCCATTCTTTGAAAACATAATTCCTTTACACAGGCTTCCTTTCAAGTAATGAAGAATTCGATGTACGACCTTGTAGTGTTTTTCGATGGACAATGCATAAACCGATTAACCAAGCTTACGCAAACGCAATATATCGGCCTTGTATGCGCCAAATAAATTAGCTTCCCCACCAACGTCCGATACCTGGTTCTTGTCCACACTCAAGCACCATCTTCTTTTTCGAGTTTCGATTCGGATCGACAGAGTTGCCATTGGTTTACATCCGAGTAATCCGTCTCTTTCAAGAGATCAAGAACATATTTTCTTTGTGAGATAACTATTCCTTTTGAAGATCTAGCCACCTCCATTCCAAGAAAATATTTGAGTCGTCCTAGATCTTTGACTTCAAACTGGTTGGATAAGAAGTTCTTCGGTGACTCCAACTCTACTATGTCATCTCTGTCATCACAATGTCATCTACATACACAATTAAAATAGCAATTTTACCATGATTGTGTTTGTAGAACATTCGTGTGATCTGAATGAGCTTGAGTGTAACCACATTGTTTCACGCTTCTCGTGAATCTTTCGAACCATGCCCTCGGAGATTGTTTCAATCCATATATGGATTTCTTTAGCTTACATACTCTGCCATCCTTCTTTAGCTCATCAAAGCCTGGTGGAGCTTCCATATACACCTCCTCCTCTAGCTCGTCGTTTAAGAACGCGTTCTTCACATCAAACTGTCTGAGAGGCCAATCCAGATTAGCGGCTAACGAGAGAAGAACACGTACGGTGTTTAGTTTGGCCACAGGAGCGAAGGTTTTCTCGTAGTCAAGGCCGTATGTCTGAGTGAAGCCTCGTGCTACGAGTCGAGCCTTGTATCTCTCAACCGAGCCATCAGCATGGTATTTTATGGTAAACACCCACTTGCTACCTACACATTTTTTTCCTTCGGGTAAAGAGGTAAGATCCCACGCGTGTCATTCTTCTTCAGGGCCTTCAACTCCTCAAAGACCGCCTCTCTCCATCTCGGAACCTCTAGAGCTTCATGTATCGACTTAGGTAGTTCATCATCCATAATCCTGGTGGAAAAGTTGTGACGGCCCCGAATTCCACAACCCTAGAATCGGGCGCCGCCCGGCCTGGACCCGCGCGAACCCCCGAGCCAATCCCGACGAGTCGCGGGCCGATGAGCCTATCCTTACCATTCCATCATTTGTTAATCATTTAAAAGTGAAGTCAATTAATTAGCGAGTTATCAAAGTAATAAGCGGAAGCAATTAATCTCAACTAATAAATCAACTTCGAAATCTCTAAGTTAGGACAAAAACCTAGGGTGTGGAAACCCCGTAATACCATACATATACCATGTAAAGCAAGGAGAGAATCATCTAAGTCATAATGTCCAAAAAGATCTCTCAACCCATAACCCCATGTACAAAAAAACAATATAAGTAGCTAATACACCAAAAAATGTCACCTATATCAATGAGAGGAGGAGGGCTCAAAGTATATCACCTAATCGCACGGCCTTTCCTTTCTTGATCATGATCTGAATCACTCGGTCAAACACAAGAATGACGAGCCCAGGTAAGTAACGCCAAGCAGGAACAACAATAAATACAGTATTTCGAATTTAAATAAATGAACAGTCAATTCATGCCGATAGAAAGAAAAGGACAGGGAGCGCATGAATATATAAAAACTGTAAATAAATAAGCAAGCAATCGAAATTAAGTGTCCCGGAATACAAGGGAAAGGCACAAGTGGTCCCGACCAATTAAAGTCGTTAAGCCGAGGACAAAATCTCCTCAAAGGCTAGGAGTCGAGGACAGAATCTCCTCTAAGACCCCTACGCGAGTGCAGAGTCCCCAGCAATCTGGTGGAGAACTCTCACCCCGTACATGTCATTACAACTAATCACGTATCCCCAGCCGTAAACTCCGGTATAATACACCGCGAGCCCGGAATTCTGCAAGGATCACGCTTGACACACTTGCCTTAGGACAACTCAAAAGGAATGGAATATCAAAAAGGGATTGAAACAACATCAATAAATAATTCAAAGCTCGAGAAATAACTGCGGTGTTCCTCACCGGTTTACTTACCTCGATCCAAGCTAATTCGCGCTAACACGGACTCAGACACGCCCCTTATGGTCCCCGTGTGCACAATAATCCTGATAATGCAATTTATATCAATTTCCTTAATTTCCTATGATTTTTCTAAATTTCTAGCTATTTTTGCCAAATTTCACGTTTTTCCAAGGCCAAACACCGACATAACGTCTCGCAAAAATCCCGAATACTTCACTTTTTGTAGAAATTCTCAAATTTCTCTTTATTTGATGAAAATATAATTTTCTAGAATTTTCTAGAATTTTTCCTGAATTTTTCCTATTTTTCTGGAATTTATTTCAATTAAAATCAATTTTAATATATTTAATCAAAATAAATAATTTTATTAATATAATATATAGGTGGGTCGCGGGTCGGGTCTGACCCGACCCGGCTGGGTCGGGTCATGACCGGTTTGACCGGTCGACCGGTCAAACCGGGTTTGACCGGTCCACTGGTCAAACCCGGCTCGACCCGGTCAAACCGGTCGACCGGTCGACCCAAACCGGGTCGGGTCACCTTGACCCGGCCGGTTCTCTCATCTTCTTCGTTGCTTGCTGGAAAAATTTCCGCAAGCAAGCAACGACAACAACTGACTTTTTTTTTTTTTTTCCTTTGCAACAACAACACAACATTACAACAACAACACACACACTCACCATCCTCGTCACCACCCTTTTCACTATTCAAATCCACAATCCCCTAAACGACAACTTCGACAACAAATCTCGAAATCAACCACAACGACACACCACAACGAAATCTATAACTTCTTACCTCGATTTCGCTCGACGTCGCGTCCACGCTTCTTGCGAATCGCACCTTCCTCTCCTTGGTTTCTCCTTCTCTACCGATTCTTCTTCTTCTCCCAATTTTTTTTGATCGAGGTGGGGCTTGTGGTGACTGGTGTGGTTTTATTTTGGGTATTTTGGTCAAATGACCAAAATACCCCTCACCCTTAACTAAGCTCTTTACAAGTTTAATGTCCTTTTTGGTCACTTTACGATCAACTCCACCAACTTTACTAACTCACTTGGGTGACTTAGTTGACTTTTGGTCCTTTGTTCTCATCTATTCCAACCAACACTCAAAGTTTCTCTCGGGTATTCTCGCACCCGACTCATAATACTAACTTTGTTCGTCGCGTCACCACGGACGTACCGACGTAACAAACAGACTTTAAAACCTTTTAATTATTATTTATTTAATATTTTTGTCGGTGTTTCGATTAAATTTGTTTCCCGGACTACCAACGCTCGTACACAACGCCTTTACCCGTTAAAAACTTAAAATTGTACAAATGGAATATAATATAATACAAACATCATACAAAGCTAACATACCTCGGCGTCGACGTCCGAGAATTGATGACTGTACCACGGCGTAGGCCCACATATCACCTGTATTGACACGTGGCATGAGTTACATTTTTAGGGTCGTTACAGTCTTCCCAACTAACTGGAATTTCATCCTCGAAATTTAAACGCTATTAAAGGAAAGACTTACCGAACTCAGAAGAGGTAGGGGAAACACTCGCGCATGTATGACTCCAGCTCCCACGTCAGCTCCTCGTCCCCGTGGTGCTGCCACTTAACGAGGACTGATGGGATCTCCTTGTTCCTCAAGATCTTAACCTTGCGGTCTAAGATCTGGATAGCCTTCGTCGTATGTGACATCCTCCCTCGGTCTATCGCTCAAATCTACTTGTCGGTCGTGCGCCTCCCTAGACCTATCAAGTCGCAACATCGATATGTGAAAGACAGGATGAATTCCTGACATCGGAGGTGGTAACTCTAGCTCGTACGCGACCTTGCCTACCCGCTTCACCACTCTGAACGGACCAATAAACCTTGGAGCAAGTTTCCCTTTGATCCCAAACCTCTTGTGACCCTTCAACGGAGACACTTTCGGATATACAAAGTCCCCAGACACGATATTCTAATTCACCGTGATACAAGTCATAATACTTTTTCTCGTCTCTCTGCGCACCCTTCAATCTCAAACGGATCGGCGTATCTTCTCTCGTGTGATCTACCACAATCTCCCGCCCAATCGCGCCACATCCTCGGGCTCCGCCCAACAAGATGGAGATCTACACGGCCTCCCGTACAATGCCTCAAATGGTGCCATGCCGATATCTTGGCTCGATAACCGTTATTATATGCAAACTCGCACGATGAAGGTACTCCTCCCAAGATCCGCCGTACTCTAACACACACATCCTCGCATATCTTCGAGAATCTGGATCAAACGCTCTGATGTCCATCGATCGTGGGTGATAAGCGTACTAAGATTCAACTTCGTGCCAAACCGTACTGCATGCTCGCCATATCTGCGATGTAAGCTGCGCCTCTATCGGACACAATCGACAACGGTACCCCATGCAACCTAACAATCTCTCTCTCATAAGCTCTGCCGTCTGTCACCCGATGTGTGGTCGAGATCGGTATGAAGTGCGCGGATTTAGTTAATCCGTCCACAATCACCCAGATGCTATCATGTCGTTGTCGAGATCGAGGTAGCCCACTGACGAAGTCCATTGCAATGTGCTCCCACTTCCAATGAGGAATGAGAAGTGGCTGTAATAACCCCCGGTCTCGCGATGCTCAAATCGGCCTTAACACGCCGACAAATATCACACCCTCGAATAAAATCGCAACGTCGGTCTTCATCCCCGGCCACCAAAAGAGACGACGCACCTCTGCGTACATCTTAGTCTGCCTGCCGGATGAACCGTAAATCGTGAGCGGTGCGCCTCATAAAGTATCTCATCGCGTAGCTCAGCCACTGATGGAATCCACAGTCGTCCTCTAAATCTCAAGCATGAGTCTGTCGACTGACTCCAATCTGGATGATCTGAACTCTGCGCCAGCTCTAAGAACTTTTGATACTGCTCGTCTGTCTGCTGACCCTCGAGTACACTCTGTATCGACACCTTTTCGAGTCCTCATCTCGCATGAAAATCATTACTTTAATATCGGTCGGAATGTCATCGGTACAAATCCTCTCAACCGCCTCGAGCAAACTGTAATCATGCGTCATGTGGCAGGTAACAACCTCTGAGTCTGACCCTCTACGGCTCAACGCGTCTGCAACCACATTAGCCTTCCCCGGGTGGTACTCCAATGAGAAATCATAGTCCTTCAGGAACTCAAGCCATCGCCTCTGTCGCATGTTCAATTCTTTTTGCGTGAAGAGGTACTTCAAACTTTTGTGGTCAGTAAATAGGACGAATCTCTCCCCGTAGAGATAGTGGCGCCAAATCTTCAGTGCAAAAACCACCGCCGCCAACTCCAAGTCGTGGGTAGGGTAATTTTTCTCATGAATCTTCAGTTGTCGGGATGCGTAGGCAATCACTCTACTCTCTTGCATCAGAACACAACCCAAACCGATCTCTTGGAAGCATCGGTGTTCACCTCAAAACCCTTCCCGACTCGGGCAAAACCAAAACGGTGCGGTAGTCGGTCGTTCCTTCAATGTCCCGAACGCTTTGCTCACGTCATCGTTCCACCGAAATTTGACATCCTTCTTCGTTAAGCTGCGTCATCGGTCTTTGCGATCCTCGAGAAATCCTGTACAAAACGCCGATAATAACCTGCCAAGCCTAGAAAACTGCGGATATCTGATACTGATCTCGGTGTCGGCCAATCGCTAACCGCCCTGACCTTAGCGGGGTCCACTGACACTCCATCGGTCCCAACAATGTGGCCTAGGAATCCTACCTCTGTCAACCAAAACTCACACTTACTAAACTTAGCGAATAATCGATGCTCTCGCAGTGTCCGCAAAGTCAACCTGAGGTGCTCTTTGTGCTCCTCCCGAGTCTTGGAATATATCAAGATGTCGTCGATGAACACAATGACAAATCTGTCCAAGTACTGTCTCAACACTCGATGCATCAAATCCATAAACATCGGCAAGGGCGTTAGTCAATCCAAACGGCATTACTGTAAACTGGTAGTGCCCATATCGAGTGCGAAATGCAGTCTTCTCCATGTCCTCTGCTCTAATCCTCAGTTGATGGTACCCGATCTCAAATCAATCTTCGAGAAACACTGCGAACTCATCAAGTCAATCGGTCGAATAAATCGTCGATGCGAGGAAGTGGATACTTGTTCTTCACCGTCGCCTTGTTCAACAACCGTCTCGTAGTCGATGCATAATCTTAAGGCTGCCGTCTTTCTTCTTCACAAACAATACCGGCGCTCCCAAGGCGACATACTCGGCCGAATAAAGCCTAACTCCAACAACTCGTCGAGTTGTCCTCTCAGCTCATCTAGCTCTCTCGGAGCCATGCGATACGGAGGAATATAAATGGGTTTGGTCCCTGGAACCAAGTCAACGATGAAATCTATCTCCCTAGGTAGTGGTAAGCCTGGTAACTCTGCTGGGAAAACATTAGGGAACTCGCATACTACTGGCACATCCTCTAACCTAGTCTCTACTCAGTCTGTCGTACTTAACACGCCAGCGAATGTCTCTACATCTACGCTAGTGGCGACTCTACCCTCAGTGATCGGTAAATTGGTCGAAGTCCCTTGAAAGCTAAACTCGGGTGTCCAAGAATCGAAACGTGATTCTCTTACCGTAGCGTGAATCGTGCATGATAAGCACCCAACCAATCCATGTCAAGTAGTGCATCGAACTCTAGGAACTCCAACACTCTCAGTGTGCAGTAAGGTGTGTCCCTCTATCTCTACCGGACAGTCTACACACACTAAATTCGGGTAAATCATGTCTCCAGCAGCCGTGCTAAGGATCAAAGGTCTCTCTAATCGAATAGGTCTCAACCCTAACTCGTCAACCATACGACCCGAAATGAAAGCAAACTGTAGAACCGGAATCAAACAAGGTATACATGAATCTACTGCAAATGTGAACAGTACCCTCAATCAGGTTCCGTGTGACCGTCGTGTCTGGTGCGACAATGACATGTACCTGCTCCCAGACCTGAGGCTGCCCTCAGCCTAGTCGTGGGCAAGCACTGATGAAGTTGCTTAGCTGTCGCACTCAAGACATGCTCTTCTTTGAGATCTTAATTCGACATACCGAAATTTGTTCGTGTCACTATGCCTTATCGACACTCGTCCCCCACCGTGTCTCTGTTTCTACACATTTGGGAACTCGACCTCTTCATGTTCAAAATTAAAGGCGAGAATTACTCATGATTGAACCATTTTTTTCTTAAATTCAGTATAGTCCTTTGACTTGCATTTGGTAACCCTCATGTTACGCTTCCAAGCATCCGCCTTACTTGAACACCTCTCGAACCTTCACGATGGGTCTCGAGTTGATCGGCGATCACAACTCGCAACAAACACGAGTTCTCAATCACTATATAGCTATCGATAATAGTATAATACATTACAATCAAATAGCTCATATAGTCCAATTTTAGTTTTCCCAACATCTCCTCACTTCCCAACTAAGACTTAAGTTAGGTTCATAGGGTTCCACTCTAAGTTCAACAACTACCTAACTTCCGCTTTTCAATGTCTTAATGGATTGTGATTTAAATTCCAGAGTATTTTATTCAACCTTTAGGCTCTGATACCAACTGTGACGGCCCCGAATTCCACAACCCTAGAATCGGGCGCCGCCCGGCCTGGACCCGCGCGAACCCCCGAGCCAATCCCGACGAGTCGCGCGGGGCAGATGAGCCTATCCTTACCATTCCATCATTTGTTAATCATTTAAAAGTGAAGTCAATTAATTAGCGAGTTATCAAAGTAATAAGCGGAAGCAATTAATCTCAACTAATAAATCAACTTCGAAATCTCTAAGTTAGGACAAAAACCTAGGGTGTGGAAACCCCGTAATACCATACATATACCATGTAAAGCAAGGAGAGAATCATCTAAGTCATAATGTCCAAAAAGATCTCTCAACCCATAACCCCATGTACAAAAAAACAATATAAGTAGCTAATACACCAAAAAATGTCACCTATATCAGCAGAGGAGGGCCGCTCAAAGTATATCACCTAACTGCACGGCCTTTCCTTTCTTTGAATCTATGATCTCGCACTCGGTTAAACACAAGAATGACGAGCCCAGGTAAGTAACGCCAAGCAGAACAACAATAAATACCGTATTTCGAATTTAAATAAATGAACAGGTCAATTCATGCCGATAGAAAGAAAAGGACAGGGAGCGCATGAATATATAAAAACTGTAAATAAATAAGCAAGCAATCGAAATTAAGTGTCCCGAATACAAGGGAAGGCACAAGTGGTCCCGACCAATTAAAGTCGTTAAGCGAGGGACAAAATCTCCTCAAAGGCTAGGAGTCGAGGACGAGAATCTCCTCTAAGACCCTACGCGAGTGCGAGTCCCCAAAGCAATCTGGTGGAGAACTCTCACCCCGTACATGTCATTACAACTAATCACGTATCCCCAGTAGTAAACTCCGGTATAATACACCGCGAGAGCCGGAATTCTGCAAGGATCACGCTTGACACACTTGCCTTAGGACAACTCAAAAGGAATGGAATATCAAAAAGGGATTGAAACAACATCAATAAATAATTCAAAGCTCAAGAAATAACCTAGGTGTTCCTCACCGGTTTACTTACCTCGATCCAAGCTAATTCGCGCTAACACGGACTCCGACACGCCCCTTATGGTCCCCGTGTGCACAATAATCCTGATAATGCAATTTATATCAATTTCCTTAATTTCCTATGATTTTTCTAAATTTCTAGCTATTTTTGCCAAATTTCACGTTTTTCCAAGGCCAAACACCGACATAACGTCTCGCAAAAATCCCGAATACTTCACTTTTTGTAGAAATTCTCAAATTTCTCTTTATTTGATGAAAATATAATTTTCTAGAATTTTCTAGAATTTTTCCTGAATTTTTCCTATTTTTTTGGAATTTATTTCAATTAAAATCAATTTTAATATATTTAATCAAAATAAATAATTTTATTAATATAATATATAGGTGGGTCGCGGGTCGGGTCGACCCGACGACCCGGCTGGGTCGGGTCATGACCGGTTTGATCATCGACCGGTCAAACCGGGTTTGACCGGTCCACTCTGGTCAAACCCGGTCGACTCGATCTAACCGGTCGGGTCACCTTGACCCGCCCGGTTCTCTCATCTTCTTCGTTGCTTGCTGGAAAAATTTCCAGCAAGCAACGACAAATAAACATTTTTTTTTTTTTTTTTTTTTTTTTTTTTTGCAACAACAACACAACATTACAACAACAACACACACACTCACCATCCTCGTCACCACCCTTTTCACTATTCAAATCCACAATCCCCTAAACGACAACTTCGACAACAAATCTCGAAATCAACCACAACGACACACCACAACGAAATCTATAACTTCTTACCTCGATTTCGCCTCGACGTCGCGTCCACGCTCTTTTCGCGAATCGCAGACCTTCCTCTCCTTGGTTTCTCCTTCTCTACCGATTCTTCTTCTTCTCCCAATTTTTTTTTTTTTTTTTGATCGAGGTGGGGCTTGTGGTGACGGTGGTGTGGTTTTATTTTGGGTATTTTGGTCAAATGACCAAAATACCCCTCACCCTTAACTAAGCTCTTTACAAGTTTAATGTCCTTTTTGGTCACTTTACGATCAACTCCACCAACTTTACTAACTCACTTGGGTGACTTAGTTGACTTTTGGTCCTTTGTTCTCATCTATTCCAACCAACACTCAAAGTTTCTCTCGGGTATTCTCGCACCCGACTCATAATACTAACTTTGTTCGTCGCGTCACCACGTACGTACCGACGTAACAAACAGACTTTAAAACCTTTTAA
Organism: Stephania japonica; assembly: GCA_039657345.1. Taxonomy (NCBI): domain Eukaryota; kingdom Viridiplantae; phylum Streptophyta; class Magnoliopsida; order Ranunculales; family Menispermaceae; genus Stephania; species Stephania japonica. The sequence continues at coordinate 73,651,389 of CM077557.1, forward strand.
TTATTATTTATTTAATATTTTTGTCAGTGTTTCTGATTAAATTTGTTTCCCCGGACTACCAACGCTCGTACACAACGCCTTTACCCGTTAAAAACTTAAAATTGTACAAATGGAATATAATATAATACAAACATCATACAAAGCTAACATACCTCGGCGTCGACGTCCGAGAATTGATGACTGTACCACGGCGTAGGCCCACATATCACCTGTATTGACACGTGGCATGAGTTACATTTTTAGGGTCGTTACAAAAGTCTTTGAAATCTGGTGAGAGCTTATGATAAGATATGAAATTGGATATTGGATGTTTTGTGGTACATGATCTGACACCTTTGCGTAAGGCTATGGGTTCAAAGAAATCTGTAGAAGATTCTAAATTTGGAAGAGAAGTAGGAGAGAGAGCAGTCGTACCTTGGACCTCGGTCGAGTCCGATGATTGGCCCACCTCGGGAGCTGGTGGAATATTACTTGGTTGAGTCCTCCTTTTAGAATAAACACGAAGTTCGATAGGTGGCTCCAAGTTGTTTTCTCGCTGGGTCTCACGAGGTTGTGAATTTATAGGTTGTGAAATCCTAGGATTAGTTACGAAAATAATTGATTCCACCGAACTATTTTCAACCGATTTTGGCAAAGATATTTGTTCCCAAAAACTCGATTCGAATCATTTCTCCCCAGAATTGAGTTTTTTTCAAAAAAAGGTTGTTTTTCAAAAAAAGTGACATCCATACTTACGTAATATTTTCCAGTTTTAGGATCAAAACATTTATACCCTTTTTGGGTTGGTGAAAAACCAAGAAATATGCATTTATGTGCCCGGGGATCAAGCTTTCCTCTATTATGGCCGTGTATATGAACAAAAGCAATGCAACCAAAAATTTTAGGTTTTAAATCAGTGAACGATCTATTTTCAAGAAACATGTTCTTTAGTGCTTGCAAAGGAGTGATGTAATTAAAAACTCTTGTAGGCATTCGATTAATCAGATAAGCTGCAGTTAAGAGCGCTTCATTCCAAAAACGATTAGGAACATTCATAGCAAATAATAACGCCCTAGACACCTCTAATAAATGCCTATTTTTCCTCTCACCACTTCATTTTGTTGGGAGTATCAACGCAAGAACTGTGATGAATAATTCCTTTTCTTTCAAAAAATCACCTAAGATTGCATTAAAATATTCTCGGCCATTATCGGTTCTAAGAGCTTGAATATTAGTATGAAACGAGTATTAATCAAAGAGTGAAATTTTTTGAAAACATTTGCGGCCTCGGATTTTTCCTTTAGAAGATAAATCCATGTGACTCTAGTGTGATCATCAATGAATGTGATGAACCATCTAGAACCCGAGGCAATTTTTACCCTCAAGGGCCCCAAATATCACTATGCACGAGTGAAAAAGGTTTTGATGACATATACTTCAAAGAAGGATAAACGATCTATGATGTTTTGCCAACTCACAAACTTCACAACAAAAAGATGAAATGTCTTTATTTTTAAAAAGATTTGGAAACAAATATTTCAAGTAATTAAAACTGGGATGGCCTAACCTATAATGCCACAACATTATGTCATTCTCGCAAGACAAGGTAGTAAAACATCTTGGTTTCTGAACTTGTTCATCTGAAGGATTTTCTGAGACCAAGTGATAGAGTCCATCAACTTCCTTAGCATTGCCAATCATCTTCCCCGAACAAGGGTCCTGAAATTCAAATCCAGCAAATGTTATTGTAGCAATACATTTGCAATCATGAATAATACGACTAACAGAGATGAGATTGCAAGAAATCTTTGGAACATGCAGGACATTTAGTAATGTAAGAGATGGAGACATAATAATAGAGCCTTTTCCAGCAACAGAGGTTAGAGAACCATCGGCAATTTTAACTTTCAAATTTCCGATAAAGGATAATATGAAGAGAATATGGAGGAACTACCAGGTCATATGATCGGTTGCCCTGAATCTATGATCCAAGGGTTTAATTTTGAAACTTGTGAAAGTTGTAGAGTAAGTACCTTTTTGAGCTAAAGAAGAAGAAGCAATGTAGGATGATGAGTTAGGAGTGTTGGATACAATTGAATGAGAACTCATTAGTTGATACAATTGCTCTAGGCGTCTTTCTTTGCTGAAGCGACGACGTCTCTCGAGGCGATTTCGGCTCTTTGGAAGTGTCTCGGATGAGGCATGAAAACCCTTTGAATCACGAGGATTCCGTTAGATGGGTTCTCGGCCGGCTTTCCATGCGACTTCCAACATTTGGCCTTAACATGCCCTGGCTTGTTGCAATGCTCGCAGATTGGCCGGTCTTTATCGGCGTTTGCGTCGGTCGTTGCGGCGTGGTGGCGACTAGAAACAGGCGAAGGCTCGGTGGGAGGCTGGTGAGTGTCCTCCGAGCATGACGGTCCGCCGCTCTCTCTCTTCTTCCGACCTCGGCAAAGACTTCTCTAGTACTCGGTAGTGGATCACGACCAAGAATGCGTCCTCTCACTTCATCTAATTCCTTATTAAGGTGACGAGGAATTCGAAGACACGTTCTTTTTCCACCATTTTCTCAAAACAAAGCCTGTCCTTCGCACGCTCTCCACTCATAATCGCCGAAGATATCTACCTCTTGCCACAAGGTTTTTAAGTCGGTATAATATTGAGTGATAGTTTTCTCACCTTGTTTTAGCCTCCAGCGAATAGAGCTATTATGTTTTTTTAGGCTCGATACCATAAAGTCATAAAAGAATTTTTTTTTATTTTTTTGTTTAAATAGCCTTTACATAAAATTAGCAACTATCGTGATTTGATTAATCCTAATTGATTTAGTAAAAAATTAGCAACTAAATAAAAAAATGCGTATCTAGATGTTACCAATGTTCTCATTTTCTTTGTGTCCAATAATGGTATTACCAACTTTCTTTTCTTAAAAACTAGCAGATCATGCGATTATCTTTGTAAAATGATGCTATATACAATTTGCTTTTGAAGGCATGCGCGAAACGTAATGGCAGCAATGAATGCGATAGAAACTATGTACGTATGATCGATGATGATATGGTAAATAATTAATCACTTAAAATTAGGAAAATAATAATCTAACCACTTTGAAATTTATGGTACTTGTGTGGGCATCTAACGAAACACTACTACTAAAAGACAAAGTTATTAAAGTGATTTTATCAGTTTTCAAAATTATACTTGTCCATCATAGTACTATTATTAATTAGTCAAAAAATTAGCTAGCTCGTGATATTGATTATAAAGTACCGAAGTATCTTATTAATTTCAAAATCTCTCAAATAAAGAGCTTCATTTCCTTTTAAGCCTATCATTTCGACCTTTGAACTGTGATAATTAAACTAAAAATTAGATCTACAATTATATATATATATATATATAAAATTTATAATGGAGACCAAACATATACCCATACCATAGAAATCTCTTAAAATGTGTTGTGCATTAAATAATTTGTGCATTTATAACGCCTTGATTAATGTGTTAGATTAAAATCTAATGATTGTAAATAATGTACTTATGGATGGATATATATTTAGTTCTCATGGTAATAGTATATGTATATATATTTCAAATTTTTTAATTTTTCAAAACATATTTCTTGTAAGGTGCATGAGGTTTGTCTCCCCGTAACCATGAAGGGTAATATTGAAGTAGTAATTAAAAAAAAAAAATCATAATCATGAACTTCCTTTTATTATAGTGATCTAGTCAGTTCCAAGTTCTTAAAACATACATGTCCACAAAAGGCCAGTACTATTCATGTTTGCATCCATAATCTCATGCACACTAAAACATCAATCATTTCCAAGGTTATCCAAAGCGAATTACAAAAAAATAGAAAAAGAACATGAATATTCTATTGTTTGAATAATTTAAGTGTGAAGGGCCAATTGTTATCAACTGCCCCTACAATTATACAAATCAATGTTTGGTATCTTAAATCCTATTGATTAATTAATTAAATTGACGTATTGGTAGTCTTAAAGGTCATACAACCAAAAGGACTTTATGGACGTTTATTAATAGATCTGGCCACAGCTATGGATATGCAATCTTGGTCTATCAGACAAAGATCAAAGATTTCAACTACATATGCATGAGCTAGGATTGTGAGACATTCATTAATTAATTGTAGCTTAACTTCACGTTATGAAATTAATAATTATTATAAATAGTCTTTGCAATAGCAACTTTTTTTTTTTCGAAAATCAAATAGTTAGAGCACGTGTGGTTTTCATCATTTCAAATAATCAACAGTTACGTACATGGTTATTAAAAGACAATCGTGCTCTCTTCGACCTGATATAGAACTATAGCCTCCACTTTCTTGTCAAATTGAATTCTTTACATCAAAAATTTTACAGGAGACAGACTCCATTCATCTTTGTTTTTGGATTCAGAACATATGGCTTTCAAGCTTTTGACTTCCAACGGGGCAAATTGTTTATTTCTTATAAAAAGAAGCTCTAGCTTCCACCTTGGCATTTCTGGTGTTTATTTCTTATAAAAAAAAGTTCTAGCTTTCAAACTTGTACTACTGTCAACTGTGGCTGATTTTCGCGAACACCCAAATCTTTGGAGAGCTCTGTACATAACTGCATTGTCCACTACAGTACTTTTAGAAGTCATTAGTTATCAATAAATAATCACACCAAAAGAATTTTATACTGCATAAATGCATTCATGAACTATACCTTTCTATAAATTGAGGAATCCCCATATGTTTTACTTAATTCCACTAAACGCAGAGACGGATTTATCTCAAACACCTTCGAAAGTTAGGAGGCACAAAAATGACATTAATTAGTATATCGATGAAAGAAAGTTCCTCTAATTAGCTTAACAAATGCTGTTCTACAAATTATTATAATGTGCACCTCTGCCACAATTGAAAGGCCAAACAACCTCCTCTGATCTTTACTTTCTTGGATCAGCTTCAGCTGCACGAGTGCGAGTAGGTACGTATCAATGAAATGTTACATTGAATAAAGAAGAATTCAATTTACTTTGGAGTTTAAGTTGGCATTGTTATAAGAACAACTACAGCTTTCAATTTAAGCGGTTAGGGTCCCTCCTCGAAAAAAACAAATTATATATAACCTACCTTTCTGTTATTCTTCTCAACTCGAAATCCCATCTCTTTGACACTGCCCTCGATCTTCTCTACTATTTCTTTGAGCGAATAGTTAGTCGAAAATCTGATCTTTCTCTCTGAAACATCCTGCATGCAATCACGTCCGAAAAAAATTTAATGAAATTTTCAAGAACTATTTTGTGGAACTAGTGAGATTTTAGTACTGTCAAGTGTTTATTCTAACTACTTTGAATAGCAGAACTCACCTCTTCTTCAAAGAGCCCTGAAAGATCCAGACTAGAAGACATTCCAATTAGCTCAAAAGCATTTATTAAGGCGCCTTGCAACCCTCGATGCTTATTAGCTTCCATCTGCATCAAATTTGAGTAGGTGTCCGATTTAGACATTCCGAAAATTAAATCACATAATCAAAACTACTTTACTGCCAAAAAAGATTAATTCATACCACTTCGGGCATTTTGAAGATTTCGCTGTCAATGTAGGTTTCCTTGTCTTCTTCGATAGGATTAGCAGGGGTATAGTCTTGCTTGAACCACTCATCCCGTTTGATCTCGTCTGCAGTTATTCGGGTTTTGAGATTGGTATCTAGAAGCCTACGGATCAAGTTTTGCACACCTGGAGATAGCCACTGGGGAATTTTAACATTTCCTTCAGCTATCTGAGATCACGATAATCAGCAAAGATGAGTTCCACATAAATTAATATATAAGTGAACTAGAATGTAATGTAAATGAAACGTTAGAGTAGACAACATCATCTCTCCTACCTTTTGATATAAACGTGCAAGGTTACGGTCACAGAAAGGAAGGTAGCCTGTTAGAAGCACGTACAAGATGACTCCGCACGACCAGAGATCAGCTGAAGCACCATTGTAACCTTTACAAGAGAAAACCTATGGACATGTTTGCAAGATCACTAGTCAACTAACTGCTGTGAAACCCCGTTTTAATAAGGCCAAAACAAGGAACTAAGACTAAATAATTACCTCTGGAGCAACATAGTGAGGACTTCCACACATAGTATGTAGCAATCCGTCGTTCTGAACATGGCAATGAATGAGGAATGACAATCTCAGTTTTACTTTTATTTCGATATCTAGCAATATGAATGTAATAGCTCAACTAATTAACATTGAAAAAATAGTTTACCTTGAAATGGTTGGCTGAAGCAGAGAGGCCGAAATCTGATATCTTTATAGTCCCCGTTGGATCGACCAAAATATTCTCCAACTGATGGAAATTGCACAAAAACAAATGCATTAGGAAATACTAAAGAGCCATTAGACATATGTACTGAACCTAGTTTTTGTTCATACCTTTAAGTCTCTATGGTAGATGCCCTTGTCATGGCAGTAGCTCACAGCATCAATGAGTTGTTGGAAGACCTTTCTGCTGTTCACTTCCGAAAGCCTCCCTTTCTCCTACATTTCCAAGAGAATGAGAATGAAAATAAATAAATTTGATGACTTTGTAAGTACTAAATGATGCAATGGTATGAAAAGGAATGTAAACAATGAAGAAATTGCCTTGGCAATCGAAAGCTCTACTTACAATTCTGTGGTACAGTTCACCACCAGACACATATTCAAGAACTAAGTATATCTTGGTTTTGCTTGCTACGACCTGCAAATTCAGCAAGTCATCTTGCGATCATTTAAAGACTTTTTTGTTTCTACATTAGAAGAAACAAATTTAGCAAATATATCAAACTAAGTTTTAAGTACATACCTCATGTAATCTCACAATGTTAGGGTGCCTCAACTGCTTCAAAATCCCAATCTCCCTCTTAATCTGAATGGTTTTAATCAACAAAAACAAGAACATATATAGTACCCCAAATGTTTAATTACTTTGATTGTGTTCATCAGTTAGAAATTTGTTAATTACCTGATCAGACTGTCTGTGCTTGAGAAGCCTCTGCTTGTCCATCACTTTGAGTGCAAAAGCTTGGGCAGTCTCCAAATTCTTGGCCAATCTCACCTTCCCAGAATGCCCTTCTCCCAACACCCTCCCCATCTCATACTTTCCTACTCTCATTGCCGCCTTCTCCTCCATCATCAACACCTACCTCTCTATTATGAAACTACAGTACTATATGTATATATATATATATATATGTGTGTGTGTGTGTGTGTGTGTGTGTGTGTAAACATATGGGCACACAATATTAAATGTACATAGAAGAGTGTTTGAAAGAGCAGTTGAGAACATATGAAGGTGATAGTGAACAGTGGTTTTATATGCACTGATGGTCCTACCCCAAAGGTCAACACGCATTTCTTCACACGATCTACCGTCCAAATTAACTATTAATTAGTTGCTAACCCATGAGCTCAATGTGTTGAATTTTTTATATTTAGTGCGGTTTTAAGGATTTTAAGAGGGTTGTGGTCGGATGGCAAGAGTTTCCCTTCCCTTCATTAGAGTTTTCAGTTTCGAGCCCTAGGAATGGAACAATATCAAAACTCTTGGTAGAGCTTGCCACCCTTGTGTTCTTTTACCCTTCATCGAATCCTAAATTAGTTGAGTATAGTTTTTTCTTAAGAGACAAAGTAGATTATGAAATGGAATTTCAAAAAGTCTACTTCTAGAATATTTGCTCAACGTCCCTCATCCAAGAACTATAGACATCTTTTTTGTTTTTGCAACTCATTTTGTGGGGACTGGGGACCAATATGAATTATAAGTTAAGGTTGCGTGTAAAGGCTCCTCAATCAATATTCTAGAAGAAAACTGTTTCAAAATCCATTTCATCCTGTAAAACAAAACTTTAGATTGAGCGAAGTAGAAGAGTTTGATCCGTATTCAGCCAACGCCATGTTATTGTTGTGGATAACTTATGGATTGAATCGAACTGCGGAAATAAATATTTTGTACAATAAATGCACTGAAGGAATCTGAAGTTGAATGATGTGGGCCATTAATTAGTAAGTCTTAAATTATGTGTGGAGGAAAGAAAAAGAATAAAGGAGGATCATATGGGGAAAATGAGATGGGAAATAAGTTAATAACAAAGAAAAACACATAGGGAAATGGGCCATCATTGGTACTTATCAATGATAAATATTGAAGTTAAAGACTGGTAGAAAGTTGTGGCGCCAACCAGTACTGTACACAGTTCAGACCTAACCGTCAGGAAAGTAAGGCATCTAGAACAATGGCCCCCATGGAAACATGGTTACATAGCCACACTTTCAGAAAGTACTGGTACTATAATACATGGTTTGTTAAGAAATTAAGACATGATTAGGTCAAAAAATTGAAAATCGACTTTCTAGTGTTCTCTAGATTTTTCGAAAGTTCAGACTAATCAATTCTGAACAAAAGGAAGCTTTAACCGCCGAAAAGGGAAAAGAAAAGGACACTCCAGTGCTTAGATATCAAAGGATTGATAAGCTTCAGAATCAAGTTGAACGTTTTTAACTCAATGCCCTTTAGCTAGAAGTTACAAATTTGAATCTTAGACGTGAAGTTAAAAAATCAGATTGAGAGACTTAAACTTCTTTTATGGGCTCGATCGAATCGAATTAGTCTGGGTGGTTCGCTTTAAATGCTGAACAAGAGTACCCAAAACAGAAGTGGATAAGAGTGGAAGCATCCCATCACCTGGTTGCCATACTAGCCAATGAAATTAGCTTAATTACGAAGTATGAACGCAGCTCAATTAACTATCAAACCTTTTTACTAATGTAATTGCTTTGTAATTAGGCCCTAAAATTAGAGATTAAGAATCATAAACATGGAGAGGTATAATAAGTGTGCCAATAGAAAGAAATTACTTTGAGCAAATGAATATTCTTAGTGCATGGTAGGGTAGGTACAATGACCTCCCATGTACATTAGCCTTATAATTTGCAGAAACAAAGACAATTAACCAACTCAACATCACCAAGAAAAAGGACAACCAACTCAGAGGTTCCAAGACCCTTTTTATTTACAATTGCACCCAGAAATGGGACAGCAATCAACAGAATGTTTAAGTACACTGAAATAGATTGTAAAGTAAACATGAAAATACTAAATTTCTAAATTCTAGTCCTATTTTTCCATTGAGGCATGCCACTTTCCTCCCTTCACTACTCAGTTCTTGATGTTGAAATTAAATAAATTCTTAGATATCGGCCCTTCGCTACAGACTTGGGACTTAAAGACCTGCAAGCATCCCTAAGAGTGCACTCTAAATCATCACAAAGAATTCTGCATGCCCTTGTAGAAATGTCTTCAAAATGCATAACATATAGAGTCGTATTGGATCGATTTATCAATCAAAAACATTGAAGATAAACCAGTAAGGGGTCTGATATAAGCATCTCTGCACAGTGAGGAAGGAAGGTGAAGATTGTTAGTGCACAAGTCGTCAAATCCCGTAAAGGGTTGGGGTAGTCTTGCTGATTTATCCGACTTGGTGGATGTAAGCAAGAGATGAACAATTCCCTACTCCAGTTGTCGGAAAATAAGTTTCTAAAGAGAATTTCGCAGCTTTCTATTCCATGTTGTAGTAACTCCTAGTTTTAAGTTTACAGATGCCATAAAAAAATTGAAGACGAGACATGAGAGGGGGGATAAAACTAATAGGTATAGAAGATTGGCATCTAACAGATAACATTATAATATAAAGGTATTCCAGCAATGCGGATCATCGAATGCACAGACATGCTAAATGACACAACTAAAAGTGTTTTGATGATGTGAGAACACTCGCTAAGAACTGAATGTTACCTCCACTAATCTGAAAGATAGCTTATAAACAAAGAAAGAAAATCAAACCTCTATTACTCTACAAAATGGCAATCCTAGCAATCGATACATTTGCAACTTGATCAACCCCCCGTGTCGTCACAGTCTCGATTAATTTGTTCTGTTGAGATGACTCTGCTAAATCCCTGAGAGAGACAACAGATTAGAGAAGCTTCCAGAGATTTGAAACAAAAAGAAAGAAAGATAGAGAGAAGGAGGCAGTAAAATTTACAAGCAAGTAGAAACCACTGTAAAGCATTTAAAGAATTAAAAACATATTATTTGAATCTAAACATTTGTGTTTAAGCCCAAGTGAAAAGTCTGAGCACCCAAGTAAAATTTAGAGAAACATCAGAAAAATAAAGGTAGACAGATTGAAAACTTAACTACAGTGCACAGCGAAAGATTAGGCAGCTCAAAACAACAACAACAACAACATAGCCTCAATCCCAAATTAAATGGGGTCGGCTATATGGATCAAACTCTTCCATTGTGCTCGATTTTGTGCAAAGACAGCTCAAAACAAGAAAAAGAAAAAAGACTTGTCACTTCCATTCTTAAAAGGATTAGCAGGTTATATTACACAAAAGCTATAAAGATAGGATCATTGTCATAGTTCCTAATATCATGTTTTTCTTTTTCTTCTAATGCGCCTAGTGTATCTTTCCCAACATAAATGCTTCTTCTATTTTCATTGCACACAATTCATAGGATGTCATACTATGCCCAAAAAAAAAGGATCTAGAGCCTCCTCGGCAACGTGCACCATATAGACAGTAACATCTTTACAATAAAACTAACTAATAATTTGCACCAATGAAATAGAAAGCAAGCTAATTACATGAAAAAATAATCTTTCAAGTATAGATGATAACAATAGAAACCTATTGTAACCAGAACTGGAGATGCCACATACTTACGAGATGTTAAATTTATTACTCTAGGAAGATTCTTTGCATGTCGTCTTATTGTGACCAAGACACTTGCATTTACTACATTGGAGTTGTCGTTTGACTACAACTTGGGGACCAGCCCGCTTCATCTTCGGACGACCTGGTGCACGACGTGTAGGAGGAGGAGTTACCTTCACAGTTACTTGAGGTGAATCTTTTTCCATAGGCACATCCACACTTGGCAATGGACTTATTGACTCTGAATATGCCAATCGGTAACAGTCAGTAGTGAAGTACCTAGAACAATAATCATAAGGACTCCGCCCAATGCAATCACACACAGCAATAGCATGGCTGCATGGCAAACCAGTGATCTGCCACTCTCTGCAAGAACAGTCCCAACGGTCAATATCAACAATGTAAATGGAATCACCACGAACTTCAGCTCTACCAGGTAAAAATCGCACATCTAGGGATCGTGCTTTCAAACTCTCTTTTTGAAGCTTTTCCTCCATGCATGGAGTAAGCCTTGTTAGCCACTGACTGCACTCTACACGATGTGTATAAATCAAGTCCATTATCTTAGTGCGAATTGCATCTACCAACTGAGTTATTGGTAATTCATGCGCCTCTGATACCCAGCTGTAGAACAACTCACCAAAGTTTGATGTCATATGATTATACCGTGCACCGCCAAAGTAAGCATTTGCCCAGTGCTCAGGCTTAATTTCCAAGACCCAATTGTATGCTTCAGGAGAGATACTTTTGAGTCCTTCCATGCTCCTTTGAAACCCCTCAAGTCTGGTTGCATATGCAGCAACATAGAATTCAGCAATCAAAAGGCGCTTCACTTCATGCGATACTTTCTTAAAGTTCTCAGTGAGGTAGCGGAGACAATAACCATGGTATCCATTGTCAAATACATCAGCTATTGATTCCCTTAATCCCTTATTTATGTCTGCCACAAAAGTTATGGACCGAGATGTTGACACAGCAGATTTTAACTGTGTTAGAAACCAATGCCAGTTTTCATCAGTCTCAGCATCTACGATAGCAAAGGCCACAGGAAAAACATCATCATTCCCATCAGCAGCTGTTGCTGCTAACAACATCCCCTGGTATTTTGAGTTCAAAGGTGTACTATCAAGGAAAAGGAGAGGGCGACAACCTGCATTGAAACCGCACAGAGATGCATGGAATGATACAAAAAGACGATGAAAGCTTGAATCCTCCTTAGTACTAAAAGTAGCAATGCTGCCAGGATTTGTCTCCATGAGTTTCTCACAGAACAATGGCAATTGGCTATACGCTTCTTCATACGAACCCTGAAGTTGCTCTCTAGCTATCTCCTTTCCTCGCCACGCTTGTGCATACTTAAGCTCAATGCCGTAATCTCGTTTAAGGTCCTCCGCAATATCTTTAGGCTTATAATTTGGGAACTCCCTTAACTTCTCCTTTATGATACTTGCCACCCAACTTGTTGTAGCTTGATATCCACTTGTCACCACAGATCCTTCGCATGTATGTGTAGGATTCATTTTCTTAACACAAAAGAAAGGAGTTGTGGACAACCTTGATGCATGTATTCGCCATGGACAACCATCCGCTTTACATTTTGCAGTAACTCGAAGTGGGTCATTTTTTTTAAGTGTATAAGCAAACCCATGGGCGATAGAGTACTTGCGCAATGCCTCCCGAAACTCATGAGCTGTGTTAAATCTTTGATTTACACCAGTAATAACATTTTCCCACAGTCTTGCAGCTTTATGGTTCTTGGGCTCATATGGATCCTTAGGCTCATATGAAATGGCATTGGCGGGAGGGGTTTTATCTATTTGTATATCAATAGGGGCATCGACTGGAACCAATGCTTCTGACGCTGTTGTTCTGCTTGACCTGGAAAACAAAGTTCATGATTAGTTATGTCATGTGAACCGATCAATCTATACATAACGGCAACTTCATAGCAAAAGTAAACTAACTACCTACTGGCAGGCATAACTGAGAGACCCTGAGCAGCAACTATCTCTCCTTGCAACACATAGACATCTGTAGTAACCGAGTTTCCATGAAAATTGATCATACGTTTAAGGTCCTTCTCGTTAGAAACTGTGATAAGAGTTCTCCTGTTTCCTGGGAGAAAATACTTAATAGATATAGCATTGATGTTACAATTCCACATCTCGGCAATCTCTGACTTAAAATCCTCAAATCGCGTTTCATCATCGATATCTATGGCATGAGCATCCCCGCCATTATACGACAAGGTACCATCTTTGTTAGTCACAAACTCACCCCCAGACTGACATATAGCAATGATTCTATGCCCAGCCATGCCTAAGCCACTAAGAACCGCAATCAACTGTAACAAACCGATTCTGAAACCTTCACAAACATACAGCTTTCTACATACCAAAAAAAGGCAATTGAAGCAAATTATTACACCAAAAATAAACAGAAGTAATCACAAAGAACACAAAATTCCACCCAAATCAACCATTCTCCAAAGCCACTAAAAAACCTAATAAAAATCAAAACCCACCAAATCAGAAAACAAGCTAGGCCCATCTACACACACCATGAAATTTCTCATAATAGACTACTTTAACGAATATCCATTACAATTAGACACTCAGAAACCCAAGTGCGAGCATCAAAATCGAAACTTGTAATCGCAACTGTAGAACCTATGAATGAAGTACTAAATGATTGAAACTAAACCATACTCATCGTGTTTTGGGGGGAATTGGACACAAAACGAGTGAATTCGTCACCTTTGATGCGAGCGCAGATGAGACTCTTCTCTGAATATTCGTTTTTCAATGCGAATTCGCTCGTCGTCGTTGTCGTCGTCGTCGTCGTCGTCGTCGTCTCTGCGTTCTTCGTCTCGTTCTTCTGCCCTAACAGAGGAGCTGAACCTGGGACGAGCGACCCAGTTATACGGTACATCGAGACGCTATATTGTTAATTGAAAACCGATTCCCTTGCCTTAGATCTTGGTTAAGAGAGTGGATGGAAGGTCGAGATGGAGGGCGTTGCGGTGATAGATTGTTGTGGGGAGTACTGGAATGGACCTCAATCGACATTTCGTTTTGCCTTAGCTCCCCGGTTAATTAGGTGAACTTTTGACTGGTCCCTTAAAATAATTTTGAAGATTTGACGGCCCTCCTTTCAGGCTTCAGCGACGGTAAATACTGGCCGTCAAATTATTTACGTAATCCTCATTGGATTCTTTGCAATTTCAAAATTGCCCTTGACTAGTTGGTGAATTTTCTTTGGCAACCCTAACCTTTTAAAATTGGAAGATTAAAGAATTGGCATTTGGTTCAAATTTTAGAAAAAATTACAAAAAGTAGGGAGTCTATATAGAAGTACTTTGTAATATTTTGTAAATACAATATAAAAAGGGAGCACAGACCCCACTAATTACTCTACATACTTCAATTTTAAATTTTTACTTTGTATACTCAACTTTTTACTTAGTGTGTCCCACTTTCTTTTTTAAAATTTCAAAAATATCATTGCTTATTGTACCCTACTTTTTTACTTTGTATACCAATCACTCTCACCCTAATATCCCTTGCTTACTATATCCCACTTTTTTACTTCATTTACCTTATCACCCTCACTCCAATATTCTTTGTTTATTGTACCCCACTTTTATACTTCGTGTATACCATCACCCTCACCCTCGCACGCGGGTGTCCGACGAATAGAGTCGACACATCTTCAGAATGTGTCAAGCGAACCGAGTCGACACCTCTAAAAAGGTTTTGGTCGACTTCAATCGATAATGCGAAGATAACTTGATTTCAGCGGGTGACGGAGGGACCCAGCTGAAACCTCTTTAGAGGTGTCGGCCCAGTTTATCCAACACTTCTAAAGAGGTGTCGACTCTGTTCGTCTGACACCTCTAAAGAGGTGTCGACTCTGTTAGTTCGAAACCCACGGGCGACCAAAACAATAAAAAACTTCAAAACTCTCGAAAAATACATGAAAATGGGTAAAAAATAGTGGGTTTTGCTCATAATCACTTAATATTTTGGATTTCATCGAAATTTTGTACGCAAAATGCAAGATTCAAGCCTCAAATCAAAGCCACTAACCCAAAAATAAATTCACAAACAAAATGGCTCATAAAAGAAAAAATCCAAAAAAACCTCAAAATCGGCACCAAAAGTGATGATGAATGCACCCATGTTGTCGAATTCATGTGGTTTTACTCGAATTTTTTTGGATTTGACTGATTTTTTGTGAGTGCGATTTGAGAGAGGTGATTGGGGTACAAGGTGAGTGGGGTGAATATATGGGGTATGATGAGTAAAAATACTTTTATTTTTTTGCTAAAAGTAAAAACCATTTTATATGGAGGGGTACCTTTTATATGAAGAGGTAGTTGTATAATTTACAAAACTGGGGTACCTTTAGCAATTAGTGGGGTACGGTGAGAAAAACCGTTTTATATGGAGGGTAGTCAGGTAATTTCATAAAACTAGGGCGGACACCCAAGATTATAGAAAAAATCATACAATATTAGACTGGGGTCGGCTAAAAATGAGTTCAGTCACCTCCTCCTAATAACGACTAAAAATAGTGTCTGGTCCCATACTCGCTTTTAAAACGGACAATTTTTTTTGTTCACTCCCGTATTTTTGTGAAACATATGAAGCTCGTTTTTGTTCCGACCCGTTTTAAAATACAACAAAAACAATTTTTTTCTTGCCAATTGTTACGAGAATCGTAACTTTACACTGCAATCGATTCAAATACAAACCAGAGAGCAAAACCATAACATTTAATTGACATTAAGGTGCCAATAACCTTCCCTCATACATATATACATACATACATACATACCCATTTGAATATTAATGGAATAAAACCTACAGAAATGCTACCCAAGCATGTCAAAACAAAGCCCAAAGATAAACAGAAAATACAACAGAGATCGATACAACAGAAATTAAGAAATTGGGTCACATCTAGGCAACCCTCTGGCACAACTTTGTCCAGCTGAGAGAGCAAAAATGGGTGCATCATAACTCATAAGGCAGAGAGCCAAGAGACCAAAGCGTCAATCGAGTGATGCGTGTTGTGCGACGCTACAAATAGTGCATTATGTGTGTCGTAGAGCATATAGGATCAAGTTAGATAGATATCTCTGTAACGGCCCAATCCGTTACAATCACAGAGGTGAAGGAGAGAGACAAGAGGGTTGAGAGTAGAGAGGTGAGGTGAGATGAGTGCAAGAGGGGCGCGTCGTGCGTGAGAGGAGTGCCAAGAGGCTGGGCAATAGTATATGTAAAATTTACCAAAAATCGTTAAATGAGTACTTTTTTTGAAAATTTTGTTATTTTTAAAACAGACGAAATTTTATGTCCAGACCCATATCATTTTAAGAAAAACTATGTTCAGACCTGTTTAAAATGGATCTCAGTGCCCTTGATCTAGGTTGCTCGATTGGACAAAAATAAAAGTTGTAATAATTTAAAAGCTGCAACGAGGAGGATGCAATTGTGAGTACATCACAAACTAAGTGACTGTAGTTTCGGACTACTACGGAGTGAACATCTCTCACATCTCTAGTGAGATGAATGAAGGGTTAATTTCTTTGACCGTCATCCACCTTTATGAATTATAACATTTTGGTTACAAAAGTTATCTATGTAACACAAAGATCACAAACCTTTTAAAAATCTTACAACAATGGTCACCCAAGCCTTTTTTCGATCATTTTTCTAGCGACTTTGTCAACGTGGCAATGATGTGGCGCCACATTGGCAATTAAGGGTCGAAAATACCCCCTCACTCTAAATCGAGCACCTAATTTTTTATTTCTCAATCATAACACTATTCACCCCAAACCAAAAATTAAAGAACTCAATGTCACGACCCTCAAATTTAATTGGTGACACATGTCGTCTTTTTTACAGGATTGTGACCTACCTGTCATAATTTGTCATGTTACTCAAGCCTCAGGAGCCAACACTGGGGTATATTTTATTTTTTTGTGATGTTTGTATTACTATTTATACCCGAATGTGAACATTGTATGTCTTAGTGTGTGGTTTTATGTTATTAATCGCCACATATTTCTGTATGAGATTCGGCTAGGAGAAACGAGAATTTTAAAGTATAATACGGATAATTAAACATCGAAAAATAGTAATTAGTGAATTATCAAAAAATAATAAATAATTAAATAAGCGGTGCGAGTCGTGAGTTGAAACGGGTCCGGGAACACGATTGTGAGCGAGAAACGACATAGTTTTGAAAATCAAGTCACACATTGGAGTCATTTATTGGAGTTATAGTTGTTGGATAGAATAAAGAGGAGACACAAGATGTGCTTCGAGATCCGTGCGTGTGAAGAGATTAAGGAGTTGTATAAATATTAACTTTTCTCTCTCCTCATCTATTTCTTTATTTCCGTCTAACGTGAGAGAACGAGGAGAGAATGGTGGATCCGGGAGGTTTCGAGCACTTTGCGACGTCGGGGGATCGACCAAATACGCATAAAAAGGTAGAATCTCCACTCATATCGTGTTTGTCGTCAGTTTAGCATCAATTTTGTGAGTTTTCGTCACGACGATTTCAGACGAATTTTTGAGAAAATGTTGGAAATTGATTTGGAATGATGGTTTTGGAATTAATGAATGGATTTATTGGTGTTTTGGTAGTTGTTTATGGATTGGAAGTGAAATGGAATTTTTGGAGATTTTTGAAGAAATTTTGTGTTATTTACGAATCGAGGTGTTTTGTCGGGGTTTCGACGTAAAGCGAGTTAGGTGTTATGTTGTCATGGACGTCCCTAAGAGTTTGGGATAGACTCGGAGCGCGGCGACATGAGCTGGGGTTTTCGTAAACTCCAGATATATTGTTCTGTTGAACACTTCGCGAGGGACGCCATGAGGAGTTATCTCCCGCGGCGCCACTCACGGCGTCCCAGGCAGTCAGCCGGGAAAAGACGTCATGGAGGACGTCATACAGAACAACGAGGTCACGACGCTTTTGGCGGCGTGACACTATTTATAGGGGTGAATTTTTTTAAGATTTCAAAAAATTTTGAAGATCTCTTTGGTATCCAATTGGGTTCGAATACGACTCAATACCATGAAAATCAACCCAATTACACTAATTAAACAATTATAAAAAATTGGGTAAATTAAAAAGTTATTAATATAATTTACAAATTTGGGTTAATTGACAGACTTTGAGAATTCGAGTGGATAGCTTAGAGGTACGCGAACATCGAAGTTTTGCGATCGATTGAGGGACGTTATCATACGATTGTAAGCCAATATAAAATATACACTAATTCATTTTACATTTATTGCCATTTCTATTTGAATTGAGCTATTATTGGAATTCCTTTCTATATTTCTTGGTTGAGTGTTTTGGCGTAAGTGTGTTACGAAGGTACTCCTGGGTCCGTATTAGTGGGTAAGCGTGAACACTCCTGCTGATGTGTTGTCCCGCCCTACTGATAGCTGGTCATACCCCGAGTACTGGATTGTTTGGGCAGTATTGTGTCTATGGTTTTTTCGTCACTGTTATGACTATACATGTGGTATTGTTGTGATTTTGACTATTTATGGGCCTCTATTGACTCTTTGGACACTCAAATTTCGTTGTTAGCTTGTCAGTATGTTTGTCATGCTAATTTTTACATTTTCTACCTTTCAATACCGCATGATACTTGAACTGCTTATTTGGTAAATCTTGAATTACTGTTTAGTTTCTTCTGGCATTATTTTCATATTTTTCAAGCACTCACTATCTAGTTTGTGATGGTGGTGCAGATAGAGATAGAGGTAAGACGAACAAGGGGACGGAGTTGATGCTAGGTAATATCCTCTGAGGACCCTCGGAGCGATCCTTTCTTTTATTCACAGTAGGTTTTTGTTCTTTTGGTTGTGATTATTGTATCATATGTTTTGTAAATACTGGGACATGTATCGAGGATTGAGAGATTAGGGATATCATGTATAATCAATTTATTTAGGTTTGATCACCAGAGATGCATGTATTTATCCATTTCTCAAGGTTTCGACATTATAGGTTATCTATTTGGGTTTTAGTGATTTCCATTATTAGTTATAGTTGATTATAGTGATTTCCGCTGCAAATTTCCAGATAACTTTATAATTCTATAACTTACACATTTATAATGATTAATTAATGACATATTTGAGGATTTGAGGCTGACTAGGATATGTAGATTTTGCGAGTAAGGACTCGGGGGTCCATGTAGGTCTAGGCCAAGCAGGACCAAGTTTTACGGGGAACTGGGGCTGTGACGCCCCCAAATTCCCAATGCATTTGAAAATGCCCAACCTAGACTCGTACAAATCTCCGAGTCAGTACTCAGCGATCTGGCGAGCCTAGTCAGCCTCAAATTATCAAATTACAAGCTTTATGAACGAGTTATTGCAAGTATAACACAGCAGAAGAAAATTTAATACTAAACAATTATTGAAAAATAACTCAGGCAAACGGAAATCAAGAATTTATATAAATGTGGAAAACCTCGTAAATGAGAATATTCATGTACAATAAACCATCAAATGAAACATTACATGATATAAATCCCAAACTATAATCCCAAGTTTAATGACTCAACAAAACATGGTATATAATAACAAATAACATACAAACAAAACATATAACCTACTCTAGGGTTCCACAAGTCCAACAACTCACAAAAAGTCTCCTAGGTAAGGTTCTTTGCCTCTACTGCACTCCGCTCTATCTGCACCCACCGTTACAAACTAGATAGTGAGTAACTGAGAGAAAATCGAAAGTAATGCCAGAAGAATATAACAGTAATTTATGAATTATCAAACAAGGAAGTTTAAATATCATGCAGGAATTGAAAGACAAGAATTTAAATAAACAAGGTGCATAATAGGCAGACTGGAAATAATAACAATCGAAATATGCGTGTTCTACGAGTCAAGAGAGGCCATAAGTGGTCTAAAATCCACAACAAATCCACAACAACGATGTCGCAACATTGATAACCACAATAATATCCACAACAATCCAATACATGGTATCATACAATCACTAGGGGTGATCAAACACTCGTGCGCATGAGTGCCCGTGTTTTATCCCTTCTAGTGCAGGCCGCATGTACATTCGAGACATACACTTATGCCAAAAACATACATATAAAGAATATGGAACGGAATGCCAATAAGTAGATCATAGCAAATATGATAGAATGATAATGAATCACATGATATTTTCTTAACTGGCTTACTAACGTACAAAAGCTTTAGGGCAAATGTACTTACTTGACAACGCAACCTGCGAACACACTCTCACGAATCCTAACGCGTATCCCTGAATTTCCTGCTGCCTGAAAAGTTCAGAAACTCTAGTTACTAGATCGAGTCATTACTAACCCTAGGTTATTACCCTAGTATTTTTCCAAAGTTTTAAATTACTCGAACAACAACTCAATAGAAAAATGAGTACTCTGTCTCGGGTTTGAAAACCATAACACATGTAAGCCTACTCATAAATTGTAGACTCAGCTCAATCGTATGTGGGTCACGCCATAGTCTCGAGGACTAGCGGCGTGACCACGACATCACTACCGTTCAATCAACTTAAGAACTTAATATCAATATCATTTGACTATAACAACTCAATACGAACTCAAAATGACCATACACCGATGGATAGGGAACCTCGCGGTTGTGGTCCAACGTCCGTAGGGTACCAACACGGCATGGAAAGGCTGGGGGCACGCTTCACGTTAACAACCACATGGTGCGATAGTGAAAATCAGCGTATGAACTCATCAATAAAACAACTTGCCACCATTAATATGGATGCTCTTGGGGCTATGAGACACACACAAGAGTTTGGCGTGATCCCCGACGCTCCCCTGTTAAAGGCGTGCGACGGCAACGCCGCACGTGATGGCGGTTTTCCAGCGAGGAAGAGAACAACTATCACGGCCCAATTTTGCTAATCTTGATTAACTGCTTAATCAGGATCACCGACTCGTGACTTAGAGCCCGCATGAGATGCGCACACAGACCGAGGCATGTGGCCAAGCTATCGATCGCCGTGGCGCAGTTGGGGACACGCCTCAAGTCACGCGCGAGTCGAGGTACCGGGTAGAGAGACTATTAGTAAGTCTAAACTTAGTTAAATGCAATGTAATTAAATTAATGCACATTAAATCATAGCCTATGGTCACAAATTAATTAAATTGAATTGGACACATATATAATTATATATATAATATAAATATATATATATACATTTAAAAATCAGAAATGTTTTTTGAGAAATGACAAAAATGGGCATTGGCTTATATGGAAAAGGATAGGGTTGGAGGGGTAAAATGATCATTTGACCTCCCAAAGCACCAACAAAAACCACCACCACCGCACACAAGGAAGAAGAAGAAGAGAGTTCAAGAGAGGGAGAGAGTTCGAGAGGGAGAGAAAAAGAGTCATCGGAGAAGGAGATCGAGGGCTTGAGGCGCGGCTCAAGACGAGTTAAGGTAGTGTTGTTGTTGTTGTTGATGGTGGCGGTCAGTGATGGTGGCGTCAGGGGGGAAGAGGAGCGGATGAACTGCTCTTGCAGTTCGTCCGAGGAGGGAAATGACATGGTCGTCGTCTCCCCTCCCTCCCACCTCAGTTCGAAAAAAAAAATGTTGAAGTTGCAGCGTCTCTGCAACAACAAAATGAGGGGGAAGGGAGACGCACGCACGCGTGTGCATGCGTGCGTCCCCTGGTGGGACCCGGACCGGGTCAGACCCGGTTCAGAGTCCAAACCCCCCCAAAAATATAAAAATAAAAAAATAAAAATAATATATACATATATATATTTATATACGTATACATATAAATATATATATATATATATATATATATATACACATACACATGTATGTATATATACATATACACATATATGTATATATACATAAAATATGTCTTTGTAATAAAATATTAATAAATAAATAAATGAATATATCTATGTATATATATATATATATACATATACACATATATTTATATGTATATATAAATAAAATATATATACATATAATCTTTCAGGGACCTAGGGGTGTCACGGGAGTTCGGGAGTGCTAGTCGGAGTGTCGCGAGACCAGATAGCCATAGCTATTGACGCGTGCCGAATGCGTCAATAAAATAAATATATTAAACCTAAACCAACTATTTTGTAGATAGTGGTAAAAGGTCGATCCCACAGAGATTGATTTCTTTCTTAGGTATGAAAAATACAGAAAAGGGAAATTGGGG
Organism: Stephania japonica; assembly: GCA_039657345.1. NCBI lineage: Eukaryota > Viridiplantae > Streptophyta > Magnoliopsida > Ranunculales > Menispermaceae > Stephania > Stephania japonica. The sequence goes on from CM077557.1 coordinate 73,673,407, forward strand.
TTTTAGAGAAAATATATATATTTTAAAAATAAAGAAATTAAATGGAACGGAAATCTAATGAGAATGAATCTAGGTATTCAGTTTCACAGTCTGGCCATACAACTTGGGATTGAATTTATTAATTATCGGTTTATGAAAATTATGAAACTAATCTATGACCTAGTGCAGCTATAGACCCGGTGACGTACGCGGTTCATCGCACTTCCTAATCTCGATAGCCAAGATACGACCGTTGACTACTTCCCTAACCAAACACGTAACCTGATTGCTAGTGCTTCAGATTTAACGCATTAGTCGCATTACTTCGATTCGTGAAGGCACTACACTTAGACAACCGGATCGCTAGTGATCCCGATTTAGCCTAGATCCCTATGGTATTTGACCGGTCCCAAAAGGTTCTAATCAATTGGTATGGTCAATTGCCACTAGTGTGGTCTTATCGCACAAACACGGGTGCTTACGACTCACTGACATGTAAATCAAGGTTTAAACTAGTGTCAAACCTCAATTGTTCAATCAATACTAAAGAAAATAAATAATAGAAAAGAATCAATAATAATTAAAATTAAATAAACCTCATGAAGATTCCCAAGTCGTAGGCGCGACTGATCCACCTTCAACCTAGATGGAGGAACTAGCTAGACATAATTAAAACTAAACTGAAAGAAAAATAAAATAGATCCTCGTCTTCCCCTATGTTCTATTCCTAATATATATTTATATCCTAAATTTGGTCTCTGGAGGTGAGAAAAATCAATTTTCGTAATTTTTGGGAGTTTTTTGGCGTCGTAACACGTTTTTTTTTCGGGCTAGTGTCGTGAGCCGATTTGGTGACGCGTCGATAGGCCAAGAAAGCATGTGTGACGTCGTTTTGACTAGGCACCACGTGTCGACGCGTGAGTGGCTGTCACGGCCCAATTTTCTAATCTTGATTAACTTGCTTAATCAAGATCACCGACCCGTGACGACGTGGGGCCCGCATGAGATGCGCACACTTACCGAGGCACGTGGCCGAGGTAAATGTTATATTTGTACTAGTGTATGCCTAGTGATATGTATATGTGTAGACTAACTAAGTCGGTTCATGCGATTATAGGCGTCGAGATGCGATACGAATGGGGACACGCCTCGATTTGTGTGCGAGCCGGGAGTCGGGTAGCTAGACATGTGGTAAGTCTAAGTTTAGTCAAATGGGTGTTAATTAATTTATTTCATAACATAAGTCTATGGTATACACATCAATTTAAATAAACTATTACTTAGCCTATGTTATATTTAAATGAAATCAAATATTAAGGCTATCGTCAAATGTAATTACAACCACCCTTTGGATATGCCTAGGGATGTGTACTAGCACACACTCCCATGTAATTTGTGTCATGCATTTGTGTCACAAAGCTGAAATTTTAGTGAAAGTAGGAGTGATTAATGGTCATTAGATCATCTTAGAGATGGACAAAAAAATCAAATGATGGATGACCATGATAAAGGAAACTACATGCTTGACAAGTGGCATTTAGGGGTTTCATGCTTAACAAGTGTCATTGAGCTGAAAAAAAGTAGGTGAGTAGGAGTGTTTGATGACCCTTGATTCACATGGAGATGGAGTTGTGCAACTTGATGAAAACCCAACACTATAAAAGAAACACTTAAACACTTTCCTTCTCATTTGCATACAAATCAAGCAAAAAAAAAATTCAGAGCTGTTAGGGGAGTTTGTTTGCTGGAAATTGGAGTGTAAGAGAGCCAAATTTCCATATCAAAGGAAGCTCAAGTGACAACCATCAAAGCTAAAACCTTAGGTATCATCTATACTCTTTTATGCTTCAATCGTTGTGTTCTTGGTTATGAATATTGAAGCTTTTATATAAAATCGATTTCAAAGATGTTTTAATGATGTTTTAACTCATTTTGAAACACTAAATGATTTCCTTAAGATGTATTTCATAATTGAGAAGTTTTGTCAAAGATTGGGGTTTTTTTTTCTTGTAAAATTGAAAATCTGATTTTCTTGATACAGCCTCTGTAATTTGGACATAACTCACTCATAATAACTCCAAATTAAGTGATTCCAATGCCATATGAAAGTTAACTCATATACGAACAACTTTTGTGTCTACCATGTTTTTGAAATTCCAGCTCTTTCTTACTCAAAAATGCTCTACAAATAGGTAATTTAAATGTCATGATGGGATTGTTGAAGGTGAACTTTGAAAAGGCATAACTCCTCCAATTCATATCCAAATGAGATGAATTTTTATTATGTTATTCTTGGATATGTAAAGTGACTTGTGACCAAAAATTATGATTTTTGGAGCTTTAAATTGGGAGAACTGATTTTTACAATCTCGCTGATCAGATTTTGATTCAAATTCGAGTTGTCTTTGAAAATATTTGATATCTCCTTCATTTTATATCGAAACCTTACACACAATACCATTCCAGAAAGCTAAGACCTAGAGCTAAAACTTTCTTCTTAAGTGTCTTTGATGATTTAGAGTTTATGATGGTTTAATTAACGCTGCAATACTAAGTATCAAATTAGAGTTTTGCAAGAACTTAAGGGGCTGTTTTGGGTTATAGGTTCACAAATCTATTTGAATTGACCTAAAACCAACCAAATACCTATCTAAACACACCAGGACTTAGGAGAGCGTACCGGGAGTCTAGGGACGCGGTGTCGGGTGTCGGGAGGCCGAATAGCTAGGACTCTTTGCGTTAACTTGTAAGTGAAACTGTGGGAACTCTTTACTTTATTTCATTCCAGTCATTTATAAATTTTCAGTCTATTTGTAGACTTGCTAATTTATTTCCCACATCATGCTTTCCTTGTTTCTATTCATATTGAATATCGATATAGCATGATGCCTTGTTTATTATATCACTGACTCCATGTTTCCTTATATGCTCAATGTTTGTCTTGGAATGTGGCTAATGGATATTTAGAAAATGCATGCTATAGGGTTATCTGTTATGTTGGACTTGTCTTCTACTTTCCTTGGGGCTTTGTAGCCTAACATATGTTAAAATCATAACAACTTTAGGAAATATATTCTTGAAAACTAAAGTAGGGATTATCTAGTGTCCATTGCACACGAGATGCGCGGATTCACGAGGATTTCGGTCTTTCGGGGTCTCCGGCACTCGCTACTACACTTGGGCGGCACACGTGGCATGGATCACGGGGTTGTCGGCAAGTATAAATGATTTAAATACGCTCGAGCACAGCTCCGCCATTTGAGGTTATTAGAAAGAAAAGAAAAAGAGAGATTATTATCATATGTTGAGCACAAATCTATACAAGTAGTGGAAAAGGCTAGGTGATAGTTCTCACCGCCGACCGACGTAGATCATCTCGACTTAGCCTGTGTCAGTTTATGTGTATCTGTTAACGTTGGTATTTACTTGCATTATTTATTCAGCATTTCTTCAGCTACATATGCTTTTAAATACCTTTTGTTTAAATTGGAAATGTAGTATTAGATTTCCCAGCTTATCACTTAAATATCATCATACTCACCGTCTAGCTTGTGACGGTGGGTGTAGATCCGTCGAGCAGCACTAGGCCGGGCAAGGAGAAGATCGGCGACTACCTCCGAGCTCCGAGCGCGTAGCTGCCCGTACACGTAGGGTAATTTTTGTATTATGTTTACTTATGTCTTTATCTTTTGGGATGTTATTGGGATGAGTGTTAGACTACCTGACTTTTGGCTTTCACTTTGTTTATATATGTTCGCCGTTTACTTGCATATATATGGTGATCGTTATTTCCTAGTTTCCACACTTAGGATTTATAAAAAAAAATATTCCGCTAAAATATTAAAGACTTCCGCTAAATAAAATAATTGTTTAAACAAGAGAACACAGGTAGTAAAGGCTGACTAATTCGTAATTGGGTCCTATGTGTCGTGATTAGGGCTAAATTACGGGATTAGGCCGGGCGGTGCCCTAGATTAGAAGCGGGGCCGTCACAGTGGCTGATCAGCTGACTGTAGACACGGTGGACGAATGGGAAGCTGCCACATGGCGGACAAGTTGGATGGAAAAATCGCGCCATTATCACCGAAATTCTGGGAGTTCGTACTAATGCGCATCTCGATGCAGATCGAGCGGTCTGGAGCGAGGAGCTTGGGCGATGTGACGTGGCTCGTGTTGAGGAGTTGTATTGTGAGGCGACGTGGCGTCTCTTGATTGGCTGGAACGTTCTCTGTGACGCGGCTCGGCCAATGACAGCGCGACACGTGGCACTGCGAACTCCAATTATCCAACTCTCGCGTATACTCCGAAACAAATCCTCCGGTGTCCGATTTCTTCAAGTGTATACTCTATTTTGAGTATTTTTCCGTTCCGGATCCAACCGTGCACTCCGTTTCTCCTAAAAATGAAAATTAAATATAATTAGATATATATTCTCCTATTATTCTAATAAATCCCTAATTTCTTAAAATATGCATTTCTCACCATAAAATAAAACAAATATAGTCCAATTAATCCTAATAACTTATACTAAATTATGCCTAAATGAACACTTATCAAACACCCTCAAACTTAGACTTTGCACGTCCCGAGCAAAGGAGTGAATGAAAACCTATACTCTATTCCTAATACTACAATGACTAATCCTAAAAAAACCTATGCCCTTCACCAAGTCAAGTTTGAGTTCCTTTTTTATTTAAATATGCTGCTCAATCAACCATCACCCAAAAGAAGTTCGAAGTCAAATAGTATGAGAACGGAGTTCAAACATCAATGAAAATCACCATTTCAAAAACTAGAATCAGTTAAGACAAGAGCCTTCAACTACTCAAGATTTTACAGAGTTATTGTATCAAAGAACACAAGTCTAGAATTTCTTATAAATAGTGCATCAACACCGAAAAAGAGACTATGAACGAAAAATACAACTCACTATCCATAATATGTAGACTAAACACACCAGAGAGATAATCAGACTTAAATATGAAAATGTGAAACAACACATTGGAATGACTCAATTGATCTAGCTATAAGCACTCGGTCAAATATTTTAATTTAAGAGTTTTCATAAACTTCCGCCTTTATGCGTATATGCATTCTATTTTCTCCAAAAATTTTAAAAGTAGTACGGTACCTGCTCCATTTCCTGTGGAAACCGCTTTTCTCACTTTTTTCCACCACAAGATTCCCTGCTCCATTTCCTGTGGAATCTATGGGACTCTCTTAAAAAATTTTTTTAGAAAACTCTTGTTGACCCTTCTCACTTTCACTATAATCAAGCGAGTCATCCAATGCATGTTCAAGTCTAAATTATTCCCAAAAAGTGGTCAAGTCATATGAATTGATGTCTCAAGTGAGCTACATTCTTGTTCTAGTACCATAGAAATCTGAAAACTTGCAAATAGGACTGCCTGCTTGCCTTTTTGGTCTCTAGTACAATGCCTAAACTTCATACTAGCTCTCTAATAAGCAACTTCAAAGATGTTGGACACACTCTAAATTAAGTACAACTCCTAATATCTAAAAAGGTTCTAGTCTCAAAAGTAGCGCAATTTGAACTCATATCCACAATCAAAATCACTTAACAAGATTTCAGGCAACTCTACATGCAACTAAATAACTCTAAACATGCCTAGATTCTATAATGCAACAAAAAAAGAAAGAATAAAAAATAAAAAAAAATACATGAACTACTATAAACTACTACTAACCTAAATGATGTAATGTATAGCATGTCATAACAAGAAAATGATGTGAAAAGAATAGAAAAACACCACCATAACTTACCACACCCATGGAATATGCATAAAAATAATAAAACGATTATACTTGTCATGCGCTAATTCCATTCGTCCAAACACTCCACTATACCTAAAACACCCCCAAACTTATTCCAAACCTTGTCCTCAAGGTTTGAAATAAGAATGAGGCTATGAACTACAAAATGAAAAAGGAAAGAGGTGAAAAGAACATGGAAGTAGAAGAAATAAATAAGGGGAAATAACATGCTAAAATGAATATGCAAAAATTAATGGACTATAATATCTCATGAAATATGAAGCACGGTGATAAAAATGCTCAACTCAGGAAATATAGGGACTATACATCTAATTACCTCTAGCAAACTCAAAAACTAACCTAATAATCTAAAACCTAGAACTTACCAGATCCCAATTAGACTAACCATGTATACCAGAGAACCGCAACAGTGATATCGGGCTCTTAACTCCGGTGCTTCAACAAACGAGTATCAAACAACTGTAAATAGTAAAAAATGGGATAATGGTGAGTAGACTAAACAAATATAAAAATAAGCAAGCTAAAAAATATAAAAAAAAAACTTGGGCTGCCTCCCAACAACGCTTTTGGTTAAAGTCGTTAGCTCGACTTGTCGTGAATGATCACGTGATGCCCTCTCCTTTCGAGATGTCAAAAACGAATGGTGCATCTATAGTTTTGGGCAATTCATCATACATGCCCTCTTTCAGATGTAGGAGCTCATCCGGGACCTCTAACACATATGAATCTATCAAATCATGGTCAGCTGACACAAAGGTGTCAGCCGTGTAGAAGATCTGCGAACGCTCCTTTACGACCACCCCCTTGTAAGGTCTAACAAATATGCATGGGAGGGTGGGTGGCTTCACCAACACCAGAGGTTGGTCTTCCTTGCTCTCTTTTTGCGGTTCCTCTGACCTTTCTAAAATGACATAAATTTCTTTCTCGGCTTCATCCACTTCATTCTGCGCAATGCTAATGTCCGGCTCATGTAAGGAAACTTCAATTATTTCCTCTGGTTCACTCCAATAGTCCTCAATCGGTGTAACCTCATTTACCTTAACACTCTCCAATGGGATTGCACTCATAGTCTCAGCTGATATCTTTTGGAGAATTGACTTTATTTCTTCTTCAGCTTCTTGATCCCTCTGTTTAATCCATTGGTCCAATTCTTGCTCGGTGAGGTTCATGTCTTGCTCAATCTCTAGAAGAAACCTTATTATGTACCTTGAAGGCTGATTCCGCATGGAACTATATGTGTCCTGCTGATATGATGAATTAATCCAGACGTCAAAGGGGTATTTTTTAGTGCTTGGAGAAAGCCAGTCGGAGATCATATCTTTCTCCATGTCTTCAATAGTTCTCCGTTCTTGTTAAGGACTCCGTGGACTTGGCCTAGACATACAGAAGTTGGGTTGTGGCGATGCATAGCTAGAACTGTGATGATTTTCATACCTCGGATGGTAAGGACAAGCATACGCGGGATGAAAGGATTCCCCACAAAAATCACAAGCCTCGACCTGTTGTATAAAAATTGCGAGTTAGAAAATTGATGTCCATTATATGACATACCTACCCCATTCATACCATAATAGTATGAGTCTTCGAATCGATCATAATTATGGTAGTAGGAGGCCATTGAGAAATTTCCTGCAAAAGTATTAGAAACAAGGGACTATATACAAAAATAAATAAATAAATAAAAAATAATAAATAAAAATACAACAAAAATAACCAAAGAAAGAAAAACCAATCCCCGACAACGGCGCCAAAAATTGACGCGCGCCGAACGCGTCAATAAAATAAATATATTAAACCTAAACCAACTATTTTGTAGATAGTGGTAAAGGGTCGATCCCACAGAGATTGATTTCTTTCTTAGGTATGAAAAATACAGAAAAGGGAAATTGGGGTTTTAGAGAAAATATATATTTTTTAAAAATAAAGAAATTAAATGGAACGGAAATCTAATGGGAATGAATCTAGGTATTCAGTTTCACAGTCTGGCCATACAACTTGGGATTGAATTTATTAATTATCGGTTTATGAAAATTATGAAACTAATCTATTACCTAGTGCGCTATAGACCCGGTGACGTACGCGGTTCCTCGCACTTCCTAATCTCGATAGCCAAGGTACGACCGTTGACTACTTCCCTAACCAAACACGTATCCTGATTGCTAGTGCTCCAGATTTAACGTATTGGTCGCATTACTTCGATTCGTGAAGGCACTACACCTAGACAACCGGATCGCTAGTGCTCCCGATTTAGCCTAGATCCCTAAGGTATTTGACCGGTCCCAAAAGGTTCTAATCAATTGGTATGGTCAATTGCCACTAGTGTGGTCTTATCGCACAAACACGGGTGCTTACGACTCACTGACATGTAAATCAAGGTTTAAACTAGTGTTTAACCTCAATTGTTCAATCGATAAGAAATAAAATAAATAATAGAAAAGAATCAATAATAATTAAAATTAAATAAACCTCATGAAGATTCCCAAGTCGTAGGCGCGACTTGTAACGGCCCGATTTTCAATGGCCGTTATTGATGAGGAAATTGCGGACGTGGACGCCAGCGGGGACGTTCGTGGGTCCCATAGTGAAGACGGAGCACGGCCGAATAGGGTTTACATCCGTTTTGTGTGCTCACAGTGGTGAAGTTGCGATGTATAGGTCCAAAATTAGTTGAATAGCATCGCAATATGTGTGTTAATGTAGTTTATGTGTTAGTAAGTTGGAGTGACACGGGGTGACCATGAACCCTTGGATTGTTCTCGAGATTTGTGTACACACTTGATCAAACTAAGTATATATATATGTATGTGTGTTGGCCGATCAAAGGGGAGAGGAAGTGTGGTTTTGAGAGGAAGAGAGAGATCGGTGGGGAAGAAGAGGAGGAAGAACAACATCATCAAGGTGTGTAGAAGGTGATTGTGGCTTCCTACAACAAAAATCTAAGGTATGGATACAACAAACTTGGATTTTTATGAGATTCTTTGAGTAGGTTTGAATTTGTAAAATTCGAATTTATTGAGAGATTAAGCAATCTTATTTTGTTGAGATTTGGTGATTATAAGGATGGTAAGATATGGGTTATACGATTGATCAATTTTGGGAGAAATTGGATGATTTTGGAAAGTGGGTTTTGAAAACATGATTTCCATGAATTGTGGATTTTGGTGTTTTATTATGGTAATTCAAGTTTAAATGATGTAATTAAGGTCATTGATGTTTTATGGAAACATGGAAATTGAATTTATGGGTTTGGAGTTCAAACTTGTAATTTGGAAATTTTACGACAGACGAGCAATTAGCGCGCTAATTGGAGAAATTAGCGCGCTAATCACGCGATTGAAGACAATAATGAACAGTGATTGAGATCAATTAGCGCGCTAATTGTTCACTGGACTCCCAAAAATTGGAAAATGAGAAAATGAGTCAAACTAACATTATGAACTCATTAATTGATCATTAAACCTCACAAATGAATTCCAGGAGTCTCGAAATAGTAATTGGAGTCGGAGATTTGGAGGAATCGGACTGGGATTTGGGTTTCGGGTAATCGGAGTGCGATATAGGTGCGTAAACCCCAACAGAAACACATTGGAGTATTTAATTCTTTAAATTCTTGCGTTTATTATTCTTGAAATTCATATTCATTGTGATCATGTGTTGGTCTAGTTATTAGTTGGTGTTAGATTTGTTTTCACTATCGAAGTTTATTCGGGACGATTGTGGCTCGTGATCAATCATGCTAGATTGTAGCATGTGTACTTGCGCCACCGGTGGATTGTGACCCGAGCATGGGGTGCACGTGTTCGGTGGGTTTGTGATTTGTTCCGGTCACCGTTAGTAGTTCGGATGTGGTTTAGACTTGATGTGCTCGATCGGGGTCATCCGAATCTACGAAGTATGATCTAGTATGTGAGATTGCATTCTACTTTTGTCTGGTTTTATCGTAATTGTTGTGGAGCATATTGTTGACTTTATGATTATTTGTTGATCATCTTGCATGCTTGTTACCTACACATGCAGGGTTTTATGGCTGCCCATACTCTTTGCATGTGTAGCTAACGTTAGTTATTGGCTTCGAATCTGTTATTATTTACTCGATGGTTTTCTTTGGGAGTTTACTCACTTGGACTCGTCACCGTATGTGTTGGGTGATTTGAGTGCAGGATTTGATAAGTGCAGGGACAAGGAGACACGTAAAGATTATCTGTGACTGAAGACGTGAACTACTCCTCTTATACGCTTTGTTGATTGTATGTATGTATTTGTTTTATCGATCCACCTTCAACCTAGATGGAGGAACTAGCTAGACATAATTAAAACTAAACTGAAAGAAAAATAAAATAGATCCTCCTCTTCCCCTATGTTCTTTTTCTAATATATATTTATATCCTAAATTTGGTCTCTGGAGGTGAGAAAAACCAATTTTCGTAATTTTTGGGAGTTTTTTGGCGTCATGACACGTGGCAGCGTGTGGCTGGGTGTTTTTTATGTTCTGCTGACGTGGCGTGAGCTGATTAGAGGAGAGCCGATGTGCGTGGGCGACGCAATGCGCGGCGTCTGATAGGCCAAGAAGCTGGTGTGTGACGCGCTGTTTGCTGACTAGGCACCACGTGTCGACGCGTGAGTGGCTGATCAGCTGACTGTAGACACGGTGGACGAATGGGAAGCTGCCACGTGGCAAAAAAGTTGGCTGGAAAAATCGCGCGATTATCACTGAAATTCTGGGAGTTCGTACTATGCGCATCTCGATGCAGATCGAGCGGTCTGGAGCGAGGAGCTTGGGCGATGTGACGTGGCTCGTGTTGAGGAGTTGTATTGTGAGGCGACGTGGCGTCTCTTGATTGGCTGGAACGTTCTCTGTGACGCCGCTCGGCCAATGACAGCTCGACACATGGCACTGCGAACTCCAATTATCCGACTCTTGCGTATACTCCGAAACAAATCCTCCGGTGTCCGATTTCTTCAAGTGTATACTCTATTTTGAGTATTTTTCTGCTCCAGATCCAACCGTGCACTCCGTTTCTCCTAAAAACGAAAATTAGATATAATTAGATATATATTCTCATATTATTCTAATAAATCCCTAATTTCTTAAAATATGCATTTATCACCATAAAATAAAACAAATATAGTCCAATTAATCATAATCACTTATACTAAATTATGCCTAAATGAACACTTATCAACTATCATGTGACTATAAGTGAAACCATGGGAACTAACTACTTTATTTCATTCATATTAGTTCTTTTTCAGTCAATTTGATGACTTGCTATTAGAAATCTACCATCATGTTTTCCTTGCTCTGTTCAAATTGAATGTTGAAATAACATGATGTCTTGTCATAGTTTCATTGACTCCTTTTCCTGATATGTCATATTTTGTTGTGAATTATGTTATAATTAATGTTAGAAATACATGCAGTAGGGTTATTGTGGTAATTGGTTTTGTATTCCATTTTCTTTGGGGCTTCGTAGCCTAACTTATTGTTGATATCGTAGAACATTAGAAATGAAAATCCTTGAAACAAAAGTTGGAGATTATCTAGTGTCCATTGCACAAGAGGTGGGTGGATTCACGGGGTCACTGGACCTCGGGGTTTCCGACACGCACCACTATTACTTGGGTGTCATCACATAGCTTGAACTACGAGGTTGTCGGCAAGTCTTATACATATATATATATATATATATATATATATATATATATATATATATATATATATATATATTCGAAATTGACAAAGTATGTTGAGAGTATCTCATGTGACGACCACCGCCCGACCTAGGGTCGGTCGCCGCCCAAACCGTTACTTAGACCCGATACCCGAACCAGCCCAAATAACGACTTGGCACGCCTAAATAACTCGCGGAATAATCATTCTAAACAATATATATATAATAACCAAGATGTGTGATAAATAATCACAACAAAACCATATAACCCGTATATCATACTAATATAAATCATCTTTAATATTAAACATCTTATACAACCTCAAATTAAAATTATAAAGGTTCAAAACTACCCATTAACTAGTTCTCAAGCTATAACCCACGTACTAGATTTACAAAACGATTAATATTAATAAACTAGCATTGTATGAATCTCACAAATGAAGGCACTTCAAGATAAATCTTTTCCCTTGCCTTTCTTGTCTATCGTTATCGCGCCGGTAGGACCCGTGGGTTGAGTGGGGTGAGCTAAAGAACCAACGATGCTCAATAAGAGGAAAGACTCGCTCAAACATTAAATATGCAAGTACTACCTAGTACTCATGCAAATTCTACATGACATTCAATCCATACGCATAACACAACATGTAATAACGAATACATGTAAATCAAAACAAACTTATAAGCATAATCATTTAGTACATAATTCGATCCAATTAAAATTATGGTTTATGCTCATCGTAGTTATGAAAGATGGAATTATATTCTAAGAAGAAATATCTAAATATTATTTCCACATCTAATTTAGATATGCAATAATTTTATATATCAATATTTCAATTCAAATTCCAATCACCATACTAGACATAAAAGCCTAACAGTTTCACAACACATTTGATAAACTTTCATATATGTCAAGCATAATAATATTCATCACATTTCATTTATAAATTAAAACATGACATATAAATAAAATCACACGAAAGATTTAAATAAAATGCGATAGATATAAATATTAATATAAGCCGTTGTTCCATTCAATGCGAACTAGATATTGGTAAGGATCCGTAATCGAATCATCTATTTTCGTATTGGTACAATAATCGTGGAATCGTAATGGCCGTTACGCCCTCTAGATAATCGCACCAAAACGAAGATAAATTCATCCAAGCCGTCACCGCTACACGTCTCAAAGAAACATCAAGTAGCAAAGGATGGAACTCCAAACCCTTACACTCAATTATTTCACCTTATGCATTCAATTAGTCAAGCAAACCCTCGGTGGTTAACTACCACACACTCTCGGGGTGTCTTTGGCCCTCGGTGGTTAACTACCACACACTCAGGGCACCGAATAACATAACAAAAAGACAATGTATTCACAATTCCATAGGTAATAGAGATCCAAACCAATATCACGACGCAACCCATTCCCAAGTCTTTAAATTCAAAACATGCATTCCTAATTATCTAATAATCAAGCCATATTTAATACATGAGTATCTCCGCGCCTAAGACCACTCCTTGCGCACGATATGTAAACTCGCGTGTCACTAAGACAATTCATACAACAACATATCAATGCATATTCTATTACAAAGTCATTAATTCTTTGACTCATTTACTTTTAGGGACCCATTAGTGTGGGTCCCGCGGATTTCGTGTCGTAGGAACCCTTGTCGGGGTCCCGATGTCGCATTGTCGAAGGTGGAACCATCGTCGAGTCCCTGAGTGCGCGTGTGTGCCCCCGATGAAGCCGTAGAGGGCCGGGACATTCCAGCCCCTTAAATCACCGTGCGGGGGCCAAACGGTCCCCGGTTGAGTCCGGGGGCCGGTTGGCCCCAATCCAGCTAAGGGTCGGTTGACCACTGGTCAACCGGTCCAGGGGTCAATCGACCCTTGACCGCCAATCGATCAGTGACAGGGGGAAGTTCATCTTCCCCCCATCGACCGCCGTGGAGGGGAGCACAAGCTCCCTCCTCGACCCCGACCACCACCACCCTCCGTCGCTTCCACGCGACGGAGGGGGATCTCCGGCGGCCGGCCAGAGGTCGCCGCCTCTCGGCCGGCCGCGCCGTGGAGGAAAGTGAAAGCGGAGGGATGGCATAGCCCACCCTCCCAACCTTCGGCGGGTGGCGCGCCGCTTCCTCTCGGCGCGCCGCTACGCCCATCTCAGCGCCATTGCCGCCCATCTCCGGTGGCGGCGCCGCCTCCATCGACCCAAAAAAAAATCAAACAAGAAGAAGAAGAAGAGAACGGAAAGAGAAGAGAAAAGAAAAAGAAAAGAAAAGAAAGATCAAAGAAAACCACTACAAATTACCTCCCCTTGGATGCTCAAACCTCCTCCTCTTCTCCTCCCTCTCCCTCTCCAAGTTTGTTGAAACAACAACTAGGGTGACTAGGGTTTACAACTTATCCTTATATAGTTAGAGTTTTTCACCAATTCAACCCAAAATTACGTAAATACCCCTATGGGCCCAATTTCCTTGTGAAGCCCATATAGATTATTTTCACTTAGTCCAAATCTAAATCTTGTTAATATTAATTTTTTTGTAACAATTTCATTTGTTCACAATACTTTAATATAAAATTAATAAAATACCTTTAAAATGGGTCGGAGAATATTTGGGTTGTTACAATATCCCCAATTTTAGGAACTTTCGTCCTCGAAAGTAAAGCAAGGTACACCTGTAGTCTGGTATGTCCGCTCGTAATGATTTTTTCTATGACCCATCGTTTAACGAGGCAATGCTTCTCGCACCTTCGCTTATACTCCACATAAAGTAAAGTCTTACTCTTGACTCTACTATCTCAACATTTTCATTTCCGTCCCAATGACCGAAATTCATAAGGCCATCTCTTATAGGTTTCAATAGAATCATTATACTCTGTCTCTTGCCAAGTTCTTCTGTCATCACATGTTCTTAAGGTATTTCTTATAATCTTCACCGAAGTCGCAATATACGCTCAAGTCGCTCAACTAGCAGAGAGGTAGAACCATACTGAGATGCGATCTGGTGCCTATCTGTGTCAAAGAATATCTTTGCCTATCTGGCATTGAAACCATACCACCAACTGGTAGTAGGGAAACAAGGATAATTGTCTGCTATAACATGAGCACTAGCACACCATCTCTATCAACATCTCGGTTACGTATATCATTGAACGACTCATCATGTCTTTGCGACTTATCTGTGAAGGCTACAAATAGGCAGACATAGTATTCCTTTCTAGAATAATACCTTAATATTATTGGCATCACATGTTTATTGACATTCATTCTTGTAGGTTCATAATTCAAGTCAACTTTTGACTAATGTTCCACTTTGTAATACCTCTGCCACTCTCTAAGAAACGAAGGTGATTTAGTTTTCATGTTGCGATCCCGACATTCACGTCGTTTCTTGGGAGTTACATAATTTATGCTCCAGATGTGGCTATTAAGAACTCTTGTCACACTACGATCTAGTTATTTCAAGTTCATAACTCAAACTTATATTTCAATGTATTACACTCGTGCATTACTCTTTGTCATGACCTTGCATAGATGTTTTATTTCAACCATAAAGTACAAATCAGTGTACATAAAACTCATATAGGTTTATCTTGTACGACTTGTTACTAAAGCTTTAATTCAAGGGCACTCAAACTCATATTTACACCTATTTCGAGAATCATCTTGCACTATTTAACTTATGATTCATTGCTTATTCTTAGCACAAAACCATTCATAGTGTTCTTCCTTTTCTCCAAATTCAATGATTCTTGAAAATAAGAATATCAACCGATTTCTCATGGGATTGATTTAAAATGATCTCATGCTTAGGCAAACCTTTATGTCACATAATTTGTTTATGCTTGTCACCTATTACTGTGTCGACCTTGATTATTCGTACATTATCTCCATGTGTTGATATCCTTAACCCTTAACCAATTGCAAATCTATTGCTTACCCATCTGGGTTGCAACCTCAAATTCTCCTATACCATCAAATTAGGGCTTTCACTTTTAAACTTATACTAAGCCCTCAGGTTTTCAAGTGTAAACTACACATTTTGTTCAACAATTATTAACGGTAAGAAATTTAAGAAATTTGATCTTTACTCATATATTCATGTTTCATTGCTAGTTTAGGGTATTTCCTCTCCATCCTTAATTATTTCGTACCTATTGTACAGTATAAATCTTATTGGGTTTGATCCTAACCTAGGATCCTCACTTTTAATAGTCGACCTATCACTGATCAGATCTTTCATCTTTCCTTTCAACCATTTAGTTTGGTAGTTTATATGTTTACTGAAATCTTTGACTTTTATCAAAAGATCACAAGTTACTTTCCACAAGTGATCAACATGATTCTTCGTGACGTCACCATTTCGATTACTAATTTTGTTCTTGAATATGGTACTATTGCAATACATATTGTCTCTTTTGAGTTCGCAATTCTTCTCATCACCAAATTGCTCATTCATTTTTTTCCATGGGTCGATCCTATTCTAGGATCCCCAATTTTAAGAACCAAGTCATTATTGACTAATGTTATGCAACAATCATTTGCCTCGATTACTCTTCAACTTTATTTTCCATTCAACCATTCCCTACCAATCTGGTTAGGTTTCATTTTGACTTAAAAGTTATGAATCCACACGTCTAATCATATCAAAAATATTCTTTTATTAGTGTACCCTCGATTTTAATGATTCACTTATCATCGAGTTCATTATAATATCATTAACTGCGTCATACGTTCTTTATAGTCTACTACTATAACTCATACAGACCGTTTAGGTTGGGGCTTCCTTTAATTATTCACATGGTACTCGTGCTATTACGTACTCTCCATTCATTTCGAACACAATTTATCAATTCTGATATCCCCAACTTTATGAATCAACTCTCTTCTAATTATATTAGAATTTTTTTTTTTTTTTTTTTTTTTTTTTTTATTTTTATTTTTTTTTTTTAACCTCAAATCTTGAGTCTTTACAACATCTACAAATTTTCTACTTGGCAACACGACCTTCACACATGGCTATTTCACCGAAATAGTCTTTAATTTTTTTGAATTCCCAATTTTAGTAACTCACCCATCTTTGAGTGTACTAATCTGACATTTCGTATTCGCTAGATTTTCTCATTGAGTAGTTTTCAATGTATTCTTTAATTTCTCATTCGCCATCTCGTACATTATGCACTTATGCTTCGAGCTAACTCTCAATTTGGGTCCTCATATTTAGTATTCAACCTATCGATAATTAGCTTAGCTTTATTTCTTTTACACAAGTTCGATCGAAAACTTAAATGTTGTAATTCAATCAATTAAGAAGTCAAATCCGAATCAAAACCTTTTTTTTTTTTTAAATAGTCAAATTTTCATCAAAACCACTAATCAAACCGAGCTAGGCTTAATTTATAGAAATCATCTGAAATTCTTCTCGTATTTTCAAACAATTCATAAAATCCCTTTCAAATCGATTTAGTCGATGTAATTCAAAAGTAAACTATAACGGTAAGTAAATTTTGTGTTCCAAACACACAATGGTGACATAGATACAAAACATACGTTGCATTTTTATCAAATCAAAAACCTTAAAATTCAGGTAAAACTCTTTATGTAAGGATCAAAATTACGACATCAAATTCTTGAAATTAGTATAAGTCTATTCGCTTTATCTTTCGAACACCAAGGAAAATAAACTATTTCCTTTTTATAATTATTCACGTTTTCCAAAACTTTGTACGGACAAGTAAAATGCTTCCTTGAAAATCTCATCAAAATGTAATAAACACCTACTCAACGAAATACAAAAATCATGGTCCAACACAAATAAAAGAGTTAGTCTTCGAGAAAATAAATTACATGAAACAACAAAATTCGAT
Source organism: Stephania japonica (assembly GCA_039657345.1). Lineage (NCBI taxonomy): Eukaryota > Viridiplantae > Streptophyta > Magnoliopsida > Ranunculales > Menispermaceae > Stephania > Stephania japonica. Next base: position 73,690,734 of record CM077557.1, read on the forward strand.
TCATAGTACTAACTTTCTAATCGAATTTATAGACCAATGATTCACATCTTTAATCGAAAGTTAGAAATTTTAGGTGTATACGTGTCCACTATATCTTAAATTAACTTCACCTCTAACCAAGCAAACTTGTTTATCATTATTTGAAATCAAATATTCATTTGCATCCTTACTAGGATCGTTAACTTCTATTTTCAACAAAATATAATTAATTTTAATTATCCTAACAAAGTTTTCGTGTCGAGTTACTTCTCGAAATGTGACCACGTCACAATTCCATCTTGCATATTTAACGTGGCGTCTCATTATCCTTTCAAGTCTATCGATTCTTGCTTAAATCTTTATTTGCCACTCTATCGTCAAGTATAGGCGCATCTCGCCATACAATTTTTCACTCTAAGTTTAGTCGTTCTATCGAACCATTCTTGTTATGCAAAGCGTTGTAGACTTCCTTGCAACGCATGTGAAACCTTCAGCGGTGTAGGGTTATTGTAAGAGGAAAGACTCGCTCAAACATTAAATATGGTAATTGGTTTTGTATTTTTATGCATTTTCTTTGGGGCTTCGTAGCCTAACTTATTGTTGATATCGTAGAACATTAGAAATGAAAATCCTTGAAACAAAAGTTGGAGATTATCTAGTGTCCATTGCACAAGAGAGGCATGGGTGGATTCACGGGGTCATTTGGACTCGGGGTTTCCGACACGCGACCCACTATTACTTGGGTGTCATCACATAGCTCTTGAACTACGAGGTTGTCTAAGTCTTATACATATATATATATTCGAAATTGACAAAGTATGTTGAGAGTATCTCCATACGATATATATAGTTCTCACCGCCTATATATACCAATATATATCTCGACTTAACTAAATCTTGTGTCAATCTATTTAATTCGTTAATCTCCATACGATAGTGATATTTATATGCATTACTTAATCGTGATATTTATATGCATTACTTTCTCAGCACCTTTTTCTGCTATATTATGCATTTCAATATCTGTCTTTACTTTGGAAATGTAGTATAGAATTCTCTGGTTATCACTTAAATATCATTATACTCACTGTCTAGTTTGTGATGGTGGGTGTAGGCCCGTCGAGCAGTACCAGACTGGGCAAGGAGAAGATCGACGACTACCTCTGAGCTCGTAGCACGTAGCTGCCGTACATGTAGATCATATTTTTTTGTATTACACTTATATACGTCTTTTGCTTGGGTTGTGGATTGGGATGAGAGTTAGTACCCAACTTTTGACTTTCACTTTGTCTATATGTTCACCGTTTATTGCATATTGATATTGTGATTGTTATTTCCTGGTTTCCACATTTAGGATTTATATAAAATGCTTCCGCTGATACGTTAAAGACTTCCGCTAATTTGATAATCCTTATAAAATGATGAATAGTAGTGATAGGAGATTTTCTTATCCCTGAACCAAATCCACGAGATAATAGGTAGTACAGGCTGACTAATACGTAATTAGGTCCTACGTGTTGTAATTAGGGTTTAATTACGGGATTAGGCCGGGCGATACCCTAGATTAAAATAGGGGCCATTACAACAACATACCAATAAATCAAGACCAAAACAGTTCAAATGCAACTGATTCGGACACACCGAAGGGCAGTGAGGTACCAATAAGGGCAAGCTATGGTCCCCAACAGACTTTCGGACGTGGTGTCTGGCCCGCAGTGCCGCCAGTTGGGGCAGTTTCCGATGAGGACACTAAACAACTAAAACAGGCAATCCATAAGACACAACACCTCACTACCACTGTTGTTATGGACCACTCCGGGAGTCGTGAAATACAAGCATGGGTCTAGCGTGGCCTCCGACGTTCCCCAGTCACGATGGTCCGACCAGCGGCGCCGCTTGAGCTTTGTAACTCCAGTGAGGCAGTAAAACATCAACACATGTGGTAAACAGAGTATGGACAAAAACTACTATAGGTATCAAAATTCAGAGGTCTTCCAGGGATATGGGGACTCCGGTGGGCTACGATGGCCCATCCCCGACTGTCTCCGATCACCGCCAGTCACCGTAGCAGTGACCAGGACGCGGCATAGCCGCCAGTCGTGAAGTTTGTTTGTGCCATCACCACATGTACATCATGAGGTTGGGGAGGAGATCCGCCACTGCTGGAACTCCGGAGGGTCGTCCTTGACTAGTTCCTGGTTAAACAAACACCCCCACCCATGAATAGTAGGCCCCCCACAACCCACTGTGTGTGACTGAGAGAAGAAAGGGAACGATAGAAGAGAGAGAGAGAGAGTGTACGGACCTCCGGCGAGGTTTGACCGTCCAGAGCCTCTGGTGGTCGGCGGTGGTGCACCAGGGCAGAGGAGGAGAGTGGGGGAAGTGGTGAGAGAGATCGGTTGGTGAAGAGGGTGAATAATGAATGAGTAAAGTGGTGTAAGGTTCCCTTTTATAGACAAATCTTTATCTCCACCCCTGCACGCATCTCGAAGCTAGTCCCATGGCTGTCCTCATTGAGCTGTGTCACTTTAACAATCCCCTATGTGTACTTATTTTAGTGACTCGTGTGTTACTTAGTTAATCAACTCTTACATTGCTCTTGCGCTCCTTGGTCTGTATTTCTCCGTCAACTGGTTTGCCACGCCCGTTTTCTAGCCACGTCCCATCAATAAATTATTTAAATTATTCAACAAATTCATATATTTGTATTTTAACTGTATTTTACTCCCCCGTTTACCTAGGTGAAGCCTCACTCAAACTAACAATCGCCCAAACAGCTCGAGACACGTATTAGACTAAAATACTAATACACACATCAAAGAATCAAAAAATTATCTCGGTGTCGACTCTCAAAGTTCGAAATACAGTACAGTATCACGTGGCTGGGTCACGGTCCTGACAAGTGCAACACAAGTCAAGTTAAATTTGAGGGTTGTTACAGGGGCCGTCACACTCAAGAAAAGAAATATTACATTTTAGCTTTGGTGTTGAACTATCTCTACATCATCTTAAACATTATTTTACTTTTCTATGAAGGTAATCTATCTCTGTAGTTTTTTTATGCAACAACATAATTAAACATTTTAAAAGAGTATGAAAAAATATAATTAACTAATATAGACAAACCCTTTTCACTTGGAACAACAAATCCTACAAATTAACAAATTGCCTATAGTGTTTAAAAAAAAGAAAAAAATTGCAATCCAATGTAAAAAATATCAATTATCAACAAAATGATTAATTAATTTCAAAATATCAAATGTCAAATATCCACACCAAAGATAATGTCTTAAAGAGCTATCGAAAATTTCTAACACCATCCCCCATGCTTTTTCGATCCATTGACGCTAACAACTCTTTCCAAGATCCTTGTGGTGCAAAAGTTTCTCTAACAGTTTGGGCGGGAAGTCTAGCAAACACTAGAGTAATGAAACTATCTTTTAAGAGGTTTAATATCCAGAGATTGATAATATATAAATTTTAAGATTTTTTAGGTGTAAATTTTGGGATTTGTTTTTTTGGGTTAAGGATTTCTTGATTTTTTAAAGAAAATTAAACAAGTTGACTGATTTAGAGTTGGGGGTATTTTTTACCCTTAATTGTCAGCGTGGTGTCACATCATTGTCACGTTAGTAAATTTGAAAGAAAATGACCAAAAAAAGGCTTGGGTGACCACCGTTGCAAGATTTTTAAAAGGTTTGTGGTTTTTGTGTTTCAAAAATAACTTTTGCAACCAAAATGTTATAATTCATAAAGTTGGGTGACCGTAAGAGAAATTAACACGATGAATGAAGCATCATTTACCATAAGGTAAGGTTTAGGGCCGCTTAGGCTCAACTCCTGCTAATTTTTGTTTGCACCTTTGATTAATCTAATTTTCTTACGAACTATTGATATTAATGATATGAAATCTTATTAGAAAATTCTGCAAGATACATTCTAATGGGCCCCATACATCAGCCTATGTTGCTCAACTTAAACTTTATTGGTCCAAGTAATGTCCAATGACAAGAAATGACTACGATGAGCACTTAACTCTATTAACTTTTTATTTAGTTTTAGTCACTTGTTCATTAGCTTTTTTATTTAGTCTTTATATGATCAGTGTAAGTGAAACAAGTGTCTTTAAGGTATTGGCTTATAGAAAAGTTAGGGTTTTCTTTATATAAAAAGAACTCTTGATGAATTGAATGGCAAGAAAGAAAAAGTGTGTTTTTATTTATCTATCTTCTTGTTCCTCTCTTTATGTCTTTCCTTTAATGTCTTTCAATTCCTTAATGTCTTCCCTTTTATTTTTCATATCTTGCATTTCCTTTGTTGTCATTCTCTTCATTTTAATGCCTTGCACTTCCATTTAATTTCTTTTCCAAAGTACATTTGATCCCACGCAAATTAGACTCTTATAATTGGTTCTTTCATTCCTACTATGTCTCCCTTCATAGTTGAAGATATTATTGCAACTTCAACATCTATGACGGAGGAATTGAAAGTGGACCAATTAAATGGTTGACTTGATGCTTGGCATGAATTATTCGACGTAGATATCCCTGATTGTGCAAAGTTAGATATTTCACCACCACCACCATCGGTACCACCAATTGCACGACCCTCTTTAGCACCGCTCATTCCATTTCCTGTCTCCATAAACTTTAACGTCCACAACTGGCCACCCCCACATTCAACTCTGCCCTCACCACCACCCAACCCCTCCTCAACAACCAAATACACCCCCATCAACCTTAGCAGCTCCAACAACCACCACGCTATAACTCCCCGTTCACCATCCCTCTTCTTTGCCTTTTGCCAGCCACAACCCCATTACCCTACCTGCATTTCCTCTTTTTCATCTCTCATCAATTAACCCGAGCAAGTTAGAACTAACCCCAAATGTTTATTAGGGCTAGGGGTGGCAAAAACATGAGTCCAGACGGGTACGGGTTCGGACACCCCCATTAATAACGACTAAAAATTGTGTCTGGACCCGTACTCGTTTTTGAAACAGACACTTTTTTTGTTCTGAATCGTATGTTTATAAAACATACAAGACCCATTTTTTGTTCGGACCCATTTTTCAATATAATAAAATTATTTTTTCACCTAATTATTTACAAAATGCATGATTTTTATGTTACCATACATTCCATTACTACAAAAAAACATATTATATATTCAAAATTCAAGTCTTGCAAGTTTCTACGTAAAAACAACATCATCATTAGTACATTACAATACAAACATAATGAAAAATTTTAAATATACTAATAAATAAATAAAATATAATGTATCTCAACCCGGACCCGTACCCATTTTTTAAACGGACAAGAAAATATGTCCAAACTCATATTTATTTAAAAAAATGGTATCAGGACCCATTTAAAGCGGGGCCAAAAAAATGCAAACAAATGTTAGAATGCCCTAAATGTGACGGCTCGTTCCTTAATTTAGGGCACCGCCTGGCCTAATCTCGCCATTAAGCCCTAATTACTGTCACGTAGGATTAAACGACGTATTAGTCAGCCTTTCCATCTTATAAACCTCGTTTTACGTGTTCTGGATAAGTATTACTATTCCTCATTGTTTATCGTAATTTATGAAAGTTAGGTTTAATTAAAACTTTTTAACCATTTAATATTTTCAGCGGAAGTCTTAACAGTTATGCGAAAGTAATTATTAAATAATCCTAAGTGTGTAAACTAGGAAATAATGATCAAATGAATTTATAAAAGTGGCGAATATAAACAATGTGATAGTTTGTGTCAGGTCGGGGAACTATCGCTTAACCTAGGCATATATACAATTCTAAAAGTAAATAAAGACATAACAGTATGTAATACAACAAAATATCAAAATATACAAGTTAGAACATGTAAAGACCCTAAAATTCTAACTCGTGCAATGTGTCATTTCAGGGTTGTATTGTAGGCCCAGCTAGCCGTGATGTACTTGTTTCGATCCTTGGGAGTTGACACTGAGGTATGTTATGTTCGTTTGGTGTTTTGTACTATTTATTTAGTACCTGAATGTTAAATTTAATGTCCAAACGTGTGAGGACGTTTGTGAGTGTGCGTTAGTGTTGAGGAACAAGTTCGACTAAAAAAAACGTGCATTACGGGTGCGGAGCAATTTGTGATGAGTAATTAGGAGTCCGGGGACTAAATAGACTAAAACACTGACAAAATACAACTAAATAGAATAATTAAACGTTGTGTAACGTGTCTGACACGTTGGTACAGTCGTGAGCACACAACGGTGCGAGTTGTAGTGCAGTCCGGGTGCTAAAACACTCGAGAAATGGATATTTTTTGTTGAAATGGATGAGACCAAAGTCAATAAGTCATATAAGTGAGTTAGAAGAGTAGTTGGGCTGGTGTGAATAAGGGCTTTAGGATGCACCTCGAGATATGTGTGTGCAAATGATGAGAGAAATGAGTATGTAAGCAAACTCATCAGTTTTTCTCGCTCTTCTCTCATTCTCACTTAACGAAATCAGTTTTTGGAGCTAGGGTTTTTGGGATTCTCGAGCTCGGATCGACGTCAAGGAGCGAACAACAACGCGAGACAAGGTGAGATCTCAAATCATCTTTCAATACTCCACATTTTGATACCAATATCGTGGGTTTTCGTTGAGATGATTTCGGACAATGATTTGGGATTTTAGTTTTTCATGGGTTGGTGTTGATTTGGTGATAAATTGGTTATATGGAATAAGTTGCTATGATGGTTGTGGGTGTTTGAATTATTGTTGAATTTTTGTAAATTTTTGTAAATTTTTGGGGATTTTTAAACGAAATATGGAATCGATGGTTTTCAGATGAATTGGACGGGTTTCAAACGATGGCTTAGGTTTATACGGGTGTTCCTATGAGTTTGGGATAGGCTTGGAACGTGACAATACGAGTCGGGGTTTTGAAAAACCTCGGATACACATTCTGGAACGGACGCCGCGAGGAACGCCATGGAGTCCAAAGCCCCACGGCATCGGTCACGGCGCCCAGGGCAGAGAGCCCTGGGAACGACATGCTTTAAGTGACGTCATGGAGTGTTATTCCCCACGACGCCACTCACGGCGTCTGAGGCAGTAAGCACTCCAGATCTAAACTTTGAGTGACGCTGCCATCCTAGTATGAGTCAGGGCAAGGGCAAGCTGCCAGAGTACAGTTGATTCAGAGATACATAGCTTGACTTGTACATTTGTATTATACATATTTTGTTTTCATTATAGGTTTGGGGAGGAGAGATACTTTGATACCTTGTATATTTTGATATTTTATGACATTTGAGGTAATTTTGATTATCATATGGGTTTTCCACATTAGGTTTATGGTTTATATCATACATTTCGACTATTATTATCTGAGTTAATGTGTTAGTAAGACTTCATTGTGGTAATTTGAGGATTAAATGATGACTTGGCATATGTTTAGAATTCATTACAACTAAATCAGTAAATTGATAATTAATAAGTTTTAAAAGGATAAAATGGAGGATATAATCAAATGTGGAGCGCATTTGTCGCTGGTAAGACAGATTGTGGGTCCACATTAGCCCCCGTGGCAGTCTGTTTGGAAAATGGGTCGTTACAGCAACTATAGGTAACCATCAGTCAAAGATAACAATTAATTTATGCCCAATCTATCGTATCCCAGCCTATCCGAGGCATCCACGTGTGCCTGAGCTGGCATCCGAGTCCGAGATAACTTGAATTATGACATCAATCAATATTAGGTCGTTACAGCTACCCATGAAGTGGATCGTGTTTCTCCTCAATGGGGAGCACGTTCCTCTGATAGGAGCTTGTAATTTTGAACTCCAGGAGATGGAACGTGTAACGACCCAAATATTCTCCGACCCATTTTAGAGATATTTTATTGATTTAATATCAAATTATTTGAACAAATGAAAATAAATGGAATGGGCTCCACAGGGAAATTGGGCCATAGGGGTATTTACGTAATTTTAGGTTAAATTGGTTGAAAAACCCTAACTATATAAGGATAAGTTGAAAACCCTAGTCACTCTATTTGTGGTTTCAACAAACTTGGAGAGGGAGGAGAAGAAGAGGAGGTTTGAACAACAAAGGGAGAGGTAATCTTTTGGTGGTTTTTCTTTCTTTTTTTCTTTCTTTTTTTCTTTTTCTTCTTTTCTTCCTCTTTGATTAGGTGTTTGTGGAGATGAGGATAGGGGTGGCGGCTCCCCTTGGAGCCGCCTGGTTTGGGCGCGCGCCACCAGGCGCCGCCGGAGAAGACAGCGGCGCCGCTGCCCCTCAGCGGCGCCGCCTCCTATCATGGAGGGGGTGGCTTTAGCCACCCCATTATGGGAGGAGGAAGGGGGTGGCAAAACCACCCCACTTCCTCCATCACCGCCACTACCACCGCCACCGCGGCGGGTGTGCCGCGGTGGAGGGGTCCCCAGTGCCGGCGAGCACTGGGGACCACCCTCGGACCTAGATCCGAGGGTTGGTGGGGTGGGGAAACCCCACCGTGTTGGCAGCGAGACGCCGGGGGCGTCTGCCCTGCGTCTCGGACCCAGGGGCGGACGAGCCCCGGGACCATTTCCGGGGCCGGCCGGCCCCCCGGGGGGTTTGGACCTCCGGTTTACCGGGGCCGGAACGTCCCTGGCCAACCAAACAGGGACCAAATTGGTCCCTGGCCAAAATGAATTGAAAAAAAAAAAATAAAAATAAAATAAAATAAAATAACATAAAATAAGAAAATTTACGATGAGCGTCGACAACCTCGACAAAGCCTCAAACGACACATCACGCGGGACCCACACTATTTGGAGTCCCCAAATATAAATTAATAATTAAAATACTCAACTTTAAATTAGTAAAATACTTATGTAGTCTTATATAAAATTGTATAAATTGCGTAGATTCGCGAGGCGGTTCACGTGGGACCCCAAACGTACGAGGAGTCGGTATAGACGTCGCGACGGGTCCAGGTAAGTGGGGAGCTTCGCTTATGCATTAAATATGGCTTAATTATTAGATAACTAGGAATGCATGTTTTGAATTTAACGACTTGGGAATGGGTTGCGTCGTGATATTGGTTTGGATCTCTATTATCTATGGAATTGTGAATACTTTGTCTTGCCTTTTATGTTATTCGGTGCCCCAGAGTGTGTGGTAGTTAACCACCGAGGGCCAAATTAGCAAGTGGTCTATATCTTGGACGCCCCAGAGTGTGGGGTAGTTAACCACCGAGGGTTTGCTTGACTAATTGAATGCATAAGGTGAATTATTCGAGGGTAAGGGTTTGGAGTTACCATCCTTTGCTACTTGATGATTCTTTGAGACGTGTAGCGGTGACGGCTTGGATGAATCTATCTTTGTTTTGGTGCGATTATCTAGAGGGCGTAACGGCCATTACGTTTCCTCTGATTATTGTACCAATTCGAAAATAGATGATTCGGTCACCGGATCCTTACCAATATCTAGTTCGCATTGAATGGAACAACGGCTTATATTAATATTTATATCTATCGCATTTCATTCAAATCTTTGGTGTGACTTTATTTGTATGTCATGTGTAACTTTATAAATGAATAATGATGAAAATAATTATGCATGACTTAAACGAATGTTTATCGAATGTGTTATAAAATTGGTATGTTTATGTATAGTGATGCGAATGGGATATGACATAAAATATTGATTTGAAGATTATTGGATTACAAATTTGGAAATGGAAATATTAGTTGATTATTCTTCTTGGAAAATGAATCCCTTGTTATAATTTACGATGAACATGAACCATATCTTTAATTGTATCGAATTATGTGTTCACTTAATATGTTTATAATTTGGTTATGATTTTTACATGTATTTGATTATTACATGTTGTGTTATGCGTATGGATGGAATGTCATGTAGAATTTTTATGAGTACTAGGTAGTACTTGCATATTTAATGTTTGAGCGAGTCTTCCCTCTTATTGAGCATCGTTGGTTCTTTAGCTCACCCCACTCTACCCCATAAGTCCCTCTACCAGCGCAGTAGACAAGAAAGGCAAGGGAAAGGATTTATCTTGAAGTACCTTCATATGTGAGACTCACATATTACCAGTTTAATATTATTATTATTAAATTGTTTTGTAATCGTACGTGGGTTATAGCTCGAGAATTAGTAATGGGTAGTTTTGAACCTTTATAATATTATTATGAGGTTGTATGAGACATTTAAATATTAAAGATGACAGATTTTATCATGATATACAGGTTTATATGGTTTAGTTGTGATTATTTTTCACACACTTATTATTATATATATTGTTTAGAATAATTATTCCGCAGGTTATTTAGGCGTGCCAAGTCGTTATTTGGGCCTGGTTCAGGTATCGGGTCTAAGTAACGGTTTGGGTCGGGCGACCCGACCCTAGGTCGGGCGACCCGACCCTAGGTCGGGGGAGGGTCGTCACAGAACGTGCTTCCCCTAAATGGGGAGCGCACTCCCCTGTTGGGAGCCCACAATTGTGAACCCAAAATTCTGGGTTTTCTCGACTGGAAGACCTCTCCTTTGCCCCTGGACCCTTCCTCACCTTCGCTGTAACGACCCATCCCGCCCCGCAAGGCACGCCAGCTGGCACCGCACAGGCAGTGTGGCACTCCCCCTGGAGTCGCACCACACCATCACCACACCCCTTATGGTGTCTTTCGCCCCCCCCCAGCGACTCGAACTCGCGTCCTGGGGCTTAAGACGCTAGTTCGTTGAGTCCTGGTACCACTTGAGCTCGCCACACTGCCTGTGCAGTGCCAGTTGGCGTGCCTTGCGGGTCGGGCTGGGCCGTTACATTCGCCAAGGGTTGGAACACCCTCCATATCAACAAGGCAATCACTTCTAATTATATCATCAAAATTTGAGGATCTAAGCATGCATTTCATCCAAAAACTCAAGAACACTTGAAAAATTCATAACTTTTTTACTTGGAAATTGTTTTTAACAATTCTTGGTAGCTAGATTATCAGGAAAACACATGGGAATCAAATTCAAGTTTTAGTAAAAAAACACTTTTTCCTATTCGATTTTGATAAAAACATAATCACATGCAAAACCCCAAAATTGCCAAAACCCTCAAATTCAAAAATTGGACTTGGAAAAATTGAATTGAGGCTTCAAAGTGAATCAAAACAACACTAATAACACTTTGAAATCGATTAAACACAAAAGCCCTGTGTTTTTAAACTATTGTTCATGAATTGGTATACAAGAACTTGTAAATGCTCACCTAGTTTGTTATGCTTGTTTGCCTTGCTTTGAACTTGCTTCCTAGGTGATGAATTAACCTCTTCCTTGTACTCCAAATGAGAATTTCCAGCACCTTACTTCAGTCCTATATTGTTTTTGAAGAATAATATGCAAGTGAGGGGATTTGAACAATATGCAAATGAGAATTTCCAGCCCCTTACTTCAGTCCTATTTTGTTTTTGTACTCCAAATGAGAATTTCCAGCCCCTTAGCTTTTATAGGTTTCATTTTCATCAAGTTTCATACTCCTATCTCTGTGAAATCTCATGGCTATCAACAACTCCAACTCACCCACTAATTCAGCTCAAGTGACACACATTACACACACAAGTCCATGTAGATGATGGGCATAGCATGTATGTCAAGGCAACATTTTATGGTTGTAGGATTTTTATTCAAAACTATACACATATTTGTTTCATTCACATGTACATACTATACTATAGGTTAGGTAATTAATTATTAAATCATATTTGAATAAATTAAGACTTACCGCATCACTGTCTACCCGGTTCCACGACTTGCATGCATTTCAAGGCGCATCTTCACTCGCGTGCCGAATAAACAAAACAGTCGAACTACATAAATTTCGGGTATAAAGTACATACATATAATACACTAGACATCCATCACACCAAATAATATATTTCTTGATTTTCGTACCAAGTATTAGACCGCGTACCCACTCTTAAGCCACGTCACGGGTCGGTGGCCCTTAATTAATTATGGACGAAACCACTTTTAGTAATTTCGAGCTGTTACAGTTGCGTCGTCGGTGGTCGAAAGGGGTTAATATAGTCGGAGGTATTGAATTGATTTAGAGTGGAGTGCACAACGAAAGAGATAGGGCATGCAGGCATTGTGGGGCTTGTAAGGGGTAAGTATGTAATTTCTTATGGGGAATAATTAAAATTGGGGTACCAAAAATTTTGTGATTTGCCCTTACAAATATGTGAGGTGCACATAGTGCGATATATATGGTCGCTACATATATTTGGGTGAAACTTAAATCATCAAAGCCATGAAAAAAAAAACAATTAAGAAATCTAACATATATATTTGGAAAAAAAAAATAAAAAGAAAGAAAGGAACTGCACTCTAGCTATCACATCTAAGAGAAGGAATATGCCTAGTACCAACTAAGGAATGCACCATTTTGAGGAATGAATTAACTTGGTATCACACCAACTACCCTGATTGCCAAACTTAATCCACTGTCATGTATACATAACATTAATTCTTAATTCAGTTAATTAGGCTAATTATAAAAAAATAACACAAACTTTTTCATTTTTTCAAAAAATAATACCAACTTTTAATTTCGTCAGAAATAACACAAACTTTCAACATTTTTTCAATTTTAGCATGTAGAGTGATTTAGGGCTTTAGGGCGTTGATGTGGTGCCAACATGAACTTTTTTTATGGTTTACTTAAACCAAGTTAACAAAACTCAAGTATCCCATCTAATCTATTTTTTTTAAAAATTAAAAACCAACAAATTCTAAAAAAAAAAAAAAAAAACGAAAACACAACGAAATTGAAACAAAAAAAAACAAAAAGAACAAAGAAATTAAAATCCAAAGTCCGAATCTTTTTTCTTACGAACAAAAGTTAATTGAATGAATCAAACTCATGTTTTTAGTCTGCGAGAGAAAAAAAATGTAAACTTAATTGATTTTTCATATCACTTTTCTTTTTATACCTTTTTAATTTTGTTGTGCTGTGTAAACTTTAAGTTTTGTTTTCTTTAAATTGCAAAGAAAAATGATTAGATTGGGAAGTAGGGTTTTTGTTGACCAGGTTAAAGTAAACAATAAAAAAGGTTTTTATATTGTTACGTCATTGTCCAAAAGCCTCAAATTGCTTTCCGTGTTTAAATTGAAAAATGTTGAATGTTTGTGTTATTTCTGACAAAATTGAAAGTTTTTTTTTTGACTTTAGTGAGAATCGAATCATGATCTCCCGAGGTGGCAAGTAATGTCTTTACCATCTCACCTGAGAGGCTTTATCTGAAGTTGATATTTTTTTTTGTTTTTTGCTTTTTTTGTTTTTTTGTTTTTACTTTAGTGAGAATCAAACCACGATATCTCGAGGTATTATCTTTTTGGCAAATGATGTATTTATCATGTCACCTGAGAGGCTTTAACTGAAGTTGATATTATTTATGCAAAAATAATGAAAATTCATGTTATTTTTTATGGCACCCTTCTTAATTCAGTACTATCTTCTAACCATAAGGTTCGTCCAATATCACACATTAAAAGATATATAAAACTGTCTCTCCTTCTCTTAAAAACCTTAAAAAAAAAAATTTTGATTCACTTTTGTGATTTTTGTTCTTGAACCATCTAATCAAATTCTTTTTACTCTTTGTTCATTCAATAAACAACAGATCTAATCTGATTTGTAGATATTGGTCCATCCTTGTTGCGATGCATTTTCATCAACACTGTTACGTGGATTTGTGTGGCGTGCTAGATTGATTTATCTTTAGTTTTTATTTTATAGTTAGTTTTCTTCCCTAGTTGGAAGTCTTTAATTTGTCTTCTCCTTGTCAGAAAGTTTTTAGATTTTCTCCTTGTTGGGAAGTTTTAGGTCTTCTCCTTGTTGGGAAGTTTTAGGTCTTCTCCTTGTTGGGAAGTTTTGTTATTCATTTTGTGGTTCTAATACTTTTGTGTATTGTCATGAGTTTCAACGTTGTAGAGAGTAGTCCCTGATTGTCAAACTGTTTCAATTTTTTTTTTAAAAGTCAAATTAATGACAGTTTGTTTACACAAATAGAATTAGCGAATCAATGTACTTGATTCTATGTCTGTTCCTGTACTGAATCATGAATGATTATTGAAATTTCGATTTTTCTTAAAAAAAAAACATTAAAAGATATATACTTTTTTTTTCGACGAAATTAAAAGATATATACTTGGCGTACAAATAACATATAAACATGGAGGAGGGACCTCACCCATGTAACATATAACGTGACAAAAAACAAATATACATGGCTAGAGTGAGTTTGAAGCAGTCCTTCTCACAAACCAAAGAAACCTAGAATTCAATCATCGACTGCACACAATAAGTTGCCACACTGCTCTTTCAGGTTCCCTTATAAATGAACGATCTCCATTTTTCTTTCAGACTTCTCTTCCTTTATTTTTGGTCAACTTGTCTTTTGAGTTTCATGTGATTGCGATTACAATTTGCAACCAATCTATTAATATATACCCACCAAGTTGTGCAAGTACATGCAAGTATGCAACTATATATATATATATATATAAACTAATTAATTTTTTTTTGAAACCTATAAACTAATTAATTTAATTAGTTGGTAATCAACATGTGTCGATATGTATGTCACAATGTAGGCATGATCAGTTTTATTTTTCTCCACGTTTTATTGCTTCACAGCTTGCTTGACATATATACATATTAGAGGCCTAACTTTTAGTAGAAGTCTCAACAATCAAAACCGTCCTAAAAAAAAATAAAAATAAAAATAAAAATAAAAAATAAAAAAAAATCTGACCAATGTTTTCTTTTCATTTCAAGGTTTTGATGAAACTTTACCTTCTTTTTGTGTTTTTTTTTGTGTTTTTTTTTTGTGTTTTTTTTTTGTGTTTTTTTGTGTTTTTTTTTTTTGTGTTTTGTGTTTTGTGTTTTGTGTTTTTTTTTTTTGTGTTTTTTTTTTTGTGTGTTTTTTTTTTGTGTTTTTTTTTTTTTTTTTTTTTTTTTTTTGTTTTTTTTTTTTTTTTTTTTTTTTTTTTTTTTTTTTTTTTTTTTTTTTTTTTTTTTTTTTTTTTTTTTTTTTTTTTTTTTTTTTTTCTGGTCCACTGTGTTTGGAAACTTTGTTAAAAAGCTAAATATATAAGTCACAAGTCACAACAAAACTATTACTCAAAATGCCAACTAAAATGTATATGTATCTCGAGATCGATGTGTGTGGATGTAGGTCGAGGCGCATCGATGGATGTGACTAATTTAGTTGTGAGTTGTAGTATTCCTCAAAGAAGAAAGGTCACGGTCGTCTAAACTCTAAAGTCATGATCTCGCCTTACAGCTGTTAAATTTATGTGTATAATATGGACATTATACCGACATGCTCATCAGATTTGATGCTCTCAGCTAAATCTAACAAATTTTTATTTTATTTTTTTGATAGAAAATAAATAATTTATTGTACCCATCAAAATTTGAACTCATGATCTCTTACTTTAAAATCTCATATCATACCATACCATACCATTGGCCACTGCCACTTGGTTAATCTAACAATTTATTATGTTCCAATCAAAATTTTACTATGAGATAAGAAAAACCCATTAAGCAATTCCACTTGCTTTTTTCTTTGGTGTTTTTGCTAGTTTTTCTATTTTCAAAGATTACCTTTTAATTGAAAAGATAACAGAGATTTGATCTTATATATCAGCATTATTAGTTGAAAAACTTTTCAGATTTTTCTTTCATAAGAAAATATTCTTCAAATGAAACTCCAACCCTCAATATTAACCTCATCTACAGATGATCACATGCATAACACATTAAATTACTAAAACATTGTTTAATAACTCGTCGGGTTGACACAACGATAAATGTAAAGGTGTGGTTGTGTGAGTTAAGCGTACGGCCTTAGTTTCGATTCTTTGCTATGTCAAGATCGATTGGGCCACTGGGGCAGCTCTCGGTCAATTACTCCAACTGAAGAGGCGTCAGGGCCCTATGTAAGGATTAGTCGTACCCAAAGGGTGCGAATAACCTTCACCGTTATAAAAAAAAGAAAAACATAGTTTGATTGCATTTTTTATTGACAAAACATTTTTTTATAGGAATTGTTTGATTGCAAAATGTTTTTTTACAGATTTATAACTACTTTTACTTTTTATCAAAAAAAAAAAACAACTATTTTTACTTTTTTGTAAGAAATGAAAAAATAGTCCAACACGAATTAGTTGATAAGAAAGACAATCGTTTATAAGTTTGGAGTCGAACTCCATCTTTCTTTGACATTTTGGTGTATTCATCAACTCTTAAACAATCTCTACACACTTTGTTAAGACTTTGGACTACATAAATTTTTCAAAAATAAAAATAAAAAATAAAAAAAAACACAAAAGTAAAAGTTGATGAATACACCAACTTTTTTTAAGAAAAATTTTCATGCAACTAAATGTGACCTTTTTTATGTCAATCTTCGCTCCACCTTGCCCCATTTACAACCCTATCTCTAGCCTTGCCTTTGAGTAAGTAATAGTAAGTAATTTACAATTGCACAATCTCTTGTAATTAGTTGTATCTTCTTTTCTTGTTGAGTTTTATTTTTTTTATTTATTATTATTTTTTTTTTGTGATTAACCATGAGTATCAATACACTTGTTTGACTAATTCAAAAGGCCTTAGAATTACAAAAAGAGACACTAGTGGTCTAACGTTTGGTTGTCGTCGATAATCAAATTCGAGACTATGCTAACCCACACTGTCCCCGCTTTTTGCCCTTACTACTAAACTATACTTTCTTGAATTCAATCACCCACCTTATAGAGGGAAGAGCATGCCTTTTCCATTGCACTGTAGGTGTGGTTGGCGTAATGATCTAATCATCTTAAACTACTCAAAACTAGATTACGAAGATGGTGGAAAAGATTGAACAAAATTTAATACTAATAATTTCTTCATCTCCTTTAAATATCTCCACTCCACAATGTAAAGCGTTTTGTTTTCTTCTCTCCCTCTCTTACACAACAACAGAACACCAATGGACCTTCAAAACCTTGTACTGATCACAGCCTTGATTGTCTCTATTTTCACATTTTCTTCATCTCTTGATGAGACGCATATCATTTCAGCTCTTGGAGACCCTGGCATGAGAAGAGACGGCCTGAGAGTCGCCTTTGAAGCTTGGAATTTCTGCAATGAAGTTGGCAAAGAAGCTCCTCTCATGGGCAGTCCCAGAGCTGCTGATTGCTTTGATCTTTCAAGTAAGTGAAATACATTAACTTTTTTGTGCTCAATGTTCATTTGTTCAAATATCGCACTTGCCCTCTTTAAATTGGTCACAAAAACACAAATCACAAACTGGGTAATCAAATGCAACATCTCTGAGAGTGGTTCGGTACTCCAGCGGCTTAAAAGGACGTCTAAAGTTCGAAACTCCATGAATGCAGAAACCACTGCTTGGAGAGCTTTACCCCTTACTGGCTGACCTGGCTCCGTAGTCGGTAAAGTCTGGATACTGGGTGGTCTAGAACAAAAAATGCAACATCTCTATTTCCTCTGCTTTGCTTAGATTGGTTTTGAATCTATTGTTGAATTTTGGGTGTTTGTGATAACGGGCAGATTCATCATTGATGCACAAAGTGAGTGAATCTGACAACAAGCTTGGTGTGGGGAAGCCATTTCAAGGTTTGAGTCCAAGTGCTTTAAACAATGCAGACTTATATGCAGTAGAGAAGGAATTATATTTGGGGTCACTATGTGAAGTTAGAGAAGGCCCAAATCCATGGCAGTTTTGGATGGTAATGCTTAAAAATGGAAACTATGATACAACATCTACTTTATGCCCTCAAAATGGGAAGAAAGTAGGGCCATTTAAGCCAGGGAGGTTCCCATGCTTTGGCAATGGGTGCATGAACCAGCCCAGTTTGTATAATGAGAGGACTAGTTTTGTGGGGAGTGGTGGGAGGATGAGAGGGGGTTTTAATGGGACTTATGATCTGGGGTCTGATGTTGGTGGTTCTTATTTTGAAGTGATTTGGGAGAAGAATGTTGGGGTTGGGAGTTGGGTTTTTAATCATAAGTTGAAGACGTCGAAGAAGTATCCATGGTTGATGCTTTATCTAAGAGCTGATGCAACCAAGGGGTTCTCTGGTGGATACCATTATGACACTAGAGGAATGCTCAAGATTGTAAGTGATCATGAATTTTTTTTTCTCTCATTCTTACTTTTTTGTTGTTGAAAGATTTGAAAGATATGGATTTTACAGGTCGGTAGTGATAATAGATCGCTGGCGTTTTAGTGCCTTTTAGTTTGGTATGCTTGAAGGTATGAATTTATTCGTATGATTCGGCTTACTGCTGTTGCTTTGTATTGATGCATACTGTTTGTTTGATCTATAATACTTTCTTGTTCGTTTGCGATCAGTTTTTTATGTGGATACAAATGAATAGTACATTTATGTAAATTCTATGAAAGCATCAAAAGATTGTTAAGTAAAATCTGCGGCGCCATTGGACCTCATTTTTTTTTTATTGCAGTTTGGTCATTGAAAATAACTTTTTGGTTTTGGTGAATCAATTGCTTCTATTTATGCTCATTTTTTTAGGGGGTTTTCAAATCATGGTTGGTGGAATTGATTTTCTTTTCTAAGGAGAGACTTCTAAGTTTTTCGATATCATTTGTATTAATAGGCTTAATAATTCTGTTGCAAGACCTTGATTAGTCCAAATAATTCAACACCTTTGAAATTTTCACAATCAAAATCCCATTTTTATTTGACTGATGTGCAAGTCTTACTAAAATAGAGCTGTTGGGTTGGAATATTTATTTTGTTCAAGTTGCACATATATGTTCTGTTCCACAATGACTTCATAGTTTTAACTAGAAATATTTCAATGCAGTTGTGGTTGTTTTCAAAATTTGGTAGCTGAAGTTATATGCTTTGTTGTCAAGTTTTAGAAAAACCAACTCACATTCTTCGTTCATTTTCAGCTACCAGAATCACCAAATTTCAAGGTCAGGTTGTCCTTGAATGTGAAGCAAGGGGGAGGCCCAAAGAGTCAGTTTTACTTAATAGACATAGGGAGCTGTTGGAAGAACAATGGCGCTCCATGCGACGGGGACTTGCTTACGGACATAACAAGATACAACGAAATGATCATCAACCCCGAAACGCTGGCTTGGTGCAGTCCTACTAGCCTTGTCAGTTGCCCACCATATCATATCACTCCTAACAACGCAAAGATTTATAGGAATGACACTGCAAACTTCCCATATGGAGCTTATCACTACTATTGTGCACCTGGTAATGCTAAGTACTTGGAGAGCCCTGTTAGCATTTGTGATCCTTATAGCAATCCTCAAGGACAAGAGTTGATGCAGCTGTTGCCTCACCCAATATGGGCTGAGTATGGATACCCTACAAAACAAGGTCAAGGGTGGGTTGGGGATCCTAGGACTTGGGAGCTGGATGTCGGCGGTCTTTCAAGTAGGCTTTATTTCTACCAGGTGAGTGCTTAAGCCCAGGACAATACAAGCTATATATGATTGATAAGTTAACCTTAGATCTAAATTAGTTGAGGTCAACTACATGGATCTAATGTTTATGTTCAACTTGACTTTGCCCGGTCGAGATGAACTTATTAAAGCAAAAACAAAGGCTCCTACATACATGGATCCGACATTTCTACTTAGCTTGATGAACTCATCGTAAATTGTTATGTTTTGCAGGATCCGGGGACCCCTCCAGCGAAGAGGGTGTGGACTTCAATTGATGTGGGAACTGAAATATTTGTGAGTGACAAGGATGAAGTGGCTGAATGGACTCTTAGTGACTTTGATGTTATCCTTACAAACCCTGTTGCTTCTTAGATTTGATCTACAAAAGCAATTGAGTTATTTTGGAGCACCAGCTTGAGAAAGAGTGCTCTATATATGTATAATTAGAGTTCTAGTTCTACTACATATGGAAGGGGATTGAGTGATAATGAGGTTTGAGATTAGGAGGCCAAAGCCCAAAGGGCAGTGCTTCCCATTATTTCAAATGCAATTGTTATCAGCAAATGAATAAGCCTGATTGCTTCTCTAGATCAAATTGGACTTTGCACCTTTTTATGTTTTTGGGCCTCTATTCGAGAAGGAGAAGCTTAGTTGGATATGTGGCAAAAGATAAAGAGTAAGAGATACAAAAAAAAAAAAATTAAAGAAGTGGAGGCCCATTGCAAGGCAGAAGAAAATAAAATTACTTGTAACTTTGGACAGGAGGAGTTTCAATTATTTGAAAAACACACCTTTAATTGTGTTAAATCAAACGTAATGAAAGAGTTTGATCTATGTAGCCAATCTTAATTAATTGGAATTGAGGCTATATTCA
The DNA here is from genome assembly GCA_039657345.1 of Stephania japonica. Taxonomy (NCBI): domain Eukaryota; kingdom Viridiplantae; phylum Streptophyta; class Magnoliopsida; order Ranunculales; family Menispermaceae; genus Stephania; species Stephania japonica. Next base: position 73,711,042 of record CM077557.1, read on the forward strand.
AGAAGTGGATGCCCATTGCAAGGCAAAAGAAACTAAAAATAATTGTATAATGTTTATAATGTGTGGACTGAAATATAGTTTCGTATTGATTAAGTGTGACTCCATAAAGAATTGCGTAAGTGTGGATTTCTTCTCAATTAGTACTAATGCCTTTTTGAGTAAAACTTTACACTTATGAGTTGAAGATGACTAAGGTGGAGACAATATCAGTACTACTGAGATCATAGACTTGAGGATACGGGTCGACATATACCAATCATCTAATGATGCTTGTATAAGACAATCAAGAAGAATCTTTGCTAACAATAGCTCCAAGGATTTCTAAATATTCCTACTTCATAACAAACAAAGATGAAATAGAAAGGACAATATTAATCTAACTAAACCATCACTAATCATCATTATTAATGGTATACCATTAAGATAATATGTATACACATTAACTTATTAAGTACCCCTCATTTCTGTTTTTCATGGTTCATTCAATAGTTCAACATCAATATTCCTATTCTAGAAATCATTAATTGGAACTTTTGGATGTCCCATTCCTTTCACCTATTTTTATTACAAATAACTTTTTTGGAAGCATTAATTAGGGGTGCACACGGATTGGATCCAGTCCAATTAAGGTCAATCCACAATTCAATTCAATTATTGTGGATTGAAAAATTACAGTCCAATTTAGTCCAAATAATTCATCAATCCAACTCAATCCAATTTGGAAAATGCAGACTGAACTGGATCAAGCTCCACGGATTGACGTTTTCCTATCCAAAGATTCATGAAATTAAACTTTAACAAATGAATCACAAAAATTATGCATCTCATGAATGACAAATATACAACATACATCCCAAAAATCTATATATAGCATATTTCCCACAAACTTGTCATCACAATAACCTGTAAAATGCAAGTGCCTACATAATTAATATGTCATCCATAAATTTGTATCATACACCTTCACAAAAGCACAAAAAAGGTGCACGTTGCAATATACAACCCACAAAAAAAGGTCGAAAGCGTAATAAAATAGTTAAGATAAGCATAGTCTTTTAGATATTATAGTTTAGAGTTGATAGTTTGGGTTGATGTTTTTTGAGATACTATAGTACATATGGGTAAATATGTATGTGTTGATGTGCTAGACTGACTGGATCAGATTGGATCCGCGATTTTTTAATATAGGATCCACAAACCGATCTAGTCCAGCCGGATTAGTGAGTTTTCAATCAAATCCAGTCCAGTCGGATTCGTGAGTTTTCAATCTAGTCCAATCCAAGGAATCAAAAAATCGATCCAATTAGTGATAATTGGTCCGAATTGGACAAGGTCTGCGGATTGGTGCATTCCGTGTGCACCCCTAGCATTAACAAAGATAACTAATAGCATATAGTAATTAGTATGAAATCAACTTCAATGAATAAATCTAGTGGAAAAGAAAAGTCAATTGTTTTTTGTGTTTGGAATTAACATCAACTTCTTCATTTTCTTCTTCTTACCTTTTGTTTTTCTCCACATCCATTGGGGTCGAAGTTCATACAATTTTGAAAATGTAATTCGATTCCATAATGAGCAAAAAAATAATACAGCTGTAGTAGTAGTATAAAATAGAAGTTAATGGAAATATGTTGTCTTTTTTTTTTTGCCAAAGGGAAATATGTTGTCTCTCACTCAGTCTCAAATTTCAATGAATTTCCACTGATCCACTTTGTTTATATACATAAACATTGAGTGTCCCTCGTTATAAAAGTGAAATGGTTTGATCCTCAATGTGACTGGAAATTTGAAAGGAAAATGATAATATAACACACTCTCAACGTATACTTTGACGTATTAACTATCACAAAGAAATATTTTTTTGATGCTTATTTGCACGTTCAATAACTGTCACAAAGAAATATTCCAAGCACATATCCCCCACGTCTTATAGTATGGGTGGGAATTCTTGATAATAATATTGACTTTGTCCAAACATTTTCCTTTATAAATATAGACCTTCGCAAGTCGCAACCATCGGTCCATTGCTTCTTCTTTTTTTTTTTCGTAGAAAGGGTCCAATGTTAATTTCTTCATTAGGTAAAGTTATGAGTCTTGTGACGATTGATTAACCCAAGATTCTAATTAACAGATCGTGCATTAGAGGCATAGTAGAGGACAGATGAGCAGTTCTTCTCAACATGAAACGTCACCTCTTGCATCATTTTGTTTTTTTGAATAAACTATCATTGTATTTATATAGTTTCTTAACTTATGGTAGGTACAGCCGATTACTCAATTACTTGACAAATTAAAACTCAAAATGATTAATTAATGAACATAGTCATAGAAGACCCATTTTAAAAATGGGAAAATAAGGGAAAGCTCAAATTTATGATTATTGAAATTGATTTAAGCACTAAATTTCTAACAAGTAAAGTTTTCATTTTTCATATATGTTTAGTTTTTACATATATTTTAAGGCTTAATTTTATAACCGAGATTTTATATAGTTCACTAAACCGTTCTATTTTTTTGTTCTTTATTATTGTGAGGGTATAGAGGCAACACCACTAATTTCAGACCAAGAATCGTAGGACCACAAATTTTTTAAAGTTTTTCCATTCCACTAGAACTCGAAACCACTAGTTAAAGGAAGGAGGACCCGTGTCACGTGCCATCCCACCACTATACCGTTTACAATGAAAAACTGAGCTCCAGAGCTCAAAATCAGAGCAACTATATATACATTGAAAGTTCAAATTCTTTGAGACCCAGAATCCAAAAGCACAAACTCTACAAGCCCTTTGAGCCATTTGGTGAGTTCTTACATCTAGTCTTTCTCTTTGGTTTAGTTCCTCTACGTAGTTCATCATTTGAAGACTTGAAGGATTTTTGAGTCCTTGCATTTTTTATTTTTTGTCTCCTTGTATGTTTTTCATTGATTCTACAAGCCCTTTCACTCAGGTAATTAGTCTTCATTTGAAGAGCTACCCATTATTGTTCTGTTTTAATTTTTAGTGTGTTTGAAAAAATGTATGGTTTATTATGCCTTATGGGGTACCCTTGTGATGAGATTAAGATGTACAAGCATCTAGGAATGAAGGCAATAGCTAAACAAGAAACATAAAATTAAGGTTTTTGAATCCAAGATCTACATATAATAAACTTTTCATTGAAAAAGCCTCAATGGCTGCATGGATCAAACTCTTCCATTTTGCTCGATTTAGTGCAATTGATGGGGTGCTTTCCAAATCCTATAAATCCCTCCTAAAGAAAAGAGCTGAAAATGACGGAAAAAAATGTAGTCTTAATTTTTGCTGTTTTTATATAGTTGTTATTTTCAATTTTTCAGTGGTTGACTTGGAAAAAATGGTGGATTCTGGTTCATCACACCTTCTTAGCAATAGCACAACATGAAATTATAATGTAATTGCATAATTTTCCATTCGAGCTTCGTTCATAATTATATATAGCTATTAACTTGACTTCCAATGTTCAGTGTCATTAAGCTTTGTTTATAATTAAGCGAAGTCAACATTTGCGGAACATACCGTGATAATTAGCGGGCTTGCGCTGATCTTAACTGAGGAGAATGAATTGAGAGTTGTATTGTAACCTCGCATACGCCAACTGCATGATCGAGTTGTAATTCACCTGTAAACTTTACTGAAGCAAAGATGGATGAGAAAAAAGAATCGAAGGAGAGAAAGGGAGGCAAAGAGGCTGCTAGTACAGTTACATTTTATAAGCTATTCGTGTTTGCAGACTCCAAAGATGTCATACTGATGGTCTTGGGCACAGTATTTGCTATGGCTAATGGTATGGCCATGCCACTTATGACTGTGCTCATTGGAAATGTGGTAGACTCTTTTGGACAAAACGCGTCCGGGGAACAAGTTGTTCATCAAGTTTCCCAGGTATGTATTCTTGCCTTTTGAGGTGCCAAAATTTTCAATCTAGTAGAAATAGATGATCACAAGTTTACATGAATATTTATGCAGATGGTTTACGTTTTCAGGTAGCGTTAAGATTCGTTTACTTGGCCGTGGGAGCTTGTATAGCATCATTTTTTCGTAAGTTCCGAAAGCTAGAAATTTTGGCATCTTTACTAAGCATTTTTTTTTTTTGGGACTAATTTACACTGATGTATATATAACTCCTATATTTACCATTTTGCAGAGGTATCTTGCTGGATAGTCACAGGGGAGAGACAGGCCGCTCGAATAAGACTCTTATACTTGAAAACTATATTGAGGCAAGACATTGCTTTCTTTGACAAAGAAACAAATGCCGGCGAGGTTATCGAGAGGATCTCTGGTGATACTGCTCTCATTCAAGATGCCATGGGCGAGAAGGTATCTTTTTAACTACACTCAATCGAAATACGTTCGCTTTCTTCTAAGTACATCTTATAGATATCATTTTCGTCTTTTATAGGTGGGGAAGTTCATACAGTTGGTTTCTACATTCATAGGGGGCTTTGTAATAGCATTCATCAAAGGGTGGCTTCTTACTCTTGTCATGTTATCATCTATTCCACCTCTTGTGATGGCGGGCGCAGCCATGGCAATTGCTATCACAAAGATGGCATCTCGTGGACAAACTGCCTACTCGGAAGCAGGAAGCATTGCAGAAGAGACAATCAGCTCAATCAAAACTGTACGTAGCAGTTTTCCTAATAGCATGCTTTCCCTTACTGTTATGAATCTGTGGGATTGAAACCTTGCTTTCGAGGCTTGTGTCATGCCATTGAAGCAAGGTTCCGACCCGTACTGTAGAAGCACTTAATTAGTATAGCATTCAACATATTCCTTTTGTTTTGAGTAACTACAGGTTGCATCATTTACTGGGGAAAAAGAAGCTATAGCTAGATACAACAAATCCTTGGCGATAGCTTACAAGTATGGAGTGCAAGAGGGATTAGCTTCTGGACTTGGCCTTGGTTCATTTATGTTTGTGATTTTCTGTAGTTGGGGTTTGGCCATTTGGTATGGTGGAAGATTGGTTATCAACAAAAACTACACGGGTGGCGACGTCATTAACATAATTATCGCTGTGTTAACTGGCTCGATGTGAGTACCAATTTGTTTCTTAAATTTCCATCTCCTAGAATTTATAATCGAGTTCATTTAATGAAATTTAATATGTCTAATGCAAACGCTTACGTGCTTTTTTTGCATTGGCTATTTGCATAGAGGACATAAGGTTTATGGTTAGTCTCTTAAGAGTGATTCATCTGTGTGCTTCAGGTCTCTAGGACAGGCTTCGCCATGCTTAGGTGCATTTGCTGCTGGACAAGCCGCAGCATTCAAAATGTTTGAGACAATTAATCGGAAACCAGATATAGATTCATACGACACTAACGGGCTTGTGTTAGATGATATCAACGGAGACATTGAACTAAGAGATGTTTACTTTAGTTATCCAGCTAGACCCGATGAACAGATTTTATGTGGATTCTCTCTATCAGTACCCAGTGGAACAACCACAGCATTGGTTGGACCGAGTGGAAGTGGGAAGTCGACAATCATTAGTCTGATAGAGAGGTTCTACGACCCCCAAGATGGTGAAGTTCTTATAGATGGTGTCAATCTCAAGGCATTTCAATTAAGATGGATTAGAGAGAAAATTGGACTTGTCAGCCAAGAACCTGTCCTATTTGCAACAAGTATTAAAGACAACATTATCTATGGGAAGGAAGGTTCAACTCTTGAAGAAATAAAAAGGGCGTGTGATCTTGCTAACGCCACAAAATTCATCGATAAGTTGCCTCAGGTCTATTTTCTTGTCGATATTGTTATTTTCATGCTAATTACGTCGTGTAATTTTTCACTACCATGATTACGTACTGATGGTGTTTAATTTATTTTCATCTATGCTACTATGTCATTCTAATGTCATTTAATTTTTTAGGGGCTCGACACGTTGGTTGGTCAGCATGGAGCGCAGTTGTCTGGGGGCCAAAAGCAAAGAGTTGCCATTGCCAGAGCAGTTCTGAAAGATCCAAGGATTTTACTTCTAGACGAAGCCACAAGTGCACTTGATACCGAGTCTGAGCGGCTTGTGCAAGAGGCTCTGGACAGAATAATGTTGAAGCGAACTACTGTCGTTGTTGCTCATCGCTTGAGCACAATAAGGAATGCTGATTTGATTGCTGTTCTACATCAAGGGAAGCTTGTTGAGAAAGGTAAAATGAAAAAAAGAGATAATAATCTCTTGATCCTCGCATCACTGAATTCTATGCTAAAAGAGTCATGAGAATGGATCGTCAAGAATTCGGGAGAAGTATAATATAAAGCTATAATTACTTAGTTGTTAATTCTTCCATATATGCCATTTTTGTTTTATGATATACTGTTGTTTTAAATATTTCTAGTTATGTTATTTAAACAGGATCACATTCAGACCTCATCGACGATCCTGATGGAGCATATTACCAGCTTGTGCATCTGCAAAATCTAAATAAAGAATCAGAAGAACATATATTGGATGATAGGCAGAAATCAGAGATCTCTATAGAATCCGGCAGACAATCAAGCAATCACATGTCCTTACGCTCCCTTAGTCGGAGATCATCAGGGGTCGGGAACAGTAGTCGGCACTCATTCTCAACATCTTTCAGGATGCCTACAGGATTTAATATCCAAGAAATTGTTTTGACAGAACCCAGCACCGAATCATCATCGTCAGAACAAACACATGAAGTATCACTCCGTCGACTAGCCCATCTCAACAACAAGGAGATTCCTATTATATTACTTGGTACAATAGCTGCCATGGTGAATGGATTTATATATCCATCTTTTGGTATACTCTTCTCCGGTTTAGCCAAATCACTTTATGAGCCACCAAGTCAGCTTCGTAAGGACTCAAGATTTTGGTCATTGATGTTTGTCACTGCGGGCGTTGTGGCATTGGTGGGAATTCCCGCGAGAACATATTTCTTTGCCATTGCTGGTTGTAAGCTAATAAAAAGGGTAAGGTCTATGTGTTTCAGAAAAGTGGTCCATATGGAGGTTGGTTGGTTTGATATGCCTGAGAACTCAAGTGGTGCAATCAGTGCTAGGCTTTCAGCAGATGCAGCAGCTATACGTGGTCTTGTCGGAGACCCTCTCTCCGTGCTTGTTCAGAATATAGCAACAGCAGTAGCTGGTCTGGCGATCGGTTTTCAAGCATGCTGGCAGCTATCGATCATAATCCTCGTTATGATACCTCTATTAATGCTTAATGGATGGATTCAGATAAAGTTCCTCAAAGGTTTCAGTGCAGATGCAAAGGTACACTCTTTTAACATTCATTCTCATGTAAGTATAGTTCAAGAATTGTAAGTCGAGGGACAAGTAGGAATAATGGACAGGAGGAGAAAGGGATTTCACTTCTATTTATAAATCATACTTCAAATCTCAAAGTCAGCGGTGTTTGATACGCCATTCATTAAAAATAAAAGAGAGAAAATGTGAAAAGTTCCGTTCTAGAATTTATGGCATGTTATGCATCTTATGTCAAAGAAGGCATTGCATGAAATGATTGCAGATAATGTATGAAGAGGCGAGCCAAATAGCAAACGACGCAGTAAGCAGTATAAGAACTGTTGCTTCTTTTTGTGCCGAGGAGAAGGTGATGAAATTGTATGAGAAAAAGAGTGAAGGCCCAAGTAAGACAATTATAAGGCAAGGGCTACTGAGTGGGATTGGTTTTGGGGTCTCCTTTTTCTTGCTCTTTTGTGTTTATGCAACATGTTTCTATGCTGGAGCACGACTGGTTCAGGATGGCAAAACAACATTTTCGAAGGTTTTTCAAGTAAGTATTTCTCCACTCAAAAGAAGTGTTATGATTCATACAAGTTAAAAACAAGTATGAGTTTCACTTGTTATAGAGAGAACATTTTATGGTTTTGTTCATGATCAGTTTGTTTGTTCTTCCTTGCTTCACAGGTTTTCTTTGCTCTCAGTGTGGCTGCGCTGGGAATTTCTCAATCAAGCTCGTATGTACCAGATTCTGGTAAAGCCAAGGTTTCCACTGCATCTGTATTTTCAATAATTGACCGCAAGTCGGAGATCAACTCAAGTGATGAATCTGGAATTACTTTAGAAAGCATAAAAGGAGAGATAGAATTCCGGCATGTTGCTTTCAAATATCCTTCAAGGCCGGACGTTAAAATATTAACTGACCTCTCCTTTTCTATTCATTCCGGCAAGGTAACTGGTGACAGTTAGTTACTCTTTTTACACCATCATCACAAAATAAATTTGATAAATTTGATTTTGTGTATCAGACAGTTGCTCTGGTGGGAGAAAGCGGGAGTGGAAAATCTACGGTCATCTCGCTATTGCAGAGATTTTATGATCTAGAGTCCGGACATATTACATTAGATGGGATTGAAATTCAAAAGTTTCAATTGAGATGGTTGAGGCAGCAGATGGGTGTAGTGAGCCAGGAACCTGTCTTGTTCAGTGGCACAATCCGTGCCAACATTGCATATGGAAAAGGAGGAAATGCAACAGAAGCAGAAATAATTGCTGCAGCTGAATTAGCAAATGCCCACAGATTCATAAGCTCCTTGCAGCTGGTTGAAACTATGCATACTGTCTTTCAAGTCATTTTTGCTGTATTCATTTATTTCTAATGGTCTGAAAAACTTGCAGGGATATGAAACAATGGTAGGAGAACGAGGAACACAGATATCGGGAGGACAGAAACAAAGAATTGCTATAGCACGCGCCATAGTTAAGGAACCAAAAATTTTATTGCTAGATGAGGCTACAAGTGCACTTGATGCTGAATCCGAGCGAGCAGTTCAAGATGCATTAGACCGGGTGATGGTGGATCGAACTACAGTCATGGTAGCACATCGGTTATCAACAGTTAAGAATGCCGATTTAATAGCTGTTGTTAAAAATGGAGTGATTGTAGAGAAAGGAAAGCATGACAGTTTAATCAACATCAAGGATGGAGCTTATGCCTCACTTGTAGCATATCATATGAATAATTCATCATAAGTTGATTTTTTGTAAAACTTGCTTTCCTTTCAATTCAGATAAAGAAAAGAGAAAGAGCTGCATAAGCTGAAGTAAATTCACACTGAATTTTGAATCTCGTCTGTTATTTCATCACAAAGCATATGCAAATAAAGAGAATCAGTTTAGAAGTTACAAGCATTCAATCTAAATTAGAGTAATACCAGGGCTGTCTTTGCATCTTCAAGGAGTAAATACTCTATAGAAGTACTCAGTTACAATTGAAGTTGATACTTCATACAAAATCCTGCCCGAGCATTCTTAAATGGAAAGATGTCTGAATGACATCAACAGCTGCCTCGTGAGAAGTAGATGATAGAGGGGCAAAATGTATCAAGAACTGCGCATAAGAAGTAGCTGTAATGCCCTTCAATTACTTGGAACACTTTTCCATACCTCATCAGATAAATCTAGGCTTGGAATATTTAGTTTCTTTTATCGTTTGAGTCATCCCTCTTGGTTTTTCCCATGAAACCGTAATTTTCTCTGATTGCGTCTGCATCTTTGCCTACACTACACAATCAACTCAAGTAGCTTCAACACTTCCCCTTTCATAAAGAATTTCTTCAATCAGTCTATTGATTCCACTTCCTTTAGCCTAGCAAAATTAGAAATCACGTTGAGTAGCAACAACAAACACGATATGTATTGAAAAGAAACAGTTTTCAAGATGCAAGGAAAAACCTTTACTCCAATAGCTATGGCTGTCTTTAGCTTCACTAGCTCCCCTAATCTAAGAGAACCAGCTTTCTTATCTCTGACAAAGATCAGCGGCACTCCTCTTGAAGGGGCCAAGCTCAAAATATGCTTCGTTAGCCCTCTCGGATTGCAATCACCAGCTAAAAGCACTGCCTAGATTAACAACAACATACATGGTAAGGAGAACTTGATGATCAATGAAGTGCTTTTCTATAAATCGAATTTCAAACAATAGCAAAAGCTGAATAACATAAATAGTAAACTTACCTGAAGATAGACAGACGAGTCTTTGCAATTTCCGTAGTCCAAAACAGACTCATTAGCAGAGTTTTTCTCCCTGGCACTTGGCTTCATTCGTTCCAATGTCCGCGTCACATCATTGATCCCAATTGAAAATTGTCGCTATAGACTCCAAAGCATTAGATCAGCGTGAATTACTCAACAAAAGAAAGTATAAACAAAAAGTTGTGCGCAAAATTTATCATTAATACTACATTCAAGAAGTAAATTACCTTAATCCATATTTTTTCGGGTAACACTCCATTGTTTGATCTTTTAGCTGTTTCTATCTCCCTATGAAACATAAACCAAACATTAGCACCACAGTAAAACAAGAAAATATACCACAATAATCAAGATTTATCCACAAAACTCAAGTGAATAAAAATTCCATTACACAGTTCAACCAAAATCATTTTTATAGGAACGAAACTTTATTTATTAATAGCCAAATAATGGTATAATGCGGCAAGAAACAAATTGTTTCCCTAACATAAAGTTGAAAAACGAAAAAACCTGCCAGTGTAGTTGGGGAAAAACGTGTCTGTCAAGTCCATAATAATCAATTAGTCAGATTTTATGTTAACTGAAGCTGAACTAGAAGATTCTAGAGATACCCATAACAGAATTTCGGCAAAGAAACAATCTATACCAACAATCAAATAATGGGTAGTTAAGATATCAAAGAATTCTTGAATGAGGAATTTCATCAAATACCTGTCTAGCGACTTGAGCAGACCAACAAGACGATCCCCTTCGTAGCACTGTTGTTGTTGTTGTTGTTGTTGTTGTTGTTGTTGGGGAGTAGTAACTGAGTCGGGAAGATTTCCAGACTTTCTCTTTCTCCGACCCATTGCAGTAGCAGTAAAGAACAGCACAGAACAAAGACTAATATATTAGAGAACCCTAAAGAGTATTTGATTACTATGTGTTGTATAAAGGTCTTTTTCTTAGAAGTGTCGTGTAAGCTTATAAGAGTTTGTGAATAATTAAATTTTAATTCATATTTGCTGGTAATGTTTGAGATTTTCTATTTCGTGTTTAAATCAATGTTGAATATAGTCTAGTTTATTTTTTACCCAATTTAGAAGAAGTACTATAAGGTTTAATATATAAAAAATTTGATTGGTACCATCACTGCTTATTGTTTATGTTTTATTTATGTGGATAATAAGTACTTATAAAAATAAAAAGTAAGTAGAGAGATGCGTATAAAAATCATAACTCTTATAGAAATTTTAGGTTTTAGATAGCTTTAATTATCATATAAACCAATTGCAAGAAATACCAAAAAAATATATAATTGACAAATAAGTTGCTTCTTTAATACATCATAGAACCCGAAAAATGATTTGACTGATGTGTCATATAAGCTTTTTTCAGAAGTGTCATATATACCTATTGAAGTGCAAAGTCTGCATTTGATTAGTACTTCTATTATATGAGTTTGTTGCTCCTTAGGATTTTAATTCATATTTGCTAATAGTATATTTAGGACTAGCAACCACGCATGTAGTAAAGTAGAAAATGCATGCTCCTCCCACCTGTGTGAGGCAACGTAGCTAGGTGATCAAATCCTCAAAAAAAGAAAAATAGTATGTTTGGGACTTTCTATTTCATGTTAAATCAATGTCAGATTAAACTACCTCATATCTATAGTATAAATGTATAATGCTTACTAGTTTTCTTCTTTACCCAAAGGCTTATATGTACTTGAAAGGTACTGTTTATAGGTTTGGATGGAAATGTTTTCTATTCTTATTTGATATATGGAGAGCTTGTTCGGTAATCATAATGGCTTATTATTGTTTATACTTTCCTTAAGCAGATAAGTACTTATAAAAAGCCAAAAAGCTAATAGAAGTAAAAATCATGAGTCTTCTAAAAGTTTTGGTCACCGGATTAATCAAATAATTGTAAGAAATATCAAAAAGTGTAAAATCAGCGAAAAAGCTGCTTCTTCAATGCCACGAAAGCAATAATTCTAAGAGTCGGACACAACTTCGCCTCCCCCGTTAATTGTGCTTGGTACTTTTTGATCCTTGTGTTTTACATCAACTTAGGCACTTTATACCAACTGTATAAGAGCTAAATCTACGATTGCTCAATTCCGAATTTAAATTTTAACACTGGTAGCATCAGCTACAAATTTTGTAACCAGACAGTAATCACTATTGCATATTTGAATCTTAAAATAATTTACAGGTAACAGTTATCTGGATAAATTGCCTTCCATTTAAGTGACCATAAAACAAGGTAAGTAAGATGAACAAAGAATATGAATAAAGAAACCAAATGTTTCTCAGAGGCTGAGAATGCAAAACAAGTATTAAAACTTTCAACCATTATCTTGGAGATGCTTCCGCTTTGTCGTCCTTCAACACCGAGCACACCACCTGCCTTGAAATGTATGTCTCAAGCTCCCTTGATACCTCCGTTAACTTTAAATCGAAGCTGCTCCTGTACTTCTGTCCGGGTGACAATGTAATACCTGAAAACATGGTTGGCGAACCAGTAAACCGCCTTCTCGGGCTTGAGAACACACCAGGGGAATGTGGATTCCATGACTTGGAAACGAGGGGCGTTGCTCCAGTTACTGTGCAGTTAATGTCCTTCTCTAACTTCATCGACGGTCCACTTTTTGTTTCCAATGGCAGTGGCTTCAATGGCTCATTTGCTACAGTTGGTTTTTGTCTCATCAACCTCTCCCTTGCCTTCTCTGCTGCCAAGAGAGCTTTCTCACTGCTCATCTTTATCAACTTCCATGGATCAATGCTTGCACGGAAGTCGGGTTTCTTAATAAATGCAGACGAATCGGGTTCTTTATCAATTCTTATGGACAATCTCGCCGAACTCTGAAATTCAAAGTCAAGGGTTTGATAAGCTTGTGCATTGAAGTTCTGATGAAAGAAACTAAGTTGAGGTTTTTAACTCGTCAAACCTGAGTAGCTCTGTGTCCCTTACAAATAAAGTGGGATATAAACGTGGGCTTTTCTGGGGTACTGAACTCCTCACTGTCATCCGAAGAAAAGCCTGAATCATCGAAGGGATCCACTTCCACTGATTGATTCTCTTCTTTCATTGCCAGGATGTAATCATATGTCTTCATACCCTTCAGCATGAAAACCAAATATTGAAGCATGCAAACTTGCCACGAAAAAGAAAATTCTTCGTGATAAGGAAAAGGACCGAGCGTGCGAGTCAAAACTAAAGGACAGATTGAAATAAAGTAGTTCAGTTTGTAGGTGCTTATGTTTCATGAAACACTTAGGCCACGACATTAAGTTTCAAAAACGCCTAGTGCGATAGAATCCACTAACCATGATCAGGCAAGAGAACTGGTTTTTACTCAACGCTTGACACATGAGCACAAAACAAACCAAAACAAATAGCATAGTCATGAATTTGTACCTTTTTAATCAAAACTACATGAAAGAAGAATAGTTGGCCCAATGCCGCAGAGCTGTATGCTGTCATCAAAACCAGAAACACCTAAAGCAAAAGCAGTATTTGTAAGATATACGAACATTTAGAGGACTTAACCACATTATACACGTTTAAGATGTGAATAAGGTGGAAAAGAGTTGGTCAAAAGCAAACAGAAAGTATTACTGATATTGCAGCGATGACACCCCTTGGAAACTCTATATAGAGTTTCCTTTTAAGCTCCACTTCCATCCCTTTCTTATCTGCAAAGCACCTAACGAAAATGGCAATTGCAGTTCCTCCTTCAATAATAAGCTGCAATATTCGAAATAAGTATGTAAACTAAGCGTGGTCAGACATAAGTTTCCTGTATCAAAATTTTTGTTATGATAAACAAAACCAAATAGACCACCGACCATTGATAAGACGAAGACCATTATAAGGATGAAGGTGGTGTAGTTCTTCTTTCCTATGCAATTGTTTAACCACTGTAACACATAAGAAAAGGTAAATTACTTTATCGGCATGGCCATGAATGTGCAAGTTGACAGCCATTCAAGTTGAACTCTTCCCCAATTTGTTTGTTCTATGACCAGGCCGCACAAAAATAAATAGAGAGGATCAGGACCCAGTTTCTCACCCTACAATGGTGATCAAATCCTTCAACACAGCGGTTGCATGTCCTACAGTGCTTGCTGTGTTTTTTTACCTGCAACATCGTCAAATCTTAGTACACTCTAAATGACCATTGAAAACTGGTGGATTTCGACAATTCATTGGTAAAATTAAATTCTTACCGACTGAGCTCCACTGGTTGTCTCCCTTATATTTTTTTGGGCTTTGCAAACTCATTGAAGTCTCAAAAAGATAGAAAAAACAACAGAACCAGCTCAGAACTGACCTCAAAATCGCAAAGTGCGCAAAATGTGGTGTCATCATCTTTCACATCTGGCGAAACAGCATCATCCTTGGAAACTAGTGGAAATGGTAGTAATGGCTCCATGTGAACATTAGAATTCCACGGTTCCAAGTATGTCCTCTTTATAAAGTGCCGAAGTATCTTCCTCTCTATCCTTCTAAAGAACCGCACTACAACTTGACTCAATATAAACCCGTAATTGAGATTCGACAATGCACCCGATTTGCTCCTCTTTTTCTTCTTAAAACTGGTTTTATCAGTCGGGTCAATGGCAGCACACCTCACAAATAGAATCATCACTGAAAATGCCTGAAATGAGAGAAATCCATTTAGGTACAATATTAACTAACTTCGAAACCCCATAGAATTTGCAATCGATGCCACCATACCATAAAGGAGTACACTGTGATCACTGTGATCTCTGCAATCCTGTTTCCTAGAAAAGGCCCTAGGAATGCATAGAACACGACTACCAGAAAACTGAATACCGTCATGCCAACTATCTGCAATAATTCAAGTTTAATGGATAACATGTAAGATCTTCCTGAGTTCCATTGTATCAAATACTCATGAAATTTAGCTTTTAGATCCAAAACATAATATGCAGTGATTTTAATATGACAAGGAATGTTAATTACTGATACCAACACTGCACAGACAGCTAGCTTTGATCCACAAACCAACCAAATCAACTTGGAAAAGCCATTTCTAGGTTTCTACTAGATCAATCTAATAAGGCAATTAACACCCGATTCGCAACTAAATTAAATGGACAATTCAACATCTGGGTTTCTCTCGTTTTGTACAAACAATCAGCTTTGACCTAAAATCAAACACTTCAACTACAAAAACCAAATTACATCAATTGGGCCTATCAAACATTGAAAAATGAGATTTTGACGATTGAATTGAGGTGATGAGGGGTTTACCTGTAATGGGTGGAGAGGGAGTTGCCAGCCATGGCGTCTCATGTTCATAGATTGGGAGCTTCAGATCCAAAGCTGTGTGGGTTGTGCTGTGGTTTCGTCCAATTTCAGGCTTTTTCTTTCTTTTGTTCCTAAAAGAAACCAACGGTCGTTTTTAAGATTTTTGAAATTTGAACTTTGTTCATGTCATCATGTGGTCCAAACCTCATGTGCAAACTGTGGATTTGATCCTTAATACTAGTTAAACACTGATCTCGAGGATTTGAGATTCATCATATATATGCCCTTCAATCCTTTAAAAAACTTTTCGACATGGTATCTAATGTCAATTGCATGACACGGGTCATTCATTGAGGTGACCTTACCAACTAATGTTCTCCTTTCACGAGGTTTGAAATTTAGACATTGTAGTTAGGGGTGCAAGTGAGTCATCCCCATACCTATTACCCACTTAAAAATTCATCACCCATCTCCATACTCATACTCACTTGGAGATGAATTTCCATACCTATCTTCACATCCATCGAATTCCCATGGGGATGGAGAATCTCCATGGAAATTTTTTTCATGGGGACTTTTGCCGGGATAAGGAATCTCCATGGAAAAATTCTTTTTCCCATTTCATACCCATTGGATATCCTCACGAAGATTTTTATGGAGATTTTTGCGAGGATGTGGCATCACGAGGGAAACAATTATGTCAATAAGTTACAAATTCATAACATGTATATATAAATATAAACTATATATAAAGTCAATAACACCTAAGGCCCCCAAAAGAAATTTAGGAGGATCTTATAACATAAGGATTTGTAATTTTTCTCATTTGATTCTAATTTTTTTTCAGTACATATGATCCTAAAATTGTAAAATATAAATATAGTTGCAAACAATTCAAAACAAAACATAGAGTTAACTAAATAAATTAAAATTATAGATCTCATTAACATTTTTTGTTATCTATACTATATATAATGACAATCCTCCTTCCTATTAATCCAAAATTTAACATAATTCCAACATTACCCTTAAATGTATTTTTTCTATTGGCGCGGGACAACTTTAAAAAGTAAATAATGAGGATATCTTTGGAAACTAATTAAAATAGTTTTTGATTAGATTTCAAAATGGAAGTGTTTTTTAAAAACAAGACAGAAGTTTATTATCTAATTTTTTCTTATTTCAATCCACTTTTCTCTATCTCTCTAATTAAAGCCGGTTTCAAATTCTTTCAATAAAAACTGTCAATTTAAATTAAATAGCTTTAACTTTTTTACCCAAAGAATTAGGTGAAAAAGACAATGAAATCGCTTTATTTTTCTCTATATCACGTGCGAAGCACGTACCAACTGACTAGTGTGTATAATGAGTGTTTCGGGGTGGAAACTATGTAATATTTTATTACATTTATATATAAATATCATATGGTGTATATATATATATAAATAATACATATCATATGATATAAATTGATATATGGGGGTCCCCATGGGTAATCCTCATGGGTATTCCCGTAGGGATTACCTATGAAGATCTCCGTGGGTATATTTTATTACACATCCGCGTATCCATACATGTGTGGATATAAGATTTTGTCCCCATCCCTGCCTCCATACTCATTTAAAATCTCCATGGGATGAGTAATAAAATATACTCATTTAAAATCCCCATAATCGTTAGGTAAATCCTCGTCATATCACGACCCAAATTTTTAATCCTAGATTTTGAGGTGGTGAATGCCTAGTGTATTGTATGTGTGTGCCTTATACCCATAATTATTAAGTTTGATAGTTTCGTTGATTTGGCGCGTGCGGGGAAGTGCCTCGAGATAAATGCAGGCACAGGACCGGGTAGAGAGTTGTAGGTGAGGCATTTACTTAATTGAATGCATCTATGTGCCAATTTATTTGTTTGTCTAAATCTATAGTGGTTAAGTGAATTAATTGAAAATGCCTATAGTTGTAGCTACAATTAAGAAAACAATGAATAAACGTAGACAAATCTCGAGATGTGTGCAACCACTCTTCACCATACAACCTTGTGTACACGTCTGTTAGTAAGCTGAATTAGTGGGTCAATAGGAGTAATTGTGGCCCATAGGATGCATAAGGAGATGAGTGAAACGCACCTTGATGAATAACTACTATAAAAATCAAAGTCGATGAAAATGCATCACTTTGCATGCTTTGTGAGAAAGAAAAATCAAACCTGTAGAGTACCAAACTTGCTGGAAATTTGAGGCTAACAAGGGAAGTTCAACACTCTGAATGTTGTGAGAAAGAAAAATCAAACCTGTAGAGTACCAAACTTGCTGGAAATTTGAGGCTAACAAGGGAAGTTCAACACTCTGAATGATGTACAAGAGCTAGGAGTCCTACCCTCACAAGTTAGGTATGATTTATTCCATCTTAATGCATCAACTTCAATGGGTTTTAAGTGTCACGGTTCAAATTTCTAAATCTTAGATTTTGGCCGTAAATCGGGGTCACCGACCCACGATGTGGACCCATGCACTGACCGAGGCACGTGGCCGAGGTATATGTTATATTTGATATGGTGAATGCCTAGTGTGTTGTATGTGTGTACCTTATACCCGGAATAGTTAAGTTCGATAATGTCGACGATTCGACACGCGAGAGAAAACACCTTGAGTTGCATACGAGCTGTGGGACCAGGTAGCTAGTAATGTGGCGAGTCTTAAATTATTTAAATATGATTTAATGACTAAGCACATAGCCTATAGTATTTAATTTAAGGCAAATTAAATATGTAGCCTATGGTTTGAAATTAAAAATCAAGGACACTTAGATATGCCTTGGGATCTATATTGCACACACTCTCATAAAAATGAGTGTTCAAAAGTGTGTCACTTGGCTGGAAAGTAGTGGGGTTAGGAGTCATTAGTGACCATTAGATTGACATAGAAGTATGGAGGTGCACACTTCATGAAACCACAAGGATATAAGACCATATTTAATCATTTTGCTTCATTTTGCATGCTCACAACTAAGAATTTAGAGTTGTAGTTCTATAAGTTTTGGTCAAATTAGAGTGCTAAAGAGGTGACTTCATCAAGTGGAATAGGGGAAGAAAAGGCCTTTGTCCTAGCCACAACTTAGGTGAGCAAAGTCATCTCTTTGATTTACAAATCGATGGAGTGTTGAGCTTGAGGATATGGCTTTTGTATACAACCTGTTTTTAAAGTTTTTATCATGACTTTTAAGATATATTGAAGCTTCAAATTAGTTCTCACGCTTTCATTTTCGGATTTTCAAGTGTTTGCTCAAAATGGGATTTTGTACATGAAACTAAAATTTTGATTTCTGACTTTTAAAATCAGTTTATTGTTGAAAATTAACACTGGACTTGGATTCTCCATTTCATGCTGATAATTCAGCTATTAAGAAGCTCTAAAATTAGGTTTAAATTAAATTAGTTATGGATTTTCAAAGTTTTAAGTGCTCTTCCCCATATTCTCCACATGCATGCTTTAATTTTCACTAAATTGATGAAATTGATGTTGTCGTTGTTAATTGTTGTTGTTTTGAGGTGGTTGTACTCTATTAAGGGAGTTTTTGGCAATGGCGATGGCCTAGGTAGGATTTGGGGTAAGAAAACCCCGATTCCCCAACTGCAAAAATGCAGTCTGCACCACACCCAGTGCACTATCCAAACTGGACATCGCGCCGGAGACTCTGCAGGCGAGACAACTTTACATCTCCTCGTAAAACGACCATAACTTTCTCATTTTAACTCGGATTTTGACGCTTTATATACCATTGAAAAGCTAAGACAAAAAGGAACAACCTAGAACTATTAGTTTGTCAAAAATTAACTTATATGATTTTTCAAAAATGGGCTAAAAGGCAAGGCTTGACGTATAATGGTCATTTGTATAAATGTTTTGGGTTATTTTGGTATCGGATAGTCTTAACGCTTAATTAAAGACTAAATATATCTAATATAACCTAGATTGACACCAGCAACTTTCGGGAGATATTCATGAGTCCGGGTGTGAGAGTCGGAACGTCGGGAAGTCAGATTGACTAGGAAATTGCGTGATTTGTAAGAAAATCTGTCGAGGTTCTTTTCTTCATTTCGATTCCATTCTGTTATTGTTTTACAGTCCCTTTTGGACTGATTTGTATCTATTAATGTAACGGCCCCAAATCCATTGGCCGCTACGGCGTGCACTGCGGGCCGACAACCTAGCCAACTCACCTCCTAGCTGTGTCCCACGATCACTCAAATCTCAATACTAATAAAAAATCTCATTAACTTATGTTGTTTACTAGTAATTGTTGAGTCAAGTTAGTTTAGAGCTCGTGATTATCAATTAATCTCAAAATATGCAACGGATAATTAAAATCATCAAAACAAATATTCACAAAGTGTTTTATGAGCATTTTACCTAATGTGGAAACCATACCAAAATGTACATCATATACATATCAACTGTGATCCTCAAAATATCAAAATATAACCTCCAAGTCATATACAAGTCGTATCTGTCTCTCATATCCCAAAACCCAGCATAAAACAAAGAAATATAAACAAACGTACGAGTAGGGCAAATGTAGTCAATCACAGGTAGTACTCAAGCTTGCCCTTCCCTTTGCTCGTACTAAGATATACACTCAAACCATCACAAAAAGCAGATGACGAGTCCAGAGTGAGTAATTCCAAGGAAATTCACCAAGTAAATATATAAATAAATTGCTGGAATTAAAATACTATAAATAACCATGTGGAAGAAAAGAATATAGGCAATTGTGGAAAATCATTGCATGAATATGAATAGTAGAGGAAACAAAGTACGTGCATAATCAAAGTCAGACTAGAACCATACTTCGGGCTATCCACCAGGCATGACTCGTGAGGATACCTAAAACGGGTAACCATGGACCCTCTAGGTGATCGACGTAGATATGACGGCCCCAAATTCCTAATGCATTTGGGTATGCCCGGCCTAGACCCGTGCAGGTCCCGAGTCGGTGCTCAGCGAGCCCGACGAGCCCAGTCAGCATCAAATCATCAAATTTCAAGTTTTATGAAAAAGTTATTGCTAGTATAACACAACGGAAGAAAATTTAATACTAATCAATTATTGGGAAATAACTCAATCAAACGGAAATCAGGAATCTATATAAATGTGGAAACCCCGATAGGTTCATGTCTAAGTCAACATAACGAAATTCAAGTTATCCACCTCAAAATTTATCCCCAGTCCAAAAATTACAATCACATATATAAAACATCATACAAACAAAAATAAACATGAGCCTACATCTCGATACCTCAAGTCCAGCTGCTCATAAAAAGTCTCCTAGGTAAGGTTCCTTACCCCTTCTGTACTCCTCTCTATCTGCACCCACCGTCACAAACTAGACGGTGAGTAACTGAGAAACATCGAAAGTAATGCCAGAAGAATATAACAGTAATTCATGAATTTTCAAATAAGGCAGTCTAAATATCATACGAAAATTGAAAGACAAGAATTTAAATAAACAAGATACATGATAGACAGACTGAAAATAATAGCAATCGAAACATGCATGTTCTATGAGTCAAGAGAGGCCATAAGTGATCTAAAATCCACAACAAATCCACAACAGCGATGTTGCAACATCGAAATCCATAACAATCCAGTACATGGTATTACACAATCACTAGGGGTGGTCAAACACTTATGCGCACGAGTGCCCGTGTTTTATCCATTCTAGTGCAGGTTGCATGTACCTTCGAGATACACTTATGCCAAGAACACACATACAAGGAATATGGAATGGAATGCCAACAAATAGATAATAGCAAACACAATGGAATGAAAATGAATTACATGGTATTTTTTTAACTGGATTACTAACGTACACAAGCTTTAAGACAAGTGTACTTACTTGAACTATCACAAATCGTATCCACTTTCGCTAATCCTAACGTGTATCCCCGAGTTTTCCGCTGCCTGACAAGGTCGAAAACTCATATTAATAGGTCAAGTCGTTAACTAAACCTAAGTTGGATTTGTAACATCCCTCGATTTTTTAACCTGACTTGTGTGACATGTGTCAGGACCGTGACTCGGCCACGCGATACTGGACTGTATTTCGAACCTTGGGAGTCGACACCGAGGTAATTTTATGATTCTTTGATGTGTGTAATAATATTATAGTTTAAATGTGTGTCACGGGCCGTTCAGGCAATTTTCAATGAGAGTGAGGTCCTGCCTAGGTAACCGGGGGAGAAAAATACAACAAAGAGAAAATTAAAATAATTATTTAATAATTATATAGTTCAATTGTGTGAGATAAAAGTAAAAGTGTGCATGTGACGGGAAATACGGGTCGATGATGTAACGACCCAATTTAAAATTGTCGTTAATTATGACGTCATTGCAGATGTGGATGCCAGCGAGGACGGTCGAGGGTCCCACAGCGAGGCTGGAGCGCACTCGAACTAGGTATACAGTTCGTTTTGTATGCTTGTTGTGGTAAATTGTGATGAAAATGTACAAATTAGCCAATTTCATTACAATATGTGTGTTAATGTAGTTTATTGACGAGTGAGGAATGACCTCGGAGTGCGTGCGGACACGGGACACGAGGCATGGGGTGCCGGGTAGTCGAGGAAACTACGGTGAGTTTATTCATAAATTTTGAGAATTTATTGAATAGGGTAGATAAGTGTTATAAGCTAAATCAATTGGAAATCAATAAGTCCTATAGTTAAGCTGAATAAAACAATGACAGTTGGATGATCCTCGAGATGCACAACAGGGTCATTAGTGTCAAGATAAGGTGTATGGAGTTGGAGTGACACAGGGTGATCAGGAACCCTTGGATACTTCTCGAGATTCGTGCACACACTTGATGGGAACCAAGTATATATATGTTTGTGTGTTTGACCGATCAAATAGGGAGAAGAGAGTGAGATTGGAGAGGAAGCTTGAAGAAGAGAGAATCGGTGGGAAGAAGAGGAGGAAGAACAACCACCAAGGGTGAAGGAAGTGATTTTTGGCATTCAACAACAAGAGCAAAAGGTATGGACACCACAAATTTGAGTTTTGTGAGATTTTTGATGTGGGTTAGAAAGTGTGAAATTCGAATTTGTTGGGGAGTTAGACACTTGGTGGTGTTGGGGGTGAGTGTGTATAGAAATGGCATGAAATGGTTGTGTTTTTGAACTAATTTGAGAGGAGTTTGATGAATTTCTGAAAATGGGTTTTGAAAATGGGATTTTTGATGATTCTTGGGTTTTGATGTCTAAGCTTGATGAATTTGTGTTTGAATGGTATTTTCTGAGGTGGATGATGAGTTTTGGAGGTGTTGGAACCAAATAAATGGTGTATGAGGTGGTTTGGAGTGTGAATTTTTAAACTGTAAAAATCTAGACAGAGCGCGATTAGCGCGCTAATGGGTGGACCTAGCGCGCTAATTACCCTCTGGAAAACGATGAACAATGACTTAGATGAATTAGCGCGCTAATTCATCTCATTAGCGCGCTAATTGTTCACTGGACTCTCAAAAATTGGAAAATGAGAAAATGAGTCAAACTAACATTATGAACCCATTAATTGATAATTAACCCTCATAAATGAATTCCAGGAGTCTTGAAATAGTAATTGGAGTCGGGGTTTAGTCGGGAATCAGATCGGGAGAAATACCGGGGAATTGAAGGAATTGAGCCGGGGGATTTAACTTGTGGAACGAGGAGTGCGAATTGAGGTGTGTAGTATCCCAATTGAACTTCACTTTAAGTATTTACCGTTTGATTTATTTGAATTCACTTCCATTTATTCTTTACTCCATTTCATTATTGCTTTACGGTGGCTGAGTACTCTCACCTGGTGACTTTACGGTAGTGGAGGGTACTCCTACCTGGTGTTTTTACGGTGTTGAGATCACTCCCCACCTGGTGCTTATTCGTTACGGCCATAGAGTCCACTAAGTCATAGCACTTGTCTAGGCATACGCCGGTGAATAGGTTACCCGGGTATGGTAGACTAGTGTGGGTGCGTCGTGGGTCTACGCCGACCACCTAGAGGGTCCAGGGCCAACCCATTGGTGTGTGTTTACGGTCGGTGCCTCGAGGAGAAAACCCGAAGTATGACTTGGTCTGATTTTTATGTGCACGTACTTTGTTTCATCACTATATTTATGCATGCGATGTTCCTTTTTACAGTTGTCTGTATTTCTCTTGTTCCGCATGTTTAAATTATAGTATTTTCAATTCCAGTACTTTTATTTCCGTAATTACTTGGTGAATTTCCTTGGGATTATTCACTCTGGACTCGTCATCTGTCTTTTTGTGATGGCTGAGTGCAGATCCTAGTACGAGCAGGGGAAAGGGCAAGCTTGAGGATTTTATTGATTAACCGTTCTAGCCCTTCTCGTACGTATGTTTATGTTTACTCGTTTTATATTGGGTTTTGGGTTTGAGAGACAGGTTGTACATTTTGACAGATGAGGTGTATATGATGTACATTTGGTATGGTTTCTGTGACGGCCCCAATTTCCCCATGCAATTGGGTACGCCCGGCCTAGACCCGTACAAGCCCCGAGTCATCACTCGGCAACCTGACGAGCCTAGTCAGCCTTCAATTTAGTCAATTTAGTAATTTATGAAAGAGTTATTGCAATAATAAACAGTGGAAGACTAAACAATTAAAACAAAGGGGAAATAACTCAATCAAAAGAAGTATAGGAATTCTATAAGTGTGGAAAACCCCGGGTATTCATGTACAATTCGAAATGCAAAGGTACATGATACCAATCTCATCAAAATTTGCCAAGTTTAATAATCCCAAAGCATATATATATAAAACGATATACATAAAAGCAAAACATAAGGAAACCTATAAAATAGTCTCCAAATCCAAATTTCGCTAATCCTCACAATAGATCACCTAGGCAAGGTCCCTTGCCCTTGCGCTCTCCGCCCTATTCGCACCCACCGTCACAAACTAGACGGTGAGTAACTCGAATAAAATCGAATGTAATGCCAATGAGAAAACAACGAGAATTCATGATAATTCAAATAAAGTAGTCTAAATATCATGCGGTAATAAAAAGACAGAAATTAAATAGACAAGATGCATGATAAACAGACTAATAGATATCAATCGAAAGTCAAGTGTGTTCCAAGGAAACAAAAGAGGCCCATAAGTGGTCTAAATCATAGCATAACGGTGAAGACCTCGCGAGATCTTCCCGGGCATTGACACAAGCGAAGGCACAGTTATGACTAGAAAGGGACTCAAACCCATCCACCCAAGTACTCGGTGTCACACGGTCCACTAAGGGTGGTCACACACTCGTGCGCACGAGTGCCCGCGTTTATCCCTCTAGTGCAGGTCCTAGTACTTTCGAGACAAAACACTTACGCCGGAAAACACACAACAAGAAATGGAAGGGAATGCCAATAATAGAGCATAACGAAACAAAATGAAAGATAATGAATCACATGGCATTTTCTTACTGGCTTACAAACGTACAAATGCTTGTGGCAATTGTACTTACCTGAACTATTGCGACCCGCGAAATAAACTCTCGTTTCTAATGCGTATTCCCAAGTTTTCCGCTACCTGACAAGGTTGGAAACTCTAATTAATGGGTCGAGGCATTAATTAATCCTAGGTCGATACCCTTCACATTTTCCCATCCTTTTAAATGACTCGAAAACCTCGACAATTCAATCGGTAAATCAAACCCAAATTGACAAAACTTTGACTGAAAACTCAACACCGACGTCATCAACAAAGAATGATCAAAACACGAAACCACGCAACATTATTAAGAAATTACAACGAGTTCAATTGTTTAATAAAAATCGTAACAAGTAATTTGTCAAAATAACAATATTAATAGTATTTTAGATGAACCAAAACCGCGAGAGACCATCGAGGACATGAGCAAGATCCGTGATAACCCCCACACCAGTGATGGTTCAACCAGCAAATCCTTTCAAACATGCGATTTTACGGCAAAAGAAAGAATAAAAATAAGATAAAATACAACACAAAAACAATCACATGAAATAATAAAACTGTTTTAAAACGCAATTGGATTTCGGACACACCGGAGGGTTGTAGGACATTAGTATGGGCGAGATCTAGTCCCCGACAACCTCCCTTGTGCGGCGGTCCGGCCAGTAGCGCCGCCAAGCTTGGCGTTTTCCGGCGAAACCAAAACAACAATAAATTAAAAAAAACAGTGAAAAACGTAAGAAAGAGTGGGAGAGAGAGAGAGAAAGCGGACCTCCCAAGGTGAAGGTTCGGCGAGGGAGACCGACGAGAGAGATGAAGGGAGGAAGAAGATAAGTGGCGGCGGTGGGTGTTTGGAGAAGGAGGTGAATAGTGTAGGGTTTTCTTTTTTTTTATATATATAAGGCCAAATGACATTTTTACCCCCAACTTAATTCCTACACACTTTTAAAACACTACCCTTATGGGTCTTTTTACTTTTCTATTTATTTCTCTTTATTGCACATTAAAGTGTGTAACCATTCTATTTATTTCTCTTTATTACACATTAAAGTGTGTAACCATTCTATTTATTTCTCTTTATTACACATTAAAGTGTGTGTGTGTTGTCACTTGCATAACTCTCCACCTCAACACACCCACATCTCGAGGTCAATCTCATGGTTCCTCACCATTGAACCGTGTCAATTTAACAAATCCAATTCCATAGACCATATGTTGCGTAATTAACTAACTCCCGCGTTCAAACGACATTCCTCGGTCCATTTTTCCTTGTTCCGACTCTCGTAATTCGCGTAGTCTCGCCTTGTCTCGCTAACTAATTAATTAAATAAATTAAAAATTCATTTATTTGTATGTTTTACTTGTTTTTCTCCCCCGTTTAACTAGTCGAAACCTCACTCAATTAAATACCTCCCGAACGGCTCGAAACCCGTAAAATACTACAATACTAATACACACAATCAAAGAATCATAAAATCACTTCGGTGTCGACTCCCGAAGTTCGAAATACTGTCCAGTATTCACGTAGCCGGGTCACAATTCTGACAAGTGCAACACAAGTCAGTTAAAAATTTGGGGTTGTTACAGTTTCCACATAGGCATTTTGCTCATAATAAACAAGATAAATCTTTATGTTGTTCATTTAAGTTTTCGCTGCTAACTTGAGGTTATATGATATTAACTGAATCAAATTTAACGAGAATTGATCGATAAAGGATAATTGGGCGTGGGACACAACTGGCGGTGACGTGGATAGTTGTGGGCCCGCGTGGCGGACCAATGTGGAAATTGGGGCCGCCACAGATGAGGTAAGATGGGTCGGGGTACCCTTGGGTTAAATTTTGAGACGTGTGGGTTTGTAAGAATGGGTGGACACAACTAGGACACACCATTATTCCTACCATACCTATTCAAATTTTAAAACACTCACCCAACCCCATCATTCACATCTCACACCCCACCCACTCCCATCACTCACCACACCCATCCCGCCACTCACATCACTCTCTTACACCCTCACTCATCTCACGTCACTCACCTCACCCTCTCCCATCTCATTTAAACCATTCCTCACGTCACTCTCATTTCTCACTCTCTCATTTCACTCATCTTCCTTTCTCACGGTCTTCACCCTCTTCTCACTCTCACTCACGAGCTCCCTTCTCTCTCCCACCTCATCACCGTCTCTGCTCGTCGTCGGTGGCTGGACTAGGCTGCCGGAGATCGCGGTTGACCGGAGGTAAGCTTCTCCTCTTCTTTCTCTCGATCTCCCCCATTGTTCTCTCATCTCTAGGCCTCCCTTTCTCTTGATCCACTCACCTCTCAGCTGGGGTGTTCTTACCGGTCGTTGGAGACCCAGTGGTTGCTGGAAAACTCGCCGGAGGTGGGTTTATCTCTCTTTCTCTCTTTCTCTTGTACACTCTCGTGCTCACTCTCTCCGTCTCCCTTCTCTCGGTTTTCTCTCTCTCACCTCGGGTTCTCTCTTCCTCTCGCTCTCTCATGCCACCCCTCTCTCACCAGAGATGGTGGTGGCCGGGGTTCACTCCTTCGTCGGAGCTCTCTCTCTCTTTCTCTCTCTCTTTCTCTCTCTCATTCCCTCTCTCTTTTTCTTAATTTTTCACGGTTTTGTTATGTTTTGTGTGCATGTGGGTTGCTGGGGTGGATGCCGTAACGAGGACCGGTTGTGGGCGACCTCCGGTGACTCACCGGAGTCCAAACCGTCCCGGAGCAACCCCCTCATGGCCCATGCAAAGTCCCTACTAGTGTACACACATTAAGTTGGTTTTATAGGGTTTTTGCCCTCTCGCCGGAAAACGCCCTTATCGGCGACGCCACCACCGGACCACAATGACGGGGACGTTGTTGGGGACCCCACCAAACTCATACATGGGTCCCACAGCCCTGAGAGTGGCCGAAAACAGTTTCATTTCGAGTTAAAGTGTTGTTATTTCATGTGTTTGGTACTATAAAATGGGGTATGTTTAATAAAAATTCAAAAACCATGATATGGTGAGCAAATGGGGTATGTTTAATAAAAATTGAGGTCCGTTTAGCCGCTTGTTGCAATATATAGTATTGATACTAATAATAATAAGAAGTAATAGCAACTTCCATAAAAACTTTTTTTTGAGTGATTAATTAAATTGTTTTTACAAAGACATACACAGTTAACTTGATTTATCTCTCTTCAAAAAAAAACTTGATTTATAAAATAATAAAATTAATTTTTTATTAATTGTAAAGAGTAATTAATATATTACTTGTGCCAGTTAAGTGTGATGGTGATATCTAGAATGTTAAATATATCTCTTTGTATGAATTACTTCATTAATTTCAAATATGTAGCACTAATATTATTTACTGAAATTAACAACAATCATGTTCAACAAAATTAATTATAAACAAGTCATTGTCGGCCCAAGTAAGATGCTTAAGACTTTTGTTGCACGACTTAATTAATTAGTAGGCCTAATAGGCAAATATATCATAACGTTTCAAGATTTTTGCAAAAATATTCTAACGTTTCAATTTTTACAAAAATATCATAACCTTTTGATTTCTTGTAAGTTGTATCCTCACTTCATATTTTTGTGTAAATTACACTTAAAAATATAAAAAATTATGCACACAATTAAGAATATTATTTCATATAATACAATTTGTATGCAATCTAATTATCATTCATCACTTTAATTATGGTTTAACACATGATAACTACAAGCAAGGATGCAATTTGATTGAAATCAAAAGGTTAGGATATTTTTGTAAAAATTAAAACGTTAGGATATTTTTGCAAAAAACTTTGAAACATTGGGATATATTTGCTTATTAAGCCTAATTAGTATTAGCTAATGTTTTGAGTTACTTCACTATCATATATATATATATATATGTCATAATTACTAGTATTTTTAAATTCTGATCATATATTATCATATGCTGCCGCCATACCAAGCTCAATTAGAAATGCTTTTAGAATGTAGAAATTAAGGATTCTCTAACTGCATCAAGTCTGTTTGTGATGTGGTTAAGTTAAAGACAACATCCGTACTACTAATTGCATAAGATCATCCTATTCTTGTTTGAACTTAAAATTAATCACTTTTAATTGACCGAGCTAGCTAGGATTGATGGTCATATGATAACAACAACAACAACAAACCCTTCATTCCAAATTAATTAATTAGTTGGCTAGCTCGATTCAGTGCAATGGATGGTGTGCTTCCTAATTTTTTAAAAGGAACTGTTAGAGTAACCTACTTTGGCACCAACTTTAGACACCGACCCATCTCGAGGTGAAATGCATGGCATCTGATCGAGTCGGCAACCTGATTGAGTTTCTTTTGCACTTCATAATCTCCTTCTAATCAATGTGTCATAAGTTGGAATTACAAGGCCCGCACAGGAAGAAGGCTACTAGGGCTTTGGGAGAAAGGAATCA
This sequence comes from Stephania japonica, assembly GCA_039657345.1. Classification (NCBI taxonomy): domain Eukaryota; kingdom Viridiplantae; phylum Streptophyta; class Magnoliopsida; order Ranunculales; family Menispermaceae; genus Stephania; species Stephania japonica. The sequence goes on from CM077557.1 coordinate 73,740,212, forward strand.
AGAGTGAGGAAGTTAATGCATGTGTGGAGCGGCACCATGAGTTCCTCCAAACTCTTCAGTACTATAGATAGAGTACTCATCATGCATGAAATACATTACTAGGGAGTACTGAACTGAATGGAGGAACTCTAGGAAACACTCAACAAGTATAAAATGATAGAAAAAAGCTCCCATTGCTTGAACTGCTCAATTACACATAAATAGTCATGATATGAATTGACTTATATATCCTTATATTAACCCCAATAAAAGAGTCTTAGAATTTTGAGCTCAATATCTCAAAATAGGTGTTATTTTATTTAGAAAAAATAAATTAAATGCTCACGTTTCCTCTTCACCATCGGTTTTGTTTGTCAAAATAGGTATAATTCTCAACGAATCGATTCCACTCCTCCCGAGAATGTTTGGACAGTTTGTCCATCGATTCCTCAATTCCCCTCTCTCCTACACTTTTTGCTAATAATGTTATCACGTCTTTTGCTCTCCCCATATTGATACTCTCTCCAGTTTACTTGACGATTTATTTCCTCTCTCTTCTCTTTCATGCTTCTCCCTTGCGACTCTGTTTTGCAACTCGTTGTTAACTCTCTCCAAAACTGAAATCGCTCTCTCTTCAGGTGTCTTGTCTCACTAATTGTTGCTTGTTCTCTCCCACACATACAACGAATCGGTCTCTCTCTCTCTATGTGTGTGTTTTTCTCCACTTTATCTCTCTCGTCGTCGTCGATTTTTCTGATTTCAGCTCTTGCAACCATAATCTAAGATTGATCTATCCACTTTCTAATTTTAATTAAAAATGTAAATTAGTTTCAACTTCTCCTTCTTCTTTGTGGTATATCAGGTGAAACTTCTCTTATCCCTCAGCCAAAGCTGTCGCCAATCCCTCTAAACACGGGCATCCCTCTGGTACAGTACTCCCCACTCACTTGCACTTTACTTTTTCTTCTTTTTCTAGAAGTTTTTAATTTGTGTAATTTGTTTATCCTTTTTCATACAGTTTTTTGGTGATCATGATGATTTCTATTGCACATCTCGTGAGTTCAGATGTAGATGTGTTTAAATATTTTAAAGGTCTATCCGCTTGAATATGGAATGTTTTTGGGAACTAAGATCACCAAGGTTTTCAAGTTAATTTTAATAGGGAAGCAAGTAGAATGTTTTATATTGTTTTGTTGATTCAGTGATTATACTAATTTATTGATTTGATAATTTTATTTGTGGTGCGATTGGATGAGTTTTTATTACTCAAAACATAAATTTAGTTGTATTTTTCATTCTGCAACTTCCATGAATGATATTCCCTTCTTCATGTTATCTTAGTACTTGATAGTGTGGTGAAAGCTCATCCAAGTGTCTCTCTAATTAAATACAAGGACTGGCACTGCTTTGATATTCTTCTTCTTTGAAAATTTTGTAAGTTACTCACAACTATATTTAGAATCATAAACTTTTTAAACCATATCATGAATGTAATGGCCTTATACAAATTTTTTGTGGATTTCATTATAATTGGTAACTATAGAAATCAATGGGCTCGGAGAGTGTTGTGCCACACATGCGCATTGCACATGTGGGTATACAAATGGGGTTGGAGCCCATCTTGCACAAAGCCAATTGGTTTGTGCTAAGATCCAATCTACACTGCTTATATACAACACCAACTCTTATTATATTTTCAATGCGGGATTACATATTCTAACACTCCCCCTCAAGTGCAACTAGACTTGAACTAGTTGTCACTTGCCAAACGAATACCTACTCTTTAGAGGTCCGTAAATAAGTCTAGGCCTCTTTTTATAGGCTCTAGGTCCACAAACGGGTCTAGACTTCACCACTAGCCTAATCAAGTCTTCAAATACGAGTCCACGATCGTTCCGCTCTGATAACATAATAAATTCTCACGGCCGCGTCACACACGCGTGCGCGAGCCTGTGGATCTACTCCGCTAGACCCGATATTGTCCCCAACTTAACCACCTTTCAAATTTAGACGCGGGTTTTATTTAAAAAGGTCTCGGTGCTAGTTGGGAAGAGTTAATCAATTATGTACTTCATTTTTTCAATGTAGGACTAACTTTCGGTCCACACATCTTTAACACTCCCCTATGAATTGAAAGTCACATGATCTACGGGTTCTTTTTTTTTCTCCCAAGTCACATGATCTAGGGACAGTATCGGTGCTAGCGGAGGAGATCCACAGACTCGCGCACCCTTCTGAGGCGCAGCCGTGAGAAATTTAACATGTTATCAGAGCCCATGGTTCGTGATAGTTTCAAAATATAATAAGTTTATTGTATGTTTTCGAATGTACCGTATGGTGCCCTATTTATAGAATGGTACATAACTAATTTACACAATCATTTGAGGCGTTATACAATCTGTGTAGACATTACACAATCAGTGTAGATGTTACAGAATATTAGTTTCCTAACGTCCCCCCTCAAACTCAAGATGGATTCATAGAAATCAACTTGAGTGTGTCGACTAAGACATAAAAACGACCCGGAAGATGAGCTTTAGTGAAGATATCAACCGTCTTATTGGAGGTTAAAATAGAATAAAGCTGAAGAGTGCCCCGAACCAGATGTTGACGGATGAAATGACAATCATTCTTAATATGTTTTATCTCATGAAAAACATCATTGTGTGCAATTTGGATTGCACTTTGATTGTCACAATGCATAATGGTAGAAAAAATATGTGTAACCCCTATATTTTCAAGTAACCATCGAAGCCAAAGTAATTCAGTGGTAGCATCAGCAAGAGCCCGATACTCAGATTCTGTGCTAGAGCAAGATGTTACTGTTTATTTCTTGGTGTGCCAGGATATTAACGAGTTGCCCAAGAAGAAACAATAACTAGTAGTAGAACGCCAGTCGGTAGGATCACCAACCCAATCTTTCACATATCGAAGGATACGGAGAACAACAGTGAAATGAGCAGTACGGGGGCTGACATGAGAACTTGGATGAGATGAAGGTGGTATTTGCTAATCTCAGCTTGTTGCAACTGGTTCCAGATTGGTTGAATGAGTGCTAAGAAATCATTGATGGAGTGACCAGCTTCTTGTTTCAAACTATTCAGAGAACAATTGATAATGTTGTGCCAAACCAGAAGTTTTGTATCTAATAGACAGAAAACTTCAAATTTCTTTGGCCGTTCCAAAACCAACAAACTGAATATGAATAGGAGTAGATGTGTTATAAAACTAGGTGATGATCTGATGATTCTTACTATCCCAGTCATCAAGTTGGTCAAGAAATTCAACTTGTGTTTCTGTGGTGTCCTTTTCTAGTTTGGGTTTATCTCCCGTTACGATTCGCCAAAGTTTTCAACCAATCAGAAAACTTGTAATCCGTTGAAACTAAAGTGTATAGTTTGAACCATCAAGAATCATGGAGATGGGTTGCGAAACAATACATGTTAGGCAACGACTGGTGCAGTGACGTGACTTGACGTCTTGGATGGAGTGGCAGTAGGCGAACAGGTTGTGTCTCGCACAACTAGAGAGGACAGAGTTGTGTCTCGTACAACCAGAATACAGAGTTATGTATCGCACAACCTGAATACAGAGTTATGTCTTGCATAACCAGAGGGGACAGAGTTGTGTCTCGCACAACTAGAATACATAGTTGTGTCTCGCACAAGAAAAGAAAGAAAGATGATTCAACATAGTAAGGTATTGGATAACTAAACAACAACCTTTTCTCCAACACAAAAATTTGAGTTTCTGCTATATAAATGCATTAACTCCACGAACCAAGCCCAAGCATGCATAAGAAAAGATTGAAAGAAATGCCTAGATCATAAGATTGATGAAGGCATCTGCTAAGAAAGACCTAATCTCAGTAGTCAAATGGCGGTAAGCACAAAAATAAGAATAAAGGAAACGGACAGGAACAAGATGGTCACACAAGATCGAAAGAGCTTACTGACAAAACACAAAAGAGATGGTTAATGCACCACATAAAACACAAAACAAAAACACAATAGGGATCGGATCAATCTCTAACAAATCAATCTCTAACAAAACGTAAAACATAATACACAAAAGTGATAGACCCTCACACATAAGATAGAGGCGAAAAGGCAACGAAACAAAATTGACAAAAGCACAGAAGCAAGAACGAGCAGCAACGAAAGGAAATACCATGAATCGGAGAGAAAAAACAATAGAAACACAAAAGAATGAGATCAAACAACAAAACGGAGTCGAGGGAGTCGACCAAAAGAGAAGAGAAATAAGAGATTACCCATAATTGAACAATGGCTAATACCATAATAGTTTCAGAATAGAATAAGTTTATTGTATGTTTTCAAATGTACAGTATGGTGCCCTATTTATACAATGGTACATAACTAATTTATACAATCAGTGGAGGGGTTACACAATTAGTGTAGACGTTACACAATCAGTGAAGGCGTTACACAATCAGTGTAGACGTTATAGAATATTAGTTTCCTAACAGTTCGAATGAGACTGGGGAGAAAAAAATCCATAGTAATGAGGCATTTTTAGATAAAACCTCACACCTAGAGTTGAAAGGTGGTTAAGTCGGGGGACAATATCGGTGCTAGAGGAGGAGATCCATAGGCTCGCGCACCTTGTGCAGTGCAGCCGTGAGAAATTTAACAGTAACGCATTCGCAGTGGCCAATTCTCTTCATTTACCTTTTCTTAACAAAACTGATAATTTGTTTAAGGCATGAAAAAGCACTTGTTGCCGACCATTGTGGATGATCTGGTCTAAAACAGATAGACTTATTGACCGCCTAACTAATGAGCCTATCAATGAGTATGTTCGAGGGCCAACATTGTTGCTTTCGACAAAATCTAACAGGAGCACAACTTTCCGATAATGTCTTATTTTATTTATCCTCCTAAAAATCATTGTAGACTTGTAGGGCACTACATGATCATTAAGTTCTTCATGCTAAACCCTTTAAATTTACTTTTTGAATTTACATAGTTGAGATATGTCTTAAACGATAGATACTCAATTCTCATGTGAGTTTTCTAGCACATGAGATAAGCATTCACATTTTTTTGAGATAGTATATAGTTTCTTTGTTGCCCATATTCTCAAAGTGTGTGTGTGTGTATGTGCGCGCACTTTTTTTCTCCTCAGTTCTTAAGAGAGTTAGATATGAAAAACTTTGGATTGCCCCATTGAATTGAGCCAATACTTCATATCTCATTTGTAGTTCACAAGAATTTTTTAATTGACTAGCTTTTAAGAAGAACTAGCTTTTATTCCATTAACTCATTCAAGTTGTACACTGATGCTTTAAGTCTCTCATTTCTGGCATTTGCTTTTCATGATTCAAACTGCAACTGATGATCTCTGCAGATACCATATATATATATATATATATATATATATATATATATATATATATATATATATATATATATATATATATATATATATATATATATATATATATATGTATGTGCATGTTATGATATATGTATGTGCACTTCTTAGACCCTAAAAACCTTAGCCCAAGCCCAGCTCAACCCACCATATATATGCGGGCCACACATAGGCCCAACCCCAACCCATGTCAAAAATACAAAGCCCAAGCCCAACCCCACCCACAAGCCCATATATAAATATTAAAAATATAAAAATAAATTATTTATATTCAATGAATAAAGTTTTATAGATTTTTTTCAATAACTTTTGTGTTTCTATGTATATATTATATATTCTTTTATTATGCATAGGAAAAAAAAGTAGTTCAAATGGTAAGGATCATCTAATGTGACCATTGTGTCACAAGATCAAATCTCATCTATAACATTATAAGTGGGCTATAACATTAATTATTTTAAAATATTTTAGTCACTAATTTGTATTCGGTCGAGACCTGGGCAGGGCTTGAACTTTTTAAGGTGACCCAAGCTCAGGTCACTTGAAAGCAGGCCTAACTGAGCCTAGACCCGGGCCGGGCTTTTCTTAAAAATGACTATCAAAGTTCAGCAATTTGTTCAAGGGCTTGGGTGGGTACCCAAGCCCATGATCAAATCTAGCACTTATAGTTAATGCAGAGAACTCAAATTGATTTTGTACGATATATATAGATATCCCACTTGTCAATAACTATTCATTTTTCTATTGACATACATAATTGAGTAATTAATTAAGGAAAATGATAATCTAACATACTTTAGGCGCACACTTTATTTTTTAGCTATTTACGGTATTTTATCAGATATGGGGTCCACACATGGGGAGACAAACAAGAGTCATAACTAGCTAAAAAACAAAGTGTACGCTCCAAGTGTGTGTCTAAAATGTGTTAGATTTTTTCATTAATTAATGGTCTTATTACAAATAAGTATATATTTACTTAAATAGTGGACATTCTTTCAGGCCCGAAATTTATAAGATGATTCATATGGGGGTGAAGGTCGAGAAGATCTCCATATTCATCGAACATTACCCTTGAATTCAACTAAAAGGAAACATTATATCCTTGTTTTGTTTTCGTTTTTGTTTTTGTTTTTGTTTTTGTTTTTGTTTTTGTTTTTGTTTTTTTTTTTTTTGTTTTTTGTTTTTTGTTTTTTTTTTTTTTTTGTGACAAAGAGAACATCATCCTTATTAGTCCTAGCTAGCAAAAATGTAAATTTCTTTTCTTTTTCAACGCTTCAAACTATGATATATGCATAAGTAGTAAATCATTAATCTCGATTGAAATGAATGAAACATCACTTGTCAAAAAATAAAGCTTAAGGAAGTCATGTGTTTGACTCTAGCTGAAGTAATTAATTAAAAAAAAAAGTAGTTTATCATTACACCAATGAACATGTTCCCACTACAAAAAGCCTTGGTGATATAATCTATTAGCCAGAGACATGCCCTGAAAAGTTATAATATTAAGATTTCTCAAGAATCAAGATAAAAGAAAGAAAAGGTGCAAGGAAACCACCAATAAATCTCAATCACTTGCGAAAAGGTAATATTTGGGCCTCATTATGGATGTAAAAGCAAACTGGCCCGTAGACCAAATAAGCCCACTATTTTATTCTGCCCATTGAAAGGGTCAATCCAAAGTCAAAAGCCCAACATCTCTACTGGGCCTCCAAAGCAAAGCCCACATGCAGTTAGTCTGAAGTTACAGTTCTGCCCTGCCCTTCTCCCCATCACCAATCAGGCAATCACCATCACCAACGCCGGATTTGCTGACTTATATAATTCCAAGCACATCCTCAGTTGGTATTATTGTATTGGAAAATGATAAAATGATCTACTTTGGGTGTACACTTGGGACGCACATTTTGTCTTTTAGTTTATTTATGGTGTTTTGTTAGATGTGGGCCCACACCTTGGGAGACAAAAAATAGCCATAAATTGCCTAAAAGACAAAATGTGCGCTCCAAAGTGTGGGCTCAAAGTTGTGTAAGATTATCATTTTCCTATTGTATTTGATCGCTCACCATGTCTTCCATTGATCACTTCCTCTTCATCTTCTCCAATTAAGGTGGTTCAGGTTCAGGTATTTCTATGTCTCTTCTCTCATCATCTCAGACGTCTTTTGACCTTATCGTTTGACTCTATTATATAAAGTTTGATCATTACTTGAATAATATCTTTTGTTCAGACTAAGAAAACCCAGTTTCAGTTTTTGGTGGGATTGGTAATGGAGCAGATTAATTCTTTTTGGCTTAGTTTATCTTGAATCAATGAATACCCTTCAATAGGTGATGTGCTAAATCGTATTTCTTCACTGTCTCAACTGTGGCAAAGTATCCCCAACTATGATATGTATGTAATGTATGTATTATGTAAAAAATATTTGAGAAGTAGACCTATACAATCCTTCCCCCATGAACCCTTTTGATTTGGGTGTTTGAATGCACACTGGGAGCTTTTTTTTTTTTTTTTTTGGGATGCCCCTGGGTGTCGAAACTGCCTCTGCCCCATTCTGATTAAAGTTTGACTAGTCCCACAAGGGATGATCGGGAGCACCTTCCTCAACACCCTATAGTAGTCGAAGGACATAATGTAGTTGCTGGGAATCCAACTCGAGGCTATTGCCTCAGTCAATGTCTTAAGCTTGAGTTGCTACCTCAACACACTGCTCAGGTGCCATTGGGAGCCGGTTTGATTCCTATTACCTTTGTTTTGGTTTGCTTTGATCAGGAACTTTTTTCAACATGAGGCGAAAGATTGTTATGGTGTTTGTTTTATGGTATTTGATGTGTCAATTGGGGCTTGAAAGTGCTTCCCATGTTGGGCTATTAACAATTGGATTGAAGAAGAGAGGATTGGGTCTTAGTAGGCTACGTGCTTCGAGGTTCTTGTGGAGGAAGTCTGCAGAGAGATTGTGTGATATCCGGGGTGGTAATGGAGATTCTGGTATTGACGTAATGCCTCTAAAGAACTATTTGGATGCCCAATACTTTGGAGAGATTGGTATTGGAACTCCACCTCAAAATTTTAATGTAATCTTCGACACCGGGAGTTCTAATCTCTGGGTCCCATCGGCAAAATGCTATTTCTCTGTGAGTTGAATTGCATCCATCTTTTTTGTACTCATACAATCAACTGGCAAGTCATGTTTCTAATTGCTAATTGTCGCAGATCGCTTGCTACTTACACCCTAGGTACAAGGCAAGTGAATCCAGCACGAATACTAAGATTGGTAATTTTTTCTCCAGCAGCTCTAATATACTTCTTTTTCTGATCTCAGTTAATTAGGCTTTAAGAGTTAATAGAGGAAGAATGTAACCAAAGTAGCTTTGAGGCTTAATGTAGGAAGCAAGTTAAAACTTCATTAGATTAATGTTCTCCAGGATTCTAATGGAGTTATAATTCAGGCAAATTCTGTAGAATCCCTTACGGTTCTGGATCAATATATGGTTTCCTAAGCAAAGATAATGTGAGAGTTGGGCGTCTCACTGTCAATGACCAAGTAGGCACTCATTGGCTTGCATATTAGTTTTCTGTAGTGATTTCTTTATTGAATGAAATGATGGATGTGTTCATATTGTGTGTCAGGTTTTCATTGAGAGCATATCGGAGGGGAATCTTGCTCTTATCATGGGGAAATTTGATGGAATAATTGGATTGGGGTTCCGAGAAATATCAGTTGGGCGTGCCAAACCTCTATGGTATCAGTTCTTTTGTCAAAATCATGTTTTCATTTCACTGTCAATTACTCCTGGTCTCTGAAATTCTTTTTTTTTAATGTAGTTACAACATGTTTGAGCAACACTTGATAAGCAACAATTTATTTTCTATCTGGCTCAATCGAGATCCGGCAATGGAGGAAGGAGGTGAAATTGTGTTTGGTGGTGTGAATTCAAAGCATTACAAGGGTGAACATACATATCTTTCAGTTAATCGGAAGGGATATTGGCAGGTTAGTGATTGTAATATATTTTTCAGTTCTCAACAGAGATACTGGTCATTGTGATTTTTGTTCTCATTGTTTATGGCATTCTGTTAAAGCAATTTATTTGTGTGAGGAAGTATTTTTTTTTTCTTTCTAATCTGCCTTTTTTCCAGTTTGAAATGGATGACTTTTTGATCGGAAACCGTTCATCAGGTCTGGTGCAAAGCTGCTTTAACTTTATTGAGTAACATTGCATAGAATAATTTCATTTCAAGTGTGAAGGGACTTAGGGACATATGATGTTAGTAAGTTTAGGTCTAATAATATGTAGACATGCAGGAGAAACGTTTCAAATTCCAAAATTCAATTTGGACATGATTTAGATGGATCTTCATATCTATGCCTGGGAATATGGAACTATCCATATTTCCTGAGATCATTTGATCTAGTGAGCTTAATCAACTGTTCAGACTGAATATTCTGTGATTGCAGATTCAATCCGTTTCTCTTTTTCAGCTTTTAATCTTCATTTATTGAGAATTTGAAACTAGTTTATTTTCTTTCCAGGTGTCTGCGATGGTGGTTGTTCCGCAATTGTAGCTTCTGGGATTTCCTCTCTTGCTGGTCCAATTGTAAGTTCTCCTATCTCTTAGCCACTAGTGTACAGCGAGAAAGATAAATTTAATTAAAATTATTGGTTACTTGTTTGAATATATACAATCATTTTAGCTCCTTTAGTTGTCTCCTCCAATTTCAGGCTGTTGTCACTCAAATCAACCATGCTATTGGGGTGGAAGGCATTGTGAGCGCAGAATGTAAGCAAGTTGTTTCTGAATATGCGGACGTGATATGTGACCTTTTGACATCAGGGGTTTGTACTCTTCATGATCTACTTAAAATCTTGTCAAATACATTTCTGACTTATTTGTCATTCTGCAGACACTTCCCGGCAAAGTCTGCTCACATCTTCATCTATGTTGTTCCGTTGGGACCCAGTATGTGTGTTAATGATTTAACTTTCTTGAGTGTTAATTTCCAAATTACTTCCCTTAGCTTAGAATCTGCTCTTATGTCATTGCAGAGCTGAAATCAAGACAGTGGTCGAAATGAATTACAAAGAGAAATCGTGGGACAATAATCTATGTTCCACTTGCAAGATGGTTGTTAGTTGGGTACAAGGGCATCTAAGAGAAAAACTAATTCAGGAAGAAGTGTTCAGTTACGTGAGTGAGGTAATTTATCTTGTAACCATTGATTTCATGTTTGGAAACAATATGTCGAGGCGTGAGACATTTTGAATTGCATTTCAGCTGTGTGAGAGCCTGCCAAGTCCGATGGGGGAACTAGTTGTTGACTGTGACAACATAGCAAGGATGCCGAATGTCTCATTCACGATAGCTAATAAATCTTTTATCCTTACACCAGAGCAGGTACCTTAAATAATTCAGTTTCTTACACAGCATTTCATTGCTAGTCCTTTTCATTCATCTTGTTGGTGATCCGTATATAATAAGCTATACGGCCATCATTGCAATAAGTAATTGGGCATGCATTTTACTGCTCAAATATGTTGGTTCACATGTCTTGCTGTATTTTATAGTCTATCTATGTTGTTTTTTTTCGACTTTGTTTTAGGGAAACACATTGTTTCTCACCTTGTACAAAGTTTTTTGAGCTATGATAAAATAAAGTCTCATTCCTATAAAAAAAAAAAAATTAGTCTATCTACGTTAGACATATGAGCAAGTAGTCAATTTGCTTAGTAATGTGTTTATGCTTTCTTTCAGTACATTCTCAAAGTTAGAGAAGATAATTTCACCAGTTGCTTCAGTGGATTTATTGCAATTGACGTGCCTCCACCTCAAGGTCCACTCTGGTAAGTGATTCCTAAACACGTAAACTTTCTTATGTTTTTCGAGTTTTTAAACCTGAAGGCATTTTCATGCAGACTGATTCGAGTATTAATTAAGCTTTATTAACAAGCTAAAACCTACTCCTTTAACATCCTCAATATACTCAAATTCCTCATCCAATCTGCACACCTAGCAGAAACTACCTTCGAGTCTTCCCTGTGCCTTGATGGTTTTGTGAAATGAAGTACAAGTTTATCATCATATGCGAGTGCGTGACCGTCTTGTATCTACACTTGCAGGGTTCTTGGGGACATGTTCATGGGAGTGTACCATACTGTGTTCGATGTGGGCAATCGACGTATAGGATTTGCAGAGGCAACTTAGCTAGCTATGATGCTACTACACGGAAAGACAGTATCTGTTCACTTGAGTCATGTAAATGGCACCTTGAGCTATCTATTGTTAGATTGAATATACATAGTTTGATTACAGATACGTCGAGGAATTCTCAACTATATATGTATATACACGAATTCCATGCGTCCAATTGTTCAAGTTAGAAAACATGTCGAACACCTCCAACTTCAACACTTTTTTTTATGTTTTGGGTAAGGTCTAAAGTTTTGTCTCGACTAATTTCAGACTTTGAGGTGAGTAGGTCACCAAAGGCAGCAACCTCTACTCAAGACTTTTTATATTTAATATTGAAAAATAATTTGGTGATTCGTTTGAGACATGATGAATAGATACCTGATTATTGGTATTTATTGATTTTTGCATCGATGTTTGTGTGTACACAAATTGATGTGTATTGAATGAACACTAATAATTAGGTGTCTATTTTAATTGCTTAAAAAGTCATGCACCCTAGCATTGTTCTTTAATAAATGTTGGTGTTCAAACTTTTTTAAGTTCGGCTATTTTATAAGAGTTAGTCGGGCGTTCCAAAAGATGACAAGATTTGATTCATTACCTATTAGCCATGAACTACATCTCAATAGCGTACCACCGTACTAAATCAACTGGGGCATTTACAATTTTTTAAAAGCTTCCTTATAAATTGAAGGCTTGAAGTCAAGAACTCTAATTAAGGGACAGACTGCCATTCAATCGAAGCAGTTAGCAATTGTGAGTCAGGCAGGGTAGCTAAAATATTTAGTTACTTGTACAGTTGTATGTGTTGAATTGGCAAGTAACGTGAACCAATGAAGGGTCCACGTTTGGCCGAGTCGATAGAGACGGTCAACAAACTCTCTCTCTCTCTCTCTCTCTCTCTCTCTCTCTCTGTGTGTGTGTGTGTGTGTCTTGGCAAGTAATGTGAATGTGATCCGTGGAATCACGCCACTGCCCGAACCCTCCGCACCTAAAACCTAACCGGATCGAACCCAAATCCCTTTGTCATCTCCCACTCCTCTCTACGCCTCGCATTCTCACGCGCACGCCGTGTCACCTCCTCACCCAATTCACACACACAACAACACAACATCATGTCTTTCGATGAAGAGCACATGATACAACAACAACAACAACAACAACATCAACATCGAGAGGGGGAAGTGGTGGTAGGCCCAGACGAAGATGTGGTGTTCTCAGCGCCTCCGACCGCCGTGGTCCTGGGCTGTGCCGCGGTGGACGACTCTCGACGCCTCTTCCAGAGGCTGTGGACGGATGAGGACGAGATCAAGCTCTTGCAAGGCTTCCTCGACCACAACAACAAGCACAACGGGCATAACTCCTCCTCGTCGTCGTCGTCTTCTTCTACGTCGTATCACCACGACACGGCGCTGTTCTACGAGCAGATCAAGGACAGTTTCCAATTAGGGTTCAACAAGAACCAGCTCGTCGAGAAGCTGAGGCGTTTGAAGAAGAAGTACCGCACTGCCGTCGCCCGGATCTCCTCCTCCTCCTCCTCCTCCTCCTCCTCCTCCTCCTCCTCCTCGTCGTCTGGGAATGGGAAGTACTTCTTCTTTAAGACCCCCCACGATCAGGCCTCCTTCGAGATCTCTAGGAAGATCTGGGGTTCTGAGGCCCCTGCCCCTGCCCCTGCCCCTGCCGATGATCTCAAAAAACCCGACTTGGTCGAGCCCAAGTTGGCGACTTTAAGCGATAGAGATGAAGGTGACAAGGTTCTGGATCATGGGAGTTGGATGAATCACAAGAGATCGAGGCCGACGACTCTGGTGCCCCTAATAATGGGGGGGTTGAGGAATTGTTGAAGGAGTTGATGATGGGGTGTTGTAATACTTCTTCTTCTTCTTCTTCTTCTTCTTCTTCTTCTTCTTCTTCAGGGGAGTTGGGGTTTTTGGGGTTGTTCAATTTCAATCCATTGGGGTTCAATTTGTTCACTAATGGAGGAGATGTGGTGGTGGTGGAGGACAAGTGGAGGAAGCAGAGGGTTTTGGAGCTGGAGACTTACTCAAAAAGAGTGGAGTTGGTGCAAGAGCAGGTGAAGTTGGCATTGGAGGAGTTGAGGTCGTCCATCAATCCATCTCTATGATCACCCCCTAACTTACTGCTACTTCTTCTTCTTTCTTCTTCTTCTTCTTCTTCTTATGTCACTGTTGTTTATGTTCTTGGACTGATATGTACATTCTTCTAGTTCTTCATACTCAAATTAACAACTACTCCTTTGATTAGTGTTGTTTCATGAAGAATAACTGCTTTAATTGTTTTCTGTCTTCTCATAAGTCATTGATATAATTTATACAACTATGTCTCGTGTTTGATCCTTCTTGATGATGATGCCAAAAACAAATTACGATGCATTAATTAGGCATCTTGATGACCAGCATAATTGTATTTTGTTGTGGTTTGGAGAGATTACATTGTTTCATTCCATTCCATTGAAATTGTTTAACCATTGGAGCATTTGGAACCGAAACTTATATTACCACCTGATCTTGGCTTCCACGCCAACGTGTATATATATATATATATAGTAGCTCTGTTTTGGAAGCTTGGCGACATTGGACACCAATGGAAACCTTTATAAGAGCAACACAACATCACTGTGACAAAACTAGTTAGTCGGGAATTCAATCCACCTAAATCAATTAATTAGTAACAAATAAATTGTAGTATTTAATAATCTTGTTGATTGGTTCATTGGATTTGACAACATGGGAAATTGGGAATTTCATATGTTTTCAGCACAACAATGATTATCTGTCATTCTATCTTCCATCTCATCTTGAAGGTCCTACAAACAAATTAAATTAAGCATGCTTTACACATCAACAAATCAAATAATTATATAATCCTTGTATTACATGTGTGTTTACAGTATATATGTATTCCCGGGCAGATTATGTATGTCACTGCTATATGCATCTCATCAAAGCAACCTTGATATAACATTATGCATGGTTGTTCTATATATATTTAATGGAATTGACATGCACTTGTATCACTGGCATTCTCACATTTTAGTAGGAAAGGAGAATGTGGGAAGTGGAGCAGCAGTACTAGTACCAGATGCAGTACTACTACTACTACTACTACTGTTACCATGAATCCTCATCATCACTTCATTATTAATAATATTGCCAACCTGATCATTTGATGCTCCATTGTTAATAATGGATGAAATTGTGGATGCTAATGTTGCGGTCAGATCAGGGTCTGAAGCAAGTGCGGACGAGATGGTCTCAACCATTGAGGATGACGACAGTGGCAAAGATGCCGTCGATAAAAACTGTCGATGCCCTTGCATAGGCAACTTATAATTATAATGATGAGGAGAATAAGGAGGATTAGTAGTAGTACTACTTCTGTGCATGTTGTTCATCATGAGCTGCATTAGAGGTAGTCCATGCAAGGGGTGTTGATGGAAGGGGAAGATTGAAGGCGTCGAAGGAATTAGATGATGGTGGTTTGGAAGAGAAGGATGGAATTGAAGGGTAGTTGATGATGGATGATTAGTAGTGGTGAAGTCGAGTGTGATGGTTGGAAATGGAGCTGAAGCAGAGAGGGTGGCGATGGAGGAAGCATAGGCCGCCCATGGCACTGACGTCGATGAGAACAAGCTGCTGCTAGATGATGGGTGAGTTTGTTTGGTTGAGCCTGAGAGGAGCATGTTTGCTGCTGCTGAGGTTGTGTTGGCCATCGCGGTGGCCGCCGGAGGGAGAGGATGGTTGTGGTTTCCTTCGTAAGTTGTTATCAGAATGGTTTTGTCCTCCGCACATCTCTGCACCTGCACTTGCATAAATTAGCTTCCAATCAACAAGTTTATTTCATTAATGCCTAGCTGCTTGTTTGGTGGTATATACAAGTATACATGTTAATTATTTGCCATTCATCAGTACTAATTGAACATTCATATATGCATTGACACTAATATATATTAATTATTAATTAATTATATATGTATATACCTGCTTTCGAACTGGGCATCCAATGGCCATAGTGCAGCGATAGTATGCACGAGGACAAGGATTCCCCTTTGCCATCTTTTGACCGTACTTTCTCCACTGACATCCATCGCTTATCTGTTCATCATCAATGCAAACAATTGAAATCTCTTTTTTTTTTTTCAGCCCCTCCCTCTACTTAGACATGACTGTTTTCACAACAGTAGTACAACCCACCCCATATGAACCAAAGGAACCAAACATATATATTTGAATTATGATAGTAAGATTTGATTTTATCGATTACAGATGGGCCCGGGGTCACTTGTATTAGTGGTTGTCCGAGTCTCAATTAATTAATAGAGGCATGCACATGCATGATGCATTATTTCTCTATATTTGGCATCAATGTGACTCTGTGGTACTGATCACATATATATGGACGATGGATCTTTATGCCTAGAGTGCATTCCTGCATGCATGTAATTATTTGTCTTTCTATTCATGTAATTCTAACAAAGTAATTATCGACGTACCAGAGGAGCGTCGGATCGTGCTCGAATGGAGACCCTAGCCTTTCGACATGGGACTTGCTGTTCATGCTGCTCAGCTACTGTACTTGGACCAGCTTCTTCGAATTCTTTAGTTGTTTCCTCCTCTTTGTTATGTGTTGTTGGCTTGCGACTTCTGCTACTACTGTCAAGGATGGACGATTGACTTTGTCGAGGATGAATAATATCGCGTCCATGATCTCGACCAGAGCATTGAACATGATGATCATCATATGGTTGCTTCCTTCTCCCTTCGTTAGCTTCTTTCACGTCTTCGTGAATATCAGTTGGATCATTGTTCATGTCTAACAATACAGCTGATGATGGCATGAATGGTCTAGCGGTAGAAATTGGCGTTCCACTTCTTTCTTTGTTCACCTAATTAAACATCCAAACTGCGTTTTATTAATTCACTGATTTTCATCATCACAAAAATTTAATTAATTACCTCGTTAAACCTCGTTAATTAGGTCCCCCTCTCTCTCTCTCTCTCTCTCTCTCTCTCTATATATATATATATATATATATATGGTAGTATATGGAAAATTCTACAATGAAGACCAAATATATATCTATGCCATAGAAATCTCTCAAAATATGTTGTGTATTAAATACTTTGTGCATTTATGTCCCTTTAATTAATGTGTTAGATTTAAATCCAATGGTTCTAAATATTGTACCCATGGCATGGTATATATTTGGTTCTCATGGTAGAAGTACCCTATATATATATAACTTTGCTTCATTTTACTAACTTCATAAAAGTTTTCTTTCGTAAACTACCTATTGAGAAGTTCTTTCATAAATTACCTATTGGTTCATTTTTTTGAGGGAAAAAGTTCTTAATCATAAACTACCTATTGAGGAATAGGAAAAACCATTCAAAGTTGTGAAAATGAATCATGACTTGTATTTCATCAAGTAGGATGCAGATCTTATAGAATGGGTGTTTATCCAAATCTTTCATCCATTCAAGAGGTATCAGGCAAGGAAATTCACTTTCTTCATACCTCTTTGTTTTATGTATGGAGGTTTTGCGTAGGGCATTCAGAGAGTAGTAGACGATGGCCATTAGCGAGGCATTTGTATGGGAAGATTGGGCCAATACTATCTCATCTTTTCTTCGCAAATGACATGTTCCTCTTTGCGGAGGCCACCCTAACTCGAGTTGGTGTCATAAGAAGAATTCTGCAGGCTTTCGGATCAAACTCAAGCCAGAGAGTTAATCACTGAAAGACCAAGATATATTTCTCAAAGAATGTATCAGACAACAAAAGGAGATCAGTGAAGGATTCGGTTTCGGAATGACAAATAACCTTAGCAAATACCTTGGCTCCCCATTGTTATATGATAGAGTATGCAAAGACACTTACAAGGAAATAATTGAAAATGTGTGAAACAAACTATCGAGTTGGAAGGTGAAACAGTTACCGTTGGTGGGGAGATTAACTCTGGCGAAGGCATGTCTACAAGTGATACCAAGCTTTCTTATGCAATCAACTCTCTTGCCACACACATATGTGATGAGATTGATAAATTGGTTAGGGTGTTTCTTTGGTGATCTTCGATTGAAAAAAAGAAAATGCATCTCGTCAATTGGGATACTTTGTGCTCAGCCAAGAACAGAGGAGGACTGGGACTACGAAGGCTCAAGATCAAAATCAGGCGTTCATACTTAAAATTATGTTGAGAATTTTACACTAAGGAGGAACGTCTTTGGGTCCGAGTCCTAAAAGGAAAATATTGTAGAGGGGAGCAAAGGGAACCAAATGCTTTGAAGACTTGATATTCAAATCAGGACTCACGTGGAGCCTAGGGGGTGGAAATGATGTTTTGTTCTAGAAGGATAAGTGGGTGGAGAATTTGGTAGAACTCTCGCATTATGCCATCAATAACCTTGAGGAATCCGATTAGACGGAGTATGTGTCTAGCTTCATTACGAGTTCGGGGACCTGAGAATTTCTAAATTACATTGGTATTTGCCATTGGAGGTATGTGAAAAGATCAGAGCTATCCATTCCCTAATCGGTAGAGGGGATCGAATAGGATCAGTTGAATGTATGATAAGAAGGGTATTTTTACAGTTACAAAAGCATGTCTTAGTCACGGAGACGCACTACCAATTATCTATCGAGACATTGGGATTTCATCTAGAAGTGGAGTGACCCTCAGTGGATTCGTACCTTCCTATAGTTTGCTCTACACAATCGATTGCCTACGAATATTTTATGTTGTAAGAGGAATATAAGAGAGAATGAGATTTGTGATCGACATCGTGAAGATGACGAATCCACCTTACGTGTTTTAAGGGGTTGTCAACTAGCTCGCCAAGTTTGAAAATTCCTACCCCAAATAATATCATCTCCACTCTTCTATACATCAACATTGGTAGATTGGCTAGTGTAGAATCTCAGTAAAAAAAAACCATCGCAAGAAGGTAATGTTTGGTGTCTCCTATTAGAAGTTGTAGTATTGGAGAAATAATACTATGTTTAGGAATCGATCAGATACAGGATATGAGGTCAGGCGATTCAATATTTACAGAACTAATGAAATCCTTCGTTCGGAAGGTTTGTGGTCGACCTCAAACCAGGCTCTAACAAGAAGAAAGCATTGTCATTGGATAGCACCGGAGGAGGGGTGGTTAAAAATAAATTGTGATGGGACAATATGAGGGAAAATGAGGAAGCCACACAACATTTCAAGAAAAATTGAGTCGATATTCACCTCTTTACGTACGTCGAACTATGAGGAGTTAAATATGACTTACAACTGGTGTGGGATAAAGGATGTAGAAAACTCGTTGTAGAGCTAGACTCGCAGGAAATAATTGATCTTATTTTGGACTCATCACAGAGCCAATTTTGAGGTCTATTGATTCATGATTGATATTCTAAGAGAGACGGACAAGGAGTAGAGTATAGTTTTCAGCCACACATTTAGAGAAAATAATGTTTGTGCAGACCACATGGACAAGAAAGATTTTTAGTGTGATGTTGATTTTAAGATTTGGAAACATCTTCTCAATCAAATTTTCATATTGCTAGAGTAGGGTATCCTACAATTACAGATATAACTAACCTAGACCAAATTTTGTCTTTGCAAATTAAAAAAAAAAAGAAGTTTTCTTTCTGGGAAGTTAACCACTAAGGAAGTTGTACTTTTCACGTTTATTTCAACTTTAAACTTCCTACGGAAGTTCGACATTTTAAAAACAATAAAATAATATAATTGACATAAATGCTCTTTACACTGTTTTTCATGGAGAGAGAAGGTGGAGAGAGCATTAAATGAGGGTAAAATTGTTCATTCCCCTTGGAAGATAACTCACCCACCCCCCTAAATGAGTTATTTTCCCTTATGTGGGGGAAGTTATGAGCTTAAACTTCTAAGGAAGTTTGTGAAAATGTCTAACCAAATAAGGTGAGTTGGAACTTCCCTGAAAGTTATCTTACTTCCTTCAACTTCCCCCTGAATCAAATGAGGCCATATATATAGGAAAATGCTATAATGACACCCCAAAGTCACACCCTATGATGTGACACGTGGGTCAAATTTTTAGAAGCCATCCGTACACACCTATGTATACATATTCGCGTGTTATGCACCGGAATCTACGTGTCTAACACCTATTTTACGTGAGGCCCAGACGAGGGTATGATTTTGAGGTGTCATTCTAGCATCTTATATATATTTTTATTTGTTTATTTTGCAAGATATTTTGGAATAAATAATTGTATATGTGTACTACTAACCCACCAACTATATATTACAGCTAGATCTAAATTTAGTTAATTAAGGCATGTAATTAATTAAAGATTAACGAATCAAGTAATTAATTAATTAGGTATACAACCTTCTTTCATTAGTGCAATCAAGCCTCTTCAAATTATCTGATCTCTTTAACCAAAAAAAAAAAAAAAAAAATTTACCTGATCTTTGGTGTTGTGGTGCACCGTTTCTTGTTGCATAGCTAGGAGTATCTGAGATTGGAGCCCGGTGTAATTCTTTGTTATCTGATCCAACATGCTCCTCAGTTTTTTATTCTCCGCGTGCACACAATCCAGCTTTAATCGGAGTGTGGTCAACTGTATATATATGTGCCCCCAATTAGTATTGTACATAAATGTAATGAAATTCAAACGAAAATCAAACTATTAACTCACTTGATTCATGTGTTTCTCTTGGGATGCAGATCCATCGCTCCCACAATATTCAAACGTGCGAAGGTGTAATCCAGTCTGCGCACCATATACATATATATTAAAATTTCTCAATAGCTAGGCCAAAATATTAAATCAAAAATTGTGGCAGCTGACAGATATGAAACTAATTAATAACTTACATTCAAGCCAAGCTCGACCTGATTATTATTTAGTGTTGACCCTGCATCTTCTACATGATCATGATCATCATGACTTTCTTCCATGTCCATGGATCGACCACTTTGATCGGCCTCACCATCAGTGCAATTTCTCGCGAAGAAATCCACCTCTTCGATCGCCATGAGCACCCCTAGCTAGTACTGGCTTAATAATTAATTTTGATCATCCAATTTTTGAACCTTCGACCTGATATCTTGAACCATTACAAATTAATATACTTATATCGATCTATAGTGATGATCTTGATCTGGTGTTCACAAAAAGTGAACTACATATCACATATGTCTAATTAATTAAATCTAGCTAGAAAGCATACGTATTAATGAATTCTAGTTGAAGATATATAGCCAAGCCAGCTGGGGAGATGGAATTTGAAGTCTTAATGAATTTGATGGCATATATACTAGCTAGTATAAGACGCTTGGAGAATAGAAAAAATGGAAGCGAAGACCAGCCGTTATTTTCGTGCGGAAAACTGATGTCAGGATGACGTAAGGTGACCGCAGTGGTGGCCAAGTTTGTAGTAGTTAGAGTGGCCAAAGTGACGGGTAGGGTTACAATTAAAGATTGAAAGAGAGTTTGATTGAATTACCTAATCCCACTGACTTTGCTACGTTTATTCGACTAGTCCACATCCTCAACTCTACAACTCATTTGTATTAATCAACTGATTAATTAACTTAGTTAACACTAATTTTTAGACTAATCCACACTCAGGCTTGAGTAAGACCAGTATACATGCAGGTGATAGTAAAGTTCTGCGCAGAGGTGTTCAAAGCCACTATATATATATATATTTTTTTAATTCATGTTTCATTCTAACCAAATGAATGAGCACTACTGCACATTTGATTATTGATGTGGATGGGTCCGGCTTGTGCTTGCTTTCGGGTCCTAGACTTCTACATCTTAGATTATGATCTCTTAAGGAGTTTGGACACCAGCCCGCATTCTTGTAGCTACGGAGAAAGCTAGAAGGTTGGAAAGCATTAGGCTTCATGTTCGCTACGGCCTTTTTTTGATATTAGTGATGGGTGATATTGGACATCTCAGACATAGAACAGGAGGTTGGGGGATAACCGTTTTTGTTTTTGTGTGTACATAGCATTCTTTATCATTCTTTTGTATATATGATTGTATCCACTTTTGTCTATAATACAACTTTCCAAAGCTAGCCTCCCCCATCTCAAAAAAATAATAAAACACACACACACACACTCATATATATATATATATATATATATATAAAAATTCTTCAATGGAGATCAAATATATACTCATGCCATGAGAACCCTCAAAATATTTTTATGCATTTATGCCATCTCGATTAATGTGTTAAATTTAAATTCAATGATTCTAAATAATGTACCTATAATATGAATATATATTTGGTTCCTATAATAAAAATACCTATATATATACACATGATTGAAACTCGAGATTACTAATTATATAAGACCTTCTATTATATTTTATATAATGCTAGTCTCTCTTTTTTTAACACACACAGACACCACATATATATGACCATGTTTGGTCAAAATTAATTGTCCTCAGATACGTACATGTAAGCTGGTAGAGATGACATGTGGTTCATGTTGAAAGTGCAAGTATATAATACCATTTACACTCTAATAATACCATTTACACTCTATGTATGTGCTTTAATTTAGGCCTTGATATGGGTCATGTCCTTTAAAGTATTTTTTTTTTTTTAATTAACTACGGTGGGAGTCGAAATCGCGACCTTACTAAATTTTATCTTTTAGCGAATGATATATCTCATCCATCTCACAATAAATTCTTTAGCGTCCTTTAAAGTTGTATAAGGTCTCTTTAACTTTACTCAAGATTTATTTATAGTTTTTTTTGTTGATACATACATTAATTATAATAGTTCAAATTTTCACTTAACAAAAATTAATACAGTTAAAATTAAAGCTAGAAAGAAAAAAAGGTTGATGAATATTTTGATTTGGTAGCGCATGATCAATACAATATAACAGTCCATTGTAACATATTTCAAGCCGCCTCTCCTCCTCACCAAAACTCTAAAATTCTTTTTTTTTATTCACTTTTATAATTTTTGTTCTTGAACCACCGCCGATCCTCTCAACGATTAGCGGTGGTTCCAATCAAATCTCTTTTGCTCTTTGTTCATTCAATAAACAACATATCTAATCAGATTTGTGAAGATTGGTTCATCATTGTTGCGTTGCATCTTCATCAACGGTGTTGCGTGAATTTGTGCGACGCACTAGATTGATTTGTCTTTAATTTTTACTTTATAGTTAGTTTTCTTTCCTAGTTGGAAGTCTTTGATTTGTCTTTTCCTTGTTGGGAAGTTTTAGGTCTTATCCTTATTGAGAAGTTTTGTTATTCATTTTGTGGTTCTAGTACTTTGTGTGTTGTTATAAGTTTCAACATTGTAGAGAGCAAGTCCCGATTGTCAAACTGTTTCAATTTCGAAAAAAAGTCAAATTAATGACAATTTATTTGCACAAATAGAATTAGCGAATCAATATACTTGATTCTATATCTGGATCTGTATTGAGCCATGAATAATTAATAAAATTTTAATTTCTCTTAAAAAAACAGCCAATTGTAACATCACTTATTAGAAATGATTCTCATCAATCCCACAGTTTTGTTTTGTTTTAAATCAAACTTATATATACTATAAAAAACAATGATATATGATCATCAGCCGCGCTCTTCTTCTAGTGAGTGTTAAACCTTTTAATTAATTAAAATCTAGACTTCACTTATCAAGTAACCACTTGGGTAGCTTAATAGTTTGGTATGAAATTTGAAAGTAAGAGGTCATGAGTTCGAATCTTGGTGGGAGCGAGCAAAAGTTGTTTCTTTCCTATAAAAAAAGACTTCATTTATCAAGTGACATATATATAATTATATAGGAAAATGATAATCTAACACACTTTGGACACAATTTTTTTCTCTTTTGATTTCCTTTGTGATTCCTGTGAGAACCACCGTCGATCTTTATTTGATCGGCAGTGTCGTGGTGGTTCCAGTAAAAGTGTTTACTGTATGCATTTTCTTTAATAAAAACATTGATCTACTTAAATCTGAGAGTTTTAATCCTGCAACAACTATCGAATTCATCATTGGCGCCACCGCTTGCTCTCCTTCTATGTTTGCATCTATCATCATTCAAGTTTATATGCGTAGATCTGCGCTTATAGTTGTTGGTTTGATAGTTTTAGGGTCAGGCTATTCGGACCCCACTTTTTACTCTTTATACCATGTTTTTAAATTTTTTTAACCCCCTTGTAAAATGTCTTTAATGCCCCATATATAAAGATGCTACTCCCCATACACCCACTACTCCCACGAAAAATTTTTGAACCAAGAGCACTCCATGGAAAACCTACGAACTCCACCCCCCACTCGACATCCAATAGACTAAATAAGTGTGAACCACACAAAATAAACTCGATAAATTCGTTATCTAATCGATTCTCTTTCATTTGGGTTTTTTTTACCATTTGGTGATTATTTGACTGTTCTAGGGTTATTGAATTTTTTTATTCTTAGGACTTTAAATTTGGCATTGATTGGTGCATTGTAGGGAGGAAAATTTTGAAGGAATCACTAAAAGGAAGTAAACCCAAGCAGTACGAGATAATTTTCGTTGTTTTTCATGAATATGCGGACACATAGGACCGAGATGTACAACTTGCGTCTCAGTCCTGTGTGTCCGATAATATATAGTACATAGCAGTGTATGTTGGTTTAGACCCATAGTTTCATGTCAGCTTTATGGGACTGAGGAGCACTTGTAAGTATCGGGCCTATTGCGCTGAAATGATATTTGTACCCCATCGAAATGCTCTCTGTAACCCACCCTAATAGACACCACTTAAACCCACTCAAGTGTTTCGGTCGAAGATCTCCAATATACATTCATAATTTGCACTCTAAGCCCCGATATGCTAGTCATACCCCACCAAATTGTTGTGTGCATTTCATAATAGTCTACTTATTCTATTCTAGAGTATCGAAGGAATGAAATCGCAATATTTATTAATGTAGCGGCTGCACATGACCAATAGACATTCATAAGTCTCGGTTTTGATGAACTGATACCAACAAAAGTATGTCGATTGAGTGTGGCTGATACATTTCTAGTCCTCTAGGTTAAACCTAATTGAGACCATTTTCAAGATCTTGGCCCTGTGTGGCCGTACATTTGGACACCTTCAACTGAAAACTAAGGAAACCCACAAAGTTCACAAAAATGTCACCAATACACTGGGAATCCCATAAGGAACAAACCCACAAAGTTTTAGGGCAAAAAAGTTATTCAAAAGATCAAAAGAAAACGAAGATAATCGCGGAGGTCCCTTGTGTAGATTCGGTGGGTTTCGAGTCACTAAAAATTTCTAATGCACCAACGACCTCAAATGAGTGTTCGATAAGGTAAGAAAAATGAAACAATGAGGGTGGTGACAAGTTTGATTATGGGGTACGTGAGTTAGGTAAGTGTGTTGAAGATGAAGGTAGTTTTGAAATAATTTAAAAAAAGTGGGGTAAAAGTAGTAAAAAAATCAAAATTTGGGTACAACGAAGTAATAGGGTAAAGAGAGCAAGAAGCAAGGTCCGAATAGCCGCTGCATAGTTTTATTAGGTTATCTTTTTCAATAAGTATTTGTTTGCTAATGTTAGAAGTTTGTATTTGTCTTCTTTTTTAGAAGTTTTTATTTGTCTTTCTTTGTTGGAAGTTTTATTTTTCGATTTGGTTTTAGAATGTCTGTATTGTTGTGTTACTGAAGTTTGTCAATAGAACAATCACTGATTGTCAAATTGTTCCATTACTACAGTCGCAGTTTCTCAAAATCAACTCTATGACAGTTGAATGTTCTGATGAACAATTAGGATTAACAAATCAATGTGTTTTTATCAAGGTAATTGATTATATGTCTTGTCTTGTTCTACCGAATGTATTTAACAATCATGATTAATGAAATTTTTTATTTTATTTAAAAAAAACACACTTTACATGCACACTTTATTTTTTAGCTAGCTATTTACAACTCATTCTTATCTCTTGAGGTGTGGGCTCCATATATGATAAAACACGATAAATGACTAAAAAATAATGTGCGCGTCCAAAGTGTATTAAATTATAATTTTCCTATATATATATATATATATTTATGTATCCGTCAACTCCTCACCAGCCACCAAAACATTAAAAATAATATCGATGACTAATCCGTTTAAGGCACTCATATACATACATCACATATCAACAAAACCTACATATTTTAATCGTTAGATGCTCTTCAAATACTGTAAATGCGTAATTTGATGACAACAAAGCTGGAGTTGTATATATATATACATGCATTTGATGTTAATTAATTAAATTAACATGATGAGGACCGTAATAAATAATAATAAATCAGGGATATCTCAGTTAGATATTTAATTAGATGCCTGATGTAGTGAGAAGTTAAGAAAACTTAACAACAAATTAAAGAAAATTAAGTAAATAAATGGTTAGGTGTTTGATTTAAAAAAAAAAAAAATGGTTAAGTATTTGGTTATAGATGTAAGAGGTTGGGGTTCGATTTCTACCGAAAACAAGTTTCTTTCTTATCAAAAAAATTAAGCATACAAGAAGATTGTTATATAACTTGCCAAAAAGCACCTCTCATTCCCTCCAAAATTTTAAAATTCTTTTTTTGATTAATTTTTGTAATTTTTGTTCTTGAACCACAACGATCCTTTCAACGATCGGCAATGGTTCCAATCAAATCCTTTTTGCTCTTTGTTCATTCAATAAACAACAGATCTAATCAGATTTGTAGAGATTGGTCCATCTTTATTGCGGTACATCTTCATCAACGGTGTTACGTAAATTTATGCGGCGTGCTGGATTGATTTATCTATAGTTTTTACTTTATAATTAGTTTTTTCTTCCCTAGTTGAAAGTCTTTAATTTGTTTTCTCCTTAGTAAGAAGTCTTGTTATTTGTTTTGTAGTTCTAATACTTTTGTGTATTATCATTAGTTTCAACGTTGTAGAAAGTAGTCTATAATTGTCAAATTGTTTCAATTTTGAAAAAAATACCAAATTAATAACAATTTATTTATACAAATAGAATTAACAAATCAATGTACTTAATTCTATATATAGTCATGTATTTAGCTACAAATAATTAATGAAATTTTAATTTCTCCTCATTAAAAAAAAAAAAAAAAAAAAAAAGATTGTTATAGCAAGTGGTCACATACAAAAAAAAACAAAGTGAAGGGCATACTTTTCCATGTGCGACAACATCTGCTTGTCAATGCTGAGTTCAATACATCTTCTATTCTTTCTTTCTCCATCCATACCTTGACCAACACGTTACACAATTAATGGTCATATATATGACCATTAATTTATATATATATATATTGATAAAAAAATAATTTTACACCACTAAAATTTAAAATCATGACCTTTAACTTTTATACCCATATTATATTATCAAGCCACTCAATTGATTGGTCATATATTCATATACTATATGATCTCATCCTTCCAACTATGTAATGGTCTATATGGTTTAGAGAATTAAGAGTCCTTGTTATATGTGCAGAAATTGCATGTCACATAATATACACTAATAATTCTTATAAAAAAATGCACTAATTGAGTTTTTGAATATTTTTCATTGCAGTTGGCATTTGTATAAATATATATATATATATATATATATATATATATATATATATATATATATATATATATATGAGATAAAGGAGTATTGCCTCCATTTTATCAAAAATTTTTTTGAATATTTTCCCTAATTTCAAGTCAGCAAATATGGACTTCATAGTCAATGCTAATTATATTTGGGTTAATTTTACTCATTGATATATATAACTCAATCCTCACGTACGGTGGCGTAAATCTTGGACTATATATTTGGTATGAGCAATTGAGCATTCACCGTCGCAGTACACACATAACTTGAAAAATGACAAATGTATATTTTCTTTACTGGACCTCACCTTCTCCATCTTTTCTTAATTGATTTTTTTAATGGATATGAATGTTTGTACAACCAATTGTATATAGGAAGACGATATATGGTGGTATTTTCTGTGATATTAATGGGTCGCACGGCACGTATGATATACACGTGTTTAATTTTGTTTGTGATAAATCTTATCAGTAATCACTTAAAATTAAATATATATGTTAGTGCAACCGATTTGCATCATAAAAAATGTCATCATTTTCGTTGTATACATAGATGGAGTGGCCTTGTATACAAATGTTGAGAACAAGTCAAGTGTGGTGGGACCTATTTGCTCTAAAATGTTCGTGTTTCTTCTAGATCAATTTGAAAAGGCAACGACCACATCGACACGTCTTTACTTTTAATTTCCTGCCCTGATTTAGTTGATTTTATGAATTAACTCGGTAAGACTGATCAAATAGTTGACTTGTTAGTTTTTGATAGATTAATTGGTCCATCACCACTTTAATTGTCAGCCCACATATGGTCCCAATTGCAAGGCAAAAGTAGTTCTTCTTTTTACGTATAGGGCCTTCATGACTCACTTCATCAACGCCATATGTATACATTAGATATATATTTGTATGTAATGTTCAAGACTTTTAATTAAGTTATGTTAGGCCTGACATACTAATGTTGCCAGTGTGAAAAGTAATGCCCGATCAATAAGTGTTACGTTACCAAACTGATTTTTCAAAATGGTAATTTGGCATATTACACGAATTTCGAATTAGCATTAAAAATAAGTCAATCGGGCATAGTGATCAAATAGAAATTAATTTAAAGATAAAGAATTACCAAGGTGTTTGAAGGAGCACGGAAGTCTCCCAGTGTGAGGAGTTCGAGGTAATTCTTTTTAGAAATTAATTTAAGCATAGTGATCAAATAGAAATTAATTTATTGTGTTTGAACGGGTTCAAGTCTTGCACTAATCCTTTTTAGAATAAAAAATGAGCTAGTTGTATATCGTTTATTTTCCGTCTTTAGATTAGGATAACATATATATATTTTTTTTAGTATTTATTGTTTTTTTAGAGAATTGAGACGTTGTAATTCGAGACTTTCATTAATCACCAAAATAATATAGAGGGACCATGTTGTACTACTGAATGGTTCATATTCAGGATAAATTATGTTTTGTTCGATGAAGGCTTGTTGAATATGCTTAAATTAATTAGTTTCAAATGTATACTACATGAATAAACATAATTACATGTTGATGAATGTATTGTCAAAACTTATTAAACGTATACATAAATAAATATTATTTTTTAAATTGATTTACCAAAAATTTTATGATATGCATGCTAATTATACAATATTATTAACTTTATATTATTTGATAGATCATTTTATATGAATATTCAAGATTAATAGTATGCTATAGTATGTCAATTATATATAGATTAAGTTTTAACAATGTGGCTATTTCAACAATATTTAGAGTGTCAAAATATTTATATTTTTCATATAGTGGTAAAAAAAATTAAGTGGGTAGCCCAATAACTTAGTACGTGCAATAACTTAGTATGTGGTGATTGATATAAGAGAGGTTGGGGATGGAGTCCTAATGAGGACAAATAAGTTGGCTTTTTTCTTATAAAAAATTAGTATAGTATATATACAATGATTGCAACATGTAGCAATTTCTATTGACATGTAAGAGGAAGGGGGAAGCAAAAGATAAGATCATCAACAAGTTGGCTTGGTGATATGCATGGGAAGTAAATAGGCAAATCGGTGTTTGGTGGAGAAAACGAAGGGGGGAGGAGTTGTGACACAAGAACATCATCTCTAAGAAGTATGGGTGGTTGAGGGTGTAAGCTAGCTGTAGCATCCCCTAACCTAATTAAGGCGATACATGGCCTGCCTCGGTAACCACTAATTAAATAAGACATAAACCGTTCACCACACCTAATCACAACTTGTATATCATGAAAATCTTGAATAGTGTCTCAAATAATGTTTGCCAATTCAAAAGAATCATTTCACTCTCAACACCTAATAAACACTACTTGTTTTATTTGATTTTGATTTCAACTTTGAAATTATGATTTCGATTGTGATTTCGAAAAGGATTTGCAAAACTTATTACTATGACGTTTCTTTTGAAAGTTAAAATTCCGTTTTCTTTCGTTAATTTATCTTGTGTTTAACCTTCGCCATTGGAGTTAGGAGCTTTCCTAGTCGCGTAGTAAGGCTAGCGAAGGGAGCGTAAGTCTAGCGATAAATCGTTGACCAAGCTAGAACTCTAAGAACCCGGGTGAGACATGAGTGAATTAATGAAGAAAATGAAATCTTCTCTTTCATTACGAAAACATAGTCCTAAGTTTGAATCATCCTCCTCGACATCAAAATCGATCATCGATCAATCATAAAGCCGAAAAAATGACATCAAAATTAGATTTAAGAAATATAAGTGAAATATCATACGTAGATATAGAACAATCACTGCAAAATTGGAATTTACCAACCATAGATCCCAAACAGATATACACCCATGGAACTTTCTCCAAAAATCAAGATTATATAGTAAAATTAGAAGAAGAAACTAGATCAATAGATGCAGAAGGACAAGAAATACTGTTAATTTCTCCAGAAAAAATAAATACGTATAAAGAAAAATATAAATATTTGCATATAGGATTAATACAAGTTAAAGCCATTAAGCTTTCTAGGACTAAATACATCGTATTAGCATCCGTTAGAGATAAAAGACACATAAAGTTTAATGACTCGTTATTAGGAATAATTGAAGGAAGTTTGTCTGAAGGACCTATTTTCTTTAATTGTTTTCCTAATTTCACAATTAGTTTACATGATCAATTCGCACATGAAGCATCAACATTAAGTTTATATACACAAGGATTTGAAATGAAAGGAATATGTTCAAATGTTGCGTAGTCTATCGAATCTATTATAAATTAATGCATACAATAATCCTAACATAGCATATACAAGTTTACAAAAAGGAACATCAACTTTATTTTTGACAAATATAGCAAATAAAGTAATAACTAGAAAACAATTAAGTTGGAAAGATATCGACATACCAAAAACATGGTTAATACAAGACACAAATAAAGAAGAGAATCCTGTAGATAAAACAAATGATCAAATAGATACTATAATAACCCATGATAACGGACTAGTTGAAATAAATTTAGCATCAAGAAAATCTTGTTCTACAATTCCATCTTCATCAAACACCGAGAATTATTATGAGACTCAACTTTGTTTATGCATCAACAACAAAATTACCAACTCATATAGCTTATCCTGTTACCCCACGAGAAGATAACGTTTCCATCAATGATTTTAATGATTATCAAGTTAATATGGTTAAAATAGTTTATGAAGAAGATTTTGAAATAGATTATCATAATTTAAAAGAACAATTTCTTAAACATCCATTGACTCCTATATTACGTAAAATTTGTTCAAAATCCCAACAAGCAATATTGAGAGAAAAATATTTTGCCTATATTAAAAATAATAAACAAAATATTCAGTTTTTTGATTATTTAACATTATCTGTCCAAAAATAATACATAAGATAAATACAAGTATGGGAAGGAACAAAAGGTGAAAAATACATTCAAACTCATCCTCCATTAACTTCTATAAAAATCAATGAAAACATTAAGGCGCGTACCATTAAAAACTACGTTTGAAGAAGAAAGACCTATATCAAGAAAAGATTTAAATCATATAATTGAACAAAATAATTATACTAATGTATATTTATCTTCTTTATCAAAAATATCTCACAATAATCCCTCTACTAGTAAAAATACGAAAACTCTAAAATTACAAAAATAGAAAATGAACTAATAATGAAAAAGCCTATGATGAAAGACAATTTTAGAAATATACCCATTATAAAATCAAATTATTCGATGAATTATTACATACAATAGCATCAAAAATTAGTACTCTACAAATAAATCAAAAAGATACAAAAGAAAAGACCCCTGAAATAAATATTTTAGAAGATAATCAATCAATAACTTCGGATAAACTATCGAAAGATTCATTAGAAATCAGTCAATAAAAATGACAGAATCCAAATTGAAACATCATCGATTTAGATATAAATAAAATTCATTATCCTAGAAAACATAATATATATAATAAATGGAATACTAAACCTTATTATTGACCATCTCCCGTAGACATGATATTAGAAGAAAAAAGTGATAAAAGAATTAAGTTTGACGGAAATTCAATTTACGAATGGAATATCGATGGATTATCAGAATACAGAATTTTACAAGTAATGCAACAAATGTTAACTTATGCAGCAGCATGCAAAACTCAAAATCATCCAGAACCTAATATAGTAGGTGCCATATCTGTAGGACTTACTGGTCAAATGAATGGTTTGGTGGAATAACTCTTTATCAACTTGTTCAAAGACAAGAAGTTATAAATTCAGTAGTTAGAGACGAAAATGGAAATCCAGTAATAGATAATAATGGAAGAGAAACATTTAATGGTGTAAGAACCTTGTTAACTAATATAATTTGGCATTTCATAGGAACATTAAGTCATATTGAAGAAAAAATTCGTGAACAATTACAAAGTTTAAGATGCGAAACATTATCCGATTTTAGATGGTATAAAGATACATTCTTATCAAAAGTTTATACTTTAACTTCGAGATGAAACCCCATTCTATAAAGAAAGATTTGTTTCCGGATTACCATACTCATTCGCGAGAAAAAGTTAGACACATATTAAGAGAAAAATGCGATGGAACTCTAAATTATAACAGATTTACTTATGGTGATTTAATTCAAACAATTCGAGATAGTAGGATTATCAATATGTAATGATATAAAGTTAAAAAGACAATTACATAAAGACTCTAAAGATAATCGCGAGACATAGGTGATTTTTGTTATCAATTCGGTCATGAAGTTGCTCTAACTCAAACACATTCTAATAAACCAAAATACGAAAGAAGAAGATTACAAAGATTTAATAATAAAAACAATCCGAAATTTTATAATAAACCTAAGAGAAAACCTTATAGAAAAAATTATAAATTTAATAAAAATAAAACTAATAAATGTTTTAAATGTGGAAAACCAGGTCATTACGCAAATAAATGTCATTTAAAGAATTATAAAAAGAAAGTAAATGAAGTCGCAAACGACGATAACTCTAGTTCTTCGAGATACTTGTAAATGCATAGAAAATATACGAGAATACATATACATCTACCTCGATTCGAAAAAATGAAATTAATGTTTTAACGAAAGCACATGAAAAATTAATATTAGATATCGGTGAACAAATAGGTGATCCAATATTAAAATATAAATATTATACGAAATTTTAAATACGAAAAAAAGACAATGCAAATGAAAACACTTCTCAGATAAATGAAAATGAAATAAAATTTCAAAATCAAATTGATATACATAATAATTATCATACTATGAAAGATATAATTCAAGATGTAAATAAAAGATCTAAATCCTTTACAGGACCAACCATAAATTCATTACAGCATGAAATAAATCAGTTGAAAGAAGAAATAAAAATTCTTAAAGAAAAAATAATTAAGATAGAAGACGAGAATATAAATTATGAAAACCTATCAATTTATGATAACAATATATTCATAGAAACACTTACATCTTATACTCATCAACGATGGTTTACTCCAATAACTTTAAAAATAAAAGATTATAAATGTTCATTACAAGCTTTAATAGATTCGAGTGCGATTTAAATTGTATAAGAGAAGGATTAATACCGTTAAAATACTTGTGAAAAGACAAACAATCGAATATCAACAGCAGAAGGAAATAAATCAATAATTAAGTTAAAAATACCTATTGCTCATATATGTAAAAATAATGTTTGTATACCTACATCCTTTATAATAGTTAAAGATTTACAGCATGATATGTTATTAGGAACCCCATTCTTACGAAAAATTCAACCATTCTCGGTTACATCCAGTGGAATAAAATCAAGTATAGAAAATAAAGAAGTTAATTTCAATTTTATTAATAAACCAAAAACTAGATACTTAAATCAATTAATCAATCTGGTAGAACATAAACAAACTTTTATAGGACAATTAAAATCGAAAATTAAGAATTTAAAAACAAACAGATTATAAATACTCCATCCTTTCAACAAAAAATCAAAATGTTTCAAGATCAATTAATTATTAAGTGTTGTTCGAAATCCCCTCGAAGATTTTGGGATAGAAAAACTTATCAAGTTTCTTTACCTTACATTAATGATTTTAATGAAGATAAAATACCCACAAAAGCCAATCCTTCACAAATGAATGAAAGATTACTAAAATTATGTGATCAAGAAATAAAAGATTTGTTACAAAAGAAATTAATAACTCCATCTAAATCTCCTTGGAGGTACATGTACCGCTTTTTATGTAGAAAATGCAATGAGAATTAGAAAGAGGAGCACCAAGACTTGTTATAAATTATAAACCATTAAATAATGTTTTAAAGACTATACGATATCCATTACCAAATAAGAATGATTTAATAAAGAGAATAACCAATTCGAGTTATCTTTTCAAAATTTGATTTAAAGTCAGGATTTTGGCAAATACAAATTACAAATAAAGATAGATATAAAACAGCATTCAACACTCCATTTGGTCAGTATCAGTGGAATGTTATGCCATTCGGTCTCAAAAATGCCCCATCAGAATTTCAAAAAATGATGAATGAAGTATTTCATCCTTACTATGAATATATTTTAGTTTATATAGACGACATCCTTATATTTTCCAAATCAATTGATGAACATTGGAAACACTTGTATACATTTCAATCTATCATAATTAAAAATGGATTAGTATTATCTCAAAGGAAAATAAAACTTTTTCAAATAACAATAAACTTTTTAGGATTTCAAATACAGAATCAAACCATAACTCCAATCAATAGAGTCATAGAATTTGCAAATAAATTCCCGATCAATTAGTAGATAAAAAACAGTTACAAAGATTTTTAGGTTGTTTAAATTACTTATCAGATTTCTATAAAAATTCAGCAATAGATAAAAAATGTCTTTTAGAACTTCTTAAAAAAGATAATAAATTCATCTGGTCCCCTATTCATACAGAAGCTATACAAAAGATCAAGTTAAAAGTAAAAGCATTACCATGCTTACATTTAGCCAATTCTACTTATCCAAAAATAATTCGACAGATGCCTCGGACATAGGATATGGAGGTATATTACTCCAAAAAACCCTGAAGGAAATGAACAGCTTGTTTGTTATACATCAAGACTTTGGAATAATACCCAAAAGAATTACGCTACGGTCAAAAAGGAAATTCTTGCAATTGTTTTATCCGTTCGAAATTTCAAGCGAGATATTTTGAATCAAAAATTTTTGATAAGAGTTGATTGTAAATCAAGAAAAGAAATACTTTTGAAAGATATAAAAAATTTAGTTTCAAAACAAATATTTGCTCGTTGGCAAGCTATTTTAAGTATTTTTGATTTTGATATCGAATATATAAAAGGAGAAAATAACTCCCTTCCTGATTTCTTATCCAGAGAATTCCTTGTAACCCTATGAATTCATTCTTTGTTTCAGATCATCATGGATAAGGGTAAATCTCTTTACACTTATCAAAGACAAAATAAATTTTCTCCATTATTTAGCCGATCTGACAATCAATCTAGCTTCCAATTCTGATTAATTCTAATTCTGATCAAAGATTCAGTTATCAAAAGCTTTTTATCTATTTATATTACCCTACTCCCTAATTCCATACTCATTATCACAGCCTCACTAATCAAATCAATACCATACTCCTTCAAAATTCCATTCCAAAATATCTCAATGAGATTTTATGAAATTTAATGAAGCTCTACTTTTGCAAACAGATTTAGTTCTTTTGAAAGGACTAATTAAGAAAAGGATATTAATTGAAAGATTCATGGACCCCGGTATCTGTGATCCTCTCATAAATTGGTTAGTGGATGAATTATATAATTTCGGCCTTCAGCCAGATGTTCAAATCAACAAGCCAATACAGCTTTATGCAGCTCTTGCTTTCAATTGGTCTAGCGATGAAGAAAAGGCCCTTATAACTCTTTGGACTTTATTAGGGTGCCCAAAAATAGAAATCTTTATAGACATCGTGAGAATCGATAATACTTTATGTTTATGAAGGACTTTGGAGAACTCTAGACAATCGGTTTCTATCCTCATATTTTCAGATAACTATGTTTGCCTAAAAATAAATAAAATCAGTCAAAATTGAAGATGTAGTTCAAGTATCATCCTCATTGAAGATGTAGTTCAAGTATCATCCTCATCAGAAACATTAGACACATCAAGTCTCATTCTTCACGAGTTGAAGAAAATGCAAGAAGAATCCAGAAAAATGCGGGAAGAATCCAGGAAAATAAATGAAAGACTTCAACGAATTGAAGATTCTCGATCTGCCTCATCAAGAAATCATTCAGATCATGAAGGAAGCTCAGGAGCCCCTGAGTATATTGTTGAACTCTACTAAATTCAGTGTCATCAAAGATAATTCAGGCCCTTGCCAATAAAACTTATTCAGGCCCATGCCATTAATACCGAATTCAGGCCCATGCCAAATAAGTCATTCAGGCCCATGCCTCCAGGCCCATGCCTGCCATCACCAGAGCTATGCCGCCAGAGCCCATGCCAATTCATAATTCGAGGCCCATGCCTCCAGGCCCAATGCCCGCCATCATCAAAATACGAGATAAGATCCAGAGTGAATTATGAAAATCGTTATCAAGATTTATTCAGAAGAAGTCCAGAAGATCATTATGATCATCGTCATCAAGACGTATCAAGCCATCATCCTTGTCATCATCAAGTGGTTCTCAAGAAAGCATCACGTGAAGATAATAATGCATGCTTATCAAGAATAGTCAGATGCCGATCAAGTCATCAACATCAACAGAAGCCCAATAATACAGGTAATTAATTCATCAAGATCAGCAGTCAGACTTATCCAGCTATTTCCGCCATCCAGCTATCACCGCATCCAGCTGTTATCAAGATCATAAAGTCGATGTGACAAAAGACGTCACAAATTTTGTCTCCTTATGTAAATTATTGAGAGTTGTCGGAAGGTTGTTAGAAAAGTTGTTGTAATAGTAGCAAATAGTGTTTGAATAGTGTCTGTGAATAGTAATGAATAGTGACGGATGAATAGTGTCCGTGAATAGTGTCTGTCAATAATGTTTGTTGTAACAGTAAGTCTTAGTAGACTGGTTGTTGGAATAGTAACCAACAATAATGTTTGTTGTAATAGTGTCAGTTTTGTCTGTACATACCAAGTTTCATCTATAAATAGAAGGCTCGAATGAAGTAATATTCATTCGATTCGAGGTTAGTTTCAAAAAATTTCTTGTCATCTCTTTCTCTCATTTGAGTTTCTCTTTTCCGACAATCAAACATAGATTACTCTTATCATTCAGTGTATAACCAATAACGCAGGATCGGATTCAACAAAGAAATGGTATATGGGATTGAAATAACGCAGGATCGGATTCAACAAAGAAATGGTATATGGGATTGTGGTTATACACTGAATGATAAGAGTAATCTAATAACGCAGGATCGGATTCAACAAAGAAATGGTATATGGGATTGTGGTTATACACTGAATGATAAGAGTAATCTATGTTTGATTGTCGGAAAAGAGAAACTCAAATGAGAGAAAGAGATGACAAGAAATTTTTTGAAACTAACCTCGAATCGAATGAATATTACTTCATTCGAGCCTTCTATTTATAGATGAAACTTGGTATGTACAGACAAAACTGACACTATTACAACAAACATTATTGACAAACACTATTCACGGACACTATTCATCCGTCACTATTCATCACTATTCACAGACACTATTCAAACACTATTTGCTACTATTATAACAACTTTGCTAACAACCTTCCGACAACTCTCAATAATTTACATAAGGAGACAAAATTTGTGACGTCTCTTGTCACATCGACTTTATGATCTTGATGACAAATTTGGAGACTGATGATAATTGGATGGCGAAAAATAATTGGATAAGTCTGACTTGTCGATGATAAGTCTCGACTTGCGATCTTGATGAATTAATTAACTGCATTATTGGGCTTCGTTTATGTTGATGACTTGATCGGCATCGACTATATTCTTGATAAGCATGCATTATTTTCTTCACGTGATGCTTTCTTGAGAACCATTTGATGATGACAAGGATGGCTTGATACGTCTTGATGACGATGATCATAATGATCTTCTCGGATTTCTTCGAATAAGTCTTGATAATGGCGGGCATTGGGCCTGGAGGCATGGGCTGTATTTATGAATTGGCATGGGCTGAGGCGGGCATAAGCCTGGTGATGGCGGCATGGGCCTGGAGGCATGGGCTGAATAACTTAATTGGCATGGGCCTGAATTCGGTATTAATGGCATGGGCCTGAATAAGTTTTATTGGCATGGGCCTGAATTATCTTTGACACTGAATTTAGTAGAGTTCAACAATATACTCAGGGGCTCCTGAGCTTCCTTCATGATCTGAATGATTTCTTGATGAGGCAGAATGTACTTCTTCAATTCGTTGAAGTCTTTCATTTATTTTCCTGGATTCTTCCCGCATTTTTTTCAACTCGTGAAGAATGAGACTTGATGTGTCTAATGTTTCTGATGAGGATGATATTTGAACTGGTTTTTCTTTCTTGGATGATTCTGCTTTATTTTCATTAATCTTTAAAGTTGCTTCTTTATAAGTCTTTGGTGGAGGCATTATACCGACTGATGGAGAAGGGTGATATGCCATTTCTTCTTCTCTGATAGATGTAATATCAAACTTGTCCCACCATTTGACATAAATTTCTCGAACCAGATGAGTAGCTGAGAGTCCTTCATTATTCTTGATTATAGAGTTACTGTAACTCCATTTTAGTATCCACGGTATGGTGTATTTGGTTACAAACATATAGAGATTTAATCCTCCCTTTTTATAAAGGGTCAGAACTTCAGGAGGAAAGATTGCTTCAGTAGGACCGAATCGAGGTAACCATTCATAATGAAACCAAGTAGGAAAATTATGTCCTAATGGTTTTTTATACGTGATATACCATGAATGTCCTTCTGAAGGTCTTTTATAAAACAGTATGACTTTCCAAGCTTCAACATAATCGTTGTAGCTTACTGGTATGGTGGTCTGATCTTCTATAGTCTTGATATTTTTCAAGGTGACAGGATAATGAATATGGCAAGGCATCGCCACTAAGCTGTATTGCTTAGACCATTCATTGCTTGATAAAACTTTCGAATTTTGAATTTGGAGTACAAAATCTCTTCGAACCAGGTTTTTTGAAATGATCGAAAATAACGAGCTGTTTTTGAGAAAGTAAAGCTTCATAGAACTTTATGGAGACATTTGGTCGTTTTGGGATGAAATTATCGAGGTTGAGGAATGAGAGCATTGACTTGATTTTCTAGATCGAGATTATGATGAAAACCGTCAAGAGGATAAATGGAGAAAAAGGTTTTCAATCGATAACTTGGATCTTTGATCGAATTGGAAGGCTTTGTATTATGTAATTGGTGAATAATGGGGAAAATTTATTTTGTCTTTGATAAGTGTAAAGAGATTTACCCTTATCCATGATGATCTGAAACAAAGAATGAATTCATAGGGTTACAAGGAATTCTCTCGATAAGAAATCGGGAAGGGAGTTATTTTCTCCTTTTATATATTCGATATCAAAATCAAAAATACTTAAAATAGCTTGCCAACGAGCAAATATTTGTTTTGAAACTAAATTTTTTATATCTTTCAAAAGTATTTCTTTTGCTTGATTTACAATCAACTCTTATCAAAAATTTTGATTCAAAATATCGCTTGAAATTTACGAACGGATAAAACAATTGCAAGAATTTCCTTTTTGGCCCGTAGCGTAATTCTTTTGGGTTTTATTCCAAAGTCTTGATGTATAACAAACAAGTTGTTCATTCCCTTGAGGGGTTTTTTGAGTAATATACCTCCATATCCTATGTCCGAGGCATCTGTCTGAATTATTTTTGGATAAGTAGAATTGGCTAAATGTAAGCATGGTAATGCTTTTACTTTTAACTTGATCTTTTGTATAGCTTACGTATGAATAGGGGACGGATGAATTTATTATCTTTTTTAAGAAGTTCTAAAAGACATTTTTTATCTATTGCTTTGAATTTTTATAGAAATCGATAAGTAATTTAAACAACCTAAAAATCTTTGTAACTGTTTTTTATCTACTAATTGATCAGGGAATTTATTTGCAAATTCTATGACTCTATTGATTGGAGTTATGGTTTGATTACGTATTTGAAATCCTAAAAAGTTTATTGTTATTTGAAAAAGTTTTATTTTCCTTTGAGATAATACTAATCCATTTTTAATTATGATAGATTGAAATGTATACAAGTGTTTCCAATGTTCATCAATTGATTTGGAAAATATAAGGATGTCGTCTATATAAACTAAAATATATTCATAGTAAGGATGAAATACTTCATTCATCATTTTTTGAAATTACGATGGGGCATTTTTGAGACCGAATGGCATAACATTCCACGATCTTGACCAAATGGAGTGTTGAATGTTTGTTTTATATCTATCTTTATTTGTAATTTGTATTTGCCAAAATCGACTTTAAATCAAATTTTGAAAAGATAACTGAATTGGTTATTCTCTTTATTAAATCATTCTTATTTGGTAATGGATATCGTATAGTCTTTAAAACATTATTTAATGGTTTATAATTTATAACAAGTCTTGGTGCTCCTCTTTCTAATTCTGCTTGCATTTTCTACATAAAAAGCGATGCAACTCCAAGGAGATTTAGATGGAGTTATTAATTTCTTTTGTAACAAATCTTTTATTTCTTGATCACATAATTTTAGTAATCTTTCATTCATTTGTGAAGGATTGGCTTTTGTGGGTATTTTATCTTCATTAAAATCATTAATGTAAGGTAAAGAAACTTGATAAGTTTTTCTATCCCAAAATCTTTGAGGGATTTACGAACAACACTTAATAATTAATTGATCTTGAAACATTTTGATTTTTTGTTGAAAGGATGGAGTATTTATAATGCATTCTGTTTTTAAATTCTTAATTTCGATTTTAATTGTCCTATAAAAGTTTGTTTATGTTCTACCAGATTGATTAATTGATTTAAGTATCTAGTTTTTGGTTTATTAATAAAATTGAAATTAACTTCTTTATTTTCTATACTTGATTTTATTCCACTGGATGTAACCGAGAATGGTTGAATTTTCTGTAAGAATGGGGTTCCTAATAACATAACATGCTGTAAATCTTTAACTATTATAAAGGATGTCGGTATACAAACATTATTTTTACATATATGAGCAATAGGTATTTTTAACTTAATTATTGATTTATTTCCTTACTTTGTTGATATTCGATTTTTGTCTTTTCACGATATTTTAACGGTATTAATCCTTCTCTTATACAATTTAAATCTGCACTTTGAATCTATTAAAGCTTGTAATGAACATTTATAATCTTTTATTTTTAAAGTTATTGGAGTAAACCATCGTTGATGAGTATAAGATGTAAGTGTTTCTATGAATACATTGTTGTCATAAATTGATAGGTTTTCGAATTTATATTCTCGTCTTCTATCTTGATTATTTTTTCTTTAAGAATTTTTATTTCTTCTTTCAACTTGATTTATTTCATCTTTGTAATGAATTTATGGTTGGTCTGTAAAGGATTTAGATCTTTTATTTACATCTTGAATTATATCTTTCATAGTATGATAATTATTATGTATATCAATTTGATTTTGAAATTTTATTTCATTTTCATTTATCGAGAAGTGTTTTCATTTGCATTGTCTTTTTACGTATTTAAAATTTCTGTATAATATTTATATTTTAATATTGGATCATCTATTTGTTCACCGATATCTAATATTAATTTTTCATGTCTTGTTAAAACATTAATTTCATTTTCTAAAATCCGAGCTAGATGTATATGTATTATGTATATTTTCTATGCATTTACATGTATCGAAGAGCTAGAGTTATCACTATTTACGACTTCATTTACTTTCTTTTTATAATTCTTTAAATGACATTTATTTGCGTAATGACCTGGTTTTCCACATTTAAAACATTTATTAGTTTTATTTTTATTAAATTTATAATTTTTTCTATAAGGTTTTCTCTTAGGTTTATTATAAAATTCTTGATTGTTTTTATTATTAAATCTTTGTAATCTTCTTCTTCTTGTATTTTGGTTTATTAGAATGTGTTTGAGTTAGAGCAACTTCATGACCGAATTGATAACAAAAATCACCTATGTCTCTGCGATTATCTTTAGAGTCTTTATGTAATTGTCTTTTTAACTTTATATCATTACATATTGATAATCCTACTATCTGAATTGTTTG
Organism: Stephania japonica; assembly: GCA_039657345.1. NCBI lineage: Eukaryota > Viridiplantae > Streptophyta > Magnoliopsida > Ranunculales > Menispermaceae > Stephania > Stephania japonica. The sequence continues at coordinate 73,782,188 of CM077557.1, forward strand.
AATTAAATCACCATAAGTAAATCTGTTATAATTTAGAGTTCCATCGCATTTTTCTCTTAATATGTGTCTAACTTTTTCTGCGAATGAGTATGGTAATCCGGAAACAAATCTTTCTTTATAGAATGGGGTTTCATCTGAAGTTAAAGTATAAACTTTTGATAAGAATGTATCTTTATACCATCTAAAATCGGATAATGTTCTGCATCTTAAACTTTGTAATTGTTCACGAATTTTTTCTTCAATATGACTTAATGTTCCTATGAAATGCCAAATTATATTAGTTAACAAGGTTCTTACACCATTAAATGTTTCTCTTCCATTATTATCTATTACTGGATTTCCATTTTCGTCTCTAACTATATGAATTTATAACTTCTTGTCTTTGAGCAGTTGATAAAGAGTTATTCCACCACCCATTCATTTGACCGATGTAAGGCCTACGAGATATGGCACCTACTATATTAGGTTCTGATGATTTTGAGTTTTGCATCTTTGCATAAGTTAGCATTTGTTGCATTACTTGTAAAATTCGTATTCGATAATCCATCGATATTCCATTCGTAAATTGAATTTCCGTCAAACTTAATTCTTTTATCACTTTTTTCTTCTAATATCATGTCTACAGGAGATGGTCTAGAATAATAAGGTTTAGTATTCCATTTATTATATATATTATGTTTTCTAGGATAATGAATTTTATTTATATCTAAGTCTGATGAGGTTTCAATACTGGATTCTGTCATTTTTATTGGACTGATTTCTAATGAATTTTCTGATAGGTTATCCGAAGTTATTGATTGATTATCTTCTAAAATATTTATTTCTGGTGTCTTTTCTTTTGTATCTTTTTGATTTATTTGTAAAGTACTAATTTTTGATGCTATTGTCTGTAATAATTCATCTGAATAATTTGGTTTTATAATGGGTATATTTCTAAAATTATCTTTCATCATAGGCTTTTTCAGTATTAGTTCATTTTCTATTTTTGTATTTTTAAAGTTTTCGATACTTTTACTAGTAGAAGGATTTTTATGAGAAGTATTGGATAAGGAAGATAAATATATGTTAGTATAATTATTTTGCTCAATTATATGATTTAAATCTTTTCTTGATATAGGTCTTTCTTCTTCAAACGTAGTTTTTAATGGTACTGCCTTAATGTTTTCATTGATTTTTATAGAAGTTAATGGAGGATGAGTTTGAATGTATTTTTCACCTTTTGTTCCTTCCCATACTGTATTTATCTTATGTATTATTTTTGGACAGGATAATGTTAAATAATCAAAAAACTGAATATTTTGTTTATTATTTTTAATATAGGCAAAATATTTTTCTCTGAATATTGCTTGTTGGGATTTTGAACAAATTTTACAGAATATAGGAGTCAATGGATGTTTAAGAAATTGTTCTTTTAAATTATGATAATCTATTTCAAAATCTTCTTCATAATCTATTTTAACCATATTAACTTGATAATCATTAAAATCATTGATGGAAACGTTATCTTCTGTTGGGGTAACAGGATAAGCTATATGAGTTGGTAATTTTGTTGTTGATGCATAAACAGGTTGAGTCTCATAATAATTCTCAGTGTTTGATGAAGATGGAATTGTAGAACAAGATTTTCTTGATGCGAAATTTATTTCAACTAGTCCGTTATCATGGGTTATTATAGTATCTATTTGATCATTTGTTTTATCTACAGGATTCTCTTCTTTATTTGTGTCTTGTATTAACCATGTTTTTGGTATGTCGATATCTTTCCAACTTAATTGTTTTCTAGTTATTACTTTATTTGCTATATTTGTCAAAAATAAAGTTGATGTTCCTTTTTGTAAACTTGTATATGCTACTGCAGGGATTATTGTATGCATTAATTTATAATAGATTCGATAGACTACTGCAACATTTGAACATATTCCTTTCATTTCAAATCCTTGTGTATATAAACTTAATGTTGATGCTTCATGTGCGAATTGATCATGTAAACTAATTGTGAAATTAGGAAAACAATTAAAGAAAATAGGTCCTTCAGACAAACTTCCTTCAATTATTCCTAATAACGAGTCATTAAACTTTATGTGTCTTTTATCTCTAACGGATGCTAATACGAGATGTATTTAGTCCTAGAGCGATTAATGGCTTTATTGCGACTTGTATTAATCCTATATGCAAATATTTATATTTTTCTTTATACGTATTTATTTTTTCGGAGAAATTAACGGTATTTCTTGTCCTTCGCATCTATTGATCTAGTTTCTTCTTCTAATTTTACTATATAATCTTGATTTTTGGAGAAAGTTCCATGGGTGTATATCTCTGTTTGGGATCTATGGTTGGTAAATTCCAATTTTGCGGTGATTGTTCTATATCTACGTATGATATTTCACTTATATTTCTTAAATCTAATTTTGATGTCATTTTTTCTGGGCTTTATGATTGATTGATGATCGATTTTGATGTCGAGGAGGATGATTCAAACTTAGGACTATGTTTTCGTAATGAAAGAGAAGATTTCATTTTCTTCATTAATTCACTCATGTCTCACCTGGGTTCTTAGAGTTCTAGCTTGGTCAACGATTTACTGCTAGACTTACGCTCCCTTCTGCTAGCCTTACTACGCGACTAGGAAAGCTCCTAACTCCAATGGCGAAGGTTAAACACAAGATAAATTAACAGAAAGAAAACGAAATTTTAACTTTCAAAAGAAACGTCATAGTAATAAGTTTTGCAAATCCTTTTCGAAATCACAATCGAAATCACAATCAAAAGAAACGTCATAGTAATAAGTTTTAAACACAAGATAAATTACTATGACGTTTCAAAAGAAACGTCATAGTAATAACTATTCACAGACACTATTCAAACACTATTTGCTACTATTACAACAACTTTTCTAACAACCTTCCGACAACTCTCAATAATTTACATAAGGAGACAAAATTTGTGACGTCTTTTGTCACATCGACTTTATGATCTTGATAACAGCTGGATGCGGTGATAGCTGGATGGCGGAAATAGCTGGATAAGTCTGACTGCTGATCTTGATGAATTAATTACCTGTATTATTGGGCTTCTGTTGATGTTGATGACTTGATCGATCATCGATCGACTATTCTTGATAAGCATGCATTATTATCTTCACGTGATGCTTTCTTGAGAACCACTTGATGATGACAAGGATGATGGCTTGATACGTCTTGATGACGATGATCATAATGATCTTCTGGACTTCTTCTGAATAAGTCTTGATAATGGCAGGCATTGGGCCTGGAGGCATGGGCCTGTATTATGAATTGGCATGGGCCTGAGGCAGGCATAAGCCTGGTGATGGCAGGCATGGGCCTGGAGGCATGGGCCTGAATTATGAATTGGCATGGGCCTGGGGCAGGCATAAGCCTGGTGATGGCAGGCATGGGCCTGGAGGCATGGGCCTGAATGACTTATTTGGCATGGGCCTGAATTCGGTATTAATGGCATGGGCCTGAATAAGTTTTATTGGCAAGGGCTGAATTATCTTTGATGACACTTGAATTTAGTAGAGTTCAACAATATACTCGGGGCTCTCCCGAGCTTCCTTCATGATCTGAATGATTTCTTGATGAGGCGAGATCGAGAATCTTCAATTCGTTGAAGTCTTTCATTTATTTTCCTGGATTCTTCCCGCATTTTTCTTTCTTCTTGCATTTTCTTCAACTCGTGAAGAATGAGACTTGATGTGTCTAATGTTTCTGATGAGGATGATACTTGAACTACATCTTCAATGAGGATGATACTTGAACTACATCTTCAATTTTGACTGATTTTATTTATTTTTAGGCAAACATAGTTATCTGAAAATATGAGGATAGAAACTGATTGTCTAGAGTTCTCCAAAGTCCTTCATAAACATAAGTATTATCAATTCTGCTTGATGTCTATAAAGATTTCTATTTTTGGGCACCCTAATAAAGTCCAAAGAGTTATAAGGGCCTTTTCTTCATCGCTAGACCAATTGAAAGCAAGAGCTGCATAAAGCTGTATTGGCTTGTTGATTTGAACATCTGGCTGAAGGCCGAAATTATATAATTCATCCACTAACCAATTTATGAGAGGATCACAGAATCTAGGGGTCCATGAATCTTTTAATTAATATCCTTTTCTTAATTAGTCCTTTCAAAAGAACTAAATCTGTTTGCAAAAGTAGAGCTTCATTAAATTTCATAAAATCTCATTGAGATATTTTGGAATGGAATTTTGAAGGAGTATGGTATTGATTTGATTAGTGAGGCTGTGATAATGAGTATGGAATTAGGGAGTAGGGTAATATAAATAGATAAAAAGCTTTTGATAACTGAAAATCTTTGATCGAATTAGAATTAATCAGAATTGGAAGCTAGATTGTTGTACTGGCTAAATAATGGAGAAAATTTATTTTGTCTTTGATAAGTGTAAAGAGATTTACCCTTATCCATGATGATCTGAAACAAAGAATGAATTCATAGGGTTACAAGGAATTCTCTGGATAAGAAATCAGGAAGGGAGTTATTTTCTCCTTTTATATATTCGATATCAAAATCAAAAATACTTAAAATAGCTTGCCAACGAGCAAATATTTGTTTTGAAACTAAATTTTTTATATCTTTCAAAAGTATTTCTTTTGCTGATTTACAATCAACTCTTATCAAAAATTTTTGATTCAAAATATCTGCTTGAAATTTCTGAACGGATAAAACAATTGCAAGAATTTCCTTTTTGACCGTAGCGTAATTCTTTTGGGTATTATTCCAAAGTCTTGATGTATAACAAACAAGCTGTTCATTTCCTTCAGGGGTTTTTTGGAGTAATATACCTCCATATCCTATGTCTGAGGCATCTGTCTGAATTATTTTTGGATAAGTAGAATTGGCTAAATGTAAGCATGGTAATGCTTTTACTTTTAACTTGATCTTTTGTATAGCTTCTGTATGAATAGGGGACCAGATGAATTTATTATCTTTTTTAAGAAGTTCTAAAAGACATTTTTTATCTATTGCTGAATTTTTATAGAAATCGATAAGTAATTTAAACAACCTAAAAATCTTTGTAATCTGTTTTTTATCTACTAATTGATCAGGGAATTTATTTGCAAATTCTATGACTCTATTGATTGGAGTTATGGTTTGATTACTCGTATTTGAAATCCTAAAAAGTTTATTGTTATTTGAAAAAGTTTTATTTTCCTTTGAGATAATACTAATCCATTTTTAATTATGATAGATTGAAATGTATACAAGTGTTTCCAATGTTCATCAATTGATTTGGAAAATATAAGGATGTCGTCTATATAAACTAAAATATATTCATAGTAAGGATGAAATACTTCATTCATCATTTTTTGAAATTCTGATGGGGCATTTTTGAGACCGAATGGCATAACATTCCACTGATACTGACCAAATGGAGTGTTGAATGCTGTTTTATATCTATCTTTATTTGTAATTTGTATTTGCCAAAATCCTGACTTTAAATCAAATTTTGAAAAGATAACTGAATTGGTTATTCTCTTTATTAAATCATTCTTATTTGGTAATGGATATCGTATAGTCTTTAAAACATTATTTAATGGTTTATAATTTATAACAAGTCTTGGTGCTCCTCTTTCTAATTCTGCTGCATTTTCTACATAAAAAGCGGTACAACTCCAAGGAGATTTAGATGGAGTTATTAATTTCTTTTGTAACAAATCTTTTATTTCTTGATCACATAATTTTAGTAATCTTTCATTCATTTGTGAAGGATTGGCTTTTGTGGGTATTTTATCTTCATTAAAATCATTAATGTAAGGTAAAGAAACTTGATAAGTTTTTCTATCCCAAAATGCTGAGGGGATTTCTGAACAACACTTAATAATTAATTGATCTTGAAACATTTTGATTTTTTGTTGAAAGGATGGAGTATTTATAATCTGTTTCTTTTTTTAAATTCTTAATTTCGATTTTAATTGTCCTATAAAAGTTTGTTTATGTTCTACCAGATTGATTAATTGATTTAAGTATCTAGTTTTTGGTTTATTAATAAAATTGAAATTAACTTCTTTATTTTCTATACTTGACTTTATTCCACTGGATGTAACCGAGAATGGTTGAATTTTCTGTAAGAATGGGGTTCCTAATAACATATCATGCTGTAAATCTTTAACTATTATAAACGATGTTGGTATACAAACATTATTTTTACATATATGAGCAATAGGTATTTTTAACTTAATTATTGATTTATTTCCTTCTTCTGTTGATATTCGACTGTTTGTCTTTTCACAGTATTTTAAAGGGATTAAACCTTCTCTTATGCAATTTAAATCTGCACCTGAATCTATTAAAGCTTGTAATGAACATTTATAATCTTTTATTTTTAAAGTTATTGGAGTAAACCATCGTTGATGAGTATAAGATGTAAGTGTTTCTATGAATATATTGTTATCATAAATTGATAGGTTTTCTGAATTTATATTCTCGTCTTCTATCTTGATTATTTTTTCTTTAAGAATTTTTATTTCTTCTTTCAACCGATTTATTTCATGCTTTGTAATGAATTTATGGTTGGTCTGTAAAGGATTTAGATCTTTTATTTACATCTTGAATTATATCTTTCATAGTATGATAATTATTATGTATATCAATTTGATTTTGAAATTTTATTTCATTTTCATTTATCTGAGAAGTGTTTTCATTTGCATTGTCTTTTTTTACGTATTTAAAAATTTTCGTATAATATTTATATTTTAATATTGGATCATCTATTTGTTCACCGATATCTAATATTAATTTTTCATGTCTTTGTTAAAACATTAATTTCATTTTACGAATCGAGGTAGATGTATATGTATTCTGTATATTTTCTATGCATTTACAAGTATCTGAAGAACTAGAGTTATCATTTTTTACTTCATTTACTTTCTTTTTATAATTCTTTAAATGACATTTATTTGCGTAATGACCTGGTTTTCCACATTTAAAACATTTATTAGTTTTATTTTTATTAAATTTATAATTTTTTCTATAAGGTTTTCTCTTAGGTTTATTATAAAATTTGGATTGTTTTTATTATTAAATCTTTGTAATCTTCTTCTTCGTATTTTGGTTTATTAGAATGTGTTTGAGTTAGAGCAACTTCATGACCGAATTGATAACAAAAATCACCTATGTCTCTGCGATTATCTTTAGAGTCTTTATGTAATTGTCTTTTTAACTTTATATCATTACATATTGATAATCCTACTATCTGAATTGTTTGAATTAAATCACCATAAGTAAATCATTATAATTTAGAGTTCCATCGCATTTTTCTCTTAATATGTGTCTAACTTTTTCTCGCGAATGAGTATGGTAATCCGAAACAAATCTTTCTTTATAGAATGGGGTTTCATCTGAAGTTAAAGTATAAACTTTTGATAAGAATGTATCTTTATACCATCTAAAATCGGATAATGTTCTCGCATCTTAAACTTTGTAATTGTTCACGAATTTTTTCTTCAATATGACTTAATGTTCCTATGAAATGCCAAATTATATTAGTTAACAAGGTTCTTACACCATTAAATGTTTCTCTTCCATTATTATCTATTATTTGGATTTCCATTTTCGTCTCTAACTACTTTAATTTATAACTTCTTGTCTTTGAACAGTTGATAAAGAGTTATTCCACCACCATTCATTTGACCAAGGTAAGTCCTACGAGATATGGCACCTACTATATTAGGTTCTGGATGATTTTGAGTTTTGCATCTTCTTTGCATAAGTTAACATTTGTTGCATTACTTGTAAAATTACGTATTCGATAATCCATCGATATTCCATTCGTAAATTGAATTTCCGTCAAACTTAATTCTTTTATCACTTTTTTCTTCTAATATCATGTCTACGGAGATGGTCTAGAATAATAAGGTTTAGTATTCCATTTATTATATATATTATGTTTTCTAGGATAATGAATTTTATTTATATCTAAATCGATGATGTTTCAATACTTTGGATTCTGTCATTTTTATTGACTGATTTCTAATGAATCTTCCGATAGTTTATCCGAAGTTATTGATTGATTATCTTCTAAAATATTTATTTCGGGGTCTTTTCTTTTGTATCTTTTTGATTTATTTGTAGAGTACTAATTTTTGATGCTATTGTATGTAATAATTCATCTGAATAATTTGATTTTATAATGGGTATATTTCTAAAATTGTCTTTCATCATAGGCTTTTTCATTATTAGTTCATTTTCTATTTTTGTAATTTTAGAGTTTTCAGTATTTTTACTAGTAGAGGGATTATTGTGAGATATTTTTGATAAAGAAGATAAATATACATTAGTATAATTATTTTGTTCAATTATATGATTTAAATCTTTTCTTGATATAGGTCTTTCTTCTTCAAACGTAGTTTTTAATGGTACTGCCTTAATGTTTTCATTGATTTTTATAGAAGTTAATGGAGGATGAGTTTGAATGTATTTTTCACCTTTTGTTCCTTCCCATACTGTATTTATCTTATGTATTATTTTTGGACAGGATAATGTTAAATAATCAAAAACTGAATATTTTGTTTATTATTTTTTAATATAGGCAAAATATTTTTCTCTCGAATATTGCTTGTTGGGATTTTGAACAAATTTTACAAATATAGGAGTCAATGGATGTTTAAGAAATTGTTCTTTTAAATTATGATAATCTATTTCAAAATCTTCTTCATAATCTATTTTAACCATATTAACTTGATAATCATTAAAATCATTGATGGAAACGTTATCTTCTTGTTGGGTAGTAACAGGATAAGCTATATGAGTTGGTAATTTTGTTGTTGATGCATAAACAGGTTGAGTCTCATAATAATTCTCGTGTTTGATGAAGATGGAATTGTAGAACAAGATTTTCTTGATGCGAAATTTATTTCAACTAGTCCGTTATCATGGGTTATTATAGTATCTATTTGATCATTTGTTTTATCTACAGATTCTCTTCTTTATTTGTGTCTTGTATTAACCATGTTTTTGGTATGTCGATATCTTTCCAACTTAATTGTTTTCTAGTTATTACTTTATTTGCTATATTTGTCAAAAATAAAGTTGATGTTCCTTTTTGTAAACTTGTATATGCTACTGCGAGGATTATTGTATGCATTAATTTATAATAGATTCGATAGACTACTTGCAACATTTGAACATATTCCTTTCATTTCAAATCCTTGTGTATATAAACTTAATGTTGATGCTTCATGTGCGAATTGATCATGTAAACTAATTGTGAAATTAGGGAAACAATTAAAGAAAATAGGTCCTTCGACAAACTTCCTTCAATTATTCCTAATAACGAGTCATTAAACTTTATGTGTCTTTTATCTCTAACGGATGCTAATACGAGATGTATTTAGTCCTAGAAGCGAGTTAATGGCTTTATTGCGACTTGTATTAATTCTATATGCAAATATTTATATTTTTCTTTATATGTATTTATTTTTTCTGGAGAAATTAACAGTATTTCTTGTCCTTCTGCATCTATTGATCTAGTTTCTTCTTCTAATTTTACTATATAATCTTGATTTTTGGAGAAAGTTCCATGGGTGTATATCTGTTTGGGATCTATGGTTGGTAAATTCCAATTTTGCAGTGATTGTTCTATATCTACGTATGATATTTCACTTATATTTCTTAAATCTAATTTTGATGTCATTTTTCGGCTTTATGATTGATCGATGATCGATTTTGATGTCGAGGAGGATGATTCAAACTTAGGACTATGTTTTCGTAATGAAAGAGAAGATTTCATTTTCTTCATTAATTCACTCATGTCTCACCTGGGTTCTTAGAGTTCTAGCTTGGTCAACGATTTACTGCTAGACTTACGCTCCCTTCTGCTAGCCTTACTACGCGACTAGGAAAGCTCCTAACTCCAATGGCGAAGGTTAAACACAAGATAAATTAACAGAAAGAAAACGAAATTTTAACTTTCAAAAGAAACGTCATAGTAATAAGTTTTGCAAATCCTTTTCGAAATCACAATCGAAATCATAATCAAACTTAAAACCAAAGTTGAAATCAAAATCAAACTTAAAATCGATAGTAAATACTTACAGGAGAGAAGATTAGAGAACTTGATTTGAGAGATGGTGATGGTGCTGGATTCTTTGTTGAATTAGGCTCTGATACCAATAGGGCAGGATCGGTTTCACCAAAGAAATGGTATATGGGATTGTGGTTATACACTGAATGGTAAGAGTAATCTATGTTTGATTGTCAAAAGAGAAACTCAAATGAGAGAGAGAGATAACAAGAAATTTTTTGAAACTAACCTCGAATCGAATGAATATTACTTCATTCGAGCTTTCTATTTATAAATGAAACTTGGTATGTACAGACAAAACTGACACTATTACAACAAACATTATTGTTGGTTACTATTCCAACAACCAGTCTACTAAGACTTACTGTTACAACAAACATTATTGACAGACACTATTCACGGACACTATTCATCCGTCACTATTCATTACTATTCACAGACACTATTCAAAGAAATATAAGTGAAATATCATACGTAGATATAGAACAATCACTGCAAAATTGGAATTTACCAACCATAGATCCCAAACAGATATACACCCATGGAACTTTCTCCAAAAATCAAGATTATATAGTAAAATTAGAAGAAGAAACTAGATCAATAGATGCGAGTAGGACAAGAAATACGTTAATTTCTCCGAAAAAATAAATACGTATAAAGAAAAATATAAATATTTGCATATAGGATTAATACAAGTCGCAATAAAGCCATTAATCGCTCTAGGACTAAATACATCGTATTAGCATCCGTTAGAGATAAAAGACACATAAAGTTTAATGACTCGTTATTAGGAATAATTGAAGGAAGTTTGTCTGAAGGACCTATTTTCTTTAATTGTTTTCCTAATTTCACAATTAGTTTACATGATCAATTCGCACATGAAGCATCAACATTAAGTTTATATACACAAGGATTTGAAATGAAAGGAATATGTTCAAATGTTGCAGTAGTCTATCGAATCTATTATAAATTAATGCATACAATAATCCCTGCAGTAGCATATACAAGTTTACAAAAAGGAACATCAACTTTATTTTTGACAAATATAGCAAATAAAGTAATAACTAGAAAACAATTAAGTTGGAAAGATATCGACATACCAAAAACATGGTTAATACAAGACACAAATAAAGAAGAGAATCCTGTAGATAAAACAAATGATCAAATAGATACTATAATAACCCATGATAACGGACTAGTTGAAATAAATTTCGCATCAAGAAAATCTTGTTCTACAATTCCATCTTCATCAAACACTGAGAATTATTATGAGACTCAACCTGTTTATGCATCAACAACAAAATTACCAACTCATATAGCTTATCCTGTTACCCCAACAGAAGATAACGTTTCCATCAATGATTTTAATGATTATCAAGTTAATATGGTTAAAATAGTTTATGAAGAAGATTTTGAAATAGATTATCATAATTTAAAAGAACAATTTCTTAAACATCCATTGACTCCTATATTCTGTAAAATTTGTTCAAAATCCCAACAAGCAATATTCAGAGAAAAATATTTTGCCTATATTAAAAATAATAAACAAAATATTCAGTTTTTGATTATTTAACATTATCTGTCCAAAAATAATACATAAGATAAATACAAGTATGGGAAGGAACAAAAGGTGAAAAATACATTCAAACTCATCCTCCATTAACTTCTATAAAAATCAATGAAAACATTAAGCGTTAGACCATTAAAAACTACGTTTGAAGAAGAAAGACCTATATCAAGAAAAGATTTAAATCATATAATTGAACAAAATAATTATACTAATGTATATTTATCTTCTTTATCAAAAATATCTCACAATAATCCCTCTACTAGTAAAAATACTTGAAAACTCTAAAATTACAAAAATAGAAAATGAACTAATAATGAAAAAGCCTATGATGAAAGACAATTTTAGAAATATACCCATTATAAAATCAAATTATTCGAGATGAATTATTACATACAATAGCATCAAAAATTAGTACTCTACAAATAAATCAAAAAGATACAAAAGAAAAGACCCTGAAATAAATATTTTAGAAGATAATCAATCAATAACTTCGGATAAACTATCGAAGATTCATTAGAAATCGATCCAATAAAAATGACAGAATCCAAAGATATTGAAACCTCATCGAGACTTAGATATAAATAAAATCCATTATCCTAGAAAACATAATATATATAATAAATGGAATACTAAACCTTATTATTCTAGACCATCTCCTGTAGACATGATATTAGAAGAAAAAGTGATAAAAGAATTAAGTTTGACGGAAATTCAATTTACGAATGGAATATCGATGGATTATCGAATACGAATTTTACAAGTAATGCAACAAATGTTAACTTATGCAAAAAGATGCAAAACTCAAAATCATCCGAAACCTAATATAGTAGGTGCCATATCGTAGGACTTACTTGGTCAAATGAATGGTGGTGGAATAACTCTTTATCAACTGTTCAAAGACAAGAAGTTATAAATTCGGTAGTTAGAGACGAAAATGGAAATCCATAATAGATAATAATGGAAGAGAAACATTTAATGGTGTAAGAACCTTGTTAACTAATATAATTTGGCATTTCATAGGAACATTAAGTCATATTGAAGAAAAAATTAAGTGAACAATTACAAAGTTTAAGATGCGAAACATTATCCGATTTTAGATGGTATAAAGATACATTCTTATCAAAAGTTTATACTTTAACTTCAGATGAAACCCCATTCTATAAAGAAAGATTTGTTTCCGATTACCATACTCATTCGCAGAAAAAGTTAGACACATATTAAGAGAAAATGCGATGGAACTCTAAATTATAACAGATTTACTTATGGTGATTTAATTCAAACAATTCGGATAGTAGGATTATCAATATGTAATGATATAAAGTTAAAAAGACAATTACATAAAGACTCTAAAGATAATCGCGAGAGACATAGGTGATTTTTGTTATCAATTCGGTCATGAAGTTGCTCTAACTCAAACACATTCTAATAAACCAAAATACGAAGAAGAAGATTACAAAGATTTAATAATAAAAACAATCCGAATTTTATAATAAACCTAAGAGAAAACCTTATAGAAAAAATTATAAATTTAATAAAAATAAAACTAATAAATGTTTTAAATGTGGAAAACCAGGTCATTACGCAAATAAATGTCATTTAAAGAATTATAAAAAGAAAGTAAATGAAGTCGTAAATAGTGATAACTCTAGCTCTTCGAGATACATGTAAATGCATAGAAAATATACGAATACATATACATCTAGCTCGGACTTCGAGAAAATGAAATTAATGTTTTAACAAGACATGAAAAATTAATATTAGATATCGGTGAACAAATAGATGATCCAATATTAAAATATAAATATTATACGAAATTTTAAATACGAAAAAACACAATGCAAATGAAAACACTTCTCGAGATAAATGAAAATGAAATAAAATTTCAAAATCAAATTGATATACATAATAATTATCATACTATGAAAGATATAATTCAAGATGTAAATAAAAGATCTAAATCCTTTACAGACCAACCATAAATTCATTACGGCATGAAATAAATCAGATTGAAAGAAGAAATAAAAATTCTTAAAGAAAAAATAATCAAGATAGAAGACGAGAATATAAATTAGAAAACCTATCAATTTATGACAACAATGTATTCATAGAAACACTTACATCTTATACTCATCAACGATGGTTTACTCCAATAACTTTAAAAATAAAAGATTATAAATGTTCATTACAAGCTTTAATAGATTCAAAGTGCGATTTAAATTGTATAAGAGAAGGATTAATACCGTTAAAATATCGTGAAAAGACAAACGATCGAATATCAACAAATAGAAGGAAATAAATCAATAATTAAGTTAAAAATACCTATTGCTCATATATGTAAAAATAATGTTTGTATACCTACATCCTTTATAATAGTTAAAGATTTACAAAGATGATATGTTATTAGGAACCCCATTCTTACGAGAAAATTCAACCATTCTCGGTTACATCCAGTGGAATAAAATCAAGTATAGAAAATAAAGAAGTTAATTTCAATTTTATTAATAAACCAAAAACTAGATACTTAAATCAATTAATCAATCAGTAGAACATAAACAAACTTTTATAGGACAATTAAAATCGAAATTAAGAATTTAAAAACGAATGCAATATATAAATACTCCATCCTTTCAACAAAAAATCAAAATGTTTCAAGATCAATTAATTATTAAGTGTTGTTCGAAATCCCCTCAAAGATTTTGGGATAGAAAAACTTATCAAGTTTCTTTACCTTACATTAATGATTTTAATGAAGATAAAATACCCACAAAAGCCAATCCTTCACAAATGAATGAAAGATTACTAAAATTATGTGATCAAGAAATAAAAGATTTGTTACAAAAGAAATTAATAACTCCATCTAAATCTCCTTGAGTTATGCACGCTTTTTATGTAGAAAATGCGTGAGAATTTAGAAAGAGGAGCACCAAGACTTGTTATAAATTATAAACCATTAAATAATGTTTTAAAGACTATACGATATCCATTACCAAATAAGAATGATTTAATAAAGAGAATAACCAATTCAGTTATCTTTTCAAAATTTGATTTAAAGTCGGGATTTTGGCAAATACAAATTACAAATAAAGATAGATATAAAAAGCGACATTCAACACTCCATTTGGTCGATGATCGGTGGAATGTTATGCCATTCGGTCTCAAAAATGCCCCATCGTAATTTCAAAAAATGATGAATGAAGTATTTCATCCTTACTATGAATATATTTTAGTTTATATAGACGACATCCTTATATTTTCCAAATCAATTGATGAACATTGGAAACACTTGTATACATTTCAATCTATCATAATTAAAAATGGATTAGTATTATCTCAAAGGAAAATAAAACTTTTTCAAATAACAATAAACTTTTTAGGATTTCAAATACGAAATCAAACCATAACTCCAATCAATAGAGTCATAGAATTTGCAAATAAATTCCCGATCAATTAGTAGATAAAAAACATTACAAAGATTTTTAGGTTGTTTAAATTACTTATCGATTTCTATAAAAATTCAAATAGATAAAAAATGTCTTTTAGAACTTCTTAAAAAAGATAATAAATTCATCTGGTCCCTATTCATACGTAAGCTATACAAAAGATCAAGTTAAAAGTAAAAGCATTACCATGCTTACATTTAGCCAATTCTACTTATCCAAAAATAATTCAGACAGATGCCTCGGACATAGGATATGGAGGTATATTACTCCAAAAAACCCTGAAGGAAATGAACAACTTGTTTGTTATACATCAAGACTTTGGAATAATACCCAAAAAGAATTACGCTACGGTCAAAAAGAAATACTTGCAATTGTTTTATCCGTTCGAAATTTCAAGCGATATTTTGAATCAAAAATTTTTGATAAGAGTTGATTGTAAATCAAGAAAGAAATACTTTTGAAAGATATAAAAAATTTAGTTTCAAAACAAATATTTGCTCGTTGGCAAGCTATTTTAAGTATTTTTGATTTTGATATCGAATATATAAAAGGAGAAAATAACTCCCTTCCTGATTTCTTATCCAGAGAATTCCTTGTAACCCTATGAATTCATTCTTTGTTTCAGATCATCATGGATAAGGGTAAATCTCTTTACACTTATCAAAGACAAAATAAATTTTCTCCATTATTTAGCCAGTACAACAATCTAGCTTCCAATTCTGATTAATTCTAATTCTGATCAAAGATTCAGTTATCAAAAGCTTTTTATCTATTTATATTACCCTACTCCCTAATTCCATACTCATTATCACAGCCTCACTAATCAAATCAATACCATACTCCTTCAAAATTCCATTCCAAAATATCTCAATGAGATTTTATGAAATTTAATGAAGCTCTACTTTTGCAAACAGATTTAGTTCTTTTGAAAGGACTAATTAAGAAAAGGATATTAATTGAAAGATTCATGGACCCCGGTATCTGTGATCCTCTCATAAATTGGTTAGTGGATGAATTATATAATTTCGGCCTTCAGCCAGATGTTCAAATCAACAAGCCAATACAGCTTTATGCAGCTCTTTTGCTTTCAATTGGTCTAGCGATGAAGAAAAGGCCCTTATAACTCTTTGGACTTTATTAGGGTGCCCAAAAATAGAAATCTTTATAGACATCAAGAATCGATAATACTTATGTTTATGAAGGACTTTGGAGAACTCTAGACAATCGCTTTCTATCCTCATATTTTCGATAACTATGTTTGCCTAAAAATAAATAAAATCGAGTCAAAATTGAAGATGTAGTTCAAGTATCATCCTCATTGAAGATGTAGTTCAAGTATCATCCTCATCGAAACATTAGACACATCAAGTCTCATTCTTCACGAGTTGAAGAAAATGCAAGAAGAATCCGAAAAATGCGGGAAGAATCCAGGAAAATAAATGAAAGACTTCAACGAATTGAAGATTCTCGATCCGCCTCATCAAGAAATCATTCAGATCATGAAGGAAGCTCAGGAGCCCCTGAGTATATTGTTGAACTCTACTAAATTCAGTGTCAAAGATAACTAAATTCAGTGTCAAAGATAATTCAGGCCCATGCCAATAAAACTTATTCAGGCCCATGTCATTAATACCGAATTCAGGCCCATGCCAATTAAGTTATTATTCAGGCCCATGCCTCCAGGCCCATGCCTGCCATCACCAGGCTTATGCCTGCCTCAGGCCCATGCCAATTCATAATACAGGCCCATGCCTCCAGGCCCAATGCCTGCCATTATCAAGACTTATTCAGAAGAAATCCAGAAGATCATTATGATCATCGTTATCAAGACGTATCAAGCCATCCTTGTCATCATCAAGTAGTTCTCAAGAAAGCATCACGAGAAGAAAATAATGCATGTTTATCAAGAATAGTCAGATACCGATCGAGTCATCAACAGAAGCCCAATAATGCAGTCAATTAATTTATCAAGATCAGCAGTCAGACTTATCCAGCTATTTCCGCCATCCAGCTATTACCGTATCCAGCTGTCATCAAGATCATAAAGTCGATGTGACAAGAGACGTCACAAATTTTGTCTCCTTATGTAAATTATTGAGAGTTGTCGGAAGGTTGTTAGAAAAGTTGTTGTAATAGTAGCAAATAGTGTTTGAATAGTGTCTGTGAATAGTAATGAATAGTGACGGATGAATAGTATCCGTGAATAGTGTCTGTCAATAATGTTTGTTGTAACAGTAAGTCTTCGTAGACTGGTTGTTGGAATAGTAACCAACAATAATGTTTGTTGCAACAGTGAAAAAATGACATCAAATGAGATATGGGATTGTGGTTATACACTGAATGATAAGAGTAATCTATGTTTGATTGTCGGAAAAGAGAAACTCAAATGAGAGAAAGAGATGACAAGAAATTTTTTGAAACTAACCTCGAATCGAATGAATATTACTTCATTCGAGCTTTCTATTTATAAATGAAACTTGGTATGTACAGACAAAACTGACACTATTACAACAAACATTATTGTTGGTTACTATTCCAACAACCAGTCTACTAAGACTTACTGTTACAACAAACATTATTGACAGACACTATTCACGGACACTATTCATCCGTCACTATTCATTACTATTCACAGACACTATTCAAACACTATTTGCTACTATTACAACAACTTTTCTAACAACCTTCCGACAACTCTCAATAATTTACATAAGGAGACAAAATTTGTGACGTCTTTTGTCACATCGACTTTATGATCTTGATAACAGCTGGATGCGGTGATAGCTGGATGGCGGAAATAGCTGGATAAGTCTGACTGCTGATCTTGATGAATTAATTACCTGTATTATTGGGCTTCTGTTGATGTTGATGACTTGATCGGCATCTGACTATTCTTGATAAGCATGCATTATTATCTTCACGTGATGCTTTCTTGAGAACCACTTGATGATGACAAGGATGATGGCTTGATACGTCTTGATGACGATGATCATAATGATCTTCTGGACTTCTTCTGAATAAATCTTGATAACGATTTTCATAATTCACTCTGGATCTTATCTGTATTTTGATGATGGCAGGCATTGGGCCTGGAGGCATGGGCCTGAATTATGAATCATGGGCCTGGGGCGGCATAAGCTCGGTGATGGCAGTGCATGGGCCTGGAGGCATGGGCTGAATGACTTATTTGGCATGGGCCTGAATTCGGTATTAATGGCATGGGCCCGAATAAGTTTTATTGGCAAGGGCCTGAATTATCTTTGATGACACTGAATTTAGTAGAGTTCAACAATATACTCAGGGGCTCCTGAGCTTCCTTCATGATCCGAATGATTTCTTGATGAGGCGATCGAGAATCTTCAATTCGTTGAAGTCTTTCATTTATTTTCCTGGATTCTTCCCGCATTTTTCTCGGATTCTTCTTGCATTTTCTTCAACTCGTGAAGAATGAGACTTGATGTGTCTAATGTTTCTGATGAGGATGATACTTGAACTACATCTTCAATGAGGATGATACTTGAACTACATCTTCAATTTTGACTGATTTTATTTATTTTTAGGCAAACATAGTTATCTGAAAATATGAGGATAGAAACTGATTGTCTAGAGTTCTCCAAAGTCCTTCATAAACATAAGTATTATCGATTCTGCTGATGTCTATAAAGATTTCTATTTTTGGGCACCCTAATAAAGTCCAAAGAGTTATAAGGGCCTTTTCTTCATCGCTAGACCAATTGAAAGCAAGAGTTTTGCATAAAGCTCGTATTGGCTTGTTGATTTGAACATCTGGCTGAAGGCCGAAATTATATAATTCATCCACTAACCAATTTATGAGAGGATCACAGATACCGGGGTCCATGAATCTTTCAATTAATATCCTTTTCTTAATTAGTCCTTTCAAAAGAACTAAATCTGTTTGCAAAAGTAGAGCTTCATTAAATTTCATAAAATCTCATTGAGATATTTTGGAATGGAATTTTGAAGGAGTATGGTATTGATTTGATTAGTGAGGTTTGATAATGAGTATGGAATTAGGGAGTAGGGTAATATAAATAGATAAAAAGCTTTTGATAATAACTAATCTTTGATCAGAATTAGAATTAATCAGAATTGGAAGCTAGATTGTTGTACTGGCTAAATAATGGAGAAAATTTATTTTGTCTTTGATAAGTGTAAAGAGATTTACCCTTATCCATGATGATCTGAAACAAAGAATGAATTTATAGGGTTACAAGGAATTCTCTGGATAAGAAATCAGGAAGGTAGTTATTTTCTCCTTTTATATATTCGATATCAAAATCAAAAATACTTAAAATAGCTTGCCAACAAGCAAATATTTGTTTTGAAACTAAATTTTTTATATCTTTCAAAAGTATTTCTTTTCTTGATTTACAATCAACTCTTATCAAAAATTTTTGATTCAAAATATCTGCTTGAAATTTCTGAACGGATAAAACAATTGCAAGAATTTCCTTTTTGACCGTAGCGTAATTCTTTTGGGTGTTATTCCAAAGTCTTGATGTATAACAAACAAGTTGTTCATTTCCTTCAGGGGTTTTTTGGAGTAATATACCTCCATATCCTATGTCTGAGGCATCTGTTTGAATTATTTTTGGATAAGTAGAATTGGCTAAATGTAAACATGGTAATGCTTTTACTTTTAACTTGATTTTTTATATTGTTTCTGTATGAATAGGGGTCCAGATAAATTTATTATCTTTTTTAAGAAGTTCTAAAAGACATTTTTTATCTATTGCTGAATTTTTATAGAAATCGGATAAGTAATTTAAACAACCTAAAAATCTTTGTAACTGTTTTTTATCTACTAATTGATCAGGGAATTTATTTGCAAATTCTATAACTCTATTGATTGGAGTTATTGTTTAATTCTGTATTTGAAATCCTAAAAAGTTTATAGCTATTTGAAAAAGTTTTATTTTCCTTTGAGATAATACTAATCCATTTTTAATTATTATAGATTGAAATGTATACAAATGTTTCCAATGTTCATCAATTGATTTGGAAAATATAAGGATGTCGTCTATATAAACTAAAATATATTCATAATAAGGATGAAATACTTCATTCATCATTTTTTGAAATTCTGATGGGGCATTTTTGAGACCGAATGGCATAACATTCCATTGATACTGACCAAATGGAGTGTTGAATGTTGTTTTATATCTATCTTTATTTGTAATTTGTATTTGCCAAAATCCTGACTTTAAATCAAATTTTGAAAAGATAACTGAATTGGTTATTCTCTTTATTAAATCATTCTTATTTGGTAATGGATATCTTATTGTTTTTAAAACATTGTTTAATGGTTTATAATTTATAACAAGTCTTGGTGCTCCTCGTTCTAATTCTGCTGCATTTTCAACATAAAAAGTTGTACAGCTCCATGGTGATTTAGATGGGGTTATTAATTTCTTTTGTAATAAATCTTTTATTTCTTGATCACATAATTTTAATAATCTTTCATTCATTTGTGAGGGATTGGCTTTTGTAGGTATTTTATCTTCATTAAAATCATTAATGTAAGGTAAAGAAACTTGATAAATTTTTCTATCCCAAAATGCTGAGGGGATTTCTGAACAACATTTGATAATTAATTGATCTTGAAATATTTTAATTTTTTGTTGAAAGGATGGAGTATTTATAATCTGTTCTGTTTTAAAATTCTTAATTTCTGATTTTAATTGTCCTATAAAAGTTTCTTTATGTTCTACCAGATTGATTAATTGATTTAAATATCTAGTTTTTGGTTTATTAATAAAACTGAAATTAACTTCTTTATTTTCTATACTTGATTTTATACCACTGGATGTAACCGAGAATGGTTGAATTTTTTGTAAGAATGGAGTTCCTATTAACATATCATGTTGTAAATCTTTGACTATTATAAAGGATGTTGGTATACAAACATTATTTTTACAAATATGAGCAATAGGAATTTTTAACTTAATTATTGATTTATTTCCTTCTGCTATTGATATTCGACTGTTTGTTTTTTCACAGTATTTTAAAGGGATTAAACCTTCTCTTATACAATTTAAATCTCACTTTTTGAATCTATTAAAGCTTGTAATGAACATTTATAATCTTTTATTTTTAAAGTTATTGGAGTAAACCATCGTTGATGAATATATGACGTAAGTGTTTCTATGAATACATTATTATCATAAATTGAAAAGTTTTCAGAATTTATATTTTCGTCTTCTATTTTAATTATTTTTTCTTTAATAATTTTTATTTCTTCTTTTAAATGATTTATTTCATGTTGTAATGAATTTATGGTTGGTCCTGTAAAAGATTTAGATCTTTTATTTACATCTTGAATTATATCTTTCATAGTATGATAATTATTATGTAAATTGATTTGGTTTTGAAATTTT
Source organism: Stephania japonica (assembly GCA_039657345.1). Classification (NCBI taxonomy): domain Eukaryota; kingdom Viridiplantae; phylum Streptophyta; class Magnoliopsida; order Ranunculales; family Menispermaceae; genus Stephania; species Stephania japonica. Next base: position 73,803,667 of record CM077557.1, read on the forward strand.
ATTTCATTTTCATTTATCCAGAGAGGTAATTTCAATTTTTTTTTTCTGTATTTAAAATTTTTGTACAATATTTATAGTTTAATATTGGATCTTCTATTTGTTCACCGATATCTAAAACTAATTTTTCATGTGTTGTTAATACATTAATTTCATTTTCTGAATCTGAGCTTGATGTATATATATTATGTATATTTTCTATACATTTACATGTTTCTGAAGAACTAGAGTTACCACTTTTTGCAATTTCATTTACTTTCTTTTTATAATTCTTTAAATGACATTTATTTGCGTAATGACCTGGTTTTTCATATTTAAAATATTTATTAGTTTTATTTTTAGTAGATTTATAATTTTTTCTATAAGTTTTTCTCTTAGGTTTATAATAAAAATCTTGATTGTTTTAATTATTAAATCTTTGTAATTTTCTTCTTCTATATTTTGGTTTATTAGAATGTGTTTGTGTTTGAGCAACTTCATGACCGAATTGATAACAAAAATCACCTATGTCTCTGCGATTATCTTTAGAATCTTTATGTAATTTGCTTTTTAACTTTATATCATTACATATTGATAATCCTACTATCTGAATTGTTTGAATTATATCACCATAAGTCAATCTGTTATAATTTAAAGTTCCATCACATTTTTCTCTTAATATATGTCTAATCTTTTCTGCGAATGATTATGGTAATCCTGAAACAAATCTTTCTTTATAAAATGGGGTTTCATCTGAAGTTAAAGTATAAACTTTTGATAAAAATGTATCTTTATACCATCGAAAATCGGATAATATTCTGCATCTTAAACTTTGTAATTGTTCTCGAATTTTTTCTTCAATATGACTTAATGTTCCTATGAAATGCCAAATTATATTGGTTAGCAAGGTTCTTACACCATTAAATACGTCTCTACCATTGTTATCTAATACTGGATTTCCATTTTCGTCTCTAACTATAGAATTTATGATTTCTAATCTTTGAGCAGTTGATAAAGAATTATTCCACCAGCCATTCATTTGACCAGTAAGTCCTACGGATATTGCACCTACTATATTAGGTTCTGGATGATTTTGAGTTTTGCATGCTACTGCATAAGTTAACATTTATTGCATTACTTGTAAAATTCTGTATTCTGATAATCCATCGATATTCCATTCATAAATTGAATTTCCGTCAAACTTAATTCTTTTATTATCTTTTTCTTCTAATATCATGTCTACAGGAGATGGTCTAGAATAATAAGGTTTAGTATTCCATTTATTATATATATTATCTTTTCTAGGATAATGGATTTTATTTATATCTAAGTCTGATGATGTTTCAATGCTGGATTATGTCATTTTTAATGGACTAATTTCTAATGAATTTTCTGATAAACTCTCAGACGTTATTGATTGATTTTCTTCTAAAATATTTATTTCAGGGATCTTTTCTTTCGTATCTTTTTGATTTATTTGTAAAGTACTTATTTTTGATACTATTGTCTATAATAATTCTTCTGAATAATTTGATTTTATAATGAGCAAATTTCTTAAATTATCTTTCATCATAGGCTTTTTTAGTATTAATTCATTTTCTACCTTTGTATTTTTAGAATTTTCAGTATTTTTACTAGTAGAGGGATTATTATGAGAAATGTTTGATAAAGAAGATAAATATATATTAGTATAATTATTTTGTTCAATTATATGATTTAAATCTTTTCTTGATATAGGTCTTTCTTCTTCAAAAGTAGTTTTTAATGGTACTGCCTTAATGTTTTCATTGATTTTGATAGAAGTTAATGGAGGATGAGTTTAAATGTATTTTTCACCTTTTGTTCCTTCCCATACGGTATTTATCTTATGTATTATTTTTGGACAGGATAATGTTAAATAATCAAAAAACTGAATGTTTTGTTTATTATTTTTAATATAGGCAAAATATTTTTCTCTGAATATTGCTTGTTGAGATTTTGAACAAATTTTACAGAATATTGGTGTCAATGGATGTTTAAGAAATTGTTCTTTTAAATTTTGATAATCTATTTTAAAGTCTTCTTCATAATCTATTTTAACCATATTGACTTGATAATCATTAAAATCATTTATGGAAACATTATCTTCTGTTGGTGTAACATGATAAGCTATATGAGTTGGTAATTTTGTTGTTGATGCATAAACAGGTTGGGTTTTATAATAATTCTCTGTATTTGATGAAGATGGAATTGTAGAACAAGATTTTCTTGATGCGAAATTTATTTCAACTAGTCCGTCATCATGGGCTATTATAGTATGTATTTGATCATTTGTTTTATCTACATGATTCTCTTCTTTATTTGTATCTTGAATTAACCATGTTTTTGGTATGTCTATATCTTTCCAACTTAATTGTCTTCTAGTTATTACTTTATTTGCTAAATTTGTTAAAAATAAAGTTGATGTTCCTTTTGTAAATTGTATATGCTACTTTGCGAGGATTATTGTATGCATTAATTTATAATAAATTCGATAAACTACTGCAACATTTGAACATATTCCTTTCATTTCAAATCCTTGTGTATATAAACTTAATGTTGATGCTTCATGTGCGAATTGATCATGTAAACTAATTGTGAAATTAGGAAAACAATTAAAAAAAATAGGTCCTTCAGACAAACTTCCTTCAATTATTCCTAATAATGAATCATTAAACTTTATGTGTCTTTTATCTCTAACGGATGCTAATACAGATGTATTTAGTCTTAAAGCAGTTAATGGCTTTATTGCAACTTGTATTAATCCTATATGTAAATATTTATATTTTTCTTTATATGTATTTATTTTTTTTGGAGAAATTAACAGTATTTCTTGTCCTTCTGCATCAATTGATCTAGTTTCTTCTTCTAATTTTACTATATAATCTTGATTTTTGGAAAAAGTTCCATGAGTATATATCTGTTTGGGATCTATGGTTGGTAAATTCCAATTTTGCAGTGATTGTTCAATATCTACGTATGATATTTCACTTATATTTCTTAAATCTAATTTTGATTTCATTTTTTCTGGCTTTATGATTGATTGATGATCAGATTTTGATGTCGAGGTGGATGATTCAAACTTAGGACTATGTTTTCGTAATGAAAGAAAAGATTTCATTTTCTTCATTAATTCACTCATGTCTCACCTGGGTTCTTAGAGTTCTAGCTTGGTCAACAATTTACTGCTAGACTTACGCTCCCTTCTGCTAGCCTTACTACGCGACTAGAAAAGCTCCTAACTCTAATGGCGAAGGTTAAACACAAGATAAATTAACAGGAAGAAAACGAAATTTTAACTTTCAAAAGAAACTTTATAGTAATAAGTTTTGCAAATCTTTTTTGAAATCGCAATCGAAATCATAATCAAACTTAAAACCAAACTTGAAATCGATAGTAAAACTTAAAATCGATAGTAAATATTAGATTAGATTAGAGAACTTATTACTATGAAGTTTTCGATATGAATTGTGGTTATAGATCCCAACAAAGAAATGGTAATGGTAATATACACTATGATTGAATATTGAAACGAAAAGAGACTCAAATGAGAGAAAGAGTTAAGAAATTTTTGAAGCTCAAACTTTCGAATGAATCTTACTTCATTCGAGCTTTCTATTTATAGATAAAACTTAGTATATACAGACAAAACTGACACTATTACAACAAACATTATTGTTGGTTACTATTTCAACAACTAGTCTACGAAGACTCACTGTTACAACAAACATTATTGTTGGTTACTATTCCAACAACTAGTCTACGAAGACTTACTGTTACAACTAACATATTGACAGACACTATTCACTGACCGACACTATTCATCACTATTCACTTACTATTCACCGACACTATTCAAACACTATTTGACACTATTTACTACTATTACAACAACTTTTAATAAATAACACTGACAACCTACCAACAACTCACAATAATTTATATAAGGAGACAAAATTTGTGACTGCTTTTGTCATATTGGCTTTATTGGCTGGATAAAAGCTGGATGAAAGCTGGCGACTTGACTTTTGACGAAATTATTAACTGCATTATTGGGCTTCTTTTCTTTTGATGACGTGATGATCTGCATTATTGGGCTTCTTTTGATGTCGAGATAACTTGATCTGAGATGATGCTTGATCTTGATAAGCATGAGGAGAATTTCTTCCACGTGATTCTTTCATAAACCTTGATGATGAGGATGATGCATTATTTTCTCCGATGACAATTTTACGTGATCTTTCTTGAGACTTCTTGATGATCTTGATAATGATGACTTGATGATCTTGAGGACAATCAGATAAGATTTGATAATGGCAGGCATTGGGCCTGGATTATGAATTGGCATGGGCCTGAGGCTAGCATAAGCCTGGTGATGGCAGGCATGGGCCTGGAGGCATGGGCCTGAATAACTTAATTAGCTGGGCCTGAATTTTAAATTAATGGCATGGGCCTGAATAAGTTTTATTGGCATGGGTCTGAATTAAGAATTAATGGCATGGGCCTGAATAAGTTTTATTGGCATGGGCCTAAATTAAGAATTAATATAGGTCGATGATATACTCAGGGGCACCTGAGCTTCCTTCATGATCTGAATGATTTCTTGATGAGGCAGACTGAGATTCTTCAATTCTCTGAAGTCTTTCATTCATTTTCCCGCATTTTTCTGGATTCTTCTTGCATTTTCTTCAATTCTTGAAGAATGAGACTTGATGTGTCTATTGTGGCTTCTGATGATGATGATATTTGAACTGGATCTTTATTCTTGACTGATTTAATTTCTTTTTAGGTAAACATAGTTATCTGAAAATATGAGGATAGAAACGGATTGTCTAGAGTCTTCCAAAGTCCTTCATAAACATAAGTATTATCGTTCTGCTGATGTCTATAAAGATTTCTATTTTTGGGCACCCTAATAAAGTCCAAAGAGTTATAAGAGCTTTTTCTTCATCGCTGGACCAATTAAAAGCAAGAGCAGCATAAAGCTTTATTGGCTTATTGATTTGAATATCTGGCTGAAGACCAAAATTATACAATTCATCTACAAACCAATTTATGAGAGGATCACAGATACCGGGATCCATGAATCTTTCAACTAATTAACCTATTCTGATTTAATCTTTTCAAAAAAACTGAATCTGTTTGCGAAAGTAAAGCTTCATAAAATTTCATAAAATCTCATTGAGATATTTAGGAATGGAATTATGAGGAGTATATGGTACTAATATGAGGATCAAGATTGAGACTAAGATGATGGACATCGAGAAAGTAAACAAAGAAATAGCTTTTCAATTAATGACTGGATCTTTGATCAGAATTGGAGGCTGGATTGTTGTACTGGCTGAATAATGGAGAGAATTTATTTTGTCTTTGATAAGTGTAAAGAGATTTACCCTTATCCATGATGATCTGAAACAAAGAATGAATTTATGGGGTTACAAGGAATTCTCTGGATAAGAAATCAGGAAGGGACTTATTTTCTCCTTTTATATATTCGATATCAAAATCAAAAATACTTAAAATAGCTTGCTAACGAGCAAATATTTGTTTTGAAACTAGATTTTTTATATCTTTCAAAAGTATTTCTTTTGCTGATTTACAATCAACTCTTATCAAAAACTTTTGATTCAAAATATCTGCTTGAAATTTCTGAACGAATAAAACAATTGCAAGAATTTCCTTTTTGACCGTAGCGTAATACTTTTGGGTGTTATTCCAAAGTCTTGATGTATAACAAACAAGTTGTTCATTTCCTTCAGGGGTTTTATGAAGTAATATACCTCCATAACCTATGTCTGAGGCATCTGTTTGAATTATTTTTGGATAAGTAGAATTGGCTAAATGTAAACATGGTAATGCTTTTACTTTTAACTTGATTTTTTATATTGCTTCTGTATGAATAGAGGTCCAGATAAATTTATTATCTTTTTTAAGAAGTTCTAAAAGACATTTTTTATCTATTGCCGAATTTTTATAGAAATCGGATAAGTAATTTAAACAACCTAAAAATCTTTGTAACTGTTTTTTATCTACTAATTGATCAGGGAATTTATTTGCAAATTCTATAACTCTATTGATTGGAGTTATTGTTTAATTCTGTATTTGGAATCCTAAAAAGTTTATAACTATTTGAAAAAGTTTTATTTTCCTTTGAGATAATACTAATCCATTTTTAATTATTATAGATTGAAATGTATACAAATGTTTCCAATGTTCATCTATTGATTTGGAAAATATAAGGATGTCGTCTATATAAACTAAAATATATTCATAATAAGGATGAAATACTTCATTCATCATTTTTTGAAATTCTGATGGGGCATTTTTAAGACCGAATGGCATAACATTCCATTGATACTGACCAAATGGAGTGTTGAATGCTGTTTTATATCTATCTTTATTTGTAATTTGTATTTGCCAAAATCCTGACTTTAAATCAAATTTTGAAAAAAATAACTGAATTGGTTATTCTCTTTATTAAATCATTCTTATTTGGTAATGGATATCTTATTGTTTTTAAAACATTGTTTAATGGTTTATAATTTATAACAAGTCTTGGTGCTCCTCGTTCTAATTCTGCTGCATTTTCAACATAAAAAGCTGTACAGCTCCATGGTGATTTAGATGGGGTTATTAATTTCTTTTATAATAAATCTTTTATTTCTTGATCACATAATTTTAATAATCTTTCATTCATTTGTGAGGGATTGGCTTTTGTAGGTATTTTATCTTCATTAAAATCATTAATGCAATGTAAAGAAACTTGATAAGTTTTTCTATCCCAAAATGCTGAGGGGATTTCTGAACAACATTTGATAATTAATTGATCTTGAAACATTTTAGTTTTTTGTTGAAAGGATGGAGTATTTATAATCTGTTCTGTTTTTTAATTCTTAATTTCTGATTTTAATTGTCCTATAAAAGTTTCTTTATGTTCTACCAGATTGATTAATTGATTTAAATATCTAGTTTTTGGTTTATTAATAAAATTGAAATTAACTTCTTTATTTTCTATACTTGATTTTATACCACTGGATGTAACCGAGAATGGTTGGATTTTTTGTAAGAATGGAGTTCCTAATAACATATCATGTTGTAAATCTTTGACTATTATAAAGGATGTTGGTATACAAACATTATTTTTACATATATGAGCAATAGGAATTTTTAACTTAATTATTGATTTATTTCCTTCTGCATTGATATTTCGATTGTTTGTTTTTCACAAGTATTTTAAAGGGATTAAACCTTCTCTTATACAATTTAGATCTCGCACTTTTTGAATCTATTAAAGCTTGTAATGAACATTTATAATTTTTATTTTTAAAGTTATTGGAGTAAACCATCGTTGATGAGTATATGACGTAAGTGTTTCTATGAATACATTATTATCATAAATTGAAAAGTTTTCAGAATTTATATTTTCGTCTTCTATTTTAATTATTTTTTCTTTAAGAATTTTTATTTCTTCTTTTAATTGATTTATTTCATGTTGTAATGAATTTATGGTTGGTCTGTAAAGATTTAGATCTTTTATTTACATCTTGAATTATATCTTTCATAGTATGATAATTATTATGTAAATTGATTTGGTTTTGAAATTTTATTTCATTTTCATTTATCTCGAGAGGTATTTTCAATTTCTTGTCTTTTTACGTATTTAAAATTTCGCGTATAATATTTGTATTTTAATATTGGATCTTATTTTGTTCACCGATATCTAAATTAATTTTTCATGTGTTGTTAAAACATTAATTTCATTTTCTGAATCTGAGCTAGATGTATATATATTTTGTATATTTTCTATGCATTTACATGTTTCTGAAGAACTAGAGTTATCACTTTTTGCAACTTCATTTACTTTCTTTTTATAATTCTTTAAATGACATTTATTTGCGTAATGACCTGGTTTTCCACATTTAAAATATTTATTAGTTTTATTTTTGGTAAATTTATAATTTTTTCTATAAGTTTTTCTCTTAGGTTTATAATAAAAATCTTGATTGTTTTTATTATTAAATCTTTGTAATTTTCTTCTTCTGTATTTTGATTTATTAGAATGTGTTTGTGTTTGAGTAACTTCATGACCGAATTGATAACAAAAATCACCTATGTCTCTGCGATTATCTTTAGAATCTTTATGTAATTGTCTTTTTAACTTTATATCATTACATATTGATAATCCTACTATCTGAATTATTTGAATTATATCACCATAAGTGAATCTGTTATAATTTAAAGTTCCATCGCATTTTTCTCTTAATATATGTCTAACTTTTTCTGCGAATGAGTATGGTAATCCTAAAATAAATCTTTCTTTATAAAATGGGGTTTCATCTGAAGTTAAAGTATAAACTTTTGATAAGAATGTATCTTTATACCATCTAAAATTGGATAATGTTCTGCATCTTAAACTTTGTAATTGTTCTCGAATTTTTTCTTCAATATGACTTAATGTTCCTATGAAATGCCAAATTATATTGGTTAGCAAGGTTCTTACACCATTAAATACTTCTCTACTATTGTTATCTAATACTGGATTTCCATTTTCGTCTCTAACTATTGAATTTATGATTTCTAATCTTTGAGCAGTTGATAAAGAATTATTCCACTAGCCATTCATTTGACCAGTAAGTCCTACGGATATTGCACCTACTATGTTAGGTTCTGGATGATTTTGAGTTTTGCAGGCTGCTGCATAAGTTAACATTTGTTGCATTACTTGTAAAATTCTGTATTCTGATAATCCATCGATATTCCATTCATAAATTGAATTTCCATCAAACTTAATTCTTTTATTATCTTTTTCTTCTAATATCATGTCTACAGGAGATGGTCTAGAATAATAAGGTTTAGTATTCCATTTATTATATATATTATGTTTTATAGGATAATGGATTTTATTTATATCTAAGTCTGATAATGTTTCAATACTGGATTCTGTCATTTTTATTGGACTAATTTCTAATGAATTTTCTGATAACCTCTCAGATGTTATTGATTGATTTTCTTCTAAAATATTTATTTCAGGCATCTTTTCTTTCATATCTTTTTGATTTATTTGTAAAGTACTAATTTTTGATGCTATTGTCTGTAATAATTCTTCTGAATAATTTGGTTTTATAATGGGTAAATTTCTTAAATTATCTTTCATCATAGGCTTTTTTAGTATTAATTCATTTTCTACCTTTGTATTTTTAAAGTTTTCGATATTTTTACTAGTAGAGGGATTATTATGAGAAATGTTTGATAAGGAAGATAAATATACATTAGTATAATTATTTTGTTCAATTATATGATTTAAATCTTTTCTTGATATAGGTCTTTCTTCTTCAAAAGTAGTTTTTAATGGTACTGCCTTAATGTTTTCATTGATTTTGATAGAAGTTAATGGAGGATGAGTTTGAATGTATTTTTCACCTTTTGTTCCTTCTCATACGTATTTATCTTATGTATTATTTTTTGACAGGATAATGTTAAATAATTAAAAAATTGAATGTTTTGTTTATTATTTTTAATATAGGCAAAATATTTTTCTCTGAATATTGCTTGTTGAGATTTTGAACAAATTTTATAGAATATTGGTGTCAATGGATGTTTAAGAAATTGTTCTTTTAAATTTTGATAATCTATTTCAAAGTCTTCTTCATAATCTATTTTAACCATATTGACTTGATAGTCATTAAATCATTTATGAAAACATTATCTTCTGTTGGTGTAACAGGATAAGCTATATGAGTTGGTAATTTTGTTGTTGATGCATAAACAGGTTGGGTTTCATAACAATTCTCTGTATTTGATGAAGATGGAATTGTAGAACAAGATTTTCTTGATGCGAAATTTATTTCAACTAGTCCGTCATCATGGGCTATTATAGTATGTATTTGATCATTTGTTTTATCTACAGGATTCTCTTCTTTATTTGTATCTTGAATTAACCATGTTTTTTATATGTATATATCTTTCCAACTTAATTGTTTTCTAGTTATTACTTTATTTGCTAAATTTGTTAAAAATAAAGTTGATGTTCCTTTTTGTAAATTCGTATATGCTACTGCAGGGATTATTGTATGCATTAATTTATAATAAATTCGATAAACTACTGCAACATTTGAACATATTCCTTTCATTTCAAATCCTTGTGTATATAAACTTAATGTTGATGCTTCATGTGCGAATTGATCATGTAAACTAATTGTAAAATTAGGAAAATAATTAAAGAAAATAGGTCCTTTAGACAAACTTTCTTCAATTATTCCTAATAATGAATCATTAAACTTTATGTGTCTTTTATCTCTAACGGATGCTAATACAGATGTATTTAGTCCTAAAGCAGTTAATGGCTTTATTGCAACTTGTATTAATCCTATATGCAAATATTTGTATTTTTCTTTATATGTATTTATTTTTTCTGGAGAAATTAACAGTATTTCTTGTCCTTCTGCATCAATTGATCTAGTTTCTTCTTCTAATTTTACTATATAATCTTGATTTTTTGAAAAAGTTCCATGAGTATATATCTGTTTGGGATCTATGGTTGGTAAATTCCAATTTTGCAGTGATTGTTCAATATCTACGTATGATATTTCACTTATATTTCTTAAATCTAATTTTGATTTCATTTTTTCTGGCTTTATGATTGATTGATGATCAGATTTTGATGTCGAGGTGGATGATTCAAACTTAGGACTATGTTTTCGTAATGAAAGAGAAGATTTCATTTTCTTCATTAATTCACTCATGTCTCACCTAGGTTCTTAGAGTTCTAGCTTGGTCAACGATTTACTGCTAGACTTACGCTCCCTTCTATTAGCCTTACTACGCGACTAGGAAAGTTCCTAACTCTAATGGCGAAGGTTAAACACAAGATAAATTAACAGGAAGAAAATGAAATTTTAACTTTCAAAAGAAACTTCATAGTAATAAGTTTTGCAAATCCTTTTCGAAATCACAATCGAAATCATAATCAAACTTAAAACCAAAGTTGAAATCAAAATCAAACTTAAAATCGATAGTAAATACTTACAGGAGAGAAGATTAGAGAACTTGATTTGAGAGATGGTGATGGTGATGGTGCTGGATTCTTTCACGTATAGGGTCTTCATGACTCACTTCATCAACGCCATATGTATACATTAGATATATGTTTGTATGTAATGTTCAAGACTTTTAATTAAGTTATGTTAGGCCTGACATAGTAATGTTGCCAGTGTGAAAAGTAATGCCCGATCAATAAGTGTTACGTTACCAAACTGATTTTTCAAAATGGTAATTTGTCATATTACACGAAATTTCGAATTAGCATTAAAAATAAGTCAATCGGGCATAGTGATCAAATATAAATTAATTTAAAGATAAAGAATTACCAAGGTGTTTGAAGGAGCACGGAAGTCTCCCAGTGTGAGGAGTTCGAGGGGGCCAAAAACCAAAATATGATTTATTGTGTTTGAACGGGTTCAAGTCTTACACTAATCCTTTTTAGAATAAAAAATGAGCTAGTTGTATATCGTTTATTTTCCGTCTTTAGATTAGGATAACATATATATATTTTTTTTAGTATTTATTGTTTTTTTAGAGAATTGAGACGTTGTAATTCGAGACTTTCATTAATCACCAAAATAATATAGAGGGACCATGTTGTACTACTGAATGATTCATATTCAGGATAAATTATGTTTTGTTCGATGAAGGCTTGTTGAATATGCTTAAATTAATTAGTTTCAAATGTACACTACATGAATAAACATAATTACATGTTGATGAATGTATTGTCAAAACTTATTAAACGTATACATAAATAAATATTATTTTTTTAAATTGATTTATCAAAAATTTTATGATATACATGCTAATTATACAATATTATTAACTTTATATTATTTGATAGATCATTTTATATGAATATTCAAGATTAATAGTATGCCATAGTATGTCAATTATATATAGATTAAGTTTTAACAATGTGGCTATTTCAACAATATTTAGAGTGTCAAAATATTTATATTTTCATATAGTGGTAAAAAAAATTTAGTGGGTAGCCCAATAACTTAGTACGTGCAATAACTTAGTATGTGGTGATTGATATAAGAGAGGTTGGGGATGGAGTCCTACTGAGGACAAATAAGTTGGCTTTTTTCTTATAAAAAATTAGTATAGTATATATACAATGATTGCAACATGTAGCAATTTCTATTGACATGCAAGAGGAAGGGGGAAGCAAAAGATAAGATTATCAACAAGTTGGCTTGGTGATATGCATGGGAAGTAAATAGGCAAATCGGTGTTTGGTGGAGAAAACGAAGGGGGGTGGAGTTGTGACACAAGAACATCATCTCTAAGAAGTATGGGTGGTTGAGGGTGTAAGCTAGTTGTAGCATCCCCTAACCTAATTAAGGCGATACATGACCTGGAACCCTAATTAAGACCTCGGTACACTATCCAGACTTAAATAAGGCCAAAAACATTTCACCAACACCTAATAAACACAACTTGTATATCATGAAAATCAAGTAATAATTAAAACAAAACGCATCGAAAATTAAAACTTTTTCGATAATTACAAGATATACAAAAAACGGAACAGTCTCGCTATTAAATCCATATCCCAACCTGTTAATTACAAAATAGTAATTCAATTCAATATATATACAACAAAGAATATTAATACATTGTAAAGAAGACTTATAAACTTGTAATCTTCTCCATTCTCGAGTCGAAGCACACAGTGTTAATTTGAAATGTTAATTAGGGAATGATGCTCCGACTTGCTCAGTAAGTAATGCTCGTAAACCTATAAATTATCAACTAATATCAATGAATAAATTAATAGCAATATAAATCCAAAACATATCCATTCATACATAGGGAATGATATAAACAATAGATAACAAAATGCAATTCAAGGAAAATTGCAACCATATTTGTGACTTGTAATCTCACATTTCTCAAGAATGCAACCCCAGAATCCACACATTGCACTACGTGTTATTCTGTTGGTTGATTCAAGATTGATTATGTAACCATAACTGGAGAATACTGACTCAGGTAAACTCCGACTACTGAGGATGAAAAAGTGGTATATATAATAATGGCGTACGTTTACATATCTCAGTCCCGACTCACCTTGTCGCACATTTTCGAGCATTTTCATATTTAAAAACAGTCAAGTCATAGTACATTGCCCATCCTTAGTCCATAACACTATGTGAACTAAATATACTAATTTATGTTGCATATTTGATAAGAGTATGAGTCCCACTTACCTATATCGAGCTTTTCTAACTTTTTTCCGACTCACACAACTCTTGAAATCCTCAAATCCTTTTCTCGTCGATCAATAACCTAAAATCAATCATTTGATAACAATATAGGTCTAATACCCTAAGTTTAGAACCACTAAACTGGTCCCTGAACCCTTGTTAAAACCTACAAACAATACAACAATGTTGTTGTTTTCAGTGTGGGTAGCACGCTATGTGACCTAGGTAGCACACTATCAACACTGCAACTCATATCCTAGATAACGCGCTATCCAAGTCTACTATGCAATTCTAGCTACACACCATAACACCAAATCCACCCCAAATCGATTCAAGACTTTTCCGAATCATCGGAAAAGATCTCAAAAGAGGTTGTAGACCATTTCCAACCATCATAACCAATAATTAACATGATTTGATCACCAATTCATCAAAATACCAAAAAACCAACTTAAACATCAACTAAACCATGAATTCACTGGATTCAACCCTTGAATTTTGATAACATAGGGTCTTAATGAACTTTTAGCCATTTAAACCTACCCAATCCGACCATGGCAGTCCACAACACCATAACCATAAAAACCCTATGATTTCCAACTCGAAAACAAAAAAAATGATGGAGGGAAATGTAACGACCCGAAAAATATGTTATGTCTGTGTGACGACGTATATTACCTATTTGTACTCATGTATGTGTTACAGGACGGTGACGTTGAGTTGCTAGTAGTGTTTGCCTAGAAAAAACGTGATGAATGGGTATCGGGCAGATGAAATACGGGTACACGTGTTCTTGAAACAATTTTCATGGACGATCGGCAAATAAAATACAATAACTAATTAATTTGGGAATATGTTCGGGTTGTTAGTATTTCTATTCACGCGCGACGGTTTGAGTCGTGGTGCGGTTCGGGTGCAAAAATGCTCGGGAAAGCCTTATTTGGTGTTAGAAGGAAGAGGAGTATACCCAAGTGTCACTAGGTTGAGGCAGTTTGGATGGCTGGTAAGGACAGGGACCACTGGATGCAGTTCAAGATACGCACGTACGTGAAGATGAAAATATATATATATATATATATATATATATATTTTCTCTCTCTCATCGTTTCACTCGTACTTTCCTATCTCTTTCTCTTGTATGAACATACATGAGGTTGGTTCCGATGGGGTTTTAAGCTTGCAACGACATAGAGGGACGACCAAACACCCGAGTTGAGGTAACATTCCGACTCCCCCATGAAATTCTCAACGTGTTGACACACGTTTGGTGAATTTTTATCGGGGTGTTTTCGGTTGTCACGTCGGAGTATTGCTTTTTCAGAGGTTTTAAATGGTGGGTTATGTAACGACCTAATTATTAATTGTCATTATAACGTCATTACAGACGTGGATGACAGCTCGGACACTCATGGACTTCGCAGCTAGGTCGCAGCACGCCTGGATTAGGTATGCAATCCGTTTTGTGTGTTTTTTGTTGTATTTTGCGATGTGTTTGTTCAAATTAACTTATTTATATCGTAATGTTGTGTGTTTATATTGTATATGCCGAGCGAGGCAATGTGACGGGTATTCACCTCGGGTAGCGTGAGACTTGGTTACTGGGAGGTAAATGATTAATGCATTAGGTCAGTACACACAATAAATGAAAAAATACATAATTAATATAAAATGTTGTATAAATATGAGTGACGCGAGTGTATGCGTTGGACGTGCGGAACTGTGACAACCCATCCCCGACTTAGGGTTAGGTTGCCTAGCCCAAACCGTTACCCAAGCCCAAGTACTTGAATTGTAACGGTCCGTTATTTTATAACACCGTTATTTAATCATTTTCCGAGTAGGACGCCAGCTGGGACGGCACGTGGAAGCCATGGATAGGTTGGGCAGGACCGCATCTAGGTGTTTTATGTATGTTGGTTGTAAATTCTGTGATGTAATTGCGGTATTAATCATCGCAGGTGTGTGTTTGTAAATACTTGGTCCGGGCAAGGTTGAGAGCCGGGGTTTAGTTGTGATCGATATGTATGGGTGGTACGGTAGTGTGCATGCCCGAGTACGCTCGTTGGCGCGCACGACGAAATTTTATAGGCGAAAATATAGGTGAGTGTGTATATATATATATATATAGGTGAAGTGATATATATATATATAAATATATATTAAAAATCATGAAATTAAGAAAATAAATGTGAAATTACCATAAAGGGTATTGAAGCAAATAAGAAAAGAGATAAACATGAAGGGCATTTTAATCATTTTCCCGATTTTAATCGCCTTCTCTCTCGATAAATCGAAAGAAAGAAGAGAAGAAAAAAAAACAGAGAGAGCAGACGAGGAGAGGGAGCCGAGACGAGGAGAAGGAGAGGAGGAGAGCTCGGGAGCTTGAGGGGTCGAGGAAATCAAGGTGAGGTTGTTGTTGTTGTTGTTAGTTTGTGGTTGTGTGGTGTGTGTGGTCGGGAGGTTCGGCCATGGCGACGCCATGGCCGAACCGAGAAGCAAAGCAGGGAGAGTTGTCTCCCTGCTGCTTTGTGATGTGTAGGATGAGCTGGAGATCACCCTCTCAATTCCATTGATGGAAGAAAAGAAGAAGAAAGCAACGAAAAAAAAAAAAGAAAGAGAAGAACAGAGCGTCTGCTCTGTTCGAGTGAGGTGGGGAAGATGACCTCGAACCGGGCCGGTTCGGCCGGTTCAGGAAGAAAAAAAAAGAGAAAAGAAAGAGAAAATGGAAAAGAAAATCCAGAAAAATAGGGAAAAATATGGAAAAATAGTATTTTGACCAAATAAATAGAAATTGGAGAAATTCTAAGGAAAATGAGAAATTCAAAAGTCGGAGGAGACTTTATACCGGGGTTTTTACTCGAAAAATGTGAAATTGACATAATATGTCAAATTGAAGCTAATTTAATGATAAATAATTTTAGGTACATTTGGGGTGATAATTTGATTTGTCTGGGTGTTATTGGAGCTAAGCCGGGTTTGGATTTCGGGGTTGTTGGAGTGCGAATTGAGGTATGTAAAACCCAATTGAACACCACTATTACATTTACTTATTCTATTCGTTGAGCTTTATTTCTTTGTCAATCTAAATCCGATTGTGATGGGAACGGTAGTGTTCCGACGGTTTTTCGGTGTGTGGGGTTTGTTATTCTCAAATGTATTTGGTGACTAGGATACAGTCAGCGGGGTCATTGGAGTAGGGTATGACCGGGCCACTGATCCTAGCTTTACTGGCGGTATTTATTGCACACCCATTTGTTATCTTCGTGTTGGTATTCATGCATTTCTTTTTGAGCAGTTGCCTGTGTTATTTCCTTGATTATTGCATGATTATTTAACACTGCTTATTGGTTTCCATTTATATTCCTAAATTGAAATGCCTGGTGGTTTTCCTTGGTGTTTTACTTACTGGACTCGTTATTTGATTTTTTTGTGATAACTGAGTGTAGATCCTAGTACCAGCAAGGGTAAGGAGGTCGTTGGCGATTACATCTGACTTACCACTTCAAGACTTGCTAGTACGTGCGCTGGTACATATATGGTTTTGATATTTTGTAGTATTTTGGGATGGGAAACTTGTTATTACTGTACTTGTATATAACACTGGTTCAACTAATCGCATGTATGCATGTACATCGGGATTCCACTATAGGTGCACTAATCAATACTATATTAAAGTAGTTGACTGTATTAAGGTCTTCCGCTGATGAAATGGTAATATATGGATAAAATAATATAAAATTCAGGAACATCACTTCACAGAGTATATTGGATATAGTGATAGCTGAGGTGGATGGATGAGTGACGTGGCAGGTACTTCTGGAGCATAGACTGGAGAGGTATCTGTTGCACGGGCGACCCTGGAAATTGGGGCCGCCACAGTTTGGTATCAGAGCAAGGTCGATAGGGCCTTGAAGTAAATAGGAAAGTGGAAAAGAGCATAAATTGTAAACAAATTAGATGTGGAAACACGATGAACTGCCTAGAACTTTAGTTGGTAATGAAGTGAATGAAGTGGGTAGAATCAGTATTGTTATTTGATATATGTATTTGTTGGATATAAGTACATATTATGCGCATATGTATATTGGAAACTAAGTGGTTTACGTAAATTGGTGCAGATCATCATGGATGGACAGACCCCTACTACTTCTCCTACTACTCAGCAGGAGGTTGGGGAGCCGAGTGATCATACTAATAGGGAGGTAGCATATTTGCGAGCTATGGTGCAGAGGGTTACTGATCAACAGCTACTGCATCAGACTTAGATGGCTGAGCTGATGGAGTACATACGAGTTCGCGTGTACCAGTAGTAGCACCCATTGCTGAATTAGTTGCACCTACCACTCCGGCAGTGATTACACTAGTTGATGACATACAGGCAGCTGGGATAGAGGTAGAGAGAGAGAGAACTGAGCCTCTTGGGACGATAGCTGAGACTACGGAAGTACTACCAGCTACCACTGAGTAACGTATAGGAGGTTCGACTGCCAGAAGCAGGATGTCTGAGGCAGCGAAGATGGTCAAAGATTTCATGATGTTTAACCCTACATATTTCACTGGAGTTAGTGATCCTGAGGTTGCCGGTCGATGGTTGATGACACATCGACGTTTACACCAGCTGTTAGAGGTATCGAGGCAGACCAACCACGTATATCCGGATATTGCTTGAGGGGTCAGGCAGCAGTTTGGTGGACCACCTAAACGGACACATATACTACACCAGTAACGTGGGCGGAGTTTAGGCAGATATTCCTGGATGAATATATTCCCACGGAGGTACAATTGAGATTGAGGAACAGTTCTTGAGTTTGAAACAGGGTAATATGACGGTGTCGCAGTATATGGACAGATTTAGATATCTTATGTTGTATGCCATGGATGTGGCAAATACTGAGAGACTCTAGATTTACTATTTCATCCGGGGTTTGGATGAGAGGATCGAGGTGTGATTGTCGCAAGTGAGCTGAAACATTGTAGACTGTTTATGATCGGGCATTAGCTCGCGAGACATACTTACGACATCGAGGTGAGCTTGGGATAGGTCTGGCCAAAGTTCACGTTCAGACCAGAGGTCGAAGAAACGGCAAGATCACTTTGATCGGCCGAGGCAGGATCAGGGTAGACGAGATAGACGTCCAGAGCAGTGGAGAGGGGACGTTAGACAACCTATGCATGCGGTAGTTCCGAATGAGCAACAGCAACGACACCCTCCGCCGCATCATCAGGAGAGGCATCATGATGACCGTGACCGGGGTCAGAGAGATCGGGGTCAGGGTCAGGGATCTGGTGACTGGCGAGCTAGGAGGCAGGAACCGCGCAGATGTTATAGATGTGGTCAGCAAGGGCATTTGAGATGGGAGTGTAGAGCATCATCACCTCGACGGGAACAGGGTCCCAATAGGGACAGAGCGCATGCACTAGCACAGCCAGATTCAGGAGCTACCCGCAAGCTAGTGGAAGGTATGTTGTATATTTATAGCAGACTTGTACATGCCATGTTTGATTCTGGTAGTACTCTTTCTTTTATTGCTGGACGATTAGTTGGGGAGTTAGGGTTAGATGCACATACACTTGAGACCCATCTTGTTATCAGCACGGCTGCTGGGGATAAGATTTACCTTAATCGGATAGTTGGTGATGTCATGGTTGAGGTTTCCGGACATCGCTACACAATGATTTATTTACAGTATTGGAGTATTTAGAGTTTGACACACTCTTTGGAATGGATTGGCTGTCAGCGTACCATGCACGGATAAATTGTTTGAAAAAAAGGTAGACTTTAGTATTCCTGGTTTAATGGAGTTTTCATTGACTGGGACTGCGTCGGAGTTACCTATTACCAGGGGTAGATTAGCGACTACTCAAGAGATGGAGGAGTTTGCAGCGGTAGTTGAGCCTGAGATTTGAGTGGCTACCCGGATTGAGGACATACCTGTAGTCCGAGAATTTGTTGATGTTTTTCCTGATGATTTACCCGGATTACCACCATCTCGAGCAATAGAGTTCATTATAGAGTTGATATCGATGACCCAACCTATATCTAGCAGACCGTATCGGATGTCACCTGTAGAGCAGGAAGAGGTTAGGAGACAGCTAGAGGATCTGTTGGCAAAGGGATTCATTCATCCTAGTATGTCACCCTGGGGAGTACCTGTATTATTTGTAAGGAAGAAAGATGGATCATTAAGGATGTATAGACTATCGGAAGTTGAATCAAGTAACAATCAAGAATCGTTACCCACTTCCGAGGATTGATGATCTATTTGACCAGTTGAAAGGTGCGAAATTCTTCTCAAAGATTGATTTACGTTCAGGATATCATCAGTTGCGGATTCGAGAAGAAGATATCCAGAAGACTGCTTTCAGTACCAGATATGGACTGTTTGAGTTTACGAAATTACCGTTTGGATTGACGAACGCTCCAATGGTTTTTATGGATTTGATGCATCGAGTACTGATACCGTACTTGGATCGTTTTGTGATAGTTTTTACTGATGACATATTGATATACAGCCGGACACGAGAGGATCACGAGAGTCACATTCGATCAGTGTTGACAACGTTGAGAGAGCACCGGTTATACGCGAAATTCTGGATGAGGGAAGTGAAGTTCTTAGGACATGTTGTCAACGATTAGGGCATCTCTGTTAAGGGAGATAAGGTTAGAGCGGTGATTGACTGGAAGAGACTGGAGACTGTTTTTGAGATACAGAGTTTCTTGGGTCTAGCGGGTTATTATTGTCGCTTTGTGCGTGATTTTTCTATGATTGCATCACCGATGACGAGGTTGACGAAGAAAGATGTTCCTTTTGAGTGGTCTGAAGAGTGTGAACATGCATTTTTGGAATTGAAGAAGCGGTTAACTTCTGCACCGGTATTGACGTTACCTGAGGTGGGAAAAAGTTTGACTGTTTACACTGACGCTTCAAGAACTGGACTCGGATGTGTTCTGATGCAGGAGGGACGACTGTGGCTTATTTATCTAGGAAATTAAAACCACATGAGTGTAATTATCCTGTACATGATTTAGAGCTTGCAGCTGTTATATTTGCGTTTAAAGCTTGGAGACATTATTTGTATGGGGAGAAATTTATATTTTATACCGACCATCAGAGTTTACGCTATATCTTCATGCAGAGAGATCTAAATATGCGTAAGAGGAGATGGCTAGAGTTGTTGAAAGATTATGATTTCACCATTGAATATCACCCTGGCAAGACCAATGTGGTGGCAGATGCTCTGAGTAGATGCGGAGTCAACAGTTAAATTAGTAATCATCATATGAGACTGTTGGAGATAGCATCGGTTATGAGCATGGTAGAGGGTACATCGATGAGTGATGTACGAATTTGTGGTCAGATGAGAGTACCGACAGTGTCACTGGAGCGGGTAATCGGGTGTCAGCGGGTTGATGGGCTCTATGAGCAGTTCGGCGGGTTAGCACGGGATCCCATGTGCACTGATTGGTCGGAAACATCTGATGGATGCATGCGATACCAGGGAAAACTGTGGATACCTGCGATGCCAGAGATACGGGATGGTATACTGGAAGATGCTCATCGATCACGTTATATGGTTCATCTAGGCAGAACCAAGATGTATCATGATTTGCGGAGATTGTTTTGGTGGCCAGGATGAAGGCTGATATTGGAGAGTATGTTCGGGGATGTCATATATGTCAGCAGGTGAAGGCGGAACAGTGGCGGCCCCAATTTTCCACATTGGTCCGCCACGGGAGGCCACACGAGCCCACAACTGACCACGTCACCGCTAGTTGTGTCCCACGCCCAATTATCCATTATTAATCAATTTCCGGTTAACTTTGATGTTATGAGCTATCATTTAACCATAAATTATGCAACGGATGATTATATGAACAACATAAAGATTTAACCTGAATTTTATGAACATAATACCTAAGTGGAAACCATACCAAATGTACATCATACACATATCATCCGAGATCCTCAAAATATCAAAAAAATATACAACCTATCTCTCAAATTCCAAACCCAGCATAAAACAAATAAATACATACATACAAACAACCAGGCGTATAAGGAAGTAGACCCCGTCGTCGATCACAAAATAATCTTCAATTGTCTCCTTGCCCCTTCACATATCAAATCCTACACTCAAATCACCCAACACATACGGTGACGAGTCCAGTGAGTAAACTCCCAAAGAAAACCATCGAGTAAATAATAAACAAATTCAGAGGCCAATAACTAACGTTAGCTACACATGCAAAGAGTATGGGCAGCCATAAAACCCTGCATGTGTAGGTAACAAGCATACAAGATGATCAACGAATAATCATACTGAAATCAATATGCTCAACAACAATTCTGATAAAACCAGACAGAAATAGAACGCAAGCTCACAAACTAGATCATACTTCGTCAATCTGAGCGCCCAGAGGAAACATATCACACCTGGGATCCACCCGGACCACTAATGGTGACCGGAAACACTCACAGGTCCACCGGACACGTGCACCCCGCGGCTCGGGTCGCTATCCACCGGTGGCGCAAGTACACGTGCTACAATCTAGCATGCTTGATCACGTGCCACAACCGTCCCGACTAAACTCTGATCATGAAAACAAATTCAACACTAACCAATAACCAGACCAACACATGATCACAATGAATATGAATTTCAAGAATAATAAACACAAGAATTTAAAGAATTAAATACTCCAGATGTGTTTCTGTTGGGGTTTACGCAAATATACCGCACTCCAATTATCCAGTCCAGCTTGAATAAATGCCCAACAAATCAAAATTACCACCCGAATTATACCTAAGATCATTTGCCATTAAATTAGCTTCAATTTGATATATTATATCAATGTTTACGTTTTACGAGGTAAAAACCCCGACATCTCGTCAAAATCTCGAGAAAATCCCAAAACTTATTTGTGAATCCTTTTTCCAATTTCTCATATTTTTCTGGATTTTTCAAAAATTTTCCATAATTTTTTAGCTATTTTCCCTATTTTTCAGTATTTTTATTTTATTTAAAATTGTTTTTTATTTTAATTTATTTAAATAAAATAATTAAATAAAAATATTAATTAAATTATATGGGGTGGGTCCCCTGAACCGGGTTTGACCAGACCCAACCGGGTCAAACCCGGTTTGTCCACTGACCGGTCAAACCGGTTTGGTCCACTGGGCCGGTCCGGTCGGGCCGGCCCAGCCCATCTGGCCTCGGGCCAGGGCGGTTTGGCCCAGCCCCACTGAGATGGAGCTGGGCGGCCTCCCGCCGGCCCGAGGGGTGCACGCACGCATACACGCGTGCGTGCCCCCCCTCTTCTTCTTCCCAGAGGCGCGCACAGCGCCTCTTGTTCGTTTTTTTTTTTCATTGGATTGGGAGGGAAGGGGAGACGACACGGGAGTCGTCTCCCTCCTCGGACGAACTGCAAGAAAGCAGTTCGTCTAGGGTCCCGAACTCCACCTCCACCACCGAACCATCATCATCACCACCACCATTCAACACAACGCACAACAACAACACCAATAACACAAACTCACCTCGACTCCTTTGCCTCTCCACGAGCTCCCGACCTCGATCTCTCTATCTCTCTTCTTCTTTCGTTCCTTCTTCTCGAATTCGATCAACAAATGGGGAAAATGGTGGTGTCGAGTGTTGTTTATCAACATTTTGAGATGAAATGACTAAAATGCCCCTAAGTTCTTATCCTTTTCCTTAACAAACAAATACCCTTTTTGGTCATTTCACAATTTTTATTTATTTTCCTGATTTTTAATATATATATATATATATTCACCTATTGTACTCGGGAGTGCACACTATTGTACCACCCACGCGTGTCGACCACGACCCCGCGTGTTACTAGGCGCTCACCAATTTACTATTTTTGTCACATTAAAATTCATTTTATGTGTGTATTATTTTCCCTCGGCCTAAATTTCGTCTTTTAGCCTACTCGGTACCCGCGTCGACATGCATATCGAGACGAATACTTAACATACAATCTCACACGTCAATGACAATATAAACACACATATTGCGATGTCATTTAACTAACTTGGACCTATACATCGCAACTTCATCACCAGAGCACACAAAACGGACTGTAAACCTAGTTCAGGTGTGTTCCAGCCTCGCTGTGGGACCCACGAATGTCCCCGTTGGTGTTCACGTCTGCAATGACATCATCAATAACGGTCATCGAGAATTGGGCCGTTACAGGAACATAGGCGACCTGGTGGATTGTTACTGCCGTTACCCATTCCTCAGTGGAAATGGGAACATGTTACTATGGATTTTGTTAGTGGGTTACCACAAACTTCCAGACGACATGATGCAATTTGGGTGGTAATAGACAGACTGACGAAATCGACACACTTTATACCCATTTCGATGCGATACTCGTTCACTTAGTGAAGCAGATTATTCGAACAGGAGATTGTTTGATTACATGGGGTGCCTTATGTGTCCTCTCGCCGATGACCGGACCAAAGACGTCGGAGGTTGCTATCGATCGGAGGTACGCATCTCCTCTTCTCTCTCTCCCTTTTGGTTTGTTTTATTTTTTTTGAAACTGTGGTGTGTGTGTTATCTTGTTGTTGGTATAGCCGCTGCCGGAGGTGTTACTGTTGGTTGGGGGTGGGTTCTCATGGCTCACCGGAGCCCACCGCCCTTGGTGTGTCTTTAGATTCATTATATATAGGTTAGTAGCGTATGTACTCCCATTATTTCATTTGTTGTTGCTATTTCGGTTCCTCGTCGGAAAACGCATTTACGGCGGCACCGCCACTGGACCATCGGGACTGGAGTTGTCGGGGACCCCACCGAGCCTTGGCTTGGGTCCCATATGCCCTCCGAAGTGGTCAATAATAGTGAGACGAGCGCAAACTTTGATATTTCATGTTTATGTTTATTTCATGTGTATTATGCTTTTCCTCGCCGGAATCTGCTGCCGTGGGCGACACCACCGCTGTGTCACCGTGACCGGGGATGTCGGGGACCAAGTTAAGTCCATGCTTATGTCTCCCGACTCTCAGAGTGGCCTAAAACAACGACATTATTGTCTATATTATGTTGTTATATGTTGTATGCGTATTGTACCTTCCTCGCCGAAGACCACCCATCGTGGTGGCACTGTCGTCGTCGCGATGACATGGGGGACTGTCGGAGACCTTGCCATGTCCGTCATGGAGTCTCACAGCCTCGAAGCATCCATATTAATGGCGATGAGTCGTAATGACAAAGTTATGCGTGAGTTGTTTTCTATCGCGTCGAGTAGTCGTCGGCGTGACGTAGGGCATGCACATGGCCTTTCCATGCCGTGTTGGCCCCCTACGACATTAGAGTACACCCGCGAGGTTCCCAAACCCATTGGCCCATGGTCATTTTGAGTCGTGTTATTTTACGAAAATTTGCGCTTGAAGGTCGGAAATTGGTTATGACGTCATAGTCAAGTCACCGGCTCATTAAGGCCATGGTGTGACCCATGTACAACTGAGCCGAGCCTAAGTTGTGTGACTAGGCTTACATATGGTGTAGTTTACAAAATTAAACGAGTTGTGGTGTTTTTGTCTAGTTTTCTGATCGATTTTCATCGAGTTGTTTGAGTCATTCGAATCATCAAAACATTGGGAAAAGATCAAGGTTTAAACCTAGATTAGTTATTGACTCGATCCATTAATTAAAGTTTACAACCTTGTCAGATGGCAGGAAACTCAGGGATACGCATTAGGATTCGCGAGAGTGGATACAATTTGCGATAGTTCAGGTAAGTACACTTGTCTTAAAGCCTGTGTACGTTAGTGTAACGGCCCAAATTAATTAAATCAAGATTAGGGTTAATCACGAGGATTAACGGGTAATTTGGGCGTTACGTGGATAGCTGAGTTAACTTGAAAATGAGTACCCAGGCTGGTATTATGTTATTTGTGTATGTTGTATGTCTAATATTGTGATGGGAAAGTTATTATTATTTATATAAACATCATATGGGTGTAACTTGATGCCGGGCGAGGTTGAGCGCCGGGGTTTCGTGGTGTGAGTCAGGCCAACGCGGGGGTTCGGAAGTAGTAAAGCCGGGCGTTGGGGTTTGATTAGATTAAATTTATTAATCATGACTAAGGTGGAGGATTTAATTTAATGGAAATTTAATATAACCTTAGGATAAAATTATATTTGGTGCACTAAGTGTGGGACCACCTCGGGGTGCGTGCAGGACGCGAGGCACCGGGTGCCGAGTGGTCGGGAGACTAGTATGACCCTATTTATAAATTTTGGAAATTTATTGAGTAGATTTGGTAATTTATATAGGCCAAATCAATTGGAATTGTAAGTCCTATAGTTGTGGCTGGATAAATTGGCATCAGTTGGATGTTCCTCGGGATGCACAACAAGGCAATTTGAGGTCACAAGTGTTAAAATAAGGTGTTAGTGAGTTGGGTGACACAGGGTGGTTGGTGACCACAGGATTTTCCTCGAGATGGGTGTACACAGTTGATCAAGAACCAACTATATATACATGTTGACCGATCAAACAATGAAGGAAGAGAGGAAAATTGAGAAGATGAGAGAATCGGTGGGAGAAGAAGGAGAAGAGGAGGATCAAAAGCTGGAGATTGGAGAGGGATTTGAGACCAACAACAACAAGATCAAGGTATGGATTTATCAAAAATTTGGGTTGTTTGTGAAATGTTGTTGTGGGTTTGAAATTGAGGAAATTCGAATTTTTGAAGTGATAAACACTGTATTTTGATGAGATTTAGTGTTTATGAGCTTGGTATTCCATTGTTTTGATGGTTGAGCAAGTTTGAGAAAAGTTGGATAACTTTGATCAAATGGGTTTTGAAACATGATTTTTATGATTCTTTGATTTTAATGTTTAAGCTCGATAAATTCGTGTTTAATGATGTTTTTGGGTGTCAATGAGGCATGTGGGAAGTAGGAAAATCGATTTGAATGGGTTTAGGAGGTGCTGGAATCCAGAAATTTGAATCTGGAAATGCTCGACAGAGTGCTATTAGCGCGCTAATAGGCTGGAATTAGCGCTAATTTCTTTACTCGGAAATGATGATGAATAGTGATCAAGATCTATTAGCGCGCTAATAAATTTGGAATCAATACGCTAATGATCATCTGGAATAGAATTTAGTGTGAAATTGGACATAATTGATTATAAACCAAATTATTGACCAATAAACCTTGAAATTTGGTCCCAGGAGTCTCAAGACAGTAGAATCGAGTCGGGAATTAGTCGAGGGTCGAACCGGGGAATATTTACGGGGTTTGTGAGCGCGGATTGAGGTATGTAAAACCCAATTGAACACCACTATTGCATTTTCTTATTTTATTCATTGAGCTTTATTTCTTTGTCAATCTAATTCCGATTGTGATGGGAACAGAGCGTTCCGCGGTTTTTTTTCTAAAAGGGTGTGTGGGGTTTTTTCTTCTCAAGTGTATTTGGTGACTAGGATACGATCAATGGGTCTTTGGAGTAGGGTATGACTGGACCACTGATCCTAGCTTCACGGCGGTATTTATTGCACACCCATTTGTTTTCTCGAGTGTTGATATTCATGCATTTCCTTTTGAAAGCGGTTGCTGCATTATTTTTCTTGATAATTGCGTGATTATTCCACACTATTTATTGGCTTCTACTCATATTCATAAATTGGGATGCACTGTGGTTTTCCTTGGGATTTTACTTACTGGACTCGTTATCTGGTTTTTGTGATAATCGAGTGCGATACCGATATCGACGCTTAGGGTAAGAAGATCTTTGGCGATTATATCTGTCTTGCCTACGCCGAAGCCTGCTAGTACGTATGTTGCTAGTAATATTATGTTGATATTTTGTATTACTTTGGGATGAGAGACTACAACCATTTCCATACTTGTATATATACTGGTATAGTTGATCGCCTATATGCAAGTATAGCCGGGTTTTCCACTATAGATTGAATTAAACAACTTTATATAATGTTTCTTTTATTAAGACAAGACTTCCGCTATTGCTTATGGATAAATAGCTTTAATTTGAAGATTTTTAGACGATGGATAGAGATATGACGTGGCAGTTACTTCTGGTGCATGAGCTGGAGAAGTAACTATTAGCACGGGGTGACCCCAAAAATTGGGGCCGCCACAGTTAGTAAGCCAGTTAAGAAAATACCATGTGATTCATTTTCATTCCTTTGTGTTTGTTATTATTTACTTGTTGGCATTCCATTCCATGTTCCTTGTATGTGTGTTATTGGCATAAGTGTGTGTCTCGAAGATACATGCGACCTGCACTAGAAGGGATAAAACATGAGCACTCATGCGCACGAGTGTTTGACCACCCCTAGTTATTGTGTGATACCATGTACTAGATTGTTGTGGATTTCGATGTTGCGACATCGCTGTTGTGGAATTGTTGTGGATTTTAGACCACTTATAGCCTCTCTTGACTCGTAGAACATGCATGTTTCGATTGCTATTATTTTCAGACTGTCTATCATCTATTTTGCCTATTTAAATTCATGTCTTTCAATTCTTGCATGATATTTAGACTGCCATGTTTGAAAATTCATGAATTATTGTTATATTCTTCTGGCATTACTTTCGATTTATCTAAGTTGCTCACCGTCTAGTTTGTGACGGTGGGTGCAGATAGGGCGGAGTGAAGTAAAGGCAAATGACCTAGCCTAGGAGACTTTTTGTGAGCAGCTGAACTTGAGGAACCTGAGAGTAGGTTTATGTTTATTTTTATTTGTATGATGTTTTATATATATGGTGGTAGTTTTTGAACCGGGGATCATTTTTGAGATATATACCATGAGTTTGTTATGCTAACTTGGACATGAACATATCGGGGGTGTTCTACATTTATATAGATTCCTGATTTCCGTTTGATTGAGTTATTTCCCAATAATTAGTTAATATTAAATTTTCTTCCGCTATGTTATATTTGCAATAACTCTTTCATAAAACTCGAATTTTGATAATTGTAGGCTGACTAGGCTCGTCATGCTCACTGAGCACCGACTCGGGACCTGCACGGGTCTAAGCCGGGCGTACCCAAATGCATTTGGAATTTGGGACCGTCACATGGCCCACGGCGTCCCTCGCGGCGTGTGAGCTCCTGCACTCACATCTAGGGTTTTTTCCGAAATCCCGGCTTGCGTCGCCGCATTCCAAGCCTATCTCAAACTCTTAGGGACGTCCGTTACAACATTAAACCACCTTTGCCTATGTCGAAACCTCGTTAAAAACCCCGATCTCGAAAATCATTTCAAAATCCCAAAAATTTTCCAAAAATTCCACAACTTCACAAATCATCAAAATCACCAATGAAAACACCAAATCTCATTCCATTGACATCATATCCATCAAAACAACTCATCAAAAATGAAAATTCCAAAATCGTCGTCCAAATCCATCGCGACAATAACACTCAAAATCACCGCCAAAACGTAGATATAAACGAGGAGAATCGGGATCTCACCTTAGAATTCGAATTTGGTCGATCCCTTGGCAACAATCCACATCGAAAATTCGAAAACCCAACCCCACGTTTCCTTGTTTGATCGTTGAGATGAGATGAGAGGATGGTAAGGAGAGAGAAAAAGTTGGTGGGTTCCTTTTATACACCCCTCCCCCTCATCTACACCCACACACGAATCTCGAGGCACATCTCTTGGCCTTCATTCTTTCCATCCAACCACCTTGACTCAACTTTGTGACACCGATGAGTGACTATCACTTACAACTTTGCCGTTTTCTTGCGCAATACTCGCATTCCTGGACTCGTTCCGCACTACGATTCGCTCGTCGCGTATTCCGGACGTACCAACCTATCGAACACGGTATACAACTTTTATTTATCATTTATTTTGCATTTAGTTAGTGTTTTTAATTCATTTATTCTCCCGAACTGCTAATTACCCGATAATTGTTAGCTCGAAACCCGTTATTCACGTTCTCCTCGAGTCGAACCCATTTCCCAATACCAACACTCACACTCAAATGTCCTCACATGTTTGAGACATTGGAATTTACATTCGGATAATAAAATATAATACAAAACACCGAACAAAAGTAACATACCTCGACGTCGACGACCAAGAATTGGACAACTGTGTCATGGCAAGGGTCCACGTACGACCTAAATTAACACGGGGCACGACTTAGATTTTAGGGTCGTTACAGTCACCTGAGTGAATTACATTTACTCAGTCACCTACAACTGAACAACACAATCAATATTAGTCTTGAGTAATCGACCGAGCCTCGACAAGAACAAAGCACAAAGCACAAATTGACAATCATATTCGATCAAAAATAATAAGCAACACACACACAACAAAAATTGCTCAAAGTGAACAAACAACCAAAATCCATAAATCGACCAAGTTTTGAAACACTACTACACTGTTCGGTCAAAATAAACCAATTGAACATGCATTGTTCGGTCACCTTCAATAGAACATTGCATTTTCAATTGGTCATGTATCATCAATGGAGCGTCGACCATCAATAAACCACAAATCGACCATCATATTCAATAAAAAACAATGACAATGACAAACACATACACAACAATTAAAATTGCTCAAAAAAATTAAAAAGTGAACAACCAAATTCCAAAAATTGACCAAGTTTTGAAACACTACTACATTGTTCGGTCAGAATAGACCAATTGAACATGCATTATTCGGTTACCTTCAACCGAACAGAGCATTTTCAATCGGTCCTATGTTACGATTGAGTGTCGACCATCAACAAAACACAAATTGACCATCATATTCGATTAAAAACAATGACAAACACATACACAACAACCAAATTGCTCAAAAACAATAAAAAAATTGGAAAACATCCAGATTTATGGAAACAACCATAAATCGACCAAGTTTTGAAACAATAATTTACAACATACAAAACGACCTTCAAATTCGACCATATATAACAACAAACACACACACAAACACAACCACAACCACCAAAACCCAGCAATAAAAGTATAAATTTGAACAAATAAACAAAATCTCACCTTACAAAGTCGAGTTGATGCGAAGATGAACCGGGTATGATGCAAAGATCGCTTGCACGTCCCCTTCGACCACTGCCGGAAGCAAGACCTAGGGCTTGAGTTGATTGATATGGTGTGACGCAAAGATCAACTTAGGGCGTTCTCCTTCTTCGCCGTAGGTTATAAAATTTTCAACTTTGAGAAGGGCATATTGAAAAGTAAATGTTTTTTATGGGGCACCCTCATTCATACGTGGAATCCCCTCATCTAATGGTTTGCCCTTAGTAAAATGTAGGATGAGTGCACAAACCCGCGCCGATACAACCATTAGACTCACGTAAGCCCTATGAGTTTACTATGAGTTTACTGTGAGTTTTTGACCCACCTTAAATCTATATATATAAATCTACCCACGACACTACTATAGTGAAATAGAAATTAGTCTCGCGAGCTTGTAATTGAAACAAATATGTCTTGAAAGGACCTTCTAATAACAAAATAAATAAATTTGTCAGGTTTCCAAATCAACAACTGAAAGAATTGCATCTTATATTTGAGCATTACTTAGGATTTCTTGAAATGTGAACTGTAACGGCATCAGAGTCATACATTTTAATGCAGCATGGATTCATTTATTTCCAATGGATGTAGTTTGTGTGACAGAATGAAATTATGTAAGGTAGCAGTCCTATTCAAGCCACTGGAGAGATTAATACATTTGGAACTTGGCTTTTGTCTTCTCAAAGACTTGTTCAGCAATTATGGCCTCCTTACCATCAGCTCTCTTAATCTCCATGCTGGCCTTTTGATAGAAACCAGTGCCCCTCAATGCATCTGCGATGAAATCGTCAAATCCGATGGCTATTGCTGCTTCTGCTTTTGCTCCATACACCAACCTCTGCCAAAACAAGGAAATAATGGCATGGCAAATTTGAGTAAATGATTAATCCAGGTACAGAACTAGTAGGACCATCGATAAGATTAAGAGAATGTAGAGTCCGACCTTAATTCGTGAAAGGTGGATGGCCCCAAAGCACATAGGACAAGGCTCGCAAGAAGCATATATTTCACAGTCCGCGAGTTCAATCTGGTTGAGCTTCTTACATGCCTGATAGGAACAAAAAATTTGACGGGGTAAGATAAAAATTGTAATTCAACCAAAAGTAGTTTCCCTTTAACTGCAGAGTCAACTTGGCCCAAGAAAATTTGATAAATGGTTTAGGTTCTTGGAGTAGTAGTAAGAGGTGGGCAATGGAAGTTGTCAACACATTCTACACAAATGGAGAAGAACAACGTCATCCTCCATGACACAACGGGAAACAACAGAACATTTCCTGATTCATAATTCTTGAATAATGATGAGATGTAACCATTACACTTCTCAAATAGCGATGTGCAAATATAATTCAGAACATGCTCAATGTGTTTCAAGCAGACAACAGATATGGGCAACACATTGTACAGCTATGCGCAAAGAAACTTATGTGTAACCATGCGTTGTATGGTTTCAGTAGTGCAAAAATTTTGTCAACAACTCTTATAAATAAATAAATAAAAATTGTCAACAACAATGTTATAATAGTAAAAAATCGCATTTCTGGACCAAAAAATAATCACATTTCAAAATTTAGGCCTTCTTTATGTTATAATATAATTTGCGAAACAAGAGAAACAACAAATTTAATCCCCTCAAGAACCAGTAGCATAAGAAGGTCTAACATCTTTTTTTAAGAAGTTACCAAATTGAGCTTCTTTCATTTCTATACCTTTTCATCTCCTGCAGCAGTCCCTCCACTACACTGAACTAATATTAACGTTCAATCCATTTTTTAACATCATTTTTTAAGAAGTTAGAGCATCATTTAAAAAAAAAATCAATATTTGTCACTGCTTGCAAAGTTTAATTCATTGGCCAAGCTATTACCATGTACTTAATCATAGAGCAAAGCTAGACCACGGCATTCAATAGAATTTTCTTTTGAATCAACTTCAGGCTTTTTATTATGATGAAGATAACATCTCCAGGCACTCCGACTTTGTTCCTAAAGCTCAAAGGCTCATCTCCTTCAACTTCTATTAAATAAACTTGCTCAAAAGTGGGAAATAGGAAGGCCTCAAATTGGAAGCAAGTAAAAGGTTTTGAGCAATGTGAGGCATAGGACAAAAAGCTAGTTATTTTCCTTAGAATGGATCAATAGGAGAAGAGACCTACAATGTCTTTATGAAAGTTCCAAGAAACTATTGGTATACTCTTCAAACCTCAGTTACTTGACAAACCTTAGCTTAACCTATTCCTTCAAAAACACTCATTCCCAAATTCACATTCACAACTTTCTTTCCGGAGATCAGCTTATGTATTCAAGGCTTCAAGGCTCTGCTTATACTCCTGGTGAACAAATATTAATGTTGCCTAAAAGACTAGGAAAGCAAAATTAGGAACTGCTATTCTAGTCAAAAACAGTAGCAACCCTGGCAATGATAATCAGCAAAGTGCATGTATGCGACATTATATTCAGGCCGTTTTCATATATTAAACGAATAGTTGAAGACATTTTATAGAAGCGATAGTAAAAACAACTTAACTTCGAACGAGACTCCAGAATAAAGCATTCTGAGAAGTCTTTTTAATGAGCAATAAAGAGAAACACCTTATACGGACTCTAATGCAGCTTGTGCAACACTATGGTGCCAATATTTAGAGCACAATCAAAGGATATTCAAGATGCTCACAAGGTGACCTAAGAGGTGTGGAACAATGAATCATGGCAGAATAAAGTACAAAACATTTCCCTTATTTTAATCATTGGATAACTATGAAAATAATCATGTTTGTCTTTCACTACAATGAAGAATAATACTCTTGAGACGAGATGCAACCCCAAAGGTGACACCTATTGATTGTACATGAATTATGAAAAGAACCTACTCATGTTATTGTCTACTGAAGAGTGTAGTAGAATTCACTCAATTTAATGCAATATGATCATGAAAAAAGAAGTATCATTACACTACCTCTCTTATTGCAGTAACCTCCGCATGAGCAGTCGGGTCAGTGTTCTTCAATACCATGTTGTGACAGCTCACAACCACTTCATCATTACGAACAACCACTGCACCAAAAGGGCCTCCATCACCACAGTCCACCCCCTTGTATGCTTCTTCAACAGCTCTTGTTAAAAATTTGTGATCTCTATCTTGCACAACTGTTTGAAACAGGCACAAAACAGCAACAAGAAATTAGGTATGGTCTAGAGCACTGCATTCCAGTTTTATTGTTCACAAGCAACAAGAATAAGCAACTATGTCACCTCGCTACACCGTAGAGAGTATTTAACACTGGTTACATTACTCACTTAACAAATTACTAGCAAAGTAACTACTCAGAATTGAGATTCATATATAGAAAAGGAAACCATCTACCAATTAAAAATGTAAGAGGAAAAAATAGAACCTGAACGGGAAAAAGGAAAAAAGTAAGCAAGTGAACAATATCTTGGTGAAATTGAAGGAATGCATTAAGAAAATATCCGAAATCAAATAAACTCTGCCGTCTAACATACTACAGTTGTGGACTGACAAACGCTAAACTAACATGAAAACCGGTACACAGCTAGCTCCTCAAATTCTCTACAATGCACAAATAGCCCCAGCATATAATTCAACTGAAGCTACTGAATTTGGCAATCAAACAAAACTCTTATAGCATAAATAGTTATGTTCTTTTTCTTGTTATTCTAATGTATAGTGAAAGATATAAATCAAATAAAATCAAGAAAAGATGCATAATTACCTTCTTGATGACCAGCAAATGCAGAAGCTACGGAAATGGTTCCATCCTTGGCTTCCACAACTGAGGAAAAGAGAAAATGCAAAACCAAAAGGAAATGAATAAATCAGTAAGTTACTTTCTCTTTTAACTCTACATTAGAATAAATTTTTTTGAAACCAGATTAGAATAAATTTAGTAATCATATATAACAATTATATAAACAGAAACCAAAAAAAAAAAAAAAAAAAAAAAGCAAAACAAAAATACAAAACAAAACAAAAACACAAAAACTTGATGCATCCAAGTGGAGAAAATGTTTGGACATCCCTTAATGCAGAAGCATTGTGATTTTGTACATGCTATACAACAAGCCTCAATCCCAAATTAGTTGGGGATATGTTTGATCCATTTCATGAAGAGTGACAAAAGTTTTACGCTAACTATCAACCTATCACAACCCTCCCCTACTTTCTAGGAATAGAAAATAGGCTTAGGACCTCCCTCCCCTAATTTCCTGGGCTTGAGACCTCCCTTCCCCATTTTCCCATTTTCCCATTGTCCAGTATGAAAAATGGGCTTGAGAGTCCTCTACTCCTCTACTCGGGCTTGGAACTGGCTATGTAAGGCATATAATGTTGTACATAGTTGGAGGTATTTTGTACATGCTATAAGACAAAATATTAGATTACCCTACCTTGTAATAAACCCAGTAGTGATTAACTGTATATAAAGCATAAATTAGCTATGGAACCAAAATTAAACAAAAGGGTGTACATAAACTCACCCAACTATGACAAAGCCTGAACATTTGGGAGTTGGGACCTACCTACCTCACTAACACTCACAAACCAGAGAAGGGAAAAAGAGGATCAGAAACACAAATTAAGATACCGAATTGAAGATTTCACAAGTTTATAAGATGAATCACAAAAAGCCATTGCACAAAATGTCGACTTTAAGAGGGAAAATGTCTGAAACCAAAGAATCGATTGATGGGCAAAGAAAGGAAATCCCAAAAACCAGGAAGATTAGATTCTATAGTCGCAATTCACAAGAAATTATATATTGAACATCATCATTAGTTGAAGAAATTGAAGAAAAATGAGATCTGAAATCACGCAATGCAAAGCAAAGCAAAGCAAATCTCACCGTTGGCCTCTTCCATGTCGAAGAATTCGATCAAAGAAAACGGAATCGATGAAAGCAGGATTAAATGGAGCGAATGAAGAATAAGTGATTCACGAAGCGCAGAATCTGTGCAATAAATACAAGATCGAGCAAGCAAGCGTTGGAGCGTTGGATAGAGATGAAAAAAGCGACGACAGACTTGTTCTGAGAGAACACCAAAAGGGATTCCTAGTGCACAGTGCGCAGTGTTGCTTTTGCGTACTTGCGTCTTCCAGTCTCACTTTTCTTCCTCTCTCCCCACCGACCGATGGGCCTCGTAGATGTCAAGATGCTTAGTGATTAACTCGATGACACGCTTCCAGATCACTTGGATATTATCTTGTGATCAGGATTCAGGGCCAACAACACTCATGTGCGTGTTGAGATGTGCGGACCAAAAAGTTTAATCTCACGTTATTTATGATTTTTTGAAAAAATTTATAAGAGTAGATGTTTCATCTCATAGATTACCAAGGCCTTTTAGAATAAAATTTTATACCTAACGATGAAATAGTTAAGTTATTTTAAAATATATAAGCGGCTCAAGAACACATGTGTGTGAGAAACTGAACTTTTTTATTTTGTTTGTTAACGTAAGAGCTAAAAATGAAATAAATTAGTAAACGGGCCAAAGTAAGGCCCGTCTCTTTTCTTTTTTTGCTTTTTGTTATGGACAAAGTTTTTTTTTTTTTTTTTTTTTTTTTTTTTTTTTTTTTTTTTTTTATAAGAAAGAGTTATTATTAATAAAAAAAAAAAAGGCAAAACCTATTAAGTAGCCCTTAGACTTTGTGGCTTTTTTAGATTTGGTCCCTCTTACCTCTTACTGTGTCAAGTTGTTTGAGCCCTTCAACTTCAATTTTTGTCAAAATTGTCCCCTCCTATCGTAACACAAACAGAACATGCATTTAACGGAGTGTACATCTCAGCATCTCCTCTTATCCGATCGTTTGAAAACCAATCGAAAAAATGGGAATTGAAAACCAAGCCTCAAGTTCGATGATGCTTGATTTAGCAAAAAAAAAAAAAAAAAAAAAACAGAATTTCGATGATGCTCGGCTCAAAAAGATGCTCGATCGCTCTCGGCCATTCCCTCGACCTGCTTGTCTTCGATCGACTCTAAGACGCTCTAATCTTGCTTGCTCTTCTCTTGTTTGCTCCACTTATTAAGCTTTAAGGTTCTTGCGTTTTCACTACGTTCATAATTTGTAGGTTTGCTTTGAATTTCACTTATTGCTTCAATTGAGCCTTTGATAATATTTAGACCTATATTATGTTGTTATTTCTGCATTTTTTTTGTCACAGTGCATTATGCAATATTTAGCATGAAGAACCATAGCAATAGAGAGTTGTTCTTTTCACAACATTAGACAACCATCTAGGAAGGCATTCCACCCAGATGGAAGAGGAACACAATGCAAGCGAATGTTTTGCTATGAGATCAACTACCACACTACTCTGGCTTCCAAGTTTCACCCTCAAACTGAAGTAAATTCCTTTTTTTTTTCCACAACCACTAACAGCCCACCACAAACCATTTCTAGAGCTAGCATGGGTGAACCAAAAACTTTTGCTTAAACTTTCTTATTTCATTTGATTCACAATATTCCTTTCCATTTGATTCACAACATTCCCCCTTTTCCTCTTTCTTCAACTAGGAAGTTCCAATCACACCAATGTATGCTACTTCCTTTCTGGCCCTGCCATCAATACCTCGTGAGCATTGCATTGATACGATCACATGTTGTTCTAGGATGTTTGAGGCAACCCTTCTGGTAAATAGAGATTGCAATGGCAACTGCTTTGAGGAGTATACTTCTCTGCCCCCTATAGATATAAAGTTTTCTTCCCATCTCAAGATTCAATTTTTTGTTATTTCTGCATTGGATTAATTATAGTAAGAGAGTAGTAGTAACAGTAGTTGTTATTTCTGCATTAGATTATTGTAAAAGACTAGTAGTACCATTAATTGTTGATATGGTTTTTTCTTTTCCTTTTTTCTAGCGATAGAAAGAGGCAATGAGGACAGAGTTATATAACTCGATATTGCTATCAAAGTACAATAAAGTTTTTTTTTTGGATTTTCACTGATCTCATTTATGGTTGTATTGTTTGTGTCAAGGGCTTTTGTTATTTAAATGTTTGGATTATAATGTTGCATTCGTTTCAGTGAAAACTTTTTGCTTTATTCATAAAGGATATGATTGTTTGTTCATGTTGTTTAATGAAAAAAAAAATTCTACAAAAAACTTTGTTTCTCCTGTATGATTTATATTGTTGTTGGTTGATGGATGCATGAGCATTGCTAAGAGGTTGACGAGCCACATCTAGGCTTCAAGGTTACAATAATTCTTCAATGGGAAAAAATGAGTCAATCGACGTTGTTGAGGTTATAGCTCATTCCCAACCATTATGACATGCTTTGTGTGCCCGTCTTCTACACTTGACTGTTATTGATCATAGGCTTGTAATGTCACTTAGTGATGAAATCTTCAGGTTGGAGTCTCAAATCAATCAAATCAAGAAAAAAATTCTACTACTGAAGCTGATTGGAAGAGTTTGCAATTTCTAGTACTGAAGCTGATTGTAATGTTAGGTGTAGGGATTTGTATATGGTTTATTTATCATAAATGAGAGAAACGTTAATGTTAGTAACTTTGAATGTAAAATTAGGAAGTATGAAGATTTGACAGTGCTTTTAGAACTTTTTTGAGGCCTAGCAAGTAGTGTTCATAGTACTGTGTTGTATTTTGGGCCTTATTTTTGTAACTTTGACTTAATCGTTACTTGTATACATATCTCTTAAGAGTAATTGATTGGTCTTATTCAATTTGATGATTTTATACTTCACGTTTGCATATAAATAAAGTAAGGGAAATTATTTATCGAAGCGAATATTAGGCCCAAACAGAAAACTGGAATTTTAGAAGTGGGGTCAATTTGCACTCTTCCCTTAGTTCTTCTCACAAGCTCGGTGTCCCCCTCATCGTCAGTTTCACTATAATATGAGCCTATGTCGTCACTGTCGTAGTACAAACTGCCTTTACCATCTCCATTGTCACTGTCCTCAAAAACCTCATCGTCACTAACCACTTCATCATTTTCACTTTCATGTACTTCATCATTATTTTCCTCAAGATCACCCTGTCCTTCCTCTTTCCCCTGCCGACCCTCTTGATCATTTACCTCATTCTTAGGCTTTGATGTTTTTGTGCACTCTCTACATTATGTCTTGTAGCCTGCAGCTCTTCATCATCATAGTAAGCACAAGTTTATCAATAGTTATGTCATCAAAGGTAATGTCATTGTTATATTCCACACCAACATCCCCAATCACATGATTGTCAACTACATCACTACTGCAAACAATATTAACTTCTATACCTTCAATGGTCGCTGAAGTGGACTCAAGAACAGTATAGTCATGAATATTTCCCTCACATCTTCCACAAATGGTTGAAAGCTATTAGAATTGGTGACATCACTTCTATTGGGGGCATGGTCAATAAAAAACTCAGAGAATCACCATTTTTCTTGTCTTTCTCACTTTTCAAAATACTAATATCATCACATACATGTACATGTTCCCTTTTTCCACTGTCCCAATAGTACAAGCCGCCAATACTAGTGCAACCCAAGTCACTCACATATGACATCACATTAGGATATGATAGTAAATCATGATCAAATGATGGACAAACCAATTCTTTATTCCCTTTCATATATTTATTGCTCTTAAATTCTCATTCATGCCAGATGCATAACAAGACCATACTTTGAATGATAACAAAAAAAAATCAACTTAAGCAATCATCAAGCAAGCACCAATTACTATCTCCAAAAAAGAAACAAAAAAAAACATAAAAAAAATAAAAATAAAAATAAAGCACCAACTATATAACAGCTGAAAAAGAAAATTAGAAGGCAATAACCTTCACTAAATACTGTGTCCGTTTATTAAACATTAGTGTAGTTACTTTGGTACGACAAGTTCAATTCTTTTCCTACCAACTTGCACAAAAAGAAAATATATTCCTAACTATGTTTTAATTCCATTTTATCTTTCTTTTCTCAATTTTCTCATAAGTTTCCTAGCCCAAATGAGGCAAATAAAGTGAAAGCGTCACATTTGATATCATACACATTACATAATATGGGTCCATAACAAATACAAATGAGGTGTAAATGGGTGATGTTATGACCCAATAAAGGCCCAATAGAATAGGAACAACTTGAGGCCAAGACAAAGGTATAAAATATAAGAATGAGCTTATGTATTTAGGCCCAACAAGTGTCCACATATTAAGCCTACTTAGGTGAATATAGGCTTGACACATGGACCCAACAAGAGCCTAACTAGGGTGTAAAGGGCATCAACTATAGTATGGATTACGTTAATGAAATAAATTCAAACCAAGTTTATGGGAATCAACCTAAAACTAAAC
Source organism: Stephania japonica (assembly GCA_039657345.1). NCBI lineage: Eukaryota > Viridiplantae > Streptophyta > Magnoliopsida > Ranunculales > Menispermaceae > Stephania > Stephania japonica. The sequence goes on from CM077557.1 coordinate 73,843,306, forward strand.
ACGAACTCTAAAACAATATTCGGGGTTTGATTCGTTGTCAGGTAGTTGAGAAATACGGGAAACGCATTAAAGACACGGAGTAGTACCGGGTTACGCTAGGTTGTTGGGAAATGTGCCCTAGGTCAATCCATTAACAGTCTTTATGAATACATTTTAGTTAATAAAATAGAGGATTTCATTTTCTGTTTATTATAATTGATTTGCATGTTTACATTATAATAAGATCTATGGGTATTTCCAGAAATATCCTAAATGTCCCTAGTCGATTATTATACTGGGAACTATAATGAATTAAGACTAGTGTGAGTCTTGATTGATGATCATACGATGATCATACGTATAGGAATACGAATCAAGATCATGAGTACTTGTTAGGGAACAAAGTCTTGGACCGACCATTATGAGAACATCACATGGATTAAGTCATAGTTGTTTCTCATGATAGGTATATTTTTCGATCCTTTAACTTGAGATTACCGAGACTTCAACATTGGGAATACGGTGATTTGACGCAATCAAACGTTGTCTTTAACCGACGATTATAAAGGTTGTGATTGGTTACTTGTGTGAATAATGTAGTGAAGTTGTGTAATCGAGATAGAATTTGTCCCTCTCATATAAAGAGAGATATCCAGTGGATCCTCGATGTGTTAGGCTGTTAAAAGGCCTAGTCTAAGTGAATTGATATTGATCGGTGTCACTTAGATGTTTTCGATCTACCTAGAAATCGAGACTAGTACGATTGAACATGTTGAATGACAATTCCATGCCTTATGTTTGATCAAAAGGATATCGTGTGACAAAAGGATGTTATATAGACTCGTACTGAGAAATTACACTCCCTAAAAGAACAAAAAAAGATACAATAAAGTGGAGACCAATGGGTTTAGGAAAAGATAACGATAACCGTTATCTTAGTGTTACTCTCCCTCGAACTAAACCTAAACTCTCTCTCTCTCTCTCTCTCTCCTCTCTCTCTCTTGTTCGATCATCTGTTCTGCTCGATCAGATCTTTCACGCGAGCACTGATTTCCAGGTTCGATCAGATCTCCCGAACTTCTTTTTCTCTGCTCTTGATCTCGACAGAAGCTAGGGCATGTTCTGCTCCATGTACAATGATGTAGGTCTTCGGTCTTCGATCTCTGTTGATTTGCTGGAATTCAATCTGTCTGAACTCTTAGAGCTTCGAATTTCGTCGAATAGATGTTCTGATCGTCGTGTTTGTGTCAATTTATAAGTTGTTAGGTTTTCTGCGTTGTGGATTTGTGTGTTTTGTTCGATTTCGTTGCTATGGTGGTGAATTGAATCAAAATGGAGGTCTGGATGGATTGGACAAGTCGGCGAAGACGTTAAAGGCATCATTGTGTTTGGAGACGATGTTAAGGAATCGAAGCTACCGGAGAAGGTTATTCAGTGTTGCAATGGCTTCAATGTGTCGTCTCCAATTCAGTCTCATGCTTGGCCGTTCCTGTTGGACAGTCGAGACCTTATCGGCATTGCAAAGACTGGTTCAGGTATATGCTACATTGCTACTGTCTCTTTTTTACTGAATTATTGGTTATTGCTTGCGAATTTCTTACAAAGATAATATCTTGGAAGCTCATATTAGAGCAGATCGAATTGAACTTATGATCTTGCCATTCAAGGTACGGTAGTACTCTAAATTCTTTATTTATGAATTATTTTTCTTGGAATATATACTTTATTTTCATTGATAGTCTCGTTATACCTTATGATTTTGGTTATTTAGCACTAATTATTTTTGTTTAGCTGCAATTGTCGTTGCTTTGATGGTTTGAGACCCAAATTTGTAGCGAAGCATTGACGTATTGGTTCTTCTGATTTGATGAATGTTGATAGTGTAGGATTAGATCATCATTTGAGAAGGCAAAGTAGGGAGAACTTATTGCTCAAATTGTGTTTGATGAAATGCCTGTGAAAACTGTTTGATGAAAGGCATATGAGAATATTGGTGTGGTTACTTGGATAGATATACGTTGATGGTTTTATAGTGTGACTTGGAGTTGTTTGTCAAAATGCTAAAAAAGTTGAAGGAGTTTTTGCTTACCTATGTGAATTTGGGTTGTTTCTTTAAATTTTATTTGCTTCAATATGAATGCCCTTTTCTTTAATTTAGTTTGTTGGATTGCCATCTTACTCAAACTAGAACCACTTATATTTGAGCTGGTAGTTCAAACTTCAATTGATACAACATGCCATGGTCTACTGCTGAAATAAAATGATATCTATTATCATCTTCCTCAGGGCCTATTGCTGAAAGATAGTTGAATTTTTATTTTTCTTAAGAGTTTTTGGGAAATTTGGAAATAGTAACTAACTAGCTATGTTTTTTCATGAGTAGATGTCATGATAAAGAATGGAACTATATATAGATATTTTTCTTTCATTGTTTCTTATGTGCAGGCTGTTATGGATGTGGCTAGATCCCTAGAAGTTGTATCAATAAGGTCAACTCTTTGTATTCAACCAAGGAGCACTTGCACACTTTTAAGTAGTCTCAAAACCTTACTCTTGTAGTACTACTTAGCAAACCTTCATTTATTTGATAATCTCTCTATTAAAGTTGTCCTGCTTCCCATGGTATCATTATATCATTATAGACTTCCCATGCCTTCAACACTGAAATATCATGATATCATTATAGACTTCGAGCTTCTCCAAAATGTTTACAAGGAATATCTTTCAGAGTCATTTCTTTTCTTAAATAAATAAATTCAATATCTGTTTTATATACTTACAGAGCAATTTAAATAATCATTGTCCAGAAACATGGATAAATTTTGAGGGGGAGCCAAACAGATTTTGGTCATTGTACACTACACTAGGTGGTCTTCGCCCTTCTGCCATCACTTCCTCTCATTCGTATTAGTTTTTTTCTTTTATTATGTGGCCATGTGGTCAATATTCATAAGAGCTGAATAATGTTTTGCACTCGCATCTTCCCAATTTTGACAGTGTACATATGAAGGAAGTTAATTTATATTCTCCTAACTGGGCCAAAGTTTTGAACCAAGGGCCTAATGCAATAATGTTTTCTTCCTTTCCAATTAAAATTAGTTCTTAAGTTATTTCTTTTTTGCAGTGCTTGCCTATAACCCTTGATGTTGGAACAAACAACGAGAAGTTGTTGAACGGTGAGTTCACATTGACCTCAAGCATAAAAAGGGCAACTAGCAAGGTTGGTGCCCCAAAATTGATGACTTCGTTGATCTATGCTTCATGTGGCTAAGGTTTTTTTTTTCTTGTAGGAATATGCTTTCTTATTTTTGCATTATAACAATTTCACAGTTGACATTGTTCTATTAGGAAGTACTAAATATATTATGACATTATCTAGTGTTTGAGCTTCTTAGCTCAGATAATTGAACTACAATATAATAAGATATGGATTCAACATTCAGTCTAATTTTGCATAAATTTGCCTTTCTTGTAGAGATGAGAATGTTGCATTACCTTCGAGGACTCGTTGGTAGCAATTGGGCGTCTCAACAAGATACTTCATCAACATCATCATTGTGACATACTTATTGCTATCGTTATCTTTACAACCTTCTGGGGTGGCCTTATGTGCATGGTAGTTCTGTAACAGGAGTCTTCATACTTGCTTCTAAAGTTACCTGTTGTGATTAGTTTCCTTTTTTTTGAGACTATCATATGATTGGTTTTCTGAAATTGAGATGAAGGATGATTTTGGTAATGCCTATGCAGTTAAGCCTTACATTTGCTTTTGGCGCTGTGCAGAAATTTTCGTTTCAGATACTTAGTGGTATTGCTTACTATCATTCTTATAGAGTTCTCCATCGAGACCTTAAACCACAGAATTTGCTGATAGATCGTCGTATAAATGCACTCAAGCTTGCAGACTTTGGATTGGCTTGGGCGTTTGGTATCTATCAAGACATTTACTCATGAGGTATATCACTATGCTCGACAACAACAACAATAACATAGCCTCACTCTTAAATTAATTGGGTCGACTATGTGGATCAAACTCTTCCATTGTACTCGGTTTGATATATCACTATGCTCTACTTGGTTTAATTCATCTATAGGGATTGAGAGTTGCTTTGCAAGTAAAATTGTCATAATTAGAAAACTAAAGTTAGTTGATATGCAATGTGTCTCATAATTTATGTACTCTGCAGAGAGAAGAAGGATGCAGAGAAGGAAAGTACTCAAATGGGGCAAGTGGGTTCCTCTGGATAGGTATGAGGCATGAAATTTGGCTTATTGTGATGGATTTCCTTGGATCAAACATTTAGGATTTGTTCCATTAACATTATGTGGATTTCTAATTATGCGATTCATCAGTCGATTCATTGAATCAAGTTGAGCCTTTCTCTTTGTGCCAGCTTTAGCTATTGGTAACTTCGAGTTGGCATAGCTTCTTAAATTTGCCATGTCTCTCAATTGCAGAGGTTTGCGGATGAAATCCTCTGCTTCAGCATTGAGACACCTGCAGCATAACGCGTGATGGAAATCAGTGAGATTGGAAAGCAAAGAAAAGCTCATATCTGGTAGGTTTTTTTATTTTATTTTATTTTTAATTAGTAACAAAGCTACATATCTGAAGGTAGTTTACCTGCTGATTCTCTGAGGATCATGTTCTGATGACATTATCACCACAGGCATGGATTTTAGGTGGCTATGCTCCTAAGACGTAAAATGTGTTGGAACACAAGTAAAGGTCAGTTACCGATTATTTTTGTCGTTAATTAAAGTGTAAACTATACATACATGCAGTTTTTTACACAACGGGAAAGATTCTTAGTACTTTCTTAAATGTATCGGTTGCTTGAATGTTTTTCCATCCAATATATTTTTTAGTTGGAAAGATTTTATTAACTTCAAGGATCACAGACACCATGCATTGAACCTTTTAGGACCACTGCGGATTCGGTTGCAATCATCAGAATATCTTTTGACAAATGATCAAGTATAAATGCTGACCATTCCTCATCACATGTACTGTATGACCCTTCCCCCACTTGCCCTCTACTTTTGCACTCTTTTGAGTTGTGAAAATACAACCACACAACTACTCCCTAAGCGGTGTAGAAATCTAGAAGGTCAAAGGGTTGAGAACATCATGATAGTCCAAGTTAGGAAATAATATGTGATCTTCATTAACATTACGTGGATTTCTAATTAGTCGATTCATTAGCGCCGTTGTCTCGCTGGTATGTTATCTTAACTTGCACATCAGTTCAAATCTCTCTCTTAAAGCTAGTGTGAAGATCACTTGTAATCTCTGCGGCGTCTCATGTACAGGTGAGGGAGAGGCCATTATTAGAGGCACATTGGTTAGGGACGTTGCGGCGGTGATGGAGTACTAAGGGTTGAAGCTCTAAGAAGTAAGGTGGTGAAGAATAGGCTGGATGGGCAGGCGGGATGATTGTTGTGTCTAGCGAGGGAGAGGTGGCCTATGGATTTAATAGCAATGCTATGTTTAGGGGGTGTGCCATTGAAGATGGGTTCATGGAGATGGGCATTTGGGAGTAAACAGATCAAATGGACAATATGAAATTGTAATGTATGGATCATATATGTGAACGTTAATTAATGAATAACTTTTGTGATCTAATTTTATGTGTAGTAGTGGTGATGGTTTATATATGTTGTCGGGAAAAAGAATATTTTGCAGGAAAACAACCGTTCTTTTTTAAAAAAAAATTGTAAAACCTTTTGTGACGGTTTAAAACCATCACTAAAGGTTTTTTTCTATTGTTTTTATTTTAGATAAGATGATGATTTTTAACCGTCACGAAAGGCCTTGAGCTTTATAATATCTGATAACATGACGGAATGCGTGACGATTTTAAATCGTCACGAAAGGTCATTTCTGTTGTAGTGAAACTTATTTATTATGGCTTGTTTCTTATATATCTTAGCCTAGTATGTACTTAATGGGTGACGATAGCTTAATTGGAAAATACACAACATAAGCTAGCCAAAGCGTGAAGTTCTATTGCCTCTTGTTGGATATTGAATAATACATTAGTATTTTATGAAGAAGAATGGATAAAGAACATTGATATATAGAAAATTTCATAACAAAACATTGAAAAAAAAAAAAAAAAAAAAAACCCTGCCCCAATCAAAATATGGATTATTTCAAGATTCCATGCTTTCTTAATAAAGACTAAAATGACCCAAAAACCAACTTGACACGAACTACAACACCTATGATTGAATCACTATTGTGCCACTGCAAAAGTTTCTATGTTGTCATCAATGTTAGATACTTTGCATATTGCAGTATTTTCATGAGAATGGACGGAACTTGAACTACGTACGTACATACCATAGAACCCAAGCACATACCAAGAAAAATGACATTTAAACTACACCCAAATTTCTCAAAAATGAAGTTCAGAATTCAAATAGAACTATATGTTTCACAAGCAGATCTCTTAGTTATTAAAATGCACCAGAGTTTCTCAAAAAAAAAGTACGCCAAACTAATATATATTGTAAACAGTGTGCATGTGCGTGCGCGTGCATGATTTACTAAAAATTCCAAACCATTCAAGATGAATACTTATAGAAACAATACTCCCAAAAACAAAGAGACCATCTAGGTTAGGGGCAAGATCAATATTACCCAAAAGAGAAACAAAACTCGTACAAAAGAGAAGATCACCTAAACTCACAAATAAGTGGAGATTGAGGAAGTCGTGATATGGCCGAGCGAGATTCCAAATCACTGTTCCGTGCCTCCTTGTTCGTTGAGGAAAGTGGTGGAATGGCAGAGCTAGATAGCGTGAGAGTTCGTCCAGAGCGCGCGAGAGTTTTTGTTCGAACTTATGGTTTTTTTTTTTTTGAATTTTTTGTTGTGTTTTAAACGATCGGGTAATAAGAGATGCTGAGGTGGACAATCCGTTAGATGACATTGGCATGTTTTGTTTGTGTTAAGGGTAGGAGGGCACAATGTTGACAAAAACTGATTGGAGGGCTCAAATCAATTTGACAAAAGTAGAAGGTCAAATCTAAAAAAATTCAAAGTTCAAAGGCTACTTAATAGGTTTTGCCAAAAAAATAATGACCTACTTTCAACGTTTATATTAGGGTCTTTTAATTGTCGTAAATAACTTAAAAACAAGAGTATGCATCACTAGTATGTGCCTTGAGAGTGTGCCCACAAAAAGGAAGAGGCCCAACGCCTGTTCTAATCTGAAGCTTCACTCTTGAGTTATGCTCTCTTTGCTCCGCTCCCCACCGTTACTAAGTCTCCCACCGCCGGTGGTTCGCCGAAAAACAGTTTTCCCGGCGACCTGTTCCATATGTGATGGGGCTTTGACCGTGACTGCTGATTCGAGGACTTGTTCGATGTCAATTGGTCATCCATTTGTTCGGTCGAGCCCCGAATTAGGGATTCTTTCGCTGTTCTTTTCCCTCTCTATGGTAACTCATTCACATCTCTATTTAGTTTCTCAGTGTTTCTTATGAGGGGAAATTGGGGCTTTGTTAAATACCAGAAAACAATCTAATTAATTTACATTGGATGATCCATAGACCATAACAATTATAGTGGCAGCAACGACGACGACGACGACACGACAACAACAACAACAACAACAACAAAGCTTCGATGTCGAATTAGTTAGGGTTGTGTTGAAGATTTGTGGACCGATTAAGTGTGACTTTGATAACCACCCCCACCCCCTCTCCTTAATTAGTACCACCTCTGAGTTGAATCCACGGCCTCGTTGCAATTGATGAATAACGACTATAATGAAAGAAAGAATAATTCATTTTGCTTGATTTTCCGCTAAGTTTATTTTATCCTCAATCAACCATGAAATACAAGACAACACGACAAAAAACTATAGTGTACCAATTTTAATTTGTAATATAAATTTGCAGTGCTTCAAAAAAAAAAAAAAAAGGTACACTTTATGATTTAAATTGGAGTTAACGTGGAGAGAAGACGCATCGAAGTAGATACAACCAGATCATAGCTGGATATTTTGTATTATTTGCTCATTGGTGTGAGGCACAATATTTGGTGCTAATGTTGGTGTTTTGCTCATTGGTGTGAGTAGGGCTGGCAAAAATACGGGAACGGACAAAAATGGGACTGGACACCTATTTTAAAAATCCAAAAATTTGGTGCCCGGTCCCGGTCCCGTTTTCAAAACGGGCACTATTTTTTCCAAATCCGTATGTTTGTAAAACATACGGGACCCGTCCGTTTTTTTTTTAAAGATGATTAAATATTTTGTTTATCAATTATCTTAAAAAAAACCCCTCAACTACAACTACAAGCCTACAACTACAAATCACCAATTACCAAAAAATAAATACATAATATCACAATTTTTTAATTTCCAATATAAACATCACAAAAGTTTTTTTTTTAAAAAAAGAGATATCACCTCAAATTCTCAATAGTCCAAAATCCAAATTATCAAAGTATATCTTCACCTCATGCATCAACAACAACTACATAAAAAAGTTCATGACACAATTTTAACAGTGAAATTACAAATATACCCTTCAAATTAATCACAAAACGGTACCGTTTTTTTAAATTTTTGCCCAGACCCGGTCCCGTATTTTTAAACGGACAAAAAATATTGTCCAGTCCCGTAAGTTTGTCAAAAAAAAATTGCCCGGTCCCGTTTAAAACGGGACCGGACAAAACGGGCCAAACGGGACCGGGCACATTTTGCCAGCCCTAGGTGTGAGGCACAATATTTGGTGCTAATGTTGGTGTTATCTTTCCCGAATGAGGGTGTTGAAAACTTTTGCTGTAATTTGTTCGCTACAAACAAAATGAAGAAAAAAAAAAAATCTTTCAAAAACATTTTTGGAGAAATCAAGAAATGGATGAATTCTGTGTCCACTTACAGTTGATCTTACTGCTAACTTGCTAAGTTACCATCTAGTTGGATTCTTATACATGGCTTCTCTCATGTAATGCAGGCTGTTGGAGCAGTTTTTGCCCTCGCTACTGTTTACATTCCAACCATGAATGTAAGTTTTGATTGTTACATTTTTGTTGTTGCGATTTCATTGATTAAATGTTCTTAAATTTTGCCATCCTAGGCTTTTAGAAAACTAGCAACTTCAATGGATAAATTCTCAAAAGTTGCATCGGAAGAGGTACCAGGGACGTTGTCTTCTCTAAAACTTTCAGGGTTGGAGATTAATGATTTAACTCAACAATTGAGTAAAATAAGGTAAACTTGCTCTTCTGATGGATGATTCCTATTTGCTGTGAAGCACATTTTAATTATGTTGAGAGCTTCTTTTTTTTTTTCTTCAATTAAAGGCAAAAGATATCGGGCTCTCGGAATGGAATGAATGGCCAGAAGAACATGTCTAAAGGAAAGCGACGAAATCCTAATATGAATTGATTGTGACGGCCCCAATTTCCTCATGCAATTGGGTACGCCCGGCCTAGACCCGTTTAAGCCCCGAGTTATCACTCGGCAACCTGGCGAGCCTAGTCAGCCTCATATTTACTCAATTTAGCAGTTTATGAAAGAGTTATTGCAATAATACACAGCGGAAGACTAAACAGTAAATAACAAGGGGAAATAACTCAATCAAAGGGAAATTAGGAATTTTATAATTATGGAAAACCCCGGTATTCATGTACAATTCGGTAACTCAACATACATGATACTAGTCTCAATAATAATACCAAGTTCTATAAACCAAAAGCATGCATATATAAAGCGATATACAAATGAGCAAAAACATATAACCTACTCTAGGGTTCCTCAAGTCCAAATTAGCTAATCCTCACAAAAAGTCGCCTAAGCAAGGCTCTTTGCCTCTACTGCACTCCGCTATATCTGCACCCACCGTCACAAACTAGACGGTGAGCAACTGAGAGAAATCGAAAGTAATGCCAGAAGAATATAACAGTAATTCATGAATTATCAATCAAGGCGCCTCTAAATATCATGCGGGAATTGAAAGACAGGAAGTTAAATAAACAAGGTGCATGATAGGTAGACTGGAAACAATAACAATCGAAACATGCGTGTTCTACGAGTCAAGAGAGGCCATAAGTGGTCTAAAATCCACAACAATACCACAACAATATCCACAACAATCCACAACAATCCAAGACATGGTATCACACAATCACTAGGGGTGGTCAAACACTCGTGGCCACGAGTGCCGCGTTTTATCCCTTCTAGTGCAGGCCGCATGTACCTTCGAGACACACACTTATGCCAAGAACACACATACAAGGAATATGGAATGGAATGCCAACAAATAGATAATAGCAAACACAATGGAATGAAAATGAATCACATGATATTTTCTTAACTGGCTTACTAACGTACACAAGTTTTTGAGACAAGTGTACTTACCTGAACTAATCGCAACCCGTGTAACAACACTCTCGCGTTCCTAGTAAGTATCCCCGAGTTTCCCGCTACCTGACAAGGTTGGAAACTCTAATTAATGGGTTGAATCATTAACTAAACCCTAGGTTGGTATCCTAGCATTTTCTCAATGTTTTAATGACTCGAACACTTCGTTAACTCAATCGGTAAATCAAACCAAAAATATAACGAAACACAATGACTCTTTTGGGTATTATAACCACACTTATGTAAGCCTAATTATAGATCTTAGGCTCGGCTCAGTCGTATGTGAAATCACACCATAGTCTCGAGGACCGGCGGTGTGTCCACGACTTCACTACTGTTCAACCAACTTGAAATACAACTTCGATGTCGTCCAACAATTACGACTCAATATTAAACTTAACCTGACCATACACATCCTGAAATCCCGACCAATAACACACGCACATACCCAAAACCCATATCGTACTCGACACATGAATGTTCTCACGTATGCATGAACTCTAATTACTTAATCATGTATTTATGTCGAGAGTTACTTATTGAAACAACTCAACATACATATCATCGAACATAATCAACACATTCCCAACATACGTCTACTATTGAGATCACAAAACATGTACCCAAATGTCTCGCATACACAATGTGTTCATCAACACACAAGAGTACCCTTTACAAAGTAAAATCTAAGCATATCTATCTTATCTAAAACCGAAGTCTACAAGTAGGCTCAAACGACAACTACCATTAAGACCATGAATTATGGTAGTATCATGTTGATGCTATTCGACATCGGGGAGGGGTCACCACGACATTGAGTTGCCAGAAAACCCCTCAACTAGATCGTATTCCCACAATACTTACGATTACGAACTTGATGTTGAAATTCACATGAAATGATAACAAAAATAAAGGAAATTGTTTAAACACAACTCTTCTCTACCATCATCTTTTTTAGGCCACTCCGAGAGTCGTGAGACACAAGCATGGACTTAGCTTGGTCCCCGACATCTCTAGTCATGGTGGCACGGCGGCGGCACCACCAATTATGGTGGTTCCCCGCCTAAAATTTCAAAACAGTGAGAAATGTCACACCAATAAAATAGTGGACACCACCCTTATGGACACCGGTTTCGACTCAAGGACGACGTCAACACAATCATGACGACCCCCGGCAGTCCTCCAGCCACGGCGGTCGCCGGCAGCCGAATGACCGACGCCGCCAGACAACAACGTCAACGCTTTCAATAAAAAAAATAAAAAACCAAACAAGCAAGGTAAAACAACACGACACGCTTATTTATACACATACATTGGGGTGGGGGTGCTCGGGATCGGTGGAACTCCGGTGAGGCACCGTCGAGTCGTCCCTAACCGAACCCCTGGTCACGGCACCGCCCACACGACCGACCGGACGTGAAGAAAGAAAGGAAAACGTCTATACTTCGAGATCTATTGCGAATCGAGAATGGCTAGCACTACCACCATCGCCCACGTTCGTCACGACGTTGGGGTGCTCGGAGACTCCGGTGACCGTATGGTCATCTCTCTGTCGACGGCGATCGCCTCCCCGATTGGATAGGGGTGGTGGCGGTGAGCACAACGAGAAAGAGAGAGAGAGAGAATGGGAGAAAGGGAGAGAGAGAGATAGAGATAGAGACACGGACCTATGAAGACCGGCGAGAGCTCCGGCGATGGTCGTGGTTCGGTCAGAGAGAGAGAGAGAGGGAGGGTCGAGATGATGGCCGAGAGAGAAGACCAGAGAGAATGAGAGAGATCAAGAAAATGAGAGAGAGACCGAGAGGATGAGAGGGAGAGATCACGGATCTCCGGTGAGAGATTCCGGTGAGAGGCTCGAATGGGTAGAGAAGGGTTGGTGGCGGTGGTGTGATTTGAAGAAGACAATGAATAGTAGGGTTTAGTTAAAAACGTTATATATATATAGTAAAAATGACCATTTTACCCTTCTCCCTTCTTTTCATACACTTAAACACAAATGCTACCCTTATAGGTCTTTTGCCTCATCATCTTAACTCAACACAAATGCACATCCCCATGCTCATCCAATGGTTCTCCTCAACACATTGTGTCACTTTAACAATTTATATCCTATAGCCCGTATGTTGCGTGGTTAACCAACTCCCACGTCGAACTTGCGTTCCTCGGTCCGTATTTCTCCGTAAATTGTCCCGCCACGCCCGTTTTCTCGCCACATCTCAACACTAATTAATTACATTTATTAGATAATTCATTTATTTGTATGTTTTACTCCCCTGTTTAACTAATCGAAACCTCACTCAATTAAATATCGCCCGACCGTACGCGAGACTCGTAAAATACTAAAATACTATTACACACAATCAAAGAATCATAAAATCACTTCGGCGTCGACTCCTGAAGTTCGAAATATTGACCAGTATTCACGTAGCCGGGTCACGATTTTGACAATTGCGATACAAGTCAGATTAAAAATTTGGGGTTGTTACATTGATCCTCTCATTTTGATCACATGGTGTAAGAGTAAAGCAGACAGGTAATTTGTTGACAGTTGATTCTTAATGTTTTCTTTCTAAGATCCATCATGAACTATCTCATGGTAAGGCATGTTCGATGTGAACCACCAAGATATATTAGATGACATGACAATTGAATTAGGAGCGCAATTCACATCTGTTAGCATGGGTGCAACTAGCAAGTTAATTAGGCTTTATGAATTGATTAAACAATTATCTTTCTCACCAACGAGACTTATAGTAGTAATCTGCATGGCATGAGTTTTTGAAACTGCACTGTATTTCATAGCTGTAGTTGCGATATGTTGCTTATAGATAGGTTAAGCTATAACTTGTCGGTTTGCTGACACAAGTATCAATCTTTTCAATTATGCTTGTTTTAATTTGAGATAAGGGGAATACGGTTGTCACTTGCATATGAAGCAAAATTTCTCCTGCAACTTTCTGCAAGTATCCGAAGCTTTTGATGAAGTAAATTTTCAAGTTGATAATTTTACATCAAATGTTTCAGGCTTCTCATAAAGCAACTTGAGAAGCGTAGAATTAGATTCTTAATTATGAGCAGTGATCGCATGTTTCATTTCCAATCAGGCATTCACATTATAGCTTAAGCACAGTTTGGTATTCCGATCTTATTTATTAAAATTGGTAGACTAGTAGGCTTCGATTATTTAAACCCCTCATTCTTTATTTTTTATTATTATTCTGAAATCTAAAGTGGCATCTAATTGTCTTGGGTACATGGTAATTAGTAAAAATTATCTCACAACTTTGCATACTTCTTAAGAGTTACACCGGCATCATTTGCATTCTCCGGCACAGGCATGTTGCATAGAAGAGTAACTCTGGATGAAGATATCAAGGCTCCATTCCCTGGATTCAGTGGATCGATCTTCCGAATCTGCACCTCCCATACCTTCATAGACAGCAACCAGTATTTCCCATGTCAAAATAGTCCATGTATTAACACAAAACCGGAAAAGGGTCTCCTTCTTTAAACACGTTGCCTATTGCTTAAATAATTTTCTTCCTTCATGGCCCATTTCATGTTAGACTGATATGTACCCAATGTAAGAGGGGCTAAGCTCATGTTTGACATTTGTTTTGGATTAGTTGTTTGTGAAAACTGAAAAGTAGAGTTTTGAAACTTTTCATGTTGTCTCATTTGTTTGTTAAGGAAGACTACAATCTCATTGCTAGGCTTAGAAAATTATGTGAATTGATGCATATATAGATGGTGAAGAAGCTAGAGAGGTACCTGAATGGTTCTGCCAACATGTGTGGGCGTTGCTTCGGCCACCACCATGTCGCCGAGCTCAGCTTGCTTGACATGATTGATGCTCAATTGTATTCCAGCGACTCTCTTAAGGTCGGAGGCAATCATAGCCCCCATGCTGGCCAGTGCCTCGGCCACCAGCGCCGATACTCCACCGTGCAAAACCTTGAATGGCTGTTGAGGGCAGTTGAATTGAATTGAATTGAATTGAATTGGAAGTGTCAATTAATCTATCAATAAATCTCAAATTCCCCTTTACCTGACAACATTTCTCAGTGACCTTCATCCTTCCGGCCACCCTTTTTAGCGTCAATTCTTGAATCTCAAATCCAATTGTGTGGAGTGGAAGGTCAAGGGCTGCCGTCATGGCATCTATGCTGCCCATCAAATCTGTTGTGCTGCCTTCTTTCGTTCTTCCAAGATTAAGCACCCTTTTAGCTTATATATCTCTAACGCTATAGTTGTTGTACATGCTATCTTTTACTTTTTTTGTTTTATTTCATCAACCTCATTTCATTAAGGTCAAACTGATGTTTTTCATAACCAGACCGGTTGGTATAGTGGTAAGGGTGGGTGCGGTGGTGGTTGTGTGAGTCAAGCACACAATCCCTCATTTCCCTGGTGTGTTAAGTTTGTTTAGGCTATTAGGGCCATCTCCCAGTCGACAAGCACCAGGGCCTCGTGGGATTAGTGAGGATAGTAACGTCACACCTAAGGTTATCAAAAAAAAAAAAAAAAAAACTAATGTTTTTCATTTTTCAATACAACGACGATCCCAAATTAGTTGGGGTTGGCTATACGAACCAAATTAAACTTTTCTTTTTGAGCTCGGACCAAACTTTCCATTATTGTTTTTCATTTTTCAATGGAATCTTGTTTTTTGATGAAAATCTAAGTGAGATGTCCTCGTAGGTTCAAAATAGAGGCGATTTAAATTGATTTCGTACAAGGGCAGGGTTGCATCCAAATTGTTCACCCCTCTAGGTGAATTGTTCTTTTTAATGTTACAAGAAATGTCTTGTCTTGCTAGACAAGAAAGAGGCAACGAATAGCAAGAAGCTTGTTGGACAAGAAATTTGATCAAAATTACGGATCTTGGAGTCGATCCAACGAATCTGGTACACACTTGAGACCAACACGTGAGAGTTGGGTAAGTCGTCTTTTTTAGGGATAGAGATTATTAGTCACTGAATGACAAGATGATTGAGTGCTTTCCTCTAATCCAAGTTCCCCATTTTTTTTTTCTTTTTTTTTCTAGTTTATCAACATATCCAAAGACGATCGACAAATGTCCAAATTAAAAGAACTATTTTTTTTTTTTGATATCCAAATTAAAAGAACTTGATACAGCAGAAATTAAAATAATTTATTGGTGATTCAAAAAAAAATTATTGAGATGCATCATTAAGGATGGATTCTTTTTTTTTTTTAAATAAGCTACGCCAAGTCTCCAACACGAGTCAAACCTTCTTTAATCTTATTTTTTAACAAGTAATGCTCATCTAACTCATGAGATACTTTGGCAGTAAAACACTAAAATGATTTAAAGTATTATGTAATTTTATCATATCTGCTTTAAAAGCAAGTAGAATGAGAGTTGATCTAGATGACTCTATGTGGGATTGTTGACATGTTGTTGTTGACTTCTTGTTGTATTTTGAGGGTTATCTCGAACCTTTGATAGGTAGCACACTTCACTGGATAACTGACAAGCTGAATGCTTGATGTTATCGCACAGAACCACATTGACAGGCATAAAGCTAGCCAACTCATCTAACTCTTTTGTACCCTAGGATTCTTTTTCTACAAAGAATAAATCTATTTTTCTCTTCTTCTTTAAGAAAAAAGAAAGAATTAAAGAAAGGAAACGTTATATATTATGAAGTCTTTGTAAGCATACTTTTAACATAAGATAGATCAAAAATAGAGAATTATACGCGGAAGCGATTATATGGACTTCTAAAACTCATGATCCTTATCACCCACATGAGCCTCTTGAACATTCAACACTTTGTTCAATACAAGTGCCTTTTTATAGGTGTTGCATTTCAAATGCACGTGTCAATCTCATCGTCCGTGCGAGTCTCGGGATATACCTTTCACAATGGGATGGTGAGTTGTGCATTTTTTTGTGCAATTTTGGTTGTTATTCTAGCATTACCCAAAAGAAATTAAGTTCAATTAGAAGAGCACTTTCATACTGTGCATCAATTATTATAGGATATTTATGAAGCATGGCTATAGGCACCCCAACTGTTTATGAAGCCACCCCAAAATACATGTAAATTGGGGTGCCCTCATAAACAATTGGAGTGCCTCACAAATGATTTGGTACAGCTCCTTTTATTATTGTTTTAAGCATCTATTCTAGCTAGATTGTAGAAGTTAATGGTATAAGATATATTTGGGAATTGGGACTCGGACGGTCGGACTTAATTAGTTTTTCTTTATCACTAAGAAACATAAAACAGTATATCTTGTTTGAACATTTTTTTTTTTGCAAAATATCTTGTTTGAACATAAAAATTGGCAACTTGGTATGATACCACAAAAGGGCCAAAGCCAAACCATTAGGTCGGCGGGCTTTACATGCTCACAAAAACGGAGGCCCAAGGCCTGCTCAAAGTACGGAACTTGGCTCCCTCTGCTCTGAAGTCTGAGCTTCAACATTGCAGTTATGCTCTCTTTGACCGCCGGAAACCTGTTATGGAGATTGGAGGAACCAAACGAGCTCCTTTTATTTATTCGATGTCGATTGCCGATTGGTCGTCCATTTGTTCGGCCTAGCCCCCGAATTAATTAGGGCCTCTTTCGCTTCTCTTCGCCCTCTCTATGGTAACTCATTTACATCACTATTTACTCTCTCAGTGATTCTTATTGTGAGGGATTTGAGAGATAACAATATTGTAATATTGTTGCTCAATACTAGAATCCAGAAAGCAATCTAATTAATTTACATTTCGATGATCCAGAGACCCACAACAATTATAATGCTGACGACAACAAAGCCTGGATGTCGAATTAGTTGGAGTTGTGTTGAAGATTTGTGGACTAAAAGTTAGTCCTACATGCATCGGGATTAGTGACTTTGTAAACAAGTATATAAAAATTAGGCCTTTTTGAGTTGAAATTGAAAGTGGTTAAGTTGATAGGAATCTATATTGTTCAAGTCTTTTTGGGCCAAGGATATGATTAGGTTATGTATGATCACTAAGTCTAAGTTAGGCTTATTTTTATTTCAAGTTGTTTTAAGTTGTTATTTTATTTGGCCCAATGTTGTAAGGTTTGCCAAGTGTTAAAAACTTTGTAATCAAAGGGAACAAGAAGAAAGAAATCAATTAAGTAACTTTTATTTCATCTATCTTCTACTTCCTTTGATGTCTTTATTTTCTTTTAATATCTTGTATTTCCCTTTAATATCTTTTAATTTTAATAGATTTGATCCATATCTCAAATGGGTTCATATCATAAGTTGAGAAAAATATTGATACTAACAGATATCCAAGGCTTATGGAGAACAACTATAATAAGAGAAATAATAATAATACCTTTTGCTTGATTTTCAGCAAAGTTCATTTTATCATCAACGAAGCATGAAATACAAGACCACACGACTCGATACAGCTATTCTATGACTTTACATTGCCATGTTCTTTGAAAGACAATAAAGAAAGAGTAGCCCTTTTAATTTGTAGTGTAGATTTGCAGAGCTTCAAAAAAAAAAGGAACACTTCATGATTTAAATTGGACTTGACGTGGAGAGAAGACGCATCAAAGTAGATACAACCATATCATAACTGGAAATTTTGTATTATTTGCTCATTGGTGTGACGCACAATATTTGGTGCTAATGTTGGTGCTATCTTTCCCGGATGAGAGTGTTGAAAACTTTTGCTGTAATTTGTTCGCTACAAACAAAATGAAGAAAAAAAAAGAAAAAAAGAAAAAATCTGTCAAAAACATTTTTGGAGAAATCAAGAAATGGATGAATTCTGTGTCCACTTACAGTTGATCTTATTGCTAACTTGCTAAGTTACCATCTAGTTGGATTCTTATACATGGCTTCTCTCATGTAATGCGGGCTGTTGGAGCAATTTTTGCCCTCGCTATTGTTTCCATTCCAACCATGAATGTAAGTTTTGATTGTTACATTTTTGTTGTTGCGATTTCATTGATTAAATATTCTTAAATTTTGCCATCCTAGGCTTTTAGAAGACTAGCAACTTCAATGGATAAATTCTCAAAAGTTGCATCGGAAGAGGTAGGTACCAGGGACGTTGTCTTCTCTAAAACTTTCAGGGTTGGAGATTAATGATTTGACTAAACAATTGAGTAAAATAAGGTAAACTTGCTCTTCTGATGGATGATTCCTATTTGGTGTGAAGCACATTTTAATTATGTTGAGAGCTTCTTTTTTTTTTTTTTTTTTTCTTCAACATTAAAGGCAAAAGATATTGGCCTCTCGGAATGGAATGAATGGCCAGAAGAACATGTCTAAAGGAAAGCGACGAAATCCTAATATGAATTGATCCTCTCATTTTGATCACATGATGTAAGAGTAAAACAGACAAGTAATTTGTTGACAGTTGATTCTGAATGTTTTCTTTCTACGATCCATCATAAACTATCTCATGATAAGGCATGTTCGATGATAAATTAGATGACATGACAATTGAATTAGGAGCGCAATACACATATGTTAGCATGGGTGCAACTAGCAAGTCAATTAGGCTATATGAATTGATTAAACAATTATCTTTCTCACCAACAAGACTTATAGTAGTAATCTGCATGGCATGAGCTAGTTTTAGACACTGCACTGTATTTCATTGCCGTAGTTGCGAGATGTACCTGTTGGGTTGCTGACACTAGTGTCAATCTTTTCAATTATGCTTGTTTTTAATATGAGATAAGGAGAATACCGCTGTCACTTGCATATGAAGCAAAATTTCTTCCGCAATTTTCTGCAAGTATCAGAAGCTTTTGATGAAGAAAAATTTCAAGTGGATAACTTGATATCATATGTTTGAGGCTTCTCATAAAGCAAGTTGAGAAGCGTAGAATTAGATTCTTATGAGCAGTGATGGCATGTTTCATTTCGGAGTTATCCCCAATCACATCATAGCTTAAGCACAGTATCTTATCCATGAAAATCTGTAGACTAGTAGTAGGCTTTGATGAATAAAACCCCTTATTTATTTTATTTTTTTTTTTCTGAAGTGTCATTTTGGGGTTATAAAATTCTAATTGTCTTGGGTACATGGTAATTAGTAAAAATGATCTCACAACTTGGCATACTTCTTGAGAGTTAAACCGGCGTCCTTTGCGTTGTCTGGCACAGGCATGTTGCATAGAAGAGTAACTCTGGATGAAGATAGCAAGGCTCCGTTCCCTGGATTCAGTGGATCGATGATCTTCCGAATCTGCACCTCCCATACCTTTATAGACAACAACAACCAGTCTTTCCCATGTCAAAACACAAAACAGAAAACAGCAGAAGCGTCTCCTTCTTCAAACACATTGTCTTGTCTAGCTTTAAATAATTTTCTTCCTCTCAACTAAGCACATCGTCTATAACTCATGTAGAGTATTGAAACTTTTCATGTTGTCTCATTCGCATGTTAGGGAAGAAAATTATGTGTGAATGTGGCAATAGACATGAATTGATACATGTATAGATGGTACCTGAATGGTTCTGCCAACATGTACGGGCGTTGCTTCGGCAGTCACTGTGTCGCCGACCTCAGCTTGCTTGACATGATTGATGCTCAAGTGTATTCCGGCGACTCTCTGAAGGCCGGAGGCCATGTGAGCCCCTATGCTGCCCAGTGCCTCGGCCACCAGCGCCGACACTCCGCCGTGCAAAACCTTGAATGGCTGTTGAGGGCAGTTGAATTGAATTGAATTGGAAGTGTCAATTAATCAATCAATAAATCTCAAATTCCCCTTTACCTGACAACATTTCTCAGTGACCTTCATCCTTCCGGCCACCCTTTTTGGTGACAATTCTTCAATCTCAAATCCAATTGTGTGGAGTGGAAGGTCAAGGACTGCCTTCTTGGCATCTAAGCCACCCATCAAGGCTGGATTGGGAGCGGCTTCTTATTGCTTTTGGGTTCTTAGCTTATACCATCTTTTTCAGGCTCCTCATCTGCGTTATTGCAACCTATCTACCACAAGACTTGTTGTACACGTTATCTTTTTTTTGCTCTCAAATTACTTGGACCAAACCTTTTTTGTCTTATTTCAAGTCTTCATTTCAATTCGGTGAAACTAATGTTTTTTTATTTTTCAATACAAATACAACAACAACAACAACAACAACAACAAAGCGACAATCCCAAATTAGTTGAGGTTGGCTGCATGGACCAAATCTTTCCTTTCCTTATGTTCTTTAGTGTTTTTTAATTTTTGAATGGAATCTTATTTATTTTTTATCAAAATAAAGGTGAAATGCCCATTGTAGACTCAAAAAAAGGCGATTTAAATCGATTTCATAGAACTGAAGACTTGTCATCCAGAACAATAAATAATGATACTAATATATATGAATAAACAAGTTTTACAAATAATTAATAACAGAATCAATCAATAAAATAAATTTCTAACCGGAGGCTTGCACAGAAGCAATGTCCTAAGATAGAAATTTCCTTGTTCGAGTGATAGAATTTTCTTCAAAGATCTGCCCCCAAGATACAATCGGATGCCCTTTCGAACAAAAAATCACCAAGTTCAAAAGTCTGCCAAACTGTGATTTTCCTTCTCTCTCAGAAAAATCGAAATTCGAAATCCAGTAAGTTTCTAGTGTTTTAATTTCACTTAAATAGAACTTGAGGCACTGGTTCAAACCAATGTGGCTGTTCAAGTTCGAAAACAATATATTCAATAGTCGCACCTGTTCACAAAATAACGAAATTAACTGTCAAAAATTAATTTTGAAATAAAAAATAAAAATATATTTGATTTTACAAGGCTAACAAATCTAATATATATATATATATATATATACACACACACACACCTATTGCCCAATGGGTGTCAATTTGGGCTCTATTTATTGGGTTTCTCTAAAGCAAATCTTTAGAGTAGAAGTTTGTATATAAAGAGTTTGTACTATTTAAAGTGAGCAATATGAGACTAAAGAGTTTTTCTATTCAAACTCACTTGAAGGATTTTTCAAGTTCCTACAAGACTTGCATCCAAATTGCTCACCCCTCTTGGTGAATTGTTCTTTTTATTGTTATTATTAGTCACGGAATGACAAGATGAGTGCTTTCCTCTATTCCAAGTGCCCCCCTTTTTTTTTCAACCTATCCAAAGACGACCGACAAATGTCCAAATTAAAGAACGTGCAATAGGAATTAAAATAATTTTGTGGGATGCATCATTAAGTGAGGATGATTTTTTTTTTTTTTTAGTAAGCGATGCCAAGTCTCCAACACGAGTCGGACCTCTTTGTGTTTTAGCAAGTAATGTCTCATCTAGTTCACAAGATACTTTGGCAATAAGAATAATTTAAAGGATTATGAAATTGCATTATCATTTGTATTAAAGCGAGCAGAATGAGAGAGTTTGATCCATGAAGCTGACTTTATCTGGAATTGAAACAGGTGTTGTTGTTATTGATGTTATCTTGAAACTTTACTTATGATATAGTAACACTTCACTGGATAACTGACAAGCTGAATGCTTGATATTACCATAGAACCGCATTGATAGGCATATAAGCCAACTCATCTAACTCTTTTGTACTCTAGGATTCTTTTTCTACAAGGAATAAATCTATTTTGCTCTTCTTCTTTAAGAAAGAAAGAAAGAAAGAAAGGAAAATTTATATATTATAAAGGCTTCACCTGCTTAATATAAATATCTGTCCTTTTCTAGAATGTAAAAGAAATTAGGATTAAGAAACCACTTTCGTACTGTACATCAATTATTATAGGATATATTTATAAAGGTGACAAATGATTTTTTTATACTAAACAAAAAAAAAAAAAAAAAACCTAAATAAAAGAAAATGCCAGCTTGAACTTGAACTATATAGAGCTCCTTTTATTATTGTTTTAACCATCTATTCTAGCTAGATTGTAGAACTCTAATGGTAAGATAGAAATTCCAAGTACAAAATGAAAAGTTAACTATATTCGGGAATAGGGACTCGGAGTTAATTAGTTTTCCTTTGGTCTCTTATCACTAAGAAACATAATGTATCTTGTTTGAAGGCCAAAGCTTGGCACATATTGTTTTTTTTCTATGACAGAAACTGCAAAATTTGAAACAGTCCTGGTAGCTTGGTATATAGTCCATATACTGTTTATAAGTCTTTTGTTGTTCAATAAGAGATTGATGAAAGCACGTCATCCGCTGCATTAAATCTCGCAGTGTGATCCATGTAGTCGATTTAACTAATTTGGGATTGAGGCTTTGTTGTTGCCAATGCTAGAGGCTAGCGATTGTGCATGCCCACTATCAATCACCCTTTTGTTTTAATGCTAGTTCATTATCTTATTCACTCTGAAAGAAAGATAGATGATGCCCACCCAGGCCTCCCCTTCTAATATATTCTTGTACTACCTTCACTGTCCAAACACACCATCTGAAACAATGAAATAGAATAAGAAAAGACCCAACTTAAGAAGTTCTATAAAAGGATCAAAACCTAAAAAGGGAGTCTAGATCAATAATAGTGTACAGTACATAGTCGCATAAGCATCTTTCGATGCTTCCTCTCGATACCGTTGTTCGTACACTTTGTCATTCTATCAACAAAATACGGTGAACAGAAGCTCCTCCTAAGATCTCACATATCTTGTGTTTGGGACCCTTCTTAAAGAAATAACTAAAGTTACAACGCTCAATCATTTGAGCCCAAATAACTCTTGTTTATAACTTTCTTCGGTGAAATCACAGCACGATCTTGCACAAAAAGAAGGAACAATGCCTAACAATTCAAGACTTTTAGTTCAAGACTTAGATTCTTTTTCTTCTTTTAAGATATTATATATATTTGTTTAATCAATGTGATTACAGCAGAGAACTGGTCTTTAGAATTAACAATGTGAATAAAAGCAGTAGTCTGGCATACCAAACACTGGCTCTAACTTAGTTTCCTTGAAAGTAAGGCAGCTTGAAGTCTCTCCTTCGTCCTTACCAAACTATGCACTCATACATACCAACTCAAAAAGGATTCTCCAAAAGATTTCTTTTGAACTTTCTCATGCACAACTGGGAAATTTTATATATTCTACAGGGTAAACAAATCAAAATTAACAAGGGCTAATGGTTCCCAATTGGAGACTGATTCCAAATTTTAGTTAATATTGTTAATGGCTTCTACGTGACTTTGAATATATTCATCCATCAACATCAAACAACCCTGCCAGGAATAAAAAGTTACCAAATCTACTATGTATCTTGAACTTATATTACCCCAAGTATCAGATACACCTGTTACTGTTGCAAGTCGCCATTATAGGCAAAAACTGATCTAGAGCAATAGATGTTGCTTCAGATGACACGATGATTCTTTTTGTTTTTTTTTTTATCTTGATGTTACTGCTATCTTAAAAGAACTGTACTGTGTATATGGATGAAATATATATATGCTTGTCAATTGTAGAGTTGCAGTCTAAGCAAATTGTTTTTTTGTTGGTTCCACACTCCTTTATCTCTTAATTAAATGAGATAAATTAATCCAAGTAATCGTTTCTTAAAAGAAAAGTAGTTCTGTAACACAGCATAGAAAAGCTTCACTTGTCCTAGCAATGAAATGGTTCTCTAGTACTCTTAGTTTGTGTTCGATTAAAACTTCCATTACTTCTGCCTAACTTCATTAAATTAAACTGAATGAGTTTTCCAGTAAGTATAGAAGTCCCTAGAAGTTCTTCAAGTGGCATCTGTATATTTGATTGATAGCTTGGACTCTCAAATCTTATTTGAGTATTTTAATTACCATATCTGAACTGTCCACTCTATGTTGTGTTTACCTCCTCTCATTCACTTCCATTTGGTAGGCAAGCCGAGTACCATGTTAAGCAGGGATGGTTAATGAACATGATAGGAAGTAATATCGCCTTAGAGAGGCAAAGGATGGTTTTCAATATTACAATTTACATGTATTTCTTATGGATTAATGGAGTTATTTGAGTAAAAATGAAGAGAATAATTACCAAAGAGTGCACATATATATTCTATCCATATGTAAGATTGGTGCTCCTTTAATCTCAAACTCATCGGATCCAGGCGCATATTTTTCATGACTATACTTTATCAAATTTTGTTCTTTTCTAGGCAAGGTTGATAAATTATGTAGATTGCCTAGGTTGCTAAGCAGAGCTTTCATGTCCTGGAAGCCACCATGGCATTTGAGATTTGCAAGCTGTAATTGTATATAGAAGGAAAGCAAAGTGAACCAAAAGAAAAAGTTTCTCCTGGTTTCAAGAGTTAGAAATGTTGTTATGTTGGTTGTCTTTAGAAAAGATGAAGATGAAAGCTTAGTGTTGCTCTACTTTAATTTTAATTTTTTTTTTAAAGGAGAGAGAAGGTTATACGAAAGGTGAAAAGGTTGGTATTGAACAGCAAAGGCTGCTGCATGGGTCCAATTCCCAAAGCAGAGGACCATAGCACTTGTGCTTTTCAAAGTTTTACCATCAACTGAATCTTTTTCTTATATGACCACTTCCCTCGATCTCAGCCATCCGTATGCATTAAGATACGACACTGCTGATCGCCCTATCAATGTTTTCTACTATAAATTGAGTGGGAGGTCCTTGCCTTCCAAAACCAACAACAACACATAGTTTCACAGTCTCTACTTCTTCTTCTTCTTCTTCTTCTTCTTCTTCTTCTTCTTCTTCTTCTTCTTCTTCTTCTTCTTCTTCTTCTTCTTCTTCTTCTTCTTCTTCTTCTTCTTCTTCTTCTTCTTCTTCTTCACTAACTCTCTATTGGCTTAGTAGAGAGTATATATTAAAACAAGATCATCATCATGGGAGGCAACAGGCAGAAGAAGGGGTCTTCCTTGTTCTCTATTTTCAGCATTTTCAAGTCACGAAGATCACGAGATGATATCGTATGGGATGAACCAAGGAGCTGCAGAAAGGTGCGTCCTAGCGATGAAGACAAGGGGAACTGGGTGGCTGAACCAGGGATCGACAGGAAAGCTTCAGCCTTCATTGCTAAATTCTATGAATCCCGAGTCTCTGACCCTGAATGTCAAACCATTACACCAGTCTAACTGACCGTCTTAGCCTTTTCCACTCTTGGCTGCAAGTGTTATGTCATTGGCAAACATTTATAATCCTTATTTGTATTGTTAAATAATATGTAAGTTTTCTAGTAGTATATGTGAATTCCTGTAATGAGAAAGCAATAATACAAGGATTTGTTCTAGTTCAAATTGTGTTTCTCTTTTTCTCTTAGAGTTGATGATCTGTCTATTTGATTGTGTGATTTACTATTCTAAAATTCATAAAAAATTAAGCATGATCAAGTTAAGAGCTAACCAGATACGAATGAGAGTTTTCATCAATAAATCCGAGCATTGGCTTCACCTTAGACATCTAGATTAGGATGGTAGATCTTATTTCTTAATTATATTTTTCTCTATCTAGCTAGAACTCCATATGATCATTTTGATTGAAGAGATTTATTTCATGCAAAAGTTTACAGATTGAAGTAACCAATTAAGCAAATTGGCATATGAAATAAATAACTAAGAGTACTACATTTCACGTAGATTAATTAAAAGAATACGCGTTAACTAATTTCCATTCTTAAGCAATTAAGCAAATTGGCATAGGAAATAAATAAATAACTAAGAGCATTGGCTAACTGATTCCCTCTGTCTACAACTTCGTCAGGTTCTGTCATTAAGGAAAAGCACACCCAACCAGCAGCAACAAGAAAGCGTCATGTCTGGTTTTTAAGGTATGTCTCTGTTAATTAAAAGAATACGCATTAACTAATTTCCATTCTTAGTTTCTGCAAATTGATTTGAGGAATGCATTCAGTTAGCTTGACTTATATATCATGGCTAGTTAAATCAACATTTTGCCTTCCTTCTCCTTTGAGGAGAGGAGGGGGGCCGTCTTGTACAATTCAACTTAGGGAAAGAAAAGAAAACAAGATATTGACATCAGTTTAGAACCTTCTATCAGTATCAAATTGATCTGGTTTGTAGTTTCTCTGGCAAACACCAGTAGTGTACAAGTAGTACAGTTCCCTAGCTATATATACATATATATTAGCTTTTCTGCGATAAAAAGGTTCTTTTAAGATTGCTTCTATTTCAACCTTCTTAGTTTAGGTGCTGTATAGTTATCTTTTCCGTACGTCTTCTTGATTGTTTTCTATGTACCCTGCAACCAGTGGAGGCTACATAGCACATACATCACGTTGAAGATAAAACAGATATTACAGCATCTACTTGATAACTGATTATGTTTTCAAGAACCTTGTCTAGTGACTTCAATTTAGCTGTAGGTTAGACTCTTAATTAGCTAGTGTGGTGCATGCTGCAAAATGTTTAACAAAAAACGTTTAGTAAATGATGTTTACGAACTTGTCTAATGACATTCGGCGATGGTGACCTTGCAAATTGCATCAACAAAAG
Source organism: Stephania japonica (assembly GCA_039657345.1). NCBI lineage: Eukaryota > Viridiplantae > Streptophyta > Magnoliopsida > Ranunculales > Menispermaceae > Stephania > Stephania japonica. Next base: position 73,870,063 of record CM077557.1, read on the forward strand.
GTTGCAATTGTCTTGTCAAGTTAAAGTAATGTTAAATCGATGGTCGCTCGTAAACCAATGGTGAGAGTTGGATACTTCTCACTGAATACTGTAAGATACCAAATTGTATACCGAGGGAATGTTCCTCGCTATTCCTTTTTCTCCAATTGAAGGAAGTCAGTATCCAGTGCTTATATAGTTTTGGCTTTTCCTTGTGATGTGGAGTGTTAATTCCTACTGAATCGTCGCAACAATTATTTCATACTCTCTCCATATTTGATGGTTTATACTAATTAGCAACCATGATTGAGAAATATAGCAGATCTCTAGAAGTAAGAACAATGCGGATGGTCAGGCATTCGTCCACACTTCAGGGTTTTCTCCCATATGTCTTCGATGTGTCGGTTCATTCAAATCGAATGAGTGAAGACGGAGAGATTTGAATGTTGGTCTGAAGGAACCTAATGCTCATGGAATACAACTCATGGGCTAGCCCCTATATGAGGAGCATACACTTTAAAGAAGGCCTAAAATCTTAAAGTTGGATTATAACTCTTCATGAAGATTCAAATCAAATAATTAAGAAGACAGACCACCTGATGTTCATATAATTTGCCTGCCTATTATATATATTCTCAAGAAGTACTCTTTTAACACTTGCCTTTTGGTTGGTTCATCTGTCTCTATTATGTGGTGGTATGAACCTAGAGATCAAAGTCCTTATCGCGACGCCAGACTAAAAGTACTGTGATATTTTAGGGTATTGCACCCTTTCTTTGTGTGTTTCGCTACGTGGAAGGAGAACCATCTATATAAGAGCAAAGATTCTCTTTAGTAAGATCCTTCTGGAGCCTCTTTTTGGTGGTTCTACCATGTGCAGGCTCAATAGATTGATGGTCTTAAACCAATATTACTTCATCTTTCCATACCACTACACAAAGGGCCATTCAGCTTTTCCTAGTTTAACTTCTCTTGTTTTCTTTCATTCAATTTCAAACATGGAAATGAAAGTTCGTACTTTAAAGTTTCTAGACTTTGAAGTACTCTTTCTCTCAAATTTGCCTCGCTTTAATTAGTACTAATCACATAAATATCTTCCTATTCAAAAAGAATTTTCTTGCAGGGTACACAAAATGCTTAGAGAAGTACTAAAAATTAAAGGGGGTTTATACAAATATATGTTGAACAAAATTCTTGGCAAAGATTGTATATACAAGTATGGAATTCAACTTTCTCTGTATGTTGAGTAGAAATTCAACCTTGGCTGTATACAAGAAACATTATAAACATTAAATGCATAATGTTTCTAGAATCATTTGAATAATATCCCTGCAATTAATGCATCAAATAGTGAATTCAAAACAGAGCAAACTCTCTAAAGTTATTTGTCGAATTTTTCAGAGGGAGTTTTGAAAAAAAACACCAAAGATCAATTAGATCGGTCCTTGCGCCAAATTAAACAAGACATAAATGCTGATCTATTTCAGAATACAATGAAATTTGTACAATTAAAATGTCATCCACCCTTTATTTGCACACTAACTAAATCAATGTGTTATGCTTTAGAATACTTTCGTCTAGCAACAAGATTCTAAGTTGATGTAAGTTTGACAAAAAAAAAAAAAGTTGATGTTAAATATGTACGACTTGAATTCCAACAACAACCAATAAGTGTTCATGATTGAAATTACTGTGCAAGGTTTGTGCTTTTACTGTCTGTATTGACGGCTGATTTAACTAGAGAGATTCTTCATTGAACAAAACATAGGCTTCAAAAACTTGAATCTTTGGAGACACTTAGAATCCAGTCAATTGTCTCTTTCAGCTAATCCCACACCGTACAACTCTTAAATTGATATTGTTATATTGTTTAATCAAGCATTATATATATGTCGTAAAGATGCCCACATCAAATCTATATGGGTATAAAGACTGTACATGTCCAGAAGATATTTAATATCTTAATCACATAAAAAACACCTTTAAGTGGTGTTAGACAACCAGGATTAAGCTTAAAGTACTCAAAAAATGTAATTTATTAGGAACGATGTGATTGATCAACCATGATCACTTTAGCTTTAGCCCACTGGTTTATTTTGCATTGCGCGCTCATGAGGTATATATGTTAATTATGAGGTTGCTATAATGCTATATGTTGTTTAGTTTAAAAAAGACCGTTGAAATTGGGGGATCTCACTAGAAATAGTAGCTAGGCATTAATATGGGCACCAATGAGGTCCACTAATCAGCTCCACAAACTAGTTGATGCACATATATTTTTTTTAAGCCCTTGATGCACATATATAAAAAAAAGCTAAGAAATCACAGAGTAGTTTACAATCTAGAAATTTTGTAGTGTTCAAAAGTTTAGAGCTAATTTAAAAGTAATCTAATTAACTATTAAAGCAAATGCAGCTAACAAACAAAACACGCACACACGACACAAAGAATTACTTGGTTTGGTAATGTGCCTACGTCCACCAATTACCTAAATAAAAGGAAAGCCGCCAAAGCCTAGGCTCTTAAAGCCATGTAAAAATATGTGTCAATTGTGTGCATGGGTTGTTTGTTTGCTACTTTTGCTCTAATAATAATCAATAGTAAGAGTATCTCCAATGGGAATGTGGATTGAAAAATGTGTCACACAGGACTAAATGGATATTAAATCCAAAAAAACAATTTCTAATGCAAATATCTATGAGCATGTGAGCTATCTTGGCATCAATAATGTCTATATTGAATGTCTATTACTAGACATTTTGCACCCACAATGTTTACTTTTAGACATTTTTTACCCACAATGTCTAGAATTGTACATTAAATATGGAAATTATTGTTACTGCGTCAGCTCAATTGCTTATATACATTTGTATTAGAGAGAATTTTTTTAGTTCTAATATTCATTTCATCTCCATTGGAGATGCTCTTAGCACCAAGTTTAGTATTACTGAATACATTCAATATATAGAACAGGATGAGAGTCACGATCGAGACATAGAACCAATTACTTAAATAAAAGGAAAGCGGCCAAACATAGGCTCTTGAAGCCATGCAATTTGTGGTGCGAATTGATGATTGAAGGTTGAAATTGACATGAACTAATTGGGTGCTCAAGCAAGCTGAGTTATCCAAGCATGTACAAATCATGGAGGTCAAAAGTTGGTCTCATAGAGCCATAAAAAATGCTATAGGGAGCTTTTGCTTTTGCTTTTTCATTTACGTTACAATAATACTTTGTCCACTTGCAGATCAAATCAAAATCACATACATTATATTGCTTTCTACACATAATTTGCTACAATATATATGATATCTACCTACCTATATATATAGCTAGGAGTTCACTTCTGCTTTACTATTATGAGATACTGTAGATCACATTTCTTAATTGGATCATATATTAACTTTGAAATCAATTTATAATCTTCTCTTTCAAAAGCTTGTGCAATGAACTTGGTATTGTTTTGTCCAGCAAAGAAAAACAAACCCTGCTCCACTTTGATACACTTTTCATGCTTGCTCAATGCTCTGGTCAAAGATCTTAATCAATCTTAACCAGAACTGAACTTGGACAAATTACAATGCTAGACCCAATTAGAAGCCCAACATAATGGATTCTGGCTTTAAAGGCCCTCAAAACAAATATTACTAGGCCCATATAATCTTAAGCACATTAACTTCTGTTGGGCCCACCCGTGCCATTATCCGCAGGTACGTGGATCTCACCATCTAGTATTGGTATTTTATCCAAATTAACCACTTTAACCACACATATATGTATGGGGTTTTACTCCAAAAGGTCTCGGTACTATTTGAGGAGAGAGAATACTATTAAGTGTTTCTTTATGAAGTCACACTTAAGCCTTATTTGGTTAGGGGTTAGGGGTAGAGTTTTCTCCCGGGAGAACTTATAGAGAGTTGAGAACTAATCTTGTTTAGTTGTCCAACTTCCCTGCAAGTTATCTCCTAACTAACACCCTTGGTGTGAGATATCTCCACCACCCCATAGGAGGGTTATCTCCCAGAAGTTGTGGATACAATTACCCTTCATTAATGACTCTTTTACTACACATCTCTCTTTTGTTTAAAGGTTATTTATATCAATTCATATTTTTTATTGTTTAAAAATTTAAAACTTTCTTGAAAGTTTAAAGTTGAACAAAATATGAAAATATTATCTCAAAGGAGATAACTCCGAACTAACATTATAAGATAGCAAAAACGAACCAAACAAGGCCTTAACCAATGTTTGTGAGACTATATTATGGTCCACAGATCACCAACTTCGCTTAAATGACACGTTGGTACATCCTATATGCATATATAGCAAACTAAATCACAATTAAACCTTATGGATGGTCGACCTCGCTCATGTCGATCATCGTATACAACCTATTAGGGATGCGGGGATTGCAATATTGTCATAAATAATTAAGAACAACTTTCGAATAAAGAATTAAGTATATACATCAACGTACTCTCTTCAAATATTGCATTAGTATTGAGGCCTTTTGAAGTAAAACATATCCATAAACATGCTCTTTTAACTAGGCCTGTCTAGTGACCTTTCATTTAGACAACTCGAATCCTTTAGGGAAACCAACGTATTAGTTTAATTCAGGAGTGAATTTATGCAGCAGTACTAATTAAGTACTGTCACTGAAACCTCATGTTACTTTTTTTTAATCAGTGAGTAGCAGTGGTATTACAGTATATCCTAACAACATACATTTATATAATTACCATGTCTTAATTTATTGTCTACGTATATAGTCACATTCATTGAACAAGCAGATTGAAGCTCTACAACCAATCAGCTCCCTTCATTTTGGCCACACAGTAATACTGCTAGCACTTACTACAAACTCTCCTCCATGTGAGTTCTGATGCACAAAATTGCCTCAAAACACATTGTCAAATAAAAACAAGATGGACAAGTAGAGCTAGCTACACTTTCCTAGATGTTCAGTTCGGATATGCTTCTTATATGATGAGAATAGTGTAGATATTTATTGGCAAAACATGTGGTGAACCGGCTGACCTGCAAAACACAGTGGAATATGGTATCATGGTTTCAACCAATTCATCTAGTCCGGATTCTGTTCACATAAATATATGTAATCAAACTCTTAAATTATAGTATACTGTATCAAATTACAGCCTTGGAAACAAAAACATATAATTATATGCATTTGCGCGCCTCCTTAATTAGATTAATCATGCATATATATATATGGGTAGTGCTATTTGGACTCTCTTAATTTCAAATACACCCTCGAGCAATTAATCAAACAACTATAATCACTTGTAAAATTCTTATTATACCCCTAAATATACAAAAAAAAATTTAATAACCTCCCTATGAGTAGCTCTGAATTGTGTCCAAAGTTTATTGTATATATATATTCTTTGTGATATCTAGCAATTACTAATTGCATATATGGATTTGATTTGATCTAAAAATTAATATAACATGAGGAGACCAATCGGCGTGCTTAATTGAAATGTATACTTTGCTATCTTAATATTGATATTCATACTGGCAGAACATCCACTTGTCGCTCTCAATATAAATGAGCAATAATGCAATAAATGTGCAGCTCACATGTCACGGTATGGTGAAATAAACCCTCCGTCGTGTATGAATCTATTCACTTTTTTTCTTTGTTTTCTGAAAAGAATTCAAACATAAAAGAAATGAGAAAGGAAAATTCGCGTACAATACAAAATTATTGTTGCCACGAAATGTGAACTTATTTTAGTTTTCATAATAGAATTATTATATATAGGCCTTGTTTGAAAAGGCACAAACTAACTTATTAGCTAGCTTGTAAATTAGATTATAAGCTACTTATTGAATAAAAAGCTGTGTAGTACACCAAGCAGCAAAAAAATAAAAAAATAAAAAAAAAATTGTGTATGATTAGAAGCTTATTTTATGAATATATAATAATTAACCGGACAATTCAATTAAAGTGGAAGCCAATTTCCAATCATAAGTAATGAGTGCTATGCCAGATTGGTTCAGTAAACATTATTGACTTGGCTCAATGGCAAGAGATTTGAGGTTTATCAGGGATGACATGTTTTTCTCCTACTACACTGGTAGGGAATTTTTTCAATTTTATTTTACGAGAAACAATGTGTTTCTCGTCATGTAAATATCCCATATTTTGGCTACAGTAAAATAAAGTCTTGTTCCTAAAAAAAAAAAAAAGTAATAGGTGCTATGCCTTTATTTGTACTTGAATGTTGAGTTCCAAGTATAGAAAAGTATGATTTTATGTTATTGATTAAAGGGATGAGCTAGAGTAAACGTTTTGACAAAAAAAAAGATTAGTACCAAACACACCACTTAAGTCAGGCCATGATGTTCCTAAAAAAAAGAAAAGAAAAGCCAGGGGCATGATGGGCTTCGTGCACAAACATATCTCGAGGTGCATCTGATGGTTTTACATCCTATGTGAGACGTTTGCTACATGTTCAAGGTGTTATAAACTTATATCATATTATTCTTACTTATTAACCGTCCACCATGTGACTATAGAGACGGAATATTTAAAAAACAATGAAGTCAGACGAACACATATATAAATATAATATATGTTGCTATATATGAAATATAACCTAATCTCACGGATCTTGTCGCCTTTTTAACACACATCCATTCACTGCTCGTGCTCTCACTCTACGCCTCTCCCATATAAACCCCAGAGACCTCATCGATCACTTGCTTTCTCAACTACATTTATACACAACACAAAATTTCATCTCAATATAGTATAGTATATTAACAACAAAAGAAACAATGGCTTCTTGGGTTCGCACCATCACCACTCCTTTCAGGAAAGCTTGCACATTCTTCAATCACAACCAAACATCAAGAGATAACAAGTCCCAACAAGGTATATACTTATTTTCCATCTTATTATTATTTTTCGCGTGATCATATATATATGATCATACACATTAAGATATATCAGATTTTTTTGATAGAGAAAAAGATATATCATATTTTTTTTTTTTTTTCTAATTTTTTGTACTAGCTTAGCTTGACATGTAATTAATGGCCATGGCAATTTGATTTGTTAATGTGAACGCAGGGAATGATAAGAGGGTGAAGGATTTACAAGGGGAAGTAATGGCTTGCGCATACGAAGACGTTCAGGTGATGTGGTCGATGCTCGACAAGTCAAAGCCTAGCAGAATATGATGAACTCTTAGATTTATTATTGTGTTTGCGAATTGTAGATATATAATATTATAGTTGTGTTGTTGGAGAAACAATCACAAAAAAGAAGAGCATGCAGGATGGGAAAAATTTTAGAAGGTAACTATAGCTAGTTATATTAGTAGTTGTGAGAGAGGCTACAATTTGGGTGAAAAGCCTCCCATCCCATGGCTTTGTGAATTGTGATAGATGTTGTTTTTGAGGTTTCAGCTTGAACATTACCAAACAAATGTTATATTTGGAATCCCCATGATCACTAAGAGGATCTTGGCGAGATTTAATGGAAAAAGTTGTTTTCATTTCAAGGAAATTTGTCATTTACTTCATATATAATTATAGTTTTCAAAAAAAAAATTCATATATAATTATGTTAATATTGTTTTCATTGAGTTTTGTATTACTGTCCACTAGCAGGAGGGCACATGCTTTGCAGTGATTCACAAAGTTTTAACAGATTAAAATTTTAGGGAGATTGATATAACCTTTCGAAATCATTCTCTTATTAAGAACATAAAATTTTAATCTGTTAAAACTTTAAGAACACCTTTAAGTATCAAGAACATAATTTGTTATTGAGTTCAAACCACGTATATAAAAATGATATTAAAAAAAAAAAAAACTTATCTAGAATTAGATTCGTACAATCGAAACCATGTGATATATATCTCCTTGGAGAATTGATCGTATTACATTCTACGAACACTTTTTTTTTTTTTTAAATAGAAAAGTTTCATATATTTGCAGTTTTCATGCTTCTTATCTTCTCATGTGTCTCCGAAGTCAAAGTTGATCCAGCAGTACGCCCTTCTCATTGATATTGACCCACTTGTTTCTATTAGAGAGAGAAACTTTAGTAATTTTAGTTTCTATTTTGTCAATAAAAACTGCAAAGAAAAATAATAAATAAATAAAAATTCATTGAAATATTAGTTAAAGGAATATCTCCATAAACGCCTCCATCATCTCCATGTACTGTTATAATTATTTGTCACCTTCATTCAAAAAAGCTTGAAACAAATATGCTAATCAACATCATAATTAACTCCACATCACTCTTTGCAACAATGGCATAGTAAAAATCTTGGTCTTCAATCTCACCATGAGGAAAATGATGGGGGGAACCTACACTCCAACAAATAATCTACCAATGACAGCCCGTTCTCCTAAACACGGCACCACCTGACTTCATCCCATAATTAAGCTCTAACCTCAACCATGTAGAACTTAATTGCGTATTAGTTAGCCTTGACATCCTAAACTCCTTTACACACGTGTTCAGGATAAGTAATACACCTGTCCTATCAATTTATAAAATTTAGAGTTGATTAAAACTTTTTATAAGATTAATTATTTAGCGAAAATCTTATTGATTATGCGGAAGCAATTAGTAGTTTATGCAAAAGCCAATTAAAATAACTCTAAGTGTGGAAGACCAGGAAAAGATGTCACATGCATATAAACACAATAGTATACATGCATTAGTTGGGGAGCCTAGTCTCTCAACCCAAATATACAACCCAAAACAAAATATCAAAGACATAACGTAAAGTAATATAACAAACTACCAAAATACCTACAATGTCGAAAGCAGGATCGCGTCGCTGCTCAGAGGTTGTCACCGATCTTCTCCTTGCCCGACCTACTAGTTGACAACTCTGCACCCACCGTCATAAAAAGGACGGTGAGTACAATAAAATAAGGGAACGACTAAACGGACCCCGTAAATTGCTAAACGAACCCCTTTTTTGTTTCCAATTTTGCCCTATGTGGAAATGCTCAGAATACCCTTCATATAAATAGGAGTTTTGCTCAGCATACCCCAACAACTGCCCTTTTCACCGTTTCATCTCCTTAGAACCCCCCACTCCCGTTCTACTAAAACTTCACTCCCTTGTGTCCGGCTGGCTAAGTACACACCAAATCGACTTGGTAAGTTTGTTCTTCACTTGATTTCGACTTGGTAGGTCATTTTTGTGACGACCCCAAATTCCCCTTGCATTTGCGTACGCCCGGCCTAGGCTCGTACAGGTCCCCGAGCCGGTACTCGACGAACTTGGCGAGCCTAGTTAGCCTCCAATCAATCAATTATACAATTTATGGAAGAGTTATTGCAAGTTTTACGCAGTGGAAAGTAAATAAACAAAACATAAGGGAAATAACTCACTCAAAAGGAAATTAGGAATCTATAATGTGGAAAACCCTAAAATATACATGTACAATCAAATGTGAAAGAGAATAACGCGTACATGATATCCAAATCAAAATGATCCCTGGTTCAATGGTCAAAAATAATTATATAAAACATCATACAATCAAGCAAAACATATAATGAACCTACACTAAGGTTTCCAAGTCCAGCCGCTCATTCCTCACAGAAAATCACCTAGGCAGGCTCCTTGCCTTTACTGCACTCCACCCTATTTGCACCCACCGTCACAAACTAGACGATGAGCAACTTAAGAAATCGAATGTTAAGACATAAGAAGATAACAATAATTCATGATGTATCAAGTAAAACAACCTAAATATCATGTGGTAATAGAAAGACAAGAATTTAAATAGATCAAGTCCATGATAAGTAGACTAATAGATATCAATCGAAAGTCAAGTGTGTTCTAAAGATTCAAAGGAGGCCCATAAGTAGTCTAAATCATAGCATAACGGCGAAGACCTCGCGAGGTCTTCCCGAGCATCGACACAAGCGAATGCACAACCATGATGGGAGGGACACAAGCCCACCCACCCAGTACTCGATGTCACACTGTCACTAAGGGTGGTCACACACTCCTATACAAGAGTGCCCGCGTTTTATCCTTCTAGTGCAGGTCCTAGTACTCTTGAGACGAAACATTTATGCCAAGAAACACACAACAAGGAATGGAATGAAATACCAATAATAGAGCATAACGAATCTAAATAAATGATAATGAATCACATGGCATTTTCTTACTGGCTTACAAATCATACATAAGCTTGTGGCAAATATACTTACTTGACTAATCGCAACCCGTAGACACTCTCGCGTCCCTAACGCATATCCTTGAGTTTCCCGCTACCTGAAAAGGTCAAAAAATCTAATTAATGGGTCGAGTCATTACTAACCCTAGGTTGAAACCCTAGTGTTTTTCCCAATATTTTGATGACTCGAACAACTTGATGAAAATCGATTGGAAAACCAAGCAAAAACACAACTCTCTTGGGTCTTGAAAACCACATCATATGTGTATTCATGAATCATAGGCTCGGCTTAGTCGTAAAAAGGTCACGCCATAACCTCGAGGATTGGCGACATGACCGCGACGTCACTACTGTTCGACAAACCTTAAACACAATTAAAATGTAAAGTTAACATGCTTAAAAACAACACCAAAACACCACAACCAAACAATACTCAACACACGCATACATCCTCATGACCTCGTAACCAACAACAAGTATGAGTTCTCATTATCATGGAAACCGAATTCACTAAACTAAAACTGAAACCTCAAAACGGATCGGGCATGAACATGAAACAATAACAAGACCGAGACTCCACTTAACTATGTTCATGATGACTTGCCGGTGTTATCCGACATCGGGAGGGAACCACTACGCCATAGGGAAGCTGGGGATACCCTCACCAGATCGTAAACAACTATCCAATCATGACAAGGAAAACTCGACGAACAAACACATAAATCATTGACAAAACAATTCTACTACCACGGGTCCAGACACTTTAGAGGTTACGAGACACCAGAACAAAGTTGGCATGGTCCCCGAAAACCACCCACGAGTGGTGGTTAAGCCAATAGCATCGCCACATGCGGTTGTTTCCAGCGAGAAGCGCTAAACAACGAATAATTGGACAATCGATAAAACAACGAACACCACACCATATCCAGACTTTTGCCGCGAGGGGAGGGGTGCTCCAGGACTGTTGGGACTTCGATGAACCACCGAAGTCATCCTCGACCAGTCCCGATCACGGCAGCACCTCTACCATCGGACTGAACTCACAAGATGTACACACATCACAACGTTAACAACATGGATCTATGCAACTGTTGCCGCAAATCACGAACTCTCTGGGGACGTAGGGACTCTGGTGGACAACCAAGGACTATCCCCGACCTTCAACACCTACCAGAGCAGTGGCAGCAACCTCCGACAGCGAGGATAGTCACACACAGTGAGATAGACTCGACAAAGAAGAAAATACACATATTTCACTCAACTCGACTATATCAGGACCTTTATTGCATCTCCGCCACATATTGGACTTTTTTGGGACTTGTGGAGACTCCGGTGACCCAATTGGGTCGTCTCCGACCACAACAACCACTACAACATACCGAAAATACTATGGACAGCGATAAAGTAGAGCAAAGAGAGAGAGAGAGAGAGAGAGAGAGAGAGAGAGAGAGAGAGAGAGAGAGAGAGAGAGAGAGAGACGAACCTCTGGCGACTAGTAAGACCTCTGGCGAGGGCCATGGTCCTATCACTAGGGGAAAGGGGAGGAGAGAATGGGAAGACCGAATTGAGAGTGAGAGAGTGTCGGTGGAGAGGATGAATTGAGGAGAGAATGAATAGTGAATTAGTAAAGTGGGTATGGGTCCTTTTATAGCCTTTTTCTTTCCATCCTAACAACCACACTCATCTCGAGGTTGATCACATGGCTCTCCATATTTAGGTTGTGTCATTTTAACAATCCTATCCCATAGCCTGTGTGTTGCATAATTAACCAACTCTCGCGTTCAAACGACGATCGTCGGTCCATCTTGCCTTGCCTCGACTCCTGTAGCGTGTATAGTTTCGCCTAATAATTATTCTAATTATTCAAAAATTCATTTATTTGTGTTTTTACTTTGTTTTACTCCCCCGTTTACCTAGGCAAAGCCTCACTCAGATTAATATTTGCCCGAACAGCTCGAGACTCGTATTAGACTACAATACTAATACACACATCACAGAAACATAATATTACTTCGGTGTCGACTTTCGAAGATCGAAATACTATCCAGTATCATGTAGCGGGGTCACGGTCCTATCAAGTATAATACAAGTCGGGTTAAAATTTATGGTTGCTACAATTTTTTTTAGTATTTGAGCCTCATTTTACTGATGTTCTTCATGGTTATTTGTGTGATTCTAGGGTTTGGGAGTTTTTCTTGAATCATTGTTTGTTGGTACAAAATGTCTATGGAATCATCAAAACGAAGCCACCCCGACGATGAAGAGGTTTTTCTTGCCATTTTAGCTGACTTTTTTGCTTAGAGGAATAACATCAATTGTTACTAGCAATCACGTGTTGTGCGGAGTAACAGAGCCGAGATGTATAGTACACTTGTGACCACTCTCCCCCGACCAAGGGTCGGGTCGCCCGGCCCAGACCATCACTTGGACCCGATACCTGAACCAACCCAAATAACAGTCTGGCACGCCTAAACAAATAAACCTGCGGAATACACATTGGCTAAACTAAGGATAATAATTGCAGAATAAATATAAAGAGATATCCTAAAGCCAATAGATTTAAGTTCATAGAACATTAATAAAAATTATACATGGGTTCATGCTCATTTAAACTAAACAAGTTTATTAAATCTTCGAAATGGATTCACTAAAGGTAACTAGGATTCAAGCTATCCAAAGTTCTATTTTAATTTTAACCCCAAATTGAATAGTTTCAAAATCAAATATACATAATATATATATCAACAAAAGCTCACATCAAGAAGAGACTTCAAGCTCGTCTCTCCCTTACCTCAACCTAGCGCTGTCGTGGATACCTGAGATGTAAGTGGGATGAGCTAAAAGAGCCAACGGAGCTCGGTAATGTGAAAAACCCGCTCAACCATCAAATATGCAAGTAATACCTAATAAGCATGCAAAGTCTAGCATGTATTTGAAAACAAACAAGGATTCATTGAATAGTAGCATGGTAGCAGGATTTCATAAAAGATAGACGTATAATGAACCATCAAGTACTATCATGGACATAAGGTTTGTAAGCCACAAATAAATAGGAATTCATCATTTCATAGCAAATACGATATATTCATAAACCATCAAATTGTAACAACAATAATCATGCATAGCATTAAAGATATTGACAAATCATTACATAAATTCAAGTTTTCATGCAAAGGAGGGGGTTTCGCGAGATTATGTACTATAATATATAGTAATATGATAAGTCGATGTTTCATTCAATGCATACTAGGTATTGGCAAGAATCCGGTGACCGATTCTCCTACTCTCGAGGTGATGGAAACAACTAGCTAGCACACAGGCCTTATGTGCCCTCTCGTTTGTCCCATCAAATCAACAGTAGGTTCGTCCAAGCCATCACCGATGCACATCCCTATGTCTCAAGAGTACAAGAGAAGGAATTCCAACTCATGTCCCTACGTGACATACTTATGAATTCAATTAGTCAAGTAAAGCCCTCGGTGGTAAACTTCACAACATCCTGGGGTATTAACGACCCTCGGTGGTTCCACAACATTCTGAGGTATTCATATAGATTTACTTGCTAATAAGGCCCTCGGTGGAACTCCACAAACATTCTGGGGCCCTGAATAACATAGATGAGAAAAACAGTGCATTCACATTCCATAGATACGTAGATTCAAGTCAATATCACGACGCAACCCATAAATCTCAAGTCTTTAATTCAAATTATGAATTCTAAACATAACTAATAATCATGTCATATTTGATAATTGAGCAAGCTCCCCACTTACCTGCATTCGCCACGAATCTTAATCTCGATCCTCTCGCGTTTGGGCTCGATGTGAACTGTCTCGCGAATCTAGACAATTTGAAATAATAATTACTTTATGTATTTACAATCATACAAGTTTAACATTAATTGTCTAGACCTTAGAAATTCACTCTATTTTATAGCTAACTTCACTAAAGGTCATTCATGACTCTAAAATCGATACTTAAAATTAGAATCGATGATTTGAGTAAAATAAGAATGCGGTGATACAAAAAAAGGAAAATCCGCTAAGACATAGTTTTTCCAACAAAAATCGAAGATGTTCGATTAATTATAATTAAAAAGATTCAAATCACCATACAAGGTTCAATTTAGACTTTAAATTCCTGAATGACAATATTTAGTCAAAGTCCACAAATTTATCGAATAAGTTTATTTCCTAAAGAAAAGATTCAAAGTCCCTTTTTAAATCTCAACTCAGCCTTAAATGCCAAATCCATATCAATAAACTTCAACCGCGTTCAATTTGCTAAAATCATGGGGAAACCCTTTCATGTACTGTTAAACCATGGCAAACAAGATTGATTCATCCATAATACTCGTTATCATAAAGCGTAAAAATTTGTATAACTCATTTCAAGACTAGATCTAAGAAAAATTGAACAAACTTTGAGAATCATCAACTCTCATTGCCAATACCAACACTAAGACAATAAATCTAGAGTGTATTAGAGTCTCACCATGCTTTCAATGGAGTCTTTGACTCCAAATCCTTTCTAAAATCTCATTCTAACATATATCAAATCTTTTTTTTTCTTCTTTTCTTCTCTATTTTCCTCGCATGCTTGCCGCTGTCGATGCTATCGACCCTTTGGTCTCCAAATCTTTAATAAATAATAAAGAAATCAAGAAGGAAAGTGAGGTTGTACCCCTCTTGAGCTTGAACCCTCCTCTTGCTCTCCCCTCTCTACGTGGGTATTTAACAAGATTGCGGCTAGAGTTTTCTTTAATTTGCTTAAATAGCATTAGGATTAGGGATTAGGGTTGTGATTATTTACAATTTGTATAAAATGCCCTTTTGGGTCCTAAGCTCAATTGGGCTTTATTATTTAAAATAAAACTTTAATTAATCTCTCACTCATTTAATTTGACAAGTTTAGAATTGTATTTCCACATAAAAAACCCCAACACATTTTTATCATGAAATTTTCAAAATACCCATAGGTTGGATTGTGAAGAATTTAGGTCGTTACAACACTTCTTGGCTATACATCTCAGCTCTGTTACTCCGCAACTTACAAAATAGTATCGGTCTATAAATACCAAAATGTTTACTTTAGTTTACGTACTATTTACTTCGTAATTCATACTGTATTAGCGGTTATGTTTATCCGACACCTACGTTAAGGTGTCGGCCGTGTTACTCTGCCACAATGTTTTTTTTTTCGTCTAATTATTTTTTTCTCGACTAAATTTTGTTTTGTTTAGTTCGTGTAGGTTATTACTCGTGACACACTAGGTACATCTATTATGGAGGCATTCCCAAACTTCATGAAGCATTTTATACTACATCACAATTCAAGAGTAGCGAGGTTGTTATCAGTTGGGCTCAAGAGACTACCAGACAATGTGGTTTTGTTTTGATTATATTTAAATCATATTCTGGCTCCGGTCAAGACAGATGAGTGAGATTATCAATAGGTTGTGGGAGGTATGGGAGATTTGAAGTGAAAATAGCAAAAGCAAAATGAGTATTGAAAGATGTAGAGAACAAAAAATAGTGAGGATATCAATAAAGTGACCGGAACAAAGAAATGTGGTTGTGAATTCAAGTTCAATGTGAAGTATGAGCTCGATGGGTTGTGTCACGTTCGAGTTGTATGTGGGGTACGTAACCATCACTTCAGTAATTCTTTGGTTGGACACGATGTAACTGGGAGGCTCATAGTTCTTGAGCAATACATTGTTCGAGACTTGAGCAATACGAGTGCCAGGCAAAGGACATTTTAAGTCATATCTAGACCTAAAACAAGGACAATGTGACTACTATGAAGACAATTTACAATGAAAAGGGTTAAGTTGAGAAGGATTGAAGCCGATGGCAAGAGCAAGATGCAATTATTACTCCACACATTGAACGAGATCAATTACATTGAGCAACATGATTACTTCAAAGGCACTTACAGTGTGAGATCTTTATTCTTTGTTCAAATCTACCTTAACATAAATTAAGTTATTTAATTTAGTTAGAAAATACGACGTTCGACGCACGAGGAAAGCGCCTCGAGTTGCGTGCGAGTCGGGACACCGAATGCCGGGTAGTTGAGAGCCGGTGTGACCACTTAGATGAATTTTATAAATTTGTGTGACCAATTAATTATGGTCCATATGGGATTAATGTACATTAATCGATTTAACCTATAGTTTATTTATTAAGAGATTACATTTTAATATCCTATAGTTTGTTATGAATTAAACTAACCTTAGGACATACCTCGAGATCCGTGCTGCCACACACTCCCATGATAAGAGTCACTCAAGTTGTGTCACATGAGAAGCTGGACTACCTAGTTAGTGACCACTGGACTTACCTCGAGATACACAATACACACTAGATCCTAACAACACCTATATATACAACTTGATGAACAAAAATTTGCACTATTTACATGCAAATCACATAGAACGGAAGAGAGGGGAGATTTTGGGGAAGTTTGGAGAGAAATTTGAGCTAGAAGTGGAGAGAATCAGAGATCCAAACTAAGGTAATCTCACCCACCATTTCTTTTACCCAATTTCATATGGATTTTTTTTTATTTATTGGGTTTCAAACACAATTTTCGAATTTATAGACGTGCACTATGGATTTGGTTGATTTGGAGTCCAAATGGTATGAATTACTCAAACAAACTAGTTCTAGTCGAAGTTGTTGGGAATTGTTGGTGAAAAGTTGGTATTTTCGGATTTTTTTTGGGTTTATACACATGCACATTAATCCGAGAATTTATTGTTGTTTATGTGGTTTTTGATGAAAAAATTTGGTCTCTTGAGGTGTTGTTGGATCAGTGATAGAGGGAAGAAGAAAAAAATGAATACAAAAAAAAAAAAACCAAAACCAGACGTCTCTGGAAAAGAAAAGAGAAAATTGGGGAAGATGATGCACACGTGCGGGGCCGCACGTGTGCATCCCCCCAAATTGGCCAGCCAGGGGCTCGGCCGGCTCGGCCCATGAGCCAAGCCTGGCCCGGCGCCGCCAGGCCCAGAACCCGAGTCGATCGGGTCGGGCGGACCCGACCCGACCCAACCAAAAAAAATAATAATAATAAAATAATAAAAAAAAATAAAATAAAAAAATATATATATTATCGATTAAATATATATATATAATAAAATAAAATAAAAATATATTATTATTAATTAATTAATAATAATAAAAAAATTAATATATATATATATATTTATATATTTATATATATTAATTTAATTTCTGGGAAAATAAGGAAAATAGTTGGAAAATTCCTGAAAAATTGGAAAAAATTATAGAAAATATAAGAAATTGAAAAAAAGGTAGAAAAATGGTTTCGGGATTTTTCGAGTGTTTTTGGTACCCCGATATAACTCAAAAAATATGCCACAATTAAAGATTGACATAAAATTCTAAATTTTGGTTAAATATCATGAATCCACTTATAGTGGCTTTAAACCAATTAAAATGATATAAAAATGAACCTCAGGAACTAAAGGAAATTCTTGGGAGTTCGGGTGCACGAGTCGGGGTGTCGGGAGGCCGGATAGCTAGGGCTACTGCGTTGACTTGTAAGTGAAACTGTGGGAACTCTTTACTTTATTTCATTCCAGTCATTTATAAATTTTTTAGTCTATTTGTAGACTAGCTAATTTATTTCCCACATCATGCTTTCCTTGTTTCTATTCATATTGAATATTGATATAGCATGATGCCTTGTTTATTATATCATCGACTCCATGTTTCCTTATATGCTCAATGTTTGTCTTGGAATGTGGCTAATGGATATTTAGAAAATGCATGCTATAGGGTTATCTGTTATGTTGGACTTGTCTTCTACTTCCCTTGGGGCTTCGTAGCCTAACTTATGTTGAAATCGTAACAACTTTAGGATATATATCCTTGAAAACTAAAGTAGGGATTATCTAGTGTCCATTGCACATGAGATGCGCGGATTCACGAGGATTTCGGTCTTTCGAGGTCTCCGGCACTCGCCACTACACTTGGGCGGCACACATGACATGGATCACGGGGTTGTCGGCAAGTATAAATGATTTACGGCTTCGCAAATTTGAGGTTATTAGGAAATAAAAAAAAGAAAGAGATTATTATCATATGTTGAGCATAGCTCCATACAGTAGTGAAAAAGGCTAGGTGATAAGTCTCACCGCCGACCGGACGTAGATCATCTCGACTTAGCCTGTGTCAGTTTATGGGTATCTCGTTAACGTTGGTATTTACTTGCATTATTTATTCAAATTTCTTCAAATTACATATGCTTTTAAATACCTTTTGTTTAAATTGGAAATGTAGTATTAGATTTCCCTAGTTATCACTTAAATATCACTATACTCACCGTCTAGTTTGTGACGGTGGGTGTAGGTCCATCGAGCAGCACCAGGTCGGGCAAGGAGAAGATCGGCGACTACCTCTGAGCTCTGAGCGCGTAGCTGCCCGTACATGTAGGGTACTTTTTGTATTATGTTTACTTATGTCTTTATCCTTTGGGATGTTATTGGGATGAGCGTTAGATTACCCGACTTTTGGTTTTCACTTTGTTTATATATGTTCGCCGTTTACTTGCATATATATGGTGATCGTTATTTCCTGGTTTCCACACTTAGGATTTATAAAAAAAAAATTTCCGCTAAAATATTAAAGACTTCCGCTAAATAAAATAATTGTTTAAACAAGAGAACACAGGTAGTATAGGCTGACTAATTCGTAATCGGGTCCTATGTGTTGCTATTAGGGCTTAATTACGGGATTAGGCCGGACGGTGCCCTAGATTAGAAGCGGGGCCGTCACATTTGCCCACCCTAATTCAGTGTATATCTTTCGTTGTTTCCCTCATGTGTTAATCATGGATTGCACATACAAGACAAATCGGTACAAATACCCGCTCCTTGAGATTGTTGGAGTCACATCCATACACAAAACCTTCCTAGTAGCACATGCTTTCCTAGGTAAGGAGACTATGAATGACTATTCATGGGCGCTCAGGCAATTGAAGTCATTAGTAGATGGATGGCAACTCTCGGGTGTTATTTTGACAGATAGGGACTTGGGTTTGGTTGCGGCAGTGGAGGAGGTGTTCCCTGTGGCTACGCACTCACTACAAAAAAACAGTAAATCAGAAACGGAAATTTCCGTCTCTGATTTGCAAAAATTCCGTCTCTAATTGCAATCAGAAACGGAACAGAGACGGAATCAATTCTGTCTCTAAAAACGTCGTCGCTGATTTGATCAGAAACGGAAAATTGATTCCGTTTCTGATTAGAGACAGAATAAAGACGGAATAATTCCGTTTCTGATTAGAGACAGATTTAGCGACATAAATTAGAAACGAAACAGAGACGGAACAGAAATGGAATTTCTCCGAAAATGGTGCGTTTGTAATTGCAATCCGTCTCTGATTCCTTGCTAATCACAAACGGAATCAGAGACGGAATCATCAGAGACGGAATTATCCGTCTCTGATTCCGTCTCTGATTAGCAACGGAATTAGAGACGGAATTCTTATATCCGTCTCTGATTCCGTTTGTGATTTATGCATATATTCTGGAAAATTAGAGACGGAATAGCAACGGAATGTTTGAATTCCGTCGCTAATCCGTCTCTAATTTTCCTGTTCATTTTATTTTCAAACATAAACATAATCCAATTGGTTTTCCAACCTATAACTTGAAATTACAACCATGGGATCTACTCCATCGCCTGCACCCCCTCCAACAACTTTTTGGGGGTGCTAACATCCTACAAAAAAACCAAATTTGACATTCATACATCGACAATATATATCAACAAATATTCAAAAGAGAAAAAAAAATGTAAAAATCAAAATTTGAAAAAGATTTATATATCCACAGAAAATTGTCTTGTATTACAAAAGCTCCAAAGTTGTAAGTATTCACAAAAACCACCAATCCTATTGTTCAACAACCACAAAAAAAAAGAAAACTTACAATACTATAAATATGCACATAATAACTATAACGCAGCTTTGAAGCACTTATGATTCTCCATCTGAGGACAACAACCAGTGATAATGCATATTCACGGGGTTCCTTTCGAGCGATCCCGAACCACATAGAGAGCTAAATAGCGCCTAGAACAGATCCGCTCCAACGTCCGGTAAAAGCAATACACCACACAACATCAAGAGCTTTCAAGGAAGTAAAAATATATAGGAAAAGAGAGGAGAGGCTGGAAAGTATATGGGGTTCCAATCGTCTAGTAATCAGAAATATGGACGAGCCTACCTCAAATTTTTAGTCTTCTTTCGATCCCGATAACATCCATAAATGAAATAATCTCCATAAAGAAGTATGGGAATCTAGTATGGTTGGATGTTTAGTGGCCCTTAAAAAATGTCCATTGCTTGTTAGCACACTTATGCGAGTGAATGATGGATTAAGATACCCAAAAGGAATGCAACCAATATATGACACAATATGAATTAAGAAAAGTACGAGAGAAGAAGAAGAAGATAGAATTGCATCAAGTCACAAAGACAAAATCCTTACTTTCGCAGAACTAATGGGCTTATTTTCATTTTATTAAATATGAGATGGCCATTGATGTGTTCTATTTGCTTAAATTTTGGGAATTACAAAGGAAGAAATGCAAGAAAATACCCATCATGGCATATCAATAAGATCTATAGGTATATTTAGATGTGAATTTGAAGCATCTAACGTGTATCAACTATCACCCGCATGGTGTCGAAATTTCAATACCTTTGAAGCACTAAGTTACTTTTATCAAATGCAATCCATACACCCAACAACCATGAATATTGACGTACCTCGTTAATTTCGAACTAGTGTTCCGTATAGTACAAGTGCATCATCTATGACAATTTTGGGGAGACCCATCAGTTGGCAATTAAGGTGTGCTTTCTACTTTTCTAGTATAAATACATAGGATTAAAGTATGTATCAATAAGGATATAAATGTAAGTTGTTTATGCTCTTGTGGAACAAATGATTAATTAATTTAAAACTGGAGACAACTAATTACACTTGACAAATAGATCCATAAACAATTTCAAATACTCTGATAAACAGGATTGTCATGATCAATTCTTCAAAGTACGGCGAATTCCAAAAGCAAAAGGTTTTCATAAGCATGAGGTGCAGTTACAGAAAAATGAACAAAAGGTTCGATATTTCAAATACTTCCAATAACATCCTATCTCGCTTGATCTATGACTCGAAAAAATTTATGATTGAGAATATGCATGAGCGAGAAGTCAAATATGAGTGTTGCCCCAAAGTAGAAAGAAATCTCACCAACAATGGCAACCGAGTATCGATTATCATCCGATTCATAAGAGTATGCAAAACAATCATCCAGATTGTTTAAGTTGTTTCATTCACCAAAAAAGTATATTAGCAACAATCATGATTGAGAAAATTAGCTTACTTCGCTTACTCCATATACAAATACTCCCGAACCTTGCACTATTTTATTTGTAAATAGATATGGGTTGAATTATTGCCTTGATTGAATTCTCAAGATGTTTTCTTCTCCCAAATATTCTCGCAAATATTCTCGTAGATATAGTATATTTTTCTTTACATAAGAATTTTTCTAGCAACGACGGAAAAGGTCAAAAAAAGTAAAATCCATGATAGATTATGGAATATCAATCTAAATATGCACAAAAAGAAATGTCAATCATAAAGTTATGCGAAGAATTTACACAAGCAACAAGTAAAATACCTATGTATCACCAAGTCGCTCATCTCTCGGAAGCCACGCTTACGTCTCACGCTCAACATTGTCCCCTTGTTGTGGTGGATCGACCGGATCTATTTGCGACAGCTGTTGCTGGTCATGAGGTGGCGGTGCTGGTGGTGGTGGTGGTTGTTGTTGAGATAGGCCTGCTCCGTCCATGTTCATCCCGAGATGCTGTTGCATGAACTCCATAACCTTTCGTAGTTGCTCTGCAACGACATTGAACTCTGCACGCGGCACCATATCCGGCATCTCGGACGTGCTAGCACCAGGGATCTCGCATATCTCCTCTTCTTTCTCCCTAAAGACCCGAGACCGTAGACACGTCCTTTGGGACACTCACCCGCCACATTGAGGTACACCGCCTCATCGTCCACCGATTGGTCCGGTGTAGCACAGGTGAGCTCCCGACATCTCCTCCGGAGCCTATCCCGCGCAGATATCAACAACAAACAAAATACATGATATGGTTTAAAGTAAACTTAATACTATTTTACATTTCATTTCTATACTTACATAGAACCGCTCGATCTAGTATCGATGAATGTCATCCTGTCGTGATTTACGGTGTGGAGATGCAAATACAATTCATTCGGCGTCGGTGGCGTCTCGGATGAATCATTCTCAACGTACAGACCAAGCATAGTGAACAAGTGTATAAATGTAAAAAATAACCAAGAGGTTAAAAAAAACTTACCAATCTTTCTTGGGTAGTCACAAAAGACACGAAACCACCATCGTGCTTCGAGGGTCCGGTCCCAGGGCCTTCGACCTCGGTGTTCCTATTCGCCGTCGCTTGACTAGACCTGGCAAGGAAGTCCTCGCTCTCCCGCACTCTCAAGTATCTCCTCCATGCCTCATCTATAACATACACCGGTTGCACACGTTTCTTCTTTAACTTGTGCATCAATGCGGTGTACCTTATGCCTGCAAGCCTGTCGTACGCCGCTCGAATGAGATCCTCGGGAATCGTGTCATCCCATCTAAAAAATACCTACAAATTGGCGATTGCTATTGTTACGAGACATTGAGGAAATAGTATAAATCATAAGACATTTAGTAGTAGTGTTTACCTTCCAGTGGCGCCGATATTGGTCTTTATGATGAGGCGGTACGACTTCCAACAATACCCTTCAGAATCATCCATCTTTTGAAAACTTTTGTATCCTCCGTGCACAAAATGCGAAGGATGCAACTCCCTGTGTTTCATGAACATGCATAACATCTTAACTACTTCTTCAATAATTTACATCCATATTTAAAACGACATATATGAGTCAAATACAAACTTACGTATCATTGGCAATCAGTCTGATAGGGATCTCATGTACGTCAGGGGGCTCTATCCCTATCCTCTGAGGTGCCCGCGGAGGGCCTGTCACCTCCAACCCTGCTCTTACGTCGTATTGTGGGGATGCTGCCGGTGATGCTGTGTCCGGGGGTGCAGGCCTCGTAGGTAAAGGAGTCCTTAATGTCAACGATGGTGACTGGAACTGCATATTTGGTATAGTCCTTGATGACGACGATGATGGTACGACGACGCGCGACGGTATGGAAGGCAAAGGTGACGTTGCGGCTGTCTCGTGATCGAGAGAACGAGAAGTCGGAATCGATAATGCAGAATCGACCCACGACCTCGACCGCCACGACCTCTATGGACCCCTCGTGTGGCCGACCATGAGGCCCGGTCGGTATTTCGCCTCCGAGGTCGGTCTTTGCACCTCTTCCGCTGGACGATGTCCTCCTAATGGGAAACCTCGACGTGGTGGATGACCACCTCCCGCCATGAAACCTAACAAAATAGCAATAAAATTTCGAGAGAAGGAGGGCATACAAAAACTAGAAATTAAGTCTAAATGATTGGAATTAATAACACGGGATCCATGCTGATAAAAGTAACTAAATGATTGGACGTTGACATAACATATACATACATTATTCGCTATCATCCGTTTCAAATTCACTCTCATGATTAGAAGTTGATGATTCTTCTTCTGAATCATCTCCACTATATACTTCTTCACTTAGACCCGCTTCAACAATGAATCGAGTCCCATTCGGATCATCCAGATTGTTGATATCGACGATTGCATCGTCGACTACACACGTGGTGGCCATCCCATCTTGGAATGCAATCTCTGCTGAGCCCTGGTCATTATCGTCTTTGCTAGTTTCCTCGTCGGGAATTTTGGTTGACAAAGAACAAACGCTAGCCATTCTTGTCGGTCGTTCCTCATAGAAAGGTACGAAAGGTAGTACACTTGAGTGGCTTGCATTGCTAGTACAAATGGCTCGTAGTTGTTATATCGTCGACTTCGATGAACCTCTACCAATTGAAGTGTTGGGTGAGTCCTCACACCATGATTCGGTGTAGGGTCATACCATTCACACTTAAACAAGACCACACGCTTGAGGCCGGTATACTCAATCTCCACAACCTCTTGCAGTACTCCATAATAGTTATGGGAAACATCGGCGTAGTTTGAACCCTTCACCACAACACCGCGCTCTGCGTCGATCTATTAACGTCATATGTTGCGGAGTGGAACTTATACCCATTAACAAGGTAACCAGGGTAGACAAGTACATGATCGACTAGGACCAACGAAAGATCAACAAGCGTCTCGTCAACTATAGAATTCCGAGCCTATTAAAAAAAAATTAGAAATGCAATATGACACATTACTTATGGAAGAAATTTATGAATCTATAACGCACAAAAGTAATGACCTTATGTATGTTTGAAACCAAATGGGGAAGTTGTGCTCTAGACTACTATCAACTTCCGACTCCCCCATTGCTTGAGTGATTTCATCGATGAATATCCTAGAAGAAACGAACATGTAAGTAGGTTGTCTTAGTAAAATATGAACAATGAATGTACTTGCAATATTGAATGAAAGTGACGGATGTACTTGGACGTAAGGAGCGATCTCTCGGACAATTAAGCGGTATGTACGAATGAGCGGCATTAAACTCCCGCTTCTGTTAAGTACCGCTCCTTCGACTTGCCAATGGGTCGACCAGGATAAGTGAAAATTGAGAAATTGCCGACAAAATGCGGTGTGGGCCCGATACCACCATCGTCGTTACGTTGCACTTTGTCATGCAATGTAAAGACGTGATCTTCAAAGTAGTAAGAACAAAAGGATGTGACCTCTTCGACCAAATAAGCATTACACATGGAGCCCTCTACCTTCGCTTTGTTCCGCACATTGTTCTTCAAATGTTTAAGGTACCCGTATGAATGTTATAGGAAGTGTTGATTTAAAACTTATTGAATGGGAAAATAATTTCAAGGGCTCAAGATAGTACCTCTCAAATGGATACATCCATCGAAATTGAACGGGGCCGGCCAGACGGGCCTCGTAGGCCAAGTGGATTGGTAGGTGTTCCATAGAGTCGAATAAGCTTGGAGGGAATATTTTCTCCAACTTGCAAATGATTTTTGGTATTTCGGACTCTAAGACCTCCATATCTTTGAGACCGACACATTTCGCAGATTAGGGATCGGAAAAAAGGCTTAATTCGCTAATTGCAACCCAAACCGGGTTTGGGAGGAGTTCTCTCGAATGCAATTGGTATCAACCGTTGCATGAAAATATGACAATCATGGCTCTTCATGCCGAACATTCGCAGCTTTCTTTGGATCCACACATCGACCAAGATTCGAAGCGTAACCATCGGAAAACGCAACTTTTCAACCCACTCGCACAATTTTTGTTTTTTTGATGTATCAAGAGCATAGCATCCAAGTATGTAAGTATTTGTCGCCGAATCAATGTGTAGAGAAGGTCGGTGACAATATTCACAAATATCTTGTCTCGCTTTCGCATTGTCCTTACTCTTGCCTACGGTACACACATAATAGTGTTGAATATGTTGTCAAAAACATTTTTCTCAATGTGCATGACATCTAAGTTGTGGCGAATCAAGTTTGTCTTCCAATACGGCAAGTCCCAGAATATGCTTTTCTTCCTCCATCCCGAATTCTTAGCTATCCGCCCATTCACAAAATCAGCTCCGATTTCGTCACTTTCATCAAGCCTAACGATTCAATTTATGCCAAAATTTCTTCACCAGAACGCAAAGCGGGCGGATCATCATTTATGACCATTTTGCCTCTAATGAAATTTTTTTTGTCTTTCCTTAATGGTGATGACTTCGCCAAGAAACGACGGTGACAGTCGAACCACGATGTCTTACCACCATTTCGCAATTGAAATGCATTTGTATCCTCCATACAATATGGACAAGCGTACTTACCATGTGTGCTCCAACCGGACAACATGCTATATGCAGGGAAATCACTAACAGTCCATAAAAGGGCAACTTGCATGAGAAAATTTGTCTTTGTGGAAACGTCGTATGTAATCACACCATTGTTTCATAAATCTTGCAACTCTTTCACAAGCGGCTGAAGGAACACGTCGATTTTCTGCTTTGGGCTGGTCGGTCCAGGAACGATAACCGTTAAGAACATAAACTCAGATTTCATGCACATCGACGGTGGAAGGTTGTAAGGAGTCAAAATCACGGGCCACGAAGAGTACGATTTCCCTGAAAGCCCAAATACTTGAAAACCATCAGTGCACAATCCTAAACGAACATTTCGAACCTCGGCGGCGATGTAACGACCTGCAACTTTAATCAAGTGATTAGTGATAAACTGAATAGTAATCACAAAGAGATTGAGTCGGAATTAGGGTCGGCGTATCTTAAATAGCGTGTATGGGTGTGTGTTGGTGAATGCAATTGTGTTTGTATGGTATGTATTATATAACTATGTAGTACATATAAGTAGAAAGTGGGATAATTCGGGAAATTTCTGAAGGCTTGAATGCCGGTAGAGTGGCGAGAGCGCGGAAGCGCCCGAGTGAACTCGTTGGCGAGAGAGGGTTAGAGTTATATAGAAGTTTGTATAGTCATATATATATATATATATGTAGATAAATTATTATATATATATATGGGACGGTCTATATATATACATATATGTATAAAAGTAAGGATAAGTTTAAGTGACCTCGAGATGGGCAAATACGCATCTCGAGGCAAGGTTTTATTTAAAAACCAAAATCTCCACCGCCTCTGTTTCATTGAAATCGTGAGAGAAGAGAGAAGAGCGGTGGAGGGAGAGAACGCGAGGAGGAAGAAGAGGCGAGCTGCGGGAGTGAAAGCGGAGGAGAAAAAGTGACTTGCGAAGGAGAGACGAGCTGCGAACGTGAGGGGCGACGAAGAGATTAACGATTAGGTGAGTTTTATAGTTGTTTGGAGATTTGTAGGTTTTGGGAAAATTGGGGAAAATGGTTGATATGATGGATTAGAGTTGTGAGTTCGATTTTAAATGGTTGTATGAGATTATGAGGGTAATTAGGATCAGTATTTTGGTAGAAATTACATTGTGTTGATAAATTGATGATTTAAGTTATGATTTTTGGATTTTCGGATTTTGGAGAGATTGTTCAAGTTTTTGATTCACTGTTTGTTGGTTGCTGGAAATTGATGTAAATTGTGATGTGTGAGTATTGGATAGGGTTGATGTTGAATTAACAGTTGTATGGTATGAATGGGAATTTGGGAAGAAACGCAGCAATGTTGCTGATTTGAAACTGTTGCAGGAAAAGTTTAAGTATGTTGCAGGAAATGTTTAAATTTGTGAACTGTTGCAGGAAAGATAATAGGAATAAGTGGTTGGTGAATGTATAAATTTGTGCACTGCTGTTACAGTAAAGAGAGATGAATAGGTGATTTGTGGGTTGATGAATTTGTATTGTGCAGGGGAAAGTTATATGAATTTGCAGGAAAAGCTATATGAAATTGTAATATGAGGTTGCAGGAAATGTTGTTGCTGGAATATGAATGTGTAGATTTGGATGTGGTTTAGGAATTGTTGCAGGAACTGTTGCAGGAAATGTTGTTGCTGGAATATGAATGTGTAGATTTGGATGTGGTTTAGGAATTGTTGTAGAAACTGTTGCAGAAACAATTAGGAAGTTGTAGGAGCTGTTGCGAGGTTGTAGGAGCTGTTGCAGAAACAATTAGGAAGTTGTAGGAGCTGTTGCAGGAAACAATTAGGAAGATGTAGGAAATGTTGCAGAAAAGTTGATAAATTGGTAGATTGGAATGTGATTTGGGTTTTAAATATTGTTTAAATCGCGTTAGCATGAGTTAGACGTGATAAATTGTAAAGTTAAGAATATTGAGGTTAGTTAAGGGAAATTTTGTAGAGTATGGATTTAGATTTGAATTATAAATCATACTGTAGATTATAGGTTGACATTAGTTAATGTGAATAGGTTTTCGGACACAAGAACACGGAAGTGAACCTCGAGAGCAAGGAAATCAAGAGGAGGTGTTAAGGAAACGTAGTCAAGGTAAGTGGGACTCGTGTTTTTCATCAATTATGCAACGTAATTAAATACTATTAGAGCATATAGTATTAGAGACTGGGGATGGGGCAATGTGTTGTGACTTAAACTGTTTTGTTATTGTTTTACAAATGAAAATGAAAACCGGAAAGAGGTTTGGCGGGACGGATCGGCTTGGGGTTTGAAACTGTGTTGGGAGGCCACCCATCACTGCGCCCCAGTGACTTGGGAATTATTCCAACCAATGCTTTCCATTTGAGTTGGCGGCACACCATTTATGAATTATCAGCTGTCAGTGGTAATTCATGAGTGATGTGGGAGTGCGACTCGGTGTTTTAATCAAAGGAAAACCTAAGTCACAATACAGTTGCAAAAGACTTATGAAATTGCATCTGCTTATGTATTGGTTATATTGTTTAAACACCCTCTTTAAATATATGTTGAATTCATATTGTTATGCATTGATTTTGTTATTTAGTTGATAATTGATGAATTATTCGAGAGTCATTTACTGAGCATGTAGGAGCTCACCCAACAATTCAATTTCAGGTTCTCGACTTACTGCAGAAGAGAAAGGAAAAGGGAAGCTTTAGGAGTTTCGAAGACTTCTCTTAATGTAATGACTCTGAAGTACATATGTATATATTGTTTGATTATGTTATATATATAACTGGGGGTTGGGTTGCTTTTACAGATCAACAAAGTTTTGTGTAATATAGTTTTGAGATATTGTTTAAGATTACTATAAAAGCTTTAAATTTTCACTGTTTTTGAAATGAAAAGTTTTGTTTGATATATGCGATATACAGGTTGTTATCAGGTGATAAGGAAATAGGTTGCTGGCTCTAGTTAGGCCTGATCTGGTGTACCGGGGCTTAATTAGAGTTTTAGGCCGAACATCCTCTATTTAAAGTAGGGGCTATTAAAGTCTAGTTAGGCCTGATCTGGTGTACCGGGGCTTAATTAGCTTTTTAGTCTGAGCATCCTATAATTAAATGGACGGATCGTTACAGGCGAAGTCTCTATTGACGTCATTAAAATGTCTCCAAGCAATCGAATCAGAACAGTGTTGCATAACATCTTCTGGCGAGGAATGATCTCCATGCCATCGCATATGTTTTGCCGTTGACTCAGACGCATACAGTCGTTGCAACCGAGGGCCCAAAGGGAAGTAGTACATTTTTTTGCAAGGGCGGTTTTTTGTGTTCCGACCACGACCTCGTCGATGTGCAATGTAGCGTGATTTCCCACAAAATTTACATGACGTCAACTCAGAGTCCACTCCCCAATAAATCATACATTGGTCCTCACAACAATCTATTTTCTCAACAGGTAGACCTAGACCT
This sequence comes from Stephania japonica, assembly GCA_039657345.1. Lineage (NCBI taxonomy): Eukaryota > Viridiplantae > Streptophyta > Magnoliopsida > Ranunculales > Menispermaceae > Stephania > Stephania japonica. Next base: position 73,899,689 of record CM077557.1, read on the forward strand.
CGCATTAGTCTTTTAGTGGCATAAAAATTTTCAACCAATGAATTGTCATTTGGCAAACAATCCTTCATGAGTTTAATGATTTCATTATACCCTCGTTCGTATATATGATGTTCAGACTTGATCGCAAGTAATCTTGCCATTGCGGACAACGTTGTCATGGTTTCGCAACCCGGCCACAATTGTTCCCTACTTGCATCAATCATGTCATATAGTTGGCGTGTTTGGGGGTTTGGTGATTCTTCCACGTGATTCCAATTGAAACTTGGACCTGCCACGTTGTGTAGCATCTCGCGGTAAGTTGTCGGATCGTATCCTCCCACATCAGCATCATCAATATGGCTATCTATTTGGTAAAAGTTTTGTGGGCCTTCATCCCCGTTCTCACCATGTTCGTACCAACAGTGATATCCCGGAACAAATCCATACCTACATATGTGGTACTCAACCGTTTCGACGTCCGTGTACACGGTACAAGTCGACATTTCTTAAAATTGCACGGACATCTAATCTTCCTTTCACTTTGGTATGTAGGACAATGTTGTTTGGCAAATGATATGAATTCTTTAACCTTCGCCGCGAATTCAATTCGAACGTAACCGTTGTCGAGCCTAGGTTGTACATCCGATCTCGACTTGTAGACGACATTCTATTGAAGTGTTGTGCAATTAAATTAGTTAACTAGTTTCTTCCTTTCACTTTGGTACATGACAACTTGTGTGTCCAACTAAACAATTTATAAATAATACCGATATAAAGAAGCCTTATTCAACATGTTTGACACATGTAATGTGACGACCTTAATTCCAAGATATCACTTATGATATCTGAATAGTTATACACATCAAGATATCATAAAATAGCAAGGGAGACACACTGGTGCCATTGGCCCTACTTTACAAGGTACTAATTGAAATTATCCAACGTTATATCAATTCCACTGGCATTTAAACGATAAGGAGTTTAAAAAGGAACTGCTAAAAAAATCTTAGTGAAGAACTACCATAATGGATCCCAAATTAAACTTCAATCACTACTAAAATGAATCGAAGCATATAAACTAGCATGGGAGGATTGATAATAGTTCAAACCTCACTTACTTCGTTTGCCGCATTATTTTGACTTGTAGAGATATCTAGGATCAAAGTTTTTTTCTAAGACTTATTTCCTCAAGTGAAAATACTTAAGTGATTAACTTCTTTACAATAACTACTTCTTAAGTACCTCAGTTGTTGATCTAAAAATAAATAAATAAATGGTTATAACATAAGAGATCTTTATTCCATGCGTAGGTTTTAATACTATTTATCTATTTACTTTTTATGTAATAAACAGGGGTCTTCATATGGGTTTGGGTTATATCTTGTCACAGGGTCAACACTTCAACTTGCTCAATAAGTTTAGATTCACCTAACTCATCAACAATCCGTATAATATTTAATAACGAAACGTAGGAGCAATATCAACAAATTAATGCTAACATGATATTATAAAACATATAATCAATATAATGAACCACCCATGTATTACAAAACTATTGACCAAGAAACACAAAAGAACGGACACCCATAGAGAAACATAGTGAGAGGCTTAATTAAACTATTATAAAACTATTGGCCTTGCTAAAGACTTAAGCATGGAAGGCTTAATTAAACTAACAATTAGAAGAGCAAGTAGAGAAGGGAAACAAAAGAGAAGAGAGTTAGAGATAATGTAGAGATTGTATTTCAAGAATTTTTATATTGTGTACAAGAGAATGAACTCCATTTATATGCCCTTGATCATGATGATCATATGTACTTTGAACAAAGATTACAAGCTACAATTGGTGGACAAGGTAAATAGAAGAGTACACAAAGTGGAACAAGTAACAATCACAGATCATTGTAAAAGCAACAATCACAGATCATTGTAAAAACAACTTGTGTATAATAAACTTGCAAAAAACAACTACATACATGAAACAATAAATTCTCACGCCCGAGTAAAAATCACAGATCATTGTAAAAGAAAACAAAACATGTCACTGCCAATTAACCAAAAATAATGTTTCGAGAGGAAAGAGGGAGAACTCACCAATGAAACACAAATGAGGCCGGACTAAATGAGAGCACAATGAGAGAGCGAGAGAGGTCGAAGAGGGGACCGAATGAGAGCACGATGCGAGAGCCGAGAGGAGCAGAGGCGCAGACCGAAAATGTGCAAGACCGGCTCTATGACCGAGAAGGCGGCGCTACCAGGGGAGCAATGGAGTGAGAGGACGACTTGTTGGGGGTTGGGGAGTTGGGGAGCGGTGGATCGGAGAGAGACGGAGAGACCGAGAGAGAGACACCACAACGAGACGGAGAGACCGAGAGAGAGAGTTGAGAGCAACGAACAGAGACGAGAGATTTGTTGGGGGTTGGAGATTTGGGGGCCGGTGGCCGAAGAGACGAAGAGACCGAGTCTAGAGGAGAGACGAGAGTATAGAGAGAGACGACGAAGAGTTAGGGCTTTCGGTGGTGGGAGTTAGGGCTTTTGGTGGGGAGGACGAGGAGGGGTATTAGAGGGGGTAAAGGGGAAATCTCGAGATTTGTTGCACAAATCTCGAGATTTGATGAACGGTAGAACAAAATAAAGTTTTGGTGGGAATGTTCGCGCCATTTTTTAGAGACGGAATTTAATTCCGTCTCAATTCCGTCTCAATTCCATCTCAATTCCGTCTCGAAGTTTCCGTCTCAATTAAATCTCTAAATTTTTTTTTTTTTTTTTTTTTTTTAGAAACGGAACTTAATTCCGTTTCTAATTCCGTTTCTGATTTGCTGTTTTTTTGTAGTGACTTACTTTGTTCATGGCACGTGAACAAGAGCATTGTTGCAAAGACAAAGGATTTATTCACTCTCCAATAGGACTTTGACTATTGGTATGGCATGTGGATCAGCGTCGTGCAGTGCCAAACTGAGGCATGTTACAATAGTCGGCTTAAGGAACTAGAGGAAAAATATGATGGAGTCTCAGGATTGTATGACTATGTTAGGGACACATGGTTGTGCCAAAAGGAGAAGTTCGTGTATGCTTGAACAAATATGGTACTACACTTTAGGAATGCCACTACCAATCGTGCTGAAGGTGTTCATAATGTACTGAAGAAAGAGCTTAGGACATCACAGGGACAATTTGAGGATGTTTTCAGCGGTATTCTCAAGGTTCTTACATACCAAGAGAATAACTTAGAGGCATCATTCAATCGATCCATGCCCATAGTGGCACATGAATCTCAGCACCGCATGTACAAGATCATTGTAGGCTGTGTTTCCAAACATGCATTGGATGTAATCAGCAGGGAGGCAAAATTAGTTAGTGAAGGTAGGGTTGGCCATGATTATTCACTTTGTGGTTGCGTACTCTGGGTCACTCATGGATTGCCATGTGCACATGAGATCTTTATACATATGCTTGATGGTAGCCCTATTGGACTTGATGAAATCCACCCGCATTGGAAGAAACTAAACATGATGTCCATTGAGCCCGCAAGTGATGGTGAGTTAGACTACCTTTATCGAGTTGAAATGGATGGTGTAGAGGCTAAGTATAAAAGTTGCGGTCCTGACATGCGGGCGAAGATTGTGCAGAAGTTATGGGAGATCACTTGCCTTGCATCGACTCTCCTTTCTGTACCGAAAGAAGATCTTGCATGTAACGGTCCGAATTTAATTCGCCGTTATTTGTGACGTATTGCAGACGTGACGGACTGCTCAGACACCCGTGGGACCCGCAGCTAGGCTAGAGCGCCTGGAGTTAAGTAAATAGTTATTTTGTATGTTGTTTTGTTTAATTGGCGATGTTTATGTTAAAATATGTTAAACGACATCGCGATATATGTAATTATATTTTAATTGACGTATGAGATTGTGTGTTAATTATTCGTCTCGATATGCGTGTCAATGCGGGTACCGAATAGACAAAAAGATGAAATATTAGGCCGGAGAAAATATTACACATTAAATGAATTAAATGTGATAAAATAGTAAATTGGTGGGCGCTTAGGGACATGCGGGGTCGTGGTCGACACGCGTGGGTGGTACGGTAGTGTGCACGCCTGAGTACGCTTGTTGGCTCGCACGACGAAATCGTAGGCGCGAAAATATCGGTGTGTATATATATTTATATATATATATATATAAATATATATATATATATATGAAAATTAGAAAAATAAATAAATAATGGCGAAATTATCAAAAAGGGTATTTGGTTGTCTAGAAAAAGTGGATGGACACAGGGGCAAAATGGTCATTTTACCTGAAAATTTTGATAACCTCTTCTCCGCCACCACATTTCTTCACTTTGAAATCGAGAAACAGAGGGAGAGACGAGCCGAGGAGAGAGCCGAGAGGAAGGAGAAGAGAAAGAGGAGGTGAGCTCGTGGGATCGAGGAGAACGAGGTGAGTTGATTGTTGTTCTTGTGGTTCGAGTTGTGGTTTATGTGCGTTGTTGTTGTGTGCGTTGTGGTGGTTTGTGGTGTGGCGAGAATTAAAGTTGGTTTCGAGGAGGAAGACGGCGTGTGGTCTCCCCACCCTCCTAATTTCATTGGTAAAGAAAGAGAGGAAGAAAGAAGAAGAATGAAAAAAAAAGAAAGAAAGAAACCAAACAGCGCCTCTAGGGAAGATGATGGGGGCGCACGTGCGTGCACCCCCAACCTGGGCCGGGTTGTCCAGGCCCAACCCAGGTGGGCCTGGACCGGGCCCGACCCGAACCCAGTCCAGGTGGGTCTAGTGGACCGGACCGGGCCCGACCCTGTTGGGTCAGGTCGGACCTGGTTCAGGGGACCCACCATAATATTTAAATAATATTTATTTTTAATTTATTTTATTGTTTTATTTAAATAATTAAAAACAGTTTTTAAATAAAATAAAATAGAGAAAAGTTGCCAAAAATTATGGAAAAATTCAAAAAAACCCCCAAAAAATATTAGAAATTAGAAAATGGGTTAATAAATGAGTTTTTGGAATTTTCTCGGGATTTTGGCGAGATGTTGTCGTTTTTACCTCGAAAAACGTAAAATTGACATAATATGTCAAATTGAAGCTAATTCAATGATAAATAATCTTAGGTACATTTGGGGTGATAATTTGGATTATTGGGTAATTATTGGAGCTAGACGGGGTTTGATTTTCGGGACGCGGAGTGCAGATTGAGGTGTGTAGTATCCCAACTGAAATTACTTGAGTATTTACTTCTTTTGGCATTTGAATTCAATTTCTTTCATTTCAATACTCTATTCTTGATTATGTTTATATGGGCGGACGTTGAGCGAGGCTCCCTCCGTTCCATTCTTGTGTGTATATCTACTACACCATAGCACGTGCTACCAGATCGAACTCGGCCGAGTGTCACGACGTGGCATGTGTCGATGCGCCGTGGGTGTAACGTCGGCCATCGAGCGGATCCAGATGTTTGCCCTGCTTGAGTTGGACTCACCGGTAGTATTCTGTGGAAGAGTTTGAATTATGGTGTAGTTTGACCCTACGAGCTAGGAACACACTTTGCACTTTTCCTATTATTTATTCATGCGACGAGCCCAGGTGTTTGTATTTATTTCCGCATGTTTATTTAATAGCTTTATTTAAATTCCAGTATTTACTTTCAGAAATGCTCACTTAATTTCCTTGGGAATACTCACTCTGGATTCGTTATCTGCCTTTTGTGATGGCTTGAGTGCAGATTCTAGTACGAGCAGGGGCAAGGCAAGCTGCCAGAATACTATTGAGCCAAGACAGCCTGACTCGTACGTTTGTATTATATTTACTTTGTTTTATTATGGGTTTGGGGTTTTGAGAAACTTTATATATATTGAATTTTTTTAGTGACTTCAGAGGTATTTATGGTTGTGTAGGGGTTTTCCACACTAGGTTTATGGTTTATGTTATACCTTTAAAGTATCATAATCCTAGTAAATGTGATGATAATGCTTCCGCTGTGAATTTGAGGATTTCAGGATAACTTAATATAACATTTAATTTCAGTACAACTTTATCAATAAAATGACAATTAATAAGGTTTAAAATTATAAAATGGAGGATATAATCCAATGTAGAGCACAGCTGTCGCTGATAAGACAGATTGTGGGTCCGCATTGGCCCCTGTGGCGGTCTATTGGGAAAATAAGCCGTTACAATTTTGGTATCAGAGCCTAGGTTTAGAAAAACCTAGGGCTCGAATTTGAGGAAAACCTGATCATAAACCTATTGAATAAGCTCTAGATGTGGAAACCCAAAGGAGTTGCCTAAAGTCTTAGTTGGGAAGCAATGAGATATGGGTAGAAATCAGGATTATACGTGTTATGTTTTTGATTGTATATTACCTACTTTACACGTATATTCGTACCGAGGCACGTTCTTCGATGCGGATACTGATGGACAGGTAGCCTTCAGGTACGACTCAGCTAGAGGTAGAGGTGACAGAGATCGTCGGGATGATCGAGATAGACGCGATGATTATGAGGTAACGTATTCTGCGGCCTCTACATCAGTTGATCGGCCGAGACAGCAGCAGAGACAGGATAGAGGTCAGGGTCAGAGAGGCCAAAGCCGAGGCCAGAGTCAGGCACAGAGTCAGAGGACTACTGGCTGATCAGAAATTTGAACTTGTTATCGTTGTGGTCAGGTAGGATATATTATGGTGGAGTGTACCAGACCAATGCCAGTACCATCACAGACTGATCAGGCAATAGATAGGGCCCAAACTGCTGCTTTTGGGGTTACACAGCCAGACCAGGAGGCGACCAGACATCTTGTTGAAGGTATGTTATCTGTCTGTGATACTTTTATGCATGTTATGTTCAATTCCGGCAGCACACTTTCCTTTATATCTGGACATATGGTAGGATTGTTAGGATTAGATGCATAAACTTTAGATACACATCTTGTTCTCAGCACGGCAGCTGGGGATAAGATTTATCCTAACCGAATTTTTTGGGATTGTGTGGTTGAGATTGAGGGACATTAGTTACCGGCTGACTTTAGAGTATTAGAATACTTGGAATTCGACGCCATGCTCGGTATTGATTGGTTATCGTCGTCACATCGAGGAAATTTTAGAGTTTTCATTTGTCGGAGATGCGTCAGTATTACCTATCACTCGAGGCAAACTAGCTACGTCGTAGGAGATGAAGGCGTATGCGGCTATGGTGGAGCCAGAGATTAAGACAGTGATCAGGGTTGAGGATGTCCCGATTGTTTGCGAATTTCCCGACGTATTTCCTAAGGATTTGCCAGGATTGTCACCACCGAGAGCTGTTGAAGTCATTATCGAGCTAATTCCTGGAACTCAGCCGCTTTACAGCAGGCCGTATAGGATGTTAGCATCAGAGCAAGAGGAGTTGAGGACCCAGATAGAGGAGTTACTACATAAGGGATTCATTCACCCTAGCATGTCACCTTGGGGAGCTCTAGTTCTTTTTGTGAAGAAGAAGGACGGCTCGATGCGGATGTGTGTGGATTATAGGAAGTTGAATCAGGTGACTATTAGGAATCGTTACCTATTTCCCAGGATCGTTGATTTGTTCGATTAGTTGGCAAGAGCCAAATTCTTCTCGAAGATTGACCTCAGATTGGGATATCATCAATTGAGGATTCGAGAAGGAGATATTGAGAAGACCGCTTTCAGTACGCGATATGGATTGTATGAATTGACAGTCATGCCATTTGGATTGACTAACGCGCCGGCGATCTTCATGGATTTAATGCACGAGGTGCTCCGAACCGTTTTTGGATCGATTCGTCATAGTGTTCATCGACGACATCCTGATTTACAGCAATACTCGTGTGGAACATGAAAGACATCTCAGGGAGGTGTTGACGACGCTGAGAGATCACCGACTTTATGCCAAGTTCAGCAAGTGTGGATTTTTGGTTGAGTGAGGTGAAGTTTCTTGGACATGTTATGAGTAATCAAGGGATATCGGTTGATGGAGACAAGATTCAAGCGATTATTGATTGGAGGACACCTGAGTCAGTTTCGGACATTCGAAGTTTCTTGGGTTGGCAGATATATTACAGGCGATTCGTACGAGATTTTTTCTTGATTGCAGCGCCGATGACGAGGTTGACCAAGAAAGATGTTATATTTTACTGGTTGCAAGAGTGTGAGGATGCTTTCTGGGAGCTGAAGAGGCAGTTGACTTCTGCACCAGTTTTAGCATTACCCGTGGCAGGAAAGGGTTTCTCGGTTTATCCTGATGCATCAGGCACTGGGTTGGGTTGTGTGTTAATGCAGAACGGACATTTAGGCGCCTATTTATCACGACGATTAAGACCACATGAGGAGAGTTATCCAGTGCACGATTTGGAGCTTACAGTAGTCGTGTTTGCACTAAAGGCTCAGAGGCACTATTTGTGTGGTGAAAAGTTCATACTATTTACCGATCATCAGAGTTTGAGATATTTGTTCACTCAGAGGGAATAGAACATGAGACAACGAAGATGGCTCGGTTACTGAAGGACTACGATTACGCTATCTAGTATCATCCGGGAAAGGCGAATGTCGTAGCTGATGCGCTTAGCAGGAGTGACATTGAGAGTCAAATGGGCCTGCGGCATATGGCACATGAGCATGGGATGTTTGAGGCTGCATCGATGTTGTGTGTAATAGAGTCTATTGTTGAGCTACATATTTGTGGCCAGATACGAGTTCCTACGGTGTCTCTAGAGCGGGTTGTTGAGTTGCAGAGAATTGATGTCCAGTATTTTACGGATCAGTGGACTGGTTCAGGATCCGGGGTGCACTGAGTAGTCTGAGGGTTCAGACGGGTGCTTGAGACATAGGGGTCGTTTGTGGATACCGGAGGTACCGGAGCTCAGGGACAATATTCTCGAAGACACACACCGGTCGCGATTTACAGTTCATCCTGGTCGGACCAAGATGCATCACAACCTTCAGCGATTGTTTTGGTGGCCAGGGATGAAGGCTGACGTGGGGAGATACGTCCGGAGTTGTTATATTTGCTAGCAGGTAAAGGCTGAGCACAGAAGACCAGTTGGGTTGCTACAGCCGCTGCCCATTCCTCAGTGGAAATGGGAACACGTGACCATGGACTTCGTTAGTGGCCTACCGTAGACTATGAAGAGACATGACACAGTTTGGGTAGTTATTGAATGGTTGACGAAGTCGACACATTTTATACCGGTTGCTATGAGATATTCAGTTACAAAGCTGAGCACTCTTTTCGAGAAAGAGATTGTCAGATTGCACGGTGTACCGGTCTCCATTGTTTCTGACAGAGATCCGAGGTTTACTTTAAGACTTTGGGAGAGTATGCAGGAGTAGTTTGGCACTCGACTACAATTTAGTACTGCGTACCATCCTCAGACCGGCGAGCAGTCAGAGCGGTTAATCCAGATTCTCGAGGATATGCTCAGGGCGTGTATTTTACAGTTTGGTGGATCGTGGGAGGATTATCTACCGTTGTGCGAGTTTGCGTACAACAATAGTTATTAGGCGAGTTCGGGATGCCACCATTCGAGGCATTATATGGTAGGCCCTGCAGGTCACCAGCATGTTGAGCGGCACCGGAGGATACAGCGGCTATAGGATCTGAGGTTGTTATGGATCACACTGAGAAGGTGAGGCAGATTAGACAGAGACTTCAGGCGGCGCAGGATAGACAGAAGAAATATGCGGATAGATATCACGGGGATCTGAGCTACGAGGTTGGAGACATGGTGTACTTGAAAGTTTCGCCTTGGAAGGGTTATCAGATATTTAGAATTAAAGAGAAACTACCACCAAGGTTTATTGGACCGTTCAGAGTAGAGGAACGTGTTGGCAAAATGGCATATCGTCTAGAGTTATCGCCACAATTAGCGGGGGTACATCCAGTGTTTCACATATCCATGTTGAGGCTAGCAAGGTCGGGACCAAGACCTATGATTGATGTACGTCAAATTGAGGTGCGACCAGACGTGTCATCTGAGGAACAACCTGTGGAGATCATGGATAGGAGAATTCAAACTTTGAGGAACAGGGAGATTCCGAAGGTTTTAGTTCGTTGGCAACATCATGGAACTGAAGGATTAACCTGGAACTCGAGTCTACCATGAGACGGCGGTATCCCCACTTATTTGCCGGTAAGTATTTAAGTTTAATTTAAATTTCGAGACGAAATCTCACCTAGTTGGGAAGAATTGTAACGGTCCGAATTTAATTCGTCGTTATTTGTGACGTATTGCAGACGTGGCAGATTGCTCAAACACCCGTGGGACCCGCAGGTAGACTAGAGCGCGCCTGGAGTTAAGTAAATAGTTATTTTGTATGTTGATTTGTTTAATTTGCGATGTTTATGTTAAAATTGGTTAAACGACATCGCGATGTGTATAATTATATTTTAATTGACGTGTAAGATTGTGTGTTAAGTATTCGACTTGATATGCGTGTCGATGTGGGTACCGAATAGACAAAACGACAAAATATTAGGTCGGAGAAAATATTACACATATTAAATGAATTAAATGTGATAAAATGGTAAATTGGTAGGCGCCTAGGGACACACGAGGTCGTGGTCAATACCCGTGGGTGGTACGGAGTACGTGCTTGCCGCGCACGACGAAATAGAGGCGCGAAAATATAGGTGTGTATATATATTGTGCACTGGCCCTGAGTTAAGTAAATAGTTATTTTGTATGTTGATTTGTTTAATTTGCGATGTTTATGTTAAAATAGGTTAAACGACATCGCGATGTGTATAATTATATTTTAATTGACGTGTAAGATTGTGTGTTAAGTATTCGACTTGATATGCGTGTCGATGTACGAAGATGCGAATAGACAAAACGACAAAATATTAGGCCGGAGAAAATATTACACATATTAAATGAATTAAATGTGATAAAATGGTAAATTGGTAGGCGCCGACGCGCACGACGAAATTGTAGGCGCGAAAATATAGGTGTGTATATATATTTATAAATATAAAAGTAATTTAATATATATATATATAGATATATGAAAATCAGAAAAATAAATAAATACAGATGGCGAAATTACCAAAAAGGATATTTGGTTGTTTAGAAAAAGTGGATGGACACAGGGACAAAATGGTCATTTTACCTGAAAATTTTGATAAACTCGTCACCGCTACCACATTTCTTCACTTTGAAATTGAGAAACAGAGGGAGAGACGAGCCGAGGAGAGAGCCGAGAGGAAGGAGAAGAGAAGGAGGAAGTGAGCTTGTGGGATCGAGGAGAACGAGGTGAGTTGATTGTTGTTCTTGTGGTTCGGGTTGTGGTTGTGTGCGTTGTTGTTGTGTACGTTGTGGTGGTTTATGGGTGTGGCGAGAATTAAAGTTGGTTTCGAGGAGGAAGACGACGTGTGGTCTCCCCACCCTCCTAATTTCATTGGTAAAGAAATAGAGGAAGAAAGAAGAAGAATGAAAAAAAAAGGAAAGAAACCAGAGGCGCTGTTTAGCGCCTCTGGGAAGATGATGGGGGGAAGGGTGCATGCACGCAGGCCCAACCCGAACCCAGTCCTAGGTGGGTCCAGGTGGACCGGACCGGGCCCGACCCTATTGGGTCGGGTCGAACCCGGTTCAGGGGACCCACCATAATATTTAAATAATATTTATTTTTAATTTAATTTATTATTTTATTTAAATAATTAAAAACAGTTTTTAAATAAAATAAAATAGAGAAAAGTTGCCAAAAATTATGGAAAAATTTAGAAAAATCCAAAAAAATATGAGTAATTAGAAAATGGGTTAATAAATGAGTTTTTGGGATTTTCTCGGGATTTTGGCGAGATGTTGTCGAGGTTTTTACCTCGAAAAACGTAAAATTGACATAATATGTCAAATTGAAGCTAATTCAATGATAAATAATCTTAAGTACATTTGGGGTGATAATTTGGATTATCGGGTAATTATTGGAGCTAGACGGGGTTTGATTTTTGGGACGCGGAGTGCAGATTGAGGTGTGTAGTATCCCAACTGAAATTACTTGAGTATTTACTTCTTTTGGCATTTGAATTCAATTTCTTTCATTTCAATACTCTATTCTTGATTATGTTTATATGGGCGGACGTTGAGCGAGGCTCCCTCCGTTCCATTCTTGTGTGTATATCTACTACACCATAGCACGTGCTACCAGATCGAACTCGGCTGAGTGTCACGCCGTGGCATGTGTCGATGCGCCGTGGGTGTAACGTCGGCCATCGAGCGGATCCAGATGCTTGCCCTGCTTGAGTTGGACTCCCCGCCAGTATTCTGTGGAAGAGTTCGAATTATGGTGTAGTCTGACCCTAGGAGCTAGGAACACACTTTGCACTTTTTCTATTATTTAATCATGCGATGAGCCCAGGTGTTTGTATTTATTTCCGCATGTTTATTTAATAGCTTTATTTAAATTCCAGTATTTACTTTCAGAAATGCTCACTTAATTTCCTTGGGAATACTCACTCTGGACTCGTTATCTGCCTTTTGTGATGGCTTGAGTGCAGATTCTAGTACGAGCAGGGGCAAAGGCAAGCTGCCAGAATACTATTGAGCCAAGACAGCCTGACTCGTACGTTTGTATTATATTTACTTTGTTTTATTATGGGTTTGGGGTTTTGAGAAACTTTATATATATTGAATTTTTTTAGTGACTTCAGAGGTATTTATGGTTGTGTAGGGGTTTTCCACACTAGGTTTATGGTTTATGTTATACCTTTAAAGTATCATAATCCTAGTAAATGTGATGATAATGCTTCTGCTGTGAATTTGAGGATTTTAGGATAACTTAATATAACATTTAATTTCAGTACAACTTTATCAGTAAAATGACAATTAATAAGGTTTAAAATTATAAAATGGAGGATATAATCCAATGTAGAGCACAACTGTCGCTGCTGTAAGACAGACTGTGGGTCCGCATTGGCCCCTATGGCGTTTATTGGGAAAATAGGTCATTACATTGCAATTAAGGGTCGGCCAAAGAAGAAGGGCAAGAACTTGAAAATGAAGAAGTCTGGGCAAGAAGCCCGCAATTGAAAATTTCACCAAGAGAGATCATTCTGGTTTTGAGTGCGCATAGGCCAAAGCAACTCAAGAGTCTGTGGTGCAAGCTTCTACAACGAGCCAATCATGTAAGCCAAGTCAACCAAGTCAGCCAAGTCAGAGACCTTCATATTCAAAACCTGCATGTGGAAGGAGTAGTGGAAAGGGAAAAGCAATCAAAACCATCGCATCAAGATGACCTAGGACTCGAACTCAGGTAGGTGAGGGATACATTGCTGAGATTCCACGATTATGGCGCACTTACTGTATTAATACTCTTGATATGCAGCCCAATGGAAATTGTGGGTTTCGGGCGATAGTCGATGTTGTAGGCTACAGATCGGATGAAGGATGGAGACAAGTGCGGCTGGAAATGTTTGAAAAGTTGATTAGGAATGAGGCCATGTACATAACTGTGTTTCAGTACGTCGAGTATGGAAAATTAGAGATGCAATTAATTTCTATGATAGCCCCAGTGAAAGGAAATATTGGCTATCATTATCAGATATGGGGATAATTGTGACAAGCCGTTACAAAGTGGCTTTTATGGTCTTGGCCTAGGAAGGGTCCGCTCTATGGCTCCCTAGCAGACATGCAGCCCTACTTGTCTTTGAGAGAAGAATAGTTTGGTTGTTGCTCGTCAATGGAAATCATTTTGTTAGAGTGAGTTACTTCCCATAATCCAAATTTTTATTTCATACTTTATGGTGCTTACCTGCTAATAGTTACATATTTTGTTATCATTTGCAGCTTCTAATGACAGATGATGCTCCTCTACCACCAACTTTACAACAATAGAATATGTTTGCTGACGAAGATAGCAAAGAATGGGCTGACAGACTCAACATTCTTCCATGACCACTGAGACGACCCTAATTTCCCCGTGCAATTGGGTACGCCCGGCCTAAACCCGTGCAGGCCCCGAGCTATCACTCGGCAACCTGACGAGTCTAGTCAGCCTCATATTTACTCTATTTAGCAGTTTATGAAAGAGTTATTGCATTTATACACAGCGGAAGACTAAAACAATTATAATAAAGGGAAATAACTCAATCAAAGGGAAATTAAGAATTCTATAAGTGTGGAAAACCCTGGGTATTCATGTACAATTCGATCGGCATATATACATGATACCAGTCTCAATAAAGATATACCAAGTTCAATAATCCCAACAAAACAAGTATGAAACGATATACACATCAGCAAACAAGTATAATCACCTATTATAACGTCTCTCGATGTCCTGAAACTCCTCAAAGTATATCACCAAGGCAGGGCCCCTTGCCCTTACTGCTCTCCACTCTATCTGCACCCACCGTCACAAACTAGACGGTGAGTAACTGAATAAAGTTGCTAGTAGTACCAGAAGAATGTAACAGTAATTTATGATTTTAACAAGAAAAGCAGTCTAAGTATCATGTGGAAAGGAAATAACTGGAAAGTAAATAAATCAAATGCATGATAAAGAGACTGAAAGATAAGCAATCGATATTTTGCATGTTCTAAGATTCAAAAGAGGCCCATGAGTGGTCTATTTCACAGCAATACGGCAAAGATCTCGCAAGATCTCCCCGGGCAATGTCGCAACACTAGCGCAGCGTGAAATCGAGAGGCATCGCAACACCTCTCGAATCCAGTACCCAGTACACACATCACTAGGGGTGGTCAGTTACCCCTGCAGAAGGCACCCTCGTTGTCCCAGCTAGTGCGGGACCACATGATACGTTCGAGACACACACTCATGCCAAGAACATACAACCAAGGAAACGGAATAGAATCTCAAGCAAAGGATCAATGCAACAATAGCAATAAATAGAGGATGTATAAATCACATGTTATTTTCTCACTGGTCTACTAACGTAACTACACACAAGGCATGCATGTACTTACCTGTCTATTCGCGACTCGGTATCACTCCGAAACTCTAACACGTTTCCCCACAAGTTCTCAACAACCTGATAAAGTTTTGGAATCCCGAATATTAGTTTAAGGTTCGCATTCATTCTTTAAGTTGTACCTATTGTATTAGGCTTTATTGTGATGTATATTGGATGTGTTGGGTCCTCATTATATTGTGTGTTGAACCCTTATTACCAATCCATATTCATTTAATATAAATGTCTATACTTAAAAATCTTGTTTACTTACTGTTAAACCTATAATAATGTACATTATGGTCACACACACAATTGATGTGTACACCCCACTGGTGTGCACACTAACACTTCACACACCCCTCTGTCTTGTGCACACACACCCCGCTGGTGTGTGCACCCCATTGTGATTTACCATATTCACACTCATTAGTACATTACTTTATTATTTAAAAATATGTTATATACCCATTTTCACTATTCCAAACATATATAACTGTTGTGTACACCCCAATGTGGTGTACACACACAGTGCTGTGTACACCCCACCGTGGTGTACACACCTACTGTTGTGTACACCCCACTGTGGTGTACACACAGTGAGATGTGCACCCCTTGCACATATACACTCAACACCTTCACACATACACATAGAATAATACAATTTGTGGTCACACACACTCCACACACACATAGTACAGCTTTATGATCACCCACTAAAGTGCACACACCCACACCCCAATCAACCGTGTGCACATACACAACTCGTACGCACCCCACACATATTGGACAAACCACCCCACACACACACATTCACCAAAACCGTCACCTATATGCACCACAACAGTTCATATACACCTCAAATGACCTCACCTACACACACCAACACAACTCACATGGGGTCACCTCCGGCCAGCAGTGTCGCCGGAGGTCGACTTCCGGTCGGCACACCCCAAAACAATGGTGAACATGTCCTTAACAGTCCTACAATCCATTCAAAAATTAATGTGAAAAATGTGAGTAGAGGAGCACAAAACCGTGGAGAGAGAGAGAGGACAGTTGAGGTGGCTCACCTTGGTGTCTCTGGTGAGTGGTCGAGGTTCCCGGCACGGTGGTGAGTGGCCGTGGTGAATGGAGAATGAGGGAAGGAGGCGGTTGAGAGTGAGAGAGTGTGCTAACCAAAAAGAGAGAAGAAAGGAAAAAGGGAGAGAGAAGAGCTCACCTCGACGTCGCCAGTGGTGGTGGAGGGATCAGTTGCCGGGGTCGAGGGTGGCGTCGCAGCTGAGGGTGAGGACTGTGACGTGAGGTCGAGAGCACCTCGTCGGGGTCCGTGAACGAGAGAGATCGGGGAGAAAGAGAGGGGGAGCTCACCTCGTCGGGGTCCGTGACGCCGGTGGGAGGCGGCGGCAGTGACGAGAATGGTGGGAGTGAACAGTGACGGTGGTGGTTGGTGGAGATGATGAATAGTGCACATTAGGGTTTAGGGTTTCATTTGTTTTTATATATGTGACTTAAGGTGAAATGACCCATTTGCCCCTAATTTTTAAACTTGCCCAACCTTTGGACAGCTACCCTTATGAGTCATTTGGCTCCTCATCACCATCTAACACATATCCCCATCTCTATGACCATCCAATGACTCTCCTTACTCACTTGTATCACTTTAACAATCCTATCCATATTAACCTATTTAATTAACCCCATTAATTTTATTAAATTACCAATCAGGTTAGACAAATTCTCGCCTACTCGGTGCACCGTGTCCCGCGTTCGACAAATTTCTCGAGGCGGTCCCACTCTTGGAATTCAATTAAATTTCCTCATGTCTAAGTTATACTTTATTGTTAACCTTGTATTTTCTCAACTTAGATCATATATTTTATTTGACTTTGTTTATTAATAATGCCCACTAAAACGGTTCCCGAAACCCCTGTTTAACTAGGCGACACCTCACTCAATTGAAACATAGCCCGAACGGCTCGAGACCCGTAAAATACTATAATACTAATACACAAAGTCAAAGAATCATAAAATTACCTCGGCGTCGACTACCGAAGTTTGAAATACCGTCCAGTATCCCCGTAGCCGGGTCACAATCCTGACACGTGTAACACAAGTCAGTAAAAAATTCGGGGTTGTTACAGTCTCCCCCACTTATTAGAATTTCGTCCTCGAAATTTAAACTAATAAGTAAAAGTAATTTACAAACTTACCGGAATCAAATAGGTAGGGAAAGTGCTCGCGCATGTAGGACTCTAACTCCCAGGTCAACTCCTCGTCTGCATGAAATTGCCATTTCACGAGCACTGACGGAATGTCTTTATTCCTCAACGTCTTGACTTTGCGATCAATGATCTGGATCGGCTGCTCCACGTACGTAGCATCATTGTAACGGCCCATTTTCCAAATAGACCGCCACAGGGCCAATGCGGACCCACAGTCTGTCTTACCAGCGACAGCTGTGCTCTACATTGGATTACATCCTCCATTTTATCTTTTTAAACCTTATTAATTATCCATTTATAGATTAGGTTGTATTGAAGTCAAATTATATGTTAAATCATTATAAAATCCTCAAATTCACACATCGGAAGCCTTTCTAATGCAGTACTCGGGTAGTAATACTGTAAATGTGTAACCTAAACCATAAACCTAATGTGGAAAACCCATGCACAATCATAAGTACCTCTGAAATCACCAAAAAGTTCAATATATATATAGTTTCTCCAAAACCCCAAACCTATAATAAAACAAAGTAAATATAATACAAAAGTACAAGTCAGGCTATTTCGGCTCAACAGTACTCTGGCAACTTTCCCTTGCCCCTGCTCGTACTAGGATCTGCACTCAAGTCATCACAAAAGGCAGATGACGAGTCCAGAGTGAGTATTCCCAAGGAAATTAAGTGAGCATTTCTAAAAGTAAATACTGGAATTTAAATAAAGCTATTAAATAAACATGCGGAAATAAATACAGACAACTGTGCTCATCGCATGAATAAATAATAGGAAAAGTGCAAAGTGTGTTCCTAGCTCCTAGGGTCGACTACACCATACTTCGGACTCTTCCACGAGAATCTTTGCAAGAGTCAAACTCCAAAGCGGGAAAGCATCTGGATCCGCTCGATGGCCGGCGTTACACCAACGGCGCATCGACACATGCCACGACGTGACACTTGGCCTAAGTTCGATCTGGTAGCATGTGCTATGGTGTAGTGGACATACACACAAGAATGGCACGGAGGGAGCCTCGCTCAACGTCCGCCCATATAACCATAACCAGAGTAGAGTATTGAAATGAAAGAAATTGAATTCAAATGCCAAAATAAGTAAATACTCAAGTAATTTCAGTTGGGATACTACACACCTCAATCCGCACTCCGCGTCCCGAAATCCAACCCCATCTAGCTTCAATAATCACCCGATAATTCCAAATTATCACCCCAAATGTACCTAAGATTATTTATCATTGAATTAGCTTCAATTTGACATATTATGTCAATTTTACGTTTTTCAAGGTAAAAACTCCGGTATAAAGTCTCCTCCGACTTTTGAATTTCTCATTTTCCATATAAATTCCTCAATTTCTATTTATTTAGTCAAAATACAATTTTTCCATATTTTTCCCTATTTTTCTCCTATTATATATATACATATATATACATATATATATATACATACATATATATACATATATATATATATATATTATTATATTTGAAAAGGATGCACACGCACGGCGTGCGTGTGCATCTTCTCCATTTTTTCGACTTTCGACCCGAGACGCAACAGCGTCTCGGTTCGAACAACCAACCTTTTTTTTTTTTTTTCTTTTTTCATTTCTTTCTTCTTCATCAATGGAATCGAGAGGGTGGAGACCACACTTCGTCTCCCTCCCCGATCGATTCCAATTCTCGTCCATGGCTCCGCCATGGCCGAGCTCTCCACCACCTCCACCACACAACACAACGCCACAACAAAGCAACAAAACACAAAATCACAAGAACCACAATCAGCTCACCTCATTCTCCTCGATCCTACGAGCTCACCTCCTCCTTCTCTTCGTCTCGCTTCTCTCTTTCTCGTCTGCTCTCTCTGTTTTCTTTTTTTTTTCTCTTTTTCTTTCGATTTATCGAGAGAGAAGGCGGTGAGAGTTTATCAAAATTTCAGGTAAAATGACCATTTTGCCCCTCCAATATTATCTCCTCCTTAACAACCTCAATACCCTTTATGGTAATTTCACAATTATTTATTTATTTTCTGATTTATATATATATATATATATTAAATTAATTATATACATATATATATAAACATATATACACACCTATATTTTCGCACCTACAATTCCGTCATGCGCGCCAATGAGCGTACTCGAGCGTGCACACTACTGTACCACCCACGCGTGTCGATCATGACCCCGCGTGTCCCTAGGCGCCCACCAATTTACTATTTTATCACATTTAATTCATTTAATGTGTGTAATATTTTCCCGGCCTAATATTTCATCTTTTTGTCTATTCGGTACCCGCGTCGACACGCATATCGAGGCGAATACTTAACACACAACCTCACACGTCAATTAAAATATAATCACACATTGCGATGTCGTTTAACCTATTTTAACATAAACATCGCAAATTAAACAAAACAACACACGAAATAACTATTTACCTAACTCCAGGCGCGCTCTAGCCTAGCTGCGGGTCCCACGAGTGTCTGAGCTGTTCGCCACGTCTGCAATACGTCACAAATAATGGCGAATTAAATTCGGGCCGTTACAATTCTTCCCAACTAGGTGAAATTTCGTCCCGAAATTTAGATTAAACTTAAATACTTACTGGCAAATAAGTGGGGATACCGTCGTTGCATCGTAGACTCGAGTTCCCAGGTGAGTCCCTCAGTTTCATGATACTGCCAACGAACTAAAACCTTCGGGATCTCCCTGTTCCTCAAAGTCTGAATCCTCCTATCCATGATCTCCCACAGGCTGTTCCTCAAATGACACGTCTGGTCGCACCTCAATCTGACGTATATCAATCATAGGTCTCGGTCCCGACCTTGCTAGCCTCAACATGGATATGTGAAACACTGGATGTTCCCCCCGCTAATTGTGGCGATAACTCTAAACGGTATGCCACTCTGCCAACACGTTCCTCAACTCTGAACGGTCCAATAAATCTTGGTGCCAGTTTCCCCTTAATGCCAAATCTCTGATGACCCTTCCAGGGCGAAACTTTCAAGTACCCCATGTCTCCAACCTCATAGCTCAGACCCCCGTGATACCTATCTGCGTATTTCTTCTGTCTATCTTGCGCCGCCTGAAGTCTCTGTCTAATTTGCCTTACCTTCTCAGTATGATCCACAACAACCTCAGGTCCTATAGCCGCTGTATTCTTCGGTGCCGCCCAACATGCTGGTAACCTGCAGGGCCTGCCATATAATACCTCGAATGGTGGCATCCCGATACTCGCCTGATAGCTGTTGTTGTACGCAAACTCGCACAACGGCAGATAATCTTCCTACAATCCTCCAAACTGTAAAATACACGCCCTGAGCATATCTTCGAGAATCTGAATCAACCGCTCTGACTGCCCGTCAGTCTGAGGATGGTACGCAGTACTAAACTGTAGTAGAGTGCCAAACTATTCTTGCATACTCTCCCAAAGTCTCGAAGTAAACCTCAGATCTCTGTCAGAAACAATTGATACCGGTACACCGTGCAATCTGACAATCTCTTTCTCGAAAATAGTGCTCAGCTGTGTAACTGAATATTTCATGGCGATCGGTATGAAATGTGCCGACTTCGTCAACCTGTCGATAACTACCCAAACTGCGTCGTGTCTCCTCGTAGTCTGCGGTAGGCCACTGACGAAGTCCATGGTCACATGTTCCCATTTCCACTGAGGAATGGGCAGCGGCTGTAGCAACCCAACTGGTCTTCTGTGCTCAACCTTCACCTGCTGGCAAATATGACAACTCCGGACGTACCTCCCCACGTCAGCCTTCATCCCTGGCTACCAAAATAATCGCTGAAGATCGTGATACATCTTGGTTCGACCAGGATGAACGGTAAATCGCGACCGGTGTGTGTCCTCGAGAATACTGTCTCTGAGCTCCGGTACCTCCGGTATCCACAAACGACCCCTGTGTCTCAAGCACCCGTCTGAACCCTCAGACCACTCGGTGCACCCCGGATCCTGAGCCAGTCCACTGATCCGTAAATACCGGTCATCAGTTCTCTGCTACTCAGCAACCCGCTCTAGAGACACCGTAGGAACTCGTATCTGGCCGCAAATATGTAGCTCAGCAATAGACTCAGTCACACACAACACCGACGCAGCCTCAAGCAACCCATGCTCATGTGTCATATGCCGCAGGCCCGTTTGACTCTCAATGCCGCTCCTGCCAAGCGCATCAGTTACGACATTCGCCTTTCCCGAATGATACTTAATAGCGAAATCGTAGTCCTTCAGTAACTCGAGCCATCTCCGCTGTCTCATGTTCAACTCCCTCTGAGTGAACAAATATCTCAAACTCTGGTGGTTGGTAAATAGTACGACTGCCGCAAGCTCCAAATCGTGCACTGGATAACTCTCCTCATGTGGTCTTAATCGTCGCGATAAATAGGCCACTGGATATCCGTCCTGCATTAACACACAACCCAACCCAGTGCCTGACGTATCAGTATAAATCGAAAAGCCCTTTCCTGCCACGGGTAATGCTAAAACTGGTGCAGTAGTCAACTGCCTCTTCAGCTCCCAGAAAGCATCCTCACACTCCTGCGACCAATCAAATATGACATCCTTTTTGGTCAACCTCGTCATCGGCACTGCAATCAATGAAAAAAATCCTGTACAAAGCGCCTATAATATCCTGCCAAACCCAAGAAACTTCGCATGTCCGAAACTGACTCAGGTGTTCTCCAATCAATAATCGCTTGAATCTTGTCCTCATCAACCGATATCCCTCGATTACTGATAACATGTCCGAGAAACTTTACCTCACTTAGCCAAAACGTACACTTGCTGAACTTGACGTAAAGTTGGTGCTCTCTCAGCATCGTCAACACCTCCCTGAGATGACTTTCATGCTCCATACGAGTCTTACTCTAAATCAGGATATCGTCGATGAAAACTATGACATATCGATCCAAAAACGGTCGGAGCACCCTATGCATTAAATCCATGAAGATCGCCGACGCGTTAGTCAACCCAAATGGCATGACTGTAAACTCATACAATCCATATCGCGTCCTGAAAGCGGTCTTCTCAATATCTCCTTCTCGAATCCTCAATTGATGATATCCCGATCTGAGGTCAATCTTCGAGAAGAATTTGGCTCCTGCCAACTGATCGAACAAATCATCGATCCTGGGAAGTGGGTAACGATTCCTAATAGTCACCTGATTCAACTTCCTATAATCCACACACATCCGCATCGAGCCGTCCTTCTTCTTCACAAAAAGAACTGGAGCTCCCCAAGGTGACATGCTAGGGTGAATGAATCCTTTCTACAGTAAGTCCTCTGAGTCCTCAACTCCCTCTACTCCGATGCTGACATCCTATATGGCCTGCTATAAAGCGGTTGAGTTCCAGGAATTAGCTCGATAATGAATTCAACAGCTCTCGGTAGTGGTAATCCTGGCAAATCCTCAGGAAATACATCGAGAAATTCACAAACAACTGGGACATCCTCAACCCTAATTACTGTCTTAATATCTGGCTCCACCATAGGCGCATACGTCTTCATCTCCTGCGACGTAGCTAGTCTGCCTCGAGTGATAGGTAATGTTGACGCATTTCCGACAAATGAAAACTCTGGAATTCTCTCGATGTGAAATGTCACCGTCTTGCTAAAACAGTCAATTTGTGCATGATACGACGATAACCAATCCATACCGAGCATCGCGTAGAATTCCAAATATTCTAATACTCTAAAGTCAGCTGGTAACTGATGTCCCTCAATCTCAACTACACAATCCCGGCAAACTCGGTTAGGATAAATCTTATCCCCAACTGTCGTGCTGAGAACAAGATATGTATCTAAAGTTTGTGCATTTAATCCTAACAATCCTACCATATGTCCAGATATAAAGGAGAGTGTGCTGCCGAAATCGAACATAACATGCATAAAAGTATCACAGACAGATAACATACCTTCAACAAGCTGTTTGGTCACCTCCCGATCTGGCTGTGTAACCCCAAAAGCAACTGTTTGGCCCCTATCTCTGGCCTGATTAGTCTGTGATGGTACTAGCACTAGTCTGGTACACTCCACCATAATATGTCCTACCTGACCACAATGATAACAAGTTCAAATTTCTGATCTGCCAGTAGTCCTCTGACTGTGCCTGACTCTGGCCTCGGTTTATCCACCTCATCAACTAGTAACATCTCATGTAATCTCTCGTGAGCCAATAGCCACCTCTCGGCTATCTCTGGGTCTCCGACTCCATGAAAGTATCATGGAGGGAATCTAAGATAATCCTTCAACTTTTTCACCTCCACTGTTATCAAACTCCCTGATAAAGACGCTACAGCTGGCTGCTCGGTAATCGAAGGAGTTACAACTAACGCAGCCTCTGCTAGAATAACCACTGGTATAGCCCTCTCGGCATGTGTCTCGGATACTGCAGCCTGCCACTAAGTCTCAGCGGTAGTGGGAGCAACAACTGCAGAAGTGGTAACCAATGGTGCAGCTATAACTGTAGTAGGAGTTGTCACAGTCTCACGAGTCCTCAATAAAACCAACAACTGTACGAATCTATCATCCATTGTCCGCGCTAATAACTCTAACGTCAATGTCGACCTAGCAGGATCGCTAGTATTTCCAACCTCTGGCTGAGTCGTACCTGAAGGCTACCCGTCTATCGATATCTGCATCGAAGAACGTGCCTCGGTACGAATATACGTGTAACGTAAGTAATATACAAACAATAACATAACACGTATATCTTACTTTCTACCCATCTCTCATTGCTTCCCAACTAAGACTATAGGCAATTTCCTTTGGGTTTCCACATCTAAAGCTTATTCAATAGGTTTATGATCAAGTTTTCCTCAAATTCGAGCCCTAGGTTTTTCTAAACCTAGGCTCTGATACCAAAACTGTAACGGCCCATTTTCCAAATAGACCGCCACGAGCGGGGCCAATGCGGACCCACAATCTGTCTTACAATGACAATGTGCTCTCTACATTGGATTACATCCTCCATTTTATCTTTTTAAACCTTATTAATTATCCATTTATAGATTAGGTTGTATTGAAGTCAAATTATATGTTAAATCATTATAAAATCCTCAAATTCACACAGCGGAAGCCTTTCTAATGCATTACTCGGGTAGTAATACTGTAAATGTGTAACCTAAACCATAAACCTAATGTGGAAAACCCATGCACAATCATAAGTACCTCTGAAATCACCAAAAAGTTCAATATATATAGTTTCTCCAAAACCCCAAACCTATAATAAAACAAAGTAAATATAATACAAACGTACAAGTCAGGCTATTTCGGCTCAACAGTACTCTGGCAGCTTTCCCTTGCCCCTGCTAATACTAGGATCTGCACTCAAGTCATCACAAAAGGCAGATGACGAGTCCAGAGTGAGTATTCCCAAGGAAATTAAGTGAGCATTTCTAAAAGTAAATACTGGAATTTAAATAAAGCTATTAAATAAACATGCGGAAATAAATACAGACAACTGTGCTCATCGCATGAATAAATAATAGGAAAAGTGCAAAGTGTGTTCCTAGCTCCTAGGGTCAGACTACACCATACTTCGGACTCTTCCACGAGAATCTTTGCGGCGAGTCAAACTCCAGCAGGGCAAGCATCTGGATCCGCTCGATGGCCGGCGTTACACCAACGGCGCATCGACACATGCCACGACGTGACACTTGGCCTAAGTTCGATCTGGTAGCATGTGCTATGGTGTAGTGGACATACACATAAGAATGGCACGGAGGGAGCCTCGCTCAACGTCCGCCCATATAACCATAACCAGAGTAGAGTATTGAAATGAAAGAAATTGAATTCAAATGCCAAAATAAGTAAATACTCAAGTAATTTCAGTTGGGATACTACACACCTCAATCCGCACTCCGCGTCCCGAAATCCAACCCCGTCTAGCTTCAATAATCACCCGATAATTCCAAATTATCACCCCAAATGTACCTAAGATTATTTATCATTGAATTAGCTTCAATTTGACATATTATGTCAATTTTACGTTTTTCAAGGTAAAAACTCCGGTATAAAGTCTCCTTCGACTTTTGAATTTCTCATTTTCCATATAAATTCCTCAATTTCTATTTATTTAGTCAAAATACAATTTTTCCATATTTTTCCCTATTTTTCTCCTATTATATATATATACATATATACATATATATATAGATACATATATATACATATATATATATATTATTATATTAGAAAAGGATGCACACGCACGGCGTGCGTGTGCATCTTCTCCATTTTTTCGACCAGAGACGCAATAGCGTCTCTCGGTTCGAACAACCAACCTTTTTTTTTTTTTTCTTTTTTCATTTCTTTCTTCTTCATCAATGGAATCGAGAGGGTGGAGACCACACTTCGTCTCCCTCCCCGACCCGATTCCAATTCTCGGCCATGGCTCCGCCATGGCCGAGCTCTCCACCACCTCCACCACACAACACAACGCCACAACGAAACAAAACACAAAATCACAAGAACCACAATCAGCTCACCTCATTCTCCTCGATCCCACGAGCTCACCTCCTCCTTCTCTTCGTCTCGGCTTCTCTCTTTCTCGTCTGCTCTCTCTGTTTTTTTTTTTCTTTCTTTCTTTCGATTTATTGAGAGAGAAGGCGGTGAGAGTTTATCAAAATTTCAGGTAAAATGACCATTTTGCCCCTCCAATATTATCTCCTCCTTAACAACCTCAATACCCTTTATGGTAATTTCACAATTATTTATTTATTTTCTGATTTATATATATTAAATTAATTATATACATATATATATAAATATATATACACACCTATATTTTCGCACCTACAATTCCGTCATGCGCGCCAATGAGCGTACTCGAGCGTGCACACTATCACCACCCACGCGTGTCGATCACGACCCCGCGTGTCCCTAGCGCCCACCAATTTACTATTTTATCACATTTAATTCATTTAATGTGTGTAATATTTTCCCCGGCCTAATATTTCATCTTTTTGTCTATTCGGTACCCGCGTCGACGCGCATATCGAGGCGAATACTTAACACACAACCTCACACGTCAATTAAAATATAATCACACATTGCGATGTCGTTTAACCTATTTTAACATAAACATCGCAAATTAAACAAAACAACACACGAAATAACTATTTACCTAACTCCGTGCGCTCTAGCCTAGCTGCGGGTCCCACGAGTGTCTGAGCAGTTCGCCACGTCTGCAATACGTCACAAATAACGGCGAATTAAATTCGGGCCGTTACATCATCTTGTAACTCGATCTGGCTCAAGTCTACCGTCGGTCGTCGCCCTCCACTTGACTTGTCTAATCGAAGCATCGAAATGTGGAATACTGGATGAACACCGGCGAGCTCTGGCGGTAACTCTAACTGATACGCAACCTTACCGACCCTTTTTACAATCTTAAAGGGACCGATAAACCTCGGAGCGAGCTTCCCTTTGATTCCGAACCGTTTGTGACCCTTCAGAGGTGAGACTTTCAGGTATACATAGTCTCCCAAGTCGTACTGAAGCTCATCGTGATACTGGTCGTAGTATTTCTTCTGCCGCTCCTGGGCACCCTTAAGTTTCTGACGAATCTGCCGTACCTTCTCAGTATGATCAACAACAATCTCAGGACCAACTGTCACAACATCCTCTGGCTCAGCCCAGCAAGAAGGTGATCTACAAGGCCTACCATAGAGCGCCTCGAACGGTGCCATACCGATACTCGCCTGATAACTGTTATTGTATGCAAACTCGCACAAATGAAGGTACTCTTCCCATGACCCGCCGTATTCCAAAACACACATCCTGAGCATGTCTTCTAACACCTGGATCAACTTCTCGGTTGTCCGTCGTACGTGGATGGAACGCCGTACTCAACTCCAGTCTGGTGCCAAACTGAGCCTGCATGCTCTGCCATAATAACGAAATGAACTGCGCCCCTCGATCTGACACAATCGATAACGGAACTCCGTGCAATCTGACAATCTCGCGCTTGTAGAGGATGCTCAGTCTGTCAACTCTATGTGTAGTGGATACCGGTATGAAATGAGCAGATTTCGTCAATCGATCCACAATTACCCAGATGCTATCGTGACCACGAGGAGATCGGGGCAAGCCACTAACGAAATCCATAGCAATGTGCTCCCATTTCCATTGAGGAATGGGTAGGGGCTGCAACAATCCTCCAGGCCGTCGATGCTCAGCTTTCACGCGCTGGCATATCTCACACGCTCGAATAAACTCCGACGCATCGGACTTCATCCCTGGCCACCAGAAAAGACGTCGCATGTCAGCGTACATCTTGGTTCGACCCGGATGCACAGAAAAATGGGAACGGTGAGCCTCCTGAAGTATCTCGGTGCGTAAGTCAGCCGCCAATGGAATCCACAGTCGCCCACGATACCTCGAGGAAGAGTCTGTCGACCGACTCCAATCTGGATACTCTGCACTGTCTGCCATCTCAGTGTAATGCTAGTACGACTCATCGCTCTGCTGTCCCTCGAGAACAGTCTGCAGTGAAACGGTCTGCAATCTCATCTGACCACACATCTGTGTCCCGGTAGTCGTCGGCACGTCCGCTGAACTCATCATCTCGGCTGCCTCAAGTAACGCATACTCGTGAGTCATACGACATACAACTACTTCTGCATCAGATCCTCTGCGGCTCAAAGCATCGGCAACAACATTGGCTTTCCCTAGATGATACTCAAGTGCAAAATCGTAATCCTTCAGAAATTCAAGCCAACGTCTCTGTCTCAGGTTGAGTTCCTTCTGAGTAAACAAGTACCTCAAGCTCTTGTGGTCTGTAAACAACTCAAATCGCACGCCATACAAATGGTGCCTCCAAATCTTCAACGCAAATACAATCACCGCCAATTCTAAGTCATGGGTCGGGTAGTTCCTCTCATGAACTTTCAACTGTCGGGATGCGTAAGCGATAACTCGGCCCTCTTGCATCAGCACACCACCCAAACCAATCTTCGACGCATCGGTATACACGACTAAGTCCTTCCCGGTCTCGGGCAACGCTAAGACAGGAGCGGTCGTCAATTTCTCCTTCAGAGTACAGAATGCCTGCTCACACTCTTCGTTCCAATCAAACTTCGCGTTCTTCTGCGTCAGTTTCGTCATTGGTGTAGCGATCTTGGAGAAATCTTGCACAAATCGGCGTTAGTAACCTGCTAAGCCAAGAAAACTGCGAATCTGAGTCACGGTAGTCGGAGTAGGCCACTCAATCACGACTCTAATTTTCTCGGTATCAACGGCAACACCGTCAGCTCCAACTACGTGCCCTAAAAATCTAACCTCTGGTAGCCAAAACTCGCACTTGCTAAACTTAGCGTAGAGTCGGTGGTCCTTCAGAGTCTGCAACACTGTACGTAGATGTCCCTCGTGCTCCTCACGAGTCCTGGAATAGATGAGGATGTCGTCGATGAACACAATCACGAATCGATCTAGGAAATCCCTCATCACTCGGTGCATCAGGTCCATGAACATCGTCGGTGCACTAGTCAATCCAAACGGCATGACGGTGAACTGGAAATGACCGTATCTCGTCTTCGAATCTTTGTCTTCTCCGATCCTCGGCCCGATCCCGAGTGGTGATAGCCTCGATCTCGGATCTATCTTAGAAAACCACTGCGCTCCGGTTAACTGGTCAAACAAATCGTCAATGCGCGGTAACGGTACTTATTCTTCACTTGTAACCTTATTCAATTGCCTGTAGTCGATACAAAGCCTCAAACTACCGTCCTTCTTCTTGACAAACAGCACTGGTGCTCCCAATGGCGACATACTGGGACTGATGAAGCCCAACTCTAGCAACTCATCTAGTTGACTCCTCAGCTCTTCCAGCTCTCGGGGTGCCATCCTATACGGTGGTATCGAAATCGGTCTAGTCCCTGGGACTAAGTCAACGATGAAATCTATCGTCCGCTGCGGTGGTAATCCTGGTAGATCCTCGGGGAATACATCAGTGAACTCGCACACGATCGGTACATCTTCTATGTCAACCTCCTGTCTCAAACCAGTACTCATGACGCTCGCAACAATCTCGACATCGCCATTCGTAGCCTCTCTGCCTCTGGTGATCGGAAGTAGTGGTGCAGTACCTTGAATACAAATCTCCGTACCGTCTGCCAACGGGATCGTGATCGTCTTCTCGTAACAACCGATATAAGCATGGTATGCTCCTAACCAATCCATGCCTAATAAGGCATCGAACTCGAGAAACTCAAGTACTCTCAAGTCAGCAGGAAACTCGTAGCCCTCTATCTCTACCGGACATTCAACACATAGAAAGTTCAGGTAAATCTTGTCCCCAACAGCCGTGCTAAGGATCAAGGGTCTACTAAGTCTAATGGGTCTCAACCCTAACAAGTCTACCATACGTCCGGAAATAATGAAACAGTCGAACCGGAATCGAACATGGTATGCATGAATGTGCTACAGATAGAAATCATACCCTCAACTAGGTTTCGGGATGCCCCCGGATCTGGCTCAACCGCTGCCTGCACCCGCTCCCTCTGGTGCTGATGATGATGTGCCTGAGTCCTCTTAGGCTGAGTACACTGCGCCTGAATGTGGCCCACTCTGCCGCATCTGAAACAAGTACGTGTATCCTGTGTACCCTAAGTCTGACCCTGTCCACGACTCTGTGTAGATCTCTGAATCTGAGTCTGAGTCTGCCCGACCTCTGTGTCTGTCTCTGTCTACCTCCTCTGCCAGAATCTCGGCTCGCTGTAGACTGCCCCTGTGACTGTTGTACAGGTCTCGTAGGCTGTGGAGGATGACTAGCAAAGCTCGATGCGGTGGAGTAGACCATGCTTTGGTCGAGTAGGTGGTGCGATGGATCCTACACTCGAGCTCGGAATCTCGGTAATGAAGTCTGTTCTTCCTCCGTTTCTTGCCCTGATGGTCCTCTGATCTAGTCTCCAATCCCGACCGCCTCGCCTCCTCGGGCGAGAAATCAGGTAGCTCTCTATAGCCAAACTCCACTCATATGCCCTCGAAGAGTCTCCGCTCGGTAGTGACTACGAACCTCCAATGGCGGGTAGCAAACCCTCAGTGAAATAGTAAATGCGATCGGCCTCGAATCTGCCGATCCTCCCGCATAGGTAAAAGGCGAATGAATCGCCCATGTAATCCATCACCGCTCTCCCTACGATCGTCGCAATGAAGTGAACTCATTCCTCTTCGCCCGTAACACTGTCGGTGGGAAATACTTCTGATTAAACTGGGTCTTGAAATCGATCCAGTCTCGTGGAATGCCTCGGGTAGCTACAATGGTGGTCCACTAATCATCTGCCTCCCCCTGAAGCATGGATGAAGAGATCGTCGCTCTCATGTGATCCTCGGTCGCGATAATCGTGTGAATCTTCTCGTGATTCTTCAGGAAAAGCTCCGCCGCTGCCACGTCTGTACCACCGAAAAACTTAACTGGATCGTGTCTCTTAAATTCTCTCCACTCCTCACCTCAGCAGTGGCCCTAGGACTTTTCTCCGGAGTGGTAACCGGAGTAGTGACGGGAGTAACCTCTGTAGTAGCAACCGGTGTAGTCGGTGTCTCCGTCGCTCGTACTAACTCTACCTGTAACGGAGGTGTCTCCGCCTCAGTCTGTGTCCCTGTCGCAAACTGCTCCCTCGGGAATCGCCGCTAACGGAATCGGGGCGGTGGAAGCCGTAGCAACTGGTGTCTCCGTCCCCTGAGTGGTAGAAACAGCGAGCAAAGGCGTAGTCGGAGTCAATGGTGCCGTAGTAGTATGAATGGGTGTCGTCAGTGACCTCACTAGATCCTCAAATCTCTGTGTCCAAGCGCGGAACTCCTCCGAAGTAATAAATCGAGAATCCGTCGTCCCGCTGTCGTCGCTCGGACATCCCTGATCCGCCATCATCGTCTAAACAAGAAAGCGAATTTTTCGGATCAATGGATAGCTACCGCATACAATATATTACAATCAACAATCGTAATGTATAAACATCACATCCGACTTATCCACACTCATCCCTTCGAACTAGAGTTCTAATTAGGATCATAGGGTTTCCACTCTAAGTTCAACCATTCCTAACTTCCGCTGTCTTAATGGTTTGTGTTTTAAATCAAGAGT
The DNA here is from genome assembly GCA_039657345.1 of Stephania japonica. Taxonomy (NCBI): domain Eukaryota; kingdom Viridiplantae; phylum Streptophyta; class Magnoliopsida; order Ranunculales; family Menispermaceae; genus Stephania; species Stephania japonica. Next base: position 73,930,893 of record CM077557.1, read on the forward strand.
TAGGTTGTTATAACCTTATGCTCTGATACCAACTGTGACGGCCCCAATTTCCCGTGCAATTGGGTACGCCCGGCCTAAACCCGTGCAGGCCCCGAGCTATCACTCGGCAACCTGACGAGTCTAGTCAGCCTCATATTTACTCTATTTAGCAGTTTATGAAAGAGTTATTGCATTTATACACAAATGGAAGACTAAAACAATTATAATAAAGGGAAATAACTCAATCAAAGGGAAATTAGGAATTCTATAAGTGTGGAAAACCCCAGGTATTCATGTACAATTTGATCGGCATATATACATGATACCGGTCTCAATAAAGATATACCAAGTTCAATAATCCCAACAAAACAAGTATGAAACGATATACACATCAGCAAACAAGTATAATCACCTATTATAACGTCTCTCAGATGTCCTGAAACTCCTCAAAGTATATCACCAAGGCAGGGCCCCTTGCCCTTGCTGCTCTCCACTCTATCTGCACCCACCGTCACAAACTAGACGGTGAGTAACTGAATAAAGTTGCTAGTAGTACCAGAAGAATGTAACAGTAATTTATGATTTTAACAAGAAAAGCAGTCTAAGTATTATGTGGAAAGGAAATAACTGGAAAGTAAATAAATCAAATGCATGATAAAGAGACTGAAAGATAAGCAATCGATATTTTGCATGTTCTAAGATTCAAAAGAGGCCCATGAGTGGTCTATTTCACAGCAATACGACAAAGATCTCGCAAGATCTCCCCGGGCAATGTCGCAACACTAGCGCAGCGTGAAATCGAGAGGCATCGCAACACCTCTCGAATCCAGTACCCAGTACACACATCACTAGGGGTGGTCAGTTACCCCTGCAGAAGGCACCCTCGTTGTCCCAGCTAGTGCGGGACCACATGATACCTTCAAGACACACACTCATGCCAAGAACATACAACCAAGGAAACGGAATAGAATCTCAAGCAAAGGATCAATGCAACAATAGCAATAAATAGAGGATGTATAAATCACATGTTATTTTCTCACTGGTCTACTAACGTACCTACACACAAGGCATGCATGTACTTACCTGTCTATTCGCGACTCGGTATCACTCCGAAACTCTAACACGATTCCCTACAAGTTCTCAACAACCTGATAAAGTTTTGGAATCCCGAATATTAGTTTAAGGTTCGCATTCATTCTTTAAGTTGTACCTATTGTATTAGGCTTTATTGTGATGTATATTGGATGTGTTGGGTCCTCATTATATTGTGTGTTGAACCCATATTACCAATCCATATTCATTTAATATAAATGTCTATACTTAAAAATCTTGTTTACTTACTCTTAAACCTATAATAATGTACATATGGTCACACACACAATTGATGTGTACACCCCACTGGTGTGCACACTAACACTTCACACACCCCACTGTCTTGTGCACACACACCCCGCTGGTGTGTGCACCCCATTGTGATTTACCATATTCACACTCATTAGTACATTACTTTATTATTTAAAACTATGTTATATACCCATTTTCACTATTCCAAACATATATAACTGTTGTGTACACCCCAATGTAGTGTACACACACAGTGCTGTGTACACCCCACCATGGTGTACACACCCACTGTTGTGTACACCCCACTGTGGTGTACACACAGTGAGATGTGCACCCCTTGCACATATACACTCAACACCTTCACACATACACATAGAATAATACAATTTGTGGTCACACACACTCCACACACACATAGTACAGTTTATGATCACCCACTAAAGTGCACACACCCACACCCCAACTGGGGTGTGCACATACACAGCCTGTACGCACCCCACACATATTGGACAGCCACCCCACACACACACATTCACCAAAACCGTCACCTATATGCACCACAACAGTTCATATACACCTCAAATGACCTCACCTACACACACCAACACAACTCACATGGGTCACCTCCGGCCGACGGCGTCGCCGGAGGTCGACTCCGGTCGAAGACACCCCAAAACAAGGTGAACATGTCCTTAACGTCCCACAATCCATTCAAAAATTAATGTGAAAAATGTGAGTAGAGGAGCACAAAACCGTGGAGAGAGAGAGAGAGAGGACAGTTGAGGTGGCTCACCTTGGTGTCTCCTAGGTGAGTGGTCGAGGTTCCCGGCACGGTGGTGAGTAGCGGTGGTGGCCGGAGAATGAGGGAAGGAGGCGGTTGAGAGAGAGAGTGTGCTAACCAAAAAGAGAGAAGAAAGGAAAAAGGGAGAGAGAGAAGCTCACCTCGACGTCGCCGGTGGTGGTGGAGGGATCGCTTGCGGGGTCGAGGGTGGGCATTTGTGACAACCCCTAATTTATTTAAGGAATGTCCCGCTGAAACCCTAATTAAGCCCCGGTAAACCGAGATCGGACCTAATTAGAGCCACGACCTTACCACATTTCCGATAACAACCCAGTATATCTTGAGTTAAATAAATAACATAAAACAAACGCGAATGGAAAATTTAAAACTTTTTCGATAAATCACAAGGTATACAATACCGGCATGAACATCGGTATTGAGCTCGTATTCCCACCCATTTATTTATAAATCATAATGCAATACAATATATATATAACAGAAACTCACACGCACCGTAGAGAAGATACTAAACCCCCGGTCTTCTCCTTTCCCGAGTTCCAAGTCCTAGCGTACATTCATACCTGGAAAATGTTAAGGTGGGTGAGCTCCTACATGCTCGGTAAGTGACTCTCATACCAACCATCAACTATCAATTAATATCAAGGCAATGTATAACAACATGAATCAAATGCATATCTACGGGAGCATATGAATCAATATAAACAATATATATAACGGATGCAAGTTCTTTGGTTCATTGCAATGTGCCCGTGATTTGTATTTCACATTTTCGTATTTGCATTGAGTCGCCCCCTACATATCCAAGAACCAATCACTTTGGGCATCTAACCGCTCTTGTCAATGTGCCGCCAACTCATAAAACACTTGAGTCGCACTTACTCATCATCACTAAACCAATCACTTTGCTCATCGATTGGTTTATGACTAATGAGTTTGCTAAACTCAACTGGAAAGCATTGATCGGAATAATTCCCAAGCAATCAAGCGCAGATGATGGTTAGCAATTCCACCACATCTTCCCAAACCCCATGCCGATCCGTCCCGTCAAACCTCTTTCCGAATCCATTTTTCATTTCAAAACATTTTTGTAAAATCACCATCAAATCACGGTACATTGCCCCATTCCCAGTCCGATGACGCTACATGCTCTAATAATACTATTTTACATTGCATAATTGATAAAAGTTACGAGTCCCACTTACCTGTCTGAGCTTTCTATGTTTTACCGACTTGTACAACCCTCCAAAGTCCTCAATCCTTTCCACATTGATTCATTCCTTAAAATAGATCAATTATCATCAACTTAAGTCTCATACTCATTTACTAACATTTCTAAACTGGTCCCATTCAAATTCGAATCTCGGGACCTAATTTCTAACTTATTTTGACCATTTCACGCTTTTGAGGTAAAACCCGGTGTAAAGTCTCCTCCGACTTTCAAACTTCTCATTTTTCATAGAAATCTCTCAATTTCTATTTGTTTGGTCAAAATACTATTTTTCCATATTTTTCCTATTTTTCTGGATTTTCTTTTCCTTTTTCTCTCTTTTTTTTTTCTTTTGTTTAAGGTTTGGTCTGAACTCGACCGAACCGGGTTCGGCTCAACTGAGCCAACCGGCCGGCCCGGTCAGGACCTTCTTCCTCGCGAGATGAGAACAGAGAGCGACGTACTTCTTTTTTTTTTTTTTTTTTTTTTTTCTTCGATTGGGGTTGGCTCCCAACCCCAACCCCAACTCGATTTGGCAAGGGAGACTACTCCCTTGCCGTCTCCTCCTCGGCCATGGCTTCCGCCATGGCCGAGCTCACCCTCACATCGGTTGCAACAACAACATCCAACTACACCAACCGAAACAACAACACAAGCTCACCTTGGCATCGCGAGCTCACCATCTCGATTTCCCGAGCTCTCGCCATCTCCTTCTCCTCCTCTTGGTCTTCCTCTTCATCGACTCGGTTCTCTTCTTCTCTCTGTCCTCTTTCTTCTCTCTCGTTCTTGATTTTTGAAAAAGAGATGAGGCGGTTACTGATGGGAAAATGACCAAAATGCCCCTCATACTTATCCCATTTTCCATTAAATCGGTTACCCTTTATAGTAATTTCCCATTTTCCAATATATTATATATTTATATATATACCGACTTATATATAAATATATATATATCGATATATTGCGCCCAAAATTCCGGTTGGCACGCCAACGAGAACTTCTCGGCGTGCGCACCACCGTATGTCCGACGCGTGTCATTCGTGACCCCGCGTATCACTCTGCGCCTGACAAATTATCATTATTTTATTTTTTTCCATTTAATATATATTTATATATATCCATAATATATATAAATATATATTTATGCCTATAATTACGCCTATAATTACGTAATTTTCATCGCCGAACACACTCGAGCGTCAACGTATTGTCTCGTGTATCATGTGTGTCCACATGACCCACACATGGTATTAGGCATTTCCCTGTTAGTCCGATTATTCACGTATATGTACTAATACACACCAAACAAACGCAATACATCACATAATCCCACACACACGTTAGTCGTGACAAATCGGGCTTAACCACGAACCTAATTCGGATTAATTTAGATTCGGATTACTGTTAATTACGTGCTTAAAATAACGGGTCGTTACAGTCTCCCCAATTTAGCAACAATTTCGTCCTCGAAATTAGGGCAACGTACAAGTCACCAATGATCTCAAACAATAATGGAGTTCACTATTCCATTATATTTCCTACTCTTTGGCTTTCTCATTCCTTGCTTGTCTAGTATATGTGATTTTACCACCATATCACTAGCACAAAGCTTATCTCAACTTTATTTTGAAGAATAAACGTAACTAAATCATCGTTTTATTCTTCCCTTTCAGTTTAATGAAATGTAAATAATACTATTCCATTAATTTCACTTAATTCGAATCTCTATAGCCCGTTCATAGGTGAGATTTCCAAAAGATCCCATATATCTTTTGATACATCAATAACCTATGATATTTGTCACGTTTTCTCTTTTTCTTAAGGATTATTGTAGCTCAAGCATTGACGAATCTACTAAGGATCAGCAGTATCTTGTCTCCTACCTCCGTCCATCTCATAACTGAACGGCAAGGTCGACAATCATCATGTCTCCTACCTCTGTCCACAACAAATGAACAGCAAGGTCAACATATGTGTACATCACATTTCCTACCTTTGTCCACCATAAATGAACAGCAAGGTCAACATATGTGTGTTTCCTACCTCCATTCCACCCATCGGTGAATGGCAAGGTCAATCACACAGCATTCTCATCATCATCATTCATTCATTTCATTTTTTTTTTCTTTCGGTACTTGCTTGAACCTTATAGATTTCGTCAATCTATACACTACAACTTTATCCTCATATTATTCGTTTCCTTTATATTGTAGTTATACAGTACCTAATCTGCTCTATTTCCTCTGTGTAGTTCTTTATTACTTCATACTGTAACCCCTCAGTTACTAAGATCATTAAAGAACTCACACAGATAAATCGATTCTTTCAGTGATTATCATGATGAGACACAAGCTCCATCATATTCATTGAATTAAGATTAGTAACACAATCTCTTCGTCAACTATTGTATCGAGATTGAGACTAGTTTTCAGTTTATATCAATAACTTCTTCCCTCAGTGGAAGCAAGTCTCGGATCTCTATCCGAAACATTTTTAATTTTATACCATCTCACATCTCCCACACAATAATTTTGTTCAATCCTTTCGAACATAACATATCCCTTTACTGACAAGAATCTTGCAGACTAGATTCCCTCATCAACTATTATTCATTGTGCTGGCGTCTATTTCACATCACAAGCCTATAATCGTATTTGGTTCCCTTCTCAGGTATAGACAAGAATCTAACTTTTCATGTTTCATTACTCAACATCACCTACTGAACATATCTCGTATCTCTTCATAATCTCTCTGTCTATCATCTCAACCCATTTATAATCTATAGTATATCATCATCATTCTTGTCTAACCTTCCTCCTGAATCCGATTTCCATTTTAGAGTTTAATATGTCCAGCACAATTTCCATTACAACATCAAACCTGAACACTACTCATTCATAATCAATCTATAACACATTGAGTAGTTTCGATTAGATTTCTCAACCCAAGCATCCAATCATTCATTAATTCATACATTTACTGAGTTCAGTCTCATTCTGAACTCCAAAGAAATGACTGGTAATTATCAATTCCAACCTCTCAATTGATGATGTGCCTGCGCAGGACTTCACTCATTCATCAATTATTATCTATCTCTCTGATGAGATAATACTGAGAAGTTCCTATTATAATTACCTCTCTTGCCCCTTTCTTTCATTCAACTATTAACTATCGTCAATCACTTTGTATAAGTGATTCCTCAGAGTGAATACATCATCTTTCACATTCTAGTAACTCATTACATCACCTTTTATTTTACTCTGACATAATCATACTCTTCAAACTCTCATAGTTTGAAGCTTTCCTTAAATCACACTTAACTGGTTTCACTGAATTTCAAAGTTTTTCCCATCTAACACGTAGTGATTCCTCTATGATCTTTCAGTCTTAGGAATACTAAATAACATTCATACCCTTCAAACCCTTGTATATTATATAACTGTACTTCAAAATCTCTAAATGAATAAATGAATTTGCACGTTTGATCCAATCAACTAAATTTATACTAATACTGGGATCATTATCCTTATCTTACCATATTCCAGTCTTTCCTCTAATACTTATTCTTGCAATTCATTCAATCTATCATTTGAAGTACATATTCTCAATTCTTCATTATCAGTTGATGTCTTACAATAGTTTGGTATTCTTACCAATACTATTGTTTCTTATCAGTTTCTCTAAACGATATTCAATGTATTTACTACCATCCCTTGCTTCATTGTATCAATTGACAACTACTTGGATAAAATATTAAGATACACCTCTAACTTTAACTTTTTCCGTAATCCAAGTATAATTAAGCAGCTAATGTAGTCAAACTACATTTCCAATTTCCTTAAGGCATCCTTTGTATCATGTACAACTCATCCTCATTCCATTATAAAGTTATTCCATTCTTAGATTGATTGATCATACAATACAACTATATTACAACTCTATATACGTTGTTTGTACGCTTCAATCATTCCATGTTCCAACACTTTTTCATTCTTTGTGTTGAATATAAGACAATTCTCAAATTGTCTTAATCTCAGTCAATTCTTTTGACTCATAACTTTCAAATTCAACACATATCTCAAGATTTATAGGTGAAACTTATCCATTGCACCTACAACTTTTGGTATATACCAACCTATTATTAGAGTTTCACATAACTCTGTAACAGTACTTTGTGCATTTGGTACAGTTTCAACTATTTTTATATTCGTCATCATTGTCAACTTAATGATGATCTTATCTCAATAGAGTTAACAACTCTATATCTTCATTCATAAACACAGCGTGAGCTCTAATGAATTTCTATGGTTTACATCATAATCTTCCACCTTATCAAGCCATCGCTTGATCATATACACTTAAATTCTTATCTTTACTTTATGATAATCCAATCTCAATCACTATTGAGAACTACTGGTTTCATTTAATTTATACCCTTGAGTTGTCAATCCTGAAAATCACTATTCCTTGGAATTCACTTCACGTTAATTTGTCACTCCACTTGAGTTTTTAAACTCATACAATTCTCATAATACCTCAAGTACGATATAATTAATCAGTGGTTTGGTGTCAACAATCCAAATAATTTGATGAATCTTCTATCCTACATGGTGATAAGATTTCAAGCCTTTCTAATATTCACATTACTTGAAACCTTAATCTCACAATCTTACATTCATCAAAATTGCTTTTCCCTTACTGCCCTATTATCAATTTGTTCAACCCAAACCCTTTGAATTTTGATTGATTAACTGAATTTCCACAAATTCACACTCACAAAATTTATAAATTTCAACATCTTTCATTATAGATCGCAGTCAATACCAACCTCTTGATATACTGCTTACCTATTCATTTCTAGTATTGTACATCATTCTCTATATTCTCAATCCTTAACCTTATTGACAACTCATTCTCCCCAATTTAGACTGTACTAGTCTAAACATCAAATTTAAAACACATCATGGCTCACTGCTATGTTTTTCTCAATTACCTGAACAATACACTTCTTATCTACATCAGATGTCTCTGATGACAAGAGTGTCATATCTATGAATCTTTATGTATTAATGCCTCCAAAAGATTCTTAAATACTTTGATGTTAAGCCTCTAACTTTGACCTTTCCAGTCCTTCAACGTATTTATTTGTAACTTACTCTTCACTTTATTCTCAATTTCCCATTTCCTTACAAGTGATTCTACTTCCTCAACAAATTAGAGTTGATCAAAAACATAAATTCCTCTCAAATTCTTCAACTCTCAACCCTTGTTATAACGCTTCACTTTTAGCGTAATGTTACCTTCAGCTCGTTTATGTATATTCCATCTTTGATCTATATCTTAATCAGGTATCCTTACATCCAACATTGGTCTACCCATCGATTTAGTAAACTCACATCTCATTTCTTTATGTATGGTTATACCATATTATCATTCATTTATCTTATTGTTCTATTAGTGAGTGTGATTACCCACAACAACACTAATAAGCCCTTATTATTTTGCCTTCAGTATATACAACTATATCTCAACTATACTGACAGGCTTCCTTATTATTATACTATTAGTGCGTGCAGTGACCTCGCAACAACACCAATAGACCTCTTTCTTATATTATTTTCAGTATGTGAGGCTATACCATAACCATACTAATAAATTTCTTTTTCACTATATCAATATAGACTAGCACTATAACTGAAATTTTATACTTCATAACAATTCATGAAGTATGACTAATATAGTGATTAAGTAACCTCACCCAGGTTCTCATCACCATTTACCACTAATCTTTGTCATTAAATAACTTTTCATCTCACTGAACTAGTTTCAACACTAGTATATTTTCTACTCAAAGTGACTCATCACCTTTGAGTTTCGTTGTCAATCATTTTATATTTCCTTCATCTTTTATGGTCATTCATTCCATTTTTAAAAGTCAATTCACTTGACATATGTCTCCAAGTCCAGGACCCATTATTCCTTCAACACTGACTATTTCTCATTAGACAATATCAGTGAGAATCAAGACCATTAGAGAATACTCAATGATAAAGTTATTCATAACTCATCTCCTTTCCATATCTATATTAGTAGGGTTCAGGGTTCCACAAACCCTAACCATCCATATATATATATTCTCATCTCATGAGACCAAGATGAATACAAACCATCTTATTATCGGTCCACTGTCTTCCTTTATCACAATATCCCTGAAGTCTAGGTTCCTAAGAACCTTCACATCAATTTCATTTGACTTACCAAGTCCTAAATGTGAGATAAGACTTTCATATTCATACCAAGGCAAGACAATACAGCTATATCTATCGCATAGATATAATATAAAGCTCACAAATACATGTCTCACTGTATCCAAGTTATTCCATCAACCAATCAGTGGAATAATTATGCCAAACTTTACCAACCATTCTCTGATATCACACTATATCAACTGTCTCTTATTTCGAGACCAATAATGAATTAACGTTTGTAAAGCCTTGGCTCTGATACCAACTGTGACAACCCCTAATTTATTTAAGGAATGTCCGGCCTGAAACCCTAATTAAGCCCCGGTAAACCAGATCGGACCTAATTAGAGCCAGCAGCCTTACCACATTTCCTGATAACAACCTGTATATCTTGAGTTAAATAAATAACATAAAACAAACGCAGCGGAAAATTTAAAACTTTTTCGATAAATCACAAGGTATACAATACCGGCATGAACATCGGTATTGAGCTCGTATTCCCACCCATTTATTTATAAATCATAATGCAATACAATATATATAACAGGAAACTCACTGCACCGTAGAGAAGATACTAAACCCCTGGTCTTCTTCTTTCCTGAGTTCCAAGTCCTAGCGTACATTCATACCTGGGAAATGTTAAGGTGGGTGAGCTCCTACATGCTCAGTAAGTAACTCTCATACCAACCATCAACTATCAATTAATATCAAGGCAATGTATAACAACATGAATCAAATGCATATCTACAGGAGCATATGAATCAATATAAACAATATATATAACAGATGCAAGTTCTTTGGTTCATTGCAATGTACCCGTGATTTGTATTTCACATTTTCGTATTTGCATTGAGTCGCCCCCTCACATATCCAAGAACCAATCACTGGGCATCTAACCAGTTCTTGTCAATGTGCCGCCAACTCATAAAACACTGAGTCGCACTTACTCATCATCACTAAACCAATCACTGCTCATCTGATTGGTTTATGACTAATGAGCTGCTAAACTCAACTGGAAAGCATTGATCGGAATAATTCCCAAGCAACTGGGGCGCAGTGATGGTTAGCAATTCCACCACATCTTCCCAAACCCCATGCCGATCCGTCCCGTCAAACCTCTTTCCGAATCCATTTTTCATTTCAAAACATTTTTGTAAAATCACCATCAAATCACGGTACATTGCCCCATTCCCAGTCCAGTACGCTACATGCTCTAATAATACTATTTTACATTGCATAATTGATAAAAGTTACGAGTCCCACTTACCTGTCCTGAGCTTTCTATGTTTTACCGACTTGTACAACCCTCCAAAGTCCTCAATCCTTTCCACATTGATTCATTCCCTAAAATAGATCAATTATCATCAACTTAAGTCTCATACTCATTTACTAACATTTCTAAACTGGTCCCATTCAAATTCGGAATCTCGGGACCTAATTTCTAACTTATTTTGACCATTTCACGCTTTTTGAGGTAAAACCCCGGTGTAAAGTCTCCTCCGACTTTCAAACTTCTCATTTTTCATAGAAATCTCTCAATTTCTATTTGTTTGGTCAAAATACTATTTTTCCATATTTTTTCCTATTTTTCTGGATTTTCTTTTCCTTTTTCTCTCTTTTTTTTTTTTTGTTTAAGGTTTGGTCTGAACCGACCGAACCGGTTCGGCTCAACCGAGCCGAACCGGCCCGATTCAGGACCTTCTTCCTCGCGAGATGAGAACAGAGCGAGCGTACGTTTTTTTTTTTTTTTTTTTTTTTTTTCCTTCGATTGGGGTTGGCTCCCAACCCCAACCCCAACTCGATTTGGCAAGGGAGACTACTCCCTTGTCGTCTCCACCCTCGGCCATGGCTTCCGCCATGGCCGAGCTCACCCCTCACATCGGTTGCAACAACAACATCCAACTACACCAATCGAAACAACAACACAAGCTCACCTTGGCTTGGCATCGCGAGCTCACCATCTCCGATTTCCCGAGCTCTCGCCATCTCCTTCTCCTCCTCTTGGTCTTCCTCTTAATCGACTCGGTTCTCTTCTTCTCTCTGTCCTCTTTCTTCTCTGTTCTTGATTTTTGAAGAAGAGATGAGGCGGTTACGGTGGAAAATGACCAAAATGCCCCTCATACTTATCCCATTTTCCATTAAATCAGTTACCCTTTATAGTAATTTCCCATTTTCCAATATATTATATATTTATATATATACCGACTTATATATAAATATATATATTTATCGATATATTGCGCCCAAAATTCCGGTTGGCACGCCAACGAGAACTTCTCGGGCGTGCGCACCACCGTATGTCCGACGCGTGTCATTCGTGACCCCGCGTATCACTCTGCGCCTGACAAATTATCATTATTTTATTTTTTCCATTTAATATATATTTATATATATCCATAATATATATAAATATATATTTATGCCTATAATTACGCCTATAATTCCGTAATTTTCATCGCCGAACACACTCGAGCGTCAACACTGTCTCGTGTATCATGTGTGTCCACATGACCCACACATGGTATTAGGCATTTCCCTGTTAGTCCGATTATTCACGTATATGTACTAATACACACCAAACAAACGCAATACATCACATAATCCCACACACACGTTAGTCGTGACAAATCGGGCTTAACCACGAACCTAATTCGGATTAATTTAGATTCGGATTACTGTTAATCACGTGCTTAAAATAACAGGTCGTTACAGTGGCGACGCAGCTGAGGGTGAGGGCTGTGACGTGAGGCCGAGAGCAACGTGAGCGTGGAGAGGAGGAGAAAACCGAGAGTTGAGTGAGAACTGAGAGTGAACGAGAGAGATCGGGGAGAAAGAGAGGGGGAGCTCACCTCGTCGGGGTCCATGACGCCGGTGGGAGGCGGCGGCAGTGGCGAGAATGGTGGGAGTGAACAGTGACGGTGGTGGTTGGTGGAGATGATGAATAGTGCACATTAGGGTTTAGGGTTTCATTTGTTTTTATATATGTGACTTAAGGTGAAATGACCCATTTGCCACTAATTTTTAAACTTGCCCAACCTTTGGACAGCTACCCTTATGAGTCATTTGGCTCCTCATCACCATCTAACACATATCCCCATCTCTATGACCATCCAATGACTCTCCTTACTCACTTGTGTCACTTTAACAATCCTATCCATATTAACCTATTTAATTAACCCCATTAATTTTATTAAATTACCAATCAGGTTACACAAATTCTCGCCTGCTCGGTGCACCGTGTCCCGCGTTCGACACGCTTCTCGAGGCGGTCCCACTCTTGGAATTCAATTAAATTTCCTCATGTCTAAGTTATACTTTATTGTTAACCTTGTATTTTCTCAACTTAGATCATATATTTTATTTGACTTTGTTTATTAATAATGCCCACTAAAACGGTTCCCGAAACCCCCGTTTAACTAGGCGACACCTCACTCAATTGAAACATAGCCCGAACGGCTCGAGACCCGTAAAATACTATAATACTAATACACAAAGTCAAAGAATCATAAAATTACCTCGGCATCGACTACCGAAGTTTGAAATACCGTCCAGTATCCCCGTAGCCGGGTCACAATCCTGACACGTGTAACACAAGTCAGTAAAAAATTCGGGGTTGTTACAACCACAATCAAATATGGAAGAACCCCCGTTGTTACTCTTGATTAGTATGCAATATTCACCCATTTTTTTAAGTGTTTATGTTGCAACGTTGGCTTTCCATAAATGTGTGGGTGTATATGGGTATAGTAAAATGCATATGTTATAACTTTTTTTATGTTCTTTCATGGATATTGGTTACTTTCTTTAACTTATCTAATATGGAAATATCTAGTTTGAAATCATTTTGGTTTGATAAATGACATTCTTTTTGTGGAATGTAAATTGATTGTCTTTGATGTCCCAATGTTATTTCAAGTATGTGTTGGAATTTCTCATTTTTCATGTCCATCCACTTTTCTTGCCTTAAATTAAGCATTTCTATTTTGTATTGATCCACTTATTTGCCTACACGCATCGGACAATTAATATGTAATTCATTAGAAGTATTGATGTAATCAAAACAGTCAATTGTAAATATTGTCGACCCAGTTAAACTGAGAGCAACATGCCTGTTACGGTCCAATATGGCTGAGAGCAACACATATGTTACAGATATAATTCACCGTAATGTTTCATGTACCCCAGAGGAATACTTAGTATACGCCATCGTAATGTGTAACGGCCCAAATTTATTTAATTAGGATTAGTGTTAATCACGGGAATTAACGGGTTAATTTGGGCGTTACGTGGACAGTTGGGCAGACTCGGATATGAGTACCCAGGTTATATTGTGTTATTTGTGTATGTTGTATGTCTATTATTATGATGTGAGAATTTATTATTATTTATATAAACATCACATGTGTGTAAGTTGATATCGGGCAAGGCTACGAGTCAGGTATATATCCCGAAGTGCGTATCGAGAATCGGGTACTGGGTACGGGATAGCCAGGGTACAGGGTCATGGGTTGCCGAGTAGTTGAGAGCTAGTGTGACCTCACATATAATTTTTATGAATTATTTGGTGGTCAAGCCTAAGGTGTGTGAACTAAATCAGATTTATTAATTGAATTTTTAAGGTTGTAGTTAGGAAAATCAGCGTACATAGGATTATCCTCGAGATGCACAACAGGGTGATCCAAGGCAATGGGTGTTATGATAAGGTGTCCAGAAGTAGGTGACACAGGCCGTTCAGGAGCCTTTAGATCAACCTCGAGATGCGTGTATAAATTAGATTAAAACCAACACCTATAAATACCTTTGATTGATGGACAACATGCAAACCAAAACACTTTCTCAACAAAAATTTGAGAATCAGAGGGTATAAACTGGAGATTATGAGAAGGAATTCGAGGTGTAAGGAGTGATTCTGGGCATCCAACAACGAAAATTTAAGGTAATTACTCACAAATCCTTTATTTTTATGAAAATTCGATGTTGTTGGGTATTTGAGGTTCAAAACTAATTTTAATGAATTCATCACTGTTTTTGCTGGAATTTGATGTTCATGAGGTTGGTTTTGCGAGATTTTGTTGATTTGGATCGAATTTGTGGGAAATTGGAGTAATTTGGATCAAATTGGGTTTTTTAGACATGCATGTTGATTCACTGGTGTTGGGGTGTAATCGTGTTAAATCGATATTTTAGTGTGGTATGTAGTGTGATTGAGGTGTTTTTTAGTTGATAATCACGCTGGGTGTAGGGAAAAACCCCAGAAAGCCAGACTTCGTTTTCAAATTTCTGGGCAGAGTGCAATTAGCACGTTAGGTGATGAACACTAGCACGCTAATCACGCTGGGGAAGATGAAGATCTTCGTGCATGAACAATGCATGAAGATCAATTAGCGCTAATCCCCCAGTCTAGCGCACTAATACCAGAACCACTAAATTTTTAAAATATGAAATTGAGCCTAATTAATAATAAACCCACTTAATTAATACAAAACACTATAAATGGATTTAAGGGATTGGGGAACCATAGCTTGGACATCGGGGAGCTAGGCGGGTAAAATTAATGGGTGCGGGAAGTCGGAGTGCGTGTTTACAGATGCGTAAAACCCTTGAGAAAGTTATACTTTCAATTCATGGCATGCATTTTATCGATTATCTTATCATATGCGGTGACTGCTGGTGGTCACGCATGGTTTTTCATCTTGGTTATGGCTACACACTCGAGCATGGGCTAGTCTGCGACGGCGACCGTGTAGATGAGAGTAGAATGTATCTACAACTGTATCAAGGGATTAAGGGTACTCTTAGAACTAAGAAGCTTAGAAATGAGTACGCCTGTTTACTGAGTTGAGGTGTAGTCATTGTAAGCCTGTTATTAAGCACTGGTTTGTGCTAAGAACTCTGCTTTGCTATCGTATGACCGGCGGGTCATGGTTTTATCGTGATTAAATGAGTGATGATTTATTTACCTGTTGATTTTATGTTCGAGCCCATTTAGTTAATTATTTGTTGGATTTTTTGGATGTTTTACATTTCCAGTTGATGTGTGATTGATGTGATGCTGTGATGGTTGTTTACTACCAACAATGGAAATATGATTCTTGTTGCTAGGGTTATATTCATATGTCTCACAGGTTATCGATGTTTTCATGATTATCGTGTAGACTTCTTTTGGGAATTTACTCACTGGGCTTGTTGTTGTATGTGTTGGGCAACTGAGTGCAGATCCTGGTACGAGCAAGAGCAAGGAAAAGAGGTACAAGGCGACTATCTCTGAGGCCGTTGCTGCTGACAGCTCGTGTTTTAACTACCGAGTATGTATGTATATATTATTTTGCTGGGTTTTGGGAACTTTAGAACTTTATCATATGTATATGGATTACTGTTTACTTCGTCTCAGTTATATGCATGGTGCTTATTTTCGGGTTTTCCACTACTTAGGTTAAATAAATTCTCATAAAATACGAATTAAATGCTTCCGCTATTGTTATTGTAATTAGCTAACCTGCTAGATGTTTAGAAAAATTAAACAACTTAATATAGTAGGATTAGTTAAACGGAGCGTCACTTTACAAAGCTGCGGACATGGCAGTAGTAGTGACGTGTCCGATGACGTGACAAGCGCTGCTGGGCTTGTGGGCAAAGAGCGTGGGTCACGGGACGACCTCAGAAATTGGGGCTGTCACATAATGGATATAATAAATTCGTATCATAAACTTTTGGTCCAGAAAAGTCGAAAAATTCCTTATGACGAAACATATTAACTGTCATACTACCATACCCCACTTTCTTTTCTCATATACCCCACTTGACTTACTAAGTACTTTTTTAATTAACTATCGAACGTATATTATCGTAACAAACATACGAGTATCATTTTAGTTAGGCCGTAACTTTAACCTTTATGATAGAGACTTTTAACCGTTAGTCTCATATACCCTAGAAAATTATTAAACATACCACACTATATTGAGCATTTAAAATTAAGAACTTATCGGAGTAACTTCACCACGATTTACGTCTTATAGGCATATAATCGAACCGTAAATAGTAACAAAATTGTGGTTGTTTAATACCGAGAGTAGATATGTACCTCACTTTTTCACTGCATGTACCCCTAAAGATTTAGCATTTCAAATTATGAAATTGTCGGAAAAGCCTAACCGCAATTTTATTCTTGCAGACATATTTTTGAACCATATGAAAGCTTCATTAGTCGGTTAGGAATCATCGACATCATATGTACCCCACTGATTTACGTCATGTACCCCACTATTAATTTTAGTACTTCGTATACCTCCACTTTTTCACTTCAGTACCCCACAAGAATCAACATTTCAAATTATGAAATTGTTGGAGGAACATCACCACAATTATTTTGTTGCAGTCATACTTTTGAACCGTATCTAAGCTACATTAGTCGGTTCGGAATCATCGACATAGCATATGTACCCCACTTATCTACTTTATGTACCCCAATATTTATTTTAGTACTTTGTATACCCCACATATTAACTTTACGTACTCATATGTTACGCCACGACGAAGAATAAACGACGGGTTAGTTACGATTAGTTTCAACCGTAGCACTCTATATACCCCACCATTATACTATTTGTACCCCAGTATTAATAACGTACTCGTCATACCCCCCACCTTTTTCCTTCCTGTACCCCATTTAATCTTTACCTATTACAATTTATGTTCAAGTAGCTGTCGGATTAAAAGAGCTGTAAGTTCTGCAAGATTTCTAATGTGCTTGACCGTTACTCCATACATACCCCACATTATTACTTGATATACCCCATACTTAATGTTTTTAGTTTATATACCCCACATATTTACTTTGTATACCCATTAATTACGACACAATGTAACTGTAATTATGTATTACTGACGACCTTTTTCAACTGACAAACCTTTGATATTAATGGTTCACTTCATCCGCCATACATAAAGTATATTGCAAGACACATTTGGGGAGCTCAATATTGATGGTTCACTTCATCTGCTATTCAGAAAAAGTAAAAAGTATAGCACAAATCATATAGGGCAAAGCAACAAGGTTCAAAAATAATACATCAATACATTATTGTAATTTTTTTTTGAAAACGACATTATTGCAAGTTTAACATGCCATACAACACAACAAATGTTTCAATTGTTTAAAAGTTCGAAAGTATCAAATTCCATCTCATCATATACAGAAGTGCTTGAAGGGAGTTCAGGTATCGGGCTCTATAAGTTGTTGTTTTCCACCACGGCGATATTGACGAACATACTTGGTGGATGTAGTTCCTTGACGCGCGTCGTAACACGCCAAATATAATTCCTGATTCTACACCGAAAACTACAAAGACTGCAATAGTGGTAAGTTGAATTAGGTTTTTAGGGGGAGAAGAGAAGAACAAGAAATTAAAAGCCTAGGTATCTAGCTTCACGATCTACGCCAAACAACTTGGGAATGATTCCATTATTCCTAGGTTTATAAAAGATATGAGACTAACCTATGATCTAGTACAGCTATAGACCTGGTGACGCACTCGGTTCCTCACACTTCCTGATGTTGGCAACCAAGGTACGACCGTTGACTACTTCCCTGACCAAACACGCAACCTGATCGCTAGTGCTCTAGATTTAACGCATTGGTCGCATTACTTCGATTCGTGAGGGCACTACACCTAGATAACCGGATTGCTAGTGCTCCCAATTTAGCCTAGATCCCTAAGGTACTTGACCGGTCCCAAAAGGGTCTAATCAATTGGTATGGTCAATTGTCACTAGTGTGGTCTTGTCGCACAAGGATGGGTGCTTACGACTTCATTGACATATAAATCAAGGTTTAAACTAGTGTTTAACCTCAATTATTCAAACAATACCAAAGAAAATAAAACATAGAAAAGAATCAATAAAATCATGCATAGATAAACCTTCTAATGGAGTCCCAAGTCAAGGCTCGATCGATCCACCTTCAACCTAGTTGAAGGGGATTAACTAAACTAAACCCTAGTTCAAAAATAAAACAACAGACTAAATAAAGGTAAAACTCTCTTCTTCTCTAAGTAATATATATATTCCTAAAATTTGGTCTCTAGATGTGAGAAAAACCAATTTTTGTAGTTGTGGAAGTTTCTTGGCATTTGTAACACGTGGCAGTGTGTGATTGGGTGATTTCTGGGCTTTGCTGACGTGTCACGCTGTGATTGGAGGAGCTGCTGTGCATGGCTGATGTGGCAGCATCTGATAGGCCAAGAAGCTAGTGCGTGACGTGCTGGTGGGTGACTGGGTGACACGTGGCAGCGTGTGAGTGGCTGGAAGTGCTGCTGTTGACTCGCTGGATGAATGGACGGACGACACGTGGCGGGTGAGTTGGTGGAGAAGAATCGCACGACCATCACCGAATTTCTGGGAGTTCGTTCTGACGTGGATCTCAAGGCAAATCGAGCAATTGGAGAGAAGGGAACCTGTACTTGTCCACGTGGCAGTCTGTGAGTGGTGATGACGTTGCTGGAATGATGATGTGGCGAAACCTGATTGGTTGGAACGGTCTGTGTGACGCAGCTGGACCAATTGGCTTTTGACACGTGGCACTCTGATGAATGATGAGACGACACGTGGCACGCACAAACTGTGTTTTAGTGTTGGGCTCCAATTACCCCACTGTCGGTGTATATTTCGAGATAAACTCTCCCAGTATCCAATTACTACAAATGTATACTTTATTTTGAGTATTTTTCCACCCTGGATTCAACCGTGTACTTCGTTTCTCCTAAAAATGAAAATCAAATATAATTAGATATATATTTTCATATTGTTCCAATAAATCACTAAATCCTTAAAATATGCATTTATCGCCATAAAATAAAATAAATATAGTCTAATTATTCCTAATACCATATATTAAATTATGCCTAAATGAACACTTATCATTCCTCCCTCACTTTGATTGTCAATCACGGTGGTTTGATATGTATCTTCACAGTCTGAAAGGAATGTGATCACTTGATCTGCCATTTCAAACTCATCATCCACTATAACATTGTCCCTCAGCGTGCACCTGAAATGCAATGTTGCATCGACGGCTGTCTCTGTTTCCAAATTTGTCAAATCAAATAATTTAACAAACAAATACATGTACAAATAGGGAAAACAAACTTAATTGGGAATTCTCACCAAAGAGTTCTTGTAATAGTGTAAGAGGTTGAGGTTTGATTCCTACTAGCAGCAAGTTTCTTTCTTATCAAAAAAATAATAATAATGTTGGTATATACTACTTTCTCCAGTCAATAATATAAATCGTTCTAGCAAAAACCCCTTGTTCAAAATTGTAAGTCATTTTTGAAATTTGAGAGTGTATTTATTTTTATTTTTTTACCCATTTTACTCTTATGCAATCCAAACTTTCTTTAATTCTTCCTTTCATTTAATGTCAAAGGACATATTTGTAAATTACACTAGTTATTAAGGCTTTTTTAATTTTTGTGCCTTTACCTTAAATGACTTACAGTTTTGACCGAAATTTTTTTTAACCTGTAGCCGTTTCCATTGCTCATGTTAAGATTATATGTATTTTCAGGTACATGGAAGATACATATAATCTTAACACTACTGTAATTGATTAATCAATCAAAAACTTTGTGAGTTGAATTTGAGTTTTGATTAAGATCACACCTTAAAGAGATTTATTCGATCTATACATACAATTAAGAGTCAAATTAATAATTCTATATGGGTTTAATGAATTGCTAGCTTGCGAAAGTGAACGTTCATATAGATTGCGAAAAATAAAAATTAAGTAAGGTGCAATGCATGATTTAATATAAGGGCTGAGCTATGTGCAAGTCACAAAAGTGTAAGGGCAAGCCACACACTAAGGGCACCCGTTTCAATTTATAAGGGCACCCCAATGTAATGTTTTTCTTCCCTAAATACCCTTTTTGATTTAGAAGGGCACTCCACACTAATTCGTCCAACCGAATCGAACCCTAGACCCCTTCGTCTCTTCCAATC
This sequence comes from Stephania japonica, assembly GCA_039657345.1. Lineage (NCBI taxonomy): Eukaryota > Viridiplantae > Streptophyta > Magnoliopsida > Ranunculales > Menispermaceae > Stephania > Stephania japonica. Next base: position 73,951,471 of record CM077557.1, read on the forward strand.
TCTTCCAATCGAAACCTAAATTCCCTTGTGTTTGCACCCAATTGACCGCCTTGCCCCTAATTACAAATGGTGCTTTGGGGATAAAGTCATTAGTGTAGTCTTTATAGTCACTAGTGTAACGACCCGTTACCTTAAGCAGGTGATTAGTGTTAATCCGAATGGTAAGTAATCCGAGTTAGGCTCGTGGTTAAGTCCGATTTGTCATGATTAACATGTGTGTGGGATTGTGTGATGTATTGCGTTTGTTTGGTGTGTATTAGTACATATACGTGAATAATCGGACTAATGAGGAAATGCCTAATACCATGTGTGGGTCATTAGGACACACATGAGACGCTATAGCGTTGACGCTCGAGTGTGCTCGGCGGTAGAAATTACGTAATTATTGGCGTAATTATGAATATAAATATATATATTGATATACATTATGGTTATATATAAATATATATATATATATATATTAAAATGAAAAATAAATAAAATATAGCAAATTGTTGGGGGCAGTGTGATACGCGGGTCACGAATGACACGAATGACACGCGTCGGACATACGGTGGTGCGCACGCCTTAGATGTTCTCGTTGGCGTGCCAACCGAAATTTGAGGCGCAAGAGATCAATAGATATATATATATATATTTATATATAAATCGATATATATATAAATATATATATATAAATCAGAAAATGTGAAATTACCATAAAAGGTATATTGAAATGAAAAAAAAAAAGATGAGCTTAAGGGCATTTTGGTCTTCTTACTTCAATCAACCGCCTCTTCTTCTTCGATAAATCAAAACAGAGAAGAGAGGAGATAGAGAGCTGAGTCGGCGAGGAAGAGAGGGAGAAAAGGAGAGAGCGGATTGAAGCTGGGAGTTCGCGTGGTCGAGGAGAGCTCGAGGTGAGTGTATATTATCGGGTTGTTGTTGTCCTGGTTTTGAGAAATGGTGATGGAGAGGTTCGGCCATGATGCTAGTCATAGCCGAACCAGTAACAACGACAGGGAGGATCGCCTCCCTGCTAGTTGTTGAGGTTGGGGACGACTGGGGTTGGGGTTGAGAGCTAACCCAAAAAAAAAAAAAAAAAAAAAAAAAAAAAAAAAAAACGAATCGAGGCACCGCTCTGTTCGTGAGACGGGATGATCCCGAACCGGGCCTTCGCCGGCTGGCTGAACCGGTTCGGGGGGGCAATCAAATGAAAAAAAAATAAAGAAAAAAGAGAAAATGGAAAAGAAATTCAGAAAAAATAGGAAAAAATATGAAAAAATAGTATTTTGACCAAACAAATAGAAATTGAGAGATTTCTATGAAAGATGAGAAACTAGTCATAATATATTAGAAACTAGATCCCAGGATACCAGATTTGAATGAGACTAGTTTAGAAGTATTAGTAAATGAATATGGGACTTAAGTTGATAAAAATTGAATTATTTTAGGTAATGAACCGATGTGAAAAGGTTTGAGGACTCCGGAGAGTCGTACAAGCCGGTAAAACATAGAAAGCTCATAACAGGTAAGTGGGACTCGTAGCTTTTATCAATTATGCAATGTAAAATAGTATTATTAGAGCATGTAGTGTACTGGATTGGGAATGGGGCAATGTATCGTGATTTGACTTTGGTTTTACAAAATGTTTTGAAATGAAAATGGATTTAGAAAGAGGTTTGACGGGACGGATCGGCCTGGGGTTTGGAATTGTGGTGGAGTTGCTAACCATCACCGCAACCAGTGGCTTGGGAATTATCTCAATCAATGCTTTCTAGTTGAGTTTAGCAGCGCATTAGTCATAAACCAATCAGATGAGCAGTGATTGGTTTAGTGATGATGAGTAAGTGCGACTCGGTGTTTTATGAGTTGGCGGCACGTTAACAAGAACTGGTTAGATGCCCAGTGATTGGTTCTTGGATATGTGAGGGGGCGACTCAATGCAAATACGAATATGTGAAATACAAATCACGGGTACATTGCAATGAACCAAAGAACTTGCATCTGTTATATATATTGTTTATATTGATTCATATGCTCCTGTAGATATGCATTTGATTCATGTTATTATACATTGCCTTGATATTACTTGATAGTTGATGGTTGGTATGAGAGTCACTGAGCAAGTAGGAGCTCACCCACCTTAACATTTTCAGGTATGAATATAAGCTAGGACTTGGAACTCAGGAAAGGAGAAGACCAGGAGTTTAGTATCTTTTCTACGGTGCAGTGAGTTTCCTGTTATACATATATATATATATATTGTATTGCATTATGATTTGTAATTAAATGGGTGGGAATAAGAGCTCAATATCGATGTTCATGCCGGTATTGTATAACTTGTGTTTTATCGAAAAAGTTTTAAATTTTTCGCTGTGTTTGTTTTATGTCATTTATTTAAATTAAGATATATAGGTTGTTGTCTGGAAATGTGGTAAGGCTGCTGGCTCTAATTAGGTTCGATCTAGTTTACCGGGGCTTAATTAGGGTTTCAGGACGGACATTCTCTAATTGAAATTTCACATTGGTATCGAGCTATTTCTTTATTATTGAAATTAGATTGATATAAGAGACTATGTATCAAGCTTTTGATTATTCCACCGAGAAGTCAATGGAATTTTACAAACTTAAGTTTATTATTGGTCTCGTAAGTTAACCGACTTGGAGATTGATTCTCAAGTCGGGGATAAACCAAGATTAAATGAACGGTTTTATCGATGTTTTAGATATAGATTGATATAAGAGAGCTATGTTGTAAAGCTTATAGGTTTGATTATTCATATCTATGACTTGGTATGTCAAATGAAATTGATGGTGAGGGTTCTTGGGAACCTAGACTTCGGGATATTGTGATAAAGGAAGACAAGTGGAACAATAATAAGATGGGTTATATCCGTCTATGTCTCATGAAATGAGAATGAAGGATTAGTCAATGGAATAACTTATGATATAGATTAATACATAAAGATTCATAGATATGACACTCTTGTCATCGGTAAATGAAATATGAAATGATTGACAACGAAACTCAAAGGTGATGAGTTACTTTGAGTAGAAAATATACTAGTATTGAAACTAGTTTAGTGAGATGAAAAGTTATTCAATGGGAAAGATTGGTGGTAAATGGTGATGAGAACTGGTTGAGGTTAGTTAATCACTATATTACATGAAGTGTTTTAAATTTGATGTTTAGACTAGTACAGTCTAAATTTGGGAGAATGAGTTGTCAATAAAATTAAGGATTGAGAATATAGAGTGTGACGGCCCCAATTTCACCATGCAATTGGGTACGCCCGGCCTAAACCCGATGGAATATACCCCGAGTCATCACCCTTGATCAACTCTATCTTGTTTGATGAAGTAGAATCACGAAGGTAATGGTAAATTGAGAATAAAGTAAAGAGTAAGTTGCAAATATATATGTTTGAAGCCCCGAGTCATCACCCGACAACTTTTGGAGGCATTAATACATAAGCCTAGTCACCTTCGATTTAATCAATTCGATAATTTATGAAAGAGTTATTACATTAATACACAGCGGAAGACTAAAACAATTATAAATTAGGGAAATAACTCAATCAAAGGGAAATTAAGAATTCTATAAGTGTGGAAAACTCCGGGTATTCATGTACAATTCAATAGGCATATATACATGATACCAGTCTCACAAATGAAATACCAAGTTCAATGATCCCAACAAAATAAGTATAAAACGATATACACATCAGCAAACAAAATATAAACACCTACTATAGTGTATGTCAGATTTCGTTGCAAATCCTCACAGTAGATCACCTAGGGCCCTTGCTGCTCTCCACTCTATCTGCACCCACCGTCACAAACTAGACGGTGAGTAACTGAATAAAATTGCTAGTAGTACCAGAAGAATGTAATAGTAATTTATGATTATAACAAGAAAAACTCTAAGTATCATGCGGAAATGAAATAACTGGAAAGTAAATAAATCAAATGCATGATAAAGAGACTGAAAGATAAACAATCGATATTTGCATGTTCTAAGATTCAAAAGAGGCCCATGAGTGGTCTATTTCACAACAATACGGCAAAGATCTCGCCAGATCTCCCCGGGCAATGTCGCAACACTAGCGCAGCGTGAAATCGAGAGGCATCGCAACACCTCTCGAATCCAAGTACCCAAGACACACATCACTAGGGGTGGTCAGTTACCCCTGCAGAGGGCACCCTCGTTGTCCCAGCTAGTGCGGGACCACATGAGACCTTTGAGACACACACTCATGCCAAGAACATACAACCAAGGATATGGAATGGAATATCAAGCAAAAGATCAATACAACAATAGCAATAAATAGAGGATGTATAAATCACATGTTATTTTCTTGCTAGTCTACTAACGTACACACATACGAGGCATGCATGTACTTACCTGATCTAGCGTGACCCGGTACTCACTCCGAGACTTTAACGCGCTTCCCGTGTTTCTCGACTACCTGACAACGAATCAAACCCCGAATGTTGTTTTAGAGTTCATGTTTAGTTTTAGGGTGATTCCCATAAACCTGGTTTGAATTCCTTCAATTAACGTAACCCATACTATCGTTGATGTCCTTTATAGCCCGGTTGGGCTCTTGTTAGGTCCATGCGTCAAGCCTATATTCACCTAAGTAGGCTTAATAGGTGGACACTTGTTGGACTTAGGTACATATGAGCTATTCCCTTCATTTTATGTATGTATTTGGGTTTTAAGTTGTACCTATTGTATTGGGCTTTTATTGTAATGTGGGTTAGATGTGTGTTGGGCCCTCATTACCATGTGTGTTGGACCCTTATTGTAATAGGTGTTGGGTGTGTGTTGGGCTCTTATTGGGCCTCAACACAAGCCCACAATTAATATTTAAAATGTCCATACACTTGTTTTATTTATTCACACACATATAATAATGTACTTAATGATCACACCACACACACACACACAACTGATGTGCACACCCCACTGGTGTGCACACTAACACTTCACACACACTGTTGTTTTGTGCACACAACACCCCCCTGTTGTGTGCACCCCACTGTTCATATCCATTAAAACGTCACTTTATTGCTTAAAACTATATTATATACACATTTGTCCATTCCACACATATACAATTGTTGTGTACACCCCACTGTGGTGTACACATACGATCTTGTGTACACCCCACGGGTGTACACACCCACTTGTGTGTACACCCCATTGTGGTGTACATACAATGTACACCCCTTACACAACATTCACACCCTACAACAGCCACCTATATACACTTATGTAAATCGAAACCCACACCTATACATCTCATGAAAACAATCCCAAATGGTACCCCACACCCCAACTGGGGTGTGCACATACACAACCACACACCCATACATATAGAGCAACCATCCCACACACACACACTCACCAAAATCGTCATACACTACACAAACTTGTCAATACTGTGTCCACCAACTGTTATACATAGGGGTCCCCTCCGGCCAGCCGAGTCGCCGAAGGGTGGCCTCTGGTCAGTCTCTACCGGCACCAGGGCCAGTCATCCCGGCGGTGGTCACCAACGCCCCAACAGTTCCAACAAATTTGAAAAAACAGTGAGCAAAAAGAAGAAGAAGAGAGAGGACAGTCGAGGTGGCTCACCTTGCGTCGTCGGTGGTGGTGGATGGATCAGTCGCCGTGGTCGAGGGTGGCGACACAGCTGAGGGTGAGGGAGAGCACGTGAGGCCGAGAGTAATGTGGGCTCGTCGGGGTCGGTGTCGCCGGTGGGAGGTGGCGGCAGTGGCGAGAGGGAGAGGACGATGAACAGTGACGATGGTAGTTTGGAGGAGATGATGAATAGTGTACATTAAGGTTTTATGGTTTCCTTTGTTTTTATATATGTGACTTAAGGTGAAATGACCCTTTTGCCCTTGATTTTTAAACTTGCCCAACCCTTGGACAGCTACCCTTATGAGTCATTTGGCTCATCATCATAATCTAACCCATGTACACATTTCTATGACCATCCAATGGTTCTCCTCACTCACTTGTGTCACTTTAACAATCTTATCCTATATTAACCCATTAATTTTATTAAATTACCAATAAGGTTACACAAATTCTCGCCTACTCGGTACATAGTGCCTCGCGTTTGACACGCTTCTCGAGGCAGTCCCACACTTGATATTCGAATAAGTCTCCTCATGTCTAAGTTATTTTTTATTAATAAAATTGTATCTTCCTCAACTAAGGTATATATTTCTTTTGACTTTGTTTACTAATAATGTCTACTAAAACGGTTCCGAAAACCCATTTAACTAAGCGACACCTCACTCAATTAAAATATAGCCCGAACGGCTCGAGACCCGTAGAATACTAATATACTAATACATGCATCATCATCCACAAATAACTAAATTTTCGGGTCGTTACAGTCTCCCCAACTAACAAGAATTTCGTCCTCGAAATTAGTTCTAACTCGAGTGAATAAGGAGAATGAACACCCGTTCGCAACTCGCCCAAACTGCGGGCTTACAGCCGCTTCAGACAGCTTGGATCCTCTATCTCGAACTACGACTACCTCAGAGTCACTTCAGACAGCTCGTTCCTCATCGTTGAACTGCGGACCAATGCAAAGTCGCTTCGAGCATGCCTCAATAAGCTATGACCAACTGTGGACTCTCGCGAGAGTCACTTCCAACAGCTCGACATCAGGTATTGAATTGCGGACTTGTACAAAGTCTCTTCAAACAGCACAACGTTTCTTTTCATGAATTGCGGATCCCTTTGGATTACTCTAAACAGCTCCATACTGCACCAACTCCAAACTGTGGGCCTCTGCCACTTCAAACAGCTTGATTTATTTTGGTCTTCAGACTGCAGGTCGCAACCTCTTCAAACAGTCTAATTCAACTACGATCTCTCTAGACCGCTCCCGTTACCCAAAATGGTAGGAATGCCACGACCTCGTCGCAAACATCGCCCACTACCACGACTCAAGCTTGGTGATCACGACATAAGACGCTACGATCGCGACTCGCACGTCATACTCGTGAAAACCTCCTAACCCACTCGCGTCTCGACGCAAGTTTATCTATACCCAGGTAGTAAAATAGATTCGACAAAGTTGTAACCATGGCCACCATGTACACTACGTGTCCATGCATCGTAAGATGAATCACAACCAGTCTGGTCCTGCCTCTCTTTAGGTGTACTTATGGCTAGTTTTGGCAACCCATTGTGCCTAAACTTACCATCTCTTTCGGACTCTAATCTAAGTTAGGTCTGTCTCATCCTAGACAACACTGCTATGGTTAAACGGTACCACTCTAGCCAGTATCGACCCTAACTCTGTCACATGACGTCCGACATCGCATTTTAAACACCTAAAGTTTCAAATAATTTGTTTCATGCATGTTGTAGAATAATCAGGAAAATCCTTTACCTCCAAAGGATTACGAACCATTGTCAGCTATTGTTCATTCGTCACGTGCACATCCTTGATGGCCTGAAGCTGATCGTCATCCTACTAGTTCTCGTACAATTCGGGACATCGGTTCTGAAAATGTCCGGGTTGTCCGCACTGGTAACACACCTTCCGCTTTCGAGAACCACTATCATCGTTCGGATTCCTCGTTCGTTTCCCGTCATGTCCCCCTGATCGGTGCTCTAACAGCAATTCGGGTCGATCAGGCTCAATCTCCTCGTGGTGAGTACTCAAGTAACTCTCCCTAGCCAAGCTCCGCTCATAAGTCCTCTGCAACGTCCCTGGCTCAGTCGTAACGATCGCACCTCCAATTTTGGATAGTAGACCCTCAATAAAGTAGTACACTCGGTCTGCCTCCGTGCTAGCCGATCCTCCAGCATATGATAATAACTGCAAAAACCGACCCATGTACTCCATGACGGACTCATCCGCTAACTGTCTCGGGGAAGTGAACTCGTTTCTCTTGGCTCTCATCACGGTGGGAGGAAAGTACTTCATTTTGAATTGGGTCTTGAACTCTATCCAGTCCCTCGGTACGCTTCTGGTACTCACAATCGTAGTCCACCAATCATCTGCCTACCCCTGAAGCATGGATGAGGAGATCGTCGCTCTCATGTGATCCTCGGTCGCGATAATTGTATGAATCTTCTCGTGATTCTTCAGGAAAAGCTCCGCCGCTGCCACGTTCGTACCATCGAAAAACTTAACATGATCGTGCCTCTTGAATTCTCTCTACTGCCTCGCCTCAGCAGTGGCCCTAGGGCTTTTCTCCGGAGTAGTGACCGGAGTAGTGACGGGAGTAATCACTACAACAGCAACCGGCGTAGTCGGTGTCTCCGTCGCTAGTACTATCTCGGTCTGTAACGGAGATGTCTCCGCCTCGGTCTGTGTACCCGTCGGAGCAACTGCTCCTTCAGGAATCGCTGCTAATGGAATCGGGGCGGTGGAAGCCGTAGTTACTGGAGTCTCCGTCCCCTGAATGGTAGAAACAGGCGACAAAGGCGTAGTCGGAGTCAATGGTGTCGTGGTAGCCTGTGCGGGTGTCCTCAGTGACCGCACTAACTCCTCAAATCTCTGGTCCTGTGTCGCGACTCTCTGAGATAATGTATGTATTTCCTCAAGGCATCGTAACAAAATCACGCCGATATCGTCGCTCGGACCTGGCTGATCCGCTATCGTCGTCTAAATAAGAAAACGAATTTCTCGGATCAATGGATAGCTACCGATACGATATAATACACACAACAATCGTAATATGTATAAACATCACATCCGACTTATCCCAATAAGTTTTTAGTTTCTATTCCCCGACTCATCCTCACTCCACAACTAGGATTCTAAGTCAGGATCATAGGGTTTCCACTCTAAGTTCAACCGTTCCTAACTTCCGCTGTCTTAATGGTTTGTGTTTTAAATCAAGAGTCAGGTCGTTATAACCTTAAGCTCTGATACCAATTATGATGTTGGTATCACAATTTTGATACAACTATAAACTATGTCTTGAAGATTCTAAAGCCTATGATCTGATACCAACTGTGACGGCCCTAATTTCCCTATGCAATTAGGTACGCCCGGCCTAAACCCGTGCAGGCCCCGAGTCATCACCCGGCAACCTAACGAGCCTAGTCAGCCTTCGATTTAATCAATTCGGTAATTTATGAAAGAGTTATTGCATTAATACACAATGGAAGACTAAAACAATTATAAACAAGGGAGATAACTCAATCAAAGGGAAATTATGAATTCTATAAGTGTGGAAAACTCCGGGTATTCATGTACAATTCGATAGGCATATATACATGATACCAGTCTCACAAATGAAATACCAAGTTCAATGATCCCAACAAAATAAGTATAAAACGATATACACATCAGCAAACAAAATATAAACACCTACTATAAAGTCTATCAGATTTCGTTGCAAATCCTCACAGTAGATCACCTAGGTAGGGCCCCTTGCCCTTGCTTCTCTCCACTCTATCTGCACCCACCGTCACAAACTAGACGGTGAGTAACTGAATAAAATTGCTAGTAGTACCAAAAGAATGTAACAGTAATTTATGATTATAACAAGAAAAGCAGTCTAAGTATCATGCGGAAATGAAATAACTGGAAAGTAAATAAATCAAATGCATGATAAAGAGACTGAAAGATAAACAATCGATATTTGCATGTTCTAAGATTCAAAAGAGGCCCATGAGTGGTCTATTTCACAGCAACACGGCAAAGATCTCGCAAGATCTCCCCGGGCAATGTCGCAACACTAGCGCAACGTGAAATCGAGAGGCATCGCAACACCTCTGGAATCTAGTACCCAGTACACACATCACTAGGGGTAGTCAGTTACCCCTGCAGAGGGCACCCTCATTGCCTCAGCTAGTGTGGGACCACATGATACCTTCGAGACACACTCATGCCAAGAACATACAACCAAGGATATGGAATGGAATATCAAGCAAATGATCAATACAACAATAGCAATAAATAGAGGATGTATAAATCACATGTTATTTTCTTGCTGGTCTACTAACGTACACACATACGAGGCATGCATGTACTTACCGATCTAGCGTGACCCGTACTCACTCCGAGACTTTAACGCGCTTCCGTGTTTCTCGACTACCTAACAACGAATCAAACCCCGAATGTTGTTTTAGAGTTCATGTTTAGTTTTAGGGTGATTCCCATAAACCTGGTTTGAATTCCTTCAATTAACGTAACCCATACTATCGTTGATGTCCTTTATAGCCCGGTTGAGCTCTTGTTAGGTCCATGCGTCAAGCCTATATTCACCTAAGTAGGCTTAATAGGTGGACACTTGTTGGACTTAGGTACATATGAGCTATTCTCTTCATTTTATGTATGTATTTGGGCTTTAAGTTGTACCTATTGTATTGGGCTTTTATTGTAATGTGGGTTAGATGTGTGTTGGGCCCCATTGTAATAGGTGTTGGGTGTGTGTTGGGCTCTTATTGGGCCTCAACACAAGCCCACAATTAATATTTAAAATGTCCATACACTTGTTTTATTTATTCACACACATATAATAATGTACTTAATGATCACACCACACACACACACAACTGATGTGCACACCCCACTGGTGTGCACACTAACACTTCACACACACCGCTAGTTTTGTGCACACGACACCCCGTTGTTGTGTGCACCCCACTATTCATATGTATTAAAACGTCACTTTATTGCTTAAAACTATATTATATACACATTTTTCCATTCCACACATATACAACTGTTGTGTCCACCCCACTGTGGTGTACACATATAGTGTTGTGTACACCCCACGGTGGTGTACACACCCACTGTTGTGTACACCCCATTGTGGTGTACACACAGTGTACACCCCTTACACAACATTCACACCCTACAACAGCCACCTATATACACTTATGTAAATCGAAACCCACACCTATATCTCATGAAAACAATCCCAAATGGTACCCCACACCCCAACTGGGGTGTGCACATACACAACCACACACCCATACATATAGAGCAGCCATCCCACACACACACTCACCAAAATCGTCATACACTACACAAACTTGTCAATACTGTGTCCACCAACTGTTATACATAGGGGTCCCCTCCGGCCAGCAGAGTCGCCGAAGGGTGGCCTCTGGTCAGTCTCCACCGACACCAGGGCCAGTCATCCCGGCGGTGGTCACCAACGCCCCAACAGCTCCAACAAATTCGGAAAAACAATGAGCAAAAAGAAGAAGAAGAGAGAGAGGACAATCGAGGTGGCTCACCTTGCGTCGTCGGTGGTGGTGGATGGATCAGTCACCGTGGTCGAGGGTGGCGACACAGCTGAGGGTGAGGGAGAGCACGTGAGGCCGAAAGTAATGTGGGCTCGTCGGGGTCAGTGTTTCCGGTGGGAGGCGGCGGCAGTGGCGAGAGGGAGAGGACGATGAACAGTGACGATGGTAGTTTGGAGGAGATGATGAATAGTGTACATTAGGGTTTTAGGGTTTCCTTTGTTTTTATATGTGTGACTTAAGGTGAAATGACCCTTTTGCCCCTGATTTTTAAACTTGCCCAACCCTTGGACAGCTACCCTTATGAGTCATTTGGCTCATCATCATAATCTAACCCATGTACACATCTCTATGACCATCCAATGGTTCTCCTCACTCACTTGTGTCACTTTAACAATCTTATCCTATATTAACCCATTAATTTTATTAAATTACCAATAAGGTTATCCCACCTACTCGGTACATAGTGCCTCACGTTCGACACGCTTCTCGAGGCAGTCCCACACTTGATATTCAATAAGTCTCCTCATCTCTAAGTTATATTTTATTAATAAAATTGTATCTTCCTCAACTAAGGTATATATTTCTTTTGACTTTTTTTACTAATAATGTCTACTAAAACGGTTCCCGAAAACCCCATTTAACTAAGCGACACCTCACTCAATTAAAATATAGCCCGAACGGCTTGAGACCCGTAGAATACTAATATACTAATACATGCATCATCATCCACAAATAACTAAATTTTAGGGTCGTTACATAGAGAATGATGTACAATATTAGAAATGGATAGGTAAGCAGTATATCAAGATGTTGGTATTGACTGCGATCTATAATGAAAGATGTTGAAATTTATAAATTTTGTAAATGTGAATTTGTGGAAATTCAGTTAATCAATCAAAAATTCAAATGGTTTGGGTTGACTAAACTGATAATAGGTCAGTAAAGGGAAAAAAAGTAATGGATACATTGGAAAGGCTTGAAAGATTATCCCAAAGAAGGAATTCATCAAAGTATTTAGACTGGTTGATACCAAACCAATGATTAATTATATCGTACTTTGAGGTATTATAAAAATTGTATGAGTTTGAGAACTCAAGTGGAGTGACAAATTAACGTGAAGTGAATTCCAAGGAATAGTGATTTCCAGGATTGACAACTCAAGGGTGTAAATCAAATGAAACCAATAGTTCTCAATTGTGATTGAGATTTGATTTTCATAAAGAAAAGATAAGAATTTAAGAGTATATGATCAAACGATGGCTTGATAAGGTGGAAGATTATGGTGTAAACCATAGAAATTCATTAGAGCGCACGCTATGTTAATGAATGAAGATGTAGAGTTGTTAAACTCTATTGAGATAAGATCATCATTAAGTTGACAATGATGACGAATGTGAAAATAGTTGAAATTTTACCAAAAGCACAAAGTACTGTTGCAGAGTTATGTGGAACTTTGACAATAGATTAGCATATACCAAAAGTTGTAGGTGCAATGGATAAGTTTTACCTATAAATCTTAAGATATGTGTTGAATTTTAAAGTTATGAGTCAAAGGAATTGACTGAGGTTAAGATAATTTGAGAATTGTCTTATATTAAACACAAAGAATGGAAAAGTGATGGAATATGGAATGATTGAAACATACAAACAACGTATATAGAGTTGTAATATAGTTGTATTGTATGATCAATTAATCTAAGAATGGAATAACTTATAATGGAATGAGGATGAGTTGTGCATGATACAAAGGATGTCTTGAGGCTTAATGAAATTGAAATGTAGTTTTACTACAATGGTTGTTTGATTTTACTTGGATTAGAGAAAGGTTAGAGGTGTATTATAATATTTCATCCAAGTAGTTGTCTATTGATACAATGAAGCAAGGGATGGTAGTGAATACATTGAATATCGTTTAGAGGAACTATAAGAAACAATGATATTAGTAAGAATACCAAACTATTGTAAGACATCAACTGATAATGAAGAACTGAGAATATGTATTTCAAATGATGGATGAAATGAATTGCAAGAATAAGTCTTAGAGGAAAGACTTGAATATGATAAGATAGGGATGATGATCCCAGTATTAGTATAAATTCAGTTGATTGGATCGAACGTGCAAATTCATTCATTCATTTAAAGGTTTTGAAGTACAATTGTATCATGTACAAGGGTATAGATGTCGTTTAGTATTCCTAAGATTAGAATATCCTAGAGGAATCATTAAATGGTAGATGAGAAATTTTGAGAACCAGTGAAACTGGTGAAATGTGAATTATGGAAAGTTTCAAACTATGAGAGTTTGAAGAAAATAATTTTGTTAGAGTGAAGATAATTGAGGTGAAAGAAGTTACCAGAAAGTGGAAAAGGGATATATTCACTATAATTAATCACCTATACAAAGTGATTGACGCGAGTCAATACTTTAAATAAGAAAAAAAAAAGGTATGTGATGTAATGAGTTACTAGAGTGAATGATATGTTCACTATGAGGAATCACTCATATAAAGTGATTGATGATAGTTAATAGCTAAATGAAAGAAAGGGGCAAGAGAGGAATTATAATAGGAACTTCTCAGTATTATCTCATCAGAGAGATAGATAAAATTGATGAATAAGTGAAGTCCTGCGCAGGCATATCATCAATTGAGAGGTTGGAATTGATAATTACCAGTCATTTCTTTAGAGTTCAGAATGAGACTGAACTCAGTAAATAAATGAATTAATAGATGATGAAATTGATTAAGAAATCTAATTGGAACTATTCAATATGTTAGAGATTGATTATAAATGAGTTGTGTCTATATTAGATGTTTTAATGGAAATTGTGCTGGACGTATTAAATTCTGAAATGGGAAATTGATTCATGAGGAAGGTTAGACAAAAATGATTCTTAATATCTCAGGAATCTCTTTATATGATTGATATATGTAATGCTACATTATATTTGGGTATATGAACAAGTTATAAACAGGTTTAGATGAGGATATATAAAGAGATTATGAAGAGATATGAGATATGTTCAGTATGTGAAGTTGAGTAATGAAATATGAAAAGTTAGGTTCTTGTCTATACCTGAGAAGAGAACAAAATACAATTATAGGCTTGTGATGTGAAATAAACGTCAACACAATGAATTATAGTTGATGAGGGAATCTAGTCTGCAAGATTCTTGTCAGTGAAAGCATATGTCATGTTCGAAAGCATTAAGCAAAATAGTTGTATGGGAGATATGAGATGGTATAAAATTAAAATGTTCCGGATAGTGTAACGGCCCCTATTTTCGTCTAGGGCACCGCCCGGCCTAATCCCATAATTAAGCCCAAATTCCAACACGTAGGACCTAATTATGTATTAGTCAGCCTGTACTACCTATTTTTCTCTATATTTAACAATTAAGTTACTTAGCGGAAGTCTTTACAAATTAAATGCGGAATTCTTAAATATTTTAGTGTAAGTAAATCTTATAATTATAAATGTAGAAACCAGGAAATAACAATCACCATATATATATGTATATAACGGCGAACATATATATGACAAAGTGAAAGCCAAAAGTCGGGTGACTAACTCTCATCCCAACAAAACAACCCAATCAAAAGACGTATATAAAACATAATACAAAAATTATATAACCTATATGTACAGCAGCTACGCGCTACGAGCTCAGAGGTAGTCGCCGATCTTCTCCTTGACTCCGGTCCAGGGGTCCAAACCCCCCCCCCAATTTAAAAAAAAAAAAAAAAAATATATATATATATATATAATAATAAATAGTAATATATATGTAATATATATACATACATGTATATATGTATATGTATACATATATATACATGTATGTATATTTATATATACACATACACATGTATATATACAAAAAAATAAAATAAAATAATAAAAGAAATAATAATATGTATATATATATGTATACATACATATACATTTATATATATACAAATGCACATATATGTATATATCTACATATACACATATATGAATATATACATAAAATATATTTATGTAACAAAAAATAAGTAAATAAGTAAATGAATGATATGAAATAATCTTTCAGGTACTTAGGGGTGTTACGGGAGTTCGGGAGTGCTATTTGGAGTGTCGCGAGGCCGGATAGCCATAGCTATCCTGTGACTTGTAAGTGAAACTGTGGGAACCCTATACTTTATTTCATTCATATTAATTTTCTTTTCAGTCAATTTGATGACTTCCTGTTAGTAATCTAACATCATGCTTTCCTTGCTCTATTCAAGTTGAATGTTGTAATAGCATGATGCCTTGTGATGATTTCATTGACTCCTTTCCTATTGTGCCATAATTGATTATGAATTATATTATAGTTGATGTTAGAAATGCATGCACTAGGGTTATTGTGGTAATTAGTTTTGTATTCCATTTCCTTTGGGGCTTCGTAGCCTAACTTGTTATTGATATCGTAGAACTTTAGAAATGAAAATCCTTGAAACAAAAGTTGGAGATTATCTAGTGTCCATTGCACAAGAGATGGGTGGATTCACGGGTCACTGGACCTCGGGGTTTCCGGCACTCACCACTATTACTTGGGTGGCATCACGTAGCTTGAACTACGGGGTTGTTGGCAAGTTATACATATATATATATTCAAAATTTACAAAGTATGTTAGAGAGTATCTCCATACGATAGTGGAAAAAGGCTGGTTGATAGTTCTCACCGCCGACCAGACGTAGATCATCTCGACTTAGCTTGTGTCAGGACTCTGTGTGAGTGAGAATAGACTATGTGTCAACCTATCTAATTCGGTTAGCTGTGATATTTATATACATTACTTTCTCAGCACCTTTTTCTGCTATATTATGCATTTAAATATCTGTCTTTAAATTGGAAATGTTGAGAATAGACTATGTGTCAACCTATCTAATTCGGTTAGCTGTGATATTTATATGCATTACTTTCTCAACACCTTTTTCTGCTATATTATGCATTTAAATATCTGTCTTTAAATTGGAAATGTAGTATTAGATTTCCCAGCTTATCACTTAAATATCACTATACTCACCGTCTAGTTTGTGACGGTGGGTGTAGGTCCGTCAAGCAGCACTAGACCGGGCAAGGAGAAGATCGGCGACTACCTCTGAGCTCGTAGCGCGTAGCTGCTATACATGTAGGTTATATAATTTTTGTATTATGTTTTATATACGTCTTTTGATTGGGTTGTTTTGTTGGGATGAGAGTTAGTCACCCGACTTTTGGCTTTCACTTTGTCATATATATGTTCGCCGTTATATACATATATATATGGTGATTGTTATTTCCTGGTTTCCACATTTATAATTATAAGATTTACTTACACTAAAATATTTAAGAATTCCGCATTTAATTTGTAAAGACTTCCGCTAAATAACTTAATTGTTAAATATAGAGAAAAATAGGTAGTACAGGGCTGACTAATACATAATTAGGTCCTACGTGTTGGAATTTGAGCTTAATTATGGGATTAGGCCGGGCGGTGCCCTAGACGAAAATAGGGGCCGTTACAGTTGGTATCAGAGCACAAGGTTACATAGATCTGACTCTTAATTTAAATTCATAAAACACAAGCCATTTCAACCAGCGGAAGTTAGGAATGGTCGAACTTAGAAGTGGAAACCCTATGATCCTGTAGAAACTTAACTGGGGAAGTAATGGAATGAGTTCATGGCGTTGAGGCAGGGCGCTAATGAGTCAGTGATGGAGTACATGGGTAGGTTCTCATCATTATTACCTTATGCTGGAGGATCGGCCGACACCGAGACTGATCGAGTCTATTATTTCACTGAGGGTTTGTTACTTGCGATCGGTGGTTCCGTAGTCACTACGCAGCCGGAGACTTTACAGATTGCATACGAGCGGAGTTTAGCTCGAGAGGTTACCTACTCACTCATCCAGAGGAGACTAGACCTGGCCATACCGTAGTCCCGATTGGAGGAGCACCATCAAGACAAGAAGAGGAAGAAAAATAGGTGGAATTTTCGTGATCATAGTACTCCAAGTGTAGGGTCCGTTGCACAGCAAACTACTCGTTCGACACAGACTATCCCGCTAGTGCCGAGTTTTGCCAGCCATCCACCGCAGTCTAGTCGATCAAGACAAAGCGAGCCGAAGGGCGTACATCGAGAGTAGGGGTACTGATCAAGGAGACAGGCAGAGGAGGACACAAATGTCTGGTCAAACTCAGACACAAAGTTCGATATAGGGACGAGGCCAGAGCGGACTCGTGGATCGCAGGATACTCGCACTTGTTTCAAAGTGCGGAAAGGTCGGTCACATACGTAGGGAGTGCCCTCAACCACCAAGAGGACCGCCACAAAGATGATCAAGATAAGAGAGAACGCGTTCAGTGCACTGCTGAGCTCCGACCAAAGTGGCGTCCCGAAACCTTGTTGAAGGTATGACTTTCATTTCCAAGATTTTTATGCGTACCATACTCAATTTGAGTTATGTTGTTTTCATCTATTGTTGTGCGCATGGTAGAAGAGTTAGGGTTGATACTCGTTAGACTTAGAAGAACCCGATCCTAGGCAAGGTAGCTAGGATGCTATATACCCTAACGCGATTTGTTTTGGGCATTCCGTTAGAAATAGGGGGCTACGAGTCGCTAGTAGCCATGTGAGTATGGGAATCGTTAGAATTCGAAGCCTTAGTTGGTGCGAACTCGTTACAAATATTATCTGCTTCGATCGGTTGATACGAGAAGGCAAGTTGGAGACCTCCGCAAATGTCAGGCGTGCTGGAGCGAGACAGAGGCGTCAGCTCGAGTTCTTGAAGCACTACGCTTCTCGTTTTAGGTACCATCCGAGGAAGACCCACATTGTTGCTTTGATACTTTGAGTTGTAAAGGATTTGATGTCGAGATAATTGTGTGCTAAAGGACCATTAGTGTGTTTTACGTGAGGCATTCGAGTTGATGAATTTAGCGGAAGTGCCGACGATTATCATGACACATATACGTGGTCAGACGAGGTTGCAGACCGTCTTAATTGGCATGGTGCGCGAGGAACATCAAGACGATGCGTCATACGAGTGATGCGGCGAGATGGCGGCGATAGTTCGATTTCCCGCACTAGAGCCTGGTCGACGCACTCATGCTGTAGGTATCGCGGCAATTGGGGTTTTCCATTGGTGGTCGATACGTGTGACCTAGGATGTGCATTGACATGCGACATCTCTTTTGGTGGCCGAGATAATTTTTGAGGTGTCGAGGTTGTTCGAGCGTGTGACATACCAAATACGCTGGAGGTTGAACATTGACGACCTGGAGAACAAAGACACACCTACCCATTCCTCGCCGGAAATGGGAATGTATTGATATGGATGTCGTCGGTGGTTGCCCCGATCTCCTCGTGGTTACGATAGCATTTGGGTAATTGTGGACAAAGTTGCGAAATTCGCAGCACCTTCACTTGTGCGAGGTTGTGCACGACAACAAACGCTTGTCGTGCAAGTATCGGTATGGCACCGATTGAGGCGCTATGCGATAGGCCTCATAGATTCATTTCTCGGGCCGAGCCGAGGATGTTGTGGCAATTAGACTGAACTGTTGAGGATCATATTGAGAAGGTACGGTAGATTTGCCGTGAGACTTAAGAGTGCCCAGAGTGGCGAAAGAGATACTTGACGAGTATCACGATGAGCTTCAAGAGATGATTCGAGAGACTATGTACACCTAAAGGTCTCTCCACCGAAAGGGTCACGAACGGTTCGAGTCAAGAAATAACTCACTCAAGATTATCTGTGTCTTTAGGAGTGGTAAAGAGGAACGGTAAGGTCGTTAGTTTAATTTACTTATTAGTAAATTTCGAGGACGAAATTTTAATAAGTGGGGAGATCGTAACAACCCTCAAATTTTAACCCGGCTTGTATAGTACTTGTCAAAAATCGTGACCCTGCTACGTGATACTAGACAAGATATTTCGAACCTTGGGAGTCGACACCGAGGTAATTTTATGATTCTTTGATGTGTGTAATAGTATTATAGTTTAAATGCGTGTCACGAGCCATTCGGCGATTTTTAAAATGAGTGAGTTTTCGTTTAGGTAAACGGGGAGAAAAATACAATAAACAACATAATTAAAAGAATTATTGAATAAATTATTTATTTGTACGAGACAAGACGAAAGTATGCGCGTGACAGAGAAATACGAACCGAGGAGGCCGACGGATCGGGAACGTCGTTTGAACGCGGTGTTGGATAATTACATAACAAATGAACCATGGGATAGGATTGTAAAGGTGACACAATCCAATAATGGAGAACCCATAGATCAGCCTCGAGATGTGTGTGTAGGGGAAGATGAAGGGCTAGGCATGTGACAACACATTACCTAACCCACTATTCATCTACTATTCACATCTCCTTTTTATATATATATATATATATATATATAGACACACACCTCTCATATCTCTCTTCACTCACGTCACTCTCTTACACCCCCACTCATCTCACGTCACTCACCTCACGTCACTCACCTCACACTCATTTAAACACCTCTCCACTCACCGCCACTCTCTCCTCTCCACTCTCTCGATCTCTCTCATCTCTCCCTCACTCTCGCCTCTCCATCTCCACTCTCCATTTCCTCACTCACCTCACGTTCTCTCACCCTCACGGCCTCACCGACGCCGCCGCCGCCCTCCTCCTCTCGCCGACGAGCCGCATGTCCCCGGAAGCCTCACAAGCCGAGGGTAACTCTCTCTCTCTCTCTCTCTCTCTCTCTCTCTCTCCTCACACCTCTCACTCTCTCTCTCTTCGGCCTCACACCTCTCACCTCACGATTTCCCTCTCTCGCTCGTGCTCACCGGTGGGGTGCATGAGGTGATGTGTGGTGTGTGTGGACGCTTTAGGTGCATGCATTGTGGGTGTATGTGCATGCATGCATGTGTGTGCATGTGGGTATGCATGTCTATGCATGTACACCCCACTGATGGGGTGTGGTGTGTGATCGTGTGTGTACACCCACCGGTGGGGGTGGACAATCAAGGTGGGGTGTGGGCGGTTTTGCAAAGGTGTGTGTGTGCATGTGCATGCATGTGTATGCATGCATGTGGGTGTGCATGTGTATGCATGTACACCCCACGGTTGGGGTGCGTGATGGGGTGTGGGTGGACTGGACAACCAAGGTAATATGGAGTGGGGTGTGGACAGTTTGGTAGTAGGGTGGTGTGTATGCATATGCATGCATGTGTGTGCATAATGCATGTGCGTGTAGTGTGAATGGGGTGCACATAATAGTGGGGTGCACACAACAATGGGGGTTGTGTGCACACAACAATGGGGTACACAACAAACTGGGTGTTATGTACACCTCACAGTGGGGTTTACTTAGTGTTGTGGTGGTCATATAATATGGGTGTGTAAATAAAATAAAATAAAAATAAAGGAGAAGTATGGACACTTTATAAACAAAATAAAGTGATGTAAATGGGCTTGTGTTAGGGTCCAATAAGGGCCCAACATAACCAATATAAAATGGGGCCATAACAAGTAAATAATTTCATGAAAATGGGCTTACATATTTCAATACAACTAGAGTCTAACAAATGATACAAACCCATACAAATCAACTCAAGATTTAATGCGAAACCTTACCCTAATATTCAAGATTTAAACCCTTATCGTGTAATCGGAAATCACGGAGACGCGTTAGGATCTCGGAATCGTCACACGGGTCGCGATAGTTCAGGTAAGTACATTTGCCTTAAAAAGCATTTGTACGTTAGTAAGCCAGTTTGGAAAATATCATGTGATTCATTTTCATTTCCTTATGTTTGTTATTATCAAATTATTGGCCATCCATTCCATATTCCTTGTATGTGTGTTCTTGGCATAAGTGTGTGTCTTAAAGGTACATGCGCCCGCACTAGAAGGGATAAAACGCGGGCACTCGAGCGCACGAGTGTTTGACCACCCCTAGTGATTGTGTGATACCATGTACTGGATTGTTGTGGATTGTTGTGGTATTGTTGTGGAATATAGACCACTTATGGCCTCTCTTGACTCGTAGAACACGCATGTTTCGATTGCTATCATTTCCAGTCTGTCTATCATGCATTCTTGTTTATTTAAATTCTTATCTTTTAGTACCCGCATGATATTTAGACTGTCTTGTTTGTTATTCCATGAATTACTGCTATATTCTTCTGGCTTTACTTTCGATTTCTCTCAGTTGCTCACCGTCTAGTTTGTGACGGTGGGTGCAGATAGGACGGAGAGCAGTAGAGGCAAGGGACCTTGCCTAGGAAACTTTTTGTGAGCAGCAATGGACTTGAGACTACCGAGAGGTAGGCTCATGTTTATTTCTTTTTGTATGACGTTTATATATATGGATTGTTTTGGAACCGGGGAATATGTTTTGAGGTGGATTCCATCAATCCATTTTGTTGACTTAGAACCGAACATATTGGGTTTTCCACATTTATATAGATTCCTAATTTCCCTTTGATTGAGTTATTTCCCAATATTTGATTAGAATATGATTTTTGCTTCCGCTTTTGTGTTATAATTGCAATAACTCTTTCATAAAACGTGAAATTTTGATGTTTTGAGGCTGACTAGGCTCGTCAGGTTCGCTGAGAACTGACTCGGGATCTGCAAGGGTCTAGGCCGGGCGTACCCAAATGCATTGGGAATTTGGGGCCGTCACAGATAGAGATCCGAGACTTGCTTCCATTGAGGGAAGAAGATATTGATATCAATTGAAAACCAGTCTCAATCTCGATACAATATTTTCCTTCGTGTTGACAAAAAGATTGTGTTACTAATTTTAATTCAATGAATATGATTAAGCTTGTGTCTCATCATAATAATCACTGAAAGAATCAATTTATCTGTGTGAGTTCTTTAATGATCTTAGTAATCTGAGGGTTTGCAGAATGAACTATACTCTTTCTTATCCTACCATGAGGGTGAGAGATAAGAATGAGAGATATTGTACTAGAATGAATGAAGTAATAAAGAACTACACAGAGGAAATAGAGCAGACTAGGTAAGATATAACTAGAATATAAAGGAAACTAATAATATAAGGATAAAGTTGTAGTGTATAGATTGACGAAATCTATAAGTTTCAAGCGAGTATGAAAGAAAATGATGAGAATGTTGGTGTGATTGACCTTGCCATTCACCAATGGGTGGAATGGAGGTAGGAGACACACATATGTTGACCTTGCTGTTCATTTATGGTGAACAGAGGTAGGAGACATGATGCACACATATGTTGACATTGCTGTTCATTTGTAGTGAACAGAGTTAGGAGACATGATGACTGTCGACCTTGCCGTTCAGTTATGGGATGGACGGAGGTAGGAGACATGATACTGTTGATCCTTAGTAGATTCGTCAATGTTTGAGCTACAACAATCCTTAAGAAAATGAAAAAATGTGACAAATATCATAGGTTATTGATGTATCAAAAGATATATGGGGTCTTTTGGAAATCTCACCTATGAACGGGCTATAGAGATTTGGATTAAGTGAAATTAATGGAATAGTGTTATTCACATTTCATTAAACTGAAAGAGAAAATAAAACAATAATTTAGTTTCATTTATTCTTCACAGTAAAGTTGAGATAGCTTTGTGCTAGTGATATGGTGGTGAAATCATATATACTAGACAAGCGAGGAATGAAGAAAAAGCTAAGGAACAGGAGTTATAAGGAAAAAAAATCCATTTATCTTCGAAATTGTTGGTGACTTGTACGTTGCCCTAATTTTGAGGACGAAATTGTTGCTAAATTGGGGAGATTGTAACGACCCGTTACTTTAAGCAGGTAATTAGTGTTAATCCGAGTTAGGTTCGTGGTAAAGCCCGATTTGTCATGATTAACGTGTGTGTGGGATTGTGTGATGTATTGCGTTTGTTTGGTGTGTATTAGTACATATACGTGAATAATCGGACTAACGAGAAAATGCCTAATACCATGTGGGGGTCATTAGGACACACATGAGACGCGGGATAGCGTTGACGCTCGAGTATGCTCGGCGGTAGAAATTACGTAATTATAGGCGTAATTATGAATATAAATATATATATATATATGTTATGGTTATATATAAATATATATATATATATATATATAAAATGGAAAATAAATAAAATATAGCAAATTGTCGGGGGCAGTGTGATACGCGGGGTCACGAATGACACGCGTTGGACATACGGTGGTGCACACCCGAGATATTCTCGTTGGCGTGCCAATCGAAATTTGAGGCGCAAGAGATCAATAGATATAAATATATATATATATACATATTTATATATAAATCGATATATATATATATATAAAATATATATAATAAAATCAGAAAATGTGAAATTACCATAAAAGGTATATTGAAATGAAAAAGAAAAGGATGAGCTTAAGGGCATTTTGGTCTTCTTACTTCAATCAACCACCTCTTCTTCTTCGATAAATCGAAACAGAGAAGAGAGGAGAGAGAGAGCTGAGTCGGCGAGGAAGAGAGGGAGAAAAGGAGAGAGCGGATTGAAGCTGGGAGTTCGCGTGGTCGAGGAGAGCTCGAGGTGAGTGTATATTATCGGGTTGTTGTCCTGATTTTGAGAAATGGTGATGGAGAGGTTCGGCCATGACGCACAACAACAGGGAGGATCGCCTCCCTGCTGGTTGTTGAGGTTGGGGACGTCTGGGGTTGGGGTTGAGAGCCAACCCCAACGATGAATCAAAAAAAAAAAAAAAAAAAAAAAAAAAAAAGGCGAGAGCACCGTTCGTTCGTTCGTGAGAAGGGATGACCCTGAACCGGCCTGTTCGGCTTGGTTGAGTCGAACCCGGTTCGGCCGGTCAAGGCGATCAAATGAAAAAAAAAAAAAGAAAGAAAAGAGAGAAAATGGAAAAGAAATTCATAAAAAATAGGAAAAAATATGAAAAAAATAGTATTTTGACCAAACAAATAGAAATTGAGGGATTTCTATGAAAGATGAGAAATTCAAAAGTCGAAGGAGACTTTATATAGAGGTAACAGGGGTTTTTACCTCAAAAAGCATGAAATAGTCATAATATATTAGAAACTAGATCCCGAGATACCGGATTTGAATGAGACTAGTTTAGAAGTATTAGTAAATGAATATGGGACTTAAGTTTATAACAATTGATTTATTTTAGTAATGAACCGATGTGAAAAGGTTTGAGGACTCTGGAGAGTCGTACAAGCCAATAAAACATAGAAAGCTCATAACAGGTAAGTGGGACTCGTAGCTTTTATCAATTATGCAATATAAAATAATATTATTAGAGCATGTAGTGTACTGGACTGGGAATGGGGCAATGTACCGTAATTTGACTTTGGTTTTACAAAATGTTTTGAAATGAAAATGGATTCGGAAAGAGGTTTAACAGGACGGATCGGCCTGGGGTTTGAAATCGCGGTGAAGTTGATAACCATCACCGCACCCAGTGACTTGAGAATTATCCCGATCAATGCTTTCCAGTTGAGTTTAGCAGCTCATTAGTCATAAACCAATCAGATGAGCAGTGATTGGTTTAGTGATGATGAGTAAGTGTGACTCGGTGTTTTATGAGTTGGCGGCACATTGACAAGAACTGGTTAGATGCCCAGTGATTGGTTCTTGGATATGTGAGGGGGTGACTCAATGCAAATACGAATATGTGAAATATAAATCACGGGTACATTGCAATGAACCAAAGAACTTGCATCTGTTATATATATATATATATATTGTTTATATTGATTCATATGCTCCTGTAGATATGCATTTGATTCATGTTGTTATACATTGCTTTGATATTAATTGATAGTTGATGGTTGGTATGAGAGTCATTTACTGAGCAAGTAGGAGCTCACCTACCTTAACATTTCCAGGTATGAATGTACGCTAGGACTTGGAACTCAGGACAGGAGAAGACCAGGAGTTTAGTATCTTCTCTACGGTGCAGTGAGTTTCTTATTATATATATATATATATATTGTATTGCATTATGATTTGTAATTAAATGGGTGGGAATAAGAGCTCAATACCGATGTTCATGCGATATTGTAGAACTTGTGTTTTATCGAAAAACTTTTAAATTTTCCGCTGCGTTTGTTTTATGTTATTTATTTAAATTAAGATATACAGGTTGTTGTCAGGAAATGTGGTAAGGCTACTGGCTCTAATTAGGTCCGATCTGGTTTACCGAGGCTTAATTAGGGTTTCAGGCCGGACATTCTCTAATTGAAATTAGGGGCTGTCACAACTAGAATGCATTATTTCCTGCAAAAATAGAAGTATCAAAGCATCAGGTGGGAACATCAACAAGGACTAAAAAGGAAATAGAAAAACTCTCAAAAATAGGAGGTTTAGCCACATAGGACCGACAATATGTCAATGTTCGGTTTCCATCAACCGAACCAAATGTATATGTTCGATTGCCTATAACCGAACATACAAGTTTGGTTCGGCCTTGCGAGGCCAAACTAGAGTGCAAAATCGAGATTTTTCAAAAAAAAAAAAAAACATCGACAAACTAAGGAATTATTGCAATATCTACCTCTCCATGTTGCACATCATCATTCCCTATAAGTTCATCCTTCATTTAAAATCGTCAACACCTAACTATGATGCCAAATGACCAAACCCTAAAAAATCAAATAAAGGTGTTCAAACCCATCCATTCAAAACAGCTTCAAAGCCTATTTTCGTGCATCAAACATGAAGGAAAACATACTTCCAACAATTGTTACAATCTCTAGACTTGAAAAAACCAATGTAGTGTCGCTGGTGGTCGGATGAATGGGAAGCGACTTTTTGGTGTGCACAAATAGGACATGATAGGAACCGTAAAAGGGAGAGGCCAGGGGAGAGAATTTGTAAAGTGGTAAGTTGGTATTTTCATATGGGCTAAATATTGTGTGTTTTTTTTATTGGCTTGTCCTTACACTTTTGTGGCTTGCACATAGCGCGACCCTTAATATAATTACCAATATTTCCTTGATTACCAAAAAAAAAAATAATAACATTTTCTTGAAAGAAAGAAAGAAAAAATAAAAGAAATTAAGAAACAATACAACAGGGGTCTTGTCAAAAAAGAAAACAAAGCAACAGGAATAACTTTTGAAATCATGAATGATGAAACACCTGCAATAAGAAAGTGATCGAACACAAAAAAGAAACCATATAAGCTGCCATACATATCATATGATAAGCCAAAACTAATTAAGTAGATTTATATGCATATATACACATATAAATCTAATTAATTAATTAAGAGTAGAAATTAGGCGGCCAGTCTCCATAAGGCATGGTGACATGGTCATAGGGGATGTGTTCTTGAGTACTATTTTCCATGAACCATGACTGCCTCTTCAGGGTTTCCATGGCCATGTCAATAGGAGTCCTGTTCTCCTCATGGCACTGATGCCCTCCAACTCCAAGCAGTAGCTTTCCATAACTAATCGTCTCGTCGCTATACTGTCGATAATGACCTTCCGTCGCCCCGGACGAACCAGTAGTACTAGTGCTACTACTGCTAGGAGATTCACTCATTTTCACATTGTTCCTCATAAGCCTCTCCATCCTCCCATGAATCACCTTCATCTTATCATCCACAAACCAAGCCAAGTCACTCAACTGCGCCACCCCCAACTCCCCGATGCTCCTCTCCCCCGCTAATGCCGCCATCAAGATGAGTGTCATCTCAAACTCCCGGTTCTCCTTCTCCGCCTTCTTCAACTGCTCTCTCAATTTCATATTCCGATCCTTTAGAAACGCCTCCTGGTTCACCATCTTCTTGCTCTGCTCCGCCCCTGGGAGGCTTCTGAACTTCATAACCACCCTGTCTACTTCGGATTGCGACCGAGGCCACACCTCAGGGTGCTCCTCGTTGGGGCCGAACACGATGGCACAGGCCGGGACGTCACAAAGGGTACTCAGCTCGCTCACCTTCTTCATCAACCCCATTTTCTCTTCTTGAAGGTGGCTTTCCTTGCCGAGTCATTAGCTATCCATGCAAGCTTCACCTTCTTCCTTGCCATCGTTGTGTGTAACATTTGTTGTGGGGTGGTGTGCATAGCTTTGTTAAACTATTTATAGGAGTGATGAATGATCAAATTGTGAAAATCTTTTTCACTATGTGATTAATTGCGTATCACGAGAGTTTAAGGTTGCCGGGCCCCGAGTGGTACGTTTAATAATTTGGTTATACTTGGTGTTTGAAATCTAAATGAGGGGATACTGCAGTTACGCGGTTTTAATACAATTTAATTCAATGATTTGGCAAAATAAATTTGGGGTCAATCGTTGTTATGAACCCAATTAATTTAAAAATCAACTCGCTAATGATATTAGGCTATGGGCCCGTGAATTTCAAAATAGTGAACGGATTATGCTGGTGGAGTTGGGATGCTTGTGTAGCAGACGAGTACTGGATCCAAATGCTCTTTGCCATTGCATTTGCATGTACAACCCCACGGTTGCAACGTATCGAGAAAGAGTAGTACTATTTGGACTCATGAGTCCGAACTCTAGGGAGGGCTTTTGAAATTTTTTTTATTTTAAAGTCATTCTCAAGCAATAAATGACTTTGAAATAACAATTTCTAACACTCCTTTGATATTTGTAAAAATTTCAAAAACATGAGTCTCTAAATACAATTTTTGATTGAGATAAATTTTAGGGAAAACGGTAGAGTGCACTCACTTTTGTGCATCCAGGTCGAAAGTCGGACATGCAGCCAGTGAGCATTGTTGATGCACCTCATGATGCAAGTATGAAGAGCATCAAACAGGGTGCATGTCCGATCGTTGGTAAACTAACATTCCCATGAATCTAAGCCTAAGAGGGTTTTTTTATTATTATTATTTATTTATTTTTTGTGTATCCAAAAGGGGTTGTTAGGACACTAACTTGAACCCTCAACCTCATGTGTATAGACGATTATGTATCAAATATTTAGGAAAACACATTGTTTCTCGTCATATACATAAGATTAAGGAAAATGTTAAGGAGACCCACTATAGACCCTAATTACGAGCACACACCTTGATTTTTTTTTTTTTAATTTTGTGATTAAGGATAAGGATAAGGATAAGGCTAAGGCTACCCACTACGGATACTCACTACGACCACAAAATTATTAAAAAAAAAAAAATTAAGGTGTGCTCTCGTAGGAATGTCCGTAGTGGGCCACCTCAACATTCTCATAATATTAATTTTGTGGCTATTATAAAATAAAGTCTCGTTCCTATCAAAATAAAATATAACAAATATTTAGGAAAAATGTTATAATGATAGTACAATGTCACAACAGTGGTCACAACAGATGATGTGTCGCGTGGGGACCCACATTAAAATGAGGTATTGGATATGTTTTTTTATGAGATTTTGATATGGAACTCACGTAACACATCATCTATTATATCTTGTATTGTAACATTAAATTGTCATTCTAACATTTTCTAATATTTATAGCTACAACTTAGTTGGCAATTTTTAAAGGTTAGTAGATGGGGATATTCTTCGAAATGAACGTAAATCATCAGGTTTGCATTGACATGACACGTGATGCGTACCAAATTTTTTGTATTAAAAGCAATTGATATTATGAACAAGTGAGATGTTTTGTAGATTTTCTATAATCAATACGTACGTATACACGTATTTTGGTTCTGTTATGGATGAATGTATTAATATTTTATCAGATAAAGTCCTATTGTGTTTCTTTTGTATGAAGGTCAGCGAACTTAGCAGTTCACACTGTGGCAATGGAGGCTAGTTCTTTGTCTGATCGGAGCGAGTGGTGTATTGTACCACCGTTCCTAATTGATGTACTGGATAATGATTTGCAATAAAATTAGCTATGAGATTTACAAAAAAAAAATTAAAAAAAAATAATATGTACATATATACAATCCCACTTTCTATTACATATTTATTGTATTAATTTTGTAAATAGCATAACAAAAATAGTTGGGTGTTTTATACCATCATTACATAAACTCATCTCTAGCTAGGTAAGCAAAATCCATTATTATAGTTGATCAATGCTTTGGAATAAACCTTCTCGGGTCCTCACTGTTGGGATGTGTGGACCGAAAAGTTTAGTCCCACATTGATTATCTATAGCTTCTTGAATAAATTCACAAGAGTTGATGTTTCATATCATAGTACCGAGGCCTTTTACAGTAAAAACCCTACATCTAATGTTGAGGAGGTTAAGTTAGGGACAATATCGGTACTAGCGAAGATCCACGTGCCCACGTAGATGTGTGCGTGGATGGGGCCCAACAAAATGGTATTAATGCTGATGGTGCAACTGGGACAAGGCATGTCTGTTGGTGGTCGCATGTGTGCCTCGAGTTGTGCTCTCCCTCGAGATGGTAGCGACGATGGATCATGCGAGGTGTGCCCATTTTGAATGGATTTAGGTCCAAAGTGGAGATTGTTGGGATGTGTAGACTGAAAAGTTTAGCCCCACATTGATTATCTATGGCTTCTTGAAGAAGTTTATAAGAGTGGATGTTTCATTTCATAGTATCGAGGCCTTTTGAAGTTAAACCTCACACTTAATGTTGAGGTGGTTAAGTTGGAAACAATATTAGTACTAGCGGTGATCTACGTGCCTACGCGGACGTGCGCGGATGGGACCAACACTCACTAGCCACAACATATAATGGTTGATCAATGTTGATCCTACTCTACACTATATACTTAAGACATTTTATACCTAAGCCTTGTATCTTCCATGCTCAATAAATGATAGGAATGCAAGCCTCTACTCTACATCATCATCATCATCACATCATCATCATCATCATTATCATCATTTTTATTTTTGGTTAAATAATAGTTATGCTGATTATTTACTTATCAAATTCACAATACAAAGGTATGAGTATTTGGGCTTTCATAGGCTTTTAAGTTGATCCAAGGCCCAAGGGAGCGAACGCGTACGATCGCGAGTCGGCGGAGAAGAGGAGCATATAAAATGCACAAAATTTTCGAAGATTCGAGAATACGCGCGCAACGCATCGCTTCGGTGGTTGGAGCTTAGACGGAGAGAAGAAGTCGATTCGATCTTGTTATCAGTAAGTAATTGAGTTTCCAAGTAAAATGAGTTTCGATTTCAGACTAGTTCGTTTCTTATAAAGATTCGTTGTTCTTCGTTTGAGTGAGAAGGATTTGTGTTGCGTGTGAGAATTTCAATGGAAAATGAGGATGTTGAAGCCGGCAGGAAACGCCAGAGACAAACAGTACTGTTTTCGCCACACCGATTCTTTCCTTGTTTTTACCTTTGATTGTTTGTTGTTTACTCTGGCTCCTTTGTGATCTGAAGGACAGTGAAGAAGAGAACCGCGGAGGAGGAGGAGGAGGTGGCGGTCAGGATTCTGCCGCGGAAGGAGATATAGAGGCATCTTTTGTTGGATCTGAAGAGATGCAGATGCAGATTAACAGCGTCCTCGAAAAGATCGAACGATTTACTCAATTGGTAAAGCCTTTCTACCAATCTTTGGATTGCATTTTGTTTGCATCAGTAAAACATCACCAATTCGAATATGTTTGGCATCGAAAACAAACACTGATGAAAGAGCGTTTACTTTTACCTAGTTCGATCGGATCATGAAGCTACTAGGTTTCTCCATAAGCTTATCATCTATTACATACTTCTGCGTATTGATCTTGATGAAGAGTCTAGCGATCTAATATACCCTAGTTTATATGTGCTGTTCAGACAAATGTTTCTTCATGTGTTGTAATACTTATCGTTATTATTATGATTATAAGGTTTATTAGAAGTGAGTTTGAGTTGTTCTTTCTAAGCGCTAAGTAGGTGTCGGAGCTGCTAGAATCGGGGAAAACACTATTCAAGGAGCTCAGTGATCAGTTTGAAGAACGATTGATCACGTAAGTTTTTGGGACTTGCGGATTACAGTGGAAGGAATTCGAGATGAACTTGCAATTGATCTAGGCTGTTTACTTTTTCCTGATCACTTCTTTTTCTGTCTCCAGCATACACAGAGAGGAGATAGAGAAGTGGCAGGAGGAGATCAAAGCGCTGCGGATGCTTGACATGTCCAACGAAGAGGCTAACATGCTTCTGCTGAATGCAAAGCAACTACTTCATAATGTCCAGATGGAGACTTGAAAGTAAGAAGAAAACTAAATAGTTCATAAACATGTAATCTTGCCAAGATTTTCTCTTTCTTAATAAGTTTCTCGAAATTCATATCGTGTGATGGACAAAAGGGGAAAGGAGACTGTGGAAAGGGAAGAGCAGATGTTGATCAGCAATAGCCAATAGCACACGTTTAGTTTGTTCACATAGTCGAATATGCTAGAGTGATTTTTAGATCTTGACATTCAGCATTGTCTGTGTGCGATTCACTACAACTGCACCTACTGAATCAAGGGACAAGTCATTACAATATTACATTGATCTTAAAGTCTTTCCATTTCATACTAAATTTGCATACTGTCAATCTAAGGATCAGGCGTGTAGGGATGAAGTAGCAATTAGCGTAATATGAGCAAACTTTGTCTAAGCGAGAACTTTTGCCACTAGTAGAGAAATATTGATTGTGATGAATAATAGCCTTTAAAAATTCAAGTACAATTTGGCATTTTCAGGCTTGACTACTTATGTTGCAGAAAATTCTAGAGAAGTTCTGATATTGTGCGCACGAAAACATGCAGAAATAGCAAAATTGCTTGGCTATAAGTTACCTATTTTGCCGTGTTGATTATCCAGCATTCTGCTCACTCATCACCCAACGCCAACTCTAGTGCATAGTCATCTCTTTCCTGCAAATATTGCAGACAGCACAGGGTAGATCATTAGAAAAGCACAGTTAAATGCAGAACCCTTTCCCTCCCAATTTGGTTCTGGATAAAGTTTTGAGTTTCTTTACTGGTAATAGATCTAGAAACTTACTACTGGTCCTCGAGCAAAATATCTCCCAAATTGAAGCCAGTATACCTGCATAAAATGGATTTTGTTCAGTTCACCAGCATTTGATGAGTTAAACTTTTATCTAATACTTTTGTTTGTGTAGTTATCATTATAAATCTTACCTCGTCCTCATCTTGGGTCTCAACTTCTAAGTCAGAAGATGGGAAACCGACACAGAGCAGTGCGTAACCCTGAAATTGAAGCAATAGATTTAGAGCAACTGGAATCGAAGGTCTACATCTTACAAAAGATATCCTTCATAGGCATCATGCCACTTTGCAGCTTGATCCCCATAGAATTTCTGTGATTTGATATAGAGAAATCATGCATGAAACATAAGTTGGCATACCAGAAAACATTTAGTAATCACTCCTACGTTCCACTTAGGTCTTGCTTTTAGTTTTTATATGCAGAATAACCTAGAGTCTGCAAGAATCTATGACCATTGAAGTGCCTCGGACAATCTTCTATATGATTGTTAAATGAATGCATCTGCATGATGGAGCCGATGCACAATAAAATGCTTAATAGATGGATAATAAAAACTATCCATCTTTGTTATGGTTGTCCATGGAGATGCACAATAGAATATTACCACGCAAACACACAATTACTGTGTTGTCTAGAGAAACAGTGAAACCAAGGCAAGAATAATCATAGGGCCACCAGGCAGAGGGAGAGGTAGGAACCTTGGATTTTAATTCAGGAGATATCCCCAGGGCCTCTGGCTGTCTAATTTCCCCAGATTTTACGCGGACAGCGCAGCTAGTACAGCATCCTGTAACTTAGCCAAGGTCAGTTATACTTTCATTCTGATTGAGTACTAGAACAAGACTTGAAATTTGGCTAGTGTGTGATAGAATAGAATCGATGACAAAGTATTAGCAGATTAGACTACAATACCGTGCCTGCAAGCAAATGGTAGAGCTATGTTCTGAGCCTCCGCTGTGTGCAATATATATTGGTCCTGCAGTCCAAATTCATGAAACCCTAAGGAGAGTCTAGCGTGTCTAACAAAACAAAACAAAACGATAAACCAAAAAAGACTAAAGGGGGTCGGTCTGTGACCTCTGGAACCAGGAACTCATGGACTACTCCTCGCTGTCGGTCGTGGACTATAACCTTGTGTAATGGCGTTGTTGTTGATGGAGAATAGCTGCCATTGAACTCCTGTGCTTGAACCTCAGCTCTCACACCATACCTGTTTTTCAGTGCAAATCTGGTCGCTGATTGACGGGTCTCTTGAAGATTGAAGGCCTTGCTGCGAAGGGTTGAAGGGCACGAAGACAAATTACAAGGAATTCGAAGAGCCATTGATGGGGGAGGGGAATTAGGAGAGGAGGTAATCTATATGTTTCCTCTTCAATTCTTTTGTTGCCTTTTTCCGGATAAAAGACGGGGCCTTGCCCAGGTTGAACCAGTAGAAACTTGACAAGTCAGCTTCTTTTTTTGAGAGATTTTTACTGCCCTTTAGTTTTGGAGCACAATAGTCAGTAAGTTATTGGGCATTTGATATGAAAGTCTTATGCCCAGTTATCTTTGGTGGAATTCGTTTTAACACTGCTCTTTCTCCCACCATTCTCAACACTATCATCAATAGCGCTGTTCAAACAAGGGATGGTCTACATGCTACCCAAATACATGCCCAGATTGTTGTCAACAACTATGCATCCCTGCCTTTCATTCTCAACAATCTCATCAGTTTGTATTGCAAACGTGGAGGAATCGATCAAGCCCTCCTTTTGTTTTCAACAGCAGATGTTGATGCTAAGAATGTTGTCACTTGGACCTCACTTATCTCACATTTCTCACATGCCCATAAACCTTACAAAGCATTGGAGCTTTTTAGGCTTATGAAGAGAACAGGAGGGTGGGTGTCTCCTAACCAATTCACTTTCTCTGCTGTCCTACCAGCTTGTTCTGAGACTCTGATCATTGCCCATGGAGAGCAAATGCATTCCCTTGTTTGCAAACAGGGTTATGAGAATGACATTTTCGTTGGTAGTGCATTGGTAGATATGTATGCAAAATGTGGTGATATGGGCAAGGCCATGAGAGTGTTTGATGAAATGCCTGAAAGAAATCTTGTCTCTTGGAATGCCATTATCGTGGGATTCACACAAAATAAGCTTTATGATCAGGCTGTTAGAGTTTTTTCGAGCGTTCTTGAAGAGAAGTCGATCAGTCCTGATCAAGTCAGTTTTTCGAGTGCACTGAGTGCATGCGCGAACCTGGGAAGCCTTCATTTCGGGAGGCAGATTCATGGAATTGTGATTAAGCATGGTCTGATTGATTTGTCTTATGTGAAGAACTCACTCATGGATATGTACAGTAAATGCACAAGCTTTGAAGATGCCGTGAAGCTGTTTAGAACTACGGAACATAGAGATGTTGTGACATGGAATGTTCTGGCGATGGGGTGGGCGCAAAATGATTTATATGAAGAAACCTGTAGTCATTTTTGGGCTATGAGGAGGGAAGGAATATGTCCTGATGAGGCATCATTTTCGACTGTGTTGCATGCTTCTGCTAACCTTGCGACATTAGATCAAGGAGCTCTAGTCCATGATCAAATAATCAAATCCGGATTTATTGGGAATTTATGTATAGCGAGCTCATTGATAACAATGTATGCAAAATGTGGTAGCTTAGTTGATGCATTTCGTGTGTTTAACGAGATTGACGGTCCAAATGTGGTATGCTGGACTGCTATAATTGCAGCTTGTCAACAACATGGAAATGGAGATCATGTAATTGAATTGTTTGGACAGATGCTAGCAGATGGAGTTCAACCTGACTATATTACTTTGATTTGTGTTCTTTCAGCGTGTAGCCATACAGGGCGTCTGAATGAAGGGCTAGGCTACTTCAATTCCATGAGAAATGCTTATGGTATGGAACCTGGGTCTGAACACTATGCCTGTGTTGTTGATATGCTTGGTCGAGCTGGACGTTTGGATGAGGCAAAGAGTTTTATTGAATCAATGCCTATTGCTCCGGATCCCTCGGTATGGGGAGCTTTGTTAGGGGCTTGTAGAAATTACAAGAATCTTGAGTTAGGAAAAGAAGTTGCGGAAAAGCTTTTTCAGATTGAACCAGGTAATCCTGGGAATTATGTACTTCTTTCTAACTTGTACACTTGTTGTGGAATGTTAAAAGAAGCCAATGAAGTAAGAAGACTTATGGGGGTCTATCGGGTGAGGAAGGAACCTGGATGCAGTTGGATCGACGTTAAAAACAAGACATACGTGTTTACAGTCCATGACAAATCACATCCTCAAACGGATGAGATCTATAAAAAGTTGGTCGAATTGGCTGAGTTAGTCAAGAAGAAAGGATATGTTGCAGAAACCCAATTTGCTGTTAATGACAAGGAAGAATTCAAGGAGCAGAGCTTGTGGTATCACAGTGAGAAACTGACTCTCGCATTCGGTCTGCTAACTCTACCTGCCAATGCCCCAATTAGGATAAAAAAAAATCTAAGGACATGTGGTGATTGTCACACAGTTATGAAGTTCGCTTCAAAGATTTTTAATAGAGAAATCATTGTTCGAGACACCAATCGTTTTCACAGATTTGCTGATGGTTTTTGCTCTTGTAGAGATTATTGGTGATTATCATTTAGTGCTTCAAATGCACTGGAGTTGGCTAATGGAACTAAGCAACTTGTGAATTAAATTCTGCTTGTTGCAATTGCTGGCCTCAGCGTCCTTCAATATTTGTTTGTTGGGAATCATTTATAGCCCTCTCCGGAGTATAGCCTGTATTGGTGTAATATTGAATACATCAATGCTTTCCGAAATCCGGAAATGGTGAGAGCATATCTATATGAATTGAATTGCAATGAATTACTATCTTACAAAGGATGCTTCTCTTTCCTTAAGAGCTTCCTTCTAGATTGTCTTCTAGGTCAAATTCAATGAAAATATCTTTCTTTTATTGTCTCCGGCCATATCTCTACAATCTTCAGATATAGACATTTATATGGTAAATATCACTGATCATTCTGAATCCCATCCACCTTATAATGTTTGTCAAATCTCAACTGTTAGTCTACCAGTTATTTCTTGATTAAACAAACACAAATAAGCGGCGTAGGAAGAAATTTGAACTTTCCCTTTGTAAGTTGCTCATTTCATCATTAAGTAGTCTTCTCTCAGAAAGGTTATTAGTGTTGAACATTGAAGTTCAAGTTTTGTATTGGAAAAGAACAAAACCTTTAGTCACACATAGGTGAGAAAGGTTTAGTTCTCTCACTTAATATATTTTCCAACACACTTCACTATTGTTTAAGTGAGAAGTGAGTGGACCATGGGGAATGAGTGGACCATGGGGTTCACTAGGAAATCACCCTAATTAAACAATCTTTGACAATAGCCTTGAGCCTTGGGGACTTTGGTTTGTTCAAGACTTAGCCATTCATAAACATAGTTTTTTATTTTCGGTTTTTATTTTTATTTTCGTTTTAAAAATTCAAACAAAAGAGCACCAACAGTTGCTAAGTTTGAATTAGGAATTACATAACTATCAAATTAGTGGCACACTAATTAGATAGTTATGGGAGAAACTGTCCACTAATTGGACAGTTATCTATATTAGGAGAGTCATTTTGACAATAAAAAGAAAATAAAATTGATTTTTTCGAGATCTGATTTGAAGCAATTTGTGTTAGAAGAGAGAGAGACGAATTTGCAGTTTGAAGGTTCTTTGATTGGTGCTTTGATCAAGGAGCAAACCAGTTGTATCCTGGAGACAGAACTCCTAGTTGAATTCAAAGACCGAATTGGAGGAAATTTTAAATGTTTAGGTCATTGCACCGCAAGCCTCCTCTAGTACACTTTGTTTATTAATCTTCTTTATTGTTTAATTAGCATGTTTAGTTGTTTGTGATAACAGTGCCATGTTCAGATTTATGTTTATTATAGATTGTTTGGTCTAACAATTAGTTCCCTTATGACAAGATTCCTCTCTAGTCCAGACTATATTAGATGTATCTAGTAACTTCGAAAGGGTAATACATTGGTGGTCCTGTTAAGTGATCTACATAAGATATAGAGAAATGTTAAGATGTTTTTTGGTGGACATAAAGTAGTGGTAGATGCTTGATTTTGACGTTCATTGTTCCATCTCTTTCTCTACATGTTATACTATGTCTTTCTTACCTTCTTTGTGTTATTGAATTGACTTTCACAATAGGTAGAAATGAAATTCAATGCAGTCGGATTGCTTCTTGTTTTTATTCACAATAAAGAGTGAATTGTGACAGGAAGTTGGCTTGTACTAGTACTCCATGATTCACAAGCAAGCAACTAGTTGATTCACCTTTTTTTTTTTTTTTTTATGACTGTACATCTTCACGATTCTTGTCAAGTGTTTTTACTATTGAAGTTATCTTTTTTATCAATACTAATTTCCCCACTTGGCCTCCACACCACGAGAAAAGAAAACCCTGTTCACTTCAACCCATGACTACTTCACGAACTACAAAGAGAATGCACAAGCATCAAACACTAGATCAGGTAAAAAAATGTAGTGAAAAGAGAGTGTTAAATTCGAGCCTAGTTACAACCTCCACTCCAGCAAGAACAAGTGTGGTCCAAGGGCTCTCTCTCTCTCTCTCTCTCTCTCTCTCTCTCTCTCTCTCTCTCTCTCTCTCTCTCTCTCTCTCTCTCTCTCTCTCACACACACACACACACACACACACACATTTACCAC
The DNA here is from genome assembly GCA_039657345.1 of Stephania japonica. NCBI lineage: Eukaryota > Viridiplantae > Streptophyta > Magnoliopsida > Ranunculales > Menispermaceae > Stephania > Stephania japonica. Next base: position 73,989,355 of record CM077557.1, read on the forward strand.
CTATCACGAAGAATGAGCTCAATGTCCACTGCTACCTTCCCCATACAAAAAATAATAAATACCACCCTACTCGAATCTGTCAAAGCATGGGCTTCCATTATCTTCTATCTTCATTATGTGAGTGACCCCCTTTACTATCAATAAAATAACGTTTTTGCTCCAATAATTCCCCCAATATTTTAACATTTCAATGGAGCCCACTTATATACATTTTTTCTTTATCCGCACAAATCTGATGAATCCGATTGATAAACTTGTAAAAAATATAAAATAAAAAACGTGATAAGAACGTTGAGAAGTCCCATCCCATGCGCCATCCATAAAGTCTGGGAACTGTGTTGCTACGCTGCTCGGCGTAACAATGCAAACAAATGGCAAATCGCATCCGGTGGGTGTGGCACAGTAACAACTAAGAATGATAAGGTGCTGATTGAGGTAGAGATTTTAAATTTAAATTGCAATAACAATATCAATACCTTTTTTATTTTAACCACCTTTTAACTCTACAAGTGGCGTCAGTATTATTCAAGGAAGATCATCTCTTACAAGCTTTATTATAAAGAAGTTTTAGTTATTCGATGTTATTTTGGGACCCACCCATCTCAACACGAGGAGATGGGACACTAGACCAACAAAATAAGCTGCTCTCACGTGATCTTTGCTCACCACTTAGCTTCTTGGGATTCGTGAAATTTGCAGTGTTGATTGGATAACGGCTCCCTTCCCCACGTACGGAACCCTTATTTGGCTACTCCTCATGTGTGCACCATTCGATTTTATTGTGCGCACTATTCGAGGTTCATCGGAGATGGAAGTGCGTATATCGAGGAGAGTTGTATAGGCTATGCCTTTGTTTATTTTATTTTTTTTGGTGAGAGTGTCTGCTGCCTTTGTTTATTATATATAAACATTTGTTTAGGTGTTTGGTTTTGGTGAATCATGACATGAGAGGAAAACCGGGTGAAGGCTTGTCATGGTGACCGAATTCTGTCCCACCTCTGAAATGACTAAAACCCCTTCAAAGATGAGTTGATCGTCTCTCATGCCTTAATCTTCTCTTCTTCTTGTTGTTGCTGTGAAGGTGAGTTTCGCTGTTCTTATGGATCTCTTCAATACGTTATGAAAGGACTTCTAGTGATTATAGATTAAAAGTAAAGTTGGGATTTTTTTTGTTGTCTGTGGAATTATAATTTCTGGGTAGTGATCAGTTTCCTGTTTTGAAGTTGTTTTCCATCATTTCCCATTTCCCTGTTTGTTTCTCTTCTTTCTTGATTTTACTGGATTTAGGGTGGTTCTGGTTGTCCTCTTTTTGGTCACTCGTCTGCTCAGTCTGTGTTTTTTTTTTTTTTATTGAATTTGGGGTATTAGGTTAATTGGATGCTTGTATGACAGTTAAACGTTAGTGTCTTCACCGGAAATTCGGCCAAGTTTGGCTTTTTTTTTTTTTTTTTGGCTCAAAGTGTGCTTTTTTTGAGGGGGGCATTAAATTCTTGTAAACTAGTTTTCTTAGTTCATCTCTGTGGTTTGAGAGGGAAATATGTCTTCTTCAAGACCCACCCAATCTTCTACCAATTCGAATCGATCTAGGCATGGTGCTAGGATCATTGCTCAAACAACGGTGGATGCCAAGCTCCACGCCGAGTTTGAAGAGACGGGTAGTTCCTTTGATTATTCTAGATCAGTATGCGTTAGCAACGCCGTCCCTGCTAACCAGCAACCTAAGTCTGATAAGGTAACCACTGCCTATTTGCACCAAATCCAAAAGGGCAAGTTTATCCAGCCATTTGGTTGTTTATTAGCTCTAGATGAGAAAACTTCAAAGGTCATTGCTTACAGTGAGAATGCACCAGAGATGCTTACTATGGTTAGTCATGCCGTGCCGAGTGTTGGAGAATATCCGGTACTTGGAATTGGTACCAACTTAAAGAGTATATTCACTTCTCCTAGTGCCGCCGCATTGCAAAAGGCATTAGGATTTGGGGATGTCTCGTTGTTGAATCCTATTCTTGTTCATTGTAAAACGTCTGGAAAGCCCTTTTATGCAATAGTTCACAGGGTAACGGGTAGCTTGATCATTGATTTTGAACCGGTGAAACCTTCTGAAGTGCCCATGACTGCTGCTGGAGCGCTGCAGTCGTACAAGCTTGCAGCTAAAGCGATTGCTCGATTGCAGTCATTGCCCAGTGGAAGTATGGAGAAGCTGTGCGACACTGTGGTCCAAGAGCTCTTCGAGCTCACTGGTTATGATAGGGTGATGGCATATAAATTTCATGAAGATGATCATGGGGAGGTTGTTTCTGAGATTACGAAACCAGGCCTGGATCCCTTCCTGGGTTTGCATTATCCAGCTACAGACATTCCACAGGCTGCCCGGTTCCTTTTCATGAAGAACAAGATTCGTATGATCTGTGATTGTCACGCAAAGCATGTAAGGGTCTTCCAAGATGAAAAGCTCCCACTTGACCTCACCTTGTGTGGCTCAACCCTTCGGGCTCCTCATAGCTGCCACTTACAGTATATGGAGAGCATGGGATCAATTGCTTCTCTGGTGATGGCTGTGGTCATCAATGAGAGTGATGATGATGACGATGGTGCGGAAACATCACAGCAGCAGAAGACGAAGAGGCTATGGGGATTAGTTGTTTGTCATAACACAACACCGAGGTTTGTTCCTTTTCCCCTTCGATATGCCTGTGAATTTCTGATTCAAGTTTTTGCAATTCACGTCAATAAGGAACTTGAACTAGAAAGTCAGATTCTTGAAAAGAACATTCTACGTACTCAAACACTCCTTTGTGACATGCTGATGCGAGATGCACCTTTAGGTATCATTTCACAGAGCCCCAATGTAATGGATCTTGTTAAGTGCGATGGGGCTGCACTTTTATACAAAGGTAAGATATGGCGGCTTGGTTTATCTCCTACTGAGTATCAAATACGTGAAATAGCCACCTGGTTATCAGAGTACCACACGGATTCCACGGGTTTAAGTACAGATAGCCTGTATGACGCAGGCTTTCCGGGAGCTCTCTCACTTGGTGATGTAGTATGTGGTATGGCAGCCGTTAGGATAACCTCCAAGGATATGCTTTTCTGGTTCCGAACTCACACAGCTGCTGAGATTCGATGGGGAGGTGCAAAGCACGATCCAGCTGAGAAGGATGATGGTAGGAAGATGCACCCAAGATCTTCTTTCAAGGCTTTCCTTGAGGTTGTTAAGAGAAGGAGCTTGCCTTGGAAGGATTATGAGATGGACGCGATTCATTCTTTACAGATTATTCTCAGAAATGCCTTCAGAGATGAGGAAGCTGCCGATGCAAACACCACTGTCATATACTCTCAACTTGACAAACTGAATATTGAAGGAATGGAGGAACTGGAAGCAGTAACAAACGAGATGGTCCGTTTGATTGAGACAGCCACTGTTCCAATCTTGGCAGTGGATGTGAACGGGCTCATTAATGGATGGAATTCAAAAATCGCAGAATTAACTGGTCTACCTGTTGATCAAGCAATCAGGAAGCATTTGCTCAAACTTGTTGAGGATTCTTCCATCGACGCTGTAAAGAGAATGTTGCATTCAGCGCTGCAGGGTACACTAAACTTTTATTTTTCTTTGCTTAAATTATTTTTTTTTATTTTCCATTAAGTTACGTCTGTCTGTATTGTAATTATGCATTATGCACCCTCTTCATGTCCTTATCGCATGGATAAAACTGGTGAGCGAGTAATAGTTCCTAATTAGCATTATATTGGCTAGTATTACGAAATGGTTTTATAAAAGGATAAATGCTGTTTGTTTTATCTAATTTGTGCATCCCTTCATTCTTCTTTTTATTTATCTTGATTGCAATTGATAATTTTGCTAAGCAGGTAAAGAGGAGCAGAATGTTCAATTTGAAATGAAAACTCATGGTTCTCAAAAAGATAGTGGCCCTGTGAGGTTGGTTGTGAATGCATGTGCAAGTCGGGACCTTCAAGGAAATATCGTTGGTCTGTGTTTTGTGGCCCAAGATATGACTGGCCAAAAATTAGTGATGGATAAGTTCACTCGGATTGAAGGAGATTACAAAGCGATCATTCAGAACCCAAGTCCTCTGATACCTCCAATATTTGGAACAGATGAGTTTGGTTGGTGCGCGGAATGGAATCCAGCCATGACTAAGTTGTCTGGGTGGGATAGGAATGATGTGGTTGACAAAATGTTATTAGGAGAGGTGTTTGGAAACCATATGGCATGTTGTCGTCTCAAAAACCAGGAAGACTTTGTAAATCTTGGTGTTATGCTCAATAATGCAATGACGGGTGAGGATACAGAGAAGGTTCCTTTTGGGTTTTTCAGGCGGGATGGAAAGTATGTCGATTGTCTCCTCTCCGTTTCCAAGAAAGTGGATGGAGATGGTACAATCACTGGAACATTTTGCTTTTTGCAGACTGTGAGTCAAGAGCTTCAACATGCACTTCATGTAAGTCGTCTATCTGAACAAACCGCTTTGAGGAGACTGAAAACATTAGCTTATATGAAGCGGCAGATCAGGAATCCCCTTTCTGGGATTATGTTCACTCGGAAGAGGATGCAGGAGACTGGCTTGAATGAAGGGCAGCAGGAGCTTCTGCACACCAGTATGCAGTGCCAACGCCAGCTGAACAAGATTCTTGATGACACAGATCTTGAGAGCATTATGGAAGGGTATGTATATTGACACATATTAGTCTTTATCTTGTTTGATTTGGTATGCTCAATGGTAGTTAGAGTCATGCATGTAGAACATTTTCGGAATGGTATATTCTCCATATTTTAGTGTCTGATATTGTAATCAGCAAATGGAAACCTAAAAATTCTTTTCTCTAGGCGAAAATCAACCTGCCATGCAGTTTTGAATAAATTATTTTTAAGTTGTAGAACTGTAGGTCGAACCTGAAAAAGATGTCTGTCATTGTGGTGAGAGACCATAAAAATCTATCAAGTTTTCGGAAAGTGTTTGTAAGAATCAAATTGAATTCTGGATCTGCAAATACATTGATAAATAGCGTATACTAATATCTAATAAAATTTAGTGATCTATTGTCTTATGACTCTTATCTGATCTCACTTACTCAGCTCGCTATTAATCTGATTACTTTTCTTTCTTTTTTTTTTTTTTTTTTTTTTTTTTTTAATGTTGGCAGCTACTTGGATTTGGACATGGTTGAATTCACTTTGCAAGAAGTGCTGGTCACATCGATAAGTCAAGTGATGATTAAGTGCGATGCAAAAAGTGTTCAAATTTCTTACGATTCAACAGCGGAAATCATGACTGAAATCCTCCTTGGTGATATTCTGAGGGTTCAGCAGGTCCTAGCTGAATTCCTGTTAGTTTCAGTAAACTTTACACCAACCGGAGGGCATCTATTTATTGATGCCAATATGACTAAAGATAAATTGGGAGATTCTGTTCATCTCGCTAATTTGGAGCTCAGGTACTGCAATGTTCATTCACTTGAAATACAGTACCATTTTTTCTTCCTTGTGCTATTTCGTTTTGCATCACGCCTATTTAATGATCATGTAATTGTCAATTTGTGTTGTTTTAGGATAACACATTCAGGAGGTGGAGTAGCAGAAGAACTTCTAAGTCAGATGTTTGAGACCAATGTCGACAAGTCAGAGGAGGGCGTGAGCTTACTTATGAGCAGAAAATTATTAAAGGTGATGAATGGAGATGTTAGGTATCTCAGAGAAGCTCAAAAGTCATCGTTCATAATTACAGTTGAACTCGCTTCTGCCTCTCATAAATCGCAGGGCTCCAGATGAAAGTTGTTTCATTTACTTCGTTTTTGGATATTTGTTCTACGCGATTAGAAGGGGGCACTATATAATGAATGAGTCAAATGCCACCATGTATGGCAGTGAAGTAGTTCCAATGTTCTCTTAAATCTGTAAATACAGATCATGATGGCCCTTATTTTGATCCCAACGCATCTACGCTTCATCACGTTTAGTTTTCTCATTCATATCATGTCTTGTGAGGAGATGAAAGAAGTGGGAAGTGGCGTGGTGTTTGCATTTCGCGGAATGGATAATTTACACGATGATAACAATAACAACAAAACCACAATCGATATGATTCAAACTTGTTCAGTCTGCTTTGCTAGATTTAATCAATACTATGTCAATTTATCTTCATTTTTTTGTTTGTTGTTGGTCGATTGTATTTGGATTTGAATTTATAGACAGGCATTAATTAGGACACTTGGATGCAGAACGTACTAAAAGCAAAAGCAAAAGCAAAACCAAAACCCTATGAAGTGAACAAGTCGTTAGAAATCCTAGTTTTATACAATCAGCATCCAATACTAATGATTACTGCTATATTGCATCTCCATGCATCATCTTTAGATTCCCCATTATCTAATGTTGCAGTAATAATGCATTAATCATCGCGAAATTGCGGTTTACACAATAAAGTAATGAGTAATAACAATTCCTGTAATAGTAATATGATAGTTGAGTATCCCTTGAGTCATCAATCACACATTTCATTCGTTCAACAGTAGAAGTAGTAAAAAAAAAGAAAGAAAAGAAAACAATTGAACAGTGAACATGAAGGGAAGTAATTGATCCAATTAAATTAAATTCACACATGATTAATCATTCATTGATTATATATGATTATGATTATGATTATGATTATGATTATGATTATGATTATTAATAAAAATTAAAAATAAAAAAATAAGAAAAGGTAGCGTGGACCATGATGACACATGAATGAGCGAGAGTAATGGATCGGAATTGGTTAATTGTTGAGCCTGGACTTGATCTTGTCAATCTGTTTGGTGCCCACTTGAAAGGCCTTGGTGAGGACATTATCCGGGACGGGGGGAGTGGCGGCGAAGAGGGCCAAGGGAATGGACACCGTCCCACCCAGCTGACTATTGAAGGCAGCAATGACGGAGGCGGGGACCTCCCCATTGTTCCTCTGGAAGTGGAGCAGGCCTCTGGGGAACACGAACACCTCCCCCATCTTGATCGACTTGGAGATGAGCACGTTGGCGGTGGTGACGAATCCGACGTCCAGCTGGCCTTCCAAGACGAAGATGATCTCGGTGGCGCGTGGGTGGGTGTGGGGGGGGTTCAGTCCGCCCGGGGCGTAGTCGATCCGAGCCATGGACACGCCTAGCGTGTTGAGGCCTGGGATCTTGGTCACGAAGGCCCCCGTCACCACTGACCCGAACGTGTTGTTGGTGCCTCCTGCCTTTGCTAACCCCGCGAAGAAGAAGTCATCTGCCGTTATGTTCGCTGCTTTCTTGCAGGGGAACCCGTTCACTGAAATACCTGCCGTTGCGTCAACCATCATCAACCATCATCAACCATCATCAACCATCAACCATCAACCATCAACCATCAACCATCAACCATCAATAAAAAAAATATAATAATATAAAATAAATTACTTACTTGCGTTTAAGTCCGCGACGCAGAGGTCTTGGAGGTTGTCGGGGTCGGCCGCCAAGGTGGTGCTGTTGGAGAATAGGAGCGCTACTAGGAAGAGAGGGAGGACTAGATGATGATGAGCCATATATTAATTAATTAATTGCAATTGATTGATTAATTGTTGCTTCTTCTTCTTCTTCTTCTTGTTGTGGTTGTGAGTGAATCGATCAAGTGGTGATACAAGTTATGGGTATTTATGGAGTAATTAGGTAGGCAGGGAGGGAGGACGCGTGAGAGAGGGGAGAGGCGTTGATCCCAAACTAAAGCATGAAACAGGCAGGGCAGGGCAGGGCAGGGCAGGGCAGATCAGGTGAGGGGCTTCTTCTTCTATTCTACACAAAGTAATAAAATAATAAAGATGTTTGAAAAGTCACCCCCCACCCCAATTACACATGGCCAGAGAGACACAGAGGTAGAGACAAGAGACCACCAAGTCACCTACCGATGAGACGCCCGACCCTTCCATTGTCCTTTTCGCCCCTCATATACTATATGAAAAATTCTATTGCCTTAATTAATTCTTTCTTCTATTTGTCTAATCAGATGCTCACTTGGTATGGACCATGGAGAGCACTGGATCGTCATTATTAATTATTCAACGTCTGTTTGTTACTTTCTTACATGTAATGTGCATAACAAATTATGAGGACCATCAATTAGGATCTTCGTATTGCTATATACTCTACTTACACTGTTGATGAAATCCATCATTCAACAAAAATTAGCTGGGATATCCACTCAATATATTGCTTCCTAAGATCGATACACTAATCAATGCTTTTCATTTACTACTCAATGCTTTATGGAGTATATACATACTTGTAATTACAGCCACAGTAACAAAAAATTCCCTATCAGTCCAAACGCATTTTTTGTTACAGCTATATGCATATTTAATGCATCGCCAAGCCAAATATCATGTTAATTACGGTGATGTATAATTAATTGTCTTCAACCCTGCTGATTACAGTATCTTTTACTTATGATTTTTGTATTATTTTTTGTATACTTTTTTTTAAGAAAAATATAAGTTTTATTAATCATTAATAGTATCAGACAAAGAATTAAAAAGTTCATTAATTCGTTAATCTTATTTATTTAAAATAACCGTCATTACTTTGGTTGTGGATGCAATTATAAAATTGAAATAATTTTACAATTAAGAACTCCTTTTTACATTGTGGAAACACATTAAAATATAATTTGTATATACTACATAGAAGAAACTAGTAGTACTTTAATCATATAACTATTTTATAACAACTTTAATGCATGCTAAATTAGTTGGAGTCGACTAAATGAATCAAACTCTTTCACTCTCACTCCCCTCATTTCAATGCACCTAAATTTACTGTCATAATTTTTTAATTTCTCTTATTAGTCAATTGCATTCTAATTAAATTACTACATTAGTTCTATCTATATGTAAACAAATTGAACCAAGTTACTAAGGTAATACAGTGTTTTCAAACTGTCTTTTTTTTTTTTTTCAAAGAAACTGTCTGTCAATATGTAGGTACTGACCATCATATATAATCATTTCCTTCTACTATTTACATGTTATTTTTTTTTATGTAGGGCTTGTTCCCGTTCATAACTACCTTCAACTTATAGAGGTGCATGAGATTTTAACTTAAAAGACCTCGATATTAATCGAAAAGAGATTTACACTTATAAATTTCATTATGAAGTCACACTTATTCGAGGCAAGAATAACTTTTGATCCATGCATCTCTAATACTATAGTCTCTATCTCGATTAATGGACCATTTTATTATTTTTGAGGAATTGGAGACGATCTCCAAAAGGTTGAAAATAGTATGATTTACAGCGATCTTTTTTCTTTTTTCTGTTTAGATAAAAATATCAAAGGAAAAAGGACGGGTTTAAATAATGCATATTCCGTTGACAGGCCGAGTATACACATATTTAGGGCACTGTGTAGGGAGAGGAAATGAGGGACCATGGCAAAATGTGACGCCTGAACCTCAACAAACGAAAAAGCTAGAGATTTCCATTTCCATATGCAGAAGTAGTTGTTGGTGGGGACCGTTACATTTAACTCAACCAATTAATTGGGTAGTTTGGTTTTTTTTTTCTTGGTGTTATTTTGGACTGTTTTCCAGCGGTTCTTTCCCCTTGACCGCACATGCAATATGGCATCGAATTTTTTTCCTAAGCTTATAAAAATGTACTTTGACAAACAAAAAAAAAAATGCTTATAAAATGAAAATGCCAACTATTCCCCACTTCACGCGTTCTCATGTCGGGACGTGTCACACATTTACAACGTAACGCTCACTTCCTTCCCTATCCACTTCAACTATATTACATTTTTTTTTCTAAAAAGTAAACTATATATACTTATTATATGCTTTGAAAAAAAAACTATACGTAGTATATAATTACTAATTTATTATTATTATTAACTGAGTCGGTCCTAAATATTTAGGGGTTTAAGGCGAAATAATAATTTAAGAGTCCCTCAATTATAAAATCATGAAAGAAATAATGAATCCTTACCAACTACATAAAAGATTGAAGAAAAACACATAAAAATTTTACTCAATTGATGCACACTGATATAGTCAAAACCTCTCAAAGTATCTTAAAAAAAACAATGTAAGTAAAATTGAATATATTTATATATTCTTTTCAAAAACATAAGGCCTTGAAGAGGGTGGGGGCCTGGGGCAATTGCCCCACTCGCCCCCCTTCAGGGTCGGCCCTGATTATTAAGACAAATGCCAAAAATTAAATTAAGCTACTATTACGAATGGAAACTATTTGAATATCGTTTTTGTCATGTCATAGTACACAATCTTAATTTAGGGTAATGCTATACCTACTCGAAGTTGTTTGTAGTTTTAATTTAAGCTAATGCTACACTTATTTGGTGAACACACTTCATTACCTAAATACACTTGTCTATATATATGGCAACGTGTTGTGTACCTCCATGTGTAAGCTCATATTCCAAACGTTGCCACATAGGCAAGTGTATGGTTAGATGACCACAAGTGTATCCGAATTAACTTAATCGACTATTTCGATATATATATATATATATATATATATATATATATATGTTGTAAATGAAATGGATGTGGATGACTCTTCCTATTCAAACCATTTGTATTCCACCACTATGTGTGAGTGGTTACACATTTACATCATGTAATTATAACTTATGATCTTTGACATTCTTGTAATGACCTATATAAAGAGCTCACATCTATGTAATAGATAAAACAAGTAGAATGAAAACTTCTCATTCCAATTATCTCATTTCTTCTCTTCTCCTTTGTAGTAGTAGTTTGTAGTGGTAGAAGTTCTTAGTCTTCTATTTCATTCTCTAGTTCTTAGCAAGTCTCAATTCAATTCACAACACGTTATCAGCACGATCTTGCTCTAGCATTAAAGAGATCTTGAAGTTCAAGAAGGCTTGTTAAGGAGACAAAGCTAGGAAGGTATAACTTTTATGAGTTCGGTTTATTTCTATATTATCTTGGTTGCTTCACTTTTATATACATACTTTATTCATATACTATGCATTATAACGTCACCGATTGCTAAAGTATGCTCTGTAGTTGCGTTTTGTACGATCTTCTACATCAGAATTCAAAAGTCAATATGTGACATAACTAGTTTTCTCGCTATACTACAGATGATTAATTATGCTCCATTCTTGATTTTTTTTATATTGAAAATAGAGTTATGAGTTTGGGTTGATAGTGGGTAAGCCTTGTCCTCGGTAAAGCTAAACATTGAAAGGGAGACGGGTTATCCCGTTCGAGGAGGCATGGTTTTTAAGTAGACTTCATCTCATCACCCAACCTGGAGGTTGTCTCACTAACTCATACAAGTAGTACATTTTGTGTGACGGCCCCAATTTCCCCATGCAATTGGGTACGCCCGGCCTAAGCCCGTGCAGGCCCCGAGCCATCACCCGGCAACCTGACGAGCCTAGTCAGCCTTCGATGTAATCAATTCGGTAATTTATGAAAGAGTTATTGCATTAATACACAGCGGAAGACTAAAACAATTAATAATAAAGGGAAATAACTCAATCAAAGGGAAATTAGGAATTCTATAAATGTGGAAAACCCCGGGTATTCATGTACAATTCGATAGTCATATATACATGATACCAGTCTCATAAAAGATATACCAAGTTCAATAAATCCCACAAAATAAGTATAAAACGATATACACATCAACAATCAAAGTATAATCACCTACTATATAGTCTCTCAGATGTCCTGCAACTCCTCAAAGTATATCACCTAGGCAGAGCCCCTTGCCCTTGCTGTTCTCCACTCTATCTGCACCCACCGTCACGAACTAGACGGTGAGTAACTGAATAAAATTGCTAGTAGTACCAGAAGAATGTAACAGTAATTTATGATTATAACAAGAAAAACAGTCTAAGTATCATGCGGAAAAGAAATAACTGGAAAGTAAATAAATCAAATGCATGATAAAGAAACTGAAAGATAAACAATCGATATTTTGCATGTTCTAAGATTCAAAAGAGGCCCATGAGTGGTCTATTTCACAGCAATACGGCAAAGATCTCGCAAGATCTCCCCGGCAATGTCGCAACACTAGCGCGGCGTGAAATCGAGAGGCATCGCAACACCTCTCGAATCCGGTACCCGACACACACATCACTAGGGGTGGTCGGTTACCCCTGCAGAGGGCACCCTCGTTGTCCCAGCTAGTGCGGGACCACATGATACCTTCGAGACACACACTCATGCCAAGAACATACAACCAAGGAAATGGAATGGAATATCAAGCAAAGGATCAATGCAACAATAGCAATAAATAGAGGATGTATAAATCACATGTTATTTTCTTACTGGTCTACTAACGTACATACACACAAGGCATGCATGTACTTACCTGACTAATCGCGACTCGGTATCACTCCGAAACTCTAACGCGTTTCCCCACGAGTTCTCAACCACCTGATAAAGTTTTGGAATCCCGAATATTAGTTTAATGCTCGCATTTAGTCTTTAAGTTGTACCTATTGTATTAGGCTTTTATTGTAATGTGTATTGGATGTGTGTTGGGCCCTCATTATAATGTGTGTTGGGCCCTTATTACAAGTCCATATTCATTTAATACAAATGTTTATACTTATAATCTTGTTTACTTATTCTTAAACCTATAATAATATACATTTTGGTCACACACACACAATTGATGTGTACACCCCACTGGTGTGTACACTAACACTTCACACACCGCTGTCTTGTGCACACACACCCCGCTGTTGTGTGCACCCCACTGTGATTTTCCATGTTCACATGCATTAGAACATCAATTTATTAATTGGAATTATGTTATATACTCATTTTCTATCATACCCCCATATACAACTGTTGTGTACACCCCAATGTGGTGTACACACACAGTGCTGTGTACACCCCACTGTGGTGTACACACCCACTATTGTGTACACCCCACTGTGGTGTACACACAGTGAGATGTGCACCCCTTGCACATACACACTCAAAACCGTCACACATACACATAGAATAATAAAATTTGTGGCCACACACTCCACACACACATAGCACAGTTTATGATCACCCACTAAAGTGCACACACCCACACCCCAACTAGGGTGTGCACATACACAGCCACACACCCATACATATAGCGCAGCCACCCCACACACACACATTCACTAAAACCGTCACTTACATGCACAACAATAGGCCACATACACTTCAAATAACCACACCCACACACTCCAACACACTCCAACACCACTCACATGGGGTCACCTCTGGCCAGCAGCGTCGTCGGAGGTCGACGTCCGGTCAGCACCATCCAAACCGTGGTGTTCATTATCATCATAGCAGTCCCAAAATCCATCCAAAAGAAGAAGAACGTGAAAACAGTGAGTAAAGTGGAGAGAGAGAGAGAGAGAGGGATGGTCGAGCTCACCTTGGTGTCTCCGGTGGATGGCCGAGGTCCAATGCCATGAGGGTGACGGTGGTGACTGGGAAAACGGGAGAGGAAAAAGTCGAGAGTGAGAGAACACGTGACTGCCGAGAGAGAAGAGAAGGAAGAGAGAGGAGGAAAAGCTTACCTAAGCATTTTCCGGTGGTGGTGGAGAGGTAGGTGGTCGTAGTGGGTGGCGGTGGTGGTGATCCAGTCGGAGGGGCGAGTTGTCACAGCGTGGAGGCCGAGCAAGGTGGAGGAGAGAACGTGAGGCCGAGAGTGAGAGAGTCCGTGAAGTGTGATGGGTTTTGGGGTTCATGCGCAGCGGAGATTTCAAAACAATTTTGAGAAAAACCCCAACAGGATCCGAATCTGATTCCATTAAAACACGTTTAGACTATGAAAACTTAATCATACCTTAGTCGCAACGTACCTTTCTGAAGGTTAATCGATCTCTAAGGCGCTGCCAACGACGAACGCCCTCTACTAGATGTCCACACACGAACGGCGACCGAGATTCAAAGTGCTAGCTTTGAGAGAAAACCAAACCCTTTTTTTTTTTTTTTTTTTTCTCCAAAACAATTCGAACATACCAAAAACCCTTTTTGTTTCTAAAACGAAAATAGAGTTAATGGCCCTTTTAATTTTTCGTCCTCAACTATGTATTCTCGACTCAAGGCGTGTCTATTTATACAACCTCAGTATATAGACGGTTAAGCAAATTACATATATACCCCTACTTAAAGAAGTATAAGTGTAATACAATACAAAGACGTTTCGTCATGAATTTTATCATATAAAATTCATTCTTCCAAATCATTTTAAAATCTCGCAAAACCATTCTCGATGTGCGACCCAATAGGCTCATACAACGTTGGCGATGTACCAAAACACATTTTGGTATACAAGTCATAAGCGGCCTCTAGCAAGACATTATGACTACCCAAGTTGTACGAATATCAAATCGATACAACCTAATCAATAGTGTATATAACATCCTTTTGTCACGCGATATCCTTTTGATCAAACATAAGGCATGGTATTGTCATCCAACATGTTCAATCGTACTAGTCTCGATCTCTAGGTAAATCGAAAACATCCAAGTGACATTGATCAATATCAATTCACTTAGACTAGGCCTTTTAACAGTCTAACACATCGAGGGATCCACTAGATATCTCTCTTTATATAAGAGGGACAAATTCTATCTCGATTACACAACTTCACTACATTATTCACACAAGAACCAATCACAACCTTTATAATCATCCTAGGTTAAAGTCAACGTTTGATTGCGTCAAATCATCAGATTCCTAATGTTGAAGTCTCTCGTAATCTCAAGTCGAGGACTGAAAAATATACCTATCATGAGAAACAACTATGACTTAATCCATGTGATGTTCTCATAGCGGGTCGGTCCAAATACTTTGTTCCCTAACAAGTACTCATGATCTTGATTCGTATTCCTATACGTATGATCATTGTATGATCATCAATCAAGACTCACACTAGTCTTAATTCATTATAGTTCCCGGTATAATAATCGACTAGGGACATTTAGGATATTTCTATAAATACCCATGGATCTTATTATAATGTAAACATGCAAATCAATTATAATAAACAGCAAATGAAATCCTCTATTTTATTAACTAAAAATGTATTCATAAAGACTGTTAATGGATTGACCTAGGGCACATTTCCCAACAAAGTGAGGGAACGAGAGTGAACGAGATCGGAGAGAAGGAGAGGGAGACTCACCTCATCGGGGTCCGTGACGCCGGTGGGAGGCGGCGGCGGCAGTGGTGAGAGGAGAGGTGAATAGTGACGGTGGTGGTTTGGAGGAGATGATGAATAGTGTACATTAGGGTTTTAGGGTTTCATTTGTTTTTATATGTGTGACTTAAGGTGAAATGACCCTTTTGCCCTTAAACTCTTACTTGTCCAACCCTTGGCCAGCTACCCTTATGGGTCATTTGGCTTATCCTCTTAATCTACCACACATCCCCATCTCTATGACCATCCAATGGCTCTCCTCACCCAAGTGTGTCACTTTAACAATCCTATCCATATTAACTTATTAAATCAACCTTATTAATTTTATTAAATTACCAATAAGGTTACACAAATTCTCGCCTACTCAATGCACCGTGCCCCGCGTTCGACACGCTTCTCGAGGCGGTCCCACTTAGTATTCAATTAATTTTCCTCATGTCTAAGTTATACTTTATTGTTAGAGTTTTATTTCCTCAACTTAGGTCATATTTTTCATTTGGCTTTGTTTATTAATAAAATCCACTAAAACGGTTCCCGAAACACCCCGTATAACTAGGCGATATCTCACTCAATTAAAACATAGCCCAAACGGCTCGAGACCCGTAGAATACTATAATACTAATACACAAAGTCAAAGAATCATAAAATTACCTCGGCGTCGACTACCGAAGTTTGAAATACTATCCACTATCCACGTAGCCGGGTCACAATCTTGACACGTATAACACAAGTCAGTTAAAAATTTCGGGGTTGTTACATTTTGCATATTAATAATCAAGTTATGAGCATTCATTTAATCATATATTTTACATAAAAACGAGAACTATTTATGATGTCTTTATTTTTTATTATACTTGATTGAATTAATTGCCTTAATAATATTGACAACGATAATTACTTGTCAAGGCAAAGGGGTGTTCAAATTATATATAAAGTATCTATGCAAGGCTATGCGTATAAATATTTATTCGTCAAATATCTCTTTAGACTCTTTAGAGATTTGAAAAGTGAATATTTCACTTTATATTATCATTTCACCTCATGGAGCTATCTATATCAAGGCTAAAATTGGTGATGCTCCAAAAGGCTCAAAATGAGTGGCTGGGTCTCACGCTACAAAATTTATATCAGTCAAATATCATTTATTATTCTGCAATTTCAATTACCTCTATGTTGAGGCTATGCGAAATATGACTGATGAGACAAATAAAGGCCACGTGGCTCGCCTCGATGTATTACTTGCAACAAATTATCGAGCGCGCACGTCAATCCATTAAATATTAATTATGGATTGAATCCTTGTCTCGTGGTAGCTGAGTAAAATAATAAGATATTGTAAATATAATATCACTCATGTCCAATTGGTTTAGCTTCAAATTAAGAAGCATATGTTGCATATAATGACCATAGTCGCAATTACAAATTTATGGAAGTGGAAAAGGTGAAAAGATATGGTAAAAGTCATATTGACAATCCCATTGATAGTCAAAATAAAAAGTGTGCACCACTAGAAAGGGTAAATTAGTATTGACAATGAGCCCTCATAATTGTGACATTTTTTTCGTCACGTACGAAAGGCTATGTTGCCTAAATATTGTCATATACATACTCAAATATTTTTGATCTTTTACCATGCCTTCAAAATCAAGGCAAAATTATGAATTTTACCATTAAAAATAGCTCAATTAAGTATTGACACATTAAGATGTGTTCAAATTATGAGCTAAATAAAGGCGAATAACGTATGTCTTGCTTATTGTACTATATGTACATTGTAATATAAAAAATATTTATCGAATTTAAATTTAGCAGAGGCTAATGTTTATGCAATATATGGTACCACTATAATGTTGTCAATGCCTTATCTAGAAGTTATTCAGTATGATTTGTTTCATCTGAGAATTTAAATTCCCTGCATTACCTTCTGAATTTTATTTGAAAAGGAAACCTGATGAAATAAATATCGTCATATGATCTAATGACATTCATAAGACGAAATGATGGATTTGATCATCAATTGCACGAATAATATTGAAAATTCGTGTGGACATCAATTGTGGAACTAAAAGATTTTATATAGACAAGGTACATCCATTGAGCTCTCCAATGGCTGTCAGATCACTTGAAGTGGATAAGGATCCATTTCGACCTCATGAAAGTGATGAAGAGCTAATTGGTCCGGAGGTACCATATTTAAGTGCAATTGGTGCACTTATGTATCTTGCAAATTGTACAAGACCCGATATTGCTTTTGTTGTCAACCTACTTGCAAGATATAGCTCTTCACCAACTCGAAGACATTAGAATGGTGTTAAACATGTTTTTCGATATCTTCGAGGAACAAGTGACATGGGTTTATTTTACTCAAGAGGGGTAAAATTGAATCTCCAAGGTTATGCTGATGCTGGATTTTTATCTGATCCCTTCAAGACCCGTTCTCAAACGGGATATGTATTCACCTGTGGTAATACTGTTGTATCATGGAAGTCAGTAAAACAAACTATGGTTGCTACTTCTTCCAATCATTCTGAAGTACTTGCAATTCATGAAGCAAGTTGTGAATGTGTTTGGTTGAGAAACATGATTGAACATATTCAAGAATCATGTGGATTACCTTCAACAAAAGATTCTCCAACCATATTATATGAAGATAATACAACATGTATTACACAATTAAGTGAAGGATTCATAAAAGGGGACAGAACAAAACATATTTCACCAAAATTCTTTTATGCGCACGAGCTTCAGAAGAATGGTAAAATTGATGTCAAGCAAATCCGATCGAGCGATAATCTTGCTAATTTATTCACAAAAGCCTTACCAACTACGACATTTAAAAGGCTTACATATGGTATTGGCTTGCGTAAACTTAAAGACATTGCAAGTAAAGAAACTGAACAAGTTTCACTCATGTTCACATGAAGGGGAGTTATTGATTAGTGTATTGCACTCTTTTTCCCTTAGCTATGGTTTTATCCCATTGAGTTTTCCTAGCAAGGTTTTTAATGAGGCAATCTTAACAATATTATACTCATCTTAATATTTATGAGAATGATGTACTCTTTTTCTTTTACTATATTTTTCCCACAGGGTTTTTTTAGTAAAAGTTTTAACGAGGCACAATCTCTTAGCAAGTGTCATCCAAGGGGGAGTGTTGTAAATGAAATAGATGTGGATAACTCTTCCTATTCAAACCATGTGTATTCCACCACTATGTGTGAGTGGTTACACATTTACATCATGTAATTATAACTTATGATCTTTGACATTCTTATAATGGTCTATATAAAGAGCTCACATCTATGTAATGGATACAACAGTTGAACGAAAACTTCTCATTCCAACTATCTCATTTCTTCTCTTCTCCTTTGTAGTAGTTTGTAGTAGTAGAAGTTCTTAGTCTTCTATTTCATTCTCTAATTCTTAGCAAGTCTCAATTCAATTCACAACAATATATATATATATATATATATATATATTCTTAGCATTTCTTCTCTTTCTGATCAGCTTTGGATTTCTGTTATTCCTACAAAACTATATGTGGGGATTTATAATTGTTAAAATATTGTAATGGATGTATTTGTTGTCCGGCAAACTTTGTCTTCATTTATCTCTATCAAATTTCTAATTGTTCAAATATATATTTGTACCAAACTCTTCGTAAAATTACATACACAGCTTTTTAACTCACTTTTATCATTCCTATCATCGTTATATTTGTCTCGGAACCTTTAATTATTAGAATTTTTTTTTTGGATGTCCAACCTTTGTATTATTGTAGGTCCATCCCATTCTAGCTTTAAATTGATACTATATATTATTTTTATGATTATAAGTTTTTTTATAGAAAACTTTATGATTATGGTATAAGTTTTTTTTTTTTTAATTTTAATTTTTTATTTCAATTATATAGTTAGGTTGTGGTCTTGTATTATTGCTAGGAGGTTTAAATTTTATCGTTTATGTGGATAATTACCACGGTAGAATAGCTATGGTTGTCAAAGTACGTCTAACTTTTTATATGGGAGTACCAAGGTTTGAGAATACATTGGATGATATTAGTACAAGTCTATCAAAAACTTTACTAAAATAATTTCGGATCCAATATTGATCCTAGTAACTATGAAGGCTTGTCGGATCAAAAAGTCAAGAGAGGAGCGGCAGCTAGGGTTTGTAACATTGGTTGTTTTTTTGTGATTCTTTAGTTTAAACCACCGTCGATCTTCTCTTTTGATCGGTGGTAGTTCTAATAACAATGTTTATTTTTATTTATTCAATAAAAATCAGATCTATTCAAATATATCAACCGAAAATGGAAACCCTAGATCTATTGTGAGAGACAAAGAAAAATAGATCCGAGAGTTGGCTCCCTCTCAGTCTGTGATATATTATTTATAGTTAAGATGGTAGAGTACAAGCTGTTGGATGCTACAGGATGTCACATTAGACACCATTGGATTAGTGAGGTACAGATTGCCAACATGGCATGGTCACTTAATCACAACACCCTAAAGCGTGACACGCTCGTGACATCACAAACAACAATATATACACACAATACAGACCAATCTAACTGACCACAGATGAACCTAGTGATTCTCTTTTACAAGATATGAGATGTTCTATTTCATTTGACCCATAACACTTGTCAGATTCATCATTGACACCATTTGCATCTCCTCCACGCATGCATTTGCTATCAGTCAATTTCGCCCCATTTTTTATATGCTCGTCTATGAATTTGCGTCAGTTGTTAGTTTGATATTTTTCACTAGGTTTCTATTTCAGTAAGTTGTTGTCTTCCCTTGTTGGAAGTCTGTGTTTGTGTAATGGCCCAAATTTAATTCGTCGTTATTAATTACTTGTTTGCAGACATGGCTGACAGCTGTGACAACCCTAAAAATTAACACCTATGTCGTATGTCCAAGACTGTGACCCGGTTGTTGTGATACACGGAGTACTTCGAACCTTGGGAGTCGACACTGAGGTAATATTATTTTTTGTGATGCTTGTACTAGTATGTATGATTAGTACAAATCTCAAGCTGTTTGGCGTGATAAAGGTCTGAGTGAGACTTCGCCTAGGTTAAACAGGGTTATAAAAGCACAAAAAATACTAATAAAGGGTTAATTTGATTATAATTAGACCTATTAAATCGACTAGGACCATGGGTGAGACCGAGGGCACACAACATGCGAGTTGAGGTGCGGTTCGAGTTGAGGAACGCAGGAACGGGCTAAGGAGCTGGTTAACTAAGTGACATACAAGTCACCTATTGGAGTAGTTAGGAATGTTGGAAGGCTTATAAGGAGTGTTGGATCCACCTCTGGATACGCGTGTTTAAGTGGATCTTGAGGGGGCCTCTATAAGGCCCACCTCTCAAAACAAATCCCCCATTTCTCTCCTCCTCTTCTATTTTCTTCTCATCTCCTTCTTTTCTCTAGCTTGGTGAGCAAGAAAGCTCTAGGACAGCCATTGGAGGACTGTCCAAACCACCAGAGGGTTGCCGGAGTTTCAGTCTTGCTGGAGTAAGGTGAGATTTTGATCCTCCTTATCTTATCTTTCCATCTACATGAGTTTTATATACAATTTCATCGCAATGACTACGGACGCCACACTGGACTCAATTTCGTCAAGTTTTTTGATGCCTTGGCGATCCACGGAGCGATCAACACATGGTGTTGGGACCGGTGTTGCAATTTACTTGTGTTTTGTTGGTTTCGTCGGATTTTGACGTTTTTGGGATAATTCGTTGTTCCGTATAATTCTCGGTGGTTCCACGACGATTCAGAGTCAATTTCAGATGGTCACGAACCCCGTACAAGTCGGGAATAGGCACGAAGTGCGACAACGCGAGCTGTGGTTCCGAGAAATCCCTTAGTAAGAGTTCTGGTCTAGATGTCGCACATGGAACCATCGGCAGCTATCCCACGGCATTGCGACAGCGTCCCGGACTAAATTTTATTTCCAGATTTCGCAAAGGCACCACAGAGACGACATGAGGCTATTGCCCAAGGCAGCGTCTCCCACAGAGCCTTAAACAGAGACCACATTGTGACACCGCCGCGAAGGCTTATACGCGGCGGCGTCACCACGACGTCAGGTCCTAAACAGGAATAGTCACGCTCACATTGCGACGATGCAATGAGAATTTGTTCTTGACGGCGCCACTCACGGAGTCGAAACCAGGAACTTGAGTTTTTAGGCGTTTTCAAGACACCGTGGGGGCCTATACATGGCGGCGCCACCTGTAACAACCCTTAAATTTAACTTCACTTGTGTTGCACTTGTCAGGACCGTGACTCGACTTCGTGATACTAGACTGTGTTTCGGACTTCGGTAGTCGACACCGAGGTAATTTTATGATTATGTGCTTGTTGTACTAGTATTTTAGTCTAATACGGGTCTGAAGCCGTTCGGGCGAATATTAGTTTAAGTGAGGCTTTGCCTAGGTAAACGGGGGAGTAAAAATACAATTAAATGATTTTTGTATAATTTAAATAAATAATTCACGAGACTAGGTGAAACTACGTGCGCTACAGGAGTCATGGCAAGGAAAGACAAACCGAAGAACGTCGTTTGAACGCAAAAGTTGGTTAGCTACGCAATACACGGGTCGTGGGATAAGAGATTATTAAAGTGACACAATCCAATTAGGAGATTCATAGGATTGGCCTCGAAATGCATGTGGATTTTAAGATGAAGATAAGGGTCTATATAAAGGGCCTACCCTAACTTTACTATTCATTGTCTTTATGGTTTTAGGGTACACCCCCCACATCTCAGCCTTCCCACCGAACCTCCCCTCTCCTCCTCTCCCCCACTTACTTCGCCTGAACGTACCAGCCTCTGACGAGACCAGTGGTGGTCGGAGGACCCACCGTCACCGGAGTTGAGACACCCCTCTCTCTCTCTCGGCTATCGTTCTCTCTATTCTCTCTCCCACTCCTCTCCTCCTCCCTTGGCGAGCCACCTCCCTCAACGACGCTAGAGCAACGGACACTCGCCGAAAACGTCTCGGTCACTTGAGTGAGTATCTCGTCCTCTCTCGTCTCTCTCTCTCTCTCTCGTGGTGTTCACTGTTTTGCACACACTCACTATTTTTGGTCACCGTGGAATTGCTCCAACAAGGAACTTGGGTGTAGATGACCCATGGGTGTCTCGACGTTCCCGAAGGACCTCACGCGCGGCGGAGATGGCGTTTTCTAATGAGCTTTTGGGTGGTTGTTTCACTGTTGTATGTGTTGATTATCATTAGTTTTTGCTCACACTGTGGAGGTAGGTTTGGCCTCCGGTCGGGGTTGGTCGGAGGTGCTCCTCCGATGACTCCATAGGTCGGAGGTGGTCCCTCAATGTGCAGCAGTTGTGGGTGGTTCGTGTGTGTGTTTTGACAGTTGAGATGATGGTATAACGGCCCAAATTAATTTAATTGAGTATTAGTGTTAATCACGATGATTAACAGGTAATTCGGGTGTTACGTGGACAGCTGGGTGACTCAGATGTGGGAACCCAGGTTATATCTATGTTATTTGTGCATGGTGTGATGCCTAGTATTTGCGATATGGGGTAGTTAATTTTGTTTATGTATATAAACATCGTATATGTGAACGTTGATATCGGGCAAGGTCACGAATCGGGTATGTATCTTAAAATGCGTGTCGGGGACCGGGTCCTGAGTATCGGGTAGCCAGGGGTACGGGACGTGAGTTGTCAGGGAGCTGAGAGCTAGTGTGACCTCACATATGAATTTTTATGAATTATTTGGTGGTCAAGCCTAAGGTATGTGAGCCATACCAAAATCAGGATGCATAGGATGATTCTCGAGATGCACAACAGGGTGAAACAAGGACTGTGGTGTCATGATAAGGTGTCCAGAACATGAGTGACATAGGGTGATCAATGACCGTTAGATCGTCCTCAGGATGCGTGCACACATTATATTAGAACAAATGGTGTAAATATACGTTTGATCGAGGAATGCATGCAAAACAAAGGAAATTTCAAAGAATCAGTGAGAGATCTAGTGTTAGAGAGCATGAATTTGAGCTTGAAGAGGTGATTTATGCATCAAACCGTAAGATCAAAGGTAATCTTTGTACCATAAACTTGAATTTTTTATAAAACATGGTTTTGTGAGTTGAAGTAACTTGGATTTGCATGAGGAAATCATCATTATTCTTGATGAATTTGATGCTTTTGAGGTTGAATTTGATGAAATACCTTGTTTTGAATCGAATTTGTGGGAAATTGAGGTGAATTTGGTGATTTTGAATTTCAAACATGCACACCTTGATTCTCGATTTTTGTTGGAAAACCTTGTTTCAATGTTATTTTGGATAGTAAATTGATGTTTTTGGAGTGTGTGTATTGTTGGTATGATGAATTGAGGTGTTGGTGTTGGATTTTGGGGTTCATGCACAGCGGAGATTTCGAAACTATTTTGAGAAAAACCCCAACAGGATCCGAATCTGATTTCATTAAAACACGTTTATATTATGAAAACTTAATCATACCTCACTCGCAATGTACCTTTCTAAAGGTTAATCAATCTCTAAGGCACTGCCAACAACGAACGCCTCTATCGCTAATGATCGACACGAACGAACGGCCGAGATTTGAAGTGCTAGCTTCGAGAGAATACCAAACCTTTTTGTTTTTTTTTCAAAACAATCCAGAGCATACCAAAAAACCCTAAGTCGTTTCTTAAAACGAAAATAGAGTTTCGGCACTTTTAATCTTTCTCATACTTATATTTTAACTCAAAGCGTCTATTTATACAACCCTTGTATATAGACGGTTAAGTAAATTACACATATACCCCTACTTAAAGAAGTATAAGTGTAATACACTACAAGGACGTTTCTGTCATGAATTTTATCATATAAAATTCATTTTTCTGGAACCATCTTAAAATGTCGCAAAACCATTCTCGGTGTGCGACCCAATAGGCTCATACAACGTTGGCAGTGTACCAAAACACATTTTGGTATACAAGTCATAAGCGACCTCTAGCAAGACATTATGACTACCCAAGTTGTACGAATATCAAATCGATACAACTTAATCAATAGTGTATATAACATCCTTTTATCACACGGTATCCTTTTGATCAAACATAAGGCATGGAATTGTCATCCAACATGTTCAATCGTACTAGTCTCGATTTCTAGGTAGATTGAAAACATCTAAGTGACATTGATCAATATTAATTCACTTAGACTAGGCCTTTTAACAGTCTAACACATCGAGGGATCCAATGGATATCTCTCTTTATATGAGAGGGAAAAATTCTATATCGATTACACAACTTCACCACATTATTCACACAGTAACCAATCACAACCTTTATAATCGTCCGGTTAAAGACAACGTTTGATTGCGTCAAATCATTGTATTCCTAATGTTGAAGTCTCTGGTAATCTCAAGTCAGAGGACTGAAAAATATACCTATCATGAGAAACAACTATGACTTAATCCATGTGATGTTCTCATATCGGGTCGGTCTAGTACTTTGTTCCCTAACAAGTACTCATGATCTTGATTCGTATTCCTATACGTATGATCATCGTATGATCATCAATCAAGACTCACTCTAGTCTTAATTTATTATAGTTCCCAGTATAATAATCGACTAGGGACATTTAGAATATTTTTGTAAATACCCATGGATCTTATTATAATGTAACATGCAAATCAATTATAATAAACAACAAATGAAATCCTCTATTTTATTAACTAAAATGTATTCATAAAGACTGTTAATGGATTGACCTAGGGCACATTTCCCAACATCTCCCACTTGCTCTAGGGCCAATCATTCATGCATCTAATGCCTAATGATCTAACATGACCATCATGTTTCGCTTGTGGAAGAGCCTTTGTCAATGGATCTGCAACGTTGTCTTCAGTAGGTACTCTGCAAATCTTTACGTCTCCTCTCTCACTAATTTCTCTGATGAGATGAAAACGCCTGAGTATATGTTTGGATCTGTGGTGTGATCTAGGTTCCTTGGCCTGTGCTATTGCCTCGTTATTGTCACAATACAAACAAATAGGGTTAGCAATACTTGGAACCACACCTAGTTCAGAAATGAACTTTTTGATCCAAACTGCCTCTTTTCTGCATCGCACGCTGCAATATACTCAGCTTCAGTTGTAGAATCTGCCACAGTCTCTTGCTTTGAACTTTTCCAACTTACTGCACCCCCATTCAAAGTAAACACTTATCCAGACTGCGATCTAAAATCATCTATATCAGTTTGAAAACTTGCATCTGTGTAATCATTTACAACTAGATCATTTTCAAAATCTGCATAGACCAAGAACACTTCCTTAGTCCTTCTTAAGTACTTAAGGATGTTATTTACTACTGTGACGGCCCCAATTTCCCCGTGCAATTGGGTACGCCCGGCCTAGACCCGTTCAAGCCCCGAGTTATCACTCGACAACCTGACGAGTCTAGTCAGCCTCATATTTACTCAATTTAGCAGGTTTATGAAAGAGTTATTGCATTTAGGCGGAAGACTAAAACAATTATAATAAAGGGAAATAACTCAATCAAAGGGAAATTATGAATTCTATAAATGTGGAAAACCCCGGGTATTCATGTACAATTCGATAGGCATATATACATGATACCGGTCTCAATAAAGATATACCAAGTTCAATAATCCCAACAAAAACAAGTATGAAACGATATACAATCAAACAAACAAAGTATAGTCACCTACTATAGCGTCTCTCAAATGTCCTGAATCTCCTCAACGAATATCACCAAGGCAGGGCCCCTTGCCCTTGCTGCTCTCTACTCTATCTGCACCCACCGTCACAAACTAGACGGTGAGTAACTGAATAAAATTGCTAGTAGTACCAGAAGAATGTAACAATAATTTATACATCTTCTATTTATTGCTATTGTTGCATTGATCCTTTGCTTGATATTCCATTCCTTTTCCTTGGTTGTATGTTCTTGGCATGAGTGTGTGTCTCGAAGGTATCATGTGGTCCCGCACTAGCTTTGGGACAACGAGGGTGCCCTCTGCGGGGAGGTAACCGACCACCCCTAGTGATGTGTGTGCTTTGGTACTTGGATTCGAGAGGTGTTGCGATGCCTCTCGATTTCACGCTGCGCTAGTGTTGCGACATTGCCGGGGAGATCTTGCGAGATCTTTTCCGTATTCTTTGTGAAATAGACCACTCATGGGCCTCTTTTGAATCTTAGAACATGCAAATATCGATTGTTTATCTTTCGATCTCTTTATCATGTATTTGATTTATTTACTTTCCAGTTATTTCCTTTCCGCATGATACTTAGATCTTTTCTTGTTAAAATCATAAATTACTTGTTATATTCTTCTCGTACTACTAGCAATTTTATTCAGCTTACTCACCGTCTAGTTTGTGACGGTGGGTGCGAGATAGAGTGGAGAGCGACGAGGGCAAGGGGCTCGCTGGCGATATACTTTGAGGAGTTGCGGGATATCGAGAGACTTTAGGTGATTACATTTTGTTTCTTTGAGGTGTATATCGTTTTATACCTATTTTGTTGAGATTATTGAACTTGGTATATCTTTTATGAGACTGGTATCATGTATATATACCTATCGAATTGTACATGCATACCCGGGGTTTTCCACATTTATAGAATTCCTAATTTCCCTTTGATTGAGTTATTTCCCTTTATTATGAATGTTTTAGTCTTCCGCTGTGTATAAATGCAATAACTCTTTCATAAACTGCTAAATTGAGTAAATATGAGGTTTGACTAGGCTCGTCAGTTGCTTAGAGTGATAATTCGGGGCTTGAACGGGTCTAGTCGGCGTACCCAATTGCACGGGGAAATTGGGGCCGTCACAGTTGGTATCAGAGCTTAAGGTTATAACGACCTAACTCTTGATTTAAAACACAAACCATTAAGCCAGCGGAAGTTAGGGATGGTTGAATTTAGAGTGGAAAACCCTATGATCCTAATTAGAACTTTAGTTCGGAGGGATGAGTTGGGATAAGTCGGATGTGAAGTTTATACATATTACGATTGTTGTGTGTATTATATGGTATCGGTAGCTATCCACTGATCCGGAAATACGCTTCGTTATGAGATTGCGATGGCGGATCAGAGGGGTTCTAGTGACGACAGCGGGACGTCGAGTACTCGAGCAGTTAGCATCGACGAGTTTCAGACCTTGACGCAGAGAGTCGCAGCTTAGGAGCGACAGTTGGAAGAGATTCTGGTGATATTGAGGGCGTTAGTTGCTGTTGTATCGGTACCATCAACGGCTAGAGTAACCATTATTCAAGAGGCAAACACACCGGGGGTTACGACCACGACTTTGCTTCTTTCCACCACTTGAACGACACCAATGTTGGCGGTTGTACCTCGTGCACCGACAGTGTATGACATTACGGCGACTATTGAGGCTAGGCAATAACGAGAGTTCAAGAGGCACGACCCTGTCGTTTCTATGGAGGCACTGACGTGAGCGCAACAGAGTTGTTCCTGAAGAGTCACGAGAAGATACCCATCATAGCTACCGAGGATCATATGAGAGCGACGATTTCCTCATCCATGCTTCAGGGAGAAGCTGACGATTGGTGGACTACGATTGTGAGTACCAGAGGCGTATCGAGGGACTGGATAGAGTTCAAGACCTAGTTCAAAGTGAAGTACATTCCTCCCACCGTGATGAGAGCCAAAAGAAACGAGTTCACTTCCCTGAGACAATTAGCGGATGAGTCTGTCATGGAGTACATGGGTCGGTTTTTGTAGTTATTACCATATGTTGGAGGATCAGCTAGCACGGAGGCATACCGAGTGTACTACTTTATTGAGGGTCTACTACCCGAAATTGGAGGTGCGATCGTTACAACCGAGCAAGGGACGTTGCAGAGGACTTATGAGCGGAGCTTGGCTAGGGAGAGTTACTTGAGTACACACCACGAGGAGATTGAGCCTGATCGACCCGAGTTGCAGTTAGAGCACCGATCAGGGGGACATGACGAGAAACGAACGAGGAATCTGAATGATGATAGTGGTTCTCGAAAGCGGAAGGTGTGTTACCAGTGCGGACAGCCTGGACATTTTCAGAACCGATGTCCTGATTTGTACGAGGACCAGCAGGATGACGATCAGCTTCAGGCCATTGAGGACGTGCACATGATGACTGAGCCAGCTGACAGTGGTTCATGATCCTATTGGAGGTAAAGAATTTTCCTGATTATTCTACAACATGCATGGAACAAATTATTTGAAACTTTAGGTGTTTAAAATGCGATGTCGGACATCATGTGACAGAGTTAGGGTCGATACTGGCTAGAGTGGTACCGTTTAACTATAGCAGTGTTATCTAGGATGAGACAGACCTAACTTAGATTAGAGTCCGAAAGAGATGGTAAGTTTGGGCACAATGGGTTGCCAAAACTAGCCACAAGTACACCTAAAGAGAGGCGGGACTGTGAGGCGGTTGTGATTCATCTTACGATGCATGGACACGTAGTGTACATGGTGGCCACGGTTACAACTTTGTCGAACCTATTTTACTGCCTGGGTATAGATAAACTTGCGTCGAGACGCGAGTGGATTGGGAGATTTTCACGAGTATGACGTGCGAGTCGCGATCGTAGCGTCTTATGTCGTGATCACCGAGTTTTAGTCGTAGTAGTGGGCGATGTTTGCGACTAGGTCATGGCATTCCTACCATTTTGGGTAACGGGAGCGGTCTAGAGAGACCGTAGCTGAATTAGGCTGTTTAAAGTGGTTGGGACTCGCAGTCTGAGGACTGAGGTAAAATCAAGCTGTTCGAAGTGGCAGAGGCCCACAGTTTGATAGATGTGGAGAAAAGGGAGTGGATTTAAGATGTTGTGCTGTGCAAAGAGACATTGTACAAGTCCGCAGATTCAATACCTAATGTCGAAATTTGTTGGAAGTGACTCTCGCGAGAGTCCACAATTGGTCATGGCTTATTGAGTCCGTGTCTGCAAGCGACTTTGCATTGGTCTCAGCTCAACGATGATGATCGAGCTGTCCGAAGTGGCTACGAGGTAGTCCGCAGCTCGAGATAGAGGATCCAAATCGCCCTGAAGCGGCCAGTAAGCTCGCGGCGGTTTGACGAGTGGCGAACGGTGTAGTTCTCCTTATTCACTCGATTTAGAACTAATTTCGAGGACGAAATTCTTGTTAGTTGGGAGAGCGTAACGACCCAAAAATTTGGTTATTTGTGGATGATAATGCATGTATTATTATATTAGTATTTTACGGGTCTCGAGCCGTTCGTGCTATATTTTGATGGAGTGAGATGTCGCCTAGTTATACGGGGTGTTTCGGGAACCGTTTTAGTGGATTTATTAATAAACAAAGCCAAATGAAAAACATGACCTAAGTTGAGGAAAATAAATTTTTACAATAAAGTATAACATAAGCATAAGGGAATTTATTCAAATCCCAAGGGTGGGACCGCCTCGGGAAGCGTGTCGAACGCGGACACGGTGCACGGGTAGGCGAGAAGTTGTGTAACTTTATTGGTAATTTATTAAAATTAATGGAGTTAATTTAATAGGATATTATGAATGGAATTGTTAAAATGACACAGGTGAGTGAGGAGGACCATTGGATGGGCATAGGGATGTGCATTTGTGTTGAGTTAAGATGAGGAGGCAAATGACCCATAAGGGTAGCTGTCCAAGTGTTGGGAAGGTTAAAACTCAAGGGCAAAATTGTCATTTCGTCCTAAAACACAAGTATAAAAACAAACAAACCCTAATACACTATTCATTGTCTTCCCCACTCAACAGCTACACTTGTTCACCGTCCTCCCCTCGCCGCCGCCGCCGCCTCCTCCCGCCGGCGTCACGAACTCCGACGAGGTGAGCTCCACCTCTCTTTCTCCCCGATCTCTCTCGTTCTTTCTCTTTCTCTCACGTTTTCACTCTCGGCCTCACATTCTCACTCTCGATCGGGGTTGTTTTCGTCCCTCCGACCGGACCACCATCACCGCCACCCACTACGACCACCTACCTCTCCACCACCACCGGAAAACACCAAGGTGACCGTCCCTCTTTCTCTCTCTCTCTCCACTTTTTTGTGCTCCTCTACCCACCGTTTTCACGTTATTTTCGAATGGGTTGTGGGACCGTTTGGGGCGTGTTTTCGCCACTTTGGTTTGGGGTGTTGACCGGACGTCGACCTCCGGCGACCTGGCGGCGGAGGTGACTTCTAGGTGTGGCGGTTGTAGGTGTAGATGAGATGTTTGTGTGTGACGGTTTTGATTTTTCTTTCATGTGTGTAGTGTTTGTGTGAATCGACCAAGAGGTGTGTGTGTGTATAAGCGTGGGGTGGCTGTCCTATATGTGTGGGGTGCGTACGGTGTGTGTGTGTGTGTGCACACCCCGGTTGGGGTGTGGGTGTGTGCACTTTGGTGAGATTATTTTCATGAGATGTATGTGTGCAAGTGTCAATTTACATAACACTTGAGTATGGGGCTGTTTTGGTATGAAATAGGTGCAAGAGATGTGCAATGTGTGTATAATGGGGTGTACGCAACAAAGGGTGTGTACACCACGAATGGGGTGTACACAAAGATCGTATGTGTACACCACATTGGGGTGTACACAACAGCTTTTATATGATATGCATAATGAAAATGTGTAAATAGCATGGTTTTAAGAATAAAATAATATACTAATGCATTGAACATGGTAAATCACCGAGAGGTGCACACACCAATGGGGTAGGTGTGCACAAGACAGCGGGGTCTGTGAAGAGTTAGGGTGCACACCAGTGGGGTGTACACATCAATTGTATGTGTGTGACCATAATGTACATTATTATAGGTTTAAGAATAAGTAAACAAGATTTTTAAGTATAGACATTTATATAAAATGAATATGGAAGTGTAATAAAGGTTCAACACACAATGTAATGAGGACCCAACACATATAGGACAGCCACCCCACAGTTATACACACACACACCTCTTGGTCGATTCACACAAACACTACACACATGAAAGAAAAATCAAAACCGTCACACACAAACATCTCATCTACACCTACAAACTGCCACACCTAGAAGTCACCTCCGCCAAACAGGTCGCCGAGGTCGACGTCCGGCAAGACCCCCCAAACCCAAGGTGGCGAAAACACGCCCCAAACAAATTCCACAACCCATTCGAAAATAACGTGAAAACGGTGGGTAGAGGAGCACAAAACAAGGAGAGAGAGAGAGAAAGAGGGACGGTCACCTTGGTGTTTTCCGGTGGTGGTGGAGAGGTAGGTGGTCGTAGTGGGTGGCGGTGATGGTGATCCAATCGGAGGGACGAAAACAACCCCGATCGAGAGTGAGAATGTGAGGCCGAGAGTGAAAACGTGAGAGAAAGAGAAAGAACGAGAGAGATCGGGGAGAAAGAGAGGTGGAGCTCACCTCGTCGGAGTTCGTGACGCCGGCAGAGGCGCGGCGGCGAGAGGGGAGGACGGTGAACAGTGTAGGCTGTTGAGTGGGGAAGACAATGAATAGTGTATTAGGGTTTGTTTGTTTTTATACTTGTGTTTTAGGACGAAATGACAATTTTGCCCTTGAGTTTTAACCTTCCCAACACTTGACAACTACCCTTATGGGTCATTTGCCTCCTCATCTTAACTCAACACAAATGCACATCCCTATGCCCATCCAATGGTCCTCCTCACTCACTGTGTCATTTTGACAATTCCATTCATAATATCCTATTAAATTAACTCCATTAATTTTAATAAATTACCAATAAAGTTACACAACTTCTCGCCTACCCGTGCACCGTGTCCCGCGTTCGACACGCTTCCCGAGGCGGTCCCACCCTTGGGATTTGAATAAATTCCCTTATGCTTATGTTATACTTTATTGTAAAAATTTATTTTCCTCAACTTAGGTCATGTTTTTCATTTGGCTTTGTTTATTAATAAATCCACTAAAACGGTTCCCGAAACACCCCGTATAACTAGGCGACATCTCACTCCATCAAAATATAGCCTGAACGGCTCGAGACCCGTAAAATACTAATATAATAATACATGCATTATCATCCACAAATAACCAAATTTTTGGGTCGTTACAACTGCTATCCAGTGACTCTCACCAGGATTTGACTGATATCTGCTTGTAGTGCTTAAAGCATATAATACATCAGGTCGAGTGCATAACACAGCATACATGATAGATCCAATAGCTGATGCATATGGAATCTTATTCATACGATCTCGCTCATCATTTGTCCTAGGACATTGATTCTTGCTGAGACTTATGCCATAAGACATTGACAGCAATCCTCTTTTAGAGTCTTGCAAACTGAACCTATTCAGTACCTTGTCTATGTAAGCACTTTGACTTAGATCGATTAGCCTCTTAAATCTATTCCTATAGATCCTTATCCCTAGGATATAGGCTGCATCTCCTAAGTTTTTCATTGAGAAATACTTCCCTAACCAATACTTGACACTCTGCAATGTTGGGATGTCATTTCCAATGAGTAATATATTATCAACATATAGTACCATAAAAACAACTACACTCCCCCTGACCTTTTTGTATACACAAGGCTCATCTTCGTTCTTAATAAAATCAAAATCCTTGATTGCTTCATCAAAATGAAGATTCCAACTCTGAGAAGCTTGCTTTAATCCATAAATGGATCTTTGAAGCTTGCATACCTTCCTAGAATTCTCAGGATGTACAAAACCTTCAGGTTGTGTCATATACACGTCCTCAAGTAACTTTCCATTAAGAAATGCTGTTTTTACATCCATTTGCCATATCTCATAGTCATAATATGCAGCAATGACAATTAAAATTCTTATGGATTTGAGCATGGCTACTGGCGAAAAAGTTTTATCGTAATCAACACCTTGAGTTTGCCTGAAACCTTTTGCTACAAGTCTTGCTTTGAAAGTATGCACTTTGCCATCCATGTCAGTTTTCTTCTTGAAAACTCATTTACATCCAATGGTCTTACCACCTTCAGGTAAATCAACCAAGTTTCAAACTTGGTTATCATATATGGATTGCATCTCAGAGTTCATGGCACTTAGCCATTTATCTGAGTCTGGTCCAGACATAGCCTCCTGATAAGTGGTGGGCTCATATTGATCCATAAGCAACACATCACGACTATCAGTAATGAGAAATCTGAATCTCTCTAGCTCATGTCTTACCCTACTTGATTTACGTGGGTCTTGTGTCACTTGCGGAGGTTCAACTGGTTCAGAACGTTGTTGAACTTCCAGTAGCGGTTCTGTGTTTATTTGTGATTCTTGAACTTCTTCAAGATTTATTTCTCTCTCTAGTGTCTTTTGAAATAAACTGTTTTTCCATAAAGGCACCATACCGAGCAACAAATATTTTGTTCTCAGCGGGATTATAAAAGTAATATCGTTTTGTTTCCTTTGGATACCCCACAAATAAACACTTATCAGATTTAGGTGCTAGTTTTTCTGAGACTTGTCGCTTTACGTAAGCCTCACAGCCCCAAATCTTAAGAAAAGACAAACTAGGTCTCTTCCCGTACCATATCTCATATGGTGTTTTATCAACTGTTTTAGAAGGAACTCGATTTAGAGTGAAAGCTGCAGTTTGTAATGCATAACCCCAAAAGGATAATGGAAGATTCGCATGACTCATCATAGATCGAACCATATCTAATAAGGTTCGATTTCTCCTTTCAGAAACTCCATTCCATTGTGGAGTTGCTGGTGGAGTCAATTGGGAGACAATCCCACAATTTCTAAGATGATCATCAAATTCTTGGCTTAAATATTCACCACCTCGATCTGATCGAAGTGTTTTGATAGTTTTACCAAGTTGATTCTGCACTTCATTTTGAAACGTTCGAAACATCTCAAATGATTCAGCTTTATGTTTCATAAGATATACATAACCAAATCTGCTGAAATCATCAGTAAATGTAATGACGTACTGATAACCTCCTCTAGCCATTGTGTTTATAGGACCACATACATCAGTATGTATTAGACCTAATAAATCACTTGCCCTTTCACTATGTCCAGTAAAGGGACTTTTAGTCATCTTGCCTAGTAAACAAGATACGCACGTTTCATATGATTCCAAATCAAATGAATCTAGAAGTCCATCTTTATGGAGCTTCGTTATGCATTTCTCATTTATATGGCCGAGACGACAATGCCAAAGATAGGTTTGATTTAAATCATTTGACTTGAATCTCTTTGTATTTATGTTAAAGACTGGAGTATTAGTGGACCTTTTCATGCTTAGAATATAAAGACCATCACACAAATCGGCGTTTGCATAAAATATTCCTTCACGAGAAATGGAACATCTATTATTCGCAATAATAAAATCAAAACCATCCATATCTAAGCATGAAACAGAAATGATGGTTCTGCTCAAGACAGGCACAAAATAACAATTATTTAAAGTTAAGATAAGTCCACTAGGTAAGACTAAGTCATATGATCCAACATCTAGGGCAGCAACTCTTGCTTCATTCCCTACGTGGAGGATGACTTCTCCTTTCTTCAATTTTCTACTTCTGGTGAGTCCCTGCACATTTATACAAATGTGAGATCCACATCTGGTATCCAATACCCAGGAATTACTAGTAGATAAATTAATTTCAATAACATAAATACCTGAGGTGGTAGTCGCACTACCCTTTTTCTTCTTTAGATCTTCCAGATAGAGTTTGCAATTTCTGAACCAATGTCCAGGTGCATGGCATAAATGACAATTTCCTTCCTTTTCCTTTTGGTGCTTTAAAGCAGGAACAGGTTGGGGCTTGACTTGTTCGACAGGCTTTGCGACAGGTGCAGCAGCAGCCTTGGCAACTTTAGCCTTGCCTTTGCCTTTCTTCTTCATTCCCTTTCCCTTTTGGACCATCAACACATTGCTAGAGGGTTTCTTGATATTTTGTTCAACAGTTTTGAGCATCAAATGCAACTCTGAAATTGATTTCTCCATATTATTCATATTGTAGTTCATCACAAATTGTGAGTAACTCTCCAGTAATGAATTTAGGATCAAATCCCTAGCCAACTCTTGGCTTATGGGAAATCCAAGTCTATCAAGTTGGTTAACATAGCCCTTCATCTTCAGAACATGAGGACTAACTGACGTTCCCTCAGTCATCTTGCAAGAATGTATGTTTTTGACTGTCTCGAACCTTTCTTGCCTAGCTTACTGTTGGAACATTTCCTTCAGCGTTACAGCCATGTCGTATGCTTCCATTAGTTCCATGTCCTTCTGAAGTTCAGGAACCATAGTTGCCAACATAATGCATGCAACATCAGTAGAATCGTTGACATGCTTATTATGCGCATCCTTCACAGCTTTCGTAGCATTGGCTGGTGGGTCCTCAAGGTTCGGAGCATCTAGAACATACAACTTGCGTTCATGCTTGAGAACGATTCTCAAATTTCTGAACCAATCAAGAAAGTTAGTCCCAAATAGCTTATCCTTATCAAGGATAGATCGCAGTGACAGAGGATTATTGTTACTTGAAGAGGTCATTGATCTACAACAAAGATTATGCAGAGTTTATTTTAGTATAGAGGAATAGACTCCCACTAAATTAACAACCCTCCTAAAACATACTGTTTATTTAGGGGACTAAATCCATATTTCACCTAATTCTATGACAGTATGGCATGAAACACGAAACTAGATTATTTAGGTAGGTAACAGTTACCAATTACATCTTATGTAATTTTATATACTTTTATGAGATACAGGACATCTTATGTCTTAGCATGTTTTTATCTCATCATATGCCTAAAGTCCAAAACTATTTTGATAGCTTTATTAAGTCGGACCAATTTAAACATTTAGGTAAGTCCTACCCGACTTATCTCACCAAGATAACACAATACACCCAACTATGGCTGAAACTATATTAGTGCGATCGAGGCCTTGATAAGTGTTTAAAATTGGATGTCACAAGACTTAAGATTTAATAGAGGGATTTTATTCAGTTTTAGTGATTTTTAAGTAAACAATGAAATGTCATATATTTTATTGATTTGTAGAACCACTAAAAAATTTAGGAAATTTTATGCTATTCACTAATAGAAGAATTTTCGTGCGCTAGGATTAGTTAGATTTACGGTCCCATTGGCGGTCAATGGCAATGGCGAAATACCAGAGACAACGCCTTTTTTTTTTAGAAGACGAATCTCAATTCCGAAAACTAAAATTCGCTATAGAAAATTATATTTTTCACTGATTTTACTGTAGTAAATTTACCCCTTAGTTTATTTAAAATTAAGTCAATTAAATCGTTTTTAATTATCTGGGCCCATATCTAACTAATCATCTTATCCTAATCCAATTAGGACTTTAGATATTTGAATCCTAGCATATCACCAATAACAAACTTCTCCATATTTATCTCCTATCCAATAGGGATAATGAAATCGATTTTGCATATATCTCCTAATCTAATTGTTATCTATCTTTATCAAATAGAAACTTCATAACAAAATAGATATAACAAGATAAATAAATAATTTCAAAAATTAATTATTTGCAATTTCGATCTTCATCCATATAATCACAAACATGTAATTGAATCATGAACTACCATCCCAATCGAATCTAATGGTGTCATAGATTATAGAACACGAAACTCAATTAATTAAAATTATTCAAATTAACCTAACATGATTACTAGCATGTACGAAACTAATTTCAATTAAATCATGAATATATGTATCATATACACAAAATATGATAATAAATCTCACAGAAAACTTATGTATATCACATATACATCAACTTTTAACATGCTTTCAATCATATATCATAAGAAAATATGCAATGAGTTTAATGGAATAAAACTCGAAGGCTCTGATACCACTGTTGGATTTTGGGGTTCATACACAGCGAGAGATTTCAAAACTATTTTGAGAAAAACTCCAACAGGATCCTAATCTGATTTCATTAAAACACGTTTATACTATGAAAACTTAATCATACCTCACTCGCAATGTACCTTTCTGAAGGTTAATTGATCTCTAAGGCGCTGCTAACAACGAACGCCCTCTATCAACAGTCGACACACGAACGACAGCCGAGATTTGAAGTGCTAGCTTTGAGAGAATACCAAACCTTTTTGTTTCTTTCTAAAACAATCCAGAGTATACCAAAAAACCCTAAGTCGTTTCTTAAAACGAAAATAGAGTTTCGGCACTTTTAATCTTTCTTGTACTTGTATTTTAACTCAAAGCGTCTATTTATACAACCTTTGTATATAGACGGTTAAGTAAATTACACATATACCCCTACTTAAAGAAGTATAAGTGTAATACACACAAGGACGTTTATGTCATGAATTTTATCATATAAAATTCATTTTTTTGAACCATCTTAAAATCTCGCAAAACCATTCTCAGTGTGCGACCCAATATGCTCATACAACGTTGGCAGTGTACCAAAACACATTTTGGTATACAAGTCATAAGCGGCCTCTAGCAAGATATTATGACTACCCAAGTTGTACGAATATCAAATCGATACAACCTAATCAATAGTGTATATAACATCCTTTTGTCACACGGTATCCTTTTGATCAAACATAAGGCATGGAATTGTCATCCAACATGTTCAATCACACTAGTCTCGACTTCTAGGTAGACTGAAAACATCTAAGTGACATTAATCAATATCAATTCACTTAGACTAGGCCTTTTAACAATCTAACACATCGAGGGATCCAATGGATATCACTCTTTATATGAGAGGGACAAATTCTATCTCGATTACACAACTTCACCACATTATTCACACAGTAACCAATTACAACCTTTATAATCGTCCGGTTAATGACAACGTTTGATTGCGTTAAATCACTGTATTAAAAATGTTGAAGTCTCTGGTAATCTCAAGTCAGATGACTGAAAAATATACCTATCATGAGAAACAACTATGACTTAATCCATTTTATGTTCTCATATCGGGTCGGTCCAGTACTTTGCTCCCTAACAAGTACTCATGATCTTGATTCGTATTACTATACGTATGATCATCGTATGATCATCAATCGAGACTCACACTAGTCATAATTCATTATAGTTTCCAGTATAATAATCGACTAGGGACATTTAGAATATTTCTGTAAATACCCATGGATCTTATTATAATGTAACATGCAAATCAATTATAATAAACAACAAATGAATCCTCTATTTTATTAACTAAAATTTATTCATAAAGACTGTTAATGGATTGACCTAGGGCACATTTCCCAACAGTTGGAACACAGGAAAACCCAAAATTAGTTTCTGGATTTTCTGGGTAGCGTGCAATTAGCGTGCTAGGTGATGAACACAAGCACTAATCATGTTGGAGAAGATGATGAACAGTGTTGAAGATCAATTAGCGCGCTAATGTGACGGCCCCAATTTCCCCGTGCAATTGGGTACGCCCGTCCTAGACCCGTACAAGCCCCGAGTTATCACTCGACAACCTGACGAGCCTAGTCAGCCATCATTTTTACTCAATTTAGCAATTTATGAAAGAGTTATTGTAATAATACACAGCGGAAGACTAAACAATTATAACAAAGGGGAAAATAACTCAATCAAAGGGAAATTTGGAATCCTATAAATGTGGAAAACCCGAGTATTCATGTCACGGCCCAATTTCCTAATCTTTATTAACTTGCCTAATTAGGATCACCGACCCGTGACGTGGGGCCCGCATGAGATGCGCTCACTAACCGAGGCACGTGGCTGAGGTAAATGTTATATTTGTACTGGTGTATGCCTAGTGTTGTGTATGTGTGTAGACTAATTAAGTCAATTTTTGCAAACCATAGACGTCGAGTTGACGTGAGCGGGGACACGCCTTGGAGTGCATGCAAGTACGAGTACCTAGTGGAATTACCGGGGTAACGAGACTAGGCTAGGAAATAACAATTTATTGCAAATCTACCTTAACATAAATTAAGTTATTTAATTTAGTTGGAAAATACGACGTTCGACGCACGGGAAAGCGCCTCGAGTTGCGTGTGAGTCGGGACACCGAGTGCCGGGTAGTTGAGAGTCGGTGTGACCACTTAGATAAATTTTATAAATTTGTGTGACCAATTAATTATGGTCCATATAAGATTAATGTACATTAATCGATTTAACCTATAGTTATTTAATTAAGAAATCACATTTTGATACCCTATAGTTTGTAATGAATTAAACTAACCTTAGGATGGACCTTGGGATCCGTGCTGCCACACACTCCCATAATGGGAGTCACCCAAGTTGTGTCACATGAGAGGCTGAACTGCCTAGTTAGTAGCCATTAGATTTACCTCGAGATGCGCAATGCACACTAGATCCCATCAACACATATATATACCACTTGATGAGATAGAAAGCACTATTAACATGCACAAATCTAAAAGTGAAGAAGAAGAAAGAAAGAGAGTCCGAGAGAGAGGGGAGTCCTGGAGAGGAAGAGAGAGAGTCATCGGAGACGGGGATATCAAGATCTTGAGGCGCGGCACCGGCATTGACAAGGTGAGTTTGTGTGTGGTATGTTGTTGTTGGGGTGGGGGTGGCTCGGACGAACTGTGGCAGTTCGTCCGAGGAAGGTGATGGCAGGGGACTCCCCTGCCATCGTAAATCGAAGTTGGGGTTGGGATTTTTCCAACCCCAACTCAATCAAAACAAAAAAAAAGAGGGCTCACGCGAACCAGAGACGTGCGGTTCGCGTGAGAAGAAGATGCACACGGGGGCCGTGTGTGCACTTCTTCCTAGGGCTGGGCCGAGGCGGGTCGAGCTCGGCCCACGGGCGAGCCGGCCCGCACTGCCGAGGTCGGGTCGTGTCCCCCGAAAAAAAAAAAAAAAAAAAAAAAAAAAAAATAAAATAAAATAAAAATAAAAAAATATATATGTAATGTATATATATATATAAAGAAAAGAAAGGGAATAATACCAGAAAAAAAAAGAGAGATATAAATAATATATATATATATATATATTTATATATATATATATGCATCTGTTATATAAATATATGCAAGTATACATATATATAGGAATATACATACATGTATATATGTATATACATACATAATATATACATGTATGTACACATATATATACACATACACCTATGTATATATATACGTATACACATATAGGATATATATCTATATAATAAAAATAGTAATAAATAAATAAATAAATGATGTGAAATGACCTCTCATGAACTTAGGGGTGTTTCGAGAGTTCGGGAGCGCTAGTGTCGGGAGGTCGGATAGCTAGGACTACTGCATTGACTTGTAAGTGAAACTGTGGGAACTCTTTACTTTATTTCATTCCAGTCATTTATAAATTTTCAGTCTATTTGTAGACTAGCTAATTTATTTCCCACATCATGCTTTCCTTGTTTCTATTTATTTTGAATATCGATATAGCATGATGCCTTGTTTATTATATCATTGACTCCATGTTTCCTTATATGCTCAATTTTTGTCTTGAAATATGGTTAATGGATATTTAAAAAATGCATGCTATAGGGTTATCTGTTATGTTGGACTTGTGTTCTACTTCCCTTGGGGCTTTGTAGCCTAACTTATGTTGAAATCCTAACATTTTAGGATATATATTCTTGAAAACTAAAGTGGGGATTATCTAGTGTCCATTGCACACGGGATGCGCGGATTCACGAGGATTTCGGTCTTTCGGGGTCTCCGGCACTCGCCACTACACTTGGGCGGCACACGTGGCATGGACCACGGGGTTGTGAGCAAGTATAAATGATTTAAATACGCCGAGCACAGCTCCGCCATTTGAGGTTATATAAAAAAAAAGATTATTATCATATGTTGAGCACAACTCCATACAGTAGTGGAAAAGGCTAGGTGATAGTTCTCACCGCCGACCGGACGTAGATCATCTCGACTTAGCCTGTGTCAGTTTGTGTATCTGTTAACGTTGGTATTTACTTGCATTATTTATTCAGCATTTCTTCAGCTACATATGCTTTTAAATACCTTTTGTTTAAATTGGAAATGTAGTATTAGATGTCCCCAGTTATCACTTAAATATCACTATACTCACCGTCTAGTTTGTGATGGTGGGTGTAGGTCCATCGAGCAGCACCAGGCCAGGCAAGGAGAAGATCGGCGACTACCTCTGAGCTCCAAGCGCGTAGCTGCCCGTGCATGTAGGGTACTTTTTGTATTATGTTTACTTATGTCTTTATCTTTTGGGATGTTATTGGGATGAGTGATAGATTACCCGACTTTTGGCTTTCACTTTGTTTATATATGTTCACCGTTTACTTGCATATATATGGTGATCGTTATTTCCTGGATTCCACACTTAGGCTTTATAAAAAAAAAAAAAAATTCACTAAAATGTTAAAGACTTCCGCTAAATAAAATAATTGTTTAAACAAGAGAACACAGGTAGTAAAGGCTGACTAATTCGTAATCGGGTCCTATGTGTTGTGATTAGGGCTTAATTACGGGATTAGGTCGGACGGTGCCTTAAATTAGAAGCGGGGCCGTCACAATTCATGTACAATTCGATAAACCAATATACATGATATCAATCTCAATAATAATACCAAGTTCTATAAACCCAAAGCATACATATATAAAGCGATATACAGATGAGCAAAAACATAAAACCTACTCTAGGGTTCCTCAAGTCCAGCCGCTCATATAAAGTCTCCTAGGCAAGGTCCCTTGCCTCTACTGCACTCCGCTATATTTGCACCCATCATCACAAACTAGACGGTGAGCAACTAAGAGAAATCGAAAGTATTGCCATAAGAATATAACAATAATTCATGAATTATCAATCAAGGCAGTCTAAATATCATGCAGGAATTGAAAGATAGGAAGTTAATTAAACAAGATGCATGATAGGCAGATTAGAAACAATAAAAATCGAAACATGCATGTTCTACGAGTCAAGAGAGGCCATAAGTGGTCTAAAATCTACAACAAATCCACAACAGTGATGTCGTAACATCGATAACCACAACAATATCCACAACAATCCAGTACATGGTATCACACAATCACTAGGGTGGTCAAACACTCGTGCGCACGAGTGCCCACGTTTTATCCCTTCTAGTTCAGGCCGCATGTACTTTCGAGATACACACACTTATGCCAAGAACACACATACAAGGAATATGGAATGGAATGCCAACAAGTAGATAATAACAAACACAACGGAATAAAAATGAATCACATGATATTTTCTTAGCTGGCTTACAAACGTACAAATGTTTTTTAAGGCAAGTGTACTTACCTGAACTAATCGCAACCCGCGTACAATACTCCTGCGAATCCTAACGCGTATCCCTGAGTTTCTAGCTACCTAACAAGGTTGGAAACTCGTGTAAATAGGTTAAGTCGTTAATTAAACTTAAGTTAACTTCTTAGTACTGCCCGTGTTTTCAATGACTCGACAACTCAATAATTAATCAATACAACGACCATAAACCCATTGAAACACAACTCTTTTGTATTTTGAATTCACAACCCATATATAAGCTTAATCACACATCTTAGGCTCGGCTCAGTCGTAAATAGGTCATGTTATAGTCTTGAGGACCGGCGGTGTGACCACGACGTCATAACCGTTCAACCAACGTGAGACACGACTTCGATGTCGCCCAAAATTACGATTCAATAGGAAACTTAACATGCCCATATACCGGTGAATACGAAACCTTACAGGTGTGGTCCAACATCCGTAGAGTGCTAACACGACATGGAAAGGCCGTGTGCACACCCTACGTTGCGTTGAC
The DNA here is from genome assembly GCA_039657345.1 of Stephania japonica. Lineage (NCBI taxonomy): Eukaryota > Viridiplantae > Streptophyta > Magnoliopsida > Ranunculales > Menispermaceae > Stephania > Stephania japonica. The sequence continues at coordinate 74,032,332 of CM077557.1, forward strand.
AACCACTTGACGCGATAGAGAACCAATACATAAGTTTTTACCACAACTTGCCACCATCAATATGGACGCTCGAGGTTATGGGATACACACAAGGGTTTGGTGTGATCCTCGACACTCTCCTAGTCACGGCGTCGACAGCAACGCTGCCAAGTATAGCGATTTCCAACGAGGAGAGAACAACACATGAAATCACGTCAATGTATTTGTCATTACCGGCTCGAACCCATTGGAGAGTTGCGAGACACCATCATTGGTTTAGCATGGTCCCTGGAAACCTCCCGAAGCAGCAGTCCGGCCAACAGCGCCACCGACAGCGGCGGTTTCCGACAAAAAACACAAAACAACGAAACATTGAAAAATTTACAAAACAGCGAACACCACTCTCAAACTATTGGTTTTGACTCTAGGGTGACATCAACATGATCATGATTACCCCCCCGACAGTCCACCAGGCCACGACAGTCGCCAGCAGCGGCGTCGCCAGGACAACAACTAACAGTTCCAATAAAAACCAACAAAACAAGGCACAACGACACAACACAGTTATTTATACACATACAATGGGGTAGGGGGTGCTCTGGGATCGGTGGACCTCTGGTGAGACACCGTCGAGTCGTCCCTGACCGGATCCCTGGTCGCAGTGCCGCCCATACCACCGACCGGACGTGACGAAGAGGTGGGAAGGACACTTGCAGTTCAAGATGCACAACAGCTAAGGATGGCCAGCACCACCACCACGACTCACATTATCCCACATTTGGAGATCCCTCGAGCTTCAGGTGAGGCTGTAGGGTCGTCTCCGATGTTGGCCAATAGGCCAGGGATGCATAGTCGTGGCGGGAGTGCCCAAATGCATGACTGTCGTGAACGTGCTTGAGAAGAGAGGGAGAGAGGGAGAGAGGGAGAGAAAGAGAGATCGAGAGAGATAGAGATAGCTTACGACGACCAGTAGGAGCTCCGACAAAGTCATGGTCCGGTCATGAAAGGAGAGCCGAGATGATGGCCGAGGGGGATCGAAGAAAATGAGAGACCGAGAGGTGAGATGTCGAGAGTGGAGAAACCGAGACAGAGAGAGGGAGAGGGAGAGAGAGAGAGAGAGAGAGAGGAGATGATGAACCTCCGGCGTCAGCTCTGCTGAGGCTGAGTGGGGTGAGCAGGAGGGGAGGTGGCGACGGTGTGTGAAGAAGAAGGTGAATAGTGAGTGAGGGTTTTTCTTCACCAACGTTTTATATGACTTAAATTGAGTCAAAATGACCTTTTTGCCCCTTAACTTACTTCTTACACAATTTAAAACAATTGCCTTTATTGGTCTTTTTATTTATTTATTTTTCTTTATTACATCTTAAAGTAGGTGTGTGTTGTCACTTGCATGGCCTTTCATCTCAACACACACACGCATCTTGAGGTCAATCTCATGGCTCCTCTGTTGGACTAAGTGGTTAGTCACTCTAACTCTGACCGGTATTTTGATGGAAACAAACAAGGTGAAATATACTAATAAGTTTATCAAGTGTATTTCAGTTTCATCAAAGGTTGCGAATCATCACATCACAGACATTTGAGAGTTTATCAAGTGTATTTCAGTTTCGTCAAAGGTTGCGAAACATCACATCACGGACATTTGAGCATTCAAGCTATACAAGTTCAAGACTCGGCATACAAAAAGGAATGAAGACGAGAGATTAAAGCCAAGAGGTGTAAGATCAAGGCCAAGAGTTGTAAAATTAATGTAAGGTATTCAAGTTCACTTAAGCAAGCCTATTGCACTAGTTCATGCATATCGTGAATTTAAAATGGATTTTCAAATGTCAAGTGATTACTTGAAGTATTCGGTCCTATAAGTCTAAACTATGTTAAACTATATGTGTATGTTAATATCGCATTTTGAAAATCATAGTGAAAGCTTTTGAAAAAGAAAAACTTGTTTTTGAAAGATCTTTGAAAAGAAAACTGTATATTTGCAGAAAAGTCCCTCGTAAATTATGAAACCGAGATTTTCCATTTTCGGGATTTGTGAAAATATCCGGACCATCCAAATAGGCCACATGACCCATAAAAAACATGTATAATATGTTATATGAGGGTTTATTGGGTCTAGGACGTGTTAAAGGGTCGCTAACACAAGGGACAGAATTAATTATTTTGAGGTCCCCGAGCTTAGCGCGCTAATATCTTGTTATTAGCGCGCTATGTGCGAGTTAGCGCGCTAGGTCATAAAATTAGCGCGCTAATTGCGATCTGACAAACTTTTTTATAAAGCTGAAAAATTCGCTTTATTTCGAATTTTTGATCAAATCTTGGCCCTTGGATGCACACAACGGTCATATATGGGTCTATAAATATATACAACTCTCCCAAACACATGAGGCACAAAAATAAGGTTTTAAAATCAAAGAAAAACATTTGTGCTCAATTTTTTCAAGAGAAGGAGCTTGGGGTTTTGAAGTTATACTTAGAGGCTGTTCATTCAACTTCAAAACCAGCATTCTTGAGGCACTCTAAGGAGTACATCAACCTCTCCAGAACTGATTTTCAAGTCATCTTCTTGGGGTTGTAAGAAAGTCCATTCCCTAGCTTTTCTTGTGCTTAAATTATATATTCTTGTGTGATTGATTTGGGAAATTACTTGTTGTGTTGTTAAACACACTTGTATTGGGTTTTGCTCTTAAACTTGATTTATTAAACCCTTGGACTGATTTGAACAAGAGTTTGTGCTTAAACTCGATTTTTATCAAACTTCTTGTTCTTTGGATTTGAAACCGGTTTTGTTCTCATTAATCTATTTGGAACGGTTTCAGTTTTGAGTTTTACATAAAATCAGTTTTATAATTGCATTTCTCAATTGTTTTCATACTTGCATGCATAAGAGTAGTTAGGCTCTAGGAGGCTTGCTTGTATTTGAACTTGATACCACTTTACTTTGTAAAGTGTAATTCCAATTGTATTAATCAAATCTTGGTTGTAAGACTTAGTGGGATCTAAGTCGAAAAGAGAAGACCTAGTTGAGGCTAGGCATATATCCTAGTTGCGGCTAGGTGGGAAAATTCCTAGGTGGGTCTAGGTGGGGAAAATCCTAGTTGCGGCTAGGTGGTTGTATAAGACCTTATTGCGGTAAGGCATCGTGTAAAAGACCTAGTTGAGGCTAGGCATTCACTAGGCTAGTTGGCTTAGGTTGTAACACTTATTGATAATATAAGTGGGGAGTTGAAAATCCTAACCGGGGAGGTTAGGTAGTGGATGTAGATCGGTTGGATCGAACCACTATATATCGTGTGTCTTATTTCCATCTCTTCTACCCCCTTCGATTGCATAGCATTGACATTTTTCATTGGTGTATGCATTATCATTATTATTTGTTCTTAAAGTTTTAAAAAGGCGATAAACTCTCGGTAACCCAATTCACCCCCCCTCTTGGGTGACCTTCATCCTCACCATTGGCTGTGTCACTTTAACTATCCTATTATGTAGTCCGTATGTTGCGTAATTAACCAACTCCCACATGAATTTTACATTTCCTCGGTTAGTATTTCTCCGTAAATTGTCTCACCGCGCCCGTTTTCTCACCACATCTCAACACTAATTAATTACATTTATTAGAAAATTAATTTATTTGTATGTTTTACTCCCCCGTTTACATAGGCGTAGCCTCACTCAATTTAAAATCGCCCGAACGACGCGAGACTCGTAAAATACTAAAATACTAATACACACAATCAAAGAATCATAAAATCACTTCGGTGTCGACTCCCGAAGTTCGAAATACTTTCCAGTATTCACGTAGCCGGGTCATAATCCTGACAAGTGTAATGAAAGTCAGTTAAAAATTTGAGGTTGTTACAGCTAATTCCCCAGTCTAGCGTGTTAATAACATACCCCCGAATTTATAAAAACATGAAATCGAGTCTAATTAATAACAAACCCACTTAATTAATACAAAATACTATAAATGGATTTCAGGGATTGGGGAACCTTAGCTCGGACACAGGGGAGCTAGGTGGGTCAGATTGACGGGTCCGAGAAGTCGGAGTGCGCGTTTACTGGAGCATAAAACCCTTGAGAATGTTACACTTTAAATTCATGCGTAGTTTGTCCATATAAATGAATTTTATTTAGTTATCTATTTATCGTTTTGTTACTTATTTGGTTGCCATGTTTATGCATTGTGATCATGTGTTAGTCGGTGTTTGATTTGTTCACATGGTCGGAGGTTAATCGAGATGGTCGGGTTACGGAATTGAGCAGGTTAGATTGTAGCACATGTACTGGGCTCAACCGGTGAATATCTACCCACGTAGTGGTGTGCATGTGCCCAGTGGGTTGTGATGTGTTTTCAATCACCGTTAGTAGTTCGAATGTGGTATAGGCTTGATGTGCTCAACCGAGTCATCTGAATCTACAAAGTATGATCTAGTTTTGTTAAACTCCGTCACACATTTATCTAGTTTTAATTGATATTTTGGTTGAACTAGATTACTCGAATGCTGTTTTATTTCCACTGTGATTGATCGATAGGTTTGATGTCAACGTTGTTTGCTGCCAGCCATAGGAATATGATTCCTATTGCTAGGATCATATTCACATGTCTCGCATGTTATTGGGATTTTCATGCTTATTGTGTAGAATTCTCTTGGGAATTTACTCACTAGGCTCATTGCTATATATGTTGGGCAACTGAGCGCAGATCCTGGTACGAGCAAAAGCAAGGGAAAAAAGGTATTAGACGACTATCTCTGAGGCCGTTGCTGCTGACAGCTCGTGTTTTGACTACCTAATAATGTATGTATATTTTGTTTTGCTGGGTTTTGGGAACTTTAGAACTTTATCACATGTATATAGATTTCTGTTTACTTCGTCTCAGTTATATACATGGTGGGTTTTCCACTACTTAAGGTTAATAAATTCTCATAAAATACAAATTAAATGCTTTCGCTATGGTTATTATTATTAACTAACCTGCGAGATGTGAATTTAACAATTCAATATTATAGGATTAGTTAAACAGAGCGTCGCTTTACAGAACTGTGGACGTGGCAGTAGTGATGACGTGTCAGGTGACATGACAGACGCTACTGGGCTTGCGAGTGGAGGGCATGGGTCGCGGGATGACCTCGGAAGATTGGGGCCATCACAAATGGTGTGTGTGAGTTTCGGTTTGTATGCACAGTCTTGGTGTGTTGTGTTGAGGCGTTATGGGGTGTGTGTGTGAATGAACGAACAAGGGCCCAATTGGGACAATTTTGGTGATAAGGCCCATGGTGGTTTGTATGTGATTGTGTTTTGTGTGGGATATGTAAGGTGTATAGGCCCAATAAGGGTCCAACAATACACATTAAACAAATAAAGGCCACTGTTTATGGGCATGTATATGTGTTTTGCTCTGGGTGCGTGGGGGAGTGTGATTTAGTGTGAGGTGTTTCTCGCGTGATGTGTGTATACAAGAGTGTTCTAATCTCGCTGAGAGAAACGTCCCAGTGGTTATTATCACACAAGTACTTGTGTTTTGGTGTGTGAATTGTTAAGGGCCCAACATGAAGTCCTTTGTGCACAAGGACTACAGTTTTGTAGTGAGTTTATCGAATTCAGTCTATGTGAAACGTTTTCACATGTTAAGTCATCACGGTGGATTGCAAGGCGTTATCTTCTTTTCTTCACTTTCAAGCTAGTTTCAAACCAAAAACTTTGGGGATTTCCATAGAACGAATTATTGACCATAAACCCAATATTTGGGATTAAAAATCTTTGCCAGGTATTCGGGAACCCGTAGGAAACGCGTTAGAGTCATGGAGTGTTACCAGGATTATGTTAGATATGTAAGTACACGTGTGCTTTGTATGTGTGTACGTTAGTAGGCCATAAGGAAATATCATGTGATTTATACATTCTTTTATTTGTTGTTATTGTTGAATTGATCTATTGCTTGGTATTCTATCCTATATTTTTGGTTGTGTATTCTTGGCATGAGTGTGTCTCGAAGGTATTGTGTGGTCCCGCACTAGCTAGGACAATGAGGGTGCCTCCTGCAAGAGTAACTGACCACCCCTAGTGTTGTGTGTACTGGGTAATGAATTCGAGAGGTGTTGCGATGCCTCTCGATTTCAAGCTGCGCTAGTGTTGCGACATTGCCCGGGGAGATCTTGCGAGATCTTTGTCGTATTGCTGTGAGATTAGACCACTCATGGGCCTCTTTTGATTCTTAGAACACACAAACTTCGATTGCTATTTATCAATCTGTTTATCATGCACTTTGATTTATTTACATTCATGTATTTCAATTACCACATGATATTTGGACTGTTTTGTTATTAAATCATAAATTACTATTATATTCTTCTGGCATTCCTTTTGATTCCTTTAGTTACTCACCGTCTAGTTTGTGATGGTGGGTGCAGATAGGGTGGAGAGCAGCAAGGGAAAGGAGCGCTGCCTAGGTGATTTACTTTGAGGACTTAGCGGCTGGACCTGGGAGATCATTAGAGTAGGGTTTAGGTTTCCTTACCCTTTGAACACTCTGGTGAATCTGCACCCACCATCACAAACTAGACGGTGAGCAACTGAGAGAAATTGAAAGTAATGCCAGAAGAATATAACAGTAATTCATAAATATCAAATAAAACAGTCTAAATATCATGCAGTAATTGAAGGACAGGAAATATAACAAAATTAAGGTGCATGATAAACAGACTATCAGATATCAATTGAAAACATGCGTATTCTGAGAAAACAAATGAGGCGTGCAAGTGGTCAAAATCACAATATACGGAAAGAGGACGTTGGCTCTTTCCAGGCAATGTACAACACTAGCGCAGTGTAACAACCCTAAATTTTTAACTGACTTGTGTTACACTTGTTAGGAACGTGACCTAGCTATGTGATACTAGGCAATATTTCAAACTTCGGGAGTCGACACCGAAATGATTTTATGATTCTTTGGTTGTGTATATTAGTATTTTAGCATTTTACGGGTCTCGAGCCGTTCAGGCGATTTTTAGTTGAGTAAGATTACGCCTAGGCAAACGAGGGAGTAAAACATACAAATAAATGAATTTTCTAATAATTTAATTAATTAGTTGATGGGATATGGCGAGAAAACGGGCGCGGCGAACCCATTTACGGAGAAAGACGGACCGAGGAATGTCGTTTGAACACGAAAGTTGATTAACTACACAACATACGGACTACATAATAGGATTGTTAAGGTGACATAGCCCAATGGTGAGGAGCCATGAGATTTATCTCGAGATGCATGTGTGTGTTGAGATGGAGGACCATGCAAGTGACAACATACACCTGTTTTACTATTTAAACACCACACACCTCCTATATATATAACACACCTCGCTCATTTGTCACTGTTGCACCACCGTCCTCACTCTCTCTCACCACAGTTCATCTCTCCTCCCTGATGCGCCACCGCCGACCAACAGCACTGAACGACCGGACCTCACCGTAGGTCCTCTTCCACTTTCTCTCTCACTTTCTCGGTCTCGGTTTCCTCTCTCTTCTCGATCACTCTCTTCCCTTAACGAATCGCCACCTCTCTCAGCGGCGCTGGAGTGTCGAAAACTCGCCGGAGGTGTCTCAAGTCGTCGGATCTAGAGGTATATTTATCTCTCTTTCTCTCAGTTTCTCTATCTCTCGTTTCTCTCGGCTGTGCACCCATCTATTAGAGCTGATGGACTGGGATGGGACTGCCGTCGCCGGAGACGGCTAGTGGTAGTCACTGGAGTCCTCATCGGAGTCAAGGTTGTCCTATCTCACTCTCCCGGTCCCTCCCTCTCTCTGTTTCTCTTGTATTTTCTCTCTTTCCCTTTCTCTCACCTCACTGTTTCATTTTCTTTGAACTGTGTGGTGGCTGTTGGCCGCTGCTGTGGTGGTGGCGATAACCGAGATAGGTCAGAGGTTCTACCTAGTCATACACCAGAACCTCGACGATCCCGGAGCCCCAACATGCGGCAGTGCTATGGTGGAGTGTGATTTATTGTGTTTGCATCACTGTGGGGTTAATGGAGGTTTGTATGAAGAAGGAGGTGTTCTGCCGTGATGGGGTTGGTCAGAGTCGATGCTCAGAGGACTGTCAGAGCTCCGATGGTCCCAGAGCACACCCCACTTCGCGGTATTGGTGTAAGTTGGATGTTTCTTATCATATGCACTGTTTTATTGAATTGGTTACTATTTTACGCCCTCGTCAGAAACTGCCCCTAGGGGCGGCGCCGCCACTGGACCACCGGAACTGGAGGTTGTCGGGGACCCCACTAAGCCTTGGCTTAGGTCCCATAGCCTTCCGGAGTGTTCAACAACAGTGAGGCGAGCACAAACTTTTGGTATTTCATGTTATGTTCATTTCATAGGTGTTATGCTCCTCCTCGCTAGAATCCCCTGCCGCGGGCAACTCCACTGCTGTGCCACCATGATCGGGGATATAGGGTACCAAGCTAAGTCCATGCTTGTGCCTCACGACTCTCGAAGTGGCCTAAAAACAGCGGCGTTATTGTTATGTTATGTCATTTATGTGATTTTATGCGTGTTGTAACCTTCTCACTGGAAACCACCCGTCGTGGCGGTACTGTCATCGACGTGATGAAATGGGGGACTGTCGGAGACCTTACCATGTACGTCATGGAGTCTCACAGCCCCGGAGTGTCCATATCAATGATGATGAGTCGTAATGGTGGAGTTATGCATGAGTTGTTTATATTGCGTCGAGTAGTCGTCGACGTGACGTAGGGCATGCACATGACCTTCCCATATCGTGTTGATACCCTACGGACGTTAGACCACACCTGCGAGGTTCCCAAACTCGTTGGTGCATAGTCATTTTGAGTCGTGTTTGACGGATTTGCGTTTGAAGGTCGGGAATTGGTTATGACGTTGTGGTTACGTGGCCAACTCATCGAGGTTATGGTGTGACCCACATACGACTAAGCCGAGCCTACAACACATGAGTAGGCTTATATGCATTATGGGTACTGACGTTGAGATACCGTAGTCGTGGTTATTGTCATTGTTTTTCAAACTCGAGAGAGTATACGTTTTCTTAACAATTTGACGAGTCATGTAAATACTTAAAATATTGGGAATACACTAGGGTTTAAACTAAGGTTTAGTTAATGACTCGACCCATTAAATAGAGTTTCCAACCTTGTCAGGTAGCGGGAAACTCGGGGATACGCGTTAGGGACGTGAGATTGTTGTTACACGGGTTGCGTAGTCAGGTAAGTACATTTGCCCCTAAAGCTTGTGTAAGTTAGTAAGCCAGTTAAGAAAATATCATGTGATTCATTATCATTCTATCATGTTTGCTATGATCTATTTGTTGGCATCTTCATTCTATATTCTTTGTATGTTTGTTCTTGGCATAAGTGTGTGTCTCGAATGTACATGCGGCTTGCACTAGAAGGGATAAAATGCGAGCACTCGTGCACACGAGTGTTTGACCACCCCTAGTGATTGTGTGATACCATATACTGGATTGTTATGGATATTGTTGTGGTTATCGATGTTGCGACATCGCTGTTGTGGATTTGTTATGGATTTTAGACCACTTATGGCCTCTTTTGACTCGTAGAACACGCATGTTTCGATTGTTATTATTTCCAGTCTGCCTATCATGCACCTTGTTATTTAATTTCATGTCTTTCAATTCCTGCATGATATTTAGACTGCCTTGTTTGATAATTCATGAATTACTGTTATATTCTTCTGGCATTACTTTCGATTTCTCTCAGTTACTCACTGTCTAGTTTGTGACGGTGGGTGCAGATAGAGTGAGTGCAGTAGAGGCAAAGAACCTTGCCCAGGCGACTTTTTGTGAGGATTAGCGGCTGGACTTGGAGACTATTTAGTAGGTTTTATGTTTTGCTCATTTGTATATCGCTTTATATATGTATGTTTTGGTTTATAGAACTTGGTATTATTATTGAGATTGGTATCATGTATGTTGGTTTATCGAATTGTACATGAATACCCGAGGTTTTTCCACATTATAGAATTCCTAATTTCCCTTTGATTGAGTTATTTCCCTGATGTTTAGTTTATTATAATTATTTAGTCTTCCGTTGTATATTATTGCAATAACTCTTTCATAAATCGTTAAATTAATTAAATCGAAGGCTGACTAGGCTAGTCAGGTTGCCGAGTGATGACTTGGGCCTTCACGGGTTTAGGCTGGGCGTACCTAATTGTACAGGCAAATTGGGGCCATCACACGCAGCATCAGAGGGACACATGCCTCTTAGCATACGGAAAGAGGATGCTGGCTCTTCCCGGGCTATGTCACGACATTAGCGCGCTTGATAAAAGAGGACACAGGCCTCAAAACCACGTCGACACATTCATGCCAAGAACACACATACCAAGGAATAAACAGGATAGGAATGCCAATAACGGATATCAACAAGCATAGTAATAAATGATAATGAATTACATGAGATTTCCTTATTGGCTTACTAACATACACAAACACGTAGGCGAGTGTACTTACCTGAACTATCGCAACCATTATACACTCTCACGTCCTAGTACGTAATCCCGAGTTTCCCAGTACCGAAAAAAGTCAAAAAACTCTTGTTAATTGGTTAAGTTGTTAATTAAACCTAGGTCGAAACCCCAGCGTTTTCCCAGTATTTTAACGACTCAACAACTCGATAAACCAATCGGTAAAAACGACCAGAAACCCAATGAACACCACGACTTTCTTGGGTTTTTAAATCACAACACGTATAAGCCTCATCACGAATCATAGGCTCGGCTCAGTCATAAATAGGTCACGTCATAGTCTTGAGGATCGGCGACGTGACCACGACATCACTACCGTTTAGTCAACGTAAAACACAATTGCAACGTCGCTTAACAATCACGACTCAACACGAAACTCAACATGACCATACACCGGCGAGTATAGAAACTCACGGGTGTGGTCCAACATCCGTGGAGTTCCAACATGGCATGGAAAGGCCATGTGAATGCCCTATATTACGTCGACGACTACTCGACGCGATAAAAACAACTCACGCATAACTTCGCCATTACAACGACTCGTCACCATTGATATAGACGCTTCGGGGCTGTGAGACTCCATGACGGACATGGTAAGGTCTCTTGCGGTCTCCCTATGTCATCGCGTCCACGACAGTGCCGCCACGACGGGTGGTTTCCGGCAAGAAGAGTACAACAAGCATACAACACATGAACGACATAAACAAACAATTATGTTGCTATTTTGGGCCACTTCGGGAGTCATGAGACACAAGTATGGACTTAGCTTGGTCCTCGACATCCCTGGTCACAGTGGCACAGGGGTGGCGCGCCCATGGTAGCGGATTCCGACGAGGAGCATAACGACACATGAAATGTATGAACATGAAATATCAAAAGCTCGCGCTTGCCTCACTGTTATTGACCACTCTGGAGTGCTATGGGACCCAAACCAAAGCTTGGTGGGGTCCCTAACAACCTCCAGTCCTGGTGGTCCAGCGACGGTGCCACCCCTAGGAGGCTTTCTTGTGAGGCAACTAAAACCGTCCAACATAAACGCAACAAATGCCACTTCCTAAAACTACGACTCAAACGCATAACAACATCAAACTAGCGACACTCTGAGGATGTAGGGCCTCTGGTGGGCCAGGAGGGCCTACCCACGACTGTCCCTGACACCCAAGTGACTTCGACAGCCGCTCCAAATACAACCACCAAAAATAGTTTGACAAAGAATGAAAATAATGTACTAGTGATCTCGATTATATACACAACGACCACGACAATGAGGGTGCTCTGGGACTGTCAAGGACTCCGCTGGACCACCGTGATGTCGTCCCCGACCGGTCCCTGATCACGGTAGCGCCCCATACGTCGACCAGATGAGAAGAAGAAACACACACTATACAATTCGCGGAATAACAAAAACTCTAAACCACCATTGCTTTGCCGCGAGGGGGTGTTTAGAGGCTCCGATGACTTCTATGGTCGTCTTCGGTCACAGTCATCACCACCCCCAGCCGAGCAGATCTGAACAGAACCTCAACAGTGAACTGAATGCGACACAAGAGAGAGAACGAAAGAGAGAGAGAGAGAGAGATAAGGGAGAGAGAAACAGACTTACGAAAAGGGTCGAGGGCCGGTCACCAAGGAAGAGTGGAAGAGGAGAGGGGAGGTTCGATTAAGAGAGATAAGAGGATCGGTAAGAGAGAATGGGATAGGGTGTGTGTAGTTGGAGAGGTGAATAGTAAAGTAGGGTCCTATTTATAGACCTTTTTTTTTCATCACCACACACGCATTTCGAGGAAATTCGATGGCCCTCTACCTTTGGGTTGTGTCATTTTAACAATTCCTATCATATAGTCTGTGTGTTGTGTAATTATTCAACACCCGCGTTCAAACGACATTCCTCGATCCGTCTTACCTTGCCTCGATTCCCATAACGCGCGTAGTCTCACATTGTCTCGTCAAATAATTATTTAAATTATCCAAAAATTCATTTATTTGTGTTTTTACTGTGTTTTAAATCCCCCGTATACCCGTAACTAAACTGTCGATACCCGCTAGTCTAGTTTTCCTACTCGTTTACCGACTTCACCGTCTGGTCACTCAAATACGAGTATAAATACGTAATACACACCATCATTCATAAATAGCCAAATTTTCGGGTCGTTACACCATCACACCACCTACGGTGTCCTACATAGTACTTAATATGAATTTTTGGGAGATTTATTAAAAATGTGGAAAACTTTGGGGGTTTATCTAGGATCTTATATTGACTATATACCCAACATATTGATTAGAGTTGCGGGAGTGGATTCGTGTCGCGACATAATCAGGTAAGTACATATATATAATACGTATGCTAGTAAGCCAGTTAAGAAAATACCATGTGATTTATATTTCCTCTATTGTTCTTATTGTTGAATTGATCCTATGATTGGTATTTCATTCTATGATTCTTGGTTGTATGTTCTTGGTGTAAGTGAGTCGGGAAGGTACCATATGGCCCACACTAGCTGGGCCAAGCACGTCCCTATAGGAGTGTTGTCCACCCCTAGTGTCATATGATACCCGGGTACTGGATTGTTGTGAATATTGTTGTGGTTATCGATATTGCGACATTGCTATTGTGGATATTGTTGTGGATACGGTTGTGGATTTAGACCGCTTATGGGCCTCTTTTGATTCAAAGAACGCTCAATTTTCGTTGCTATCTATCAGTCTGTTTATCATGTACTTTATCTATTTGATTATCTATCTTTCATATACTGCGTGATTCTTAGACTGTTTTATTGGTTATTCATGAATTACTGTTATATTCTTCTTACATTACTTTTGATTTCTTTCAGTTGCTCACCATCTAGTTTGCGACGGTGTGCAGATATATCGGAGTGCAGCAAGGGCAAGGGTCTTGTACTTGTTTTTAATGATTGTATGTTGTTTTGAGATACTATGTTTTATGTGTTTACTTGGGATTGAAAGTATCTGGATATCATGTAATTTTGTTATACATTGTTGATCATATACTATACATGAATATCTGTTTCGAGGTTCCACATAATAGAAATTCCTTATTTCCTTTGATGTGAGTTATTTCCCATACTTTTAGATTATTCCACTGTATAACACTTGATAATTGCAATAACTCACTTCATAAACTTGTAACCAGATGATTTGAGGCTGATTAGACTCGTTTAGGTTCGCCGAGTTCGGACTCGGGGTTCTATGTGGGTCTAGATCGGGCGTACCCAATTGTTTAGGAAACTGGAGTCATCACTCAGCTTAGATGCTCGTGGGACCCGCAGCTAGGCTAGAGCGCATCTGCAGTTTGGTAAATAGCTATATTGTGTGTTGATTTGTCTAATTTGCGATGTTTATATTCAAATAGGTTAAACGACATCGCAATGTGTATATTTATATTTCATTTGACGTGCGAGATTGTATGTTAAATATTCATCTCGATATGCATGTCGACGCGGGTAGCAGGTAAGCTTAAAGACGAAATACTAGGTCGGGGAATTAATACACACATGAAATGAATAAAACAAATTTAATAATTAATATGTAATGCCTATTCAATGTTAGTAGCACAGTAGTACGCATAGGTCGTGTGTTGTGACGTGAAATGGGTGTCGAAACTCCCAAAACGGGGTTTTGTATGGTGAATACAAAAGATAGTCCACAAGTGTGCCATTTATGTGAGTCATATGGGCTGAAAAAGAGCCTAATTATTGGCCAAATTAGAGCCATTGATGGGCATAAGGATTTGTGTAATGAGGGAGATCAAAAGAATGTATATAAGTTGACTTTAAAACACATATACTACTTATTTTTCTCTCTTTTCTTCCCAAATCCGAAAATCAACAGTGTTGGGGGAGGGTTTGATCAATTTTTGATGGTGAATTGAAGGACTTGGAGTGGGAACCTTGATCTCCTCTCCTTTCTCTTGCTTTTGTCACCAATTTTGGGTATTATGGTTGTGATTCGGGATTTAGCTTGTAGCTACTGGTTTTGGTGTGGTTTATGGTGGTTTAGTGATTTTTGAAGAGGTATTTGTGGTGTTGGTGTTGTTATTTGTTGAAGAAGAGGTGACAGAAAGAAATTAATAAAAAAAGAAAAAACAGGACGCATTTGCGTCTCTGTTTGGAAAAAAGGGAGGGAGGGCGCACGCATGCGCGAGCTAGCCCCAACCCAACCCAGGTGGGCCAGACCAGGCCCGATCAGATTGGGTCGAGTCCGATCCGATTTAGGGGCCCACTTCCATATTATTTAAATAATATATTATTTAAAAATAAATTTAAAAAATAGTTTTAAAAAAATAAATTATAAGAAAATATGAAAAATAGTTGGAAAAAATTAGAAAAATCAAGAAAAATATAAGAAATTAGAAAAAGAATTTGAAAATGAGTTTCGAGGTTTTTCGGGCAGTTGGCACCCCAGTGTAACCCGAAAAGTGTGCCACAACTAAAAATTGGAATAAATTCTAATTTTTGTTGTCAAAATATAAAATCAATTAATTTGATACTAAATCACTTAAAATGGTTTATTCGGACACCAGGGACTTAAGAGACTATAGTCGGGTGTCAGATGCGTATCCCGAGGCATGAACAGGATCGAACTAGGGTTTGGTTTTCAGGACGAGGAGTGCGGTTTGAGGTGTGTAGTATCCCAACTGAAATTACTTGAGTATTTACTTCTTTTGGCATTTGAATTCAATTTCTGTTATTTTGATATTCTACTCCTGGTTGTTGTTTTAATGGACGGACGTTGAACGGGGCTCCCTTCCCCTTCATGCCATTCCAGTGTGTATGCCCACTAGACCATAACACATGTTGCCAGATCGATCTCGGTGAATAGGACAACCCGAGGATCACGTCGTGGCACGTGTCGGTGCGTCGTAGGTGTAACACCGACCACCAAGCGGATCCAGATACTGGCCCTGCTTGTGTAGGACTCGCTGGCAGTATTCTGTAGAAGAGTCCAAATTATGGTGCTAATTTGGTCCAAGGCTATAGGAAAATACTTTGAGCTTTAACTATTACTTATCCATGCGATGATCACTGTTGCCTGTATTTATTTTCGCATGTTTATTTAATAGCTTTATTTAAATTCTAATATTTACTTTCAGTATTGCCCACTCAATTTCCTTGGGAATACTCACTCTGAACTCATTATTTGCCTTTTGTGATGGCTTAAGTGCAGATCTTAGTACGAGCCGAGGTAAGTGCAAGCTACCAAAGTACCGTTGATTTAGAGATTGTGAGCCCGACTTGTACGTTTTTATTATATATATTTATTTTCATTTTGGGAACTTGGGATTGAGAGATGCTTTGAAACCTTGTATATTTTGATATTTTGTGACATTTGAGGTATTTATGGATATATAGTTTTTCCACACTAGGTTTATGGTTTTTATCCTATAGTTACATATTCATTCTCTGAGATAATATGGTTTAAGACTTCAGCTGTGATAATTTGAGGTTAAAATGATAACTTAACAGATGATTAGTGTTATGTACAATTTAATCAGTAAATTGTTGTTTGATAAGGTTTAAAAGAATAAAATGGAGGATGTAATCCAATGTGGGGCACAATTGTCGTTGGTAAGACAGATTGTGGGTCCGCATTGGCCCCCATGCGCGGTCTGATTAGAAAATGGGCCATTAGTGTTTGTCTTCCCCCGTCGAAAGTTTTTGTTCGTCTTCTCTTGTTGGATGTTCTATTTCTCGTTATGTTTCTATTATTGTAGATGCAAAAGACAAGCGTATAAGTTGTATGTAAGTTTGCAAACTTTCACAATGTCAGTTTGACCTCAAAAAGAATGGAAATTAATGATGTTTTATTGTAAATTAATAGTGAGCATGAGATTTTTTTGTACTAGGCTTTCGGGCTCATTAAGTTCATGACCATTGTCAAAAAAAAGAGTTTACTTAACCCGTCTACGTTATATGTGTCTACTATAAGTAATTAGATTAGTCTTTGTTAAGTCAAATATGTCTGCAATCGTTGGTTGGTCGGAGTGATACTACATTCCGGTCCTTTAAATTGTGACCGGAGCTAGACCCTTAAAAGTTAAAATGGAGAGGTTAGTTGTTGGGAGCTTCTTGCCGTAATTGCGGGCCCAACTCGGGCAAGCCGGAAATGGTTGGGGCCCATTGGGCTTTCGGAACACTATTGGTCTGAGAAAAATAAAAAGTCTTCAGAAGGTTTAGGGTTTTAGGGAGGAGGTCTGTTTGGTAAGTGAGTGAGAGATCCAGCGAGTGTTGGAGGAGGCGAAATGCGGTATCTCCGTAAGTGTTTTCAATTGGAAGATGGAATTGAATTTGTTTGTTCTAGTTGAGATTGGATAATCTTTGGTTTTAAAATATTCTACTTGCATGATTTGCTCTTAAATCTCCATTTATGGTGTAATCACGTTGGATGAGATGATATTCTCCCAAATGCGTGTATTTTTGGGTGTTTTTTCTAACTTGTAAGACCTCCTTTGCTTGTGATGCAGTGTGACTATGTCACTTGTTTTTCCTTGTAGTTGTGCTCATTGTGAATAATGCTTTCAAGGCATGCATAAACGCTTCCCTATTATATTACTATTAGAACTATAATTAGTTGCTCACCTCATCACCCCATGCCCATCCCCATCTCCATCCCTTGCGCTTTCCAACTCGTTGTGTATTAGACTTGAGTGCATTAGATTAATTGGATGATCATCTACATTAATTCCAAAGGCACCAACTACCTTTGATTCTAATCTTGATAGGTGAGACAAAGCTTTGGGTGATAGTTTCCATATCACTGATTGATTTCCCATTCTTTTTTTTTTTTTTTTTTTTTAGTATATATGGGTATCCTTGAAGAAAACTAAGTTAAACCAGTTGTCTTCGAATTCAACGAGGTGAACCAGTTTGGTAGGAGGAACTGATCAGTCCAGGAGGACAAACGAAAAGTTCAAATCAACGTTCCTTCGTTGTGCCATTGCCAACCTCTTTTTCTGCTTGCTCCCATTAAGGAAGGCGAGGTGTAAATAACATTCACTTATGAGTTCTAAACCAGTTTAATTAGAACCAACTCATAGATTCATTATTTCATTATGCATAGCTTGGTAATTCCTATAAAAAAATGTGTAGGGTGTTAATGTTTTCTTCTTTGGACTGCTTTAAACTGGTTGACTCTATACAGGGAATTGATGCATCGTCAAGACATCATACCAGGATTGCCGGATAACCTCGCTCTTAGGTGTCTCGCAAAGATATCACATGGATTTCATAGACAACTTGAAGCTGTGTCAAAGAGGTGGAGAGATGTTCTCTGCAGTTCAGAGTACTCCAACTTTCAAATCTAGTGAAGGATGGTGTGGAAAATGGTTATTTGTTTTAACTGAAGGAGACTACACTCAGTGGATTGCTTATGTTTGTGTTTAGGCATTCTCTGCCCAGAATTGCAGGCTCAAATCATCAAAGGGTCCATTCGGGATTTGCTTGTGTTTGTGTCATAGGTTTTTGGTGATTGGCGGGTATTATGTGCCATGTAAACGGCTATCCTCTCAAGGCCCCAATGAAGGGCCTTTTGTAACCAATGAGTATGCATTCTCCTAGGTCTTACTTTGTTTGCAGTGTTGTAATTGGTAAAGTTTATGTTGCTGGCGGACGCACCTTGTCTGATACTCTAGGACTTGCTCTTGCTGAAGTTCATGATCGACTAAAGGATAGGTACGTAGGCCAGATGCTGTTTATGTTCATATTTATTTTGGGGACGGAATCATTATCTTTTTTATTTTTTTTATTTTTTTTTTTTTTTTTTTTAATTTAGGACTGAGGCTATGTTGTTGTAATCAGTCTCTTTTTCTCTTTTCTTTTTTTATTTGACGAAAAAAAAAAATCAGTCTCTTTTTCTTTGCTATGCCATTGATTATTCTTCTACTTCCTCCTAGTAAAACATATAGCAACTCTCCTAGGAAATCATATAGCAACCCTGGAGTATATTTATTTCTGCTACATCCTCCAAGCAATTTTTTTTTTTTTTTTTTTTGATAGTAAACGAGATTTTCATCATATACGACGAAAACCATAACAGTTCCTAATCTTTGCACATACAATTCGAAACTTGAATCAGCTGCTGCAAATCAAAAAAAGTAGATGATAATAAGATTATGAAAGCATTCTCGTCACATGATCCATTGCCAATGATAGAACCAATCCGAGTGTTAGACATTTTCAAAAGAAATGTTTAGTCCCACATTGGTTAGAAAGTTCACACTTAAAAAGTATATATGCTCTTTCACTTGTTTGAGTGATAAATAGAAGCTCTCACTAGAGCTATGCCCAAATGACCACGTGGTGCATATGACGCTTTTATAGGCACACTTAGCAATTTGCACGAGGCAACAACTAACCATGGTCACATTTTTGGATTAGTTGTAAGCAGATAGTTAATATATCCAGTAAATGGGCAATTAATAAACTCATTCAACAAGAGAAAGTGGAGTAGTTATCAATTGACCACTTAATTGATATGCCCACATACCCACTCTTTTCTCCAACTAGTTTGACTAGAGCTCTATAAAATAGAGGCTTGGGAGCAAGAAAAATATATCAAAATTCACAGAAAAAGCTTTTCTACTTTCATCGTATCCTCTAAGATTTTACTTCATCGTATCCTCTAAGATTTTTGCTGACTCCTGCAGTATTGAGAGCAAAATTTCCTTTAGGAAAATGGCTTAGATACACGCTTTGAAGTCGTCGTTGATTCCTTTGGTCTATCACCGAGAAGTTGTAGCCTTTGTTGAACTTGCTTGCTCATGTTTACTTTCTTTAGTTTCTTAAGAAAATTGCCATATCTTTGAGTAATTGATTTGCGTATTTGCAGATGGCAAAAGTTGCCACCAATGCCCATGCCGCAGATTGATTGTATGGGGTTGACATATGAAGGTGGGTTTCTTATTTTTGGGTGAACATTTAGGAGCACCTGTCAGCCAGCCTCTTTCATGCATAATTCGTCTGATAAAACCTGGCGTATGGTGGAGCATACACAACGGGCCTCAAAGGCAATGCAATCAGCAATTACAGTTGCGCCCATTGACAGATTATACATTGTACTTGATAGTGTGAGAACTCCATAAAGGCCAAAGATACAGGTGAAAAGGAGTGGCATGTTGTTGGTTCAGTTTCTCCAGTAGTACTTCCAGATCGTATCCAACCGTTGGAGCCCTTTGGCTATGGTTTTGCTGCTCTCGGGCAAGACTTGTATGTTGTCGGGGATAAAGGTCCTCAAGTGAGAAGAATGAGGCACTAGGAGGTTCAACACGGTAAACTTGAACAATGAAAACATGCAACTCATCAGATGTGCCTTTCAAGTGGAGGGAAATCAGGCCCATGTGCGGATTCGCTGGAGGTAATGTCATTGGATGTGCTACCTTGGAAGAATGACTCTCACTGCTAGTGTAGGCAAGTTTAAACCTTCAACTGAAAAATTTATTATAACTTGAGTGTGATATATTGGGTTTGTACGTAAAACTACTGAATTTTTCTCTGTTCATCATTAAAATGCATGTAGGACATGCATGAGTAGTCAATTAGCACGTTTTGTGGAGCTCAGTGAAGGTTGGAATACAGTCAATGTATGCAAACAAAGATAGATACACACAACCAGAACTAAACCTCCCTGCTGCATCTTTTATGTGAGGAAATTCACTTGAATTCTGCAAATCTATGACACCCAAAATTGATTTAAGTTAATAAACATAAGTTTTATCTCATATTGCGCTAGAGATTTGGAATTGTGCATTAATTTGAAGCTTGTATGATTTGATCACATTATGTGTTTAATGATGTAGATGGAGAAGCTATACAATTAGCTTCATATGTTGTTTAATTTTTATATGTTGTGGGTGATCTTTCCCTCTTAAGTTCTTGAGTAATAGAATTTCACTGTATCTTCTCAAGAAAGACAAATTAATAAAGAGCCGCGTTATGTGCACTCCAGTCATCACTCAGGGCACCTCATTTTTTTTCCAATCGTATGTGTAATGACTCATATGTCTTCCAATACAAATTCACAAAAAAAAGAAAAAAAACACAACTTTGGACACCCTACCACCCCATTTTGATGTGTGACCATCGAAGTCCACCACCCTATTTGTCATCTTCGTCAACGGTCGAATACAATTTTGGGTACCCCACCATCTCATTTTGAGGGTTGGAAGCATGAGTTTGGTGTGTTTTGACCTTTTTGTGTTTAAGATTTCCTGTATTTTGAAATGTACCACATACACGAAAGTGTCAGATGCATAGGTGAGACGTAAAAGGATGTTTGTCACGGGCCTAATCTCTAACCCCGTTTTGATTTCTTTAATCAGGATCACCGACCCGTCACGTGAGACTCACATCGTATCAGCGCACACCGACCGAGGCACGTGGCCGAGGTACATGATATTTTTGTATTGATTGTATGCCTAGTGTAATGTAATGTGTAGACTTACTAAGTCGGTTTATATAGTGTAGGCGTCGAGTCAAGAGCGAGGACACGCCTCGTGTTGCGTGTGAGCTGGAGAACCGAGTAGTAGACACTTTTGTTGAGTCTTGTTTAATAATAATATGAATTTATAAAATATTTACATGCATTATGGAGTTATTTATATGCCTATGGTAGTTACTATTAATGTAAATCAATATGAGATTCTATAGTTTGAAGGAAAAATCAACCATTGGACTCACCTCGGGATGCACACCAGCACACTAGCACACACTCCCATGAAGTTGTGTCAACTATGTGTGTTAGCTTGCGGGAAACTAGTTGGTGTTAGGAGTAATTAATAACCTTGGGATGATCCTAGAGATTTGCCTATGCACATTTGATGTAAGCCCAAACTATATAAACCATTTTTCACTATTTTGCTTCATCTTGCATGATCAAAATAACAAAATCCAGAGCTGCTGGAGAACCAATTTGTTGCTGGAAATCTAGGAAAATTAAATGGTGTTTAGAGAATAAAAAACACCACTCCTCAACTCACACCACTCTAGGTAATGTTTCCTTCTCCTCATGCATTCAAGTTTAGTGTTCTTAGGTTTAAATTCAAAAGGGTTTTTGGTTCTGAATTATTAAGTTGTTTAAATGTGTATTGTGAAACATTTACAGAATTTGATTTCCAATTTAAAGATTCATTTTTGGATTTTTCAAAGTTGCTCAAAAAGAGGGGTTTTTGGCATGATTTCGGGTTTGATGAATTTTGCGACTGCCCCAGTTCCCCATAAAATTAGGTCCCGCTCGGCTTAGACCAACGTGGACCCCCGAGCCTTTACTGTGAAGTCTACGCATCCTAGTTGTGACGGCCCCAAATTCTACAACCCTAGAATCGGGCGTCGCCCGGCATGGACCCACGTGAACCCCCGAGCCAATCCCGACGAGTCGCGCGGGGCCAGTGAGCCTATCCTTACCATTCAATCATTTGTTAATCATTTGAAAGTGAATTCAATTGATTAGTGAGTTATCAAAGTAATAAGCGAAAGCAATTAATCTCAACTAATAAATTAACTTCGAAAGCTCTAAGTTAGGACAAAAACTTAGGGTGTGGGGAAACCCCGTATATCATATATATCATGTAAAGCAAGGAGAGTATCATCCAAGTCTTAATATCCAAAAAGATCTCTCAACCTATTACCCCATGTACAAAAACAATATAAGTAGCTAATACAACAAAAGATGTCACCTATATCAACAGAGGAGGGCCGCTCAAAGTATATCACCTAACTGCACGGCCATTCCTTTGCTGGACTGCGGATCTGCACTCGGTCAAACACAAGAAGGACGAGTCCAAGTAAGTAACGCCAAGCAGGAACAACAATAAATACAGTATTTCGAATTAAATAAATGAACAGTCAATTCATGCCGATAGAAAGAAAAAGGACAGGGAGCGCATGAATATATAAAAACTATGAACAATTAAATAAGCAATCGAAATTGAGTATCCCGAAATACAAGGAAAGGAACAAGTGGTCTTGACCAATCAATGTCGTTAAGCCGAAGACAAAATCTCCTCAAAGGCTAGGAGTCGAGGACAGAATCTCCTCTAAGACCCCCACGCGAGTGCAGAGTCCCCAGCAATCTGGTGGAGAACTCTCACCCCGTACATGTCATTACAACCAATCACGTATCCCCAGCCGTAAACCCCGGTATAATACACCGTGAGCCCAGAATTCTGCAAGGATCACGTTTGACACACTTGCCTTAGGACAACTCATATGAATGGAATAACAAGAGAGCATTGAACAATATCAATAAATAATTTAAAGCTCGAGAAATAACTGTAGTGTTCCTCACTGGTTTACTTATCTCGATCCAAGCTAATTCGCGCTAACACGGACTCCGACACGCCCCTTACGGTCCCCGTGGGTACAATAATCCTGATAATGCAATTTATATCAATTTCCTTAAATTCCTATGATTTTTCCAAATTTCTAGCTATTTTTGCCAAATTTCACGTTTTTCAAGGCTAAAAACCTCGACATAACGTCTCGCAAAAATTCTGAATATTTCACTTTTCTTAAAAATTCTCAAATTTCTCTTTATTTGATGAAAATATAATTTTCTAGAATTTTTCCTGAATTTTTCCTATTTTTCTGGAATTTATTTCAATTAAAATCAATTTTAATATATTTAATCAAAATAAATAATTTTTTATTAATATAATATATGGGTGGGTCGCGGGTCGGGTCGACCCGACCCGACCAGGTTGGTCGGGACAGACCGACCCAACCCCGGCCAACCGGTCCAGATCGGTCAAACCCGGTCCACCCGGTCGGACTGGTCAACTTGGGTCAAACCTGTCGACCGGTCAAACCGGGTCGACCGATCGACCCAAACCAGGTCGTGTCACCTTGACCCGGCCCAGTTTTCTCTTCTTCTTCGTTGCTTGCTGGAAATGTTCCAACAAGCAACAGCAACAACACACATTTTTTTTCTACAACAACACATATAACAATCAATAACAATCACCAACCACTTCACCACCATCATCACCACCATTTTCACCATTTGAATCCACCATCCCCTCATCAACAACCTCGACAACAAGTTCGAAAACAACCACAACGACAACACCCACAACGAAATCAATAACTTCTTACCTGGATTTCGCCTCGACGTCGCATCCACGCTCTCTCGCGAAACGTCGCTCTCCTCGATCTCTCCTCTCAGTCGATCCTCTTCTTCTCTAAATTTTTTTTTGATCGACAATGGAGAATGGGTGGCGGTGGTGTGATGAAATTGGGTATTTTGGCAAATGACCAAAATACCCCTCACCCTTATCCATACCCTTTACAACTTTATTGCCCTTTTGGTCTTTTCACAATTTCACCTACCAACTTTGATAACTCACTTGGGTGACTTAGTTGACTTTTGATCTTTTGATCTCATCCATTTCACACAACACTCAAAGTTTCCCTCGGGTATTCTCGCACCCGACTTATAATACTAACTTTGTTCGTCGCGTCACCACAGACGTACCGACGTAACAAACGGACTTTAAAACCTTTTAATTATTATTTATTTAATATTTTTGTCAGTGTTTCTAATTAAATTTGTTCCCCGGACTACCAACGCTCGTACATGCCTTTACCCGTTTAAAAACTTAAAATTGCATAAATGAAATATAATATAATACAACCATCATACAAAACTAACATACCTCAGAGTCGACGTCCGAGAATTGATGATTGTACCACGGCGTGGGCCTACATATCACCTATATCGACACGTGGCACGAGTTACATTTTTAGGGTCGTTATAGTCTTCCCAACTAACTGGAATTTTGTCCTCGAAATTTAAACGAAATTAAAGGAAAGACTTACCGAACTCAGAAGAGGTAGGGGAAATACTCGCGCATATATGACTCCAGTTTTCACGTCAGCTCCTCGTCCCCGTGGTGCTGCCACTTGACAAGGATTGATGGGATCTCCTTGTTCCTCAAGATCTTGACCTTGCGGTCTAAGATCTGGATAGGCTGCTCGTCGTATGTGACATCCTCCCTCTGGTATATCAGGCTCAAACCTACCGTCGGTCGTCTGCCCTCCCTGGACCTATCCAGTCGCAACATGGATATGTGAAAGACATGATGAATTCCTGACATCGGAGGTGGTAACTCTAGCTCGTACGCGACCTTGCCTACCCGCTTCACCACTCTGAACGGACCAATGAACCTTGGCGCAAGTTTCCCCTTGATCCCAAACCTCTTGTGCCCCTTCAATGGAGATACTTTCAGATATACAAAGTCACCGACCTGGTATTCTAACTCCCCGTGATAAAAGTCATAATATTTTTTCTATCTTTCTTGCGCACCCTTCAATCTCAAACGGATCTGGCGTATCTTCTTTGTGTGATCTACCACAATCTTCGGCCTAATCGTTGCCACATCCTCGGGTTCCGCCCAACAAGAAGGAGATCTACACGACCTCCCGTATAATGCCTCAAATGGTGCCATGCTGATACTGGTTTGATAACTGTTATTATATGCAAACTCACACACATGAAGGTACTCCTCCCAAGATCCACCGTACTCTAACACGCACATCCTCAGCATATCTTCGAGAATCTGGATCAAACGCTTTGACTGTCCATCAGTCTATGGGTGATAGGCGGTACTAAGATTCAACTTCGTGCCAAACTGTGCCTGCATGCTTTGCCAGATTCTGCAATGTAAACTGCTACCCTCTGTCAGACACAATCGACAACGGTACCCCATGCAACCTAACAATCTCTCTCTCGTAAAGCTCTACCAGTCTGTCTACCCAATGTGTGGTCGAGATCGGTATGAAGTACACAGATTTAGTTAATCTGTCCATAATCACCCAGATGCTATCATGTCGTTACCGAGATCGAGGTAGCCCACTGACGAAGTCCATTGCAATATGCTCCCACTTCCAATGAGGAATGGGAAGTGGTTGTAATAACCCACCGGGTCTGCGATGCTCAGCCTTAACACGCTGACAAATATCACACCCTCTAATAAAATTAGCAACATCGATCTTCATCCCTGGCCACTAGAAGAGACGACGCACCTCTACATACATCTTAGTCCTACTCAGATGAACCATAAATCGTGAGCGGTGTGCCTCATGAAGTATCTCATCTCGTAACTCAGCCACTGTGGAATCCACAGTCGTCCTCTAAATCTCAAGCATGAGTCTGTCGACTGACTCTAATCTGGATGATCTGAACTCTGCGCCAGCTCTAAGAACTTTTGATACTGCTCGTCTGTTTGCTGACCCTCGAGTACGCTCTGTATCGACACTGTCTGAGTCCTCATCTCGCGCAAATCATTACTTTAGTATCTGTTGGAATGTCCTCGGTACAAATCCTCTCAACCGCCTCGAGCAAACTGTAATCGTGTGTCATGTGGCAGGTAACAACATCTGAGTCTGACCCTCTACAGCTCAATGCGTCTGCAACCACATTAGCCTTCCCCGGGTGGTACTTCAATGAGAAATCATAGTTCTTCAGGAACTCAAGCCATCGCCTCTGTTGCATGTTCAATTCTTTTTGTGTGAAGAGGTACTTCAAACTTTTGTGATCAGTAAATAAGACGAATCTCTCCCCATAGAGGTAGTGGCGCCAAATCTTCAGTGCAAAAACCACTGCCGCCAACTCCAAGTCGTGAGTAGGGTAATTCTTCTCATGAATCTTCAGCTGTCGGGACGCGTAGGCAATCACTCTACCCTCCTGCATCAAAACACAACCCAAACCGCTCTTAGAAGCATTAATGTTCACTTCAAAACCCTTCCCTGACTCGGGCAAAACCAAAACTGGTGCGACAGTTAGTCGTTCCTCCAATGTCCTAAACGCCTGCTCACAGTCATCGTTCCACTGAAATTTAACATCCTTCTTCGTCAACTGAGTCATCGGTGTCGTGATCCTCTAGAAGTCCTGTACAAAACGTCGATAATAACCTGCCAAGCCCAGAAAACTACGGATATCTGACACTGATCTCGGTGTAGGCCAATCGCTAACCGCCCTGACTTTAGCGGGATCCACTGACACTTCGTCGGTCCTAACAATGTGACCTAGGAATCCTACCTCCGTCAACCAAAACTCACACTTACTGAACTTAGTGAATAATCGATGCTCTCGCAGTGCCCGCAAAACCAACCTAAGGTGATCCTCGTGCTCCTCGCGAGTCTTGGAATATATTAAGATGTCGTCGATGAACACAATGACAAATCTGTCCAAGTACTGTCTCAACAATCGATGCATCAAATCCATGAACATCGTTGGGGCGTTAGTCAGTCCAAACGACATTACTGTAAATTGGTAGTGCCCATATCGAGAGCGAAATGCAGTCTTCTCCATATCCTCTGCTCTTATCCTTAGTTGATGGTACCCGGATCTCAGATCAATCTTTGAAAAACACTGCGAACCTGTCAACTGGTCGAACAAATCGTCGATGCGAGGAAGTGGATACTTGTTTTTTCACCGTCACCTTGTTCAACTGTCTGTAGTCGATGCATAATCTCAAGCTGCCGTCTTTCTTCTTCACAAACAATACCGGCGCTCCCCAAGGCGACATACTCGGCCGAATAAAGCCTAACTCTAACAACTCGTCGAGTTGTTCTCTCAGCTCATCTAGCTCTCTCAGAGCCATACGATACGGAGGAATAGAAATGGGTTTGGTCCCTGGGATCAAGTCATCGATGAAATCTATCTCCCTAGGTGGTGGCAAGCCTGATAACTCCGCTGGAAAAACATCAGGGAAATCGCATACTACTGGCACATCCTCTAACCTAGTCTCTACTCTGCCTGTCGTACTCAACACGCCAGTGAATGTCTCTACATCTACGCTAATGGCGACTCTACCCCTGGTGATCGGTAAATTGGTCGAAGTCCCCTGGAAGCTAAACTCCGGATGCCCAAGAATCTGAAACGTGATCCTCTTACCATAGCAGTGAATCTGTGCATGATAAGCACCCAACCAATCCATGCCCAGTAGTGCATCGAACTCTAAGAACTCCAACACTATTAGGTCTGCAGGTAAAGTGTGTCCCTCCATCTCTACCGGATAGTCTACACACACAAATTCAGGTAAATCTTGTCCCCAGCAGCCGTGCTAAGGATCAAGGGTCTCCCTAATCGAATAGGTCTCAACCCTAACTCGTCAACCATATGACCCGAAATAAAAGAAACTGTAGAACCGAAATCAAACATGGTATGCATAAATCGACTGCAAATGTAAACCGTACCTTCAATCAGGTTCCGTGAGGTAGTCGTGTCTGGTGCGACAATGGCTTGAACCTGCTCCCTGTTCTGTGGCTGTCCTCGACCAAGTCGTGGGCAAGCGCTGACGAAGTGGCCTAACTGTCCGCACTCGAAGCATGCTCTGTGACGGCCCCAAATTCCCAATGCATTTGGGTACGCCCGGCCTAGACCCGTGCAAGCCTCGAGTCAGTTCTCGACAACCCTGACGAGCCTAGTCAGCCTCAAAACATCAAAAATTCAAGATTTATGAAAGAGTTATTGCAATTATAACACAGCGGAAGCAAAAGTCAAATTCAAATCAAATATTGGGAAATAACTCTATCAAATGGAAGTAAAGGAATTCTATAAGTGTGGAAACCCCGGGCATTCATGTACAATTCGAAATGCAAAGGTACATGATACCAATCTTATCAAAATTTGCCAAGTTTAATAATCCCAAAGCATGTATATATAAAACGGTGTACATAAAAGCAAAAACATAATAAAAACCTATAAAATAGTCTTCAAATCCAGTAGTTAATCCTCACAACAGATCCCTAGGTAGGGTCCCCCTTGCCACTTCTTGCTCTCTCCTATCACACCACACCGTCACAAACTAGACGGTGAGCAAGCGAATAAAATCGAATGTAATGCCAAATGAAAAACAACGAAGATTCATGATAATTCAAATAAAGTAGTCTAAATATCATGCGGAAATAAAAAGACAGAAATTAAATAGACAAGATGCATGATAAAGAGACTAATGGATATCAATCGAGAGTTAAGTGTGTTCCAAAGAATCAAAAGAGGCTCATAAGTGGTCTAGTCCATAGCATAACGGCGAAGACCTCGCAAGGTCTTCCGGCATCGACTCAAACGAAAGCGCGGCTATGTCCGGAAAGGGACTCAAACCCATCCACCCGATGCTCGGTGTCACACGGCACTAAGGGTGGTCACACACTCGTGGCGCGAGTGCCGCGTTTATCCCTCTAGTGCGGGTCCTAGTACTTTCGAGACAAAACACTTACGCCGGGAATCACACATAAAAGAAGTATGGAATGGAAGGCCAACAAGTAAATAATAACAAACACAATGGCATGAAAATGAATCACATGGCATTTTCTAACCGGCTTACAAACGTACAAATGCTTGTTTAAGGCAAGTGTACTTACTGAACTATCATGACTCGTATGACAACTCCGAGATCCTAACGCGACTTCCCGATTTCCTATACCGCACTCCAATTATCCAGTCCGAAATTGAATAAATGCCAAACAAATCAAAATTACCACCCGAATTATACCTAAGATTACTTGTCATTAAATTAGCTTCAATTTGATACATTATATCAATTTTCACGTTTTTCGAGGCTAAAACCCCGACTATATCTTGCCAACATTTCCGAGAAAATCCCAAAACTCAGTTGTGAACCATTTTTCTAATTTCTCATATTTTTCTGGATTTTTCTGAATTTTTCCATAATTTTCCTATTTTTTCTGGATTTTCTTTTCCATTTTTTTTTTATATTTCTTTTTAAGGGCGGTTCGGCCGAACCGGCCCGGCTCGAGGCGAACCAGCCGGTTCGGGCCGAACCGGCCCTTCATCATCTTCTTCAAATTTTTTTCAACGAGGCGCACGGCGCCTCTTTTTTTTTTTTCTCATTTCATCATTTTTTCTCCATATGAATCGATCAAGAGAGGAGATACACACACACTTACCCCGGTGTGGTGGTGGTGTTCAAAGGGGGAGAGGAGACCACCGAGAGCGAGAGAGATGTGAGGCCGAGAGGGAAGGACCGAGAGCGTGAGAGACGACGAGCGTGGGGAGGGAGATCGAGAGAGAACGAAATGAGCGAGTGAAATGGAGAGAGAGAGAGAGAGAGAGAGTGAGTGGTGTGGTGAAGAGGTTGAGATGGAAGAGAAGGAGGGGGGCGGCGGTTTTCAACAAAGGAGAAGATGAATAGTGTATGAATAGTAGGGTTTTGTTATGAAACGGTTTGTATATATATAACATCAAATGACCTTTTTGCCCTTCTCCCTTCACTTCATACATTTAAACACATCTACCCTTATGGGTCTTTTACCACATCATCTCATCTTAGCACACACACACATCTCTAGGCCAATCTCATGGCTCCTTACCATTAGGTTGTGTCACTATAACAATACTAATCCCATAGCCCGTATGTTACATATTTAACTAACTCCCACGTAGATCTTGCGTTCCTCGGTCCGTATTTCTCCGTCAATTGGCTCGTCGTGTCCATTTTCTCGCCACATCCCGTTAACTAATTTATTAAATTAATTAAAAATTCATTTATTTGTATGTTTTACTTGTTTTTCTCCCCGTTTGACTAGTCGAAACCTCACTCAATTAAATATCGCCCGACCGGGCGCGAGACTCGTAAAATACTAACATACTATTACACACAATCAAAGAATCATAAAATCACTTCGGCGTCGACTCCGAAGTTCGAAATATTGACCGGTATTCACGTAGCGGGTCACAATTCGACAATTGCCGTACAAGTCGGATTAAAAATTTGGGGTTGTTACTGAGTCTCCCCACTTATTAGAATTTCGTCCCCGAAATTTATCTAATAAGTAAGCTAGATTAACGACTCTTGCGAGCTCCTAACGGGACCGATAAAATCTCGAGTAAGTCATTTCTTGACTCCGAACCGTTCGTGACCCTTCAGTAGAGAGATCTTTAGGTATTCATAATCTCCCCGAATCATACTGAAGCTCATCGTGATACTTGTCAAGTATTTCTTCTGCCACTCCTGAGCACTCTTAAGTCTCAAACCAAACTATCCACAACTACCCAGATGCTATCGTAACCACGAGGAGATCGGGGCAACCACTAACGAAATCCATATCCATATTTACCCAATTCCATTAAGAAATGGGTGGGGCTGTAGTAGTTCTCCAGGTCATCGATGCCCGGCCTCTACGCGCTGGAATATCACACGTTCGAACAACTTCAACACCTCGAAAATCATCCCCGGCCACCAAAAGAATGTCGCATATCGCGCACATCTTGGAGTCGACCGGATACACAACAAAACCAAAACGATGAATCTCCCGAAGTAACTCTTCACACATCGACCACCAATGGAAACCCCGATCGCCGCGCGATACCTCTAGCATGAGTCCGTCGACTCGACTCTTGTCTGGGCAATCGAACTATCCACCATCTCACCGCACCGCCGGTATGACGCATCGTCTTCTTCGTCCTCGCGCACAATGCCAAATGAGATGGTCTGCAATATCGTTTCACCACGTATCTAGATCAGGTAATCATCGCACGTCCGCCGAACTCATCAACTTGACCGCTTCACGTAAACCACGCTCATAGGTTCTTTGACACACGACTACCTCCGCATTCAATCCTTTGAAGTGCAATGCATCAACAACAACGTTGATCTTCTCGTATCCACCAAACAACGCACGTAATATTTATACCTAGTTCGCACCAACCAAGGCTTCGAACTCTAACAACTATAGTACTCGCATCTTTACTTGGCAACTCGTAGCCTCCTAACACTATCGAAATGTCAAGACTATGCACATTCAAGTATCTCGCATCCCGACATCGTGACTAGGATTAAGGTCTCATACATCTATTGAGTTTTTCAATCCTAACGCAGTCTACCAAACGCACAACAATCAAGGGATTAACATAACTTGAATAGAATACGATATGCATGCAAGTACGCGTCGAATGAAAAGCATACCCTCATTAATATGTCCTGAATGAAAAACACGCATACCCGACGATCATTAATATGTCTGGATCCCGCGCCTCCGAGTGACTGCGGCTCGTCCCCGGTAGAACCATGAGCTCGAGTCCGACTAGCTCGTGCTCCTTCGCTCTAACTCCTCGATCGCACCCGTTCTCGAAATCGCTCTGCGATCGCCGGTCAAGTCGATTAGATCACGTGATGATTGTGCGACGAACGGCTTGTACCAAACGCTCTTCATTGGTGCCCGAGCTCAGCCCACTCCTCGATAGGTGACGGGTCTCCGACCTAACCTCGTCCGGATGCGTGAGTAAGTAACTCTCCCTCGCTAACTACGTTCGTACGCAATCGCAAAGTTCCGATCTGCGACCTCTCCAATCGAGTAGCGACTTCAACCATTCCTAACTTCCATTGTCTTAATGGTTTGTGTTTTAACTTGAGAGTCGGTCGTTATAACCTTAAGCTCGATACCAATCATGTGATGTTGGTATCGTGTTAAAGAATAACCTACACCTCATCCCTAGCTCCTCAAACCTAGGCTCGATACCAACCGCGACGGCCCCAAATTCCCAATGCATTTGGGTACGCCCGCCTAGACCCGTGCAAGCCTCGAGTCGGTTCTCGACAACCCCCGACGAGCCTGAGTCGACCTCAAAACATCAAAAATTCAAGATTTATGAAAGAGTTATTGCAATTATAACACAAAGCAAAAAAGTCAAATTCAAATCAAATATTGGGAAATAACTCTATCAAATGGAAGTAAAGGAATTCTATAAGTGTGGAAACCCCGGGCATTCATGTACAATTCGAAATGCAAAGGTACATGATACCAATCTTATCAAAATTTGCCAAGTTTAATAATCCCAAAGCATGTATATATAAAACGGTGTACATAAAAGCAAAAACATAATAAAAACCTATAAAATAGTCTTCAAATCCAAATTGCGTTAATCCTCACAAGATCCCCTAGGTAGGGTCCCTTGCCTCTTGCGCTTCTCGCCCTATCTGCACCCACCGTCACAAACTAGACGGTGAGCAACCGAATAAAATCGAATGTAATGCCAAATAAAAAACAACGGAATTCATGATAATTCAAATAAAGTACTCTAAATATCATGCGGAAATAAAAAGACAGAAATTAAATAGACAAGATGCATGATAAACGTACTAATGGATATCAATCGAGAGTTAAGTGTGTTCCAAAGAATCAAAAGAGGCTCATAAGTGGTCTAGTCCATAGCATAACGGCGAAGACCTCGCAAGGTCTTCCGGGCATCGACTCAAACGAAAGCGCGGATGTCCGGAAAGGGACTCAAACCCATCCACCCAAGACTCGGTGTCACACGGTCACTAAGGGTGGTCACACACTCGTGACCACGAGTGCCGCGTTTATCCTCTAAGTGCAGGTCCTAGTACTTTCGAGACAAAACACTTACGCCGGAATCACACATAAAAGAAGTATGGAATGGAAGGCCAACAAGTAAATAATAACAAACACAATGGCATGAAAATGAATCACATGGCATTTTCTAACTGGCTTACAAACGTACAAATGCTTGTTTAAGGCAAGTGTACTTACCTGAACTATCATGACTCGTATGACAACTCCGAGATCCTAACGCGACTTCCCGATTTCCTATACCGCACTCCAATTATCCAAATCCAGCTTTGAATAAATGTCAAACAAATCAAAATTACCACCCGAATTATACCTAAGATTACTTGTCATTAAATTAGCTTCAATTTGATACATTATATCAATTTTCACGTTTTTCGAGGCTAAAACCCCGACTATATCTTGCCAACATTTCCGAGAAAATCCCAAAACTCAGTTTGTGAACCATTTTTCTAATTTCTCATATTTTTCTGGATTTTTCTGAATTTTTCCATAATTTTCCTATTTTTTCCGGATTTTCTTTTCCATTTTTTTTTTTATATTTCTTTTTAAGGGCGGTTATTTAGAACAACGCCCGGCTCAGGGCCGAACCAGCCCGGCTTCAGGGCGAACCGGCCCTTCATCATCTTCTTCAAATTTTTTTCAACAGAGGCGCACGCCTCGCTTTTTTTTTTTTTTTTTCTCATTTCATCATTTTTTCTCCATATGAACATTTAAACACATCTACCCTTATGGGTCTTTTACCACATCATCTCATCTTAGCACACACACACATCTCTAGGCCAATCTCATGGCTCCTTACCATTAGGTTGTGTCACTATAACAATACTAATCCCATAGCCCGTATGTTACATATTTAACTAACTCCCACGTAGATCTCAGCGTGCCGGATTTCTCCGTCAATTGGATGATTTTCTCGCCACATCCCGTTAACTAATTTATTAAATTAATTAAAAATTCATTTATTTGTATGTTTTACTTGGAGATGCTACGATGCTCGTAAAATACTAACATACTATTACACACAATCAAAGAGCTCGACTCCGTTCTCTCCGTGACCACTACAAGAATCTCTTCCTCTTCCTACCATCCCCCTCGGAAGGCCTCCATCAGTCGTCCTTGTTGAGTGTCGATGAAATAGCACACTAGCATAACTCCGTGCGTGTGATGATACAACCTCCCTGCTACACTATGAGCTCGGACCATAGCTCTCTCCTCTTCCTACCATCCCCCGAAGGCCTCCCCGCCGAGAAAGTGTCTGAAATAGCTGTAGTGTGTACTACGGAGCTCTCTCATACGCCGCCTGTAGTGTGCTCAGAGCTGTCGTCACTACCATCGAACCTATCGAATCAAGTAGCCCGTGTACAAAGTAATAAGCCTGGTTTAAGTCGGTATCTGCTGCTCCTCGGCATACTCCATCAGTCGTAGATATCGGTCCATGTACTGCATCACGGACTCGTTGGCTCTCTGCCGAATATTCTGAAACTCGATCCTCTTCAAGTTACGGACCGTAGGAGGAATGTACTTCTACTCGAACCTCCCCTTGAACTCAGCCCAATCTCGGGGCTTCCCTTTCGTAGCCACTGTAGTGCGCCACCAGACGTCGGCTTCTCCGAACAATGAGGCGGAGGATATACTAGGCTGCATGTGAGCCGGTGTAGCAAGAATATCGTGAATCTTTTCGTGACTCCTCAAGAAGAGTTCTCCTGCCTCAAGATTCGTACCTCCGTAGAACTTTTCGGGCTGATGCCTCTGAAATTCTCTGGCCTGCCTTGCCTCTGGTGTAGCCTTAGTACTCGGAGTAGTCGGTGTACTAGGCGTCTCAGTAAGTGATGTACTCGGTGTCGATGGTATCACCTCCGTCTGAGTAGGCAATACAACCCTTGTTTGTGATATCAGAGTTACGATGGTCTCCAACATCGCTTAAATCGGAGTAGGAGCTATCAACGTCGCCGCGGTAGCTGGTGCACCAGTCTCCTGTACAGCAGGCAACTGGGAAGTAGTCGGCGTAGATGGTGTCGTTGTAGGGGGTGCTCTCAATAGTCTCAAGATCTCCTCAAGTCGATGATCTTGACTCATAATCCTCTGAGTCCACATCTGGAACTCCTCCATACTGACTCCTCTAGGACCTGGCGTCCCACTATCATCACTTGAACCCAGCTGATCCGCCATCGTAGTCTTCAATTAGGCAAATCTCCGAATCAGTGAATAGCTAATCGATATAATAATAATACACCATCTCAAATATAGCATGTACATTACAAGTTCCGACTTTTCCCCAACTCTCCTCACTTCCCAACTAAGACTTAAGTTAGGTTAATAGGGTTCCGCTCTAAGTTCAAACATTATCCTAACTTCCGCTTTACTATGTTTTAGTGGATTGTAATTTAACTTTAAAAGTATTTTATTCAACCTTTATGTTCTGATACTAACTGTGACGGCCCCAAATTCTACAACCTAGAATCGGGCGCCGCCAGGCCTGGACCCACGCGAACCCCCGAGCCAATCTCGACGAGTCAGGCGGGGCCAGTGAACCTATCTTTACCATTCAATCATTTGTTAATCATTTGAAAGTGAAGTCAATTAATTAGCGAGTTATCAAAGTAATAAACGGAAGCAATTAATCTCAACTAATAAATCAACTTCGAAAGCTCTAAGTTAGGACAAAAACCTAGGGTGTGGGAACCCCGTATATCATATATATCATGTAAAGCAAGGAGAGTATCATCCAAGTCTTAATATCCAAAAGATCTCTCAACCCATTACCCTATGTACAAAAACAATATAAGTAGCTAATACAACAAAAGATGTCACCTATATCAGCAGAGGAGGGCCGCTCAAAGTATATCACCTAACTGCACGGCCTTTCCTTTGCTGCGGATCCGGATTTGCACTCGGTCAAACACAAGAATGACGAGTCCAGGTAAGTAACGCCAAGTTGGAACAACAATAAATACAGTATTTCGAATTAAATAAATGAACAGTCAATTCATGCCGATAGAAAGAAAAAGGACAGGGAGCGCATGAATATATAAAAACTGTGAACAATTAAATAAACAATCAAAATTGAGTGTCCCGAAATACAAGGGAACGACACAAGTGGTCCCGACTAATCAAGGTCATTAAGCCGAGGACAAAATCTCCTTAAAGGCTAGGAGTCGATGACAGAATCTCCTCTAAAACCCCCACGTGAGTGCAGAGTCCTTAGCAATCTCGTGGAGAACTCTCACCCCGTATATGTCATTACAACCAATCACGTATCCCCAGTCGTAAACCCCGGTATAATACACCGCGAGCCCGAAATTCTGCAAGGATCACGTTTGACACACTTGCCTTAGGACAACTCATATGAATGGAATAACAAGAGAGCATTGAACAATATAAATAAATAATTTAAAGCTCGAGAAATAACTATAGTGTTCCTCACTGGTTTACTTACCTCAATCTAAGCTAATTCGCGCTAACACGGACTCCGACATGCCCCTTACAGTCCCCGTGGGTACAATAATCTTGATAATGCAATTTATATCAATTTCCTTAAATTCCTATGATTTTTCCAAATTTCTAGCTATTTTTGCCAAATTTCACGTTTTTCAAGGCCAAAAACCTTGACATAACGTCTCGCAAAAATTCTGAATATTTCACTTTTCTTAAAAATTCTCAAATTTCTCTTTATTTGATGAAAATATAATTTTCTAGAATTTTTCCTGAATTTTTCTTATTTTTTTGGAATTTATTTCAATTAAAATCAATTTTAATATATTTAATCAAAATAAATATTTTTTTATTAATATAATATATGGGTGGGTCGCGGGTCGGGTCAGGATTGACCTGACTGGTCAAACCCGATCCAACCGGGTTTGACCGGGTCAAACCCGGTCCACCCGGGTCAACTCGGGTCAAACCTGGTCTGACCCAGCCCGGTTTTCTCTTCTTCTTCGTTGCTTGCTGGAAATGTTCCAGCAAGCAACAACAACAACACACATTTTTTTTTCTACAACAACACATATAACAATCACCAACCACCTCACCACCATCATCACCACCATTTTCACCATTTGAATCCACTATCCCCTCAACAACAATCTCGACAACAAATTTGAAAACAACCACAACGACAACACCCACAACGAAATCAATAACTTCTTACCTGGATTTCGCCTCGACGTCGCGTCCACGCTCTCCGCGAAATGCCGCTCTCCTCGATCTCTCCTCTCAGTCGATCCTCTTCTTCTCCAAATTTTTTTTGATCGACAATGGAGAATGGGTGGCGGTGGTGTGATGAAATTGGGTATTTTGGTCAAATGACCAAAATACCCCTCACCCTTATCTATACCCTTTACAACTTTATTGCCCTTTTGGTCTTTTCACAATTTCACCTACCAACTTTGATAACTCACTTGGGTGATTTAGTTGACTTTTGATCTTTTGAACTCATCCATTTCACACAACACTCAAAGTTTCCCTCGGGTATTCTCGCACCCTACTCATAATACTAACTTTGTTCGTCGCATCACCACAGACGTACTGATGTAACAAACGGACTTTAAAACCTTTTAATTATTATTTATTTAATATTTTTGTCAGTGTTTCTAATTAAATTTGTTCCCCGGACTACCAACGCTCGTACACGCCTTTACCCGTTTAAAAACTTAAAATTGCATAAATGAAATATAATATAATACAACCATCATACAAAACTAACATACATCGAGTCGACGTCCAAGAATTGATGACTGTACCATGGCATGGGCCCACATATCACCTATATCGACACGTGGCACGAGTTACATTTTTAGGGTCGTTACACTAGTCAACCTCAAATCCTCATATACATCATTATGTTATTATTTAAATGTGGAAATTATAGGATTATAAAGTTATCTGAAAATTTGTAGCGGAAATCACTATAATCAATTATAACTTGTAAATGGAAAATCAAGAAAATAGATATCTATCACGTGAAAACCCTAAGAAATGGATAAATACATGCATGTTTGGTGATCAAAGCTAAACAATGCGATCATACATGATATCCCTCGTCTCTCAATCCCATATATGTCTCAGTGTTTTACAAAACATACAATACAATAATCATAGTGAAAAGAAACAAGACCTACAGTGAATAAAGGAAATGATCGCTCCGAGAGTCCTCAGTGGATATCATTTAGCATAAACTCCTTCCCCTTGCTCGTCTCGGCTCTATCTGCACCACTGTCACAAACTAGACGGTGAGTGCGTGAAAAATATGAAAGTAATGCTAGAAGAAACTAAACAGAAGTTCAAGATTTACCAAATAAACAATTCAAATATCATGCAGTATTGAAAAAGACAAATAAATAAGCAAGTTGCATGATAAACAAATTGACAAGCTTTACAATGAAGTTTGAGTGTCCAAATAGTCAAAAGAGGCCCATAAGTGGTCAATTTTCACGTAGTACAACAGTATCACGATCCATAATCACAACAGTCCACAATAATCCAGTACTTCGAGTGTAACCCACTATTAGGGGATGGACAACATTTTTGCAGGCAGTGCTCACGTTTGCCCAGCTAATATGAACCCAGGAGTAATTTCACGACACACTCATGCCAAGACACTCAACCGAAGAAATGTAGAATGAAATTCTAACAAATAGCTGAAATCAAATAGAGACAACAATAATAGAAAATGAATTAATGTGTATTTTCTTACTGACTTACAATTGTACGGAAAACGTACCTCAAATACCGCAAAACTCTAATCCTCGTGTAACCCTCTAAGTTGTCTCACTCAAATTCTCAAAGTCTAGCAATCATTTAACCCAAATTTGGTTCAATTAGAGTCATTCCGTGACCCTAGATAGTCCCCCAAAGTTTTTCAAAATTTTAGAAATTTATTTAAAACTTATCTGAATTTATTGTTCCCTACACCACCGCCGTGACGCCGCTAGGCCAAAACCCACGGTGCCAATTAAAGTGTGTACAGTGTTTTGCTTGCTGTCTCAAACGTCGTGACTGATGTCGCGGGAGAAAATCCCCACGGTGTCTTTTGTAGCGTGGCAAACAGAACACCTTTCTGGAGTTTTCTGAAACTCGACTTGTGTCGTCACGTTCCGAGCCTATCCCAAACTCTCAGGGATGTCCAAAACAACATCAAACTTACCACACTTTGCGTCGAAACCCCGACAAATACCCCGATTCGTAAATTACACAAAAAATCATTAAAAAAATCCTCAAAAATTCCCACCAACTTCAAATACTCAAAATAATCACCAAAACATCACTTAATCAACCAATTGATTACAAAAACATCACCTAAACTTATTTCCAACATTTTTCAAAATCTCATCCGAAATCGTCGTGACGAAAACAAGTAAAACTAATGTCAAACCGTAGATAAACACGAGAGGAGAAGGGATCCTACCTTTTTACTCGTAGTTGGTTGATCCCCGACGTTGCAACAAGCTCGAAACACACCGAAACACACGTTCTTTTCTCGTTCTCTCGTTTGGTTCAAATGAAAATGGATTTAGGAGAGAGAAGGTGATGGCTCCTTTTGTACATTCACTTCATCAACTCACACACGAATCTCGAGGCACATCTCGTGTCTTCTCTTTAATCCATCCACCAACTATAACACCAATGCATGACTTTAATAGGTGACTTGCCTTCCCAACTTAACCAATTCTCGCTCACCACTTGTGTTCTCGGACCCGTTTCACCTCACAACTCACATCGCGTGCGTTCTCAAACATAACCTCGTTCTCACTTTTTATTTAATTATTTATTATTTTCAATAATTCCCTAATTACCATTTTCCCAGTGTTTAATTATCCATATTATACCCTAAAATTCTTGTTTTTCCTAGGCGAATCTCACACAGAAATTCGTGGCGATTAATGAAATAAAAATCACGCACTAGGACATACAGTGATCACCTTCGGGTATAAACAATAATACAAACATCACAGAAAAATAAAATATACCTCATTGTCGACTCCGAAGTTTGAGTAATATGAAAAGTCACGACGGGTAGGTCACGGTCCTACAGCATGACACGTGTCACCAATTAAATTTGAGGGTTGTTACAAATTTCAAACTTAAAATGAGTTTATTTTCGAAATCTAATTTCATATTTAAAATTCGTGTGTTTTTCTACTAAGTCTAGTATAAAGGAAGTTCAAAATCAGAGGGGAATATTAATTTAATTAGAAAATTCAGTTTTGAGTGTTTTTCATTGTTCTTCATGTTGTATGATCAAATGCATCTCTAAAATTCGATGTTTTGATCATGATATCGAAGTGTCTGCCTTGATTTAGTTGTGGAGGATGTTGGTGGGTCTCTGGTGGAGGAGAACAGAGGCCCAAGGCGAATAGAGATGTCCAAGAGGGGAGAGAGACTGGTTTACCCATATCTTGGAGCACGTTCCACACTTAGAGGAGCGCACTCCCTGCACCCAGCGCATTGGGTATCATGACATGTAGTATTTTTTGCAATTCTGTTGAATTTTTCTGCAACACTAATACCCACCCAACACCTATCTAAACCGACCCTAATCAATTTAAAATGATACCTAAACACCTCAGGAGCGTATGGAATTTTTTTAGGAGTTCGTGTACGAGTATCGGGGTGTCCGAAGGCCGAATAGGCTAGAAATTTGCTTGCATTGTGAGTATATCCGTCGATAACTTTACTTAGCATTTCATTCCATTAACTTGTTCTTTTATGGTCATTGTTGACTGTTATACCATTGTATTCTGATATCGTGAGTTTGGTTGTGTTCTATGCTCATATGATTGAGTCTTATTATCATGATATCCATTTCCTTTTCATTTTTATTGTTTCTATTCTTATGCCATGCTTATGCCTTGTTGTCTAGTTGGTTAATCTAATGATAAATAACATGCTATTAGGCTAGAACATATTTTAAAATGTTCATATGGACTTGAACTCACTATTTGATTAGGTTTTTAGACTTGTCTATGCCTTGACATTCTATACTTAGTCTTTCTTGAAAAATATAAAAGTAGTTTTTGCAAATTAGGTCCCGTACTAGATCGAGGTATACGAGACTCACGGGGTTTGAGTCCCTAGGATGTCAGCACATTTTACCAAACACTGTATGACACTAGGGGTTAGGGTCCTTGAGGTGGTCTACACACCGGGGTTAGAGCCCCTGGCATCACTTAGGTTAGAGTCCCTTGTGATTTATGATTATGGAGTCAGAGTGACGTGGTTCACTGCCGACCGGACCTTATTCACTACTACTTAGTCTAAAGTCAATTTCACTTGTTTAACTCTGGTATTTACTTGCATATGGTTTAATTTCTAGCTTTCCTAGTTATATGTTTTTAAATACCAGTTGATTATATTTATAAATACAATTTAAACTTGTCATCGGGGATTATTGTTTATTTCTTGTACTTACCGTGCTTTTTATGACGGTGGGTACAGGTCCATCTACCAGGCCAGGCAAGGAGAAGATAGGAGATTTTCCCTGAGCAGCGGCGTGACACAACTTTTGTTGTAGGCCCATTTTGATATTTTGTATGTATTAAATACTATGTCTTTTTAATGAGAACTTGTTGTCAATATGAAGTCTTAGATCTGCTTGTCAAGAAATTTATAATTATCTTTCTCCAATCCTGCACTTCTCCAAAATTACTGATTGTGCTCCATTTAAATGCTTATTTATTTAAGAAAGTCAAGCTCTTGAGGTGACATTGATACTGTTTTGTCAAGCGCTTGAGATGAAGTCATAATGCTACAACCTACAACAGTAAAGGCTCAATCCTAAATTACTTGATACTGTTTTGTAATTTGCATTTCACAACAATCCATTATTTCACTAATTTTATTATAGATTGAATACATGATGAGCATTATTCTCGCAATTGAGATGGTCAACTTATCTTGGATTTTTCAACAGCATAACCCTGAGACCTTTCTCAATTTTCTTTGTAATTTGAATCTACTTGTTGATATATTATTATTCTTTGTCATGGGCCAAAGACACAAACACTAAGAAAGACATAGGAAAGCAGAAGTGCTTTGTGGGAAACTAGGCTTCTAAATGTTGGTATTGAAACAAAATAAGATGCCTTGAACATGGAGTGAGCAACCTAGCTAGAACTTCTACATTGTTTTTAACTACTAATAATTTTTATAGTTTTTGTACAGGGTGATCAATGACCTTGTTTGTTCTTTGTAGGACAACAATGATTATTTCAATTTTACAGTGACGAGATCTAATCAAAGATCAATTAGCTCAATGAGATCTAATCGAAGCTCAATGTTTGTTGTTTGGTTTTAGCTTG
This sequence comes from Stephania japonica, assembly GCA_039657345.1. Taxonomy (NCBI): domain Eukaryota; kingdom Viridiplantae; phylum Streptophyta; class Magnoliopsida; order Ranunculales; family Menispermaceae; genus Stephania; species Stephania japonica. The sequence goes on from CM077557.1 coordinate 74,074,468, forward strand.
ATTTTGATTCTTTATCAACTTTTCCTATACTTTTGTCTATGTTCAGTTTAGTCTGCAGATGTGCATGATCACATTGTTCTGAGAGTTTGTTTTTTTCCTTTGGCTCCGCAACAAGGACTCAGGATAACTAGGATGAGCCAATGCTAGATTCAACTTCCACATCATACGGTAACCAATCTCTTCCCTTCAACGCCTATGTTGTTGAATGCCATGGACATGCAATACCCATTTCTCTGTTGCCTATAATTTCCAAGTGTTGATCTGTTTTAGATTTTGCCCACTACCCAGTAATGATACATGACCCTTGATTTTAATTGTCTTTGATAATGTTAACGTTTTTGGGGGTTTTCGAGTTTGTTTTGTGGTATTGATCAGCTATTTCAAAATTCAGATCCAAAACGTCTCTAGGTCGAGCAACATTTCAGAAAATCTTGTCTGATCCATCATATTTTTTTTGTGAGAACGATGCGTGTCATCAATGAAGAATTGTATAGAAAAACGTTGTTTTTAGTTATTGAGAGAACAACTCAAATCATTGTTATTAGATTGATGGGATGGATACACATTTTATAATACAATCCGTTACAAAAGATAACAATGATCTTTATTGGATTACACCCATTATCTAACAAACTAACAACTTAGATTTAACTAACAGTTGAGATTTGAATTGATAAGCATTATCTCCTAACAATCAATTCTGGTATTTTTATGATTTCGTGGTTCTTTTTGTTGATTTCCTTGTAGAGTAATTATATATTGTTAGTGACTAGCTCAAATTTTAATATTTGAAACACTTGTTAAAAATGATGTGATCTTTACAGGCTGTGATTAAGAGATTAATGAATGACGTGTTGTTCGAAGTTCTTCTATCCGGTGGGCTTGATTTGTCGTTGGTTGCATCGATCACATCTCGCTACTTAGTCGGTACAAAAACTACTAAGCAATGGGGAGCATAGCTTCAATCTTCGACGACATCAAACACTTGTATCTCACTTAATTTTCTTCTCTTTTAATCGGGGCTCACCATATTTAAAGGTAGCCAAGGAGGTTGCAAATTACTTGGGCACAGTTGTAACGACCCTAAATTCTAACTCGTGTCAAATGTCAATTTAGGTTGTGCGTGGGCCCATTCACCGTGATATAGTTGTCCAATTCTCGTCGTTGATGCCGAGGCATGTTATTTTTATTTGGTGTTTGTATTATATTTTATTACCCGAATGTAAATTTCAATGTCCCAAACGCGCGATGACGCTTGAGTGTGAGCGTTGGGATTAGTAAATGGGTTCGACTTGATAGGAACGTGAATAATGGATTTTGGGTGAACAGTTGTCGGGTAATTAGCAGTCCAGGGGAATATAATGATTTAAAAATACTGACTAAATACAAAATAAATAATAATTAAAAGTGGTATGTCATGTTTGATACGTTCGGGATTACGCGATGAGCGAGTTGTGGTAAGGAGCGGTCCGGAAACGTGAGTATTGTGCGAGAAATCATTAAGTTATGAGATTGAGTCACTTAGTGTAGTCACAAAGTTGTGTCAACATGGTTGGATGGATTTAAGGGTGGCCAAGGGATGTGCCTCGAGGTTCGTATGTGTGGGTTGATGAGGGGAAGAGGTATGTATACCTCATACCAACTTTTCTCTCTCATCCATCTTTTCTTTTCTCTCTCAACAAAAAATCACGTGAGAACGTTGGTTCCGGGGAGTTTTGACGTCGTTTGACATCGAGGGATTGATCAATCGCGAATTCTAAGGTGAGATTCCGATTCCCCACATGCATATCTACGTTTTGACGCCAGTTTTGGGTGTTTTTGTTGTGATGAATTCGGACAACAATTTCGAAATTTTGATTTTTATGGATTCTTTTGATGAATTTGAGATGAATGAAATGGTTTATAGATGATTTGTGAAGTGGTTTTGGTGAATTGAGAAATTGTGGATTTTTGGATGAATTTTTGGAATCTAATTTGTCAAGTTTTGACGCGAGCCAAAGGTAGCTTATCGTTGTAATGGTGGTTTAAACGAAGTTGGAATAGGCTCGAAGCACGACGACTAGAGTTGGGGGTGTGAAAAACCCCGATAGGGGGCGTCTGGTTGAGACGCCGCGAGCAACGCCATGAGCACAAAAGCTCACGTCGCCACTCCACGACGTCTGGGGCAGTGACTCCATTTTCACGCCGTGGAGATGCCGCCAGGAATTAAGCATTCATGAATGTTGGGCACTGCTGCAATATGTTCTTCCTAGTAGCTCATGAATGGCAAAACTCATTGTTGAGTTCCTATTTGCTTTGCAAATTTCGATACTTGGATTCAAATCTGTTGCCCATTATCTCATTCAAACTAGACGGCTTCAGACCAACGCCATGAACACTGGCATTGTTCCTGTAACATCTGCAAGGAGGACTCTGCCCTTTACGGAAGCATGAGCAGATATTGAGTGCAAAGACTATGCTAGCGCTGATAATACCCATGTGAAGCACCAAATACTGAATTTTGAAGATGGAGAAAATAATTATGAGATTAAAGGTGAGGAACTATGTACTAAGTTATTTGTTAAAACTTGATTGTAAGAGATTCAACTTCTCTTTTAACAATCTATTAATATTTTATTTCACTCTTAAATTTTAAATTTTTTTGTATATCATATTAATTAATAATGGGTATGAATACCTATGGGTACTCTGTTACCCCTAAGGGTACCTTGCTACCCAGACAGATAATACTCATACCTACCTCATAAAAAAGTATAGTAAAAGGGTAAGATACGGGTAAGACTTCTATATGATGGGGCAAGTATAGATATGGCGTACCCACCCCATACCCTATCCATTGACACCCCTACCTACAACAAATTCAAATTCGTTTGCTTGTTGTTGAGATATGTTTAACATGGGACTCGAGGCAGATCTGATGGCGGGAGGAGTGTCGCATGGGTGAGGCGGATGAGTGTATGGGAGAGGGGAATGTGAGCGAGCGAACACGTGAGGTGAACACGTGAGGTAAAGAGATCAGCATGTGGGACCGGGCAGTTAATTTTGTTTTCATCCGATCAAAAGATGATGCGTGACTCAAGGCGGAATTTGGCAACTATGGAGCTTGCTATATGTGTCTTATGTGTCACGGAAGGTGTCTTTTAGCTGCTCTATCTCCTTTGATCTCTTCAACAGTGTGTGTCTCGAGGACAAACTAAAAGCTAATGAAGCATCAGTCCAAAAGTTCTTGTCTTAGCTAATTTCCTGCGTTATTCTTCAACATTCGAGCTCAAACTCTTCATCACTTCACCTGCCCTTCACCATAGCCGACTGTGGGTCTCGCAACAATGTCTCGTGTTGCGTGTATATGCGCTTTACGGAGCAAACACTAAAAATACTCCTAAATAACCTTGATTTTATTCTTTTTAATCAACAATGCCTACAAAAAATAAATAAAAATAAGTAATTGCAAACTAAAATTGGAGACTTTGATGCACTATAATAAAGTAAATAAGTACAAAAATAGGGTATATATACCAACTCATCAGTGTATGTTCGGTAGAGGCGACCTTCGAGCCCACTGGTTCGTACGTGGTGGATTGAGCAGGGGAGGCGATTTTGGGCCCACTGTGTCAATCGCAAGTTGAGGAAGCTGAAGAGGTTTTTTGACCTACAGTTTGATTTGAGACTATCTATTCGCCTATCCGATTTTTTCTTGGTTATTTGATTATCGTTGTTTGAGCTTGTTATATCTATTTATCATGCAATTTGCTATCTATTTCAATTTCTTGTTATATATCGAATGATTCATATACTTGTTGTTTATTGAGGATTCAATATTTATGTTGAGATATCTATTGTTGTTATTTACTGTTATATTTTGTACTCACCGTCCTTTTTATGATGGTAAGTACAGATCTACAGACGAGTCAGGGCAAGGTGCCTATGCTTGGCGATATCCTCTGAGGCACGCTCAAAGCCATTTCTTTGCCCTTACTCAGTAAGTGTGTATATGTTGACTATGTATTCATGTGTTTTGTATCTTTTGGGATATTTGGGAAGTTGAAACACTGGATAATACATGTATATACATGTTTTGAGTTTCAGTTGATTGTATATATACATGAGATGTTGTTTAGACATAATTTTCCACATTTAGGTTGATTGAGTAGTAAATTGTTTTAATTTGTTGTTAAGTTGATGTTTTAAGTTTCCGCTGCACATAATTGTAATTGAGGATGTTTGGTAAATTGATAGAGTTAAGGTGAATCTAAAAAGAGTGGCCCACAGTGAGTGGTTGAATAATTGGTAAGTTAAGGTTGACTTGTTACGACCTTCCCTAATCTAGGGCACTGCCCAACCTAATCCCGTAATTAAACCTTAATCATAGACACGTAGTACTTAATTACATATTAGTCAGCCTTTACAACCTATACGCCTCATTACTCGTGTTCAGGATAAGTAATACACTAATCCTATTATTTATAGAAATTTAGAGTTAATTAAAACTTTTATTAAGTTAATTAATTTAGCGGAAGCTTTAATGATTATGTGGAAAAAATTAGTGATTTATGCGGAAGCCAATGGTAATTACCCTAAGTGTGGAAATCAGGAAATAACAATCACATATATATGCTTGATAATGGCGAACATATAAACAGTGTGAAAGTCAAAAGGTCGGGGAACTATTACTTAATCCACTATACAAACCAACTATGTAAAGACATAATAACAATATAATACAATATGTCAAAATAACCTACAAGTATGCCCAACAATGCGCTTGAGGCTCAGAGGTAGTCGCTGATCTTCTCCTTGCCGGACCTGCTGGTCGATCGCTCTGCACCCGCCATCATAAAAAGGTCGGTGAGTGCAGAAAAATAACAGTAATCCCCGATGATATATTTATTTCACATTTCTAAATATAATCGACTGGTATTTAAAAGCATATAAATATGAAACACTGAAAGATTGACCATATGCAGGTAAATACCAGAGTTAAACAAATGATACTGACAATCAACTAAGTAATAGTGATCTTGGTCCAGTCGGTAATGAGCCGCTTCACACCAACTCAATAGTCATAACCCTATAAGGGTCTCAAACCCCATTGTATTGTACACAACCAAACATTTCATACAGTCAAGCATCGCACACAGCCAAGTATCGCACATAGCCAAACATCTCAAACAGCCTGGCATCGCACACAACCAAGTAACATGTACCGACATCCCCAGGGACTCTAACCTCATGAGTCGCGCACACCTCGATTTAGTAAAGAACCTAGAAACCAATGACTACTTTATTTATTAAAAAATGACTCAGTATATAATGGTCAGGAAATAGGGACAAGCTAATAGACTAATCAAGTCAAGTACTGTGACGGCTCCAAATTTCACAACCCTAAAATTGGGCACCGCCTGGCCTGGACCCGCGCGAACCCCCGAGCCAATCCCGTCGAGTCGCGCGGGACCAGTGAGCATATCCTCACCATTCAATCATTTGTTAATCATTTGAAAGTGAACTCAATTAATTAGCGAGTTATCGAAGTAATAAGCGAAAGCAATTAATCTCAACTAATCAATCAACTTTGAAAGCTCTAAGTTAGAACAAAAACCTAGGGTGTGGGAACTCCGTATGTCATATATATCATGTATAGCAAAGAGAGTATCATCGAAGTCATAATATCCAAAAATCTCTCAACCCATAACCCCATGTACAAAAAAAAAAACAGTATAAGTAACTAATACAACCAAAAAGTCACCTATATCAGCAGAGGAGGGCCGCTCAACGTATATCGCCTAACTGCACGGCTTTCCTTTGCCGGACTGCGGATTTGCACTCGGTCAAACACAAGAATGACGAGCCCAGGTAAGTAACGCCAAGCAGGAACAACAATAAATACAGTATTTCGAATTAAATAAATGAACAGTCAATTCATGCAGATAGAAAGAAAAGAACAGGGAGCGCATGAATATATAAAGACTGTGAACAAATAAATAAGCAGTAGAAATTGAGTGTCCCGGAATACAAAGGAAGGCACAAGTAGTCCCGACCAATCAAAGTCGTTATGCCGAGGACAAAAATCTCTTCAAAGGCTAGGAGTCGATGACAGAATCTCCTCTAAGACCCTTACGCGAATGCAGAGTCCCCAAAATCTAGTGGAGAACTCTCACTCCGTACATGTCATTACAATCAATCACGTATCCCCAGCCGTAAACCCCGGTATAAAACACTGCGAGCCTGGAATTCTGCAAGGATCATGCTTGACACACTTGCCTTAGGACAACTTATGTGAATGGAATATCAAAAAGGTATTGAAACAATACCAAAAAAATAATTCAAAGCTCAAGAAATAACTGTAGTGTTCTTCACTGGTTTACTTACCTCGATCCAAGCTAATTCACGCTAACACGGACTCTGACATGCCCCTTACAGTCCCCGTGTGTACAATAATCCTGATAATGCAATTTATATCAATTTCCTTAATTTCCTATGATTTTTCCAAATCTCTAGCTATTTTTGCCAAATTTCACGTTTTCCAAGGTAAAAACGCCGACATAACATCTCGCAAACATTCCGAATATTTCACTTTTCTTAGAAATTCCCAAATTTCTCTTTATTTGATGAAAATATAATTTTCTAGAATTTTTCCAGAATTTTTCCTATTTTTTGGAATTTATTTCAATTAAAATCATTTTTAATATATTTAATTGAAATAAATCATTTTTATTAATATAATAATAGGTGGTGGGTCGCGGGTCGGGTCTGACCCGACCCGACTAGGTTGGGTCAGGACCAGCCTGACCGGGTATGACCGATCAAACCGAGTCTGACCGGGTCAAACCTGGTCCACCCGGGTCAAACCCGGTCTGACCCATTCAACCCGGGTCAGACCCGGTCTGACCTAACCGGGACGGGTCACCTTGACCCGGCCCAGCTCTCTCTTCATCTTCTTCATTTGTTGTTGCCTGCTGGAACAGCAAGCGTTCCAGCAAGCAACAACAACCCTTTTTTTTTCCTAAATCGAAAATGAGGATTGTGGTGACGGTGGTGTGATAAAATTTGGGTATTTTGGTCAAATGACCAAAATACCCCTCACCCTTATCCATACCCTTTACAACTTTATTGTCCTTTTGGTCTTTTCACAATTTCACCTACAAACTTTGATAACTCAATTGGGTGACTCAGTTGACTTGCCGCCCTTCACTCTAGCCTCTCCTCCACACCTTTTCTGCAATCCGGACTCGACCCGCGCCGCACTACGCGTGTCTTGCGCACTTGGTTGAATCGTATATGAATTGTTTTGATAAATTTGAATCTGTATTTTATCAGTGTTTTTAATTAAGTTTGTCCCTTATACCACTAACTATCGCGTCACATAACCAACACTCGCGCGCAAAACATCTTTACAAGTTAAAAACTTGAAATTGCACAAATGAAATATAATATAATACAAACACCATACAAAACTAACATAACTCGGCGTCAACGTCCAAGAATTGATGATTGTACCACGGCGTGGGCCCACGTATTACCTGTATTGACACGTGGCACAGGTTAAATTTTTAGGGTCGTTACAGTCTTCCCAACTAACTGAAATTTCATCCTCGAAATTTAAACGAAATTAAAGGAATGACTTACCGAACTCAAAAGAGGTAGGGAAAACACTCGCGCATATATGACTCAAGCTCCCACGTCAGCTCCTCGCCCCCGTGGTGCTGCCACTTGACGAGGACTTATGGGATCTCCTTGTTCCTTAGGGTCTTGACCTTGCAGTCTACAATCTGGATAGGCTGCTCGTCGTATGTGACATCCTCTCTTAGGTCTATCTGGCTCAAATCTACTATCGGTCGTTTGCCCTCCTTGGACCTATCCAGTCGCAACATTTATATGTGAAAGACAGGATGAATCCCTGACATCGGAGGTGGTAACTCTAGCTCGTACGCGACCTTGCCTCCCGTTTCACCACTCTGAACGGACCAATGAACCTCGGCGCAAGTTTTCCCTTGATCCCAAACCTTTTGTGCCCCTTCAATGGAGATACTTTCAGATATATAAAGTCCCCGACCTGGTATTCTAACTCCCCGTGATACAAGTCATAATACTTTTTCTGTCTCTCCTGCGCACCCTTCAATCTCAAACGGGTCTGGCGTATCTTCTCTATGTGATCTATCACAATCTTCAGCCCAATTACTGCCACATCCTTGAACTCCGCCCCACAAGATGGAGATCTACACGACCTCCCGTACAAAGCCTCAAATGGTGCCATGTCGATACTGGCCTGATAACTGTTATTATATGCGAACTCATACAGATGAAGGTACTCCTCCTAAGATCCACCGTACTCTAACACACACATCCTCAGCATATCTTCAAAAATCTGGATCAAACGCTCTGACTGTGCATCAGTCTGTGGATGATAGGCGGTACTAAGATTCAACTTCGTGCCAAAATGTGCCAGCATGCTCTGCCAGATCTGCGATGTAAATTGCGACCCTCTGTCAGACACAATCAACAACTGTACCCCATGCAATCTAACAATCTCTCTCTCGTAAAGCTCTGCTAGTTTGTTTACCCGATGTGTAGTCGAGATCGGTATAAAGTGCGCGGATTTAGTTAATCTGTCCACAATCACCCATACGCTATCATGTCTCTGCCGATATCGAGGTAGCCCACTGACGAAGTCCATTGCAATGTGCTCCCACTTCCAATGAGGAATGGGAAGTGGCTGTAATAACCCACCGGGTCTGCGATGCTCAGCCTTAACACGCTGACAAATATCCCACCCTCTAATAAGATTAGCAATATCGGTCTTTTTCCCTGGCCACCAGAAGAGACAACGCATCTCTGCATACATCTTAATCCTGCCCGGATGAACCGTAAATCGTGAGCGGTGTGCCTCATGAAGTATCTCATCACGTAACTCAGCCACTGATGGAATCCACAGTCGTCCTCTAAATCTCAAGCATGAGTCTGTCGATTGACTCCAATCTGGATGATTAGAACTTTACGCCAACTCTAAGAACTTTTGATACTGCTCGTCTATCTGCTGACCCTCGAGTACTCTCTGTATCGATACTGTTTGAGTCCTCATCTGTTCGCAAATCATTACTCTAGTATCGGTTCGAACGTCATCGGTACAAATCCTCTCAACCGCCTCGAGCAAACTGTAATCGTGCGTCATGTGGCAGGTAATAACCTTTGAGTCTGACCCTCTATGGCTCAATGCGTCTGCAACCACATTAGCTTTCCCCAGGTAGTACTCCAATGAGAAATCATAGTCTTTAAGGAACTCAAGTCATCGTCTCTGTCACATATTCAATTCTTTTTGCGTGAAGAGATACTTCAAACTTTTGTGATCAGTAAATAAGACAAATCTCTCCCCGTAGAGGTAATGGTGCCAAATCTTCAGTGTAAAAACCACTGCCGCCAACTCCAAGTCGTGAGTAGGATAATTCTTCTCATGAATCTTCAGCAGTCGAGACGCATAGGCAATCACTCTACCCTCCTGCATCAGAACACAGCCTAAACCGATCTTAAAAGCATCGGTGTTCACCTCAAAATCCTTCCCTGACTCGGGCTAAACCAAAACTGGTGCGGTAGTCAGTCGTTCCTTCAATGTCTTGAACGCCTGCTCACAGTCATTGTTCCACTGGAATTTGACATCCTTCTTCGTCAATTGCGTCATAAGTGTCGTGATCCTCGAGAAGTCCTGTACAAAACGCCAATAATAACCTGCCAAGCCCAGAAAACTACGGACATCTGATGTTGATCTCAGTGTAGGCCAATTGTTAACTGCCCTGACCTTAGCGGCGTCCACTGGCACTCCGTCGGTCCCAACAATGTGACCTAGGAATCCTACCTCTGTCAACCAAAACTCACACTTACTGAACTTAGCGAATAATCGATGCTCTCGCAGTGTCCGCAAAACCAACTTAAGGTGCTCCTCGTGCTCCTCGCGAGTCTTGGAATATATCAAGATGTTGTCGATGAACACAATGACAAATCTACCCAAGTACTGTCTCAACACTTGATGTATCAAATCCATGAACATCGTTGGGCGTTAGTCAGCCCAAACGGCATTACTGTAAACTGGTAGTACCCATATCGAGTGCAAAATGCGGTCTTCTCCATGTCCTCTACTCTTATCCTCAGTTGACGGTACCCGGATAGCAGATCATTCTTCGAGAAGCACTGCGAACCTGTCAACTGGTCGAACAAATCATCGATGCGAGGAAGTGGATACTTGTTCTTCACCGTTGCCTTGTTCAACTGTCTGTAGTCGATGCATAATCTCAAGCTGCCGTCTTTCTTTTCACAAACAATACTGGCGCTCCCCAAGGTGACATACTCGGCTGAATAAAGCCTAACTCCAACAACTCGTCGAGTTGTCCTCTCAGCTTATCTAGCTCTCTCGGAGTCATGCGATATGGAGGAGTAGAAATGGGTTTGGTCCCTGGGACCAAGTCAACGATGAAATCGATCTCCCTAGGTAGTGGTAAGCCTGGTAACTCCGCTGGAAAAACATCAGGGAACTCGCATACTACTGACACATCCTTTAACCTAGTCTCTACTCTGCCTGTTGTACTCAACACGCCAATGAATGTCTCTACATCTACGCTAGTGGTGACTCTACCCCTGGTGATCGGTAAATTGGTCGAAGTCCCTTGGAAGCTAAACTTTAGATGCCCAAGAATCTAAACGTGGTCCTCTTACTGTAGCAGTGAAACTGTGCATGATAAGCATCCAACCAATCCATGCCCAGTAGTGCATCGAACTCTAGGAACTCCAACACTCTCAAGTCTATAGGTAAGGTGTGTCCCTCCATCTCTACCAAACAGTCTACACACACTAAATTTGGGTAAATCTTGTCCCCAGCAACCATGCTAAATATCAAGGGTCTCTCTAATCGAATAGGTCTCAACCCTAACTCGTCAACCATACGACCCGAAATAAAAGAAACTGTAGAACCGGAATCAAACATGCTATACATAAATCGAATGCAAATGTAAACTGTACCCTCAATTAGGTTCCGTGAGGGAGTCGTGTCTGGTGCGGCAATAGCATGAACCTGCTCCCGGCTTTGTGGCTGTCCTCGCCAGTCGTGGGCAAGCACTGACGAAGTGGCCTAACTGTCGCACTCGAAGCATGCTCCCCTCTGAGACCCTAAACTAGACGGACCACACTGTCCCTGTCTCGGTGCCTGACCAGAACTTTGTCCCTGACCTGATCACGTCGTTGTCCCTGTCGTTATCTCTGCTCCTGACCGTCCCCTCGCCTCGGTCCTCGATCTTTCTTTTTTATCTTGCTTTGACCGAGACGTGGTGGCTGAACACTAGCATAACTTCGTGCCGGAGCGGATGATACAACTGCTGCGGTGGGTGGAGATGCTACTGATGTTATACTATGAGTTCGGTCTCTTTGTGACCACTGCCTGAATCTCTTCCTCCTCCTACTATCCCCCGAAGGTCTCCTCAACTGAGAAGGTGTCGATGAAGTAGCCTGTGCCCCGGTGCATGTACTGCCAAATCCCTCACTGGCCATATCTCTCTCATACGCCGCCTGTAGTGTGCTTGGGGCAGTCGTCACTACCATCGAACCTATCGAATCGAGTAGCCCGTGTACAAAGTAATTTGCCTGGTTGACGTCGGTATCTGCTGCTCCTCCGCATACTCCATCAGTCGTAGATATCAGTCTATGTACTGCATCACGGACTCGTCGGCTCTTTGCCGAATATTTTGAAACTCGGTCCTTTTCAAATTGCGGACCGTAGGAGGAATGTACTTCTGCTCGAACCTCCCCTTGAACTCAGCCCAATCTCGGGGCTTCCCCTTTCGTGGCCACAGTAGTGCGCCACCAGACGTTAGCCTCTCCGAACAATGAGGCAAAAGATATACTAGGATGCATGTGGGCCGGTGTAGCAAGAATGTCGTGAATCTTTTCGTGACTCCTCAAGAAGATTTCTGCTGCTTCAAGATTCATACCTCCGTAGAACTTTTCAGGCTGATGCCTCTGAAATTCTCTGGCCAGCCTCGCCTCTGGCGTAGCCTTAATACTCGGAGTAGTCAGTGTACTAGGCCTCTCAGTGAGTGATGTACTCGGTGTCGATGGTATCACCTCCATCTGAGTAGGCGATACAACCCCGGCCTGTGCTATCAGAGCTACTGTGGTCTCCGACATCGCTGAAATCGGAGTAGGAGCTGTCAACATCGTCACGGTAGCTGGTGTAAAAGTTTCCTGTGCAGCAAGCAACTGAGAAGTAGTCGGCGTAGAGGGTGTCGCTGTAGGGGGTGCTCTCAATAGTCTCAGGATCTCCTCAAGTCGATGATCTTTACTCATAATTCTTTGAGTCCACATCTGGAAATCCTCCATATTGACTCCTCTAAGACCTGGCGTCCCACTATCATCACTTGAACCTGGCTGATCCGCCATCACAGTCTGCAATTAGGCGAATCTCCGAATCAGTGAATAGCTAATCGATATCATAATAATACACCATCTCAAATATAGCATATACATTATAAGTTCCGACTTTTCCCCAACTCTCCTCACTTCCCAATTAAGACTTAAGTTAGGTTCATAGGGTTCCACTCTAAGTTTAAACACTATCCTAACTTCCGCTTTCCTATGTTTTAGTGGAATGTAATTTAAATTTAAGAGTCTTTTATTCAAACTTTACTGCTCTGATACCAACTGTAACGGCCCCAAATTCCACAACCTTAGAATCGAGCGCCGCCTGGCCTGGACCCGCGCGAACCCGAGCCAATCCCGTCGAGTCGCGCGGGGCCAGTGAGCCTATCCTTACCATTCAATCATTTGTCAATCATTTGAAAGTGAAGTCAATTAATTAGCGAGTTATCAAAGCAATAAGCGGAAGCAATTAATCTCAACTAATCAATCAACTTCAAAAGCTCTAAGTTAGAATAAAAACCTAGGGTGTGGGAACCCCGTATGTCATATATATCATGTATAGTAAAGAGAGTATCGTCGAAGTCATAATATCCAAAAATCTCTCAACCCATAACCCCATGTACAAAAACTAAAAAAATAATATAAGTAACTAATACAACAAAAAAGTCACCTATGTCAGCAGAGGAGGGCCGCTCAAAGTATATCGCCTAACTGCACGGCCTTTCCTTTGTCGGACTGCGGATCTGCACTTGGTTAAATACAAGAATGACAAGCTCATGTAAGTAACGCCAAGCAGGAACAACAATAAATACAGTATTTCAAATTAAATAAATGAACAGTCAATTCATGCGGATAGAAATAAATGGACAGGGAGCGCATGAATATATAAAAACTGTGAACAAATAAATAAGCAGTAGAAATTGAGTGTCCCGGAATACAAAGGAAGGCACAAGTGGTCCCGACCAATCAAAGTCGTTATGCCGAGGAAAAAAATCTCCTCAAAGGCTAGGAGTCGATGACAGAATCTCCTATAAGATCCCTACGCGAATGCAGAGTCCCCAGCAATCTAGTGGAGAACTCTCACTCCATACATGTCATTACAATCAATCACGTATCCCCAGCCGTAAACCCCGATATAAAACACCGCGAACCCAGAATTCTGCAAGGATCACGCTTGACACACTTGCCTTAGGACAACTCATGTGGATGGAATATCAAAAAGGTATTGAAACAATATCAAAAAAATAATTCAAAGCTCAAGAAATAACTGTAGTGTTCTTCACTGGTTTACTTACCTCGATCCAAGCTAATTCGCTCTAACACGGGCCCCGACATGCCCCTTATGGTCCCCGTGTGTACAATAATCCTGATAATGCAATTTATATCAATTTCCTTAATTTCCTATGATTTTTCCAAATTTCTAGCTATTTTTGCCAAATTTCACGTTTCCAAGGTAAAAACCCCGACATAACGTCTCGCAAATGTTCCGAATATTTCACTTTTCTTAGAAATTCCCAAATTTCTCTTTATTTGATGAAAATATAATTTTCTAGAATTTTTCCTATTTTTTGGAATTTATTTCAATTAAAATCATTTTTAATATATTTAATTGAAATAAATAATTTTTATTAATATAATAATATGTGGGTGGGTCGCGGGTCGAGTTTGACCCGACCCGACTGGGTTGGGTCAGGACCGGCCTGACCGGGTCTGACCGAGTCAAACACGGTCCACCCGGGTCGGACCCGATCAACTTGGGTCAAACCGGTCTGACCCGGTCAACCGGGGTCTGACCCACCGGGTCGGATCACCTTGACCCGGCCCAGTTCTCTCTTTATCTTCTTCATTTGTTGTTGCTTGCTAGAACAAACAGCAAGCATTCCAACAAGCAACCGCAACCCTTTTTTTTTCCTAAATCGAAAATGAGGATCGTGATGACGGTGGTGTGATGAAATTTGGGTATTTTTGTCAAATGACTAAAATACCCCTCACCCTTATCCATACCCTTTGCAACTTTATTGTCCTTTTGGTCTTTTCACAATTTCACCTACCAACTTTGATAACTTAATTGGGTGACTTAGTTGACTTGCCCTTCACTCTAGCCTTTCCACCACATCTTTTGTGCAATCCGGACTCGACCCACGCCGCACTATGCGTGTCATGCGCACTTGGTCGAATTATGTACCAATTGTTTCGATAAATTTGAATTTGTATTTTATCAGTGTTTTTAATTAAGTTTGTCCCTCATACCACTAACCATCGCGTCACATAACCAACACTCGCACGCAAAACATCTTTACACGTTAAAAACTTGAAATTGCACAAATGAAATATAATATAATACAAACACTTTACAAAACTAATATACCTCGGTGTCGACGTCCGAGAATTGATGACTGTACCACGACGTGGGCCCACGTATTACCTGTATTGACACGTGGCACGGGTTAAATTTTTAGGGTCGTTACAAGTACAAAGTCCATAGTCTCATTCATAAACCCTCTAATCCTAATAGCATACTATTTTAAGCTCATTTACCTTTGAAAACATCAAATGAAGGCATAGAGCACACGAATGGAATCAATGAAGCATCAACAAGACAATATCATGATGAACAAGTTCAAAGAGTGAAGAATATCAATAAATATCATGATATTAGAGTACAAAGTCACCATATAGTCACAAAGACTGTCAATCAATCAGTAATAAAAGAAAACAAAATGCAATTTAAAGTATCATCGGGTATACTCACTTCAAACAATGTTTATCCTAGCTTTACCAGCTTCCTGACGCCCAAACTCTCTCACCCAGACTTATGAATATCTCCCAAAGGTTATTGGTCTCAATCTAGGTTATATTAGATGTACTTAGTCTTTAATTAAGCATTAAGACTATTCGACACCAAAACGTCCCAAAACATTTATAAAAATGACCATTATACGAACAAGCCTCATCTTTTGACCTATTTTTGAAAAATCATATGAATTAATTTTGAAAAATAATGGTTCTAGGTTGTTCCTCTCTATCTTAGCTTTCCAACGTTATGCAGAGTATCAAAACTCGAGTTAAAATGAGAAAGTTATTGTTGTTTTACGAAGAGATGTAAAGTTGTCTCGTCTGTAGGGTCTCTAGCCCGTTATCTAGTTTGGATAACGCACTAGGTTTTTGACCCCAAATCTCACCTAGACCATCTCCATTGCCAAAAACTCCCTTAACGGGGTACAACCATCTCAAAACAACAACAATCAACACTAAGCACCTAGAAAAATCATCATCCATTCATCAAAACATGAATTTAGACATGCATTTTTCAAATTTTTGATGAAGAACACTACAAGTTTGCAAAATTCATAACTTTTGATAAAAAAATTCAAATCTGTAAATTCTTTATGGCAAGATTATTAGAACGAAAAGGAGAATCAATATCCAGTGTTTGATTTAAAAAATAAACATCATTTCAAAGTCCAAAATCAGCAAGCTGTATGCATGAATTGACCCAATTTTGAGCAACTTTGTAAAACTAAAAATTAGAGTTCGAGATACAAATCAGAGCTCCCATTTTGATTCAAAACCACCATAAAACACTTAAAAACTTATTTCACTCAAAAGCCCCATGATTTGTGCTAAAAACTTTTGACTATGAATGCATGCAAGTGTGTAGATTCATTACCGCAGTCCTAGCTTTGTTGTGGACAACTAGATCTCCTTTTTGAAGGTTGGAACTCCCCTCATGAAGCTCTCAATTTCCAACAACAACACTCTCTAGCTCTGATTTTCAGTTGTGAAGAACATGCAAAATGAGAAGGAGATGTGAAGTGGTGGCTTTTATAATTAAGGTTCTAATCTAGTGTGCACACACATCATCATGTCCATCTAATGGTCCTAAAACACTTCTAACTCCACTAAGTTTCTAGCCAAGTGACACTAATGTTTGACACAAGTCAGGTGGAAGTGTGTACTAGCACGAATCTCGAGGCACATCAAGAATTGTTGATTTTTAATTAAGACTTTAGGCTTTTTAATTTGATTCAATTTAATATGTATACCATAGTCTATATAATGGGTCATTTAAATCACATTTAAATGAATTTAGATTTACCACAATACTAGCTATCCGGTCCTCCAGCTTGCACACAACTCGAGGCACGTCCCCGGTCGCATCTCGATGCCTATGACTGCAAATTACCGACTTAATAAGTCTACACATATACAAAACACTATAAATGCATCATAACATAAATAACATATTACTCAGTCTTCGAGCCGAGTATTGGTCCATATACCCATTCTCAGGCCACGTCACAGGTCGGTGACCCCGATTACTGCAAAAATCTAATATTAGATATTTGGGTCGTGACATAACTAGAATTGCATTGACTCGTCGGAGACTGACTCGGGGTCCACGTAGGTTTAGGCCGGCGGAGCCCTATTTGTGGTTGTTGGGCCATCACAAAAAGCATAATAAAAGACTCAAAGTTAAAGAACCAAAAAATATGTTTTACCTTCTATATATTTATATTTTGAGCTAGGTTTTGGATACGTTATAATTAAAATTCGCGCTATGTGTACCTCGGTATCCTCTCAGGGCCCCATTGATCAGGGCTCCTCGAGACTTTTGCCAAAACGCCCCTAGTTTGTGAAACAATGCACCCTACTACCCAATACACATGTTAAAGTGGTCTCGGTCATGTCTTGCAGAGACTCGTATTACAATATCGGTCTATACCAATTAACACCCAAGTAAGGTACTCAAACACCCAACTAAATGGGTGACCACTGAAACTATACAAGTGGTCTCGGTGGCCTTGTGCCGAGACATGCACACATGTCTCGGTTGACACTAATCGACATAACAACTTATGTCTCGATCCTGTGTCTGAAACCATAAGTTTGATCAATTTCCACCGAGACCTGAAACGTAATGTCAATTAATGTAGTGATGTGCAGGTACCCTACCAATTACTCAGGGCACCACGGTAGGCACCTCACCGATTACTCTGAGCACCCTAGAGCAAATGTGTCATTTTCTTTTACAATCAAAATATAAAAAAAAAAGCCCGGTGAAAATAGTGCAACTCATAATTAATAATCATGAACTAATACAGTTTGAGCATTTGAAATCTTTGTGGGGGAATGTTTAAATGATTAAATTCTAAATTTTATATGCTTATCATGCTTTACTTTATAACTGTTGCAATTGTTTTGATTTGCTGTACTGATGCGACATTAATTTCTTGTTCCTATTAAATAATTTGTTTTGTTTTATTTTGAATTCTTCAAATTAAGCTAATATGTAGGTTCCCCTAGACTTTTCAACTATCATTTTCATGATGATTTTCAATTTTATTTTCATTTGTAAGTTGGTACAGCAACTGTAGACAACCTTAAGGGAGAAAAAAAAGTAATTTACCTACACTGAAGGGTTTATATACCTGCATAGACTGTATTGTCATGAATGTACGTGTTCTACAAATATTAGGAATTTGTACACTGCATGCAAACCAACAAGCGCACATAAACAGAGAATCAAATAATTAATTGTTCTAACTATTTTTCCTACCCAATAAATTTTAAGGTTTGAAAATTTTATTCTACCTAGTTTGGTATATATTCCCTTCAATTAGTATATTCAAAGTGTTTCTTATTTTATCTTTACGAGTTTTACCACACCATCCACCTAAGCATCCTCATTTTTGTTATGTTCATTTTATATATTGTTGTTGCTTTACCGTTCAACATTCAGTTCCATATAGTATAACTGGTTTAATTGCTGTTCTAATTTGAAAGAATTGTAACAAAAAAAAAAGTTTTATGTATCATGTATATATGCCGTTGAGGTATATAGAGGTACAATAATTACACACAACTATTTGATTTGAAAGTCTTGCAAAAATGATTTTTTTTTTGGTAGGAGTAAAAAAGATATTTTGGTAGCTTTCCTATGCCTTCATATCCGTATACTAGCCCACAAACAACATGTAATATTACGGTTGCTATTTCACATGCAATTAGAAATACTTCTAATCATTAGTGTACAAATACCTATATATACCAACAAATGGGGAACTTGTGACTATTTATGTAACCAATTTGACACTTAAAAATAGTTAGTTACAACTGTTAAACGAGCATTTCTAGCAGTTAGACATGTGAAAAAATACTAAACCTTCCAGCTATTCTTCAACAGACTCGGTCAGGAAAACTATATAGAAAACTATGGTTTCACTCGAAGAACGTATAAAAAATTCCCAAGCGTCAATAACAAATCACAAAGTATATAGTTCACTACGTGCACGTTAGTGGAATATTATAATACGTTTGCGTCACCATTAATATATATGTCACAAAACCCTATATATTAATTCATCATCATACCATCCATTCATCGTCACTACAATTTTCTTCTTATGTTTTGATGAGTACCGGGCTCCTAGCTAATCCACAGGCGTGCGCCAGTGCCACAACATGAAGGTATACAAGCAAATTTAAGATTTTATTATATTATGTATATCAGGGTAAATCGACAATGGAGCCCTAATTTATGATACGTAAACTCAGTAGTTACCTATATATATATATATATGTATGTATATATATTATATACTAAGTTATAGAAGTGTATTAATTAACCATGCTATGCAATTGATAATTGTACAATGCAGAAAATAGTTATGAAAGTGAGCATAAACTGCAGCAAGTGCAAGACCCAAGTGCTGAAAGCCGTGACTAAGCTCGAGGGTATGTATTTACAACACCCGGCCAATTACTTGGTCGATTTCATGTCGATTCTAAAGGTACTGCATATATATATGCTTGTGTACGTAGGAATCAACTCGGTGGCCGTGGATGGTGAAAAGGGGACTCTGACAGTGGTGGGAGAAGTTGATCCGGTGGAGGTGACACGCCGGCTGAGGAAGACAGGAAAGGTGGTTGAGATTGTGAGCGTCGGACCCAACAAACCACCCGAAAAGCCGCCGGAACCCTCTAAGCCACTTCCACCCTGCTGCAATGATTGTCAACTGGTTGTAGTAGGCTTCCGACCCTATGAAGATGTCCGCTTCTGCTCCATCCTCTGATGATTGTCGTGATCAACCATATATATATATATATATACATACATCGTGACCAATGTTGATGATGGTCGATGATGATAAATAATTAAGGAGCGGCAATGTATATGTATCACTTAATTTTATGTATCCTAGCTATATTGAAATCTTCTTTTCTTCTCTCTTTTTTCTTAGACCATGCTAATTGATCGATCTTGGCTTGTAATCCTACCATGATTAAATTTGTCTCAATTAATTTCTAAATTCTTGCTCATTATATCAATTAAATATGTATTATATGCATTCATTATTCATGTACTTAATTTTTTTTTTTTGGTAGGAATTCATGTACTTAATTAGCTCTACACGTTTTGACTTGAAAATGCTATATTAATTTCCTGCCTTATATTACAGTACTAGATTTCATCATCGTACATCATGTGTTGAATCCTTCCAACTGGCGGCTTGCAATATATAGAAATTATCAATACCTTGAATGATGTCTTCTACATAACTTATCTTGTAAATTAGTTTTTAGTAATATTAGAAATTATCAATACCTTGAATGATGTCTTCTACATGAATGATAGTCACATTACTACTTT
Source organism: Stephania japonica (assembly GCA_039657345.1). Taxonomy (NCBI): domain Eukaryota; kingdom Viridiplantae; phylum Streptophyta; class Magnoliopsida; order Ranunculales; family Menispermaceae; genus Stephania; species Stephania japonica. The sequence continues at coordinate 74,094,515 of CM077557.1, forward strand.
CAAAGTTGTTGATTAGTAATGTTTTACTTGTGATAATATGTAGTTGTCTTATTTAATTTATTGTTGTTGTTATAGTTTTAGTACAATTCTTTATTGTTGTTGTTATAGTTTTAGTACAATTCTTTATTGTTGTTTTGAATGTGCATTATTGTTATTGTACTTGTGATAATAGGTGTATATTTGCCTTATTCATGTTTGTTCTCTTTATGTTTTTCAGGTCTTAGAGACGCCAAGTACTTTGGAAACTTACTATCTCAAAGTTGCATTTTAATGAAGTAGTTCTATTGTTTTGTATCTCAAATAGAGTTTATTTTTCTCTTTGAGTGTTGTAAAAGATACAAAGTGGTCACTTTCTACAAGGCATTTTGTTAGTTGTGTGGTATTGGAGATATATAGAACAAGTTTGAATCACAAATTATGTCTTTTGTATTTAGTAACTTTGTCATATTATGAAGATATAACATTTTTTGTATTTCAATGTGAGTGCTTTGAATTGTGCATTTTTTTGTGAAAAAATGATTATAGGTAACATTAAAAACTACAGCCTTGAATGACTTTTCAATGTCCTAACATTATAAGGACAATACCCAAAATCCTCCTATAAGACCAGTACATTTACAAATTGTCTTTGTTGAGTAAGATTATTTAGGATGCATAACAAAACTCCTAATAGACTAATTTAGGACATTGGCAAAAACATCCTTGTTGTAAAACATGGTGTTTTAAACTGACCTAATAGACAAGACATCAACGACAATATGAAATGTCCTTAACAAATAATCTAAGACAATACCCATAATTGTCCTAATAGGAAACGAGGATATTAAGATTATGTCATTATAATAGAAGACTTTTTAGGATGATTAAACAAAAGCCTAATAGAGTATAGGAGGACAGTTTCAAATAAATCCTTATTATGATACAGGACATTTACAAAATTGTCCTAATAAATATGACTTTTAACGACAAGAAAAAAATGACCTAATAAAAAAGTAAGGACAATTAGAAGATATCCTTGAAGAAAGACTTTACCAGTTTTGTAAAACCAGGACGCTCAAAAACGTCATAACATGCACTTATGACTACATTTACCAATGTCCTAAATAATGTAAATGAGGACGTTTATACGAGGACGACTAAGATCTCCTTATTTGTAATAGACTTTCTACTACATCGACATCTAGGACGTAGACTAAATTGTCCTAAAGGCGCTAAGAGGACAATTTACGAATGTCCTCAAAGACCTTGATTCTTGTAGTGTAGATTAGTTCACGTTTTCAAATTACTAATTTATTTTCGTTATGAAAATATGCAGGGCCGGCCCTGTCATTTTGGAGGCCTAGGGCGAACCTTAAAAATGGGGTCTTCTATATAAAAATAAATATATTTTTTAAAAATAAATTAAAGATTAAGTGAGTTATATATGAATAGCATGCAATGAACTTAAAATCAACAATTTTGAAATTAGCCTTTTCCCTCCTCCTCTCTTCAGACTTGAGACCGACAATGAAAAGTAAAACACTTATCACTGGTAGAGTTAAAAAAGGGTTTTGTAACAAGTCAAAATTAGTTAAAAGTATCATAACCTTTCACAACTTTTTTTTATTGTATTCTAACTTTTTGGAATTCGCTATTGTATCATAACTTTTCTATATTAATTGATTTGTATCCTTGTCACTCTTAAACTATAAATTTGATGATGTATGTCACTTAAACGTTGTGAAAGATAATGATACTTTTAACCAATTTAGTCTAGTCGCATAAAGTGACAAAAATGAAAAAATAATGTATAAATAAAAATGATGCTTATACTGAGATAAAAAAAGATGTGCCAAAAAAAAAAAAAAAAAACAAGCACTAGCATCAAAAATAAAATCGAACAAGTTCAAGACTAATTACTCTTTATTGTAAAGATTTGGCTAACTCATCTTGTTTCCTTTTTTTTTTCTTAAGTTTATCAAAACCGGAAGCATATTTTCTATGTATCACATATCTTATACTAATAAAAAAATTTCTAAGCGCTAAGAAATCTAAACCTTAAAAAAAATTGATCTAAAAGACTTGAAGGTCTATTGATGAGTACTTCACCGCCACCAAAAATCAATTATTTTTAGGTATAAACAAGTAACAATAAGAATTGTAATTATACTAAAAAAAGTAATAGTAGTAACTTAAAAGTATACTAAAAGAGTTTGTAACCCAAAAAGAAGAAATATACCAAAGAGTGTGAGATGATGCTGTAGAGGAGTGCTCAATTGAAGATCATTGAACAACCAATGATGTGAGACTGTGAGAGATGTTACTGAAAGATATTCTATAAGACTCTTTAAACTTTGTCTTCAGTTTGAGGATGATGAGGATTGAGGAGAGATCTTGTGTGAGAGATGTTTTTTTTTTCAAGTTTGTTGTAAAGAGAGATCTAGCATAAATGTGAGACTTGAGAGATCGAGCGAAGAAGAAGAAGAAAAAACTTTTTGCTTGATTTGACGGGGAAGAGACAATAGCTGAATAGGTTACGTGTCGAATGGAAGGGGAGTTGAGAAGTCGTAGAGTTGCCGAAGTCGCAAATTTTTTTTTGGAAGTTTCAACGTATCGTACCTTTAATAATCTATAATTAAATAAATAAAAATATGAAATTACAAAAATATCCCTACTTTAGTGCCAAATGGGGGCCTTGCTCACTTTGGGGGCCTGGGGCGGTTGCCCACCAGGCCTCCATGCAAAATTGGCCCTGAAAATATGGAAGACTTTTAGTTTAAATACAAATAGATATGATTTTGCACATGTGTTTTGAAGTGTATCTAAAGGACTTACAACAATTACATGTGCCAAGTGGGACGTGTCCCAACTGGCCGAGTCACTTTAGCATTTCTTTGTTCTAGTTTTTCCTTGAGTATTTATTAATCAGAACATAATTTAAGTTATTAATTCGCGTTATTGGCATGGAATGTGTCATTTATCAGTTGTCACAATCAATTTGTCATATCCGATCATAATTGTCTAATTGGCTTTGAGATTGTGATGACCATGTCACGTAAGCTTACGAACAGTATATATGTCTTGACAAGAGGGAATTTTTTGCCTTTAAAAAAAATATTCATTATATATAGATCATAAATAATATTTATGACTGTAACTGTAAGGCTACCTAAAACAGGTAGTCTTGACAAAACACTTTGAGAAATGAAAGAGAGACTTCACTAAAGCTTCAATCGAGTACACAGTAGAACAGTGTCCTATATATAGACACATTACTTTAAGGTGCATTGGCTCAATCTTAGACCGACTTCAACAGTGGCGTGACGAGAAAGTTTAGTAAGAAGAGGTGGATTTTACCTAGACCTATATTCATTAACTCAGTCCACCTAATGTGAGTCAAGCTTTAGTAAAAATTTGATAATTTAACTGACAAGTTTAAATTTGCATTTATCGACTCAAGTTGTGCCCTTGTAGAACTTACAAAATATTTTGGTGTAATGAGTTAGCTTTAAAAAAAATTATCAAAGAAAAGATTGAGTTGAGTCTGTCTAGAACTCAATTTCAAACCATAGCACACTTGGAGCGAGGCACATGGAATAATTTTTTTGCGCCAAATTAAAAATATATTAGTAAAAATTCATAATTGACTAATAAGCTAATAATCATAATGATTTGCAATATAAATTAATAGGATGCAAGAAATGTAACGGCCCAATTTAAAATTGTCGTTAATTATGACGTCATTGCAGATGTGGACGCCAGCGGGGACTTTCGTGGGTCCCACAGCGAGGCTGGAGTGCGTCCGGATTAGGTAAATAGTATTTTGTTTGTTGATTTGACTAATTTGCGATGTTTATGTTAAAATAGGTTAACGACATCGCGATGTGTGTAATTATATTTTAAATTGACGTGGGAGATTGTGTGATGAGTATTCGCATTGATATGCGTGTCGACGCGGGTACCGGGTAGATTAAATATGAAATTTTAAGTTGAGAAAAAAATATTACATATAAAATGAATTAAATGTGATAAAATATGTAAATTGTTGGGCGCCTAGGGACACGCGGGGTCATGGTCGACACGCGTGGGTGGTACGATAGTGTGCACGCCCGAGTACGCTCGTTGGCGCGCACGACGAAATTTTAGGCGCAAAAGTATAGGCGAATATATATTTATATATATATATATATATATATATGTATATAGGTCATTTAATATATATATATATAAATATATATATTAAAAATCAGAAAATAAATAAATAATAGTGAAATTACCAAAAAGGGTATTGAAGGAAAGAAGGGAAATGGATATGGATAAGGGGTCATTTTACCCAAAAATTGGTGATAAACACCACCGTCACCACCATTCACTGTTTGGAGAGAAAAAAAAAAGAACGAGAAAACGAGAGGAGGAAGAAGAAGAGAAGGGGAAGAGCGAGAGAGATCCAAAGGAAGTGAGCTCGCGGGATCGTGGAGAACAAGGAGCGTTGATGTTGTTGTTGTTGTATGTTGTTGGCGTTGTTGGTGGTGGTGGTGGCGGATGTGAGTTGATTTGGTGGATCGATGGTGGCGGGGTGGAGCTCGAGAGCTCGGACGAATTGCGAGAGCAATTCGTCCGAGGAGGGAGACGACAGTCATCTCCCCTCTCCCCTCTCCCTCTCCCTCTCGATTCATGGAGAGAAAGAAATAAAAAGTTGGGAAAAAAAAAAAAGAGGCGTTGTGCGCCTCTGTTAGGGAAGAAGAAGACCCAACCGGGTCGGGCCGACCCGGCCCTGTCCTGGGCGGGTCAGACCGATCCAGTTGGCCGGTTCGGTTGGGCCGAACCGACCGGGCCTGGTGAACCGGGTCCGGTTCACCTCAACTCTAAAAAAAAAAAAAAAAAAAAAAAAAAAAAAGCAGAAAACAGTTTTGAAAAAAAAATCTAGAAAATTCATAGAAAATTCATATAAAATAGGAAAATTTTAGAAAAATTATATTTTGATCAAATAAAGGAAATTTGGGATTTTCTCGGAATGTTGGCGAGATATAATCGGGGTTTTAGCCTCGAAAAACGAAAAAATTGACATAATATATTAAATTGAAGCTAATTTAGTGATAAATGATAATAGGTATATTTTGGGTGATAGTTTGAATTGTCGGCATTTATTGGAGCTGGACTAAGGTTTGGTTTTCGGGACGAGGAGTGCGATTTGAGGTGTGTAGTATCCCAATTGAATTTCACTTTAAGTATTTACCGTTTGACTTATTTGAATTCAGTTCTATTTATTCTTTATTCCATTTCGTTATTGCTTTACGGTGGCTAAGTACTCTCACCTGGTGACTTTACGGTAGTGGAGTGTACTCCTACCTGGTGTCTTTACGGTGTTGAGATCACTCCCCACCTGGGCGCTTATTCGTTACGACCATAGAGTCCACTAAATCATAGCACTTGTCTAGGTATACGCTGGTGAATAGGCTACCCGGGTATGGTAGGCTTATGTGGGTGCGTCGTGGGTCTACGCCGACCACCTAGAGGGTCCAGGGCCAACCCATTAGTGTGTTTTCATGGGCCGTGCCTGGGGAAAAAACCCGAAGTATGATTTAGTTTGATTTTTATGTGCACGTACTTTGTTTCGTCACTATATTTATGCATGCGATGATCTTTCTTTTACAGTTGTCTGTAATATTTCTTTGTTCCGCATGTTTAAATTATAGTATTTAAAATTCCAGTACTTTTACTTCCGTAATTACTTGGTGAATTTCCTTGGGATTACTCACTCTGGACTCGTCATCTGTCTTTTTGTGATGGCTGAGTGCGGATCCTAGTCTGAGCCGGGAAAGGGCAAGCTTGAGGACTACATCGATTGATAGCTCTAGCCCTTCTCGTACGTATGTTTATATTTACTTGTTTTATGTTGGGTTTTGGGACTTGAGAGATAGGTTGTATATTTTGATATTTTGAGGATCTTTGTGACGGCCCCGAATTCCACAACCCTAAAATCGGGCGCCGCCCGCCCTGGACCCGCGTGAACCCCCGAGCCAACCCCGCAGAGTCGCGCGGGGCCAGTGAGCCTATCCTTACCATTCCATCATTTGTTAATCATTTAAAAGTGAAGTCAATTAATTAGCGAGTTATCAAAGTAATAAGCGGAAGCAATTAATCTCAACTAATAAATCAACTTCGAAAGCTACAAGTTAGGACAAAAACCTAGGGTGTGGGAACCCCGTATATCATATAAAGCAAGGAAATAATCATCTAAGTCATAATATCCAAAAAGATCTCTCAACCCATTACCCCATGTACAAAAAAAATAATATAAGTAGCTAATACAACAAAAATCACCTATATCAACAGAGGAGGGCCGCTCAAAGTATATCGCCTAACCGCGTGGCCTTTCCTTTGCTGGACTGTGGATCTGCACTCAGTCAAACACAAGAATGACGAGTCCAGTAAGTAACGCCAAGGGAACAACAATAAATACAATATTTCGAATTTAAATAAATGAACAAATCAATTCATGCCGATAGAAAGAAAAGGACAGGGAGCATGAATATATAAAAACTGTAAATAAATAAATAAGCAATCGAAATTGAGTGTCCCGGAATACAAGGGAAAGGCACAAGTGCTCCTGACCAATTAAAGTCGTTAAGCCGAGGACAAAATCTCCTCAAAGGCTAGGAGTCGAGACGAATCTCCTCTAAGACTCTACGCGAGTGCGAGTCCCCAAAGAATCTGGTGGAGAACTCTCACCCCGTACATGTCATTACAACTAATCGTGTATCCCCAGCCGTAAACTCTGATATAATACACCGCGAGCCCGGAATTCTGCAAGGATCACGCTTGACACACTTGCCTTAGGACAACTCAAAAGGAATGGAATGACAAGATAGTATTGAAACAACATCAATAAATAATTAAAAGCTCAAGAAATACTGTGGTGTTCCTCACTGGTTTACTTACCTCGATCCAAGCTAATTCGCGCTAACCCGCACTCCGAAACGTCCCTTTCGGTCCCCGTGTGTACAATAATCCTGAGGACGCAATTTATATCAATTTCCTCAATTTCCTATGATTTTTTTAAATTTCTAGCTATTTTTGTCAAATTTCACGTTTTCCAAGGTAAAACCCCGACATAACGTCTCGCAAAAATCCCGAATATTTCACTTTTCTTAGAAATTCCCAAATTTCTCTTTATTTTATGAAAATATGATTTTCTAGAATTTTTCCTGAATTTTTCCTATTTTTCTTGAATTTATTTCAATTAAAATCAATTTTAATATTTTTAATCAAAATAAATAATTTTTTTATTAATATAATATATAGGTGGGTCGCGGATCGGGTCTTACCCGACCCGGCTGGGTCGGGTCATGACCGGTTTGACCGGGTCTGACCGGTCAAACCGGGTTTGACCGGTCCACCAGGGTCAAACCCGGTCGACCGGTCAAACCGGACGGTCACCTTGACCCGGCCGGTTCTCTCATCTTTTCGTTGCTTGCTTGGAAAAATTTCCAGCAAGCAACAGCAACAACTCCTATTTATTTTTTTTTCCTTTGCAACAACAACACAACAACAATCACATACACCTAACCACCATCATCAACCCCATTTTCACCATTTGAATCTACAATCCCCTAAACGACAACTTCGACAACAAAGCTCGGAACCAACACAACTACACACCAACAACGAAATCAATCCTTACCTGAATCTCGCCTCGACGTCGCGTCCACGGTCTCCGCGAATCGTCAATCTCCTCTCCTCGATCTCTCCTCTCAGTAGATTCCTCTTCTTCTCCAAATTTTTTTTTCTTGATCGAAAATAGGGGACGGTGGCGTGTTGTTATTTTGGGTATTTTGGTCAAATGACCAAAATACCCCTCACCCTTAACTAAGCCCTTTACAAGTTTAATGCCCTTTTTGGTCACTTTACATCAACTCCACCAACTTTACTAACTCACTTGGGTGACTTAGTTGACTTTTGGTCTTTTGTTCTCATCTATTTCAACCAACACTCAAAGTTTCTCTCGGGTATTATCGCACCCGACTCATAATACTAACTTTGTTCGTCGCGTCACCGCCGACCTACCGACGTAACAAACAAACTTTAAAACCTTTTAATTATTATTTATTTAATATTTTTGTCAGTGTTTCTAATTAAATTTGTTCCCCAGACTACCAACGCTCGTACACGCCTTTACCCGTTTAAAAAACTTAAAATTGCACAAATGAAATATAATATAATACAAACATCATACAAAATTAACATACCTCGGCGTCGACGTCCGAGAATTGATGACTGTACCACAGCATGGGCCCACGTATCACCTATTTTGACACGTGGCATAGGTTAAATTTTTAGGGTCGTTACGCTTCCCAACTAATCGGAATTTCGTCCTCGAAATTTAAACGAAATTAAAAGGAAAGACTTACCGAACTCGAAGAGGTAGGGGAAACACTCGCGCATATATGACTCCGGCTCCCACGTCGGCTCCTCGTCCCCCGTGGTGCTGCCACTTGACGAGAACTGATGGGATCTCCTTATTCCTCAGGGTCTTGACCTTGCGGTCTACAATCTGGATAGGCTGCTCGTCGTGTCACGGCCCAATTTTCTAATCTTGATTAACTTGCTTAATCAAGATCACCGACCCGTGACGTGGGGCCCGCATGAGATGCGCACACTTACTGAGGCACGTGGCCGAGGTAAATGTTATATTTGTACTAGTGTATGCCTAGTGATATGTATATGTGTAGACTAACTAAGTCGGTTCATGCGATTTATAGGCGTCGAGATACGAGCGGGGACACGCCTCGATTTGTGTGCGGCCGGGAGTCGGGTAGCTAGACATGTGGTAAGTCTAAGTTTAGTCAAATGGGTGTTAATTAATTTATTTCATAACATAAGTCTATGGTATACACATCAATTTAAATAAACTATTACTTAGCCTATGTTATATTTAAATGAAATCAAATATTAAGGCCTATGGTCAAATGTAATTACAACCACCCTTTGGATATGCCTAGGGATGTGTACTAGCACACACTCCCATGTAATTTGTGTCATGCATTTGTGTCACAAAGCTGAAATTTTAGTGAAAGTAGGAGTGATTAATGGTCATTAGATCATCTTAGAGATGGACAAAAAAATCAAATGATGGATGACCATGATAAAGGAAACTACATGCTTGACAAGTGGCATTTAGGGGTTTCATGCTTAACAAGTGTCATTGAGCTGAAAAAAAGTAGGTGAGTAGGAGTGTTTGATGACCCTTGATTCACATGGAGATGGAGTTGTGCAACTTGATGAAAACCCAACACTATAAAAGAAACACTTAAACACTTTCCTTCTCATTTGCATACAAATCAAGCAAAAAAAAAATTCAGAGCTGTTAGGGGAGTTTGTTTGCTGGAAATTGGAGTGTAAGAGAGCCAAATTTCCATATCAAAGGAAGCTCAAGTGACAACCATCAAAGCTAAAACCTTAGGTATCATCTATACTCTTTTATGCTTCAATCGTTGTGTTCTTGGTTATGAATATTGAAGCTTTTATATAAAATCGATTTCAAAGATGTTTTAATGATGTTTTAACTCATTTTGAAACACTAAATGATTTCCTTAAGCTGTATTTCATAATTGAGAAGTTTTGTCAAAGATTGGGGTTTTTTTTTCTTGTAAAATTGAAAATCTGATTTTCTTGATACAGCCTCTGTAATTTGGACATAACTCACTCATAATAACTCCAAATTAAGTGATTCCAATGCCATATGAATGTTAACTCATATACGAACAACTTTTGTGTCTACCATGTTTTTGAAATTCCAGCTCTTTCTTACTCAAAAATGCTCTACAAATAGGTAAGTTAAATGTCATGATGGGATTGTTGAAGGTGAACTTTGAAAAGGCATAACTCCTCCAATTCATATCCAAATGAGATGAATTTTTATTATGTTATTCTTGGATATGTAAAGTGACTTGTGACCAAAAATTATGATTTTTGGAGCTTTAAATTGGGAGAACTGATTTTTACAATCTCGCTGATCAGATTTTGATTCAAATTCGAGTTGTCTTTGAAAATATTTGATATCTCCTTCATTTTATATCGAAACCTTACACACAATACCATTCCAGAAAGCTAAGACCTAGAGCTAAAACTTTCTTCTTAAGTGTCTTTGATGATTTAGAGTTTATGATGGTTTAATTAACGCTGCAATACTAAGTATCAAATTGGAGTTTTGCAAGAACTTAAGGGGCTGTTTTGGGTTATAGGTTCACAAATCTACTTGACTTGACCTAAAACCAACCAAATACCTATCTAAACACACCAGGACTTAGGAGAGCGTACCGGGAGTCTAGGGACGCGGGTGTCGGGTGTCGGGAGGCCGAATAGCTAGGACTACTGCGTTAACTTGTAAGTGAACTGTGGGAACTCTTTACTTTATTTCATTCCAGTCATTTATAAATTTTCAGTCTATTTGTAGACTAGCTAATTTATTTCCCACATCATGCTTTCCTTGTTTCTACTCATATTGAATATCGATATAGCATGATGCCTTGTTTATTATATCATTGACTCCATGTTTCCTTATATGCTCAATGTTTGTCTTGGAAGGTGGCTAATGGATATTTAGAAAATGCATGCTATAGGGTTATTTGTTATGTTGGACTTGTCTTCTACTTCCCTTGGGGCTTTGTAGCCTAACTTATGTTGAAATCGTAACAACTTTAGGATATATATTCTTGAAAACTAAAGTAGGGATTATCTAGTGTCCATTGCACATGAGATGCGCGGATTCACGAGGATTTCGATCTTTCGGGGTCTCCGGCACTCGCTACTACACTTGGGCAGCACACGTGGCATGGATCACGGGGTTGTCGGCAAGTATAAATGATTTAAATACGCGAGCACAGCTCCGCCATTTGAGGTTATTAGAAAGAAAAGAAAAAGAGAGATTATTATCATATGTTGAGCACGGCTCTATACGAGTGGAAAAGGCTAGGTGATAGTTCTCACCGCCGACCAGGACGTAGATCATCTCGACTTAGCTTTGTGTCGGTTTATGTGTATCTCGTTAACGTTGGTATTTACTTGCATTATTTATTCAAAGCATTTCTTCAAATACATATGCTTTTAAATACCTTTTGTTTAAATTGGAAATGTAGTATTAGATTTCCCAGTTATCACTTAAATATCATCATACTCACCGTCTAGCTTGTGACGGTGGGTGTAGATCCGTCGAGCAAGCACCAGTAGCCGGCAAGGAGAAGATCGGCGACTACCTCCGAGCTCCGAGCGCGTAGCTGCCCGTACACGTAGGGTAATTTTTGTATTATGTTTACTTATGTCTTTATCTTTTGGGATGTTATTGGGATGAGTGTTAGACTACCTGACTTTTGGCTTTCACTTTGTTTATATATGTTCGCCGTTTACTTGCATATATATGGTGATCGTTATTTCCTAGTTTCCACACTTAGGATTTATAAAAAAAAATATTCCGCTAAAATATTAAAGACTTCCGCTAAATAAAATAATTGTTTAAACAAGAGAACACAGGTAGTAAAGGCTGACTAATTCGTAATTGGGTCCTATGTGTCGTGATTAGGGCTAAATTACGGGATTAGGCCGGGCGGTGCCCTAGATTAGAAGCGGGGCCGTCACACGTCGTATGTAACATCATCTCTTAAGTCTATTTGGCTCAAATCTACTGCCGGTCGTCGGCCCTCCTTGGACCTATCCAGTCGCAACATCGATATGTGAAAGACAGGATGAATCCCTGACATTGGAGGTGGTAACTCTAGCTCGTACGCGACCTTGCCTACCCGTTTCACCACTCTGAACGTACCAATGAACCTCGGCGCAAGTTTCCCCTTGATCCCAAACCTCTTGTGCCCCTTCAATGGCGATACTTTTAGGTATACAAAGTCTCCGACCTGGTATTCTAACTCCCCGTGGTACAAGTCATAATACTTCTTCTGTCTCTCCTGCGCACCCTTCAATCTCAAACGGATCTGGCGTATCTTCTCTGTGTGATCTACCACAATCTCCGGCCCAATCGCCGCCACATCCTCGGGCTCCGCCCAACAAGATGGAGATCTACACGGCCTCCCGTACAATGCCTCAAATGGTGCCATGCCGATACTGGCCTGATAACTGTTATTATATGCAAACTCACACAGATGAAGGTACTCCTCCCAAGATCCACCGTACTCTAACACACACATCCTCAACATATCTTCGAGAATCTGGATCAAACGCTCTGACTGTCCATCAGTCTGTGGGTGATAGGCGGTACTAAGATTCAACTTCGTGTCAAATCGTGCTGCGCATGCTCGCGGATCTGCGATGTAAACTGCGACCCTCTGTCAGATACAATCGACAACGGTACCCCATGCAACCTAACAATCTCTCTCTCGTAAAGCTCGGCCAGTCTGTCTACCCGATGTGTGGTCGAGATCGGTATGAAGTGCGCGGATTTAGTTAATCGTCCACAATCACCCGAGATGCTATCATGTCGTTGCTTGAGATCGAGGTAGCCCACTGACGAAGTCCATTGCAATGTGCTCCCACTTCCAATGAGGAATGGGAAGTGGCTGTAATAACCCACCAGGTCTGCGATGCTCAGCCTTAACACGCTAACAAATATCACACCCTTTAATAAAATTCGCAACATCGGTCTTCATCCCTGGCCACCAGAAGAGACGACGCACCTCTGCATACATCTTAGTCCTGCCTGGATGAACCGTAAATCGTGAGCGGTGTGCCTCATGAAGTATCTCATCGCGTAACTCAGCCACTGATGGAATCCACAGTCGTCCTCTAAATCTCAAGCATGAGTCTGTCGACTGACTCCAATCTGGATGATCCGAACTCTGAGCCAACTCTAAAAAATTTTGATACGCTTGTCGTCGTCTGTGGCCCTCGAGTACGCTCAGATCGACACCGTTCGAGTCCTCATCTCGCCCGCAAATCATTACTTTAGTATCGGTTGGAAAGTCCTCGGTACAAATCCTCTCAACCGCCTCGAGCAAGCTATAATCGTGCGTCATGTGGCGAGATAACAACATCGAGTCGACCTCTACGGCTCAATGCGTCCAAACAACATTAGCCTTCCCCGGGTGGTACTCCAATGAGAAATCATAGTCTTTCAGGAACTCAAGCCATCGCCTCTGTCGCATATTCAATTCTTTTTGCGTGAAGAGATACTTCAAACTTTTGTGATCAGTAAATAGGACGAATCTCTCCCCGTAGAGATAGTGGCGCCAAATCTTCAATGCAAAAACCACCGCCGCCAACTCCAAGTCGTGAGTAGGGTAATTCTTCTCATGAATCTTCAGCTGTCGGGACGCGTAGGCAATCACTTTACCTTCCTGCATTAGAACACAGCCCAAACCAATCTTAGAAGCATCGGTGTTCACCTCAAAACCCTTCCCCGACTCGGGTAAAATCAAAACTGGTGCGGTAGTCAATCGTTCCTTCAATGTCCTGAACGCCTGCTCACAGTCATCGTTCCACTGAAATTTGACATCCTTCTTCGTCAACTGCGTCATCGGTGCCGCGATCCTCGAGAAATCCTGTACAAAACGCCGATAATAACCTGCCAAGCCCAGAAAACTGCGGATATCTGATGCTGATCTCGGTGTCGGCCAATCGCTAACCGCCCTGACCTTAGCGGGGTCCACTGACACTCCATCGGTCCCAACAATGTGGCCTAGGAATCCTACCTCTGTCAACCAAAACTCACACTTACTAAACTTAGCGAATAATCGATGCTCTCGCGAGTGTCCGCAAAGTCAACCTAAGGTGCTCTTCGTGCTCCTCCCAAGTCTTGGAATATATCAAGATGTCGTCGATGAACACAATGACAAATCTGTCCAAGTAATCTTGTCTCAACACTCGATGCATCAAATCCATGAACATCGTTTGGGGCGTTAGTCAATCCAAATGGCATTACTTAAGTGGCGATAGTGCCCATATCGTGTGCGAAATGCGCTTTCTCCATGTCCTCTGCTCTAATCCTCGCCGATGATACCGGATCTCGATCAATCTTCGAGAAACACTGCGAACTCCGTCAACCGGTCGAACAAATCGTCGATGCGAGGAAGTGGATACTTGTTTTTCACCGTAACCTTGTTTAACTGTCTATAGTCGATGCATAATCTCAAGTGCCGTCTTTCTTTTTCACAAACAATACGGCGCTCCCAAGGCGACATACTCGCCGAATAAAGCCTAACTCCAACAACCCGTCGAGTTGTCCTCTCACTCATCTAGCTCTTTCGAGCCATGCGATACGGAGGGATAGAAATGGGTTTGGTCCCCGGGGACCAAGTCAACGATGAAATCTATCTCCCTAGGTGGTGGCAAGCCTGGTAACTCCGCCCGAAAAACATCTGGGAAATCGCATACTACTGGCACATCCTCTAACCTAGTCTCTACTTTGCCTGTCGTACTCAACACGCCAGCGAATGTCTCTACATCTACGCTAGTGGCGACTCTACCCCTGGTGATCGGTAAATTGGTCAAAGTCCCTTAGAAGCTAAACTCCGGATGTCCAAGTATCTGAAACGTGATCCTCTTACCGTAGCAGTGGATCTGTGCATGATAAGCACCCAACCAATCCATGCCCAGTAGTGCATCAAACTCTAGGAACTCCAACACTCTCAGGTCTGCAGGTAAGGTGTGTCCCTCTATCTCTATCGGACAGTCTACACACACTAAATTCGGGTAAATCTTATCCCCAGCAGCCGTGCTAAGGATCAAGGGTCTCTCTAATCGAATAGGTCTCAACCCTAACTCGTCAACCATACGACCCGAAATAAAAGAAACGTAGAACCGAATCAAACATAGTATGCATAAATCGATCGCAAATGTAAACCATACCCTCAATCGTTCCGTGAGCGATCGCGTCTGGTGCGGCGATGGCATGAACCTGCTCCCGGCTCTGTGGCTGTCCTCGACCCAACCGTGGGCAAGCGCTGACAAAGTGGCCTAACTGTCCGCACTCGAAACATGCTCCCCTCTGAGGCCCTGAACTAAGCGGACCACGCTGTCCCTGTCTCGGTGCCTGACCAGAACTCTGTCCCTGACCCTGATCGCGTCGCTGTCCCTGTCGGTATCTCTGCTCCTGACCACCGCCTCTGCCCTCTGTTCTCTCGTGCTGCTATCTATGCTGGCCCGACTAAGACTGTGGTGGCTGAACACTAGCATAACTCCGTGCTGGAGCGGATGATACAACTACTGTGGTGGGTGGAGATGCTACTGATGCTACACTATGCGCTCGGCCTCTCTGCGACCACTGCCTGAACCTTTTCCTCCTACTATCCTCCGAAGGCCTCCTCGACTGAGAATGTGCCGATGAAGTAGACTGTGCCCCAGCGCGTGTACTGACAAAGCCCTCACTGGCCATAGCTCTCTCGTATGCCGCCTGCAACGTGCTCGGAGCTGTCGTAACCACCATCGAACCTATCGAATCAAGTAGCCCGTGTACAAAGTAATAAGCCTGTCGGCGTCGGATGTCTGCTGCTCCTCCGACATACTCCATCGATCGTAGATAGCGGTCCATGTACTTGCATCACGGACTCGTCGCTCTCTCGCCGAATATTACAAAACTCGGTCCTCTTCAAGTTACGAACCGTAGGAGGAATGTATTTCTGCTCAAATCTCCCCTTGAACTCAGCCCAATCTCGGGGCTTCCCCTTCGTGGCCACCGTAGTGTGCCACCAGACGTCGGCCTCTCCGAACAAAGAAGCGGAAGATATACTAGGCTGCATGTGGGCCGGTAGCAAGAATGTCGTGAATCTTTTCGTGACTCCTCAAAAAGATTTCTGCTGCCTCAAGATTCATACCTCCGTAGAACTTTTCGGGCTGATGCCTCTGAAATTCTCTGGCCTGTCTCGCCTCCGGCGTAGCCTTAGTACTCGGAGTAGTCGGGGTACTAGGCGTCTCAGTGAGTGACGTACTCGGTGTCGATGGTATCACCTCCGTCTGAGTAGGCGGCACAACCCCCGTCTCGTGCTATCGGAGCTACGGTGGTCTCCGGCATCGCTGCAATCGGAGTAGGAGGTGTCGACGTCGCCGCGGTAGCTGGTGTACCAGTTTCCTGTGCAACAGGCAACTGAGAAGTAGTCGGCGTAGATGGTGTCGCTGTAGGGGGTGCTCTCAATAGTCTCAAGATCTCCTCAAGTCGATGATCTTGACTCATAATCCTTTGAGTCCACATCCTGGAACTCCTCCATACTGACTCCTCTAGGACCTGGCGTCCCACTATCATCACCTGAACCTGGCTGATCCGCCATTGTAGTCTGCGATTAGGCGAATCTCCGAATCAGTGAATAACTAATCGATATTATAATAATACACCATCTCAAATATAGCATGTACCTTACAAGTTTCGACTTTTCCCCAACTTTCCTCACTTCCCAACTAAGATTTAAGTTAGGTCCATAGGGTTCCACTCTAAGTTCAAACAATATCCTAACTTTCGCTTTCCTATGTCTAAGTGGATTGTAATTTAAATTCAAGAGTATTTTATTCAACCTTTAGGCTCTGATACCAACTGTGACGGCCCCGAATTCCACAACCCTAAAATCGGGCGCCGCCCGGCCTGGACCCGCGCGAACCCCCGAGCCAACCCCGCAGAGTCGCGCGGGGCCAGTGAGCCTATCCTTACCATTCCATCATTTGTTAATCATTTAAAAGTGAAGTCAATTAATTAGCGAGTTATCAAAGTAATAAGCGGAAGCAATTAATCTCAACTAATAAATCAACTTCGAAAGCTACAAGTTAGGACAAAAACCTAGGGTGTGGGAACCCCGTATATCATATAAAGCAAGGAAATAATCATCTAAGTCATAATATCCAAAAAGATCTCTCAACCCATTACCCCATGTACAAAAAAAATAATATAAGTAGCTAATACAACAAAAATCACCTATATCAACGAGAGGAGGGCGCTCAAAGTATATCGCCTAACCGCGTGGCCTTTCCTTTCTTTGATTTGTGGATCTGGATCGCACTCGATCAAACACAAGAATGACGAGTCCAGGTAAGTAACGCCAAGCAGAACAACAATAAATACGGTATTTCGAATTTAAATAAATGAACAATCAATTCATGCCGATAGAAAGAAAAGGACAGGGGAGCGCATGAATATATAAAAACTGTAAATAAATAAATAAGCAATCGAAATTGAGTGTCCCGAATACAAGGGAAAGGCACAAGTGGTCCCGACCAATTAAAGTCGTTAAGCGAGGACAAAATCTCCTCAAAGGCTAGGAGTCGAGGACAGAATCTCCTCTAAGACTCCTACGCGAGTGCAGAGTCCCCAAAGAATCGGTGGAGAACTCTCACCCCGTACATGTCATTACAACTAATCGTGTATCCCCAGTAAGTAAACTCGATATAATACACCGCGAGCCCGAATTCTCGCAAGGATCACGCTTGACACACTTGCCTTAGGACAACTCAAAAGGAATGGAATGACAAGATAGTATTGAAACAACATCAATAAATAATTAAAAGCTCAAGAAATACTGTGGTGTTCCTCACTGGTTTACTTACCTCGATCCAAGCTAATTCGCGCTAACCCGCACTCCGAAACGTCCCTTTCGGTCCCCGTGTGTACAATAATCCTGAGGACGCAATTTATATCAATTTCCTCAATTTCCTATGATTTTTTTAAATTTCTAGCTATTTTTGCCAAATTTCACGTTTTCCAAGGTAAAACCCCGACATAACGTCTCGCAAAAATCCCGAATATTTCACTTTTCTTAGAAATTCCCAAATTTCTCTTTATTTTATGAAAATATGATTTTCTAGAATTTTCTAGAATTTTTCCTGAATTTTTCCTATTTTTCTTGAATTTATTTCAATTAAAATCAATTTTAATATTTTTAATCAAAATAAATAATTTTTTTATTAATATAATATATAGGTGGGTCGCGGATCGGGTCTGACCCGACCCGGCTGGGTCGGGTCATGACCGGTTTGGCGGATCTGACCAGGTCAAACCGGTTTGACCGGTCCACCAGGGTCAAACCCGACCGACTCAAAACCGGGTCGGGTCACCTTGACCCGGCCCGGTTCTCTCATCTTCTTCGTTGCTTGCTGGAAAAATTTCCAGCAAGCAACAGCAGCAACCTATTTTGTTTTATTTTTTTTTCTCCTTTGCAACAACAACACAACAACAATCACATACACCTAACCACCATCATCAACCCCATTTTCACCATTTGAATCTACAATCCCCTAAACGACAACTTCGACAACAAATCTCGGAACCAACACAACTACACACCAACAACGAAATCAATCCTTACCTGAATCTCGCCTCGACGTCGCGTCCACGGTCTCCGCGAATCGTCAATCTCCTCTCCTCGATCTCTCCTCTCAGCCGATTCCTCTTCTTCTCCAAATTTTTTTTTTTTTTTTCTTGATCGAAAATAGGGGACGGTGGCGTGTTGTTATTTTGGGTATTTTGGTCAAATGACCAAAATACCCCTCACCCTTAACTAAGCCCTTTACAAGTTTAATGCCCTTTTTGGTCACTTTACGATCAACTCCACCAACTTTACTAACTCACTTGGGTGACTTAGTTGACTTTTGGTCTTTTGTTCTCATCTATTTCAACCAACACTCAAAGTTTCTCTCGGGTATTATCGCACCCGACTCATAATACTAACTTTGTTCGTCGCGTCACCGCCGACCTACCGACGTAACAAACAAACTTTAAAACCTTTTAATTATTATTTATTTAATATTTTTGTCAGTGTTTCTAATTAAATTTGTTCCCCAGACTACCAACGCTCCTACACGCCTTTACCCGTTTAAAAAACTTAAAATTGCACAAATGAAATATAATATAATACAAACATCATACAAAATTAACATACCTCGGCGTCGACATCCGAGAATTGATGACTGTACCACAGCATGGGCCCACGTATCACCTATTTTGACACGTGGCATAGGTTAAATTTTTAGGGTCGTTACAATCTTAGATGATATGTATATGATGTACAGTTGATATGGTTTCCACTTAGGCATTTTGCTCATAATATACATGTTGAATCTTTATATTGATAGTAAATCTTCCGCTGCGTAAATTATGGTTAAATGACATTAAAGGAATAAAAGTAAATTCATAACATCAAAGTTAACTGATAATTGATTGATAATTGATTGATAATAAATAATTGGGCGTGGGACACAGCTGGTGGTGACGTAGACAGTTGTGGGCCCGCGTGGCCTCCCGTGGCGGACCAATGTGGAAATTGGGGCCGCCACATTTTGGTATCAGAGCGAGGTCAAACTTTGAGAATTGGAGATTGAACAATAGTATAAACTCAATGAATAAATCTTAGATGTGGAAACCACAAGTGAATGATTAAAGGCTTAGTTGGGAAGTGATGTGAGGCGGGTAAATTTAGGAAATTACATATGCGTATGTTTTGATTGTGTACTATATATTATATGCGTATGTATGTACTTGAGTCGATCCAATGCACGTTGGTTGTGCAGTTTATGATGGACGGACAGACTCCTACTACTCCGCCGACTACTCGGCGGGAGGTTGGAGAGACTAGTGATCATACCACTAGTGACGTGGGCGATTTGCGAGCTATGATGCGAGAGCGACCGAAAGCGACGATTGATTCAAATAGGAGCAATGGCTATTACAAAGAGCTCGGATGGTTTGAGTTGATGGAGTACATTCGGAGTTCAAGGATGCCGCCGAGTAGCACCGATCGCTTGAGCGTCTTTACTACTACCACTCGACAAAGACATTAGCCCCACTATTGCTACACGACAAAGCACTGGGTCGAGACACGACTATAGAGAGGGTTGAGCCTGTGGTAGTACCAGCAGAGACTACGGTGGTGACACCCACCACTACAGAGCAGCTGGTAGGGACTTCGACTGTTAGGAGTAGGATGTCAGAAGCAGCGAAAATGGTGAAGGATTTTATGAGGTTTAACCCTACGTACTTCACTGGAGTCAGTGATCCTGAGGTTGCAGGACGTTGGTTGATGACTCACAGACGACTACACCAGTTGTTGGAGGTACCCGAGATAGATCAGGCGCGTATTTCAGGCTATTGTTTGAGAGGTCAGGCTGCAGTTTGGTGGACCACCTACACTGATATACATGGTACGCCAACGACGTGGGGAGAGTTTAGACAGTTTTTTCTAGACGAGTATATTCCCACCAGAGGTGCAGATACGATTGAGGGAGCTGTTCTTGAGTTTGCGACAGGGTACCATGTTAGTTTTGCAGTACATGGACCGATTCCGGTATCTCATGATGTATGCTATGGATGTGGCTAACATGGAGAGATTACAGATTTATTATTTCATCAGAGGTCTGGATGAGAGGATTGGTGGGGTGATAGTCGCGACTGGTGCGGAGACGCTACAGATTGTGTATGATAGAGCATTAGCTCGCGAGACATATCTACGACACCGGGGTGAGCTTGGAGATGGGTGCAGACGAGTTCTCGGTCGATCGGAGAGGCAGAAGAGACCGAGAGATCGGTTAGACGAGACAGAGACATGATCGGGGTCGACGAGATAGGCGTTTCGAGCGACGAGAGAGAGAGATGAGAGGCGGGTAGTGTATGTTCTTTGCACCTACACCATTTGAGCGACCACGACGGCTTGTGCGAGATGGAGGAGGTCGTGGTAGAGACGACGAGAGAGGTCGGGTCGTGACGAGCTCGGTACATATAGTATCACGGTCAGATTGGCAGGATACACGACGATGTTTTAGATGTCATCAGGTCGGACATATACAGATTAATTGTCCGATGTCAACTTCGTCATCACGACCGCAAATTGACGCATTTAGGGAGAGAGTTCATGCTGCTGCTAGTACACCTACTGTCGTACAGCCGGATCGAGGTGCGACTCGTCAGCTTGTTGAGGGTATGTTATCTATATGCGATGTTTCTATGCATGTATTATTTGATTCCGGTAGTACTTTGTCGTTTATATCGGGACGTAGGGTTGGACAGTTAAGGTTATCTGTTGAGACTTTAGATCCACATCTTGTCCTCGGTACGACTGCTGGGGATAAGATTTACCCTAACCGGATATGCCGGAATTGTATGGTAGAGATTGAGGGACACCAGTTACCTGTCGACTTCCGTGTCCTAGAGTGTTTAGAGTTTGATGCTTTATTGGGTATGGATTGGTTATCGACATATCGCGCACACATTGATTGCTTCGGTAAGATGGTAGTATTTGATATTTAGGGTATTCCAGTATTTACTTTTGTTGGTACGGCGTCAGACTTACCAATTACCAGAGGTCGATTAGCTACGACACAGGAGATGGAGGCGTTTAGGATGGTGGTTGAGCCAGACCTGAGACTAGAGGTTAGGTAGAGGATGTCCCAGTAGTGTGTGAGTTTCCTGAGGTATTCCCCGACAATTTGCCAGGTTTACCACCTCCTAGGTCAGTTGAGTTTATGATTGAGTTGATTCCGGGGACGCAGCCGATATACAGCCCGACCGTACGGGATGTCGGCGTCGGAGCGGGGAGAGTTGAGGTCCCAATTAGAGGAGTTGTTCCGAAGGGTTTTATTCATCCCAGTATGTCTCCTTGGGGCGCACCAGTGCTATTTGTTAAGAAAAATGATGGTTCTTTGAGGATGTGCGTAGATTACAGGAAGCTGAATCAAGTTACGATTCGGAATCGTTACCCACTTCCTAGGATTGATGATCTATTCGATCAGTTGGCGGGTGCTAAGTTTTTCTCAAAGATTGATTTACGATCTGGATATCATCAGTTGAGGATTCGGGAAAGTGATATCGAGAAGACGGCGTTTAGCACGCGCTATGGATTGTTCGAGTTCACAGTCATGCCATTTGGGGTGACTAATGCGCCGGCTATCTTTATGGATTTGATGCATCGAATACTACGGCCATTTTTGGATCGTTATGTGATTGCATTCATCGATGATATCTTGATATACAGTAAGACTAGTGAGGAGCACGAGAGACACCTCAGAGATGTTTTGATGACGTTGAGGGAGCATAGATTGTACGCTAAGTTCAGCAAGTGCGCTTTCTGGCTGAGAGAGGTGAAATTTCTCGGACATGTCATTGGTAGTCAAGGAATATCTGTTGATGGAAACAAGATTCGAGCGATAATTGATTGGAGGACACCTGAGACAGTTTCAGACATTCGTAGTTTCTTGGGCCTTGCGGGCTATTACCGACGATTTGTGCAGGATTTTTCGTTGATTGCAGCGCCGATGACGAGGTTGACCAAGAAGGATGTTAAGTTTGAATGGTCTGAAGACTGTGAGGCAGCATTTTTAGAATTGAAGAGGAAGTTGACTTCGGCACCAGTGTTGGCTCTACCTGAAACAGGGAAAGGTTTCTCGGTCTACACAGATGTTTCCAGGACTGGATTGGGATGTGTGTTGATGCAGGAAGGACACCCAGTTGCATATTTATCGAGGCGATTGAGACCCCACGAGGAGAATTATCCGATACATGATTTAGAGCTAGCTGCAGTTGTGTTTGTGCTCAAGGCTTGGCGACATTATCTTTATGGGGAGCGGTTTATGTTGTTCACGGGTCATCAGAGTTTGAGGTATCTGTTCACTCAGAAGGATCTGAATATGCGGCAAAGACGGTGGCTCGAGTTACTGAAAGACTACGATTTCGCGATTGAGTACCATCCTGGGAAGGCGAATGTAGTTCCTGATGCATTGAGCCGGAGTGGTGTAGAGAGTCAGACTGTGTTGCGGCAGATGACACATGAGCATGGATTGTTGGAGGCTGCGACGGTGTTGTGTTTGTTAGATGCTTTTTCTGATGTTCATATCTGTTGCGAGATGCGTGTTCCTGTTGTGTCGTTAGAGAGGGTCGCTAAGTGGCAAAGGGCTGACGGACATTTTGCTCGCTTTCACTTGTCCTGGCTCAGGATCCGGGTTGCACGATTGGTCTAGTGGTTCGGACCGGTGCTTGAGACACAGGGGCAAGTTGTGGATACCTGAGGTGCAGGAACTACGTGATAGCATTCTTGAGGATGCACACCGTTCGCGGTATACAGTTCATCCTGGCAGGACCAAGATGTATCATGATTTGCGACGTTTATTTTGGTGGCTTGGGATGAAAGTCGATGTGGGTGCATATGTGAGAGCTTGTCATATTTGTCAGCAGGTTAAGGCCGAGCACAGGAGATCAGCTGGATTGTTACAGCCACTACCGATTCCACAGTGGAAATGGGAGCATGTTACGATGGATTTTGTAAGCGGGTTGCCATAGACTGCGAGACGTCATGATGCTGTATGGGTTGTTATTGACAGATTGACGAAGTCTGCACACTTCATTCCTATATCGATGAAGTATTCATTTCCTCAGTTGAGTATCATTTTTGAGAGAGATTGTTAGATTACATGGAGTACCGCTATCTATTGTTAGTATTAACTTGTTGAAGAAGATACATACATCTATATATACATCTATCACAACTGATGTGTAACAAACTTAGTTAACTAACTGGACATAAACTTAACCATGGTAGAAAACTAACCATGATCAGTTTGTACATCTAGACCATTCTCTTGACTATTGACTACATTGACCAAACTAGTATCTCTAATATATATATATATATATATATATATATTATATAAGTTATAGAAGTGTATTAATTAACCATGCTATGCAATTGATAATTGTACAATGCAGAAAATAGTTATGAAAGTGAGCATAAACTGCAGCAAGTGCAAGACCCAAGTGCTGAAAGCCGTGACTAAGCTCGAGGGTATGTATTTACAACACCCGGCCAATTACTTGGTCGATTTCATGTCGATTCTAAAGGTACTGCATATATATATGCTTGTGTACGTAGGAATCAACTCGGTGGCCGTGGATGGTGAAAAGGGGACTCTGACAGTGGTGGGAGAAGTTGATCCGGTGGAGGTGACACGCCGGCTGAGGAAGACAGGAAAGGTGATTGAGATTGTGAGCGTCGGACCCAACAAACCACCCGAAAAGCCGCCGGAACCTCTAAGCCACTTCCACCCTGCTGCAATGATTGTCAACTGGTTGTAGTAGGCTTCCGACCCTATGAAGATGTCCGCTTCTGCTCCATCCTCTGATGATTGTCGTGATCAACCATATATATATATATATATATATATATATATATATATATATATATATATATATATATATACATACATCGTGACCAATGTTGATGATGGTCGATGATGATAAATAATTAAGGAGCGGCAATGTATATGTATCACTTAATTTTATGTATCCTAGCTATATTGAAATCTTCTTTTCTTCTCTCTTTTTTCTTAGACCATGCTAATTGATCGATCTTGGCTTGTAATCCTACCATGATTAAATTTGTCTCAATTAATTTCTAAATTCTTGCTCATTATATCAATTAAATATGTATTATATGCATTCATTATTCATGTACTTAATTTTTTTTTTTGGTAGGAATTCATGTACTTAATTAGCTCTACACGTTTTGACTTGAAAATGCTATATTAATTTCCTGCCTTATATTACAGTACTAGATTTCATCATCGTACATCATGTGTTGAATCCTTCCAACTGGCGGCTTGCAATATATAGCGAGCTGCTAGTTTCCTTCAATAGGATAGATTAGTTCACGTTTTCAAATTACTAATTTATTTTCTCTATGAAAATATGGAGGACTTTTAGTTTAGATACAAATAGATTTGATTTTGCACATGTGTTTTGAAGTGTATCTAAAGGACTTACAACAATTACATGTGCCAAGTAGGGCGTGTCCCAACTGGCCGAGTCACTTTAGCATTTCTTTGTTCTAATTTTTCCTGGAGTATTTATTAATCAGAACATAATTTAAGTTATTAATTCGCGTTATTGGCATGGAATGTGATCATTTATCAGTTGTCACAATCAATTTGTCATATCCGATCATAATTGTCTAATTGGCTTTGAGATTGTGATGACCATGTCACATAAGCTTACGAACAGTATATATGTCTTGACAAGAGGGAATGTTTTGCCTTTAAAAAAATATTCATTATATATAGATCATAAATAATATTTATGACTGTAACTGTAAGGCTACCTAAAACAGGTAGTCTTGACAAAACACTTTGAGAAATGAAAGAGAGACTTCACTAAAGCTTCAATTGAGTACACAGTAGAACAGTGTCCTATATATAGACTCATTACTTTAAGGTGCATTGGCTCAATCTTAGACCGACTTCAACAGTGGCGTGACCAAAAAGTTTAGTTAGAGGAGGTGAATTTTACCTAGACCTATACTTATTAACTCGGTCCACCTAATGTGAGTCAAGCTTTAGTAAAAACCCGACTCAAGTTGTCCTCTTGCAGAACTTACAAAATATTTTGGTGTAATGAGTTAGCTTTAAAAAAAATTATCAAAGAAAAGATTGAGTTGAGTTTGTCTAAAACTCAATTTCAAACCATAACACACTTGGAGCGAGCCACATGGAATAATTTTTTTTGCGTCAAATTAAAAATATAATAGTAAAAATTCATAATTGAATAATAAACTAATAATCATAATGATTTACAATATAAATTAATAAGATGCAAGCAACGTTTTACGAGAAGAAAATTAATTTGTAATTTTTTGTTAAATAAAAATATATTGTAGATCAATTATTTTCCCTCCTCCCAAGCTTTCACATAATTATTTTATGATTTGAAACAATAAAAAAAAGTTTTGAGAACTTTTGAAACTTTATCTTTATAGAAATATTTCGTAATTAAATATAAGTTTTATCACATTTAATTAAGCGTATTTTGACTATAACCTTTTAACCCTTTTAACCGCAACTCATAATTGAGTTTTAAAAATCTTGGTAAAACTAGGCTTTAATATCTTTACAACTTATGATTTTTATAAGTTTTATTTAACAATGTTCCTAAATATATTAAAAAAAAAAAAACTTGGGTTTCAAAAAGAAATCCATAAGAAAAGCTGGTGGGGGTGATCCCCTCTTCTTGCGGGTTGGGTGAAGGTCAACACGGATGGAGCCTTACAGAACACGGTTGTGGTAGGGCTTCGGCAGGAGGCATTGTGAGAACCTGCGATGGCGAATGGGCTGGCGGCATGGCTGTAAACCTGGGCTCTTGTAGTGTCGTCGAAGCGGAACCAGGGGGAGTTCTTTTTGGGCTTCGAGTTGCGTGGGAGAGGGGTTCCAACATGTCATTCTTGGTGGATAACAAAATGGTTGCTGAGAGCATCAACAAAGGGAGGGAGATCTGTTGTGGATATGGGCAGCTCCTCTCGATGGTGCTGCAGCTCGTGGCGAGACAGTGGCAAGTTCAGACAGTGCACGTGTACAGAAAGGTTAACCAAGCCGGCAGCCGCAGACTGGATGGCAAACCATACTTTTGATTTGACTTTAGCCGCTCATGTTCTTGAGAACACACCCCTTAATTAATTTGCTAACCATTATTATGTATATATGATGATATTTCAGGTGCATCGTTTCCTTGACAGCGTGTACTGTAATCCCCTTTTGTATTTTTGGGCTACTAAGCCCCCACTTAGTCCAAAAAAATACCAAAAAAGAGGAAAGAAAAGTTTTGCCGACAAAAAAAAAAAAAAAAAAAATGAGCGTTTTACTCTTTCTAGAAGATTTGTTTACATTGCAACGGAAGACTGCAGGCATGCAGAACAACAGCAACTAACCGGATGACTTCCAAATCCTTCCCTCAAGTGAAATCACCATAACAGAAACATCGTCATGATATTTTCGCCGGTCGCCATGAGGGATATCAAGTAACTCGTGGAAGCTCATTCCTGCAACAATAAGCAGTGATAAAATAAGACATTAGTACGTAGTAGGAACAATGAAGTAGAAAATCAGCACCATCTACCTACATCTCTCCCTCCACCTAGCATAAGCTGTTAGAGCCTAATGGTGCCCAGCCTAGTCCAACTGAAAATAATAATAATAATAATAATAATAATAATAATAATAATAATAATAATAATAATAATAATAATAATATTAGTATTAATATTAATATTAATAATATTAATATTAATATTAATATTAATATTAATAATTTTGTGCAGAGTCTCTGGCACAGCCACACACTCTGACGGGAATCAAAAGCAAGATTCCTGGGGGCAAGAATTCGCATCAGACTATGTAAACATCTGTTGGATGATTATAGTTCAAGCAATACTTCCTTCGCGCAGGATAATTTAAGAGAATGGTGAGGAGGTAGAATATATTGCCAGTTCAGTTTGTCATGACCACGAAATGGTCTCCATAGGCGCCAGCAACGTAAGAATCACATAAAACTAAGTATTGCTAGCCGAACCTCTTCCCAATTTTCTTTTAACGCGAGTAATCAACACAAGTGAAAGGTACAGCTTTAAATATTAGAAAATCTCAAGTCCTATTCGCAAAAACTTACCGTTCTTTTTTGCAGCTCTAAAGAGGAGCTCCGCAATCAAATATTGTGCAGGATCACCTTCTGGAACACTGTCAATGAACCATGCTACATGGGAAACTACTTCTTCATTGCTAAAGTATTGATAGAGCCCATCAGAGGAGAGAACCAAGAAACGGTCACTTGAGCAGAGGCGGTGGTGAACAACAGCTGGGATGCAACTTAAATAAGTAGCCGTCCCCAAGTAATCAATCCGAAACATCTCTAACAAAGCTTCATTGCATCTAGGCTGCAACCAATGTACACAATAATTAGCGTTTTAATTAGTTTTGTGAAAAGTGCAATCTTACAAGAATTTCTGTGTTCCAAAGAATTTGATGACCGCAGACTTAATGCAGACTTAATACAAACACGTGGACTGGTTTCTCCAACATTTAGTCATATGTAACCAATTGAAAGCAATCATTTGATGAATGATTGCATCCTGAAATGTAGCAGCACTACGTTTCATTACGGGTGTATGTACAAATGTGATACATGCATGTCCAAACCAGTTCAGACTCACTAAATTAAACCTGCCTTTAACATTGCTAAGAAGCCTTTGACTAGAAGCAGATGTAGATGGTACTGTAAGCTTACAACTCTAGAGAGAGTGAAGGATAACACAACTCAGCTCAATCTTTATGATGTCTATTATACTTTTGCTTCATATTTTGTTAAAAAAGAACTTTAACTGGCCTATGTACATATATGGTAAAACCAGAGAAGATGTAAAATAATCTCTATGAACAAATAATCATTAAACCTCAAGAAGACAACATGTTGATTGCAGCATCAATGCATTAACGCTCTCTGGCAAGTTCAATCATCTCAAGATCATTTCTTCTAATAACAACTAAGCAATGCAGAACAGGAACGACAACCTGATGGTTACTATATTCATATCTTCAATGAAAACGCTGAACTCGGATGCATACACAACAACAAAGCCTCAATCCCAAATTAGTTGGGGTCGGCTACATGGGTCAAACTCTTCCATTGCACTTGATTTAGTGACCAGGATGCATAGACAAAAAGATTAAAAAAATGCTAGCAAACAATCAGACCATAAGCCATAATGACAATTACTCAGAAAAGGGAGGATTACAAATTCCACCAACCTTTTTGAGAAAAGCAGCACCAAAAGCTCTTGTGACTTTCAACTGCCCTTTCACTCTATCATTCAAGATGGCTTGATTATCATCCGGATGCTCCGCCTTGATCCTCGAAACCTCCTATCAGCAATTCAAAAAATGGAGAATTTTCATGTTATTAACTTCTAAATGCCACTAGGCACAAGACCAAAAAAAAAAAAAGACATCAGGAATAGCAAAATGGTATTTACCCGTGAGCTATACAAAACCAGAAAAACTAATTATTAATGAAAATCATATGAAGAATTTATGTGAAACCATAAATGGATCAATATCACAATTTCAGTAACAAATAATAATTTGTTGATTTCATGGTTCAAATACACAATTAATCCTATTCTGAAATTCCTAGGGGTTTTTAATTTCGTGATTACATAGAAAAACAAATTTTATGAGAGCAAGATTGTAAGGAATGGAAAAAACATGGTTTCAAAAGGAAAGTATAACAAGGTAAGATTTTCTTCTTTTGAAACTAAAACAGAAACTTCAAGATTCAACAACAATTTCCTCACAAAGAAGAGAACAAGATCTAACGACAACATGAGAACACTTTAAATCTCTACTAGAAGAACAACTACCAAGATGCTCCAGTAAAAAGCCAGTACCTTTTTTTTTTTTTTTTTTTTTTTTTTTTTTTTTTTTTTTTGCAAACAGTAAAAAGCCAGTACTTATTTACTGATTTGATACATCCTTACAAAAAAAGTTCTCAAAAAAATTAGCTTATGAGTTTTAAGAAAATATTCGTGAGAAAGGAGAAAAGTTGTCATTTGTCACTGATCTTAAAAGTCTTCCAAGTCAAATACAAATTAATTCTTAGGAAGTGTATGCGCTTGTTAATGCATAGAAGAAATATTGTTTGAACCTGGTTTTGGCAATAGGACCTCTGAAAGAAAATTTACTCGTTTAACTCAGAATCTTGCAAAGCTTTCACAATCAAATGTTCTTAAAATATTTCCTAATTCTACAACAACAACATAGCCTCAATCCTAAATTAGTTGGGGGTTGGCTACATGGGTCAAACTCTTCCATTGTGCTCGATTTAGTGCTAAATATTTCAAAATTATAAAGTACTAATATGCACAGTATCTAGTGCATCATTTGACTACAGCTTACAGGCATGGTTTTGCCAAAGTAATTATATGGAAGACAATCAGGAAATCCATTCTATTCCTCGGCAAACTGAAATTCGCTCAACAAAAACACAGTTTTTGGTCAACAAAGCAATTACGATTCTGTTGTTCAAATAACAAATCTATTAATAAGTTAATGTTTTTACATGATCTTCCAATGCAGCATTATGAGCAGAAAGAAAAGACATGATGATAAAATGATTTTGTCTAAGAAAATGGATAGTTCTAGAGGTATAACTGGAGAAGTGGCTACTTAAGCTTAGATCAAGAGAGAAAGGCTCAGTTAGATAAATTATGAAGCTAAGAAGAAGGAGATGTTCTCCTTCAAGTTTAGTGGAAATCTTGACTAACTTATGTTCAATCACCAAGTCTTCCATTGTTTATTGATGTAAAAACTTTCCAGTCCTTGCTAAATTCTAGAAGCAGACTGGTTATCCGAAATGCAATTAAAGTTTAGAGGTTTCTATACTTCGGAAGTTTGATTTGGCATCAAAAAACAATCTTCGAACTATTTTGATGTTTCCTGCTTATATGGATGAGTATGAAAAATTATCATTATTTTCTAATCTTGTTTTGTTAACTTAAAAAAAAAGAAAATAAATGATACTTTGTTAACTTATTCCTAAACCAAGGGGAGATAAAATAAATGGGATTTATTTCTAGTTTTCTAGTTGATTATATAGCAATCCTTGGTTTCTTCGATTAGATTTTTTTTTTTTTGAACTTATTACTAGCAAAGAAACTTTCTTGAGCTCTTGTTTGCTTTTTATAGTGGTCAAATACTTAAGCCTTGCAGATTAAAGATCTATCTAACAGATTTCAAAGAAGAAAGGAACTACAGCTGACCATGTGGTTTACAGGCATTGCTAATGCACTCAACATATTTCAAAATTTAAAAGATAATTCATGGAGGAAAAAAAAAAGGATAATTCGTGTGGCTTAAAACATGTAATAACCCCGAAAAAGAGATAGGAATATACAGCAAATCGTGATTTACACTTGATAGTCAACAATAAGTTAAACCAAGTTCAGAGCAGTTGACTAATCAAATTGAAATCTTGACAGGCACAAACGAAACAAAATGGAAGACATAATAAGATAGACCATTGGAGAAAAGAAAACTCACAAGACTACCATGCATACCTCCTCAACATCTGTGCTGTGATCAGTTGAAAGCTGAACTGCCCTCGTCCGTGACCCACAGATAGATATTTCTCGGTCCTTGTTAGTATTGTTAACACCACTGCTGTGATTATGCACTGGAGACTCCTCGGATATCCTGCCCAGTTCCATTCGTATCAGTGACTCCCTCGACCTGTTTCGATGCCTCAAATCATCCTTTGTCATTTTTGAGTTTAGGTGGCGTTCGTTCAGTCTCTCTTGTGCCAAGATGACACGGCTATCTCCAAGGTTCATAACATACACATCTTGGTCTTTCATTAACATCACTAACACACAGGAACCCATCAAAGAAAGTTCAGGATTTACATCAAGCATCTCTTCTACCATATCCATGTATGCCTTCTCAGTGGCGTCAAGTGCTACGGCCATTGCCCTCAACACAGCATCATGATCAACAGGTCCTGATTTGCATCTTCTCACGGGTCCCAATGGCTCTGCTATCTGCTCCTTCACATGGGTCTCTTCCCGATGCCAATCAAAACTCCAAGGAAAGAGCTTTTTCCGCAAGGACTTCTGCTTTATATACATTTTTCTAAGCTTTGACCCAATGAAAAACCTCCCTTTATGTGCTGAATCAGAATAGTAAGTCGTGGCTCCCTGTTTGCTCTCCATCCCAACAGCACATGCATCTTCTCTCGCAGTATTAGCATCACTAATCTGACAGCTAGAACTGTCAGTTCGGTTTATAGAGCTTGACATAAGCTCAGGTTCTGGTAAGGTGTTTCTAGAAAGAAAACTACCGAACATTAAATGTGCATCACATGCCTCTTTTCCAAGGTGTGCAACTTCCGACACTGAACAATCTTGCCCGTCCAAGCGTTCCATTTGAAGAAGCTCGTACAGCCGCTTGCTCTTCCTTAGTTGCCCAGCAGAATTTTCACTTGGGGCATGATATGTTTCTGTCCCTCTGGGATTGGAGTTAGGATCATTAACATTTTTAACATCTTCATCCCTTCCACTTAGTTGATCTTTTTCTTCAACTATCTCAGGATCAGGTCCTACAGCAGTCTGAGTTTGTGGGTGAAGCTGTTCTGGTACACCATGAAAAGAAACAACTCCGCTTGGCTGTGAATCCGAGACATTTTCTGTGCACATGGAAGATGGGTCGTCGCATTTGGTATCTGGAACCTCGGATTTAGGTGCATGAATAGCACAATTGTCATCGTAGTCCCAAAGGATTCCTTCCAATTCCTTATCAATGGCTTTATAAAGATGGCTTAATAGGTAATCAGGGGCATCAGGTCCGCTAAACCCATCATATATCCCAACAAACAACCATCCCTGTTGTTCAGAGAGCACAACATGAACCCTGTCTTCCCCGGCCTTTCCATGCGCCCATTGCAAGTTGTGTAATGTATTCCTATACTCTCCTTGAGAAGGATGAAGGTCAAAAGCGTTCCTAGGGGGGGGTTCTTGGTGGAAGTTGGTCGGCTTGGTCCGAGCAATTTTAACATGTGTGAGGGG
Source organism: Stephania japonica (assembly GCA_039657345.1). Classification (NCBI taxonomy): domain Eukaryota; kingdom Viridiplantae; phylum Streptophyta; class Magnoliopsida; order Ranunculales; family Menispermaceae; genus Stephania; species Stephania japonica. Next base: position 74,126,836 of record CM077557.1, read on the forward strand.
GTGCAAAAGAAGGCGTTGGATCCAAGCGGAACCCAGTGATTGGGTAGAGAAGGTCCTAGTGAGAACTCCTTTGACAGGGCCACTGACAGTCCGGACAAGACGACCAAATCCAAATCCAAATCCAAATCCCGGCCTTCTCCTAGCATAAGTGAGGGGAGCTGAGAAGTTGGAGTGATCAGTTGTATCTAAAGGGCCGGACATGAAAGTTCCCTTCTCCAAGGGGCCGGAAGCGAAGCCCCTCTCCAAGGGGCCGGACATGAAGCCATTCAAAGGACCAGAGCCATTGGGCAAAGGCTGAAGAGGGATGGCGGCAAATGAAGCAGTGCTCTGAAAAGTGGAGGCGGGCTCTTGGGAGTCATTTGGAAAAAGGGCAGTGTGAGTGGTAGCAGTGCGAACGGCAGAGGCGTTGGCACTGACAGAAGCCCCAGAGATGGTCTTAAAAGAAGTCTCAGGGAGGGTCTTGGAAGGCCTGCTGCTGGGGAAATTGGTGTTGGTGTTGGTGTTGGTGTTGGTGTTGGTGTTGGTGGTGACATCTTCAAGAATATCGGATGGGCTGAGGGTGTCGGAGTCAAGTGTGAACCTCTCGGAATTGGATGGGGTAATGGGAGGGGAGTCCAGAATATCGGGGCGGACGTAACAGAAGGAGTGGCCTAGTCCCTCATCAAGGGGCTCTAGGAACTCCAAATCCACTCCATTATTGCCCAGCACAAAGCAGCCAACAACACGGGAAGTGCTGTTACCCATCACTAATCAATTCTCACCGCCGCCACCACCACCACCACCACTACTATAAAGAAAAAGAATGACTAATAAATAGGGGATTTGGGTGGGGGGAATGGAGGAGGGTGGGAGACTGTTCATCGTCACCAGAATGTCCTGAGCCTGACTCGTGAATATTACTATTATGCATCATCAGAATCTCACACTCCACTCTCCAACCATCAATCTACCAAAAAAACAAAAAAAAGTTGAGAGAGGACATGAAATACCGGAATGAATCTAAGAAAGCACGGACCTCGTCAGTGATTTGATGGGAGGATCGATCCGGAGCAGATCTAATTACCAAGCTTCCTCGCCTCTGCAGATGACCTTCTTCTACGCCATTTATTAATGAGTTGAGAGAACAGAGATGATGGGCGTTTTCAGGGAAATCAACCTAAGAAGACAAATGGTGGGGTTTTTCAGTTTTCTTTTTTTCCTTTTTTTCCTTTCTTTCATTTTTGATCTCATCATCATCATGCATGCATGCATCACATCCATGATCAGAGTTATTAACAAAGTAGGGTTGATTTTCTTTTAAATTCATTAAATAAGGTAAAATTTTTTAAAATTTTAAAAATAATATATATCGCCTTTAGTAGAGGCGTTATTGATGATGACGGGGCGCCACGTAGTGATGGAAATGAGGTGGAAATGATGTGGTACGTAGAAAATGGCGACGGGCACCTACCCGTCGCCAAACTGGATCGGCGATGGGCTCCCCGTCGCCAATGAGTCCGTCGTTAAATATATATTATTATTATTATTATATATATATATATATATATAAAATATATATATTCGTGAGGTTAATACATTTAGGGTTTTAGGGTTTATACATTCCCTCCATACGGTTCATACATTCCCGCATACATTCGACTGCAACAATGAATTCATACATTCCAATACATTCCAATCGAAATTAATCAAATCCAAAGTAATCAAATTTGAATACATAAACTCAGTGTATCAATAATTGTCTCTATACAAAAATTAAAAAAAAATCAAAATAGGAGAACACAAAATAAGTTTCCAAGAAAATCATCATAAAAATACAATTCATCCATCATATATACCATAGTTTCCTGCAAAAATAAAGAAAAAGCAAAATAAAATAAGTTAAGCTTGGAGGTATACAAAATTGAGATTCACATATAGAAAAGTCATATATTTTATGAAAAACAATAATAAAGAACAAATCATATTTATTTCAATAAAAAAGAAAAAAATAAATATAAATTAGTAAAATTAATTAACAGTTAGCATATATATTCAATATCACAAATATGAAAACACAAAATAAAAGATGTTAATATAGTTTGAAGAAGTTTTTTTATGTAGAACCAATTAAAACACAAAATCCCAAAATCATTCTTAACAAATGTTCAATGTAGACCTAAAACAAACATTATATTTAGAAGTAAAACTTTTTGAGTCTCCTAATAATATTCAACTAAAGAATACAATAGAAAAAACTAGTGAATAACAAACATTACTCCAATAATCTCAATTCAATATATGGTTAAGTAAAACCTTTTTGAGTCTCCCAATTCAATATTCAACTAAAGAATACAATAGAAAAAACTAGTGAATAACAAACATTACTCCAATAATCTCAATTCAATATATGGTTTACATGATTTATGTTTCTATAATGGTTCGTAATAAATTTATAAGATTTATAATGGTTCCTAATAAAAAACTTTCAAGTATCAAGTCAAAAATGAACCAAAAAAATCTAACCTTTTTGGATGTTGTGAAAATGAAATCATCATTCATCATCCTCACTCGTTGAGTCATTGTGAGCAGCATCATCATCATCATCAACATCATCTTGTCTTTCTTGTGCAGCTGATCTCTCCATGAAACCCTGTTATTTGCGATGTAACCGTCCTTGCATTTCAAGCAATTGCTCGCGATCTACAGACGTGTCATTAACCAGCTTTAGTATCATTACTTGCATCTCGTTGAATTCCTTCTTGAACTGGTCAAATGGCTCATCATCTGCAAATATAGGAAGAGAAGATCTAGCTTCATCAGGTCTACGCATCGTAGACCCTGATGGTGTTCAGCCAAGACCAAATCTCTAGCCTTTATCATTTCGCTGCACAATCTCCAAATATAATTTTGTTTCATCAATTGGAGTGTCAGGCTGCAGCTGGGAAAGCTCTCTGATCCTTTCGTGTATAGCCGCCTGTATTAAGAATTTCAACATTAACAAGTCATATAAGACATTGATACCTATAATTAACAAAAAACAATTATGGTAAAATAGTTTCTTACGGCAATTGCCTCTGTTCTCGGATCCAAGAAAGCGACACCATCATGATCCTTTGTATGGAGATATAAACATAAATCCAAAGCAGTCGGCTTTCGACCTAGTTTCTTCTTCTATAAAATATGTTTAACTTAAAATTAAGTTTGAAACTTATATGAATCTAATGTATACATATGTATGTATGTATCTATGTACGTATGTCCCAAAATATACCAGTCTCAACGAATGCTCATAGATGGATATGGCTCCACCTCCGTGCACAGACGGACCCGAACCAGGTCCCTCCACCTCTGATCTCTGATTTCGGCTCGCTTATGCTGACTTTGCTTTATATTCTGGAGTAGACCGCATCTTCTTGTAATGCTCAAAAACCTCCAGAGATACATGTGTTGGTTTTGTCGGCTTCCTCACCATCTTACTAACAAAGTCAGTGTAACGAGTGGCAATCTGCCTGTCGTACAAATGTCTAACCATAGCGTCATCTGATCGTCTCCAATCGAAATGAGTCTATAATAATAGAAAGTCAAGTCTTCAACATATGCTAAGTAAAAGAAACTTAATTTTTTTATTTAAAAATCTCTTACCGCCCATTTGTTAAAATATTGCTCCTTGGTATGGTTGGGGACCGTATCCAAACAGTAGCCATCCTTATGTAAATCGAGTTTATATATCCTTGTCATTTGCTTTGACGCTTTGGATGACGGATGCAAGAAAGTACCACTATATTTTTACAAAAAAAAGTTAAACCAATATTATAGTAAGTTCATTAAAAGTAAGTATATATACGTAATAATATTTTGTTGACTTACAATTCTTTCACAGTTGTTACGGTCAATAACACCCACCCCGTGCCTCGGTCATCATTACATCTACGTTTTGGGGCCCTAGCTGGCTCATTGCCTCGTTGTGATATACGCGAGGCACCACTAATAGACGGCTCACTCGAAGGGTGACTTGAAGTATTGGGCGAATGTGATGCATACTCGACATTATCATGACTCGTCGATGGGGAGGCATGCATACTAGAGTCGAAGGGAACGATCGGGACATGCTGGTAGTCCTGCTGATGGGATGGAGATGCGTGGGTAGATCCTCTAGAAGTAACGCGACCAGCGATATGTAGAGGGAGTTGCGACGCCAAAAGAGAGTAGTAAGCCTGTAGAGTGGTTGGATCATTGGGGCCAAATAAAGATGGCCCCGATGGCTGAAAGAGAGGGGCCTGGTGGGGTGCTGCGCATAAGGCAGACAAGGATACTGCTGAAATAATTGTGATTGATGGTGTTGCTGAGAAAGCAGTTGTAGGACAAAAAGTTGTTGACGGTAAGCAAACTGCTGCTGAGCAAGCTGTTGCGAAGTGAGCTGCTCTTGACGCTGCTGAGGCTCAGCATCATCAGCGGGAGATCGTACTAGCGAATGATCCAAGTCGCAAGATGGACGATCTCTGCGACCACCGGATCGTCCACCGGATCGTCCGCTGGATCGTCTAACAGATCCCTCCCCAGATGACGATGCATAATTTATGCCTGACATAACTTTTTTAAAGTTCAAGAGTAAGTTAGAAACAAATGTAAATGTCATAATCAATTATTACGAAAGGAACAAACAAATGTGTAACTAAATTTACTAATTAGGTTTGATTTCTTAAACCTACTTAAGTGAGTATGTCATGGTTCGTTGTCACTATTTTCATCAAACCCATGAGAAATCAAAATTATCGTTTTCGTTACATTCTTCGTCATCAACGTCTGACATGTGCATGCCAATAGGATCAGCAAGCGAAATTGCAACATTGTTGCCAATATCAACTTCAGTATCATGCTCAGGTACTTGCTATTGAAAAGCATCTTCATGTGCAACTGGAATGTCAACATTCTCGACTAGGATATGTTCGTCTATACAAAGAAATTACCATGACATGAAAGAAACTCATACAAAGATATGATGCAGTTCTATCGACGTCGACGTCGCTCCTTCATGTGGCAAATCGGTCGTACTCTATTTCGATGTGGATTTTTGCGTGCTTGTACGTCCGGCTGAGTCTGTTGAGCTCGATGACTCGACTGAACTTCTTCCTCGCGTTGACTCGATTGACCTCTACTACCAGTGCTATCAAAGATAGAGGGTTGAACCATTCCAACATACTGACTTCTGTATGTGGTAGGGTGAAAGGAACATGAGGTGGCATGCCTAATAAGGGCATGAATGAGCCATCTCCACTATATGGAATATTGTAATTATAATATGACGGAGTAAGTGGACTTGACATGTATTGAGGCAATGAACCATGCATTGAATGTGTAGGTATTCTATGGTCCATATAGGAAGATGATGGCCCATGAGCATAAGGATCAAAATGATAAGGATGAACACTCATGCTCGGTGTCCTAGGCAAAAACATATGAGCATCTGGTTGCGTTGGGGGCGACAAAGGAGAGTACCCATAAGAAGAAGGGCGGAATAGAGGTGGTGGAGGAGAACGTCTGTTGCTCTTACCAACAGTCTCTGTCGACGTTCTTGGTGTTGGACGAGTTGGAGGTGGTGGAGAAGAACGTCTACTGCTCTCACTCAAAGTCTGAGTCGTTGTTGTTTTTCTTCTCCTCCCTCTATCTGCTAGGCTTTGATCCTCTTTTTGTTGTTTTTCCTCTTCTTCTTGAGAAGCTTCGTCATCTATTTTCGGTTCAACTACATTTTCATCATTCCACAGAGTAGTCATTTGCCGTTCATCCTCATCTAAGATTTTGATGCCTTCATGTAGAGCAGGAATGCCTTGATCGATCCCGTCATCAATGAACACTCGCTCCAATTGACGCGCAAATGTAGACTGATATACAAAAAAATGCAGTGTTGGTTAACAATTTTAAATATGACTCATGAGGATAACAACATTATAGTTTCAAGGTTATCGAGAATTCGCGTAGAGCCCCGTCATGTCCAATGTATCGCGTGGTGATAGATCTGTACCACCTCATATACTCTTCCTGATCATGTTCCCCTTCTTGTTCCATCGTGGCTATGGTATTACCACGATTTTCCCACAACTCTATATATCTTCTTTGATACACGGCCCAATTTTCTTGAGGGTGTCCTCTCAATTGGACGCGGTGCAGACGTGTGTCAAAATCACAGTGAGGTGGCATGACCTGTGTCAGCCCAAACTGTCTCATGACCCTTTCCGATCTATGCCACTTAACTATATGGAAACAAATTAAAGGACATGTCGAACGCCAGCTCCCGTGACCTTGAGTACATAATTGTGAAAGTGACTCGATGACATCAGTGTATGGTTGCCACTCCACGACATTCTCCATCTGCGTGTCAAGTGCATCACGATATGATGATAAAACGTGTGTGGAAGTCCTAATTACCAAAAATACAACTATCCATCTATATACAAAACAATAAATTAGTCATGAATTAAAAAGACGCAATGAATAATTGAAAATAATATGAGAAACATTTTTATTACCGATATCCCAAAGGAACGTCATTGGGCATGTATACTCCATCACATGTTCATGGTCGAGCTCTAGGAACAGGCATGCGCGTTGGTGCTATATATGGAAACCTATCCTAAGCCCATAGTTGTATAAGAATTGACGCACCAGCGACCTCGTACGCACCAGAGCGAGATCCACGATACAACTCCCTGTATAAATATGCTAAACATGCACTTCCCCAACTATATTGTCCTATTGTTTGAAGTTCCTCGAGTAACGGAAGAAACATCATATGTACATATCGGTTCGACTTGTCAGTGAACACACAACCACCAATAAGTTGTAGAATGTACGAACGAACATAACGTCGAACAATTTCGTCATTGCTGTCATTCTCTATAGGTGGCACATTTTGTTCGAGCCATTAAACAAGAACTCTATTCCCAAAAAGGTCAAGTGGTTCAGGTCTTGCACCAAGTAGTCTTTCATACACCGCGAGATAGTCGACATATGTGCTTCCAATCACAGGTATACCATTAATCGGTAACTCGAACTGAATCTCAACGTATTGGAGTGTTATCGTACACTCGCCACAATGCATGTGGAATGTATGTGTCTCTGGACGCCATCTCTCAACGAAAGCGGTGATCAAATCCCAATCAAGTCTAAAAAATCCTACGCTTGAAACCCTATAAGAGCCATTAGAACGTAGGTAAGGGATCATTCAAGAATGGTAATTCACCCGTCGATTAACGACACCCCGTCTTCTTCGCATGTGCATCGTATCATGTACCTTACAATTAAAAAATATGTCGATATATATATATATATATGTGTTAAACGTTTTTGCATAAATATTAGGCGCATACATGTTGAATGTATATACCTGACCCCTCCAGACTTGCGATGATCTGTGTGTAGATTAGAGGCGTAGAAGAGAAGGATCAGATGGTCCTGATTCCATGTATACTCGCTACAACTGTGTGATTAGAGAAATTGGTCGAGTAGTTTTAAAAGTCACAACTAATCATTAGTACGAGTTATAACATTAACAAATACCTATCTATTACTTTATGTAATATATCCGAATACTATATTAATATAAATGTTATGAAATTACCAACTGACACAGTTTACAAACAAAATGCAAATCCTCTCATTGGTTTGGATTGGGGGTTGAGCTTTTGATGGACAATTTTTTTGTTATGTCCCTCTGCACGACAAAGACTGCAACGGTTCCTCCTAGTAGGGACTCGACGACGATCTCTATTCGGACATGTTGTTCGTTTATGTCCTTCTTGATGACATATGCCACATCGCAAGGTCCTCGAAACATTAGGAAGATCCATCTCATTTTGCCTTCGTGTTCCCTTTGGTCTCCCTCGGCCACGTCTACACCTAGGATCTGGTAAAATCTTCATCGCAAAAGTCGGCCAATACTTCTCATCGGGGATGACTTTGAATTGAGAGGAGTAGCATCGTGCGTACACGTCCATCCTGTAGTATGGCTCAATAAATTGTGTATAATCAAGTCGAATAAGGGCACATGCAGCTAACACGTGTGAGCAAGGGAAACCAAACGATTGTCATTTATTACAGCTGCAATACCAGTTCTTCAGGATAACAATCTGTGTATTGTTGCCTTTATGCATGCGATCACCATGACGTCCAGTGAGCACCTCAAACTCACCAGTGTCGCGATTTATCAATTTGACGTAATGTCTCCTTGCAGATTGTTCATAATGTGCAATTTTATCCATGGCATATTTCGTGTAATTGAGCCCGTGCGAGATTGCTTCATCGATTTCCTCCTTGCTTCTGTTGGTGTATGTCACCAACCTGTAGTAAATCATTTGAACCATTGCTGTTATTGGCAAGAATCGTGCCCCTTTCAATACACCGTTAAAGCATTCTACAATGGTAAGATAATGTCGTGTTAGTAATATCAGCACAGTGAAAAAAAATATAGGATAACAATCATAACTACTATCGATTACATACCAACCCCGTTAGAATTCATCCATCCATACCGCAGGCCTCCATTATGCGATTGAGTCCAGAGTTCCTTGGGAATGGCATTCACATATTAAAGAAATTAAGGACTTCCTGATGACAAATAAGCAAAACGTTCCATGCATGCATCAAATTTCCTCACTTGATGTTGATCAGCAGCTCGAGAAAGGATGTTCTTTAACGATTCATTTTTGAAATTCGTGTTAAAATTACTGGTCAAGTGTCGCGGGCAATAATGATGGTATCCTCTTGGTGGACAAAAACCATTTGTTGGTATGTTAATAGCCTCGAGAATGCCAGAGTGACGGTCGGAAATAATACAAATACCATCTCTATCGGTCATGTAACGGCCCGCCCAACCCAACCCAGCCCGCAGGTGGATCCACTGGCCTCAACCACTGGCACTGGCACTGGCACCGCTAGTCACAGGTAGGGACGCATCCCCATCCACGCGCCCCCTCATTTCCATGCGGTTTTTCGCCCCCGCAGCGACTCGAACTCGCGCCCTATGGGATAAGACGCTAGTTCATGGAGTCCTGGTACCACTGAGCTCAGCACACAGGTAGGGACGCATCCCCATCCACGCGCCCCCTCATTTCCACGCCTCAGTGGTACCAGGACTCCATGAACTAGCGTCTTATCCCATAGGGCGCGAGTTCGAGTCGCTGGGGGGGCGAAAAACCGCGTTAATAAATGGGGGCACGCGGATGGGACCATGGTATCAGAGCTGGGTCCTGCCTGTGACTAGCGGTGCCAGTGCCAGTGGTTGAGGCCAGTGGATCCACCTGTGGGTGGGCTGGGCTAGGCTGGGCCGTTACAGGTCATGTGTTTGCGCAACATCCTCAAAAACTACCCTCACGAGTCTGTTGATTTGTTTTCTGCAACTGCAAATGCAACTGGAAGTAGATGTCCATTGCCATCAACAGATAGGGCAATCATTAGCTTAACACTGTATTTGCCATACAAGAATGTCGCGTCAATTTGTAGAAGAGGCCTACAATGCTTGAACCCTTCGATTGATGCTTCGAATGCGAAGAACACACGACGAAATTGAGGATGCTCTGTCCTGATCTCATCTACAGCCCATTGTCTATGTGACCACTCAATCTTTATCCCTGGGCTCTTATTATGTACAGTCGCCAACCATCTGGTAACCTAGCATACGACGCGTCCCAATCTCCGAATGCATTTGCAATTGCTTTCCTTTTAACATCCCACATTCGCTTGTAGGGAACTTCATGTCCGTATTTTAGCTTAATCATTTCTACCAAGGCCTTGATAGTAATTGTCTGATCTATTTGGACAACACATTGTATCTCACGTGCAAGCATGTTAGCATCAGTTGGGCATGAATGCGTTTTATGCGGGGATTTATACAGCTGTGCGACTCGTCTAATTGAGTGATCTCGCATAATTGTTTCTTCTTTCGCAAATAAGCACGGAGACGCCACATGCACCCAGCTTCCGACGCACTTCTGCACTTCACTGCCCATAAGGTTGTTGTTGACTTCATAACAAGGTATTGACAATGGTTGTTAACATGCCATACTTTGATGGCATGCTGCAAGTCTTTCTTATTGTCAAAACACATTTCTCTTTTCAACTCAAAATTAGGCATGTCTCATCCAGTCGAATGATGAGAATGTTGGGTCGCAGTAAAATTAGCCACTTCCCAATCAATTTCATTATACATCGGCAATGGTTGGTAAACTTCTTCATCGCTTACTTCTTCCATACACTCCTCCTCGTCAATTGCAAATTTCTCATCATCTTGCAAGTTTTTCGCCCCTGGAGGTTCGTAGGTTGGGTCGTCTGTAACAACATTTATATTTTCCCAATTAATAGATGGCGCAACATCCTCGAGGGGACATACGTCCTCGTTAATGTCGTTGTCGTGGTCCTCGTTAGGGTCATCATTAGGGGGCACTAATATCATCATCAATCGGAGTAACAAATCTATCTTGTACAACATCACCTATAGGTGATTGCATCGTAATCTTTCCATCATTGATGCAGGGCATGTCATGCCCACATTTTCTTCTACCACTTGTGAATGTATAATAGAATTTTAAAAAGGATCGATTGGCTCGAAGGTTAAATAAATCTCTACCTTCGCTGATAATGGTAGATTCGCTACTGTTGACCACATCAACTCGAAATGGGTCTCGTCTTGCAACAACACGGGGATAAAATATTGTGAACCTGATGGATGAGTTATTACGTGACGATACGTCATCGTAATGAGAGTCTTAGTGGACGAAATACCAAACGCGTTATACACGTGATCCATCAACTCATGTTTACTCATTCCAAACTTAATAATCAAGATTATTGATGGGGGTCTGCTGTACGCGATGCCTTGGGAAACCTTAACAATTTCTCCATATGCATAAAATTGAAACGGGATGTTCCTACCTTCCATGACCTACATAATTTACCGCATTGATAATGTAAAAAGATTACATATATATCAAGCGAAAAAATGATCAAAATAAGGATTTGAGACACAATCGAACTTTTCAAAGAATCCTCATCAAAAATAGGAAGATGGTGCTTAGGGCATTTGGGCGGTGAGAAGTCTTATTCGTGTTTGGATTTTGCTTGAGAAGTTATTGTTCGAGTTTGGGTGTGAGGAGGAGAAACGAGTTTGTTTTTCACTTTAACTTTGATTTAATTTATAATGGAAGGAGTTGAGACTTCTTGAACGGTTGTTGGTTTTGATTCTTGTTTTATGTTGTTTGTTGGTTTCAATTAAATGAGTTGTGATTCTAAGGTTTATGGTTTTTTTGTTGACTTCTTACAAAAGTGTGTACTCCAATTTGAGAGGTTCTCTATATGAATGATATTTACAAAAAATGAAGATTTTTTAAGCAAAAACCATATCCAAAAGTCTTGTTGTGCCTGTCTTAACGCCAAAAACGATCGGCATCATACCTATAAAAATTTTCTCATGCTTGCGTTAACTTCAAAAAGAACATATCAACCTAGATCAAATGTCATTAGGGATTGCCAGCTTCTCAACAAATCAGTTAAACTCTAACCTAAAAACTTTGTTCTAAACCACCCACTTGCATATATATATATATATATATAAGCATTCGAATGTTGTCACGTGCCTTAGAGCTTCTCACATATATACAAAAGTTCTTGATAGTGCTGATATACACAAGTATTACGTGGGTTATTCAACAATAATGACACGTCTAACAAGTTTTATTTATTTACTTTTTTGGGTAGAAACAAGCTTTCTTTATCTTTGTATGTCGTTTCAAATGCATGTTGTCAATAAGTAATATATAGACAATATGGGCATAAAAGTAGTTACCACTTAGTGTTTATTTAATTCAAAATTCGATTGATTAATTGAAGTAGGTTATAGTCTCATGATGACAATATTTATTGACAATATAGTCGATATGGACAATGTAGAAGAAATAGTAATTATTATCACTTGCAATTAAAAACTTTCATTCAACACAAATCAATATGTTTATGTAAACCAGAAAGGAAAAATGACAGGTTGACGTACATAGGTTTCATGTTTCCTTGATCATTATTGACATAATATATTGTTAATATAGTCAATATTGTTAGCATAATCAATCTTGTTAATATTGACTATATCAATCCATCCATATTTTTCAAAGTGTTTGATAAGAAATATTATTACAGAATAAATTATTGAGAAATTTGATAGAATAAAGTTGAGAATTATCTTCTTCTTTGGTATGGTAGGAATCTCATTAAACTCTATAGCATCAAAACATTACAATGTGAACTTATTAATATATATATCGACACTAATCTACTTTTCAAGTGTACCTATACATGGAAGTTTGCACTGCCTAACAAAAAAGTCTATTCCTATTGATCGCCAACACACATTACATCATTTATATACTTGTATGGACAATAATCACTTCTTGTTTTATGTTTTTCTAACGAGATGTTGTTTGTAAAAGGCTTATGTTATACACTAATGCTTAGTTGTTTTTACTAAATATATTGTCTATAATGTTATTATTCTTAATCAGTAGTTATCGGAGCTTCAAGTGGTAGATAGTGATGTAACAACCCCAAATTTTTAACTGACTTGTGTTGCACTTGTCAGAATTGTGACCCGGCTACGTGAATACTGGACAGTATTTCAACTTCGGGAGTCGACACCGAAGTGATTTTATGATTCTTTGATTGTGTGTATTAGTATTTTAGTATTTTACGGGTTTCGAGCCGTTCGGGCGATATTTAATTGAGTGAGGTTTCGACTAGTTAAACGGGGGAGAAAAACAAGTAAAAAGTACAAATAAATGAATTTTTAATTAATTTAATTAATTAGTTGGCGAGACAAGGCGAAATTACGCGCGCTACGAGAGTCGAAACAAGGAAAAACGAATCGAGGAACATTGTTGGAACGCGGGAGTTGGTTAATTACACAACATACGGGCTATGAGATTGATATTGTTAAAGTGACACAACATGATGATGAACAACCATGAGATTGGCCTCGAGATGTGTGTGTGTGTTGAGATGTGATTATGGGACAAAAGACTCATAAGGGTAGTGTTTTAAAATGTGTATGAAATAAGTGGAAGGACAAAATGGTCATTTGAACTTTATATTGTATATATAAACAAACAAAACCCTACACTATTCATCTCCTTCTCCAACACCCTCACCGCCGCCACTCATCTTCTTCCTCACTTCATCTCTCTCGGTCGACACACCACTCGCCGGAGGTCGTCTCTCTTTCTCTCCCCACTCTTCTTTCTCTCGATTTCTCTCATCCTCACGATCTCTCGCTCGCCCATACTCTCGGGTTCCTCTCACGGTGACGGTCACGTCTCTTTCCCTGGCTCGCCGTCGTCGACCACAGACTGCCCGTCGTGGGACCTCTCACCAGAGGTAACTCTCTCACCCTCTCTTTCGATATCTCTCTCTCGGTCCCTCCCTCTCGGCCTCACATCTCTCTCGTCTTGGCTTCTCTCTCTCCCTCACGATCGTCATCACCACCTCGCCGCCGGCTGGATGGACGACGAACCTCACTGGAAATTCGGCCGCCGGAACTGGTAAAACTCTCGACCTCTCCATCTCTCTCTCGGCAGTGAGCACACTTTCTCTCTCTCACTGTTTTATGAGTGTGTTGGCCACGGTTTGGATGACAGACGTTGGTGTCGGTCAAGGCTGGCCGGAGGTCACCCTCCGGCGACTCTACTGGCCGGAGAAGACCTCCCATATGTGACTGCTTGGTTAATGTATGTATGGGTGACGGTTTTGGTGTGTGAACCTATCATTTCATGTGATTGTTTTTATGTTGTATTTTATTTTATTTTTATTCTTTCTCTCGTCGTAAAATCGCATGTTTGAACGGATTTGCTGGTCGAACCATCACTGGGGGGGGGGGTTATCACGGATCTTGCTCATGTCCTTGATGGTCTCTCGCGACTTTTGGTTCATCTAAAATACTATTAATATTGTTATTTTTCCGAATTACTTGTTGCGATTTTGATTAAATAACTGGACTCGTTGTAATTTCTTATCAATGTTGCGTGGTTTCGAGTTTCGATCATTCTTTGTTGATGACGTCGGTGTTGAGTTTTCAGTCAAGGTTTTATCAATCTAGTTTGAATGTTTTATTGAAATCACTTGAATTAATAGCACATCGTGTGTGAGAATGAATTTATGTTGGAGTTGCGTGCTCATGCATGGTTTCCTCGCGGTAGTAAACGTGAATGTGTTATTTCATGTGTTTTTGTCATCGGGATTTCATTATTTTGTGTTGAGTTTATTTCATTTCAAAACTCATGGCATTAATACATGATTTGGTGATTCGAATTCATGCATACATGAGAACATACAAGGGTCGGGTATTTGTTTGGTATAGATGTGTATCGAGTGTTCGAATACATGGTTATTTCGAGTTATGGTGTGGTTTTCAAAAATCTAAAAGAGTTGTGTTTCGTTTGATTTTTCAGTCAATTTGCATCGAGTCGTTCGAATCATCAAAACATTGGGAAAAACACTAAGGTATTCAACCTAGATTAGTAATGACTCAAGCCATTAATTAGAGTTTCCGACCTTGTCAGGTAGTGGGAAACTCAGGGATACGCGTTAGGATTCGCGGAGTGTTGTTACGCGGGTTGCGATTAGTTCAGGTAAGTACACTTGTCTCAAAAACTTGTGTACGTTAGTAAGCCAGTTAAGAAAATACCATGTGATTCATCTTCATTCCATTGTGTTTGCTATTATCTATTTGTTGGCATTCCATTCCATATTCCTTGTATGTGTGTTCCTGGCATAAGTGTGTGTCTCGAAGGTACATGCGGCCTGCACTAGAAAGGATAAAACACGGGCACTCGTGCGCACGAGTGTTTGACCACCCCTAGTGATTGTGTGATACCATGTACTGGATTGTTGTGGATTGTTGTGGATATTGTTGTGGTATTGTTGTGGATTTTAGACCACTTATGGCCTCTCTTGACTCGTAGAACACGCATGTTTCGATTGTTATTGTTTCCAGTCTGCCTATCATGCACCTTGTTTATATAACTTCCTGTCTTTTTATTACCGCATGATATTTAGACTGCCTTGTTTGATAATTCATGAATTACTGTTATATTCTTCTGGCATTACTTTCGATTTCTCTCAGTTGCTCACTTCTAGTTTGTGACGGTGGGTGTAGATAGAGCGAAGTGCAGTAGAGGCAAAGAGCCTTGCTTAGCGACTTTTTGTAAGGATTAGCGGCTGGACTTGAGGAACCCTAGAGTAGGTTATATGTTTTTGCTCATTTGTATATCGCTTTATATACGTATGTTTTTGGTTTATAGAACTTGGTATTATTATTGAGATTAGTATAATGTATGTTGATTTATCGAATTGTACATGAATATCGGGGTTTTCCACAATTATAGAATTCTAATTTCCCTTTGATTGAGTTATTTCCCCTTGTTATTTACTATTTAGTCTTCCGCTGTGTATTATTGCAATAACTCTTTCATAAATTGCTAAATTGAGTCAATATGAGGCTGACTAGGCTCGTCAGGTTGCTGAGTGATAACTCGGGGATTATACGGGTCTAGGCCGGGCATACCCAATTGCACGGGGAAATTGGGGCCGTCACAAGTGAGTTCGAATATGATCAATTGCGGTCACAGTTAGCAAGTTAGCTACTTCCTTGCATGGTCGTGGCCAGAGAAAAGGAAGAAGAATGGCCTGATGTATTCAAAGATGAGTAGTGGCCTGATTTTTTCATTGTACGATAGTTGACCGAACAGTTGGAAATAAATATATCCGGACGGGGCAGCGCCTATAGTCTCCTGTCAGCACTAGAGCGCAGAGTGAGGATACTTGTGAATGCGAGATTACGTATTTTGTTACTGATGTTCACTACAAGAAATTCTACTTTTAATTACAAAACCTTCAATTACGAATATAAAAAGTGTAAGTAAAAGTCCATATTTGCTTATGACTCTTAAGTTTGTAAAAAAAATTGATAAAATTGTAACTAAAAATATTGTTTGTACTTATGACTCATGAGTTGTAAGCAAAAGCTAATAATTAATAAGTGAATATCGACCCAATTCGGCAATAGTTTTTAGTGAGTAATAGAATTTCTTTTACTCACAAAAATATATTTATATAAACTACTTTTGTTCGCAAGTAAAAATACTAACTTTTGCTTATGAATCTGAGAGGAAAGTAATATGTATAGCTTTGTAAGTAAATATGTATTTTTACTTACAATATATATACTCAATAAAAAAGGAAACTACCAAACTAGAAAAAAGAAGAAGAAGAAGAAGAAAAATTAATTAACAAATTAAACTTTTACTAAAAAGGGACGAAACAGTAATGTAATATTTAATTTTTAATTTTGTATTTTTACAAGTAAATAATAAGTAATTGATTTTTATTTTGTTGGATAAATCCAAAACAAAAGATAGGCACAAAAAATATCTCAAAAATAAGAAGATAGGCACAAAAAAGATAAGGATCTTGCAACGTACACGAACATTGGAACGCACACCCGAAACCCCCCACATCCCACCCCCCAATGCACACACGTTGTTTCAAAAGATAATAAGTTAAAAACCCAACAATTTTTCTCCCTATCTCCTAGGCTCACGGTCCTATCTCTCACGTTGACCTCACAACTAATTTCTATTTCATCACATCACAAATCATCAAAGAGTTTCTCTTGACGTTGTTGCGCCTTGCACTTCATCTCGATTCTGCATCGTCTCTTAATTTCATGGGTTCATCCATGTCAGTACATGCAATCTCTACAAAGGTTTTGATTTGCATTTCACCTACATTTGTTGATTAATCATAATGCATTCTATACGTTTCAACTTATTTTCTTCATATTAATTGGGTGCATGTAAGATGCATGAGCCTATTGCAAAGTCTCTACAAGCTTCAAACATCATGTGGCTTTTTTGAAGGTTGTATTCAAAATTTTTAATTTCTTTAATTTTTTTAATGAAGAAAATTATAAATCAATTTTAAACTGTCTAACTTTATTTTTTCTTCTCTTTCTAGTTGTTGGTTGAAGGAGCTTTGGTACATTGTTTGGTTACCCAGCTAGATCTACTCTAGCTAGCTTTGGGCTCCCGAAGAAGACAAAGTTTGCCAAATTGATGAAAAACTGATCAGAACAATAATCAAGAATAATTAACTGTATTTTATTTAAGTTCTCTAACTTATTAAATTTTTTTTACCAAAAAGAAACTCATTAAAATATTAACGTAATGTTTTTTGAAAAAATAATGAAAGGCACAAAAATTAAACAAAATAATATTTAAATGAAAAATATAGTTATATTAATGAATATTATTGAAAACGAATATAAATTTTATTAACGAATATTATACACTTTTACTTATGATGGTGGGTTCGTAAGTAAAAAATGATCTATTTACTTACAATTAAGTTTGTAAGTGTAAACTTTTACCGACGAGTCTATTCTTATGATGTTTTTACCAACGACATTTTATAAGTAAAAACTTTTACATACAATTTTAAAACTTTTACTTACAAATTAAATTTGTAAGAAAAAGATTTTTTCCTTGTGGTCGTTGTTGGAGATGGTGAGGGGACTAATAGTGTATACACCGCACACTCCATTAATACTAACTTGTAATTGATATCTTGTCGCAATAATCAAACACTGATAATAAATAACACAGATAATATTTATCTTTGGGTCGATTTGCCACTCACGTGTAAAATGTGCCAAATAATTATCAAGCATTTATCACTACACACAATAAGTTACGACAACTACTACAAAAAATTAGTTTTTCTATAGGGTTTAACATTTGTAACATTTTGTTAACTACGATGTTATGCTGCAATATCCTTTAATAGCTATTTAAAATTAAAACATTTAAATTACACACACCATGCAATAAACATATGCTACTTAACCACATTTTCTTAAAAAATTTATTACACTATAAATATATTAAATAAATAAATAAATAAATTTTTGTTCTTACTATTTTCCTTCTGGTTTGTTCTTCAATTTAATATTCCTTGACCTACAAAAATTAATATTCCCTGCGAAAAAAAAATGAATTTAGTTATTTTATTCAAATGAAAACTAAACAACAAAAGAATATTCATAAAAAGGATAATTAAAAATATTGGTTATCTCAGCTAAATGTTCCCCAAACACCGAACGTTTGCTAAATACACGCAAATACACACACTCTCTCTCGACTCACACACTCAGCTGTTCCCTTTCTCTCTCAGCTAACACACTCAACCCAAACCCAAACCCACACACTCTCTCCTCTCTCTCTCTACTGTTCACACACACTCTCTCCCCTTCCTCTCACCCTCTCTCTCTCTCTCTCTCTCTCTCTCTCTCTCTCTCTCTCTCTCTCTCTCTCTCGACACACTCTCACACTCTCCCCCTCTCTCACTATCTCCTCCTCTCTCTCTCTCACGACACACTATCTCCTCCCTCTCTCTCTCGACGACACGTCTCACCCTCCTCTCTCTCTCTCTCACGGCATACTCTCTCACCCTCCTCTCTCTCACGCACCTCTCACCCTCTCGCTCACACTCTCACACTTTCCCCCTCTCTTTCTCTCACGCACACTCTCTCCTCCTCTCTCTCTCTCTCACGGCACCTCACCTTCTCTCTCACACTCTCCCCCTCTCTCTCTCTCACGACATACTCTCACCCTCCTCTCTCTCTCTCACGGCACACTCTCACCCTCCTCTCTCTCACGACACCTCTCACCCTCTCTCACACTCTCCCCCCTCTCTCTCTCACGGCACTCTCTCTCTCATCTCTCTCTCACGGCACCTCACCCTCTCTCTCACACTCTCCCCTCTCTCTCTCTCACACGGCACACTCTCTCCTCCTCTCTCTCTCTCTCGGCACACTTTCTCCTTCTCTCTCTCTCACGACACCTCACCCTCTCTTTCACACTCTCTACCTTTCTTTCTTTCTCTCTCTCGGCACACTCTCACTCTCCATGTCACTCCCTACCTCTCTCTCTCACGACACCTCTCTCACAACACCTCTCTCTCTCTCACGACACCTCTCACCATCTTTCTCACTCTCTCCCTCTCTCTTTTTCGGCTCACATACTCTCTTCCTCTCTCCTCCCTCTCGGCTGTTCCTTCCCTCTCTCTCGGCTCACATACTTTCTTCCTCTCTCCTCCCTCTCGGTTGTTCCCTCTCTCTCTCTCTCGGCTCACACTGTAACAACCCCAAATTTTTAACTGACTTGCGTTACACTTGTTAGGATTATGACCCAGCTACGTGAATACTGGACAAGAATTTCAAACTTCGGGAGTCGACACCGAAGTGATTTTATGATTCTTTGATTGTGTGTATTAGTATTGTAGTATTTTACGGGTTTCGAGCCAGTTGGGTGATATTTAATTAAGTGAGGTTTCGACTAGTTAAACGGGGATAAAAACAAGTAAAACATACAAATAAATGAATTTTTAATTAATTTAATTAATTAGTTTGAGACAAGGCGAGACTACGCGCGTTACGAAAGTCGGAACAAGGAAAAATGGACCGAGGAACGTCGTTTAAGTGCGGGAGTTGGTTAATTACACAACATACGGGCTATGGGATTGGAAATTGTTAAAGTGACACAGTCCAATGGTGAGAAGCCATGAGATTGACCTCGAGATGCGTGTGTGTTGAGATGGAGAGCCATGCAAGTGACAACACACACCTACTTTAAGGTGTAATAAAGAAAAATAAATGAATAAATAAAAAAACCCATAAGGGCAATTGTTTAAAATTGTGTAGGAAGTAAGTTGGGGGTAAAAAGGTCATTTGGCCATATATTTATATATATATAAATAACAAAGAAAACCCTACACTATTCATCTTCTCTTCCAAAACCCCCACCGCCGCCTCTCTTCTCTCCTTCATCTTCTCCAACTCACGGTTTTCCCCTCTCTCTCGGCTTCACTCACGATCTTTCCTCCCTCACTGATCTCTTGGTCTCGGGTTCTCTCTCACTCTCGCTGTTCTCTCGTTCGGTCCCTCCTCTCCCTCCTCTCCATCACTCTCGGCCTCCCTCTCGGTCACGCGATCTCTCATCTCTCTCTCTCTCCATCACTCTCGGCTTCACCACCATCTTCACGTTCACCTTTTCCTGGGATCGTCATCACCGCTACTCTCCTTCTCACTTGGTCGATTGGACGAATGTGGTATGATTTTGGTGAGGACCGTGATGGGGTGTGGGTATAGGTGGGTGTGTGTGTGATTGTGTGTGACTGGTGGGGTACATGATGGGGTGTACTGTTGGAATGTGTGTTATGTGGTGTTTACACCCCACTGTTGGGGTGTGATGGGGCGTGTGCACCCCACTACTGGGGTGCATAAAGGGGTAGTACACCCCACGGCTGGGGTGTGGGGTGTACCATATATAAAAAAAGAAAAAAGAGAAAAGAAGAAAGAGAAGAAAAGTTTATGTGAAAAAATATAACCTATGAAAGTGGAATTGTATTCACCATATCAAGGATTTTTATTCGAGTCGTCATGTCATGTGATTCCGTTATATAGTTGATTTACTTAATTTTGAGTAAATGATCGGACTTGTCGTAATTTCTTATCAATGTTGTGTGGTTTCGTGTTTCGATCATTTTTTTTGTTGATGACGTCGGTGTTGAGTTTTCAGTCAAGGTTTTATCAATCTAGTTTGAATGTTTTATTGAAATCACTTGAATTAATAGCACGTCGTGTGTGAGAACGAATTTATGTTGGAGTTGCGTGCTCATGCATGGTTTCCTCGCGGTAGTAAACGTGAATGTGTCATTTCATGTGTTTTTGTCATCGGGATTTCATTATTTTGTGTTGAGTTTATTTCATTTCAAAACGCATGGCATGAATACATGATTTGGTGATTCGAATTCATGCATACGTGAGAACATACAAGGGTCGGGTATTTGTTTGGTATAGATGTGTATTGAGTGTTCGAATACATGGTTATTTCGAGTTATGGTGTGGTTTTCAAAAATCTAAAAGGTTGTGTTTCGTTTGATTTTTTAGTCGATTTGCATCGAGTCGTTCAAATCATCAAAACATTGGGGAAAATACTAAGGTATTCAATCTAGGTTTAGTAATGACTCGACCCACTAATTAGAGTTTCCAACCTTGTCAGGTAGCGAGAAATTTGGGAATACGCGTTAGGAACGAGAATGTTGTACGTGGGTTGCGATTAGTCAGGTAAGTACATTTGCCACAAGCATTTGTACGTTTGTAAGCTAGTAAGAAAATGTCATGTGATTCATTATCATTTATTCAGTCTTGTTATGCTCTATTGTTGGTATTCCATTCCATTCCTTGTTGTGTGTTTCCCGGCGTAAGTGTTTCGTCTCGAAAGTACTAGGACCTGCACTAGAAGGATAAAACGCGGGCACTCGTGCGCACGAGTGTGTGACCACCCTTAGTGATCGTGTGACACCAAGTACTGGGTGGGTGGGTTTGAGTCCCTCCCGTCATAGCTGTGCCTTCGCTTGTGTCGATGCCCTGGAAGACCTCGCGAGGTCTTCGCCGTTATGCTATGATTTAGACCACTTATGGGCCTCTTTTGATTCCTCGGAACACACTTGACTTTCGATTGATATCTATTTGTAACGGCCCAATTTTCAATAGCCGTTACTAGTGACGTCAGTGCGGACGTGGACGCTAGCGAGGACGTGCGTGGGTCCCACAGCGAGGCTGGAACGAGTTTGGAATAGGTATATAGTCCATTTTGTATGCTTGTTGTGGTAAAATGTGAAAAAAAAATAGTAAATTGGTGGGCGCCTAGTGACGCGCGGGGTCGTGGTCGACACGCGTGGGTGGTAGTGTAGTGTGCACGCCCGAGTACGCTCGTCGGCGCGCACAACGAAATTTTAGGCGCGAATGTATAGGCGAATATATATATTTATATATATATGTATATAAGGAATTTAATATATATATATATAAATATATATATTAAAATCAGAAAATTAAGAAAATAATTGTGAAATGACCAAAAAGGGTATGGAATTGTGAAGGAAAAGGATAAGAACTTAGGGGTATTTTGGTCATTTTACCTCTAAATTATTGATAAAAACACCACCGACACTCATTTTCTCACATTTAGTCGATCGAGAGGAAGATCGAGAGGAAGAAGAATGGAACGAAAGAAGAAGAGAGATCGAGAGATCTAGAGATCGAGGTCGGGAGCTCGTGGGATCGAGGCGAACAAGGTGAGTTGGTGTTGTTTTTGTTGTTGTTGTTGTTGTATGTTGTTGTGCGTTATGTGGTGTGGTGGTGAGCTCGGCCATGGCGGAGCCATGGCCGAGAATTGGAATTTGTCGAGGAGGAAGACGACGTGTGGTCTTCTCATTCTCTTAATTTCATTGGAGAGAAAGAAAAGAGAAGAAGGAAAGAAGATCAATAGAAAAAAAAATTTGAGAAAAAAAAACAGAGGCGCACGCGCCTCTATTGTGAAGAAGATGAAGGGCCGGTTCGGCCTGAACCGGGCCGGTTCGGCCATGAACCGGTCCGGTTCGCCGAACCGCCTTAAATTAAAAAAAAAAAAAGAGAGAGAGAAAATAAAGAAAAATGGAAAAGAAAATCCAGAAAAATAGGAAAAATTATGGAAAAATTCAGAAAAATCCAGAAAAATATGAGAAATTAGAAAAATGGTTCATAGTTTTGGGATTTTCTCGGAAATGTTGGCGAGACATAGTCGGGGTTTTACCTCGTAAAATGTAAAAATTGACATAATATATTAAATTGAAGCTAATTTAATGACAAATGATCTTAGGTATAATTCGGGTGGAAATTTTGATTTGTTGGGCATTTATTCGAGCTGGATCGGGTAATTGGAGTGCGGTATAGGTGCGTAAACTCCAACAGAAACACATTTGAGTATTTAATTCTTTCAATTCTTGCATATACTGTTGTTGTTGCTATACATACTCATGGGAATCATGTGTTGGTCTGGTTGTCGATGGGTGTTGGATTTGTTTTCTCTATCGGAGTTTATTCGGGACGATTGTGGCACGTGATCAAGCATGCTAGATTGTAGCACGTGTACTTGCGCCGCCGATGGATTGTGATCCGAGCCGCGGGGTGCACGTGTTCGGTGGGTTTGTGATTTGTTCCGGTCACCGTTAGTAGTTCGGATGTGGTTTAGACTTGATGTGCTCAGTCGGGGTCATCCGAATCTACGAAGTATGATCTAGTATGTGAGATTACATTCTACTTTTGTCTGGTTTTATCGTAATTGTTGTGAAGCATATTGTTGGCATTATGATTATTCGTTGATCATCTTGCATGCTTGTTACCTACACATGCAGGGTTTTATGGCTGCCCATACTCTTTGTATGTGTAGCTAACGTTAGTTATTGGCCTCTGAATCTGTTTATTATTTATTCGATGGTTTTCTTTGGGAGTTTACTCACTGGACTCGTCACCGTATGTGTTGGGTGATTTGAGTGCAGGATTTGATAAGTGCAGGGACAAGGAGAGACGTAAAGATTATCTGTGACTGAAGACATGAACTACTCCTCTTATACGCTTGTTGATTGTATGTATGTATTTGTTTTATGCTGGGTTTGGGTTGTGAGAGATAGGTTGCATATTTTTGATATTTTGAGGATGACACTTGATTTATATTTATGGACTACATTTTGGTATGGTTTCCACATTAGATTAATTGATATTTAGACTTGCCACAATTTGGTATCATCTAATGATTTGAGACTTCCGCTGCATAATTTATGGTTAAATGATATTAAAGGAATAAAATAAATTCATAACATCAAAGTTAACTGATAATTGATTGATAATTGATTGATAATGGATAATTGGGCGTGGGACACAGCTGGCGGTGGCGTGGACAGTTGTGGGCCCGCGTGGCCTCCCGTGGCGGACCAATGTGGAAATTGGGGCCGCTACATTTTGGTATCAGAGCTTAGGTTTAAGAAACCCAGGGAGTGAGGTGTGGGTTATGGTTACCTCTGGGGCCGCCACATTTTGGTGGTATCAGAGCTTAGGTTTGAGGAACCTAAAGGATGAGGCTTTGATGATAGTTAACTCTGATACCGCCACATTTTGGTATCAGAGCGAGGTCAAACTTTGAGAATTGGAGATTGAATAATAGTATAAACTCAATGAATAAATCTTAGATGTGGAAACCATAAGTGAATGATTAAAGTCTTAGTTGGGAAGTGATGCGAGGCGGGTAGATTCAGGAAATTATATATATACGTGTATGTTTTGATTGTGTACTATATATTATACGCGTATATACTGAGTCTGATCCACTGCACGTTGGTTGTGCAGTTTAGGATGGACGGACAGGCTCCTACTACTCCGCCGACTTCTCAGCAGGAGATTGGGGATACTAGTGACCATACCACTAGTGAAGTAGCTGATTTGCGAGCTATGATTCGAGGCGACGAAAGCGATTGATTCAAGAGAGCAGCAGCCTATATTGCGAGCTCGATGGTTGGCGATGGAGTACATTCGGAGCTCGAGGACACCAAAGAAGTGCACCGATCGCTGAGCGTCTTTTGTTACCACTCGAGACAAGATTAGCACCGCCATTGTTGCTACACAAAGCACTGGGTCGAGAGAGATTATAGAGAGTTGAGCCTGTGGTAGTACCAGCAGAGACTACGGTGGTGACACCTACCACTACGGAGCAGCAGGTAGGGACTTCGACTGCTAGGAGTAGGATGTCAGAGGCAGCGAAAATGGTGAAGGACTTTATGAGATTTAACCCTACATACTTCACTGGAGTTAGTGATCCTGAGGTTGCAGGACGTTGGTTGATGACTCACAGACGACTACACCAGTTGTTGGAGGTACCCGAGATAGATCAGGCACGTATTTCAGGCTATTGTTTAAGAGGTCAGGTCGCGCTTTGGTGGACCACCTATACTTGATATACATGGTACGCCAAACGACGTGGGGAGAGTTTAGACGCTTATTTCGGGCGAGTATATTCCCACGAGAGGTGCGATTACGATTGAGGAGCGATTCTTGAGTTTGTGACAGGTACCATGTCGGTTTATGAAGACATGAACCGATTCCGGGTATCTCATGATGTATGCTATGGATGTGGCTAACACGGAGAGATTACAGATTTATTATTTCATCAGAGGCCTGGATGAGAGGATTGGTGGGGTGATAGTCGCTAATGGTGCAGAGACACTACAGATTGTTTATGATAGGGCGTTGGCTCGCGAGACATATTTGCTGCTGAGCGAGGAGCAATCAGATCATCGTACACCCAGAGATGATTTGCAGTTGGATCATGATTTCAGTGACGATCGTGATTTGATGGATGATCAGTACGACTATGATGACGGGCAAATAGATTGGAGTCGCGAGGACGACCAGGACCAGACTAATGATCAATTCAATAATGATGATCACCAGGTGGTACATGAGATTGTACCTATACCGATACAGCAACCGAGACAGTCGTACAGACGGAATCAGGATCAGAGGGACCGGAGTTGGGGTCAGCGCTCGGAGGACCGACAGTCTGGAGTCAGGGACAGACGTAAGTGTTATCGGTGCGGACAAAGAGGTCACATCAGTGTGAATTGCCCTGGAGCCTTTCCAGCGTCAGAGATTCCACAAACCGGGGAGAGAGTTCACATTATAGTACCGCCAGTCAGAGAGACGACCCGACAACATGAGTAGGGTACGTTGTTTCATTAGTCTTATTTTTTTCATGCATTCGTTGCATATAGGCTGGTTAGTTTATTTTTGAACCAGCATATTCTAGTGGATGTGTTCACTAGGGTTTTTGTGAGATTGTGAGATTAGTAGATGTGTTCACTTTAGGGGTGGTTGCGAAACCGGTAGATGTGTTCACCGGAGGAGGTTGTGAAACTGGTTGATTGGTTTACCGGGAGGTTGTGAAACCGGTTGATTGGTTCACCAGGAGGTTGTGAAACCGGTTGATTGGTTCACCAGGAGTCCATTTGCAACTGGTTGTTGTGGGATTGGTTGATGTTTTCACCAGGGACTGGTCGATGTGTTCACCAGGGACTGGTTGATATGGACTTGGTTGATGAGTTCACCAGGGATTGATTTGTACACCAGGAGTGAGTGGACGATCGGTTGATCGGTTCACCATGGCGGATTGATTTTTCTTCACCTAGGTTGAGGTTGATTTGTTTACCAAAGTTAGAGGTTGAATAGTTCATCAAAGTGTTAGTGGAATAGTGACTGATTAGGTTGGCTACATTTGGTTAGATTGGTTAACCTGATAGGAAATTGTATCTATGTTACAGTTTTATGAGACGAGATGTTAGTTATCTCAAATTTCGGGACGAAATTTCAAATTAGTTGGGAAGAATTGTAACGGCCCAATTTTCAATAGCCGTTACTAGTGACGTCAGTGCGGACGTGGACGCTAGCGAGGACGTGCGTGGGTCCCACAGCGAGGCTGGAACGAGTTTGGAATAGGTATATAGTCCATTTTGTATGCTTGTTGTGGTAAAATGTGAAAAAAAAAATAGTAAATTGGTGGGCGCCTAGTGACGCGCGGGGTCGTGGTCGACACGCGTGGGTGGTAGTGTAGTGTGCACGCCCGAGTACGCTCGTCGGCGCGCACAACGAAATTTTAGGCGCGAATGTATAGGCGAATATATATATATTTATATATATATATGTATATAAGGAATTTAATATATATATATATATAAATATATATATTAAAATCAGAAAATTAAGAAAATAATTGTGAAATGACCAAAAAGGGTATGGAATTGTGAAGGAAAAGGATAAGAACTTAGGGGTATTTTGGTCATTTTACCTCTAAATTATTGATAAAAACACCACCGACACTCATTTTCTCACATTTAGTCGATCGAGAGGAAGATCGAGAGGAAGAAGAATGGAACGAAAGAAGAAGAGAGATCGAGAGATCGAGAGATCGAGAGATCAAGGTCGGGAGCTCGTGGGATCGAGGCGAACAAGGTGAGTTGGTGTTGTTTTTGTTGTTGTTGTTGTTGTATGTTGTTGTGCGTTGTGTGGTGTGGTGGTGAGCTCGGCCATGGCGGAGCCATGGCCGAGAATTGGAATTTGTCGAGGAGGAAGACGACGTGTGGTCTTCTCATTCTCTTAATTTCATTGGAGAGAAAGAAAAGAGAAGAAGGAAAGAAGATCAATAGAAAAAAAAAAAATTTTGAGAAAAAAAAACAGAGGCGCACAGCGCCTCTATTGTGAAGAAGATGAAGGGCCGGTTCGGCCCTGAACCGGGCCGGTTCGGCCATGAACCGGTCCGGTTCGGCGAACCGCCTTAAATTAAAAAAAAAAAAAAAGAGAGAAAATAAAGAAAAATGGAAAAGAAAATCCAGAAAAATAGGAAAAATTATGGAAAAATTCAGAAAAATCTAGAAAAATATGAGAAATTAGAAAAATGGTTCATAACTGAGTTTTGGGATTTTCTCGGAAATGTTGGCGAGACATAGTCGGGGTTTTACCTCGTAAAATGTAAAAATTGACATAATATATTAAATTGAAGCTAATTTAATGACAAATGATCTTAGGTATAATTCGGGTGGAAATTTTGATTTGTTGGGCATTTATTCGAGCTGGATCGGGTAATTGGAGTGCGGTATAGGTGCGTAAACTCCAACAGAAACACATTTGAGTATTTAATTCTTTCAATTCTTGCATATACTGTTGTTGTTGCTATACATACTCATGAGAATCATGTGTTGGTCTGCAGTTGTCGATGGGTGTTGGATTTGTTTTCTCTATCGGAGTTTATTCGGGACGATTGTGGCACGTGATCAAGCATGCTAGATTGTAGCACGTGTACTTGCGCCGCCGGTGGATTGTGATCCGAGCCGCGGGGTGCACGTGTTCGGTGGGTTTGTGATTTGTTCCGGTCATCGTTAGTAGTTCGGATGTGGTTTAGACTTGATGTGCTCAGTCGGGGTCATCCGAATCTACGAAGTATGATCTAGTATGTGAGATTACATTCTACTTTTGTCTGGTTTTATCGTAATTGTTGTGAAGCATATTGTTGGCATTATGATTATTCGTTGATCATCTTGCATGCTTGTTACCTACACATGCAGGGTTTTATGGCTGCCCATACTCTTTGCATGTGTAGCTAACGTTAGTTATTGGCCTCTGAATCATTTTATTATTTATTCGATGGTTTTCTTTGGGAGTTTACTCACTGGACTCGTCACCGTATGTGTTGGGTGATTTGAGTGCAGGATTTGATAAGTGCAGGGACAAGGAGAGACGTAAAGATTATCTGTGACTGAAGACATGAACTACTCCTCTTATACGCTTGTTGATTGTATGTATGTATTTGTTTTATGCTGGGTTTGGGTTGTGAGAGATAGGTTGCATATTTTTGATATTTTGAGGATGACACTTGATTTATATTTATGGACTACATTTTGGTATGGTTTCCACATTAGATTAATTGATATTTAGACTTGCCACAATTTGGTATCATCTAATGATTTGAGACTTCCGCTGCATAATTTATGGTTAAATGATATTAAAGGAATAAAATAAATTCATAACATCAAAGTTAACTGATAATTGATTGATAATTGATTGATAATGGATAATTGGGCGTGGGACACAGCTGCGGTGGCGTGGA
The DNA here is from genome assembly GCA_039657345.1 of Stephania japonica. Lineage (NCBI taxonomy): Eukaryota > Viridiplantae > Streptophyta > Magnoliopsida > Ranunculales > Menispermaceae > Stephania > Stephania japonica. The sequence goes on from CM077557.1 coordinate 74,155,434, forward strand.
CAGTTGTGGGCCCGCGTGGCCTCCCGTGGCGGACCAATGTGGAAATTGGGGCCGCTACACTATTAGTCTATTTATCATGCATTTTGTCTATTTAAATTCATGTCTTTTTATTACCGCATGATATCTAGACTGCTTGACTTGTATTATCATGAATTACTGTTATCTTCTTCTGGCATTATATTCGATTTTATTCAGTTGCTCACCGTCTAGTTTGTGACGGTGGGTGCAGATAGGGCAGAGAGCAGCAAGGGCAAGGGACCCTGCCTAGGTGATTCTACTGTGAGGATTAGCAGCGACATCAGAGAGACTCTTTAATAGGTGTTTATACTTTTGCTGATGTGTATATCGTTTTATATTTACATTGTTGGGATCATTGAACTTAGTATTTCTTTTGTGAGACTGGTATCATGTATATTTACCTATCGAATTGTACATGAATACCCAGGGTTTTCCACACTTATAGAATTCCTCTACTTCCCTTGATTGAGTTATTTTCCCCTTTATTATAATTGTTTTAGTCTTCTGCTGTTTATTATTGCAATAACTCTTTTATAAATTACTAAATTGATTAAATTGAAGGCTGACTAGGCTCGTCAGGTTGCCGAGTGATGACTCGGGGCTTGTACGGGTCTAGGCCAGGCGTACCAATTGCACGGGGAAATTGGGGCCGTCACACTCACATTCTCTTCCTCCTCCCTCTCTGTTGTTCCCTCTCTCTCTCGGCTCACACACTCTCTTCCTCTCTCCCTCTCGGCTGTTCCCTCTCTCTCTCTCTCTTGGCTCACAAACTCAACCCAAACACACACACACTTCTACTTACACTACCGCCTGTGTTTGCAACCGCCGCTTTGCCTTAGTTTGCCGTCGTCGTCGCCGTCGCTGCTGCCTCTCTCGATCTCCTACACACTCTCTTCCTCTCTCTCACACTGCCTGCTCTCACTGCTCTTCCTCACTGCCTCTCTCCCTCTCCCTATTTTAAACACTTAAACACCCCCCACCGTCCCCAACCAACATTCAACCCCCCATTAATGACCCTAGGTCGTCAATAGGGGGTTGTAGGGGGTGCTTGCAGAGAATCTCTGCATGCATGCAGAGAATCTCTGCAACGCAGTAGCTCTCTCTCACTGCATGCGTGGTGTGGCATCCCACGCATGCAGTGCATGCATGCGTGGTGTCCTCCCATGGGATGCTCCCATGTGGCATCCCATGTGGCAGGACATGTGGGCAGACCTAACAAGAATGACGCCTTTTGTAAAAACGTCATTCTTATTAGTAATATGACGTGGCACGAATGGCGCCTTTACAAAAGGCGCCATTCGTGTTAGCCAGACGACGTGGCACCACGTCACATGAATGACGACTTTACAAAAGGCATCATTCGTGTTGGCCAGACAACGTGGCGCCACGTCACCAATTACGCCTTTTCAAAAGGCGATATACCGTAATTAAAGAATAAAAAAGAAAACCACAATAATTTATGAATTTAAAAAAAAACAATCGTACGGATGTAATTTTTTCTCCATGATCCATGTATTTTGAGTTGATCAATTAAAGAGAGAGAGAGGGAGAGAGAGTAGGTAGTGCTCTCTTTCCTCTCTTCTCGGGCTTTTCAAATGGTTTGGGAGTTAACAATTGAAATTGAAAAGCAAAACATCATTCAACCACTTGAAAACTTAAACAACCAACTCAATATTCTTCAAGTCACCACTACTAATTAATAATACAGATTACTACTTGTTTAATCGAGTCTCTCGTCACTCGACTAACTGATTCGTAAAATAAATATTTTATTTATATCTTTCTAGTTTTGAGTCCTTGAGTCCTTGAAAAAAGAGAATGTAAATTCGAGGCGTCATTGGTACACTGTGTACATTTTGTTTTTTCTTTAAAAAAAAAAACATTTAATAAATAAATATAATAAACAAAAGCATCGACCAAGCATCACTTCATAAAATATAAGGTTTAGAGATATACATCGTAACCATAAGCCTATATATAATTGAGAGTCACCAAATATTATTAAAGATGATGATGGCAACGAATGGGAATACATGAGATGGCCCCTAACCCCACCATTTGAAAAACCTTCAATAATTCTATATCGATTGTTACACTTGATAAAAGGGTATTGATCAGCACGTAGAGAGACCCATTAAATTGAGTCCGCCGTATAAATGAATTACATATATGTAGGTGAACATTTAATTGAATGATAACGATAGGTATGAATCGAATTTCAGCCCCCTTTAGACATTTTATCCATTCATTTGACCTTTTGATATATACTCCATTCATTGAAATACAGTGGCCCCACCATGACTAATTAATCTGTGTGTGTTATTTACTATTCCCATTTCCCTATATATATATATATATATATATATATATATACACTATTTCAAATAAGAAGTGTTCACACATACATACACGGATCATATATAGCGGCTTGATGATCATTTGCATGCACGCTTTACATGATTTAGATGCATCATGCATACATGAGGCATGGAAGTTTATACATGCATACATGAGGCATGGAAGTTTATTCATGCATACATGTGTATGAAAGGGATGGTTGCATGTACACATGTGATGGTGACGACTGAGAAGAAAAAAATAAAAATAAGAAAAACTACTTCCGTTCCAATTACTCTTAGACTGGCCTCACAAAAGTGCAGGATCACTAATGCATCACATTGTCTGATAAAAAAAGATAGAAAAACTTAGGGCTCATATCATCAAAAGCAAAGGAAGCAGATTACCAGACCCACTAGGACGAGCAGTGGACTATAGTCTATTGCTGACTCAATGTGGCTGCTGCTCTTATTTCTCTCAACAAAACCATTTTGTTTTCTACTTTTAATCTTACGTACGCTGCCAGGTAGCCACTCCCCGTGTACATCTACTAAAACAATTTAATTTGAAAAGTTGGTGAAACCAAAGCATCTTCAACTTAACCTCCTAACGTGTTTAATTATACATTAACACATATAATAATATAATACATACATATACACTGTATGATCAATCTTTGTTTCTGTTTGGCATCTAATTAAACAAGTGGCCGGTGGATGTCATTCGACCTAAATGCAAGTCCAACTTAACGGCCAAACAACAGGAGCCATCCCATGGAAACCATATTTACTTCATTCAGACTTGGTGATGTGGTTGTTGGATGACTTATTGAATGGCAGCCGAGCCGATCGATGACATTCATATAACAATTACTAATACTATATAATTGAACAAAAACGAAAAACCACCCGTAAGATAGGTTGTGCATGGTGGTGATAATCATGACACAAATTTATATAGTATATTATAAACCAAGATCCTTCAAATAAAATAATGGGCATTGGGGGTGCATTACTTGCATTGCTGTTACATATCTTATTATTTTAAGTAACATCGAGGAGAAAAGGTTAACAGGGGCTTTGACTAAGTTCTTTTGTTTAATAAACATTAAGGAAGAGAAGGGTCCATTAATTTAAAGCTAGACCGATCATTCATTGAAAATCACAAACCCAGTGTGTCAATACGCATAAACAGGAGTATTCACATCATATTTTACAAGCGAGCTAGCTTGTTTCATCTTTCCTCGACTTTAACAAACTTTAATTAATTTTTCAAAATTTCAGATACTCAAAATAGAGTTTTAACATTCGCTTAATTAAACAAATGATCGAAATCATATAGTAATTACACCTAAAAGTTATTTGATCATATAAAAATAGTACTGAAATGAGGAAGCTAGCTATAGAACATGCATTGCCATAAATATATTTCTTACTGTCACCGTGCAATAACGCATGGCTCAACTGTACTTGAAGTGAGTGGCAAGTAACATGTTCAGAACTTACTACTTGCTGTCTACAAGTTTATAAAATAAAGTTCAAGTCCCAAATAGATTTGTCAACCTTGATTCCTGGCCGCTGCTAGAGTTGCATTGGGCTCCCCACTCCCAGCCTTACTTGATGTCATTGATCAATGGAAAGTTGGGTGGTGCTCTGTGGTGTCATATAGATCACTTTTGTGCAAACTAAACCACCCTACCTAAAACAAGAACTGTCTATGCATTGAATTAGACTATAATCTTTCCAATCTTTTTCAACATTTATATGGGGCCATCACAAGCCTAAGACAAGATAGGATTGACATTTAGATGCTCTATTTTGATGCATAAACACAATAACAACAATCGTCGTGAGGATTGCAATTGCCTTGCAGTCTCAGTAACTGATGACCATCGCTCCCTCATCCAAGTCATATGCACATGCATGTTATGTAGCATGTTTAAGAGATAAACCTCTTCTTTTTTTCATGCTTCTAAACATAATGGCCACCTATCTATTCGGAAAGAAAAAGAAATCACCTAAACTTACTTGGTCTATGGGAGCTAAAGGAAAAATGCAAAACTAAGAACTGAGTTAAGACATACTAATCTCATCACATGACAACAAATATAATGGAAAAAAAAAAAAGAAAAAAAATCTTGCAGTCTATCTAAAAAGCAGCATTCATGTCCAAATGTTGCATGGCACAAGAAACACTAAGCTCAAACGGTGTCAGTATTATAACGGAAAATAAAAGTGAGCAGCAATTTTGATTTTGGTAGATAAGAAAAGAGTGAGTTGCTTTTTCTACCATGCAAAGTTGCATCCATTAGCTTTTCACAGAAGAAAAAAAAATTAGAATTAAGTTTGCAGGTTGCCGCGTAAATTAATTAAAGAGAAAAAGAGCTTTGTGCTCATAATGAAGAATAGAATCCCAACAAATCAACTAACCTATGAGACAGCAATCTTAAAACCTTAATCGAATTTGTTCAGCTAAGTGAAATTAACTGCTGCTGCTCAAGTACTCTGCCCTGCTGTGGCAATAAGGAGATTCAGGTGAGCTTACTTTGGGAGATTCACCAGAACACAAAGTTGTCAATGAAATGCAGCTTTCAGCCTGTTCAAAACTGAAAAAGAAAAAAAGCAATCACTTTAGGAAAAAACCAACCCAACCATACATTTCTTATTCTTTTATAAAATAAAAAATAAAAATAAAAATAAAAAATCCTAAGAAACATGATTGAAGGTTGTACGCCTCCAATTATTTTCAACTTTCCTTCCTGATTAGTATGAAACAGAAGCCATCAGAGAGCAGTAACAAAAATGCCAAAAGTAATAGCAATGCAAAAAGTTGTTTTATTGTAAATTTATCGTCAAAACAGCAGGCTACACAAAATTGATGCTGCCAAGGAAAATTGGCTAGGCAACAAAGAAAGTGCATGCAGTACACTTATAGAGCAATGAACCAGCAAGTAATATAACATGCAAAATCACAAAGAAAAAAGAACTCCAACCTGTTCCAAATGACCCAATGTCTTCCACAACTCTACTACAACTACTTCTTCCCACGACCTGCCTTAGATTTCTTAGTGGAGGATTCCTTTGGGCTTTCTCAGGAGCATCCTAAGGTGAAAAGTAAAATAAATGAGCCAAAAACTGTAAAAGCCCCATAATCAACAACCAAACAACTTTAACTGGGATACAATGTAATAGAAAGCTAAATCTACTCAAGAGTCAAGATGTCTGAAGGGCATACACAGACATTGTGAACATGAAAAAGATGGAAAATCTATGTTTTGACAGTAGTGATAAATAGATAATAAAATCATATGGTTGGGCATAGCAACAAGAGAGAAAATGCGATATGGGTAGGGAGGAGTATATCTAATAAACAACATATTGATGATTTTCTGAGTTCAAGACAATTCCATTTCAAAGCCAAAGCTTGTAAAAAACATGTTTAAATATTAAATCCTTCAACAAATCTCTCCACACACACACATAAAATTAAAGTTTCAAACAATAAAGAGGAAGAGAAAGGGAGAAAAAGAGGTGGGCCTACACTGAATCTTGATGCCTTGAGCAAAAACATACCTTCCGTTTGATAGGAACTGATGAGCTGACCACTGGCTTAAAGAAAGACTCCAATCTGTACATTGAATATATGGCTTCTTATGGTCCAATAGCTTTCCTTTTATTCTCATATTTTCATCAGCTAGAGATATAAGAATACTGACCTGCCTTGTGAGGATTTAGTTGTTGTTGTTGTTGTTGTTAATATTACAATTATTATTATTATTATTATTATTATTATTATTATTATTATTATTATTATTTTGTTCAGCAAATTATTGAAAGAAGTTATTTTAGAAATAACAAAGAAGGCGTGCCTTTGTTACACGGTCATTGTTGAACCCATTTTCATTGACAAGAAACTTGATCAACCCCTGAAGGATGAAAACAAATTAAATAAGTATTGCATTCAGAACAAAAGAGGGAAACACTTAAAATGTCATTGTCAACCTCTTCATCTGGAGCTGTCCACTTAATCTCTGGTTGCTGATCATCGACAGCGACAAAAGGTTCTTTGAATAGACGTCTAGCTTCTTGATAGGGCCAATTTTCAGGTATTTGAAACCTGCAAGTATGTAATTAGTTATCCAAAAAATGCAGGTTTTAACTAAAAAATATGAAAGAAAAGGTAACCGAGTTTTCAATAAAAACAATAGCCAACATGTAAAACTAGAAAAGAACCTTTCTTTTTTCAGATTCTCCAAGATGTTCTCTATAGAACCATGCCGACGAATGAGCTTCAAGGCAGTTTGTCCCCCAATACCTTAGTGATTTGTAACAAAAACACAAAAAATGAGAGAGAGATAATGAAAAAGAAAGAGAAAGCACATTTATATATCAAGAACTTTTGTTGAAAAAAAAAATCAAAGAGAGGGCATGCAGGTGGATGGGTGAGGAGAAGAGAGATATGAATGAATTTCTTTGCAAAGATGAATCCTAGTCCAAGATTCAAGTCTAAAGTACAAAAGGTGTATTAGAAAGTAATTACATATACGATCATATAGATATTTATAATTGAAGAAAGGAAAAAAATGAACTGAATATTTTCCGCCCAAGACTCCTAAGAGAAGGCAATCGCATACCTTCAGCATGGGCAAACAATTATAAACATGGTTACAAGTCACTAGAAGACTTCAAATGAAAGAGACAGAAGCTGATTTAGATATAAGTTACTCAGTCAGAAAGCTCAATGCTTTACGATAAGAAGATTCAACAAGTATTTTATTTTTTCGAAGCCAAGATTCAACAAGTATTGGAAAGTCATCTTTTTAATAATTTCAAACAGCTGGAATGTCAATTATTAAGATATGAAACAATACTCACCACAGATGCTGTCACAATAATCACACCCAGAAAGAATGCATAAGTCAATGAATTGATCCATTGTGAGATTTAACTCCTCTAATATCTAAAAGAAAAAAAAAATCATTTATACACAAATATCTCCACTTTTTTAGGTATCTGAAACAAAAACAACAATTAATTAATCATAGGCAAATGCTAGAAACCCCAATTTGGCACCCCAAATCGACACCCCCACACACAAGGGCATTTTCTTGCTTGTGGGACCCAGGGGCGCCCTTGTGTGTGGGGGTATCAATTTGGGATGCCAAATTGGTCATTCTAGCATTCTCCTTAATCATAAAAATTTATTTCCAAGCACTAAACCTTGGCAACTACAAACTCCATCACTGGAACCTTCCTTGAGCTTGGATCCATTAAGTGCTGAAGAAATCTAGGAGCCCCAAAAGTAAGTGAATCCATGTCTTCAGAAGCCGCAGCATAAAACTAAATACAATAATAAACAATACTACTGAACAATTGAATCGTCCCTTGAAATAAGCTATAACTAACATGAGATGCACACCACTCCACTTTTGCAAAGTGCAGCACACTATGCCTCTGTTTCAGAAGGAGCCCAGAAATCCAAGAGGAAGAAAAAGTAAGCAAACGGAAAGATAAACGAGAATGAAAGTGGAAATGATGATACTCAAACATGCAGAAAAACAAAAATCATAATACAATCAGCTTCACAAAGACATAAATTAGTTCATTACTTCATTTAAGATAACCTTACCTCTATTACAGGCACACCCATGAGTCTCAACAGTTTTTTGCAGTCTTCATTGTGTTGCTTTGTAACCTGCAAGAAACAAACAACAATACCAATGATGAATTCAGAAAACTATAAACCAAAATAGCATACAGAATTGTGAAATAAAGATTTGTAAAAAAAAAATACAATTCAAGTATTTCAAAGAAACGTGTCAGTTGGAGACCTGGGCATAGCACTTCCAAAAGTGAAATTATCAGGAACATTCAAACTTTAGAAATAGATTAGTCAAGTTGGATAGATAGCAGATCTGACCTGAGCATAGCACTTGTGTTTTTTGTCTTGTATTTTTTCTTCATCATTTTTTCTAAATGCTTTAATATTTGTAAAACCTCTTTGTTGCTACATAATAAAGATACCTCATCTATGATTATACCATTGTATGTCATACATTTATGCTTCACACACGTCCAAACATATTTGTCAATGAAAATATATTACAAACTATGGTACCTTCACAGTCTGTTTACTGAACTACTCAATGTCTTCCTTATCTCCAGTCTGCACTGCAACAAACTCAATGGGCATAAAAAGGAAGAAATAAACATCGCAAGCAATATTACCTAGAGTAATGTGAAAAAAAAGGAGTCCCAACGACCCCAATTGCTTCAGCCAGATCTTCAGTAGCATCAGTCCTTTTGGAGAAACTGAACAAGGAAAGCAAATTGAAGATAAATATTATATTTTGACAATAGCATGTCGACTCATAAACATCACAATGATTAAGTATAACATTAAAAAAAACAGCATTTGTAACAGTAAAAAAGGAATTAGCAATATTTGACATGTTAGTTTGAAACAAACTTTTCAAAACTCTTCACTCTTTGTTTGGACAATGCAAGCAAGGTGATTAAGTTAAACAAGAAGACTTAGGTGAAGGAAACTCTTGGTTGTTGAAAATATATAAAGAAATGAAGAATGCAAAACTAGAGAGCTTACCGCTAAGTCAACTCTTGCTTCTTGAGAACGGGCGGCTTCCCATAAAAAAAAAAAAAAAAAAAAAAATAAAAAATTAAAAAAAACATACCTAATTAAAGTAAAGAAGAACATTATTAGAGTTAACGGAAAAACACTTGAAAGCAATGTAAAAATGAGGTAATGAAGGAATTGAAAGTTACAAGGGCTTGAGAGCGGCCTCCAAAAGCCTAATAGTCCGCGAGAACATTCCTTGCAGGTGACTACAACAACAGCAACAACAACGCATCAAAAGCAGTAAAATTAACAAATCCTGAAAGTATATGGGGGAGAGAGAGAGAGAGAGAGAGAGAGAGAGCTCTGCACAAGTAAAACAAAAAACACAAGATTATACATGAGTTTGTTCAGTCTGGGTGTGGGGGAAATGAAAATTAGGGGTAGATGCTAATGCTGGCGTCGCCCAAAATAACTATCGAATTTCTTCTGCTCTTTCATATGCATTTGGGCGCATTCAAAAGGGCTAAATCTGAAAAAGGCAAGGATGATGTTAACATCATCATCCGCTATCGAACGTGTCCTTGGGCCTTGGGCCTTGGGCCTTGGGCCTGCCTGGATTGGCATTTAAAGCCATCTATCTATATCTCTCTCTCTCTCTCTCTCTCTCTCTGTATCTCTTTCTGTGCGAGTGGGCCTGCTAAGACAGTGTTGCAGTTGTAGATGTGTTGTTGTTGTTGAATCAAGGCATGGTGTGGTTTGAAGAGCTGAGCAGGGTTGTGAATGGCGCGTCTCTGGTGGCGAAGGAGATCGCGAAGCGCTCCGAGGCCATCGAGAAAGTCAGAAATGGAGACGTGGAAGGACTACTGAAGAAAGCCCTCGTCTCCGCCACAGATTTGGCCGGATTCACCAAGGGCCAAATTCAACAACCGACCCTCGTCTGCTACACTCAGCTCCATGGATCTTCTGCACAGACTTCATCCTCAGCTCATCAAGTAACGAATGGGGATGATGCCCCTGCTGGACCTTCAATTGGAACGACTCCCCAAATCCACAAATCTGAACAACTTGTTGACAAGCTTGAGTTGCCGCAGCCGCAGCCGCAGCAGAGATGAGGAGACGGCGCCAGAGGAGAGTTCCTTCTACGCCTTTCACTAGAGCTCTTGGGTTAGTTCTCTCTCTCTCTCTCTCTCTCTCTATATATATATATATATATATATATATCAACACTTTGGTAATGGTAAAGTGCATGCTCCTTTCAATGAAAAGATTTGCTGGTTTGGGTGCTGGGCTCGCCTGGGGAACGCTGCAAGAGTCTGCTAAAAGGCTTGTCTATGGACCGCCCCAATCAAACCCCAATGCATCCGCAGTCTCTCCTTTCTTATCACAACAGAATGCTCAACGCCTGGCTCTTGCTCTCTGTCGAATGCGTGGCGCCGCTCTCAAACTGGGCCAGATGTTGAGCATACAGGACGACTCCCTTCTCCCTGCACCCGTAATATTCTGCTTATCTTCATTTTTCAGTTTCACTTGATATCACTATGGAACTAACTAACACATGAGGCATTAATCATTGTTTTTGTAACTTTAGATTTTGGCTGCTTTGGATATAGTTCGCCAAGGTGCTGATGTCATGCCCATCACCCAACTCAATCGAGCTTTGGATTCTGAATTAGGTCCGGAATGGAAATCAATGCTTCTTCACAGCTTTGATTATGAACCTATGGCTGCTGCAAGTATAGGTCAGGTAACCTGTGCTTCCCATCTCTTGTTCATTGTAAATGCCTACCAATTCATAGGTGGTATGGATGATTTCAGATGCTCATTCTATATTCTATCTTCCTACACCTCTTTCATACATGAATTTCAGGTGCATCGAGCAGTCACAAAAGATGGTCGACAGGTGGCCATCAAGATACAATATCCTGGTGTTGCGGATAGCATACAAACTGATATTGAGAATGTGAAGCTGCTGTTGGACTACACAAATCTTATACCAGAGGGCCTTTTTCTTGACCGAGCCATCAAGGTAAATTCTATCATGTCATTGTAACACTTTTTTTTTTTTTTTTTTTTTCTTATGGGATAGCGTAGAAATTCTTCTGAGAGGAATCGTAAAAAGCAGATTAATGCACCATTTCTGATTGATGCATGGCAACATCAAATCCTGAATGCATCTTCTTTTTTTTTCTTTTTTTTTTTTTTTCCTACAATTCTCTTTTAGTATGAGAAATGCTCCAGAAACAACCTAAGAATCACTTTATAATTTCTTCTTGTGTAAAAAAAAAAGGGTCTGAAATCTGAATTGTTGTAGGAAAACAAATGAATTTTTGTAATTTTTTCTTGAATACTTTGCAGGTGGCAAAAGAGGAACTATCTCGAGAATGTGATTATGAGTTGGAGGCAAAAAATCAGAAACGGTTTCGTGATCTACTGTCGGAAAACAAAGAATTCTATGTGCCTATGGTCATTGAGAATATTTCAAGTAAAAGAGTCCTGATGACAGAACTAGTTTCTGGTAATTTTACACTAGAGTCTCTTCTCAATTTTCTTACCGTCTTGGGACTATGCTTGATACATTAATTTATGGCAATATACGATTCCCATTTTTGAATTTTTACTTCGATTACCCCACTTTTTACTTAATTTACCCCAATTTTTTTTTTCAAAATCCCAAAAATACCCTTGCTTACCCCATACACCATCACCCTCACCCCAACACCCTCAATCCTCTATATTTCTCGGTTTTAGTCATTGTAGAGCACTTGTACAAGGTCACCAAGTGTTGTAGGACTGTTTTTTCATTGAACAAGGTTGGATGTGGTCGTGATGTGTCCTAAAAATAAAAAATTGTTGCCCACGGGGTTCGGTCACACAGGGTTGACACCTCTGAAGAGGTATCGGCCGACTCTAACTGCGACCTCTAAATGGGTAACGGTCGAATTTGACCGAGACCTCTAAAGAGGTGTCGGTCGAATCCAACCGAGATTGCGAAGAAAACTTAGTCTCAGTGGGTAACGGAGGAATCCAACTGAGACCTCTTTAGAGGTGTTGGCCTTGTGTGGCCGACACCTCTTGCGAGTTGTCTGCCATGTGCGTCCGACACCTCTTAAGAGTTGTCGACCCTGTGCGTGTGAACCCCACGGGCAACAAGAACGAACAATTTTTTTTCAAAACTCCTAAAAAATACATGAAAATGACGAAAAAAATAGTGGGTTTTGCTCGGAATCACTTGATATTTTCGAATTCATCGAAACTTTGTACCCAAAATGCAAGATTCCAGGCCCAAATTGAAGCCTTAAACCCAACAACAAATCCACAAACAAAACCGATTTAAAAAGGAAAAAAACCACAAAATCGACACTAAAAGAGATGAAGAATGCACCTATGACATCAAATTGATGGGGTTTCGCTCGGATTTCTCGAATTTTGATTGGTGGTGAAAGTGCGGTTGGAGAAAGGGGTGAGTGGGGTATGCTTGAGTAAAAACCCTTTATATGGAGGGGTAGTTGGGTCATTTCACATGGTGGGGTAAAAGAAGCAAAAGTTGGGGTCCGAATAGCCGCACCCTATATGATTTGTATAGATGGATAGATGCAAAATAACATTACACAGAATCAACTTCTGCTGGAAGACAAAAGTAAGTGGAGTCATGGTTTTTGTCCCAAAAAAAAAAAAAAAAAAAAAAAAAAAAAAAAGAGTGGAGTCATGGTTGCTTGGTTTTTCCTTGAGTTTTTTTCAGGGATCATTGGAAGTGGGCATATAATTTTCCTTGTTATTTATCTTTTTCATTGGTGGTGGAGTGGGAAGTATTAGTCTTTAAAATTGCCCTTCTAGTTATCACTTTCACAATTGTGACTGTAATGAGAGTGAAAAATTTCTGTATCTGGTGCTAGTTGATTGATATTCCTGACCTTCTCCATCATATGATTAATTGTGTTTTCTCCTGAGGCAGGAGTTCCTATCGATAAGGTGGCTACAATGAATCAGGAGACACGAAATTATGTTGGCAAAAAACTACTTGAGCTGACATTGATGGAGTTGTTCGTTTTTCGATTCATGCAGGCATGTATTTCTCATCATTTTCATTTTTCTATTTCCTCATTGAGTTTCCTTTGGTTATTTTTGGTAGATAGTTTAACTTATTACTTTTTTATCTCAGAATTAAGCTGCTCTACCATAATATTGAGGTCCTACCATTGGACTGTAATGATATCATTCAGTTTTTATTAACAGCAGGCAATTTGGGTTTTTTTTAAAAGAAATGATGAACAAGAGTTGAAGGTTATTGTAGTGCCTATTTCTTTAAAGCAGCAAACTGCTGCAACTGCATTTTTAGTTGGCTCAAATGACATGACTTTAGTTGTCAGACTAAGAAAGTGGGTTCTTATTGACTCTGGTGACTTCCTCCTTCCTTGCTTTTTTTCCCCTTATAGTTCTGATATTAGAAAATCCATCTTATAAATGTGCCAAAGAGCCACTCCCCCACAATTCAGGAGTAATACCTATGTAAACTGCGGAGTGTGGACTCAGATACAAGAAACTAGAATGGTCTTTGTCACACCTCTATTCGTATTTGTAAATGTAATAACGTTTGGATTTTATGTTTCTCGTGGTGATCTCTCTTCCTGTGGCTTTGCAACTTATAGTGATCTACTTCATGTTTGTTTTGTTCTTAATGTAGACTGATCCCAATTGGAGCAATTTCCTATATGATGAGGCCACCAAGATGATCAACCTCATTGACTTTGGAGCAGCTCGAGATTATCCAAAGCGATTTGTGGATAACTACTTGAAAATGGTGAGACCCAACTTCTTATGCTGTGGTAATCATTGGAATCTTTCAGTTTTTGTTCCGTCTAGAACTGGTTGATTTTGTGTGAATAAAAAATTTCGTCTGAATTGATTTTGGTTAGGTAATTGCATGTGCGAACTGTGATAGAGATGGTGTGATTGAGATGTCGCTGAGGCTGGGGTTCTTGACCGGAAAGGAATCGGAAATAATGTTGGAGGCCCATGTCCAAGCTGGTTTTGTGGTGGGATTGCCATTCGCAAAGGCAGGTGGTTATGATTTTGGCACCTCAAACATCACTCAAAGCGTCTCTAATCTGGGTGCGACAATGCTGAGACACAGACTGACTCCACCCCCGGACGAAGTGTACAGTCTTCATAGGAAGCTATCAGGTGCGTTCTTGGCATGCATCAAGCTTGGCGCCGTGGTGCCGTGCAGGGAAATGTTGCTCCAAGTGTATAAGCAGTATCAGTTTGATAATGAGGGTGATGAGGCCTTGTCGGCCGGTTCCATGGCCTGATAGCGTTGTTTTTGTATCTCGTAGTAGTTATTTACTAGTCTTCTCTCAATTTATTCTTTTTTTTATTATTCACAAATCAATAATTGATGAGGTGAAAATCCTTGCTCGTCGAGGTTCATTTTTGACAAGCTCAGAAGATCGAATACAATGTGTAACTTACTCATTTTTATCATGACACAGGTTTTTTTTTTTTAGTATCTTCAGAAGAGAGTTTTATCTACATACAAATTACATGTGGTACTTGCAAGTATTGTAAAACACAGCTAAGTGTTAAAACACATGCTGCAACAATAACGTTCAACTGAATGGACAAGTAGTAAAGTAGCCGGCTAGCCGGCTAGCATCTTCCTGATAAAATAGTTTAATATTTTATTCAAAGTTTGAAACTTGGCTTCGCTCACTTAAAATTCGGAAGTAATTCAAGGTTAACTTCAACGAGGGAAGCTTTACAAAAATTCGTCGGTGTACGAAAGTTTATGAAATTTTTTTAAATGTTAGAAAACTCAAATTTCTCCTTAAAGATGTTAGAAATATACTTAATCATACAATAATGATGCATAATAATTACTACACAATTGTTTAAAATACTGATTTTGCAATAAACACGCAATTTTGGAACACACGTGATATTAGTACTTGTTTTTATATTATTTTATATGATAGGTTTTGACTTTATTTGCTACTTAATTTGAGAAGAAGTTCATTTTTAAATTTTATTTTATTTAGGGGGTAACTTCGGTAACTTCCCAGACTTCTCCAAAATCTTCGTTGATTTCTTCGAATTCTCGCATTTTTTGTCTCTTTTTTAATGGTTTTAAAGGAAGTCATCGAAGTTGGTTAAAGTTCGGCGAAGTTGGTCGAAATTTCAGACGAAACTTTGCAAGTTTTACATCACATGTAATTCTACTTTCCCATTTTCATTATCGACAAACTTCCACCAAAGTTTGGCGAAGTTTCAAACCATGACTCTATTTAGAGGTGAATGTAATGTTGTTATTAGCAGTACTGCAGGACGTTGGGTGATGATGGAGCCTGGTCGACGTGCATTGAGTAGTAGTGTGAGTGTAGATTGTAGACAAACGACTTTTCGATCAAAAGTATTCATGTAGGCGAAGCCTGCCCCTGATATTTTGAGGCTTGGGACGAAAAAGAAAATTGGGGCCTTAGTAATTAATTAAATAAAATTATTTTTTAAAAATAATAATTTAGATAATAGTTAATTGTTGCTAAAACTCAAAAAATAAGATTTAATGAGAGGTGGCTTAGTTTTTTTTAAAAAAAAATATGAGGTCACTTTATAACAATAAGTGAGCTCCAATATATAGTAAGATCATTTATATTAATAAAATATTAAAATTAAAATAGTTTATGTTTCTCAAATTTTATTTTCTTATAGTTGTTGATATTTAGTTAAATACTTTTGAGGTGACATGTATAATTGAATTTAAGAGTTTAATAATATGATTTTTGTGGTGTCATTATATTATTATTGAGTAAATAAGTATAGAATTTAAGGTAATTAAAGCAAATTTGTGCTTCAAAAAATTATATAAAGAAATAAAAAAAAAAAAAACAATTAGAAAGTATTATTTTTCAAGGGTTAGAAAGATGGTTGGCATTTAATTAGTAGTGGTGAGTTAATTATTTATTTATTTATTTGGTTTTGGAGGAGGGCACGCTAAGGGTGTTAGTTTAATTTGTTGGCATTATTAACAAGGAAGTTAATCTAAATACTTGAAAACCGGGCATGCCTGCCTTGATGCCTTCGTCTGCCCTCCGTGGCTGATGACTAGATAGTATTGTTTCTCTGTTTCTCATCATTTGATATCGTGTGGCTGTGGTTTGGATTTCTGGTAGGAAGATGAACGAGGTCAGAGGGGCATTGGTGTTTTTGGTGGTTGTTGTTGGGTCATCTGGGGGGGCCAAATCAAGTCCTGTACGTTTGGGAGTAGTACTGAGAGATGAGTATGATCTGTTGTCAACTGCTACTGCAATTACTCGCAATCTTAGTCGTCGTTCCTCCGGATTGGATTTAATGGTGGGTCTTACTCTCATTCCCTCCGCGGTGCCTAAAGGAGCAGGTTCATTTCCTGAACTAGATGTTGTCATTGCCCTGCCCCATCAATGTCTTCCTTCTCCTTTGCCAAATATATTCAGTATTCAGTTACCTTGCCTTGCCTGCTTTCACAATAGTCCGTAACGCAATTCTTTTCTTATCTACATCCACTCAATTGCCTCCATCAAATCAACGCTTAACTTCCCGTTTAGGACTGTTTTTATGTTACACTCACTAACTGGCTTATCTTCCAATTTCAATTCCAGTAGTGATTTTGTGATGCATATTCTGTTATCAATACTACTTCCATGATTCTTGATAGTGACTGTTCCATTGTGTGCTTTCCTTCTTTGTGTAGTTTGTTTGGATGGAAGCCTTCCGGGTTACCATTTGCATCCTGGATTTGGATCAGGAAACAATAGTTGGCTCATCCAGCTCGAGGTGCATCAAAATATACCACATGCTTAATTACTCTGGAACCTCTTTTCTAACCTATATATGCTTTTCAACAACAATTTCATTTGTTGTCACAGGGAGGAGGCTGGTGCAACACCATTCAGAATTGTGTTTCTCGGAAAAATACTCGCCTTGGTTCATCCAAGTATATGGAGAAAGCTTTGCCATTTGTAGGGATATTAAGCGATAAACCAGATGAAAATCCTGGTAGATTTGCAAACTGCAGTAATCAACATCTAAAAATTATTACTTAACGAAGTGGCTTTTTTTTTTTCTTCTTCTTCTTGTTAATTTATCCTTTTATTTGCAGATCTTTACAATTGGAACAGAGTCAAGCTTCGGTATTGCGATGGTGCATCCTTCAGTGGTGAAGGCCACAACGAGGTTGCTTTAATACTTTAATTTAAACAATGCCAGCCCAATGTTGTAAATCAACCATTCACTAGAGTTTCCTATTTAAATTATGCTTTTGCCTCCTTAAATTAGTATCATGGTTAGGATTTTTTCTGCTACAGATTGTGTGTGATTGTTGCCCATGCATATAGATTTATTGGCTAGCTTCACAAACTCAAATATTCTTGGCATTCAACAAAGGGACGACCTTATTTCACATGTTAGTGAGTCAATTCTTGTTTTGCTTTATTGGGACATCAACCATGCTTGCACACTCACAATGAAGAACTATTTGAAAGATCTATTAAATTTGAACGGCTCAATAACACATCTCCAAACATGCAGTATTTTAGTGTTAAAGTCAATTTCTCCGAGATATTAGGCTTCTTAAAAGAATTCTGGTGTAACAATTGGATTGGTGTTACTAATTCAAACAGAAAATGAGTGCTTCATTTGCACCAACTTCTCCCAGCTTGCAAGTGTTACTAATTAAAACAGATGATGAGTACTCCGAGATATTAGTCAACTTCATTGCACCAACTTCTCCCAGCTTTTAGGTGTTAATTTGGCAGTTGGCACACCTTGTTGGTAGAATGAAATTTCAGTTTGAACATCACATCATTGCAGTTATATAGACTGACATTTTCCTACGCCTTTTTAGACTTCTCAACTTTATTTCCGAGGAAAGCGTATCTGGTTGGCTGGCATGGAAGATTTGATGGCCAAGGGAATGCATAATGCCGATCAGGTTTTTTCTTCAATTACAACTGACCTTAGAATACACCCTCTTCATTCTTAATTTTCAGTACTATTTCTGGATATGATAGTATGTGTGGCAGGCTCTTCTTTCCGGACAGTCTGCAGGAGCGCTGGCATCAATGCTACGATGTGATGAGTTTCGGCAACTGTTCCCTGCAACAATTAGAGTCAAATGCTTGAGTGATGCTGGCCTATTCCTTGATGCGTAATTATCAACTACTACAATATCATATATCTTTTTTTTTTTTTTTTTTAAAAAAAAGGTTTATTGCTGCTTCTTTTTTTTGTGTTCCATCCCTAGTGATTCTCAGTACTAATGGTGATCTTATAATAGGAAGGACTCTGAGAAATATGTTTGCAAGTGTTGTTAGATTGCATGTACGTGTATTTATATACTTCATTCAAGCTCAATTAAAGAGGCATTGTTTTTTGAAGTGATAAGACGGTCTTTGATACCCTGAAGGATACATTGTGAAATGTCTTTAATATCATTCTCAACATAACATTTGAAGTTGTGTTTTCTTGTCTTCAAAAGATAAATGGAATCATACAGCATATTGTGCACTTCAAGAACAAAAACTTCAGTTTATTTTGTAGAAAAACTTGTAGCTTATATCAGGATAATTAAAGAATTCAAAAAATAAAAGGCTTGATACTTCCCAAACTTCGGCAAATTAAATTACTGACTAGAGATGACAAAAAACATTATTTGTTACTTAAAGTTTGAAATCCTTAATCATGTTTCCAAAATTTCATTGAACATGCTTTCAGTGTGTGAAAATTTGTTTTACAGATGGTTCAAAAGAATTTGCTCCAAAATTGTACAAGCCGTCTGGACCCAACTTCGGTAAGTAGTCTTCCATCTTGCTGGATTTATATGATAAAACTTTATGCTGAGATGGACTGCTGGAGCATAACATGTTGTAGTGACAGTGGCTCTCTTATCTGTTACTTCCGTTGCAGTGCTTCTTCCCTCAGAATTATATTGATGACATCAAGACTCCACTTTTTGTTTTGAATTCAGCCTATGATGCATGGCAGGTTACATTTTTTCCTAAAATGCTCGTTTTGTTTTGCATTATTTACTCTGTGGTGGCACGATATGTATAAATTGGTGTCCTCAATCTTAGCCTGAAACATAGATGGGGTGTGGAAAACCACAACAATTACATAACTTCAATCTCAAATTAGTTGGGGTCAGCAACATGAATCCCAACGGAGCATGCCATCCGTAACGTAAAACCAGTCATTTAGTGACACAATAGAACCTAAAAGCAAGCAATTCTAGTTCAATTTCAGGCAGACTTATCAAAAGTGAGTTAACTGTGAGAAAGAAAAGGTAAAAAATTGTGATTTGTTTTGGAGCTTGATCAGTACTTCTGGTCACCATTCTGAATTTGAAATGACACTTGCTTTTGCATTTTTTTACTCAATGCATGAGTAAAATTCATGAATACATCTAATATCATGCCAGATCTTATTATCTTGCGTTATGATGTTCTTGCAATTAGATGGCATTTTGCCTTTTTCTTTTTTCTTAAAAAAAAATTCCCTTTCTGTCAGATATCAGAATGCCTAGCACCACTAGCTGCGGACCCTAATAATGATTGGCACAACTGTAAACTAGATCATATGCTGTGCAACACATCACAGATTCAATCTTTGCAAGGTAATCACTTTATAATGCCAGTTTTGAGCTTTACTGCCTCATCCGAGATTAGTGCTGAACTTGGTGTTTTTTTGATTGTTTTAATAAAGCAGACTTCAGGAGCCAAATGCTGGATGCAGTAGATGGCTTCTCAAAATCCAAGAAAAATGGTGTATTCATAAATTCGTGTTTTGCACATGTCCAAACTGAGCGGAAGGGCATGTGGTTTGCATATGATTCTCCTATGATCGGTGACAAGGTATGCACGCTCCTGGTTATGATTTCTTTTCTTGTAAATTGTAGTGGTGTTTGTCATGGCATAATTAAATGTATCCGTTTAGTCCATGAGCTTGGCCACCATTTCTGCCAAAGAGGCGTGTTTTGTATTCATAGTTTGTTGCATACGTGTTATATTGTTGGTAAAAAAAGGGCTTGGTAAGTGATCAGATTTTCTGTGTGTAGCTGTCATTTATAAGTTGCTTAATCCGTTTTATTCTGAACATATTTAAACGGTGTTTGCCACTGAGAAGGACTTGAAAGGCTTCACTAGTAACATACATATACACTCTTGTCTCCCCTCTTGATTTGAAGATGACATCTATCTATCTGTGGATACATGGTAGTTAACCAATAGTTTTGCATGTGCAGAGAGTGGCAGAAGCAATTGGAGACTGGTATTTTGAGCGCGCAAGGGACAACATTGCTATAGACTGCCCATATCCCTGTGACAATACTTGTCAAAATATTGCGGTTGAACATGGAGATGGATCGTTGCACAGATCCATGTGACATAATTAAAGTATATACCAGTAGCAATCTGGCTGGTCTTGAAGTAGTTTCACAGTACGTACTGTTGAATGCGGGTGTCTGCCACGCGATCTTTTTAATGTTTTGTATACAAGTTAGGAATGGAGTAACGGCACAAAGTAGATCTCTATTCCAATAGGAAAATGATAATCTAACACACTTTGAGCGCACACTTGGAGTGTACACTTTGTCTTTTAGCTTATTTATAGTTATTTCTTGTCTTCCAAGGTGTGGGCTTACATCTAACAAAACACCATAAATAAACTAAAAGACAAAGGGTGCGTCCCAAGCGTGCGTCCAAAGTGAGTCATTATATCATTTTTCATTCCAATAAAGGAGCGAAGCAGTCAGTAATTGGGTAGGCGATGATCCAGCTGAATAGCTGATTGTATTAGTGATATCATTAATGTTGAACAGGGTATGATGTTGGATTAATGCATGTGGAGACTGGAGAGGGATTGGAAATTTGTAAAGTCAGGTGATTAATTGATTGACTGTAACGTGGTGGTTGGTGTGTACGTTGGTGAAGTGCTCTCATTAATTGGTTAACATCCATTGGTGTTATAGTATTGACGTGTTTGGTAGTTTTGTAGGCGTTGCTTGATTAGGATGGATGGATGGATGGATGGTTTTTATTGGAGTAAAAGTAAGTGTATAAATGAAGTAAGAAAGTAAGAGTATGATGAGGTGAAAGTAAGAGGTCAGTCGTCGGAGGTGGAGGGATTTGATGATTGGTGATAGGGTAGTAGGACCGTGGAGTATGTATGGCTATGATCCAACCAACCAACGGTGCTTCCAGCTGCTTCCTCACTTTAATCAATTCAGTCCAACCCAATCAAATGGCAGGCATGGTCTATATAGACCATGAGATGTCATCCATTTGTCTTTATGTTTGACCGACAGACGTCAATGTGTACATACATACTAGTGGCGGTGATTAAGGTGGATGGATGGATGGATGGATGGATGGATGGATGAATGGATAGATAAGATCATGGATCCCAATCCCAACAGAACGGACAATGCTATGGTATTGCCATTGATCCCCCTCCTTATGCAAAATCTAATCCTTCCTATATATATCCTCCTAGGCTAAATCTAATCTTTAACTCCATTTATTTTATTTTATTTTATTTTATTTTTTTTTTACTTTTTCCCCTTGTTGGGCTTGAATTGTCTTCTATTTTGCCCATCTCATTTGCAGCTACAGCTGCTCAGTGCAGTCCTGCTGTAAAAAGAAAAAAGAAAACCCAATCAAACAAGTAAAAGAAGGAATTGTCTCTTTTTGAGTTTGCACCCCAGAGAAGAAGAAAAAAAAAAAAAACCATTGGCCCAAAGTATTGTCATTTGTTGTTTGTTTAGAGAGTTGGGAAAGGAAGGGTGCAGTGCAGTGCAGCAGTAGCACTAGTCTATTGCTCCTCCTCCTTAATTTAGTGGCTCTGCTGCTTCTCTCCCATTCCTCCCCCCCATTAGCCATTGTACACTAGTTCTTTCTTTCTTGCCCACTGCCCCTCCTCCCAACTTCTATCAACCTCTACTGGAATATGGATCATCAGGTAGCTTTCTCTTGTTTTTTATTTTATTTTTACATTACCCCCATTTCTCATTGTAGATATCGAATGTTATGTTCCTCATTTCCTGCATGATGCTCCTTCCAGCGTGGGACGGATCTACCTTGCTTGCTTCTTCAGTTTCTCAACTTTATAATTACTTTTTGCTTCACATCTATGTATGCAGTAAGAACGTCTTGCCTTTTAATTAATTTGAAGAGGAAAGAAAGAAAGAAATAAATTGGAGGAATTAATGCCATCGATCCATCAAAGGACGACCATGAAATCTATGTGGGCGTTGTGTTTGGTGGTGGTTGTGTTTTCAGTAGTACAAGCAGGTTTTGGGGAAGCTGAAGAGGAGGTCTTCTCTGTAGATCGTGCGGTGGAGACTAGTTATGGACTCTCCTCCCTCAATCCTCTGCTCATGGTGCCTCTCACTCTCATCAAAGGAGCCGACGCTAAAGGAGCTGGTATTTTCTTCTCCACAAATGCACCTCTCTATCAATGCTTTACTCATTTTCCATTTCAAATGAGTTTATCTAATAATATTTATTTTCCTAGATTCATTTCCAGCATTCTTTGGCATACATGTTGTTATTTTTTTTTTTTATGATTCGTATGAAACCTTAGCCTTGTCATTTGGTACTTGAAAGTTTTCAATTCTTACTGATGACTGAAATATCTTCTTCTTGTTTAGTTTGTTTGGATGGGACACTTCCTGGTTACCACTTGCATCCTGGCTTTGGGTCTGGGGCAAATAGTTGGCTCATCCAGTTGGAGGTCAGTCTCACAACTTCCAAATTAACTATCTAACACTAATTCCAAAGTTTCATCCTTTCCACATACTACAGCATTTTTTCAACAAAAGTTTGTTGGTGCACTGGTTCTAGACATGTTAATTTCTATTGTGGATGGAATCATTTGACGAAAAAAGTTTTATATTTTCTTCATGTTTTGTCAACTTAATTGGCTTCATCATACTGTTAAAAAACTCTCGAATACTTTTCATGGGTATCACAGATATATATATCTCCAACTCCTGATGACCTTATATTGAATGTCTTGATGTCAGGGAGGAGGCTGGTGCAATAGCATTCGGAATTGTGTTTACCGCAAAACAACACGTCGTGGTTCATCAAAGTTCATGGAGAAACAAATACCATTCACGGGAATATTAAGTGACAAACCTGAGGAAAACCCTGGTAGAATTCCAATCTACTGATGCCAACCCCTAGACATATCTATCTTCACTTTCTCATCACCATTTTTTTTATTTTTTTTTCTCATCTCGCAGTTCTTACTCTTATGCCAGTGTTATTCATTTTCTGCAGACTTTTACAATTGGAACAGGGTCAAGCTTCGCTACTGCGATGGTGCATCCTTCAGTGGGGATGGTCAAGATGAGGTTGATGCTGTATTCTTACTTGAAATCATTTCAGGATAGTAGCTCATTGTAACTCACAATATGCTACTCATTGGAATTTCTCCTTTATATTATGCTCCTAGTAATTTTTACGCTACCAATTTCTTCAAAAAATGAAAAAAAGAATTTTGTATGAGTGGTCCCAAAACTAATGAATTGACTATAAATATGTGTTATGGTTAGTTTTCATGTGGTAATAGGTAGTATTCGAAGCAAGACCATATCAGCAAACCTTTTAGTAGAAACTGGTAAATCAGTCATTGATTGTATTTGATTGCAATGGTTATTTTTGCACAAAAAAACTTGAGCGCAGCACTTCAGATAATTTTCCTTCTGTCCAATTAGATACACCAAGCTCTTGGTAGTTATTTAGTTTGTTAGAATAAAGTTGTGGTTTAAACATCTAGTTATTTATTATAGTTGTGCTAATATCTTGTTCATATATACTTTTAGGCCTTGCAACTTTATTTTCGAGGACAGCGCATCTGGTTGGCTGGCATGGAAGAGTTGATGGCTCACGGAATGCGTAGCGCTGACCAGGTTTTTCATTTGCAACTGAACTGAAACTAGCTACTTTGCTCTTTATTGTTCTGGACGTCATGATATGATAGCAATTGATGTTTTGCAGGCTCTTCTTTCTGGATGCTCTGCTGGAGGTTTGGCATCAATTCTACACTGTGATGAGTTTCGGGAACTGTTTCCTGCTACTACTAAAGTGAAATGCTTGAGTGATGCTGGCCTATTCCTTGATGCGTAAATACCTGTTCCTGTGTACAATACATTTACTGTTGATCTTTATCGATTCAATTGGTCATTGCTCAATCCCTTGGCATTCTTTATTTAATACTGATGTTCCACTTACAGGATTGATGTATCTGGTAACCGCACTATGAGAAATTTCTATGGAGGTGTTGTTAAATTGCAGGTAATTTAGTTGATACGTTTGAGCTTAATGCCTGCATTCTTATTATTAGTTGATAAAATAGCCAACATCATTTTCGGCTTCTTAAGTATGGATCTATAGTTCCTTTTAACAGTAATTTGGCACATCTTCTATTTTCTGGCCTTTTATCAACTTTTGCCAATGGCTACTCGGATAACCCTTCTTCGAACAGCCTTAAATTAATTGCTTGAACCACATCAATTTCAAACAGGATTTTGCTACTTGTGAACCAGTGTTAGCGCTCAGGAAGAAGGCCAAGCACCGGTTCTGGTTAAGCCAATTTTTATTATTATTTGCACTAATCAAGCTCAATGGAAGAGGTTGATCCATGTAGCCGACGCCAACTAATTTGGGATTGAGGCTATGTTGTTGTTGTCATCTCTCGGGTCTAGTCTGCAAAAGAATCAGAACCCAAGTTGGAATAGTTGATTATATAATTCAATACTAATACACTTAAGTCCAGTGTGTGTTGCTCTTGATGTAGAAATGTCGCTTGAGTTCCATATTCATGCTTTATAGGTTTGTTACTTGAAATTTTAATGTGTTCTAAAAACTGTATGACAGGGAGTTCAAAAGAACCTGCCCCGCAGTTGTACAGACCAATTGGACCCAACTTCGGTAACACTTCTTGCTTCCTGGACTACGCATTTCTTTGTGCAATATCGGATTATGGTAAAATAAACTGTTTCCTTGCTTCAATTGCAGTGCTTTTTTCCTCAAAACTTGATTGATAATATCAAGACTCCTCTTTTTCTTCTGAATGCAGCCTATGATGCATGGCAGGTAAGAACTTGATCACATACAAAATCTTCATTTTGATTTGCATCATTCTCCGTGAATGACAAGCACTGCGTGTTACATGAACTTCACCTAATCATGTGCTGGTGTGGGTTTTAAAATGTTCTCAAACGGATCAATTACATGATCAATAGTCCAAGGAACTAATGGTCATGCTCCTTGTGTGCATAATTTTAAGCTTAAAACCAAAATGGTTACAGCTGAGCTGAGTGATCTCAATTAATGAAGAAATTCCTTTTGCCCGTGTACAAACAACTCAACTAGGAAGTCTAGGACGTTAAACTTACAAATAAAAAAAATAAAAAATAAATAGATAGATAGAGAGATGCAACCAGTTTCTTTGAATCTATTGTCATTTCACATCCTTACATGTCACATTTGGTTTTCTTTTCCCTTTCATCAGGTCCAGGAAAGTCTAGCCCCTCGTGCAGCTGACCCTAATAATGATTGGCATGACTGTAAATTAAATCATGCACAGTGCAAAGTATCTCAGATCCAGTTTTTGCAAGGTAATCACTTTACCTTTCTTTGTTTAAAGCTTTATTGGATCAGGCTTCTCTTGTAAAGTCAGGTGGATTTACCATTTGTTCTAATGAAGCAGACTTCAGGAACCAAATGCTGGACGCGATAAAGGGTGTTTCAAAATCCAATAAAAATGGATTGTTCATAAATTCGTGTTTTGCCCACTGCCAATCCGAGAGACAAGACACGTGGTTTGCAGATGATTCTCCTATGATTAGAGACAAGGTATTTTTTTTTCTTTTTTTTTTTTTTTTTTATCTAAAGGCACTTGTTCTTTCTCTTTGCTATGGTGCCCATCACTGTGCATGAATATTCTTCCTGCTGTACAGAAAGACTTGCTATATTTACTAATATCCCTTTGAAGAGACTTGTTATATCAGTTGTCGGATCTTAAAAATTCCTTCTCAGAGGAGTTGGTTTTCACTATTTTTAATCACTCCAAACATTGTTTTGAAGTTTCTTTTTCACTAGCAATATATTTTTGGAATACTGGCTTATATGTGAAGTTAACAACAATGAATTTTCATCTTGGAACAAAGATTTGCACTGTAAATGGAGATAGTTTTTTGTGGTTTCCTTTTGTTTATCACGAGTTTGATCCAATTTTCAATATATATATATATATATATATATATATTTGCAGAGCGTGGCCCTATCAGTAGGTGACTGGTTCTTCGATCGAGTGGGAGTTAGTGCCATTGATTGCCCATATCCCTGTGACAATACCTGCCATAATCTGGTTTTCAAGTGAGAGATGAAGAGTTTGATCTTCTCACTGGTGTTGCTGCTGCTACTTGATGGATGTATGTTATAGGTAGAAACCACTTTGGCGAGAGGTTTTAGAAAGAGATTCATGCATGACAAGGTCATTGTTAATTGCAGAAGATTGTTTTGGGTGGCACCAGCAATATATATATATATATATGTCGACGCACCTTGTGAAGATTCTTAAACTGTTATATAATTAGTAGATAAATTAAACCGAGTCTTGCGATGTTGCTGTAACTCATTAATTCCAACAGAAAATTGGAAAGCCAAGTGATATGACTTGAGTAAGGTTGATATTTGTTCGTGTTTATGAGGTTTTGAACAGGGTAGGTGAAATTACTGAACCAATGCTTGTTCCAACAGAAACGTATTATGTTGTAACAGAGAATTAAACAATACTGGAATATAAATGAAAGCAGTAAAGTAAACCACAAGATAGAAGATTGTTCACACAGTTCGGTTCACTACTTACGTTTGCTGAGCCACACTAAGATGTAAAATCCACTAAAATAAAATAGTTACAGATTTACGCAACACTTGAACCAGTGATTCCTCACTAAGCTCCCTTCACCTTCACAATGGATTTTACGTAAGTCTCCCAATACTTGCACAATGAGATTCCTCATTGGAATACCTAAGCTTTCACTCAGTGTGTCGAGCTCCTCTCGATGGAATACAAGTCTCTCACTTGCACTGTGAGGCTCCCTCTCACTGGAACACCCAAGTATCTTTGGTGTTTATATCTTGACAAAGAAGTGAACAACACGATCACAATACAAAGTCAATGAATTTAGGTACATACTCCATTGCTTTGACACAATATATAGACAATGTAGTATACAAAAATCCTAACTACATCTTAACAACATGCTTAGGATTTGCCCAATCTTCATCTTCAAACAATCACGTCTCTCACATTGATCACACGTGGTGATAAGCTTCTGCAATACCAACTTCCATGTATATCTTTAGTTGCTCCTTAGTAATTGTAGATAAAATCAAATCTGTAACAAATTGATTTAGAGATCCTGTTGCAACAACCTTTCGTGTTCTGTTGCAACAGGTATCTTATCCAAATCACCCAAAGTTTATCTTCTAATTTAAGCACGTGAAACATGATTTGAATGTGTCATTTACCAAACTAACAACCTGATTAACACGATGACAATCCAACTGGTCGATCATAATGGGGTTTGCATATATGCAACCTTGAAATGACATTGTGTTTCGCGATAAATCTGACTGCTAATTGGTTTTAATGATTGAAGCGGCTATTAAGTTTCATCGATCAGGACATAAAAATAAAATCCTGAATGTTTTATGTATGGGAGTACTGGATTTTGCAGATCCGTTGCTTCTTGTTTATGGAATTAATGCAGTTTGATCTTGTAATGTTTAATTTGCAGAAAAACAAGCTCTGAATAAGCTATTTATATATGCTCTGAATAAGCTATATATATATATATATATATTGACATATATGTATATATGGTGGGGACAGTGCAGTATTTCCTTGTTATGGAGTATGTATAAACCTTGGGATGGGAGGGATGCAGGTGGGGGTAGGTTTAGGGCGGAGAATGCAATCCCAATCTCCATCTCCACTTTTGGCGGGGCGGCAGTTTCTCGCTTAAAATTGGCTAGTGAGAAAATTTTTACCCCAATTTCACACCCAGTGGGATCTCCACCCCCACTATTTTTTAATATAATATCTAAAAAATAGATTAAATAAATTATATATACAAAATTTAATCATTAAAATCTATTTCTTCACGACTCTAAGTTGTTTTTTCAAATCTTTTGAATATATAAATATATACTTACATTATTATATATAAACTTCAAGTCATTAGTTTTTTCTTGATAAGCTTAGTTGTATTTGTTTAGAGTTGATAAACTTAGTTACATTATCCTCGTGGGGAATCCTCATATTAAGGCAGGGTGGGAAATCCTCATGGGGTGACGAGTAATATCACCCCCGCCTCGCCCCGCATGGTGGGGTGAAATCCCCCCATCCCCCACCATGTGGGGGATAGTTGGCGAGGAATCCCCGTCCCATCGGGGCGGATCCCCGCAGGGAATGGGGATTCCTTGCCTTACCTGCATCCCTAGATGGGAGTTAGAAGGTGTTAGTAATTTTTTGATAATAAAAAACAACAAACTAAGTGTGACAGCTCCAGCAACGACAAACTGGACCCCGCCCGGCCTAAACCTACGTGGACCCCCTAGCCCGTCTCCGACGAGTCAACGCAGGTCTAGTCAGCCTTAGCTTACCAATTACTCAATATATTATTCAGTCACACACCCTGGATCACTCTTTTTGATACACCTTAACTGTATCTAATCTTTTATTCTCAATTATAGTTAGGTGTGCAGCGGAATTATTTTTAACACCAACTTAAAACAGTTCACAACTCAATTAACCTATATGTAGAAAATCATGTCCAAACAACATCACATGTATATAACAAATCAGCTGAAAACCCAAAATGAACATATACATGTATCAACAGTCAGGTCCAACTCCCCAAAGCCCCAAAATATCAAAACAAATGGATACATAGCCAAAATATACAACAAAATGACAAAATACCTACAAAATGAGAGCAAAGCTGACGGCTCTGAGCGTGCCTCAGAGGATATCGCTAAGCATCGGCGCCTTACCCCTACTCGTCTGTGGATCTGCACGCACTATCATAAAAAGGACGGTGAGTACAAAATATAACAATAAACAACAACAATAGTATCTCAACATAAACTACTGAATTTTCAATAATCACAAGTCTATAAATCATGCAGTGTATGGCAAAGAACTGAAATAGATAACAAATCGTATCATAAATAGATTTAACAAGCTCAGACAACGATAATCAAGTAACCGGGAAACAAATGGATAGACGAATAGATAGTCCCAATCAAACCGCGGGTCACAAGACCTTATCAGCTTGCGATCGACACAGTAGGCCCAAAATTGCCTCCCCTACTCATTTCACCCCGTACGAACTAGTGGGCCTGAAGGTCACCTCCACTGAACGCACATTCTGTTAGAAAAAGCCACAGAAAAAGCCGACTAATAAATTCCTAACACACTACCAAAAGAAAGCCACAGTCACAAGCAGGATGCTAAATCATTTCGATAGGCTC
Organism: Stephania japonica; assembly: GCA_039657345.1. Classification (NCBI taxonomy): domain Eukaryota; kingdom Viridiplantae; phylum Streptophyta; class Magnoliopsida; order Ranunculales; family Menispermaceae; genus Stephania; species Stephania japonica. The sequence continues at coordinate 74,184,941 of CM077557.1, forward strand.
CAACGAGAAGCCACAGTTTATGCCGGCTGCTAAACTCGTTGAGACTTCTCATCACAGTCGAACTACCTAAACCCTAGGTCACCTGAACTAGAATGGAATACAAAGGGCTCACATTTCAAGAATAATTAATAAATAAATAGAAAAATAATCATGTTCATTCTATTGTTGCCTTTACTCACCTCGAATCTCGCTAAAAACCTCTCGCGTAGCTCCACACGTTCCCCAATTAGTTACCAACACTCCGCTCGTCACTTGACAATTATTTCGACCAATTTCTGTTAATTATCCCTAATTATCTCAAGTATTCCTCAATTTTCTTAAGTTTAACCCATTTTCTACAATTTTTTCTAAATTATTACTTGTTTGCGCAATTGGGTCGCTTAATAGGGTATTGGCTTGCATTCAGACCCATTAATATACCCGAGTGAAACCTCATAATTTTCATGCAATTTAAAAAAAATATTTTTTCAATATTTTCTGACTATTTTTAACAATTTCATGCTTTACGAGACAAAAACCACGACAAAAGTCTCGTCGCAAATCTCAAATTCTTCATTTTTCATAAAAAATTCCAAATTTCTATTTATTTGGTTGAAATATAATTTTTCAAAATTTTTTCCTATTTTCTGAATTTTTCCTGATTTTTCCAATATTTATTTCAAAAAAAAAAATTAAACATATTTAATTTATTTATTTATTATAAATAAATAAATATATTATTATTTTAATAATGGGTGGGTCCCCGAGTCGGGTCCGACCTGGTCCACCCCAACTGGATCAGAACCGGTCCGGCCCAGCGGGGTCGGGCCCAGGTCACCACGACCCGGCCCACATCCCTTCTTCTCCATCTTCACAGATTCCAGTTCGTCTCTGCTTCAAAAATTTTTTTTTCTTCTTTTCTTTTCTTTTCTCTCTCTTTCTCTTTCTCTTTCAACAATAAACAACAACAACATCAACCTCAACAATAACAACATCAACACCCACAAATTAAAATTTAATTTCTCCAAAAATTAACAACTCAACAACAACCCCAACTATAATCAACAAACTCACCTTCACCAACTCGATCTCCTCTTCGATCTTAACAATCTCCACACCTTCGATCGACCGATCTCCTCTTTAATTTCTTCTATTCTTCCTTCGATTTTCAGTTTCTTTTTTTTACAGTGAATGTTGAGAAAATGGTGGCGGTGGGTTTTGTTGATAAATTTTGGGGTCAAATGACCATTTTGCCCTTATCCTTATCCTCTTTTTCTTCACAACCAAATGCCCCTCCTGGTCATTCACATTTTTTTTACTTATATATATACATTTATATATTCTATATATATAATTGTATTTTTCATGCCTACAATTTCGTTTTGCGCGCCAACGAGTTCACTCGGGCGTGCACACTACCATTCAACTCACGTGTGTCGCCCACGACCCCACATATCACTCGGCGCCTATAATTTATTATTTAATTTTATTAATTATTTTCATTTATAAATGTCAATGTTTTTATTTTATTTTCGTTCCACAGACTCTCACATACCCGTTTAACGCATTCTTTCGTACCGAACTTATTCAACGGTACCAACACATACTCACCACGTACTCACACATATGAGATATTGAATTTAATGTTCGGTAATAAATAAATAATACAAATCACCAAACAAACATAACATACCTCGGTGTCGACTTCCGAGGACCGAAACAAGTACACCACAGCTAAGTGGGCCCACAATACGACCCTGAAATGTCACGTGGCACGAGTTAGAACTTTTAGGGTCGTTACAGTCTCCCCCCTTATTGAGAATTTCGTCATCGAAATTAAACGAACATACAGGGTAAGACTTACCGGAATCAAAACAAGTAAGGGAAATGCTCGCGCATGTAAAACTTTAGCTCCCAGTCAGTTCCTCGTTCCCGTGATGCTGCCACTTAACAAGAACTGAGGGAATCTCCTTATTCCTCAATACCTTCACCTTCCGGTCCATAATCTGAATAGGCTGCTCATCGTAAGTAATGTCCTCCCTCAGATCAATCTGACTCAGGTCCACAATTGGTCGTTTGCCATCTCTCTCGACCTATCCAGTCGAAGCATTGATATGTGAAATATAGGGTGAACTCCTACTAACTGAGGTGGTAACTCAAGCTCATACGCAACCTTGCTTATTCGTTTCTTCACTCTGAACGGACTTATAAACCTCGGCGCAAGCTAACCCTTGATCTCAAATCTCTTGTGACCCTTCAATGGAGAAACCTTCAGATATACATAGTCTCCCACCTCATACTCTAACTCGTCATGGTACTTGTCATAATACCTCTTCTGCCTCTCCTGCGCACCCTTCAACCGAAGTCTGATCAGTTGTACCTTCTCTGTTTGATCCACTATAATCTCTGGCCCAATCACTGCCACGTCCTCTGGCTCTGCCCAACAAGATGAAGATCTGCACGGCCTGCCGTAGAGTGCCTCAAATGGTACCATACCAATACTGGCCTGATAACTATTACTGTAAGCAAACTCACACAGATGAAGATACTCCTCCCAAGAACCACCATACTCTAACACGCACATCCTCAACATGTCCCCCAACACCTGAATCAGTCTCTCTGATTGTCCATCAATCTGTGGATGATAAGCTGTACTGAGATCCAATTTTGTGCCAAACTGTGCCTGCTACTCTATCAAATCTGTGACGTAAACTGTGGCCCTCTGTCTAACACTATCGACAATGGTACTCCATGCAGTCACACTATCTCTCTCTCTCTCGTACAAGCTCGCCAACTTATCCACTCGATGTGTGGTAGAAATCGGTATGAAGTGCGCAGGTTCATCAATCTATCCACAATCACCCAGATATTGTCATGTCCGTGCTGAGACCGAGGTAACCCACTTTACGAAATCCATAATGATACTTGGGATAATTAGGATAATTAACGAAAATTGGTCGGAATAATTGTCAGGTGACGAGCGGAGTGTTGATAACTAATTGAGGAACGTGTTGAGCTACGCGAGGGCCTTTTTAACGGGATTTGAGGTGAGTAAAAGCAATAATAGAATCAACATGATTACTTTTCTATTTATTGATTAATTATTCTTGAAATGCAAGCCCTTTGTATTCCATTCTAGTTCAGATAACATAGGGTTTAGGTAGTCCGACTGTGATGAAAAGTCTCAACGAGTTTAGCAGCCGGCATAGACTGTGGCTTCTCGTTGGAGCCTATCAAAATGATTTAGCATCCGTCTTGTGACTGTAGCTTTCTTTCTGTAGTATGTTAGGAATTTAGCAGCCGACTTTGTCTGTGGATTTTCCTAACAGAGTGTGCGTTTAGTGGAGGCGACCTTCGGGCCCACTGGTTTGTACAGGGTGGATTGAGCAGGGGAGGCGGTTTTGGGCCTACTGTGTCGATCGCAAGCTAATGAGGTCTTGTGACCCGCGGTTTAATTGGGACTATCTATTCGCCTATCCATTTGTTTCCTGGTCACTTGATTATCATTGTCTGAGCTTGTTGAATCTATTTATCATGCAATTAGCTATCTATTTCAGTTCTTTGCTATGCACTACATGATTCATAGATTTGTGATTATTGAAAATTCAGTAGTTTATGTTGAAATATCTATTGTTGTTGTTTACTGTTATATTTTGTACTCACCGTCCTTTTTATGATGGTGAGTGCAGATCCACAAACGAGTAGGGGTAAGGAGCCAATGCTTGGAGATATCCTCTGAGGCATGCGCAGAGCCGTCAGCTTTGCTTTCATTTTGTAGGTATTTTGTCATTTTGTTGTATATTTTGGCTATGTATCCATTTATTTTGATATTTTGGGGCTTTGGGGAGTTGAACCTAACTATTGATACATGTATATGTTCATTTTGTTCAGCTGATCCGTTATATACATGTAATGTTGTTTGGACAGGATTTTTCACATATAGGTTAACTAAGTTGTGAACTATTTTAAGTTGGTGCTAAAAACAATTCTGCTGCACGTCTAACTATAATTGAGAATAAAAAATTAGATAGAGTTAAGGTGAATCAAAAAGAGTGATCCAGGGTGTGTGACTGAATAATGTATTGAGTAATTGGTAAGTTAAGGCTGACTAGAATTGCGTTGACTCGTCGGAGACGGGCTAGGGAGTCCACCTAGGTTTAGGCCAGACGGGGCCCAATTTGTGGTTGCTGGAGCCGTCACAATTGGTATTAGAGCATAGCGGTTTATCACCATGACCTGAATAAGTATAAAACACAAGCAAATGAAAGTAGTGTGGAAAATCCTAAGAACTTAACTTAAGTATAGTTGGGAAGTGGGAAATGATATATTATTTTGAGCATGTTAAATATTAATGTGTAATATAATATATCGTTACGTAGACTGATCTAGGCTTGCCATTTGCTATTGCAGATCGCGATGGCTGACCAGCCTGATGCTGGAGATCAGAGCGGAGTCCGTGATTCTCCACCAGATGCACTGAGTGATGTTGCAACTCTGGCACGTGAGTTACAGTCCTGGACTCAGAGAGTAGAGTCACAGGGACGGAGGATGGACGAGATATTGGATATTCTCAGGGGACAGGCACAACAGTTGCCATCTCCATCGACTTCAGGGATAGCTTCTAGACAGGATGTGAGTCTGGCTACACCTCAGGCTACTCCACCGATTATATCTACTAGTGTAGTACCTGCACCACCTATCACCGCAGTTGTTTCGGCACAGATTGCGGTGGAGTCACGTGTTCATAATGATATTGATTCACACCTGACTGTAGAGGCGAGGTGGACTTGGGAGTATGAGAAGTATATACCGATGAAGTTTAATGGCGGCCCAAGTGTAGATGAGGCGGGTTTGTATATTCGTAGTCATGAGAAGGTTCAGAAGCTTCTCGAGATTGAGGATAGCAGAAAACCTGGGTTGGCAGCATTTTTTTTGACTGGTGATGCAGAGATGTGGTGGGACAATTTAGTATCCATGGATGGAGAGCCGACTACCTGGTTAGACTTCAAGAAGTATTTTAGTAAGAAGTTTTATCCACCTTCGGCTATGATAGCCAAGAGGGACGAGTTTATGCATATTCGACAGACATTAGGAGAGTCGGTTTTGACTTATATGGACAAATATCAACATTTACTTCCTTTTGCTAATGGAGTAGCCGACTGAGACAGAGATCAGGTCTATTATTTTACTGAGGGCTTGTTGCTAGCTATTGGAGGGACAGTGGTCACGACTCTACCTCCTACACTACAGGATGCTTATGACCGTAGTTTGGTGAGGGAGGCATATCTGAGGACACATCCCGCACAGGGATATGATCAAATGAGCGAGGACAGGGTTGTTTAGAGGGCAGGAGGAAGAGGAATAGATGGCCGATTCAGCAGTCTGGCAGAGCTCAGAGTGAGACGACCCGCCCCTGACCTAGAGTCGAGTCGCCTGGCCTAAAGAACCATCAAGTAGCAAAGGGTGGAACTCCAAACCCTTGCCCTCGATGCTACCCCCGAGTGTGTCGGTCCGCTTGATGCTCCCCCAAATCGAAGTTTCTTTGAATTATTGTAGCGGCGCAAATATTCTTCGACCCATTTTAAAGGCATTTTAGTAATTTTACACTAAAGTGTGTGAATAAATGAAATTGATACACAAACTAATCTTAGCAAGACTTAGACTAAGTGGAAATAAGTTCAAATGGGCTTAACAATGAAATTGGGCCCATAGGAACTTATTTCCACTTAGTCTAAGTCTTGCTAAGATTAGTTTGTGTATCAATTTCATTTATTTACACACTTTACTGTAAAATCACTAAAATGTCTTTAAAACGAGTCGAAGAATATTTGGGACGCTACACAAAGTGTAGCTTCAGTCGCACAGTTTTCGCAACTAGTTCAGTCATATGTCACCACACCTACACAGACACAGAGTTACCCTAGTTGACCACCATTGGTACCACAACAGGTGCAGTAGTTTAGAGATGGTGGGGGCAGAGGCAGGGGTAGTGTACAACAGGGACAGATGTCAGGTCAGGGATTGAGTAAGCAAGATTACTCAGCACAGAGACCTTCTGGAGCGTGTTATAGTTGTGGACAGGTGGGTTATCTTGTCAGAGAGTTCCCACAGCCAGCTGAGTTTTGACAGAGACCTGTAGGAGCTTGCCATCAATGTGGACAGACGGGACATTAAATCAGAGAGTGTCCACAGCCTGTTGATGTTCAACAGAGAGTAGCGCCACATCAGCAGCAGACGAGGGAACATGCACATGTTGCTGAGCGAGACATTCAGGCGACTCGTCATCTCTTTGAGGGTATGATTTACATTCGTGGTCATTTGATGTATGTTATGATTGACTTTGGTTCTATTGTTTCCTTTATTTCTGGGCACATGGGTGATAAGTTGGTATTTATAGGATTTTATTGTCTGTTTTAGTATAATTGAGTGTGGAAGTTTATAAAATATATATCTAATTATTTTTACTTTTGGTTTTTAGGTGAAACGGATTGCACGGTTGGATTCGTGGCGAAAAAATACTCAAAATAGAGTATTTACTTGCATTAATTGGATACCGGGAGAATTAGTTTCGAAATATACGCCGAAAGTGGGATAAATGTACACAGTAAGCTGCCACGTGTCGCGCTCTCACCCCGCTCACGCACGTCACCGCCTCTCTTCTCCTCCAATCCTCTCACGCCACGTCGTGATACCAAAGACACTCCAGCCAATCATCTCCGACACGTCGCAACGCCCGAAAAACACCAATCCGGTTCGCCACGTGTCAAGACCGAAAAATACCAAAAAATAGTTTTCTCTCTCTTCCATACACCGATTCTTAGTAGTTTTACATATTAGGACTTTAGGTATAAATAGAACATCTATTATTGATTAGGCAGTCTCTCTCAACTCTCCCTCTCTGCATTATTTTGAGAGTAGTAGCCATGTCTGGCTAATCAAGCCATTGCCTAGGTCGATGGTGAAGCAAGTCAGGATTATGGATTCATGGCATAACTTGTGAGATCTTTTATTTTATTATTTATTTAATTTAATTTCTTCTATTTCATTGTTGTTGATTTTAATGAATATGATTCAAATTTAGGGTATGTATATGGCCATTGCATGCTTTTAGGTGGAAAATCTATAGTTAATTGACTCATTAGTATCCGTAATTGTACTTTTGAGACAATATAAGTAACAAACATTCACCCGATTGCCGTCAAAACCTTTCGGTTCTTGAGTGTGCAACAATTGAATCTAGGTTAAATCGGGAGCGGACGCGATCCGGTTATTTAGGATTAGTATTCCCATAGAAGTTTATTACTGCGGTTAATGTGTTAAATCTTATGGCGGATGTCTAGGGTTATACATTAATTAGGGAAGTAGTTAGTGGCGGATGTCCTAGCTATCGAGATTAGGGGAATTAGGAATTTCTGGCGGATGTCGATTTTCCATAGCTAATCTAGAGGAACTTGAATTAATAATTATTTGGGGAAGATTGACGACCATGATATGCCATTGAATCTTGATTTTGTCTTGTGGAACCATAGACTTAGGTATTTAAATTAATTGTTCGTAGTCGTAGATATTTATTTTAGTTATTTAATTTAATAGTAATTAGATTAATTAGTTTAGTTATTTTCTCTAAAACCCCATTTCTCCTTTATTTTAAAACCTTAGAAAGACTACCAATCTCTGTGGGATCGACCCTTTGCCACTATCTGCAAATAGTTGGTTTAAGGAAATATTTTATTGACGTGTTCGGCGCGCGTCAATTTTTGGCGCCGTTGCCGGGGATTGATTTTTCTTTCTTTGGTTTTATTTATTTATTTATTTATTTGTAGTTACTTTATACCCTTGTCTCTAGTATGTTTGCAGATAACTCCACGATGGCCTCCTATTCCGACAATTATAGTCAATTCAAAGACTCATACTATAAAAGTATGAATGGGGTAGGTATATCAAATTATGGTCATGAATTTTCTAATTGGCCTTCTTTTGTGCAACAGGTTGAGGTTTGTGGAATTTGCGGAGAGGATACTCATCCTACCGATGTTTGTCCTTACGAGCCTGAATATGAGAGTTATCCTTATTGGGGTAATGCATCGCCACAACCCGACTTGAGTTATCCCTTTTCCAGCCCACTGACTCCTCGACAAGATGAGCAATCTCTTGAAGATATGTTCAAAGAATACTCATCTGCCAATCAAAGGCTCCATCAAGACATCTTACAATATAAGGAAAACATGGAACAACACTTTAAAGACATAAATTCGAACCTTCAAAGTATAGAAACTCTCACTAGTAAAATGAATGACACACTTAATAGAATGCTTGAAGAAGAAGAGTTTCCCGTGCTATTAAGTTGTGATGAACAAGAGACTTTGAAGGATGTCACATTGATGAGTGTTGAGGCAAATGAACATGCCATGAACGAGTACTTTGTTATTGATGGACTTACACCTTGTATATATGAGTATTGGAGCGATCACGAAGAGTCGGAGGGGAACTTGAAGTGTCTCAATCGAGCGGAGATCGTTATGGCACAAACTTATGAAGAAGAAGCCGAAAAAAAGATTGAAGTCACTTTAACAAGGCCGGAGGATCTACAACAAGAGAGCAAGGACGACCAATCCTTTGTATTGGTAAACCCACCCACCCTCCCGTATATATTTGATGATTTTGACATGGAGGTGGATGTAAAGGAGCGTTCGAAGACTTTTTGCACCGCCGACACCTTTGTGTTGGACGATTTAGACATTACTGATTCATATGTGCTTGAAGTCCCGGATAAGCTCCCTTTCTTTAACAAAGCGTGTCTCTTTCATCGCCCAATGCTAAAGGAGAGAGTATCATTCTTGGATACTCTTTATTGGAAGGCATCACGTGAAGACAACATACGCCAAGTCGAGCCAAAGACTTTAAACAAAAGCGCTATTGGGAGGCAGCCCAAATTTTGATAAGTATTATTTAGTTTTTTTATTTTTTATTTTTATTTTTTTATTTCTATTTTTTTTTTATGCATGAACTTATATCATTTCCTTCTTCTTATCACTATCATGTTCTTTCACCATTTTCGTTTGTTTTTTTTTGTGCATAGACCACTTGACTTATTTTGAACCTTGAGGACAAGGTTCGGAATAAGTTTGGGGGTATTTTAGGGATTGTGGATAGTGTTGGATAGATTTTCTTGCTAAAGACCGCAGGTATGATCATTAATTTTTTAAAATTATGCGGTTGAAGGATGGTAATGGTGGTGTTATTCTCATTCTCTTATTTTTCCATCTCTTTTTCTTATATCATTGATACTTCCATCTTCTATTTCATTAGGATATGATACATTTTCATGCATGCATTTAGTAACTAGGAGTAGACATGTGTCTATCTATGTTTATTCTTGCATTTAGACTTTACATAGTTGCATATGTTGCATTTAGAGTCACCCAAAACTTTGTTTCATGCCTTTGGTTGTGGATGAGTATATTATGGTTGTTTTTTGACTTGAAACTCAGGAAAAATTAAGAGAAACATTCAATCAAGTCGTAGCTCAACATTTTTATGATTTCATGATTAGGGACTTAGTATGATGGTTAAACCTTGTGCTAGATACCAAAATGGGTAGACGGTCGATTTGTGGAAGTAATAGTGCTTTAATTCTTATTTGATAATCTCGCTTAATCATAGTGAAAGTGAGAAGGGCTAACAGGAGTTTTCTTAATATAGAGAGTCCCACAGATTCCATAGGAAATGGAGCAGGGAATCTTGTGGTGGGAAAAAGTGAGAAAAGCGGTCCATAGGAAATGGAGCGCAGGCCACCGTACTACTTAAAAAAATATTATGGAGAAAAAAAATGGAGTGTATTTATTGAATAAATAAAGGCGAAAGTATATGAAAACTCCTCAAATAAAAAAGATTTAGCTCGAGTGCTTTCACTAGATTAAGTAAGATTTTAAACTTGCATGTTTGAATATATAGACCAAGAAAACTCATGAGTAATTAATGGTCTTTGTTTTGACTACATCTATGTCTTTAAAGTGTGATCTTAACTGTGTTTGAGTTGCGAGTTTTGACATATCATAACTCTGAAATTTCTTGAGTGGCTTGTTACTTGGCGACCATGTAAATCAAAGGTACTCCATGAATTTTGAATTGGGTATAGGTATAGGTATAGGTATGAGTTTAAGTTTAGGTTTAGGATTAGTTTAGTTAATGCATTAGGAGTCTAGTTTAGTTTGTGTTGTCAAATATACCTTTGCTCGGGACGTGCAAAGTCTTAAGTTTGGGGGTATTTGATAAGTTGGTATTTATAGGATTTTATTGTCTGTTTTAGTATAATTGAGTGTGGAAGTTTATAAAATATATATCTAATTATTTTTACTTTTGGTTTTTAGGTGAAACGGATTGCACGGTTGGATTCGTGGCGAAAAAATACTCAAAATAGAGTATTTACTTGCATTAATTGGATACCGGGAGAATTAGTTTCGAAATATACGCCGAAAGTGGGATAAATGTACACAGTAAGCTGCCACGTGTCGACGTTTGATTGGTCCAGCAACGTCAGCGCCTCTCCATGTCCGCCACGTCGTCCACTCTGCCGTCTTCTCTCTCCAGCTACTCGATTTTCCTCGAGATGCGCGTTGGTGCTGTCTCCCACATCTTCGCACGATCACGCGAGCTTTCCTTCCCGCCTCCTAGCTGCCACGTGTCGCGCTCTCACCCCGCTCACGCACGTCACCGCCTCTCTTCTCCTCCAATCCTCTCACGCCACGTCAGCCGATACCAGCACTCCAGCCAATCATCTCCAGACACGTCAGCAACGCCCAGAAAACAGCCAATCCGGTTCTGCCACGTGTCAAGACCGAAAAATACCAAAAAAATAGTTTTCTCTCTCTTCCATACACCGATTCTTAGTAGTTTTACATATTAGGACTTTAGGTATAAATAGAACATCTATTATTGATTAGGCGGTCTCTCTCAACTCTCCTCTCTCGCATTATTTTGAGAGTAGTAGCCATGTCTGGCTAATCAAGCCATTGCCTAGGTCGATGGTGAAGCAAGTCAGGATTATGGATTCATGGCATAACTTGTGAGATCTTTTATTTTATTATTTATTTAATTTAATTTCTTCTATTTCATTGTTGTTGATTTTAATGAATATGATTCAAATTTAGGGTATGTATATGGCCATTGCATGCTTTTAGGTGGAAAATCTATAGTTAATTGACTCATTAGTATCCGTAATTGTACTTTTGAGACAATATAAGTAACAAACATTCACCCGATTGCCGTCAAAACCTTTCGGTTCTTGAGTGTGCAACAATTGAATCTAGGTTAAATCGGGAGCGGACGCGATCCTGTTATTTAGGATTAGTATTCCCATAGAAGTTTATTACTGCGGTTAATGTGTTAAATCTTATGGCGGATGTCTAGGGTTATACATTAATTAGGGAAGTAGTTAGTGGCGGATGTCCTAGCTATCGAGATTAGGGGAATTAGGAATTTCTGGCGGATGTCGATTTTCCATAGCTAATCTAGAGGAACTTGAATTAATAATTATTTGGGGAAGATTGACGACCATGATATGCCATTGAATCTTGATTTTGTCTTGTGGAACCATAGACTTAGGTATTTAAATTAATTGTTCGTAGTCGTAGATATTTATTTTAGTTATTTAATTTAATAGTAATTAGATTAATTAGTTTAGTTATTTTCTCTAAAACCCCATTTCTCCTTTATTTTAAAACCTTAGAAAGACTACCAATCTCTGTGGGATCGACCCTTTGCCACTATCTGCAAATAGTTGGTTTAAGGAAATATTTTATTGACGTGTTCGGCGCGCGTCAATGGGTAATGAGTTAGGATTAAGACCAGTTAGGTTAGAGAGACCTCTAGTTCTTAGCACAGCTGCTAGGGAAAAAATCTACCCTAACATGATTTGTGAACGTTATATTGTAGAGATAGAGGGACATGAGTTACCAATAAATCTCAGAGTGTTAGAGTTTCTGGAGTTTGATACGTTGTTAAGCATGGATTAGATAGGTTCTTATCACGTACAGATTGATTGCTTCGGCAAGACGGTCACATTTCAGATTCTCGGATAGCCAGAATTTACTTTTCGTAGCGGTGCGACTCAGTTAAGAGTTACTAGAGGCATGGTAGCCATGAGCAGTGAGATTAAGACATTCATGAGTATTCTAAGTACGGTAGGAAGAGTTGAGGCAAGGATCGATGAGGTACCAGTTGTGTGCGAGTTTCCGGACGTGTTTCCAGCAGAGCTTCTCGGATTACCACCGACGAGAGAGATTGATTTCATCATTGATTTGGTTCCTAAAACCAAACCGATATCGATTCCACCGTACCAGATGTCTCCTAAGGAGTTGGAGGAGCTGAGATCACAACTAGATGAGTTGTTGAAGTTGGGTTTTATTCACCCGAGTATGTCATCTTGGGGCGTGCCTGTTTTGTTTGTAAAGAAGAAAGACGGCAGCCTGAGATTGTGTATCAACTATAGGCAATTGAACCGGGTGACAGTGAAGAACAAGTATCCATTACCTCGTATTGATGACTTGTTCGATCAGCTGACTGGAGCGCAGTGGTTCTCGAAGATTGATTTGAGATCTGGCTACCATCAATTGAGGATTAGAGCAGAGGACATGGAGAAGACGACTTTTCGCATGAGATATGGGCACTATCAGTTTACCGTCATGACGTTTGGGTTGACGAATGCCCCAGCAATGTTCATGGATCTCATGCATCGTGTATTGAGACAGTATTTGGATAGATTTGTCATAGTGTTTATTGACGACATTTTGATCTATTATAGGACTCGTGAGGAGCACGAGGAGCACCTCAAGACGACTTTGCAGACGCTGAGGGAGCATATACTGTATGCCAAGTTCAGTAAGTGTAGTTTTGGCTTACAGAGGTTGGATTTCTAGGTCACATTGTTGGAGCTAGTGGAGTGTCAGTAGACTCTGCTTAGGTCAAAGCAGTTGTTGATTGGCCTATACCGAGATCAGTGACAGATATCCAGAGTTTTCTAGGATTGGCTGGTTATTATAGACAATTTGTGCAGGACTTCTTGAAGATTGCGGTACCGATGACGCAGTTGACGAAGAAGGAAGTCAGGTTTCAGTGGGATGATAGTTGTAAGCAGGCTTTCCAGACTTTAAAGGAGAGACTGACTACCGCGCCAGTGCTCGTATTACCTTAGTCAAGGAAGGGTTTTGAGGTGAACATCGGTGCTTGTTTGGCCGGTTTGGGATGTGTTTTGATGCAGGACGGTAGAGTGATAGCTTACGCGTCCCGACAGCTGAAGATTCAGGAGAAGAACTACCTTACACATGACTTGGAATTGGTGGTAGTGGTGTTTACACTAAATATTTGTCGTCATTATCTCTACGGAGAGAGGTTTGTGTTGTTTACTGACCATAAGAGTTTAAAGTACCTCTTCACTCAGAAAGAGCTGAATATGAGACAGAGACGGTGGCTAGAGTTCCTCAAGGATTATGATTTCTCGTTAAAGTATCACCCGGGGAAGGTTAATGTCGTAGCTACACATTGAGCCGAAGAGGGGTTGATTCGGAGGTTGTGACATGTCGCATGACACATGCGTATGGATTGCTCGAGGCGGTTGAGATGATGTATTCTGTTGATATTCCGACCAGCACTAGAGTGTTGATTTGTAGGCAGTTGAGGACTCAAATAGTCTCTATCCAGAGTGTACTTGAGGGTCGGCCTGATGAGCAGTATTAGAGGTACAGTGAGTTTGCTCAGAGTTCAAATCATCTAGAATGGAGTCAGTCGACAGATTTCTTCCTGAGATTTAGAGGGAGACTGTGGATTCTATCAGTGGCTGAGTTACGTGATGAGATTCTCCAGGAGGCTCACTACTCACATTTTTTGGTTCATCCGGACAGGACCAAGATGTATGCTGATATGCGTCGTCTATTTTGGTGGTCGGGATGAAAACCGATGTTGGTGATTATGTTAGAGGTTGTGAGATATGAAGGCTGAGCATAGGAGGCCTGGTGGATTACTGCAGCCGCTTCCCATTCCTCGCTGGAAATGGGAGCATATCGCTATGGATTTTGTCAGTGGGTTACCTCGGTCTCAGCGTGGACATAACAATATCTGGGTGATTGTGGATAGATTGACGAAGTCTGCGCGCTTCATATCGATTTCTACCACACATCGAGTGGATAAGTTGGCGAGCTTGTACGAGAGAGAGATAGTGCGACTGCATGGAGCACCATTGTCGATCGTGTTAGACAGAGGGCCGCAGTTTACGTCACACTAAGAAAGCTAACAAAAAGAAGAAGAAATACTTCTTTATTTTCATATGTGTAGATTGGTAATGGTGCAGTACAAATTTATAAGCAACGTCCCACCACAAACTCTAATTGAATGAACACTTTGTACACACCTACTCTAATTGAATGAACACTTTGTACACACCTGTTAATGAAAATTAAAAGATTTTCTCAAAAAATGAGAGAAATTACAATTTTTTTATCTCACAAACAATAAGGAGATAAAAGATCAAATCCTAAGTGATTCTTAATTTAAATTCAAATCTAAAACAAATGTTATTCAAATTTTCAAAGATAAAATTCGAACTAAAATGCCAACGCATTAATACTCCTCGACATTTTTGTAAGGAATGCTAATTTTTTTCTTCAATTCTTCAAACTTTTCATTAGGTAAAACTTTTGTAAACAGATCTGCAAGTCGATCTTCAAATGAACAATCAACCAAATTCACTTCGTTAGATTGATGTGCATCCTTAATAAAGTAATTTTTTTTTATCTTTATGTGCTTTGGCTTTCCAAAAAAAACAGTGGTTTTTGACTCTTGAGATTGTTGAAATGTTGTCACGCATAATATTTTGTGGCTGATTTATGATAATTCGATAGATGTGTAGTATTTAGAAAAATGATAATCTAACACACTTCGGACGTATACTTTGTCTTTTACTTTTAACCTATTTAAGGTGTTTTCTTAGATGTGAGGCTCACACTTAGGAGACAAGAAAGAGTTATAAATAGACTAAAAAATAAAGTATGCGTCCCAAGTGTGCTCGCCAAAGTGTGTTAGATTATCATTTTCCTAATATTTATTACGTGTATTTTAAGTGTTTTATGGTAAAGTCTCTAAAATATTAATCTAATATTCTTTATTTGTCATTTTTAGGTAAGTGTTTTATGGTAAAGTCTCTAAAATATTATTTTTATATTTTTTATTTGTCATTTTTAGGTATATGGACTGCACGATTGAAATCGAGGCGAAAATCTTTGCATAATGGAGTACTTATACATCGGTAGACATTCTACACTGAAAACCACGCTGACACAAACACCGATGCAGCCTTAGCGGGCCCACAACATATGGAACGTGCTATTCATGTACGGTAACGTGGCCGATGTTGAAAGGTGGACACGTGCGCACAAGGAAACCGAAGTGTGTTATGAATGAATTGATTCGGTGTAATGCGGCCTATGGGAGCTAATATGTATGCATGAATATTTCCAAGGGATTTACCTCTAGATGCTCGTCAATGGGATCAATAAAGATTGAGTGATGCGGTTCTAATGTGGTGGATTGAGAAGCAAATAGAAGTTCGATTGTTTTGTTTGGTTTTGTTAGATAGAATTTCTGTTTTATTTAGATAAACTATATAATTATCTCTCTCTCTATATATATATATATATATATATATAAACACGAATACTTAACAAATCGAAAGTAAGTAAATTTACTATTTTACCCTTTTTAACCTACTAATTTACTAAATTATACAT
Organism: Stephania japonica; assembly: GCA_039657345.1. NCBI lineage: Eukaryota > Viridiplantae > Streptophyta > Magnoliopsida > Ranunculales > Menispermaceae > Stephania > Stephania japonica. Next base: position 74,200,699 of record CM077557.1, read on the forward strand.
TGTAATTAGTGGTGGGCAAACCACAAACCATTAAAATCGCAACCAAACCGACCACAATTTATACGGTTTGGTTTTACAGTTTTTCTACAATACATTTTCAACAAAAAAAAAAACTAACATACATTCCATAAAAAAAATCCTTACATGTTCATCCACAAAAAATACAATGAAACACATGACCATCCACTAAAAAAATAATTAAATACAAAGTCAATTCATGAAATGCAAGGATTGGGTAACGAGGAAGGATCGAAACATAGAGAGGCAAGGGAGGTAGGATGAATTGACAAATTGCGTTTGGGTAACAAGGTTAGGGTTACGGAGGGTGTAAAATTATATAAATTCCTAAATTGTATTTCGGTTTGGTGAACCGCAGTTTTCTAAAAACAAAAACCACCACCAAACCGCGTAATCACGGTTTTCAAGTTTTCTAAACTACCCCCAAACTGCAAGTTTAAAAAACCAGACTAGACCAAGTAGTTTGGACGGTTTGGACAGTTTTATGAAAACCGTTGCCCACCCCTAATTGTAAATGTAATTGGATAGAGATAATGAGTTGAGTCACTCATATCTTCAAACCGTGTTACATATACATAATTAATTTAGTGTTCCACTTTAACTCAACAACTAATAAATATAGTCTATACCTCATGAGAAAAAAAATGTAGGTATATTTCAATTGAATACATTATATACAATTAATCTTTCCAATTGAATAAGTGATTGATTATGAAATATTTTTGAACTTTTTGAATGGTTTTACTAAATAAATATCAAAGTTGACAAACGTAAGTACATTTCAAAAAATTAAAGAGCCGCATGTCCTATGATTTAATTTCACATACAACTTTTTTTTCATTTTCTTTTTTGTTGTAGTTGGTAAAAAAACATTTCTTTTTGAAACTAACTTTATTTATGTATATTTTTATGTTTATTAATATAATAGGAATCAACTTTATGAATTATAAAAATATTGTTTTGTAATTGAATTAATTCTTGCGAGCGTAGCGAGCGGGCTCGTTCGTGCGAAGCACATAATATAACTAGTATATATAAAAACACGAATACCTAACAAGTTGACGGTAAGCAAATTTACTATTTTACCCTTTTTAACCTATTAATTTACTAAATTATATATTGTAATTGTAATTGTAATTGTAATTGGATAGAGATAATGAGTTGAGTCACTCATATCTTCAAACCGTGTTACATATACATCATTAATTTAGTGTTCCACTTTAACTCAACAACTAATAACTATAGTCTATACCTCATGAGAAAAAAAATGTAGGTATATTTCAATTAAATACATAATATATAATTAATCTTTCCAATTAAATAAATGATTGATTATGAAATATTTTTGACGTGTTTGAATGGTTTTACTAAATAAATATCAAAGTTAACAAACTTAAGTACATTTCAAAAAAAAAAGAGCTGCATGTCCTATGATTTAATTTAACATACAACTTTTTTTTTCATTTTTCTTTTTGTCGTAGTTGGTAAAAAAACATGTCTTTTTAAAACTAACTTCATTTATGTATATTTTTATGTTTATTAATATAATAGGAATCTTACTTTATGAATTATAAAAATATTGTTTTGTAATTGAATTAATTCCCGCGAGTATAGCGAGCGGATTCATTCATGCAAATCACCTAATTACCAATAAACATTGCAAATTAAAGCACAACAACACAAAATTTTACTATTTACCCAACTCCAGGCGCACTCCGACCTATCTGCGGGTCCCACGAGCATCTGAGCTATTTGCACGTCTATAAACAAGTCATTAATAACGTCGAATTAACTTCGGGCCGTTACAACTGCAGTCTTAGTCGGTCCCGTAACTGTTGTTGTGTCTCTGGTTATCGCCATTACAGCCATTGTGACCGCCTCCTCTCTCGGTAGTCGAAGTTCCTCAGCTATCTGGATCTCATGTGCAGCCACTCGATCCTCTAGAGTGACGGACAATCCTTGAGCTCTCATGGTGTCACTAGTCTGCCCCTCTATAGTGTTCTGTATTGGTATACGTGTTCCGGATCAGTTCAGATATACGTATGTGTATAACATATAAACATATAACATAACATATATCACATAGTAGATCCTAACTTTACTCGCCTTTATCGCTTCCTAACTAGGATTTTAAGTTAGGATCTTCGGGTTTCCACACTAGTGTTTGTTTATTAAAATTTTATTATCTTTCTTTAGACTCATCTATTCCAAGGCCTTATCGACCTTGCTCTGATACCAAACTGTGACAACCTCAATTTCTGAGGTCGTCCCGTAACCTACGCCTTCTGCTCGCAAGCCACGTAACGCCTGTCACGTCACCGAACACGTCATCACTACTGCCACGTCCATAGCTCTGTGAAGTGATGCACCGTTTAACTAACCCTACTATATTGAATTGTTTAATACTACTAAACATCTATCAGGTTAGTTAATAATAATAGCATAAGCTTTTAATACGTATATTATGAGAATTTATTAAACCCAAGTAGTGGAAAAACCGAAAATAAACACCATGTATATAACTGAGATGAAATATACAATAATTCATATACATGTAACAGAGTTCTAAAGTTCCCAAAACCCACCAAAACAAAATATACATATTAGATAGTTAAAACATGAGCTATCATCAGCAACGACCTCAGAGATAGTCGCTAAGTACCTCTTTTCCCTTGCTCTTGCTCGTACCAGGATCTGCACTCAATTGCCTAACACATACAGCAACGAGCCCAGTGAGTAAATTTCTAAGAGAAGTCTACACTATAACCATGAAAAACAATAGTGACCTGTGAGACATGTGAATATGACCATGGCAACAGGAATCATATTCCCATGGCTGACAACAAACATACCAATCAGACACAGTGAATATAAAACATCATTCAAGTAATCCGGTTCAACCAACGATATCAATTAAAACTAGAAAGAGGTGTGATGAAGTCTGACAAAACTAGATCATACTTCGTAGATTCGGATGTCTCGGCTGAGCACATCAAGCCTAAACCACACCCAAACCACTAACGGTGATCGGAAACACATCACAACCCACCAGACATGTGCACCCCGCTACTCGGGTGACTATTCATCAGTTACGCCAAATACATGTGCTACAATCTAGCCAGCTCAATTTCGTACCATGACCATCCTAATCAATCTCTGACAATGTGAACAAATCAACACCGATCAACACATGATCCCAATGCATATACATGACAAACGTTTAAGTAAACAAAACGATAAATAAATAAATGAATAAACACTCGTTTACATGGACAAACCATGCATGAATTAAAGTGTAACATTCTCAAGGGTTTTATGTACCTGTAAGCACTCACTCCGACTTCATGAACCCGTCAATCCGACCCACCTAGCACCCCGGTGTCCAAGCTATGGTCCTCTAGTCCCTTGAGTCATTTATGATGTTTTTAGGGTCAATTAAGTGGGTTTTGTATGTTAACTAGGCCTAACCTCTTGTGAACACTTGCTGGAAAATTCTAGTTTTGGTCCCCAGCACGCTAGGGAAAATACCGAGCGCGCTGGGCGATTCATAGTGTTACAATTTATCGTCTTCTCCAGGCAACCCAGCGCGTTGGTGTTCATCACCCAGTACGCTGGGTGCGTTTTGCCCAGAATTCTAGCAGTGAATTCTGGGTTTTTCTAGGTTTCTAAACCACTCAGAAGCATTCATAACACTCACAAACCTTCAAAAGCACCAAATCCATCAATCGAACACCAATTAAACACGAATTAAACCCAAAATTGTTGGATTAAAACATGCATGTTCGAATTTAAAAAATCTCGAATTCGATTTCGATTCCTCATCAATTCAAACCAATTTGATTTAATTCGTTGCTATAAACCTTAAACACACTAAAATCATCAAAATAGTGACAAATACCTCAGAAAATCCATTTGAATATCAAAACCCTACAGAAACCACGTTTCCTTAAAACACAAGATTGAGATATATAGATTACCTCGATTTGTTGTTGGATGCCCCCAACTCACTCTCCAATGATCGAATTTCGTCCCCCAACCCGAATTTCCCTTCACAGAATCCTCCTGAATTGATTGAAAATGTTTTCTTATGCATGTTGAGCACTCATCGCTGGGTTTTTATAGTTGTAATTCTAATCTAATGTGTGCATGCATCCCGAGGTCGATCTAAAGGCTCCTGAATAGCCTGTGTCACCTAACTTCAGAAGACCTTATCATAACACCAATTGCCTTGTATCACCGTGTTGTGCATCTCGAGGATCATCCTATGTTTCCTAATTTTTCCTAACTATACAATAGGATTTTAATTAATCCATTGATTTACTTTTTCAACCTTAGGCTAAGCCACCTAATAATTTATAAAAATCATATGTGAGGTCACACTAGCTCTCAGCTACCCGACAACTCATACCCCTGTACCTTGGCTATCCGGTACCTGGTACCCGATCCCTGACATGCACTTCGGGACATATACCCGACTCGTAGCCTTGCTCGATATCAACGTTCACACATGCAATGTTTATATACACAATATGATAAATAATACACTCAACATCACAACAATAGGCATCACACCATGCACAAATATCATTAATGTAACCTGGGTTCCCACATCTGAGTCACCCAACTGTCCATGTAATGCCCAAATTAACCATTAATTCTCGTGATTAACACTAATACCTAATTAAATTAATTTGGGTCGTTACACAAAATCAAATCTATGTCGAGTCCAAAGATAGAATAACTTTGTTATCCTTAAAGCAAATCACCAAGTTGGGGAGCTTTCCCTTTGCTCGATTGTAGATTTGCACTCAGTCAAACACAAGAATTACGAGTCCCAAGTAAGTAACGTCAAGCAGGATGTTTACAATATTTCGAAAGTAAATAAACAGACTATATTCATGTCGATAGAAATAAATGTACAAGGAATGCATGAATAAATAAGGACTGGAATTAAATATGAATCAATAGAAAATGAGTGTTGTGACGGCCCCAATTTCCCCGTGCAATTGGGTACGCCCGGCCTAGACCCGTTCAAGCCCCGAGTTATCACTCGGCAACCTGGCGAGTCTAGTCACCCTCATATTTACTCAATTTAGCGAGTTTATGAAAGAGTTATTGCAATAATACACAAATGGAAGACTAAACAAGAAATAACAAGGGGAAATAACTCAATCAAAGGGAAATTAGGAATTCTATAATTGTGGAAAACCCCTGTATTCATGTACAATTCGATAACTCAACATACATGATACTAGGTCTCAATAATAATACCAAGTTCTATAAACCAAAAGCATACATATATAAAGCGATATACAAATGAGCAAAAACATATAACCTACTCTAGTCCAAATTCGCTAATCCTCACAAAAAGTCGCCTAAGCAAAGCTCTTTGCCTCTACCGCACTCCGCTATATTCGCACCCACCGTCACAAACTAGACGGTGAGCAACCGAGAGAAATCGAAAGTAATGCCGAAGAATATAACAAGAATTCATGAAATTTCAATCAAGGCGCCTAAATATCATGCAGAATTGAAAGACAGAAGTTAAATAAACAAGGTGCATGATAGGTAGACTGAAACAATAACAATCGAAACATGCGTGTTCTACGAGTCAAGAGAGGCCATAAGTGGTCTAAAATCCACAACAATACCACAACAATATCCACAACAATCCACAACAATCCAAGACATGGTATCACACAATCACTAGGGGTGGTCAAACACTCGTGGCCACGAGTGCCCGCGTTTTATCCCTTCTAAGCAGCCGCATGTACCTTCGAGACACACACTTATGCCAAGAACACACATACAAGGAATATGGAATGGAATGCCAACAAATAGATAATAGCAAACACAATGGAATGAAGATGAATCACATGATATTTTCTTAACTGGCTTACTAACGTACACAAGTTTTTGAGACAAGTGTACTTACCTGAACTAATCGTAACCCGTAGACAATACGCTCGCGTTCCTAGTACGTATCCCCGAGTTTCCCGCTACCTGACAAGGTTGGAAACTCTAATTAACGGGTTAAGTCATTAACTAACCCTAAGTTAACTTCTTAGTACTTCCTGTGTTTTGAAATGACTTGACAACTTAATAACCAATCGATACAACGACCATAAACCCATTGAAACACAACTCGTTTGGATTTTGAATTCACAACACATATATAAGCCTAATCACACATCTTAGGCTCGCTACTCGGTCGTAAATAGGTCACGCTATAGTTTCGAGGACCTAGCTAAGCGACCACGACGTCATAACCATTCATCGACACGAAAACACAATTTCGATGTCGCCCGACAATTACGATTCAATACGAAACTTAACATGACCATATACCGGCGAGTAGGGAACTCGGGGTGTGGTCCAACATTCGTAGAATGTCAACACAAAGATGGAAAGGCCATGTGCACGCCCTACGTCACGTTGACAACTACTCAACGCAATATAAACAACTCATGCGTATCTCCGCCATTACGACTCATCATCATTGATATGGACGCTCCGGGGTTATGAGACTCCATGGCGGGCATGGTAAGGTCTCCGCAGTTCCCCATGTCATTGCGTCGATGATAGTACCGCCACAACGAGTGGTTTCAAAGCGAGAATGTTACAATGCGCATAACATTACATAAATGGCATAATACATTAATAATGCCGCTGTTTTAGGCCACTCCGAGAGTTGTGAGACACAAGCATAGACTTAGCTTGGTACTCGACATCTCCGATCATGGTGGCACAATGGCGTCGCCCACGGCAATGGATTTCGGCGATGACTCAAAACAGTCCACACAACATGACAACAACATCACCTAGGTTCAAGACACTAAAACAGCTCCAACATGACCAAATCGATCACAACAAGAACAGCGAGGCATCATCGAGGTCATGGAGAGGTCCCCGACAATCCCCCACGAGCGGTGGTCCCGCCAATAGTGCCGCTATATGCGGCTATTTCCCATGCGAGAAGTACAAAACAGCGAGCATTTGAAAATTTGATAAAACAGTAAACATACACCCTATGTGACGCAAACGTGGGTGCTCCGGGGATGTGGGGATCTTGGGGCACCACAAGGGACCATCCCCGACCACCCCTGACCAGCGCCACCGCCTCCGGCGAATGGCAAAACGTGACAAAGAGCTAAAAACAATCACGAAAAACAGCTTTATAACAATAAGGAAAAACAAACCGTGAGAAAAGAGAGAAAGAGTGGAAGAGAGGGAGAGAGGAAGATCTCTGGTGAGAGAGGTGGATCTCAGCCACCTCTGGACCTCCGACAACCGGTGGTGGGCTCGGCCAAGGCAGGGAAGGATGGACCGAGAGTGGGAGAGAGTGAGACCGTGAGTGACAAAGAAAATGAGAGAGGGAACAAAACCGAGAGAGAGTACAAACCGAGAGAGAGTGACGGATCTCCGGTGGGTTCGTCCACTGCTGGGGTCCCGGGGACCAATGCTGGTTCGTCGACGTCGAGAAGAGGTGGAGGGTGGCGGTGAGATGAGAAAGATGAAGTGAGGCCGTGAGTGAGAAAGGGAGAGAGAGAGAGAGAAATGTGTGAGCAGAGACCGAGGGGGAGAGGGCGAGCCTCCGACGTCAGCTCCGGTAGGGGTCCCGGCGAGAGGTGTGGCTGGCCTGACGAGGGAGAGGGGCGATGGTGGTTGGAGAGAACATGAGGTGCGGTGTGTGTGTGGAGGGGATGAATGAATAGTGGATTAGGTTTTTGTTTTCTTATATATATATAAGACAAGTGTGAAATGACTCTTTTGCCCTCCAACTTACTTCTAACCCACCTCAAAACAGTTGCCCTTATGGGTCTTTTGTCCCTTTATCACATCTCAACACACCCACACATCTCAATGCAAATCCCATGGTTCTCCTCACTCACTTGTGTTACTTTAACAATCCTATCCATATTAACCTATTAAATTAACCCCATTAATTTTATTAAATTACCAATAAAGTTACACAAATTCTCGCCTACTCGGTGCACCGTGTCCCGCGTTCGACACGCTTCCCGAGGCGGTCCCACTTCCAATAAATTTCTTCATGTCTAAGTTATACTTTATTAATAAAATTGTAGCTTCCTCAACTTAGGTCATATATTTCTCCGTAAATTGTCTCGCCGCGCCCGTTTTCTCGCCACATCTCGACACTAATTAATTACATTTATTAGAAAATTCATTTATTTGTATGTTTTACTCCCCCGTTTACATAGGCGTGGCCTCACTCAATTTTAAATCGCCCGAACAAATGCGAGACTCGTAAAATACTAAAATACTAATACACACAATCAAAGAATCATAAAATCACTTCTGTCGACTCCCGAAGTTCGAAATACTGCCAGTATTCACGTAGCCGGGTCACGATTTTGACAATTGCGATACAAGTCAGATTAACAATTTGGGGTTGTTACAGTCTCCCCCACTTATTAGAATTTCGTCCCCGAAATTAACCTAATAAGTAAAATAGATTAACGACTCTTCGCAATCTCCTAATGAGACCGATAAAAACTCAGAGTGAGTCATTTCTTGACTCCGAACCGTTCGTGACCCTTCAGTAGAAAGATCTTTAGGTATTCATAATCTCCCCAAATCATACTGAAGCTCATCGTGATACTCGACAAGTATTTCTTATGCCACTCCTGGGCACTCTTAAGTCTCAAACAAAACTATCCACAACTACCCAGGTGCTATCGTGACCACGAGGAGATCGGGGCAACCACTAACGCAATCCATATCAATATGTACCCAATTCCATCGAGAAATGGGTAGGGCAGTAGTAGTCCTCCAGGTCGTCGATGCCCAGCCTCTACGCGCTGGCATGTCACACGTTCTATTAACTCCGACAACTTGGAAATCATCCCTGGCCACCAAAAGAATGTCGCTTATCGGCGCACATCTTAGGTCAACCCGGATACACAACAAGATTGAGACGGTGAATCTCCTGAAGTACCTCATCACACACATCAGCCACCAATGGAAACCCCAGTCGCCCGCGATACCTCTAGCATGAGTCTGTCGACCGACTCTTGTCTGGGCAATCTGAACTATCCACCATCTCACTGCACCGCTGGTATGACGCATCGTCTCGTTGTCCCTCGCGCACAATGCCAAATGAGATGGTCTGCAACATCGTTTGACCACGTTTCTCGGTCCTAGTAGTCATCGGCACGTCCGCTGAACTCGTCAACTCGGCTGCCTCACGTAAACCACGCTCGTAGGTTCCTTGACACACGACTACCTCCGCATCCGATCCTTTGCAGCGCAACGCATCAGCAACAACGTTGGTCTTCTCGGATTGGTGCTCAAGTACGAAGTCGTACTCCTTCAAGAACTCAAGCTAACATCTCGGCCTCGCTCCAGCACGTATGAAACTCACAAAGATCTATCGTTCGTCTTCTCGTATCCACTAATCAACGCACATAATGTTTATATCTAGTTCGCACTAACCAAGGCTTCGAACTCTAACAACTCTAGTACTCGCGTGTGTCCTGGCGACTCGTAGCCCCCTAACACTACCGAAATGTCAAGACTATGCACGTTTGAGTTCATCGCCTCCCGACGATCGTGACTAGGATTGTGGTCTCTACGTCTAATGAGTTTACAACCCTAACATGTCTATTAAGCGCACAACAATCAAGGACTCGACGTAGCTTGAATCGAACATGATATGTGTGCAAGTACCGCAAATGAAATTCATACCCTCATCAATGTGTCCGGATGCCCCCTGTCCGCTCAACAGCCACTGAACACGTTCCTCCGGTACTCGGTGATGTTTGCGATGGTGCTCTCGGTGGTTGAGAGCACTCCTCCGAATGTGGCCAACCTTTCCGCACCCGAAACATGTGCGGGTATCCTGCGATCCCCGAGTCCGCTCGGCCTCGTCCCGTGCGAAACTCGAGTCCGAGTCTGAGTATGACTAGACCTCTGTGTCCTCTGCCTGTCTCCTCGATCCGTACCCCTACTCTCGAGATCGCCTCTCGCGATCTCGTCCCGGTCGACTAGGTCGTGGATGACGGCAAAACTTCGAGACTCGGGCGAATGGTCTCGTGTCGGACGAGTAACTCGTGTCGTGCAACGGACCCTACACTCTGAGTCCTACGATCACGAAAATTCCACCTGTTCTTCTTCCTCTTCTTGTCTTGATGGTGCTCCTCCGATCGAAACTCTGATCTGGCCGATCTATCCTCCTCAGGGTGAGAAGTCAGGTAGCTCTCTCTAGCCAAACTCCGCTCGTATGCCCTCTGAAGAGTCTCTCGGCTCGGTAGTGACTACGAACCTCCAATGGCGGTAGCAAACCCTCGGTGAAATAGTAGATACGATCGGCCTCTGAATCTGCGATCCTCCCGCATGTGGTAATAGCCGAATGAATCGCCCATGTAATCCATCACCGGCTCTCCCTACTCGATCGTCGCAATGAAGTGAACTCATTCCTCTTCGCCCGTAACACCGTTTCGGTGGGAAATACTTCGATTAAACCGGGTCTTGAAATCGATCCGGTCTCGCGGAATGCCTCGGGTAGTGACAATAGTGGTCCACCAATCATCTGCGCTCCCCGAAGAAGCATGGATGAGGAGATCGTCGCTCTCATGTGATCCTCGGTCGCGATAATCATATGAATCTTCTCGTGATTCTTCGGGAAAAGCTCCGCCGCCCACGTCCGTCCGTACCACCGAAAAATCTAACAGATCGTGCCTCTTGAATTCTCTCCACCGCCTCGCCTCGAAGCGGTGGCCCTGTGGGCTCTTCTCCGAGTAGTGACCGAGTAGTGACGGGAGTAACCTCTCGCAACAACCGGCGTAGTCGGTGTTTCCCGCGCTCGTACTATCTCCGCTCGTAACGGAGGTGTCTCCGCCTCGATCTGCGTACCGGCGCATAGAATCGCTCCTCGGGAATCACCGCTAACGGAATCGAGTCGTAGATGTCGCAAAGAATCGGAGTCTCTACTCCGCGAGTAACGATGTAGGTGGCAATGGTGTAGTCGGAGTCGATGGTGTAGTAGTAGGCGATACGAGAGTCCTCAACAATCGTAACATATCCTGTAATCGCTGGTCCCGCATCGCAACTCTCTCAAACAAAACGTTCACATCGTCCGCACTAGCATATCGTGTGTCGAAGTGCCGCTATCGTCGCCGACCGTCTCGCTCCGCCATCGTCGTCTGAATCAAGAGAGCGATACTTCGGATCAATAGATAGCTACCGCATACAATATATTACAATCAACAATCATAATATGTATAAACATCACATCCGACTTATCCCAACTCATCACTTCGAACTGAAGTTCTAATTAGGATCGTAGGGTTTTCCACTCTAAGTTCAACCATTCCTAACTTCCGCTGGTTTAATGGCTTGTGTTTTATGAATTTAAACCTGGTATGCTCTGATACCAATCGCGACGGCCCCAATTTCCCGTGCAATTGGGTACGCCCGCCTAGACCCGTTCAAGCCCCGAGTTATCACTCTAAGCAACTCGGCGAGTCTAGTCACCTCATATTTACTCAATTTAGCAGTTTATGAAAGAGTTATTGCAATAATACACAATGGAAGACTAAACAAGAAATAACAAGGGGAAATAACTCAATCAAAGGGAAATTAGGAATTCTATAATTGTGGAAAACCCCAGGTATTCATGTACAATTCGATAACTCAACATACATGATACTAGTCTCAATAATAATACCAAGTTCTATAAACCAAAAGCATACATATATAAAGCGATATACAAATGAGCAAAAACATATAACCTACTCTAGTCCAGTAGCTAATCCTCACAAAAAGTCGCCTAAGCAAAGCTCTTTGCCTCTACCGCACTCCGCTATATATCTGCACCCACCGTCACAAACTAGACGGTGAGCAACCGAGAGAAATCGAAAGTAATGCCGAAGAATATAACAAGTAATTCATGAAATTTCAATCAAGGCGAGCTAAATATCATGCAGAATTGAAAGACAGGAAGTTAAATAAACAAGGTGCATGATAGGTAGACTGAAACAATAACAATCGAAACATGCGTGTTCTACGAGTCAAGAGAGGCCATAAGTGGTCTAAAATCCACAACAATACCACAACAATATCCACAACAATCCAGTACATGGTATCACACAATCACTAGGGGTGGTCAAACACTCGTGGCCACGAGTGCCGCGTTTATCCCTTCTAGTGCGGTGCCGCATGTACCTTCGAGACACACACTTATGCCAAGAACACACATACAAGGAATATGGAATGGAATGCCAACAAATAGATAATAGCAAACACAATGGAATGAAGATGAATCACATGATATTTTCTTAACTGGCTTACTAACGTACACAAGTTTTTGAGACAAGTGTACTTACCTGAACTAATCGTAACCCGTAGACAATACGCTCGCGTTCCTAGTACGTATCCCCGAGTTTCCCGCTACCTGACAAGGTTGGAAACTCTAATTAACGGGTTAAGTCATTAACTAACCCTAAGTTAACTTCTTAGTACTTCCTGTGTTTTGAAATGACTTGACAACTTAATAACCAATCGATACAACGACCATAAACCCATTGAAACACAACTCGTTTGGATTTTGAATTCACAACACATATATAAGCCTAATCACACATCTTAGGCTCGGCTCGGTCGTAAATAGGTCACGCTATAGTTTCGAGGACCGGCAGCGTGACCACGACGTCATAACCATTCATCGACACGAAAACACAATTTCGATGTCGCCCGACAATTACGATTCAATACGAAACTTAACATGACCATATACCGGCGAGTAGGGAACTCAGGGTGTGGTCCAACATTCGTAGAATGTCAACACAAAGATGGAAAGGCCATGTGCACGCCTACGTCACGTTGACAACTACTCAACGCAATATAAACAACTCATGCGTATCTCCGCCATTACGACTCATCATCATTGATATGGACGCTCCGGGTTATGAGACTCCATGGCGGGCATGGTAAGGTCTCCGCAGTTCCCCATGTCATTGCGTCGATGATAGTACCGCCACAACGAGTGGTTTCAAAGCGAGAATGTTACAATGCGCATAACATTACATAAATGGCATAATACATTAATAATGCCGCTGTTTTAGGCCACTCCGAGAGTTGTGAGACACAAGCATAGACTTAGCTTGGTACTCGACATCTCCGATCATGGTGGCACAAATGGTGGCGTCGCCCACCGGCAATGGATTTCGGCGATGACTCAAAACAGTCCACACAACATGACAACAACATCACCTAGGTTCAAGACACTAAAACAGTTCCAACATGACCAAATCGATCACAACAAGAACAACGAGGCATCATCGAGGTCATGGAGAGGTCCCCGACAATCCCCCACGAGCGGTGGTCCCGCCAATAGTGCTTTGCTATATGCGGCTATTTCCGCGAGAAGTACAAAACAACGAGCATTTGAAAATTTGATAAAACAAGAAACATACACCCTATGTGACGCAAACGTGGGTGCTCCGGGGATGTGGGGATCTTGGGGCACCACAAGGGACCATCCCCGACCACCTCGACCCGGCGCCACCGCCTCCGACGAGAAAGAAAACGTGACGAAGGTTAAAACAATACGAAAAACAGTTTTATAACAATAAGGAAAAACAAACCGTGAGAAAAGAGAGAAAGAGTGGAAGAGAGGGAGAGAGGAAGATCTCCGGTGAGAGAGGTGGATCTCAGCCACCTCTGGACCTCCGACAACCGGTGGTGGGCTCGGCCAAGGCAGGGAAGGATGGACCGAGAGTGGGAGAGAGTGAGACCGTGAGTGACAAAGAAAATGAGAGAGGGAACAAAACCGAGAGAGAGTACAAACCGAGAGAGAGTGACGGATCTCCGGTGGGTTCGTCCACTGCTGGGGTCCCGGGGACCAGTGCTGGTTCGTCGACGTCGAGAAGAGGTGGAGGGTGGCGGTGAGATGAGAAAGATGAAGTGAGGCCGTGAGTGAGAAAGGGAGAGAGAGAGAGAGAAATGTGTGAGCAGAGACCGAGGGGGAGAGGCGAGCCTCCGACGTCGCTCCCGGTAGGGGTCCCGGCGAGAGGTGTGGCTGGCCTGACGAGGGAGAGGGGCGATGGTGGTTGGAGAGAACATGAGGTGCGGTGTGTGTGTGGAGGGGATGAATGAATAGTGGATTAGGTTTTTGTTTTCTTATATATATATAAGACAAGTGTGAAATGACTCTTTTGCCCTCCAACTTACTTCTAACCCACCTCAAAACAGCTTGCCCTTATGGGTCTTTTGTCCCTTTATCACATCTCAACACACCCACACATCTCAATGCAAATCCCATGGTTCTCCTCACTCACTTGTGTTACTTTAACAATCCTATCCATATTAACCTATTAAATTAACCCCATTAATTTTATTAAATTACCAATAAAGTTACACAAATTCTCGCCTACTCGGTGCACCGTGTCCCGCGTTCGACACGCTTCCCGAGGCGGTCCCACTTCCAATAAATTTCTTCATGTCTAAGTTATACTTTATTAATAAAATTGTAGCTTCCTCAACTTAGGTCATATATTTCTCCGTAAATTGTCTCGCCGCGCCCGTTTTCTCGCCACATCTCGACACTAATTAATTACATTTATTAGAAAATTCATTTATTTGTATGTTTTACTCCCCCGTTTACATAGGCGTGGCCTCACTCAATTTAAAATCGCCCGAACAAATGCGAGACTCGTAAAATACTAAAATACTAATACACACAATCAAAGAATCATAAAATCACTTCGGTGTCGACTCCCGAAGTTCGAAATACTGCCAGTATTCACGTAGCCGGGTCACGATTTTGACAATTGCGATACAAGTCAGATTAACAATTTGGGGTTGTTACAAGTGTCCAGGAATACAAAGGAAAAACTCAAGTAGTCCCAACCAAAGGTCGTTTGAGCCAAGGAATAAAATACCCCATATAACTCGAGTTTAGGACATAATTTATCACATAATCCTAAATCCACATGAATGTAGAATATCTCAACAATTTAGTGAAGTAATTCTCACTCCGTATATATGAACCAAAAGATCAGCTCATGCATATCAAGTTCCCAAAACAATAATAATGTGCATCCCAAGTTCCTGACCTCTGGTTTATGCACCAGCTTAACTGTAACGACCCTAAAAATTTAACCTGTGCCACGTGTCAATACAGGTGATACGTGGGCCCATGCCGTGGTACAATCATCAATTCTCGGACGTCGACGCCGATGTATGTTAGTTTTGTATGATGTTTGTATTATATTATATTTCATTTGTGCAATTTTAAGTTTTTAGCGGGTAAAGGCATTGTGAACGAGCGTTGGTAGTCCGGGAAACAAATTTATTTAGAAACACTGACAAAAATATTAAATAAATAATAATTAAAAGGTTGTAAAGTCCATTTGTTACGTCGGTACGTTTGTGGTGACGCGACGAACAAAGTTAGTATTATGAGTCAGGTGTGAGAATACCCGAGGAAAACTTTGAGTGTTAGTTGAAATAGATGAGAGCAAAAGACCAAAAGTCAACTAACTCACCCAAGTGAGTTATCAAAGTTGATAGGTGAAATGGTGAAAAGACCAAAAGGGAAATAAAGTTGTAAATGATATGGATAAGGGTGAGGGGTATTTTGGCCATTTGACCAAAATACCCAAATTTCATCACACCGCCGCCACCCATTCTCCATTGTTGATCAAAAAAAATTGGAGAAGAAGAGGATCGACTGAGAGGAGAGATCGAGGAGAGGGAGCTGCGATTCGCGGAGAGCGTGGACGCGACGTCGAGGCGAAATCCAGGTAAGAAGTTATAGATTTCGTTGTGGGTGTTGTCGTTGTGGTTGTTTTTGAGATTTGTTGTCGAAGTTGTCGTTGAGGGGATTGTGGATTTAAATGGTGAAAAGGGTGGTGATGATGATGGTGAAGTGGCTGGTGATTGTTATTGATTGTTATATGTGTTGTAAAGAAAAAAACAATGTTGTTGCTGTTGCTTGCTGTGGCGGCCCCAATTTCCACATTGGTCCGCCACGGGAGGCCACGCGGGCCCACAACTGTCTACGTCACCACCAGCTGTGTCCCACGCCCATTATTTATTATCAATCAATTATCAATCAATTATCAGTTAACTTTGATGTTATGAATTTACTTTTATTCCTTTAATATCATTTAACCATAATTTACGCAGCGGAAGATTTACTATCAATATAAATATTCAACATGTATATTATGAGCAAAATGCCTAAGTGGAAACCATATCAACCGTGCATCATATACATATCATCTAAGATCCTCAAAATATCAAAATATACAACCTATCTCTCAAGTCCCAAAACCCAACATAAAACAAGTAAATATAAACATACGTACGAGAAGGGCTAGAGCTATCAATCGATGTAGTCCTCAAGCTTGCCCTTTCCCCGGCTCGTATTAGGATCTGCACTCAGCCATCACAAAAAGACAGATGACGAGTCCAGAGTGAGTAATCCCAAGGAAATTCACCAAGTAATTACGGAAGTAAAAGTCTTGGAATTTTAAATACTATAATTTAAACATGCGAACAAAGAAATAATACGACAACCGTAAAAGAAAGATCATCGCATGCATAAATATAGTGACGAAACAAAGTACGTGCACATAAAAATCAAACTAAATCATACTTTGGGTTTTTCCCCAGGCACGGCCCATGAAAACACACTAATGGGTTGGCCCTGGACCCTCTAGGTGGTCGCGTAGACCCACGACGCACCCACACAAGCCTACCATACCCGGGTAGCCTATTCACCGCGTATACCTAGACAAGTGCTATGATTTAGTAGACTCTATGGCCGTAACGAATAAGCACCAGGTGGGGAGTGATCTCAACACCGTAAAGACACCAGGTAGGAGTACACACCACTACCGTAAACTCACCAGGTGAGAGTACTCAGCCACCGTAAAGCAATAACGAAATGGAATAAAGAATAAATATAACTAAATTCAAATAAGTCAAACGGTAAATACTTAAAGTGAAGTTCAATTGGGATACTACACACCTCAAATCGCACTCCTCGTCCCGAAAACCAAACCTTAGTCCAGCTCCAATAAATGCCGACAATTCAAATTATCACCCGAAATATACCTATTATCATTTATCACTAAATTAGCTTCAATTTAATATATTATGTCAATTTTTCATTTTTCGAGGCTAAAATCCCGACTATATCTCACCAACATTTCCAAGAAAATCCCAAATTTCCTTTATTTGATCAAAATATTTTTTTTTCTAATTTTTCCTATTTTATCTGAATTTTCAATGAATTTTCCAGATTTTTTTTTTCCAAAACTGTTTTTTTTTTTTTTTTTTTTTTTTTTTTTTAGAGTTGAGGTGAACCGGACCGGTTCACCGACCCGGCCCGGTTCGGCCCAACCGAACCGGCCAACCGGGTCCGCCAACCGGGTCGGCCTGACCGCCAAAACAGGGCCGGGTCGACCCGACCCTGTTGGGTCTTCTTCTTCAACAGAGGCGCACAGCGCCTCTGTTTCTCCTTCTTTCCTTCAATACCCTTTTTGGTAATTTCACTATTATTTATTTATTTTCTGATTTTTAATATATATATTTATATATATATATATATATTAAATTACCTATATACATATATATATATATAAATATATATTCGCCTATACTTTCGCGCCTAAAATTTCGTCGTGCGCGCCATCGAGCGTACTCGGGCGTGCACACTATCGTACCACCCACGCGTGTCGACCACGACCCCGTGTGTCCCTAGGCGCCCAACAATTTACATATTTTATCACATTTAATTCATTTTATATGTAATATTTTATTTTTTTTTTTCAACTTAAAATTTCATATTTAATCTACCCGGTACCCGCGTCAACACGCATATCAATGCGAATACTCATCACACAATCTCCCACGTCAATTTAAAATATAATTACACACATCGCGATGTCGTTAACCTATTTTAACATAAACATCGCAAATTAGTCAAATCAACAAACAAAATAACTATTTACCTAATACGGCGGTACTTCAGCCTCACTGTGGGACCCACGAGCGTCCCCGCTGGCGTCCATGTCTGTAATGACGTCATAAAATAACGGCAAATATTAATTGGGCCGTTACACTTGCTGGAACATTTCCAGCAAGCAACGAAGAAGAAAAGAAAACCGGGCCGGGTTAAGGTGACCCAACCCGGTTTGGGTCAGACCGGGTTTGACCCGGGTGGACCCAGTTTGACCCGGTCAGACCCGATTGGACCGGGTTTGACCCGGTCAAACCCGACCCGCGACCCACCCATATATTATATTAATAAAAATTATTTATTTTGATTAAATATATTAAAATTGATTTTAATTGAAATAAATTCCAGAAAATAGGAAAAATTCAGGAAAAATTTTAGAAAATTCCAGAAAATTATATTTTCATCAAATAAAGAGAAATTTGAGAATTTCTATGAAAAGTGAAATATTCGGGATTTTTGCGAGACGTTATGTCGAGGTTTTTGCCATGGAAAACGTGAGATTTGGCAAAAATAGCTAGAAATTTGAAAAAATCATAGGAAATTAAGGAAATTGATATAAATTGCATCATCAGGATTATTGTACACACGGGGACCGTAAGGGGAGTGTCGGAGTCCGTGTTAGCGTGAATTAGCTTGGATCGAGGTAAGTAAACCAATGAGGAACACTACAATTATTTCTTGAGCTTTTAATGATTTATTGATGTTGTTTCAATACTATCTTGTTATTCCATTCCTTTTGAGTTGTCCTAAGGCAAGTGCGTCAAGCGTGATCCTTGCAGAATTTCGAGCTCGCGGTGTATTATACCGGAGTTTACGGCTAGGGATACGTGATTGGTTGTAATGACATGTACGGGGTGAGAGTTCTCCACCAGATTGTTGGGGACTCTGCACTCGCGTAGGGGTCTTAGAGGAGATTCTGTCCTCGACTCCTAGCCTTTGAGGAGATTTTGTCCTCGGCTTAACGACTTTAATTGGTCGGGACCACTTGTGCCTTTCCCTTGTATTCCGGGACACTCAATTTCGATTGCTTATTTATTTATTCACAGTCTTTATATGTTCATGCGCTCCCTATCCTTTTCTTCTATCTGCATGAATTGACTGTTCATTTATTTAATTCGAAATACTGTATTTATTGTTGTTCCTGCTTGGCGTTACTTATCTGGGCTCGTCATTCTTGTGTTTGAC
Source organism: Stephania japonica (assembly GCA_039657345.1). NCBI lineage: Eukaryota > Viridiplantae > Streptophyta > Magnoliopsida > Ranunculales > Menispermaceae > Stephania > Stephania japonica. Next base: position 74,219,894 of record CM077557.1, read on the forward strand.
TGAGTGCAGATCCTCAGTCCGGCAAAGGAAAGGCCGTGAAGTTAGGCGATATAATTTGAGCGGCCCTTCTCTGCTGACATAGGTGACTTTTTGGTTGTATTAGTTACTTATTGTTTTTTTGTACATGGGGTTATGGGTTGAGAGATTCTTGGATATTATGACTTCGATTATACTCTCTTTACTATACATGATATATATGATATACGGGGTTCCCACACCCTAGGTTTTTGTCCTAACTTAGAGCTTTCGAAGTTGATTGATTAGTTGAGATTAATTGCTTCCGCTTATTACTTTGATAACTCGCTAATTAATTGACTCCACTTTCAAATGATTAACAAATGATTGAACGGTAAGGATAGGCTCACTGGCCCTGCGTGACTCGGCAGGATTGGCTCGGGGGTTCGCGCGGGTCCAGGCCGGGCGGCGCTCGATTCTAGGGTTGTGGAACTTGGGGCCTTCACAGTTGGTATCAGAGCCAGGTTGAATAAAATATTCTTAAATTTAAATCACAATCCACTAAGACATAGGAAAGCGGAAGTTAGGATAGTGTTTGAACTTAGAGTGGAACCCTATGAACTTAACTTAAGTCTTAGTTGGGAAGTGAGGAGAGTTGGGGAAAATTCGGGAACTTGTAATGTACATGTTATATTTGAGATGGTGTATTATTATTATATCGATTAGCTATTCACTGATTCAGAGATTCGCCTAATTGCAGACTGCAATGGCGGATCAGACGGGTTCAGGTGATGATAGTGGGACGCCAGGTCTTAGAGGAGTCAGTATGGAGGAGTTCCAGATATGGACTCAGAGGATTATGAGTCAAGATCATTGACTTGAGGAGATCTTGAGACTATTGAGAGCACCCCCTACAGTGACACCATCTACGCCGACTATTTCCCAATTGCCTTCTGCACAGGAGACTGGTACACCAGCTACCACAGCACGTCGACAGCTCCTACTCCGATTTCAGTAATGCCGGAGACCACCGTAGCTCCGATAGCACAGACAGGGGTTGTATTGCCTACTCAGACGGAGGTGATACCATCGACACCGAGTACATCACTCACTGAGACGCCTAGTACACCGACTACTCCGAGTACTAATGCTACGCCAGAGGCGAGGCAGGCCAGAGAATTTCAGAGGCATCAGCCCGAAAAGTTCTACGGAGGTATGAATCTTGAGGCAGCAGGAATCTTTTTGAGTCATGAAAAGATTCACGACATTCTTGCTACACCGTCCCACAAGCAGCCTAGTATATCTTCCGCCTCATTGTTCGGAGAGGCCGACGTCTGGTGGTGCACTACGGTGGCCACGAAGGGGAAGCTCCGAGATTGGGCTGAGTTTAAGGGGAGATTCGAGCAGAAGTACATTCCTTCTACGGTCCGAAACTTGAAGAGGGTCGAGTTTCAGAATATTCGGCAGAGAGCCGACGAGTCCGTGATGCAGTGCATGGACCGATATCTACGACTGATGGAGTATGCCGAAGGAGCAGCAGATACTGACGCCGACCAGGCTTATTACTTTGTACATGGGCTACTTGATTCGATAGGTTTGATGGTAGTGACGACAGCTCCGAGCACACTACAGGCGGCGTATGAAAGAGCTATGGCCAGTGAGGGTTTTGGTAGTACACGCACCGGGGCACAGGCTATTTCATTGGCACCTTCTCAGTCGGGGAGGCCTTCGGGGGATGGTAGGAAGAGGAAGAGATTCAGGTAGTGGTCACAGAGAGACCGAGCTCATAGTGTAGCCTCAGTAGCATCTCCACCCACTGCAGCAGTCGTATCATCCGCTCCGGCACGGAGTTATGCTAGTGTTCAGCCACCACGCCTCGGTTGGGCCACAAGATAGACAACAAAATCGAGAGGAGGCGAGGGCAAAGGCGGTGGTCAGGAGCAGAGATATCGACAGGGACAGCGAAGCGATCAGGGTCAGGGACAGAGTTTTGGTCAGGCACTGAGACAGGGACAGCGTGGTCCGCCTAGTTCAGGGTCTCAGAGGGGAGCATGTTTCGAGTGCGGACAGTTAGGCCACTTTGTCAGTGCTTGCCCACGATTAGGTCGAGGACAACCACAGAGCCGGGAGCAGGTTCATGCCATTGCCGTACCAGACGCGACTGCCTCACTGAACCTGATTGAGGGTACGGTTTACATTTGCAGTCGATTTATGTATACCATGTTTGATTCCGGTTCCACAGTTTCTTTTATTTTGGGTTGTATGGTTGACGAGTTAGAGTTGAGACCTATTCGATTAGAAAGACCCTTGATCCTTGGCACGGCTGCTGGGGACAAGATTTACCCGAATTTAGTGTGTAGACTATCCGGTAGAGATAGAGGGACACACCTTACCTACAGACTTGAGAGTGTTGGAGTTCCTAGAGTTCAATGCACTGCTGGGCATGAATTGGTTGGGTGCTTATCATGCACAGATTCACTGCTACGGTAAGAGGATCACGTTTCAGATTCTTGGACACCCGGAGTTTAGCTTCCAGGGAACTTCGACCAATTTACCGATCACCAGGGGTAGAGTCGCCACTAGCGTAGATGTAGAGACATTCACTGGCGTGTTGAGTACGACAGGCAGAGTAGAGACTAGGTTAGAGGATGTGCCAGTAGTATGCGAGTTCCCAGATGTTTTTCCAGCGGAGTTACCAGGCTTACCACCACCTAGGGAGATCGATTTCATCGTTGACTTGGTCTCAGGGACCAAACCCATTTCTATTCCTCCGTATCGCTGGCTCCGAGAGAGCTAGATGAGCTGAGAGGACAACTCGACGAGTTGTTGGAGTTAGGCTTTATTCAACCGAGTATGTCACCTTGGGGAGTGCCGGTATTGTTTGTGAAGAAGAAAGACGACAGCTTGAGATTATGCATCGACTACAGACAGTTGAACAAGGCGACGGTGAAGAACAAGTATCCACTTCGTCGCATCGACGATTTGTTCGACCAGTTGACAGGTTCGCAGTGTTTTTTGGAGAAAACTGCATTTCGCACTTGATATGGGCACTACCAGTTTACAGTAATGTCGTTTGGACTGACTAACGCCCCAGCGATGTTCATGGATTTGATGCATCGAGTGTTGAGACAGTACTTGGACAGATTTGTCATTGTGTTCATCGATGACATCTTAATATATTCCAAGACTCGCGAGTAGCACGAGGAACACCTTAGGTTGGTTTTGCGAACACTGCGAGAGAATCGATTATTCGCTAAGTTCAGTAAGTGTGAGTTTTGGTTGACTGAGGTAGGATTCCTAGGTCACATTGTTGGGACCGACGGAGTGTCAGTGGACACCGCTAAGGTCAGGGCAGTTAGCGATTAGCCTATACCGAGATCAGCGTCAGATATCCGTAGTTTTCTGGGCTTGGCAGGTTATTATCGGCGTTTTGTACAGGATTTCTCAAGGATCGTGGCACCGATGACGCAGTTGATGAAGAAGGATGTCAAATTTCAGTGGAACAATGACTGTGAGCAGGCGTTCAGGATATTGAAGGAACGACTGACTACCGCACCAGTTTTGGTTTTGCCCGAGTCAGGGAAGGATTTTGAAGTTAACACCGATGCTTCTAAGATCGGTTTAGGTTGTGTTCTGATGAAGGAGGGTAGAGTGATTGCCTACGCGTTCCGATAGTTGAAGATTTATGAGAAGAATTACCCTACTCACGACTAGGAGTTGGCGGCAGTGGTTTTTGCACTGAAGATTTGGCGCCACTACCTCTATGGGGAGAGATTCGTCTTATTTACTGATCACAAAAGTTTGAAGTACCTCTTCACGCAAAAAGAATTGAACATGTGACAGAGGCGATGGCTTGAGTTTCTTAAGGACTATGATTTCTCATTAGAGTACCACCCAGGGAAGGTTAACGTGGTTGCAGACGCGTTGAGCCGCAGAGGGTTAGACTCAGAGGTTGTTACTTGCCGCATGACGCACGATTATAGTTTGCTCGATGCGGTTGAGAGGATTTGTACCGATAACATTCCGACCGATACTACAGTAATGATTTGCGGGCAGATGAGGACTCAAACAGTGTCGATATAGAGTGTACTCGAGGGTCAGCAGATAGACGAGCAGTATCAAAAGTTTTTAGAGCTGGCACAGAGTTCAGATCATCCATATTGGAGTCAGTCGACAGACTCATCCTTGAGATTTAGAGGACGACTGTGGATTCCATCAGTGGCTGAGTTACGCGATGAGATACTTCATGAGGCACACCGCTCTCGATTTACGGTTCATCCGGGCAGGACTAAGATGTATGCAGAGGTGCGTCGTCTCTTCTGGTGGCCAGGGATGAAGTCCGACGTTGCTAATTTTATTAGTGGGTGTGATATTTGTCAGCGTGTTAAGGCTGAGCATCGCAGACCCGGGGGGTTGTTACAGCCACTTCCCATTCCTCAGTGGAAGTGGGAGCACATTGCCATGGACTTTGTCAATGGACTACCTCGATCTCGGCAACGACATGATAGCGTCTGGTGATTGTAGACAGATTAACTAAATCCGCGCACTTCATACCGATCTCGACCACACATCGGGTAGACAGACTGGCAAAGCTTTATGAGAAAGAGATTGTTAGACTGCATGGGGTACCGTTGTCGATTGTGTCTGACAGAGGGTCGCAGTTTACATCATAGATCTGGTAGAGCATGCAGGCACAGTTTGGCACGAAGTTGAATCTTAGTACCGCCTATCACCCACAGACTGATGGACAGTCAGAGCGTTTGATCCAAATTCTCGAAGATATGCGAGGATGTGTGTGTTAGAGTCTTGTGGATCTTGGGAGGAGTACCTTCATCTCGTGTGAGTTTGCATATAATAACAGTTATCAGGCCAGTATCGGCATGGCACCATTTAAGGCATTGTACGAGAGGCCGTGTAGATCCCCATCTTGTTGGACGGAGCTCGAGGATGTGGTAGCGATTGGGCCGGAGATTATGGTCGATCACACAGAGAAGTTACGCCAGATCCGTTTGAGATTGAAGGGTGCGCAGGAGAGACAGAAAAGGTATTATGACTTGTATCACGGGGAGTTAGAATACCACGTCGGAGACTTTGTATATCTGAAAGTATCTCCACTGAAGGGGCACAAGAGGTTTGGGATCAAGGGGAAACTTGCGCCGAGGTTCATTGGTCCGTTCAGAGTGGTGAAACAGGTAGGCAAGGTCGCGTACGAGCTAGAGTTACCACCTCCATTGTCAGGGATTTATCCTGTCTTGCACATATCGATGTTGTGACTGGATAGGTCCAAGGAGGGCAAACGACCGACAGTAGATTTGAGCCAGATAGACCTAAGAGAGGATGTTACATACGACGAGCAGCCTATCCAGATTTTAGACCGCAAGGTCAAGACCTTGAGGAACAAGGAGATCCCATCAGTCCTCATCAAGTGGCAGCACCACGGGGACGAGGAGCTGACGTGGGAACTGGAGTCATATATACGTGAGTATTTCCCCTACCTCTTCTGAGTTCGGTAAGTCCTTCCTTTAATTTCGTTTAAATTTCAAGGACGAAATTCCAGTTAGTTGGGAAGACTGAAACGACCCTAAAAATTTAACCTGTGCTACGTGTCAATACAGGTGATACGTGGGCCCACGCCGTGGTACAATCATCAATTCTCGGACGTCGACACTGAGGTATGTTAGTTTTGTATGATGTTTGTATTATATTATATTTCATTTATGCAATTTTAAGTTTTTAACGGGTAAAGGCGTTGTGAACGATCGTTGGTACTCCGGGAAACAAATTTAATTAGAAACATTGACAAAAATATTAAATAAATAATAATTAAAAGGTTGTAAAGTCCGTTTGTTACGTCGGTATATCTGTGGTGACGCAACAAACAAAGTTAGTATTATTTGTCGGGTGCGAGAATACCCGAGGGAAACTTTGAGTGTTGGTTGAAATAGATGAGAGCAAAAGACCAAAAGTCAACTAAGTCACCCAAGTGAGTTATCAAAGTTGGTAGGTGAAATGGTGAAAAGATTAAAAGGGCAATAAAGTTGTAAAGGATATGGATATGGGTGAGGGGTATTTTGGTCATTTGACAAAAATACCCAAATTTCATCACACCACCGCCACCTATTCCCCATTGTTGATAAAAAAAATTGGAGAAAAAGAGGATCGACTGAGAGGAGAGATCGAGGAGAGGGAGCTGCGATTCGCGGAGAGCGTGGACGCGACGTCGAGGCGAAATCCAGGTAAGAAGTTATAGATTTCGTTGTGGGTGTTGTCATTGTGGTTGTTTTCGAGATTTGTTGTCGAAGTTGTCGTTGAGGGGATTGTGGATTTAAATGTGAAAAGGGTGGTGATGATGATGGTGAAGTGGTTGGTGATTGTTATTGATTATTATGTGTTGTAAAGAAAAAAACATGTTGTTGCTGTTGCTTGTTGGAACATTTCCAACAAGCAACGAAGAAGAAGAGAAAATCGGGCCGGGTCATGGTGACCCAAACCGATTTGGGTTAGACCGGGTCTGACCCGGGTTGATCGGGTCAGACCGGGTTTGACCCGGGTGGACCGTGTTTGACCCGGTCAGACCCGGTTGGACTGGGTATGACCCGGTCAAACCCGGTTTGACCGGTCAGACCCAGTCAAGCCGGTCCTGACCCGACCCAGCCAGGTCGGGTAAGACCCGACCCGCGACCCACCCATATATTATATTAATAAAAAATATTTATTTTGATTAAATATATTAAAATTGATTTTAATTGAAATAAATTCCAGAAAAATAGGAAAAATTCAGGAAAAATTTTAGAAAATTCCAGAAAATTATATTTTCATCAAATAAAGAGAAATTTGAGAATTTTTATGAAAAGTGAAATAGTCAGGATTTTTGCGAGACGTTATGTCGGGGTTTTTGCCTTGGAAAACGTGAGATTTGGCAAAAATAGCTAGAAATTTGGAAAAATCATAAGAAATTAAGGAAATTGATATAAATTGCATCATCAGGATTATTGTACACACGGGGACCGTAAGGGGCGTGTCGGAGTCCGTGTTAGCGCGAATTAGCTTAGATCGAGGTAAGTAAACCAGTGAGGAACACTACAGTTATTTCTTGAGCTTTTAATGATTTATTAATGTTGTTTCAATACTATCTTGTCATTCCATTCCTTTTGAGTTGTCCTAAGGCAAGTGCGTCAAGCGTGATCCTTGCAGAATTACGGGCTCGCGGTGTATTATACCAGAGTTTACGGCTGGGGATACGTGATTGGTTGTAATGACATGTACGGGGTAAGAGTTCTCCACCAGATTGTTGGGGACTCTGCACTCGCGTAGAGGTCTTAGAGGAGATTCTGTCCTTGACTCCTAGCCTTTGAGGAGATTTTGTCCTCGGCTTAACGACTTTAATTGGTCGGGACCACTTGTGTTTTTCCCTTGTATTCTGGGACACTCAATTTCAATTGCTTATTTATTTATTCAATGTCTTTATATGTTCATGCGCTCCCTATCCTTTTCTTTCTATCTGCATGAATTGACTGTTCATTTATTTAATTCGAAATACTGTATTTATTGTTCTTCCTGCTTGGCGTTACTTATCTGGGCTCGTCATTCTTGTGTTTGACCGAGTGCAGATCCTCTGTCCGGCAAAGGAAAGGCCGTGAAGTTAGGCGATATACTTTGAGCGACCTTTCTCCGCTAACATAGGTGACTTTTTGGTTGTATTAGTTACTTATTATTTTTTTTTTGTACATGGGGTTATGGGTTGAGAGATTCTTGGATATTATGACTTCGATGATACTCTCTTTACTATACATGATATATATGATATACGGGGTTCCCACACCTTAGGTTTTTGTCCTAACTTAGAGCTTTCGAAGTTGATTGATTAGTTGAGATTAATTGCTTCCGCTTATTACTTTGATAACTCGCTAATTAATTGACTTCACTTTCAAATGATTAACAAATGATTGAACGGTAAGGATAGGCTCACTTGTGACGACCCTTCCCTGACCTAAGTCGCCCGGTCCAATACCGTTACCTAGACTCGATACCTGAACCAGGCCCAAATAACGGCTTGGCACGCCTAAATAAACCTGTGGAATAATTATTCTAACAAGATATATGATAATATGAGTGTAAAAGTTAATCATAATAAAATCATATAATCCTGTATATAATAATAAGATTTATCATCTTAAATATTTAAAAGTCTCATACATCTTCATAATAATAATATAAAGGTTCAAAACTACCCATTAACTAATTCTCAAGCTATAACCCACGTACGAGGTTTACAAAACGATTTATATTAATAATAAACTAGTATTATATGAGTCTCACATATGAAGGCACTTCAAGATAAATCCTTTCCCTTGCCTTTCTTGTCTATCGCGCTGGTAGAGGGACCTGTGGGGTAGAGTGGGGTGAGCTAAAGAACCAACGATGCTTAATAAGAGGAAAGACTCGCTCAAACATTAAATATGCAAGTACTACCTAGTACTCATGCAAATTCTACATGACATCCAATCCATACGCATAACACAACATGTAATAACCGAATAAATGCAAATCATAACAAAATTATAAGCATATTAATTGAACACATAATTCGATACAATTAAAGACATGGTTCATGCTCATCGTAGTTATAAAAATGGATTCATATTCCAAGAAGAATAAATAACTAATGTTTCCATTTCCAAATTTGTCATCCAATAATCTTCGGATCAATATTTCATGTCGTATCCCATTCACATTACTATACATAAACATAACAATTTTACAACACATTTGATAAACATTCATTTATGTCATGCATAATAATATTCATCATTATTCATTTATAAATTTACACATGACATACAAATAAAGTCACATGAAAGATTTAAATAAAATGCGATAGATATAAATATTAATATAAGCCGTTGTTCCATTCAATGCGAACTAGATATTGGTAAGGATCCGGTGACCGAATCATCTATTTTTGAATTGGTACAATAATCAGTGGAAACGCAATGGCCGTTACGTCCTCTAAATAATCGCACCAAAACAAAGATAGATTCATCCAAGCCGTCACCGCTACACGTCTCAAAGAATCATCAAGTAGCAAAGGATGGAACTCCAACCCTTACCCTTGAATAATTCACCTTATGCATTCAATTAGTCAAGCAAACCCTCGGTGGTTAACTACCACACACTCTGGGGCGTCCAAGATATAGACCACTTGCTAATTTGGCCCGCGGTGGAACTCCACACACTCTGGGGCATCGAATAACATAAAAGGCAAAACAATGTATTCACAATTCCATAGATAATAGAGATCCAAACCAATATCACGACGCAACCCATTCCCAAGTCGTTACATTTAAAACATGCATTCCTAATTATCTAATAATCAAGCCATATTTAATGCATGAGCGAAGCTCCCCACTTACTTGGACCTGTCGCGATGCCTATACCGACTCCTTGCACGTTTGGGGTCCCACGTGAACCGCCTCGCGAATCTAAACAGTTCATATAATACTACATAAGTATTTTACTCATTTAAAGTTGAGTATTTTAATTATTAATTTTATATTTGGGGACCCCAAAGGATGTGAGTCCCACGTAATGTGCCGTTTAAGGGCTTTGTCGAGGTTGTCGACGCCCATCGTAAGTTTTCCTATTTTATTTTATTTTTTTATTTTTTTCAATTTATTTTGGCCAAGGACCAATTTGGTCCCTGTTTAGTTGAACAGGGACCAAATGGTCCCTGTTTGGGTTGACCAGTGGCGTCCCAGCCACTGGTCAACGGTCCACCAACCCCTCAGGGGCCAGACTGGCCCCTGGAAAGGTCCAGGGGCCTGTCTGATCCTTGGACCAAACCAGGGCCAGACGCCCCTAGCGTCCTCGACCCCCCTCACGGGTGGGGTTTCCCCCACCCCACCAACCTTCGGATCTATGTCCAAGGGTGGTCCCCAGTGCTCGCCGGCACTGGGGACCCCTCCACCGCGGCTCACCCGCCGCGGTGGCGTTGGTGGTGGCGGTGATGGAGGTATGGAAATCATCACAGTTCTAGCTATGCATCGCCACAACCCGACTTTCGTATGTCTAGGCCAAGTCCACGGATTCCTCAACAAGAACGGAGAACCATTGAAGACATGGAGAAAGATATGATCTCCGAATGGCTTTCTCCAAGCACCAAAAAATACCCCTTCGATGACTGGAGTAATTCATCATACCAGCAAGACACATATAGTTCCATGCAGAATCAGCCTTTAAGGGATATAATAAGGTATTGTTTGGCGACTGTGCAAGATATGAACCTCACCGAGCAAGAATTGGACGAATGGATTGAACAAAGGGATCAAGAAGCTGAAGAAGAAATAAAGTCAATTCTCCGAAGATATCACCGAGACCATGAGTGCAATCCCATTGGAGAGTGTTGAGGTAAATGAGGTTACACCGATTGAGGACTATTGGAGTGAACCAGAGGAAATAATTGAAGTTTCCTTACATGAGCCGGACATTAGCATTGCGCAGAATGAAGCAGATGAAGCCGAGAAAGAAATTGATGACATTTTAGAAAGGCCGGAGGAACCACAAAAAAGGAGCAAGGAAGACCAACCTCTGTTGTTGGCGACGCCACCCACCCTCCCATGCTTACCTGTTAAATTTACAAAGGGGGTAGTCATAAAGGAGCGTTCGCAGATCTTTTACACGGCTGACACCTTTGTGTCAGATGACGATGATGCGATAGATTCATATGTGTTAGAGGTCCTGAATGAGCTCCTACATCTGAAGGAGGGCATGTATGATGAATTGCCCAAAGCTATAGATGCGTCATTTATTGTCGACATCTTGAAATGAGAGGGCATCACGTGATCATTCACGACAAGTCGAGCTAACGACTTTAACCAAAAGCGCTATTGGGAGGCAACCCAAGTCTTTTTATTTATTTTTTATTTTTTTAGCTTGCTTATCTTTATATTTGTTTAGTGTACTCACCATTATCCCGTTTTTTACTATTTACAGGTGTTTGATACTCGTTTGTTGAAGCACCGGAGTTGAGAGCCTGATATCACTGTTGCGGTTCTCTGATATACATGGTTAGTCTTATTGGGATCTGGTAAGTTCTAGGTTTTAGATTATTAGGTTTGTTTTTGCGTCTACTGGAGGTAATTAGATGTATATTCCTTAGCTTTCCTGAATTGAGCATTTTTATCACCGTGCTTCATATTTCATGAGATATTATAGTCCATTAGGTTTTGCATATTTATTTTGGCATGTTATTTCCCCTTACTTATTTCTTTCACTTCTATGTTCTTTTCACCTCTTTTCCCTTCATGTTGTAGTTTGATAGCCTCATTCTTGTTTTAAACCTTGAGGACAAGGTTTGAGATACGTTTGGGGGTGTTTCAGGTATAGTGGAGTGCATGAATGAATGGATTAGCGCATGACAGGAATGATCGTTTTATTATTTTTATGCGTATTTCATGGGTTTGGTAAGTTATGGTGGTGTTTTTCTATTCTTTTCACATCATTTTCTTGTTATAACATGCTATGCATTACATCATTTAGGTTAGTAGTAGTTTATAGTAGTTCATGCATTTTTTTTATTTTTTATTCTTTCTTTTTTTTGTTGCATTATAGATTCTATGCATGTTTAGAGTCATTTTGGTCTCATTTAGAGTTGCCTAAAATCTTGTTGAGTGATTTTGATTGTGGATATGAGTTCAAATTAAGCTACTTTTGAGACTTGAACCCTTTTGAATATTAGGAGTTGTACTTAATTTAGAGCGTTGTCCAACATCTTTGAGGTTGCTTATTAGAGAGCTAGTATGAAGTTTAGGCATTGTGCTAGATACCAAAGAGACAGACGGTCATATTTTGTAAGTTTTCAGATTTCTAGGGTGCTAGAACGAGAATGTAGCTCGCTTGAGACATCAATTCATATGACTTGACCACTTTTTGGGAATAATTTAGACTTGGACATGCATTGGATGACTCGCTCGATTATAGTGAAAGTGAGAAGGGTCAACAAGAGTTTTCTAAAAAAATTTTAGAGAGTCCCACAGATTCCACAGGAAATGGAGCAGGGAATCTTATGGTGGAAAAAAGTGAGAAAAACGGTTTCCACAGGAAATGGAGCAGGGACCGTATTACTTTTAAAATCTTTAGAGAAAATAGAAAGATAGAAATGATAAAGGCGGAAGTTTATGATAACTCTTTAAATTAAAAGATTTGACTGAGTGCTTATAGCTAGATCAATTGAGTTATTTCATTGTGTAGGTCCACATTTTCATATTTAAGTCTGATTATCTCTCTGGTATAGTGAGTTCTATTTTTCGTTCATAGTCCCTTTTTCGGTGTTGATGCACTATTCATAAGAAATTCTGGACTTGTGTTCTTTGATATAATGACTCTGTAAAATCTTGAGTAGTTGAAGGCTCTTGTCTGGACTGATTCTAGTTTTTGAAAGGGTGATGTTCACTGATGTTTGTATTCCGTTTTCACACTATTGGACTCTGAACTTCTTTTGGGTGATGGTCTCTTGAGCGGCATATTTAAATAAAAAAGGAACTCATACTTGACCTGGTAAAGGGCATAGGTTTTTTTTTAGGATTAGTCATTGTAGTATAGGAATAGAGTATAGGTTTTCATTCACTCCTTTGCTCGGGACGAGCAAAGTCTAAGTTTGGGGTGTTTGATAAGTGTTCATTTAGGCATAATTTAGTATAGGTTATTAGGTGTAATTGGATTATATTTATTTTATTTTATAGTGATAAATGCATATTTTAGGAAATTAGTGATTTATTGGAATAATATGAAAATATATATCTAATTATATTTCATTTTCGTTTTTAGGAGAAACGGAGTGCACGGTTGGATCCGGGGTGAAAAAATACTCACAATAAAGTATATACTTGAAGAAATAGGACACCGGAGGGTTTGTGTTGGGGTGTACATAAGAGTAGGTAAATTGAAGTTTCGGATGACACGTGTTGTGCACCTATTGGTCCGGTAGCGTCACACACAGCCGTTCACCCAATCAAAAGACGCCACGTCGCCTAGTTCCACCAACCGCAGCACGCCACGTCCTCCTCACAGCTCATCGTCTCGCCAGCCGCCATTGATTCTCCTCGAGATGCCCGTCAGCACAAACTCCCAGTTTTTCGCACGACACGCAAATTCCTTTTTTGCACAGTGCATGCCACGTGTCGTCAGCGCATTCGTCCAGCGCGTCACCAGCTCACCATCCAGCTACTCATACACTGTCACGTGTCGCCTAGTCTGCACTCTAGTACGTCATCAACAGCAGTCTCGGGCAATCAGAAGATGCCACGTCAGTGCGACACAGTTTCACAGCCAATCACAGCGCGACACGTCAGCCGGTACCAAAATTTCAACCAATCACAGCTTGCCAAGTGTCCTGACATGACAAAACGCCCAAAACACTCTCGGGCCCAAAAATCACTCCCGAAACTACGAAAATTGGGTTTTCTCACCTCTAGAGACCAAATTTGGGGTATATATATGTGACGGCCCCAATTTCCCCATGCAATTGGGTACGCCCGGCCTAGACCCGTACAAGCCCCGAGTCATCACTCGGCAACCTGACGAGCCTAGTCAGCCTTCAACTTAATCAATTTAGTAATTTATGAAAGAGTTATTGCAATAGTAAACAGCGGAAGACTAAACAATTAAAACAAAGGGAAATAACTCAATCAAAGGAAGTAAAGGAATTCTATAAATGTGGAAAACCCCGAGTATTCATGTACAATTTGAAATGCAAAGTTACATGATACCAATCTCATCAAAATACCAAGTTCAAATATCCCAAAGCATATATATATAAAAACGATATACATAAAAGCAAAACATAAGAAAAACCTATAAAATAGTCTCCAAATCCAAATAGCTAATCCTCACAATAGATCACCTAGGCAAGGTCCCTTGCCTTTGCTGCTCTCCGCCCTATCTGCACCCACCGTCACAAACTAGACAGTGAGCAACTGAATAAAATCGAATGTAATGCCAGAAGAAGATAACAGTAATTCATGATAATACAAGTAAAGCAGTCTAAATATCATGCGGTAATAAAAATGATAGGAATTTAAATAAACAAGATGCATGATAAACAGACTAATAGATATCAATCGAAAGTCAAGTGTGTTCCAAGGAATCAAAAGAGGCTCATTTCCCTCTCCCTCTCCCTCTCCCTCTATCGATTCAAGAAAAAAAATTGTGAAACAGAGGCGCTGTGCGCCTCTGTTGAAGATGAAGACCCAACCGGGTCGGGCCGACCCGGCCCTATCCTGGGCGGGTCAGGCCGACCCGGTTGGCCGGTTCGGTTGGGCCGGACCGAACCCGGGTGAACCGGGTCCAGTTCAGCCCAACTCTAAAAAAAAAAAAAAAAAAAAAAAAAAAAAAAGAGAACAATTTTGAAAAAAAAATCTGGAAAATTCATAGAAAATTCATATAAAATAGGAAAATTTTAGAAAAATTACATTTTGATTAAATAAAGGAAATTTGGGATTTTCTTGGAAATGTTGGCAAGATAATAGTCGGGGTTTCAGCCTCGAAAAATGAAAAATTGACATAATATATTAAATTGAAGTTAATTTAGTGATAAATGATAATAGGTATATTTCGGGTGATAGTTTGAATTGTCGACATTTATTGGAGCTGGACTAAGGTTTGGTTTTCGGGACGAGGAGTGCGATTTGAGGTGTGTAGTATCCCAATTGAACTTCACTTTAAGTATTTACAGTTTGATTTATTTGAATTCGGTTCCATTTATTCTCTACTCCATTTCATTATTGCTTTACGGTGGCTGAGTACTCTCACCTGGTGACTTTACGGTAGTGGAGTATACTCCTACCTGGTGTCTTTACGGAGTTGAGATCACTCCCCACCTGGTGCTTGTTCGTTACGGCCATAGAGTCCACTAAATCATAGCACTTGTCTAGGTATACGCTGGTGAATAGGCTACCCGGGTATGGTAGGCTTGTGTGGGTGCGTCGTGGGTCTACGCCGACCACCTAGAGGTCCAGGGCCAACCCATTAGTGTGTTTTCATGGGTTGTGCCTGGGGAAAAGCCCGAAGTATGATTTAGTTTGATTTTTATGTGCACGTACTTTGTTTCGTCACTATATTTATGCATGCGATGATCTTTCTTTTACGGTTATTACGTATTATTTCTTTGTTCCGCATGTTTAAATTATAGTATTTAAAATTCCAAGATACTTTTACTTCCGTAATTACTTGGTGAATTTCCTTGGGATTACTCACTCTGGACTCGTCATCTGTCTTTTTGTGATGGCTGAGTGCAGATCCTAATACGAGCCGGGGAAAGGGAAAGCTTGAGGACTACATCGATTGATAGCTCTAGCCCTTCTCGTACGTATGTTTATATTTACTTGTTTTATGTTGGGTTTTGGGACTTGAGAGATAGGTTGTATATTTTGATATTTTGAGGACCTTAGATGATATGTATATGATGTACAGTTGATATGGTTTCCACTTATGCATTTTGCTCATAATATACATGAAATTCAGGTTAAATCTTTACATTGATAGTAAATCTTCCGCTGCGTAATTTATGGTTAAATGATATTAAAGGAATAAAAGTAAATTCATAACATCAAAGTTAACTGATAATTGATTGATAATAAATAATTAGGCGTGGGACACAACTGGTGGTGACGTAGACAGTTGTGGGCCCGCGTGGCCTCCCGTGGCGGACCAATGTGGAAATTGGGGCCGTCACATAGGCTTAATCGGGAGCATTAGTGATCCGGTTGTCTAAGTGTAGTGCCTTCACGAATCAAAGTAATGCGATCAATGTGTTAAATCTGGAGCACTAGCGATCAGGTTGTATGTTTGGTTAGGGAAGTAATCAACGGTCGTACCTTGGCTGCCGAGATTAGGAAGTGCGAGGAACTGAGTGCGTCACTGGTTCTATAGCTGCACTAGATTATAGATTAGTTTCATACTTTTCATGAACCGACAATTAATAAATTCAATCCCAAGTTGTATGGTGAGACTGTGAAACTGAATACCTAGACTTTTCACTTTCATTAGATTTCCTCTCATTTAATTTCTGTATTTTCAATATACTTACACATTCTATCTAAAACTCTAATTTCCTTTTTTTGTATTTTTCTCACCTTAGAAAGACACCAATTTCTGTGGGATCAATCATTTACCACTATCTACAAAATAGTTGGTTTAGGAAATATATTTTATTGACGCGTTCGGCACGCGTCAAATACCACGTGTATTTACTTATCCTAAACGCGAAGAACTAGGAGAATAAGTTAAAGAGGCTGACTAGTACATAGTTAAGTCCTACATGGATGAGATTAGCGCTTAATTACGGGATTAGGCCGGATGGCGCTGTGTTTAGGAATTTCGGGCCGTCACAGAGACATAAGAGGATGTCTCGGTTACCAACAACCAAGACATCCTCTTATGTGTTCGGTTTCGTTGATAACCGAACCCATTGTGAAATAGGTTACTTGTTTGATCAGTTACCAAGTACCAAAATGTACTGCATAGGCTCATTCATGCAGTTCCGAGACTTACTCAATAGTCTCGGCCTTGAGTGGCCAAACATTACGGGGTTGTGGTTGAACTCAGTGATGGGTACATCCTATGAAAGACAACAACAACACGAGATAAAGGAACAACAAACTCAACGAAAAACACCCTCGAACCTTATACAATTCAACATCAACCATCTACAACAAATCATCATACAAACCCTCACCCTGCAAATGTACTATGTTATATAAGTCAATAGTGAGATCCTCAACTTGCCTTGGCACTTTGGTGAACTTGCACTCTCAAATTAAAGCCTACTTATATATTACTTCTAGCCTTTCTATACTTTAATCTAAACTTGGTCCGAGCCTTAAACATACAAAAATTTACACCAATCCACCTCTAGTAGAGTGTTATTACATGCCAGTTTAGTTAGTACTCCCTCCGGATCTTTTTAAGTGGCGTTTTAAGATTGTTCACAATTTTTAAGAAAGTTATTTAATTGACAAAATCACCCTTTATCTCTCCTAACCCCACGACTTCTACATACACTAGTTATTAATGTACAATTATTAAATTTTCTTTTTCTATGAAGGATATAAAAGTCAATTGAGTAATTAATGTGTACTGAACTTAACTATCAAATGACAGATATTGTGAAATATTTCAAAATGGCTAAAACGACACTTATTGTGGTCTGAAGGGAGTTTATATGGAGAGCCTTGAATAAAATGTGGAATGTATTATGTATGTAAGAGGCTTGCATGAAATGGTTGCCAAAATAGAAGAGGCTTGAAATGTGTAAACCTCGGTACGGAGTTGGTAGTTGAAATTAACTAATGCAGTCGGGCGCACATTTGATGAGATATTAGTAAATGAAATTTATGAATCTGAAGATACTTTACGAAAGTGAAGTTAAATGACAAACCGTATATAGATATATATACGTATATATATATATATATATATATATATAGGTGTAGATCCATGTCCGCCAGTCCTACTTGTGTAAAAAATTTCCTTGAGAATATGTAGGCTTTTTTTATACACGTTTTCCCCGTCCAACTATATATTTAGTATACCAGATAGATATTAAAGCATCCCTATCGTGGAGTACTTATTTTCTTTTTCTTTGCTTAATGAATATCAACATCATAATTAGGTGCTTGTTAAAGGTCTGGCCGGCCCCTATTAAGATTTCAATTTGTTCATGTCCCTCTTGATGGATGATCGATGACTCCCCAGTACGTATATAGTATTAATTAGAGATATGATAATTAGCTTGCTAGAAAGTTAGAAACCTTGAGCGACGATGAATTGGTGATGGAGATTAAGTATATATGCCGTAATAAATTAATGGTCTCGATCGATCTTCAAATGGAACAACAATCAAGTAAAAGGTTGATCCAGCATCGATAGATCGCTTTCTCCTTGAGACCATGGGGAGAGCGATTTAAGACACAGGATCCGCAGAATCTCATAATATTGGAAAAGCATTTAATGTCAGCATCATCAATATCTGTTTCAAAACATATATCCACAAACAAAATTGAATTGAGAAAGGAAACTGGCCTAGTAACCAAACCACTTCTATATATATATATATATATATGGAAAACTAAAATAGTAGCTAGGAATCAAACGCTAGGGAGACCATGTTTTGATCTGAACAATTAAAAGAGGCAAGGAGAGAGAAGATGGACAAAATTGTTGCTAGACCATGCATGTATGTTTTGGATTATAAACAACAAACAATTCAAATTAAGACCAATTAAGTTTTGGATTCTTTGAACTAATTAGAAGAGCTTTTTAATTCAATGTACAATCCAAAAAAAAAAAACACTTACCGGCACACATGTGATGATGATGGTGATTAGAAAGAAATTAATAATTAAAGCAACCTTATTCATCGATCAGTACTCCTGGTCCTGAATGAGTCCATGAATTTTTGGCCTCAACTAACTAGTGAGAGCCTGCACACCTTGATCCTTTAATTATAACTAAATCATACAAAGCTAGCTAATTAATTCATTTAAATCTGTCTGAAAGTCGTCACACCTTGTTGAAAACTCTTACTATACAGCTCTGAAATTGGAAATTGTTGCTGTTGTTGCTGTTGCTGGTGATGGTTTTGATGCCAACCATTGCACAAACCCTCACTCATGAATTTCTCTGATTTGATCTCCCTATTATAACATGTCGGCTGAGAGTTGTGGCTTTGCATTGCCGCCACCATTAGGAATTGATTGTGGAGAAATTCTGGCCATTTCATCCCCTCTGCCTCATCATCGTTTTCGCCCGCATTCACCTGCACTTGTTTGTCCAACGGCGTGGTGGTTGTAGCGTCTGTCAATCCCCATGAAAAGATGTTGTTTTCATTAAATGCGGCGGCGCCGCCGTTGCTTTGCAATTCAATGCTGCTAGTACTACCCCCAGTGCTGATGCTCCCGCTGCCAGTACCGCTGATGCTTGAATTCTTCATTTCCCAGTTATGGACTCCATTGTTGGTGTAAGCAGTATTGGAAGACTTGAAATCCATTGAAGTTGGGAGAATCGGTACGGAGGATTGAAGGGCAGACCTCAAGCTGAGATTAGAATTGAATTCAGACTCTAGCTCAAATGCCCTGCTGTAATTCTGGTTGAACAAGAGGGAAGGATTGGAATCAACTGATGATGAGTGGTGCTCGGGGTTGGCCCCCCCATATTTCAAGTGGTGGAGTTGAAAATGCCCGGTGAAATCCATGGCTCTTGAAGTGCTGGTGGAGTTGTCATTGGAATTGGAGGTGATGAAGGTGTCCAAGAATATTTCCTTGGTATTACAGTTGGTAGTGTTGTTGACCTTGAAGCCTCTGCCTTCAAAGGAGAAGTTG
The DNA here is from genome assembly GCA_039657345.1 of Stephania japonica. NCBI lineage: Eukaryota > Viridiplantae > Streptophyta > Magnoliopsida > Ranunculales > Menispermaceae > Stephania > Stephania japonica. Next base: position 74,239,225 of record CM077557.1, read on the forward strand.
TTCACTGCAGGAGGCAATGGGGGCTTCTGCTCGAGCGCTTGACAATCTAATGATCGTGTAGTAGTAGTAGTAGTAGTAGTAGTAGTAGTATTAGAATTCTCCATCATCAGTAGGTTCAATTCGTTGGGTCCTCCTCCTCCTCCTCCTCCTCCTCCTCCTACATTAATGTCGACCTTGTTGGATTTAGAAGCAGTGGCGGGAACGTCGTCTTCCTCTGCGCCTCCTCCTCCTCCATTAATAATGTCTCCTTCCGGAATTGCCTTGTGAGTCATGGGATCAATGCCTCTTTGCCTCAGCTTCTTCTTTATGCAAGAGTTCCAAAAATTCTTGATCTCGTTGTCGGTTCTTCCGGGCAAACGCGCAGCAATCTGAGACCACCTGATGAAGTTTAATTTGCACAATATATAGTAGCGGTTGGCGTTGGCGTTGGCGTTGGCGTTGTAGTTGTAATGAAGAGAAGATGATAGGGGCAAATATATATAAGATTTTATTTAGAAGATGGTGGCATTGATTACCTGTTCCCAAGAACTGCATGGAGTTCAATTATGATGTTCTCCTCCTGCTGAGAGAATGCTCCCCTCTTCAAATCAGGCCTCAAGTAGTTAATCCACCTCAACCTGCAGCTCTTGCCGCAACGCTGCAGACCTTGTTAAAATTCAACAGCCATTTTTTTTTAATTTAACAAACAATAATGGACATCATGATATATGGGAGGGAAATGATAGAATACATGAAGGGTTATTGGGGTACCTGCTAGTTTGGGGACTGAGCTCCAGCAGCCATGACCATACTTGGTAATATGCCTCAACAGCTTCTCATCCTCCTCAGGTGACCACAGCCCTTTCCTGAGCTTCTGCTTGTAGCAACAGGAGTGTCTTCCCATCAATTAATTAATTCTAGTTTATTTCTCTTCAATTCTTGTGAGTGTTGTAATTCCTATCAAGAATATATGTGCAGCAGTGAGAGGGAGGGTGAATTAGAAGGTGAGAGAGAGAGAGCTGGGAATCCAAATTAACACAAGGGGGGGAGAAGTCACAATCAAGAAGTTGATTGAAGTAGGAGGTTTCTCCTTTATTTTGAGAATGGAGTGAATTAGTTTCCTACATACACAATTCTTCTTCTGTGAAACTAACAAATGAGAGGAGCAGGTGATGGATGGATGGATGGCCTTAATAGAGACTAAATAATACTAGTAATCTGTGCAGATGTCTCTCTCATATAAGTGTTTGAGTAGTACTAATATCTGTTCCCGGGACTGGTGGGGCATTTTCCGTGATATTTTAGGGTAGTGCTATTTGGACTCGTGAGTTCGGACTCAAAACTTTTTTTAATTTCAAACACACCCTCGAGCAATTAATGAAACAACCATAATCACTTGTAAAATTCTTATTATACCCCTTAAATATGTACAAAAAATTTAATAACCTCCCTATGAGTCCGGACTCATGAGTCCAAGTAGATTTATTGGATATTTTAATCACCAACGACAGTACTACACTACTACTTATTGGAAAGGAACCACAAAAAAGTACTCCTACGTAGCATTTACATTTTACACACACCCACACGCACAAAAAAAAAAAAAAGAAGGTGAAAGTGAGATTCTAAGTCCTCGATTCTTTTCAATACATCGTTGAATTGCATTTGCAGTCATATTTGGAGAAGATGAAAAGTTCACTTTAATTAAGGATTCTTCAGTTCAATGGGTCACAACTAACTAGCTAGCATTTGCACAAACAAAAAAATCTGTTTGGACTCTTAAAGTTTTGACTCATACGAGGGTTTTTGAAATTTTTACAAATATCAAAGGAATGTTACAAGTTGTTATATCGAAGTCATTTATTGCTTGAAGATGACTTTAAAATAAAAAAATAAAAAAAAATTTAAAAACCCCTCTAGGAGTCCAGACTCATATATGATAATGAGTTTTAACTTGAAGCACAACCCCCGCACTTATCAACTAAGGAGATGTCAGAGGTACCCACTTGTCACACCTGACAATCAATTGCCGACGATACACCTCGAGATACACGTTCGAACTGTATCAAACGACGCCCAATTGCTAAATGTGACAAGTAGGCATGACGAAGTATGTACACTTAGCATTTTTCTATCAACTAACTCCTCCTTTTCTAAGATTCCATAGGAAAAACACTGAGGAATTGTAATGAAAGTAAACAATGAATTGATGGGGTTCAACAGTACGTAGTGTTACTCTATGTAGGTGGTGCTATCATGGAAAGCAACACTAGCTAGTAGAAAACATTAATTCTCTCTTTTCCTTGCAAAAAAAAAAAAAAAATGTGTGAGAGAGAGAGAGAGAGAGAGAGAGAGAGAGAGAGAGAGAGAGAGAGAGAGAGAGAGTACCAAGTTACAACAGCTAGTACCTGCCAATTCTCACTCTCCATATATGTGTCTCTCTCTTATTAGTCTTAGAGATGGAGAGAGATGGAATTAAAAAGAGTGAAGGGCCCTCCAACTCTCCTCTATTGACTTCAATGTGCCTATTCTCAAAATCATCATCACATGGGAAAGTTTCATCATTTGAGCATATTATATTCTCCGAAGACATGGAGGCTAAGAGCTTAATTTCTCCTCGTCTTCCTCTTATTCAATTCATTTCTTACGCGGGCCTATCAACCTCTTCTAGTTAAGTTAATGTCCTCAACTTAATTACCATTTGATCTTTGCCATAAAAGGGTAGGTCTCACTCGCCCTAAAGCTCTATGTACGAATTGGTAGATATTCAAATTTATTAAATTTTTTTTGATAATTGTAGATGTCCGGAGCTTTTTTGGGCCCATTCTTATAACTCAAGCATGATTATTCTTATAAAAGCTAACCCTAACTTTATGACTCAAGAAATCAATATATATATTTGAATTTGGATAATAGGATTCAATACCATAATTTATTGGTCATCAAGCATATCTTAATAACTTAATTTAGCACTGTACCAATTCAATTGGAGGCAAATTCATTACTTTTCTCTTATTGCGAAGTTGTCTTTAACATTTATCTGTCTTTAACCAGTTTAAGATTATTTATTCCCGTCCACGCCTCTGCATCTCCAACTTCTTCCTCATAAAGAAATAAATTAAGAAAGAAAGCCAGGAATATGAGGCCCACTAATTAACTAAATTAAACTGGTATTTAAAAAAAACTAAATTAAGCTAAACTCATTTGCATGATCCAGGGTGTTTTTACTAAAATTAAAGATGACAATTATACATACGAAGCTGGCTCACAAGGTATTAAAGAAATAGATAAGTAACAAGAGAAACAACATAAATAGGAATCGACGGAGACAAATCTATTCAGTATCCTTGCCCGCATTAATTTTATGTGTCGCGGATGATTAAAAGTGTACATACAATTAATGGCACGATGATGATGAGTTCAAATAATTCTCCACAGTTCCAAGTCCAGGCCCCCTGTATAATCCTTCCATAAACTATCACAAGAAATTGTTATTATATATTAGAGATATCCTTATCAACTCAAGTCCAGGCCCACTGTATAATCCTTCCACACCGCTGGGATGCGAAGAAAAATAAGCAAGGGTTCCAACACAGAGGACGAGTGTGGGTAAAAAAGCTAGTTCAAACAGAACACGGAAACAAAACAAAATCGTAGATAATGAAACTACATCGTTTAGGCAAAATAGAAAAAGAAAAGGAAAAGAAACACAGAAGGAAGAAAAAATTCGTTTAGGGACATAGAACATAGGAACACTTACAGGGTAGGAGAAACGAGTAAATAGAAAATGTAATTAGTTGATACTATGATTAGAAGAAGAGTCAATATTGATTGCCTTCAAGAGACCAAATGGGTAGGAGAAAAGAGTAAAAAAATAGGAAACATATGGTTTAAGTTATGGTACATTGGTATAAATAGAAAATGCAATGAATTAAGAATTCTTGTGGATAGTGATTATAAGTATAAGGTCGTAGAGGTTAAGAGAATGAAAGATAGATTGATCCTAGTTAAATTAATTATTGGAGACGAAAAAATTAACATAGCTAGAGCCAATGCACCACAAATAGGATTGAATGAGTGCATCAAACGCAAATTTTTGGATGATATTGATGGATTTATGCAAGATATATCATTAGATGAAAATGTTTTTATTGAAGGAGATTTAAATGGGCATGTGGGGATAAGTAATGATGCGTTCGAGAGAGTTCATGGAGGTTTTGGTTATGGTACTAGAAATGAAGAAGGAGAATCAATCTTAGAAGTTGCTTCAGCGTATGTCCTTGTCTTAGCAAATACTAGTTTTAGGAAAAGAGAGTCATACGTAATTACTTTTAGTAGTGGTCATAACAAGAGTCAAATAGATTTTATTCTAACAAGAAAAATAGATAGAAAAATATGTAGACTGTAAAGTAATACTCGATGAAGCGCTTACTACCCAACATAAGTTATAAGTATTTGATATAAAGTTAAAAACAACTTAATAGGAATAAAAGAGACAATGACCCTATAATAAAGTGGTGGAATCTAAAAAATAGTAAACAAGTAGAGTTTAGAAAAAAAAACTACTAATAGAAAACATTTGAAATCTTGATTTAGATACTAATACAATTTGGTTAAAAATGTGTAGTTGCATAAGGAGAGCAACGTCAAACGTGTTAGGTATATCTAAAGGCTTGGGACCACCAAAAAAGAAAACATGATGGTGAAACGAGGATGTCCAAAAACCAATTAAGGCTAAAAGAGATATGTATAGGAAAATATGTAGGTGTCAAGATGAAGATGTGCACAATCAATATAGAGAAGTTAGAAAACAAGCTAAAAAAGTAATTAGTCAAGCTAAAACAAATTTCATGGAAGATCTTTATACAAAGTTAGGTAATAAAGATGGCGGAAAATATATTTATAGGCTAGCCAAATTAAGAGATAATAAGAAACAAGACCTAAGTCATGTAAGATGTATTAAGGACGAAAATCAAAATGTTTTAACACGCGAAAATGATATTAAGGAGAGATGGAGAAGCTACTTTGATGGTTTATTTAATGATGGCCAAGTTGATATTATAGTAGATGAAAACCCACATCAAGAAAGAAATGTAAACTATACACGCAATATTAGAATTCCAAAAGTCAAAGAGGCATTGAAAAAGATGAAAAATAGGAAAAACATGTGGTCCAGATGAAATACTCATAGAGGTTTGGAAATGCTTAGGATAAATTGGATTGACTTGGCTAACAAAAACTTTCAACAAAATTTTAAATCAAAGTGCATGTCAATGAATTGGAGAAGAAGTATGTTTGTATCAATCTTCTAAAACAAATGAGACATTCAAAGTTGTTCAAACTACCGGAGAATTAAGCTTATTAGTCATACTATGAAACTTTGGGAGAGGATAATTGACAATAGGCTAAGAAGAGAAACAATAATATCAGAGAATCAATTTAGTTTCAAGCCTGGAAGGTCAACTATGGAGGCGACTTTCCTTGTAAGAAGATTTATGGAAAAATATAGAGAAAGAAAAAAGGATCTTCATATGGTATTTGTAGATTTAGAAAAAAAAAACATATGATATGGTTCATATAGATGTTCTTTTTAGAAAGAAAAAGGGTGCATGCTAGATACATAGACACGATTAAGGATATGTATGAAGGAGTACATCAAGGATCGGCTTTAAGCCATTATCTTTTTACGCTAGTTTTGGATGAACTAACTAGGCATATTCAAGAGGATATACCATGATGTATGTTATTTGCAGTGATATTGTCTTAGTTGACGAAACAAGAGATTGAATGAATAGGAAATTAGAATTTTAGAGGAATATATTAGAATCTAAGGGCTTTAAATTGAGTAGAACAAAGATCGAGTACATGCACTGTAAGTTTAGAAATACGAGACATTGAGATGATGGAGTGGTAAAATTAGGGGAAGTAGTAGTTCCTAATGTGAAATAGTTTAAATATATATGATCAATCATATAAAATGATGGTAATGTTGAGAATGATGTCACACATAGAATCCAAGCTGGATGGAAAAAATGGAGGAGTGCACCTAGTGTGATCTGTGATAAAAATATGCCTACCAAGTTAAAAAGAAAATTTTATAGGACCATAATTAGGCCAGCTATGCTCTATATAAGTGAATGTTGGGCGGTAAAACAATAACAATTATATAAAATGAATGTAGCAGAAATAAAGATACTTAGGTGGATGTGTGGTAAAACTCATAAAGGTAAGATAAGAAATACAGAAATTCAAAGACAAGTAGGAGTAGCAACAATTGACTCAAAGATTAGGGAAGGGCGGTTGCGGTAGTTTGGTCACTTGTAAAGACGGCCTACAGATGCCCCGACTAGAAAACTTGACTTAAAGGAACTGAAGAAATTTAATGAGGTAGGGGTAGACCAAAGTTAATTTATGATGCATTAATTATGAGGGATTTGAAGGGTTTGAAAAGCTCACCATCAATTGCATTAAACCGAGCACAATGGAAGAGTTTGATCCATATAGCCGACCCTAATTAATTTGGGAGTGAGGTGTTGTTGTTGTTGTTGTTGTTGTTGTTGTTGTTGTTGTTGTCGTGTGTGTGTGTATGTGTGTGTGTGTGTGTGTGTGTATATATATATATATAATCACCAGTTTTTACTTTGCCACCTTCAACCAATTGTTATCATGAGTTCAGACTCATAAGGGGGTCTTTAAAACTTTTTTATTTTAATGACATCCTTAAGCAATAAAAGACTTTGAAATAGCAACTTGTAAAACTCCTTTAAAATTTATAAAAAGTATAGAAACCCCAATATGAGTCCCGACTCAAAGCGTCCAAATAGATTTCTTGTTGTTATATTTTGTTTAAGTGTAGATATCCTTACCAAAATTGATTTAGTAATTAGTCGAGGAAAGAAGACGGTACTCTAGAGATTTTAATTTCGAACACCAATTAATTGCACAATCTTTGATGCTCTAACTTTGCCTAGACAAATAAATCTTTCAATAAAACACGGACTCATTTAAAAAAGTGCATACAAATTAAGTTCTCGCAGTCGGAATATAATTAAACTATAGAATAGAAAATTAGTTCTTCAACGGATTAAATAAAAAATAAGATAAAAGAATATCGGCATTAAACTATGTAACACAGCAGACTTGCCTTGCTGTCTCTACTGTCGCTACCTTGAATTATTATGAAAAAACACCATCTTTGGAATCTGTCAATAGAGATCTTCAATTGGAAAAAGAAAACAACTATTTAATCAAGAGATAACTTAATAGTATTTCCTTAATTTATGAGATAATATATATAAGAAACAAATGTACACAAATTATAAGCATCACGTTAAGTGTTTGTTTAATGACAATAAACGTCCACTAAACCTCCAAATTGACATTCATTCATTCATTATTGGGATTTCAATCATTGGTTGCAGTTTTATCTTCCAATGCTTGTTCTCTCAAAATACAAGCATGTTTTTCATCATATTTATATAATTTTTGGCTTTTGGGTCAAAATTAACGTAAACGACGGCCCCCCGGTTTTTTCTTTTTTCTTTTTTTTTTTTTTTTTTTTTTTTTTTGCAACATATGAATGAAATATAGACAGCTAGCAGGCCTGGTTTGAGTTTGATAACATCTCCACCACTCATCATCTACTCATTAGGAGTTGCGAGAATATTTTGTCCTTGTCCACCGACAGGAATGAAAAGCGATTGGGAATCTATATTTTCCCAATTCTATCCACCTTAAGACTGATAAGAAGCTATAGATTAATTTTCACTATAGAGTAATTTTTTGAGAATTGGAGACTAGGCTCCAGAACGATGTACACTATAGAGTAATTTTAGAGTTGGGCATTAGCTTTCTATATAAGAAAATAAATATTATATATATAAACACATATATTTTTCTCATAAGATATGTTCAAGAACCTTATCTCTATAGAATCTTTTTTTCTTTCTTTGTTTTTAATTCAATGTCAAGTATAGACTTTTGCCGCCATGCAAGTCAAGGCCTTTGGAGTACAACAAGCGAGACATAGCAGAAGAAGAAAACACCAAGAAATTAGATAATAGTAATAGGAAAAAAAAAATTATATATGTTTTAATTAGTTAGGACGACTATAGCTAGAAAAGTAATTGGATGATCATGTTTGAATTTTCCAAAACTCATGATGAGTCACATCACACTAGGCACACTCATTACAATTAGGACCTGTTTCAATTGAAACGTTATATGCCCCCTTTAGTTCATTTTACAAATTTAGAGAGTTTAATATTTTGGGAAGTTAATTATTAAGAAAGTTGTATTTTTCATGTTTGGTTCAACTTTGAACTTTCTGAGAAGTTTTATATTTTAAAAATAATAAAGTAATACAATTGATATAAATGCCCTTTTCATTATTTTTGAGAGAGAGATTGTAAGGAATAAAAGTAGAGAGAGAATTAAATGAGGGTAAAAGTGTTCATTCTCTCTCAGAAAGATAACTCACTCACCCTCAAGTAAGTTATCTTCCTCTATGTGGAGGATGTTGCGGGTCAAACTTTCAGAAAAGTTTTTTGAAAATATTCAACCAAACAAGGTGAGTTGGAATTTCTCTGAAAGTTATCTCACTTCCTTCAACTTTTCCCCTAACCAAACAAGGCTTAAACTTCCAGGGAAGTTCGGGGAGAAGTTAAAGGAAGTTATATGGCCTTGTTTGGTTAAGGAGGAAGTTGAAGAAAGTGAGATGACTTTCATGAAAATTCCAACTCGTCTTGTTTGGTTGACTGTTTTCAAAAAATTTTCCCAGAAGTTTGACCCCCAACTTCCCTCACATATAACTCAATGGGGGGAGGGGGTGAGTTATCTTCTTGAGAGGAAATGGACACTTCTACCCTCATTTAATGTTCTCTCTCTACCTTTATTCTCTACAATCTCTCTCTCAAAAACAGTGTAAAGAGTATTTATGTCAATTACATTATTTTATTGTTTTTAAAATGTGAAACTTCCCAAGAAGTTCAAAGTTGAACCAAACGTGAAAGGTGTAACTTCTTTATTAGTCAATGTAACGGCCCAGCTCGCCCTGCAAGGCACGCCATATAGCGATCCCAAACTCCACATTGGTCCGCCACGGGAGGCCACGCGAGCCCACAACTAATCATGTAACCGCCAGCTGTGTTCTACGCCCAATTATCCATCATCAATCAATTTCCTGTTAACTTTGATGTTATGTCTTAATAATTACTGATTCAAGTTAACTTAGATTCTTTTAATATCATTTAACCTCAAATTACGCAGCAGAAAATTAAATTAACAACATAAAGATTTAACATTATTTTATGAGCATAATACCTAAGTGAAAACCATACCAAATGTACATCATATACATATCATCTGAAATCCTCAAAATATAAAAAATATGACCTATAATTTATATACATGTCATATCTACCTCTCAAAACCCAAAACCCAGCATAAAACAAGAAAAATAAACAAACAGACGAGTAGGGATAGAGCTATCAATCTACGTAGTCCTCAAGCTTGCCCTTCGCTCGACTCGTACCAGGATCTGCACTCAAGTCATCACCAAAAAAACAGATGACGAGTCCAGAGTGAGTAATCCCAAGGAAATTCACCAAGTAAATACATAAATAAAGTTACTGGAATAAAAAATACTGTAACGACCCAAATATTCTTCGACCCATTTTAAAGATATTTTATCAATTTTATATTAAATTATGTGAACAAATGAAAATAGTTGGAATGGGCTTAACGAGGAAATTGGGCCCATATGGGTATTTACGTAATTTGGGGTTAAATTACGAACAACCCTATTTTAAAACCCTACCTATATAAACCTCTTATAAGTTTGAAGCCTATTTTGTGTTGAAACCCTAAACTTGGAGAGGGAGGAGAAGAAGAGGAGGCTTGAACAACCAAGGGGAAGGTAATCTTTATTTTTCTTTTCTTTTTCTTTTTCTTCTTTTATTCTTCTTTGATTTGTTGGTGTGTGTAGAAGAGAAAAGAGGGGTGGCGGCTCCCCTTGGAGCCGCCGGTTTTGGGGGCGGCGCCACCAGGCGCCGCCGGAGAAGACAGCGGCGCCGCCGCCTATTATGGGGGGGTGGCTTTTAGCCACCCCATTATGGGAGGAGGAAGGGGTGGCAATAGCCACCCCACTTCCTCCATCACCGCCACCACCACCGCCACCGCGGTTGGTGAGCCGCGGTGGAGGGTCCCCAGTGCCGGCGAACACTGGGGACCACCCTCATACCTAGATCCGAGGGTTGGTGGGGTGGGGGAAACCCCACCGTGGAGAAGTCGAAACGCCAGGGGCATCTGCCCCTGGTCTCGGTCCCAGGGACAGACAGGCCCCTGGACCTTTCCAGGGGTCGTCCCCCCCGGGGCTGGTGGACCGTTGACCAGGGGCTGGGATGCCCTTGGTCAACCCAAACTGGTCCCTGTTCAACTAACAGGGACCAAATTGGTCCCTGACCAAAATAAATTGAAAAAAATAAAATAAATAAAATAAAATAAAATAGGAAAACTTACGACGGGCGTCGACAACCTCGACAAAGTCCTTAAACGGCACATCACGTGGGACCACACCATTTGGGGTCCCCAAATATAAAATTAATAATTAAAATACTCAATTTTAAATGAGTAAAATACTTATGTAATATTATATGAATTGTTTAGATTCGCGAGGCGGTTCACGTGGGACCCCAAACGGGAAAGGAGTCGGTATAGGCATCGCGACGGGTCCAGGTAAGTGGTGAGCTTCGCTCATGCATTAAATATGGCTTGATTATTAGATAACTAGGAATGCATGTTTTGAATGTAAAGACTTGGGAATGGGTTGCGTCGTGATATTGGTTTGGATCTCTATTATCTATGGAATTGTGAATACATTGTTTAGCCTTTTATGTTATTCGGTGCCCGAGAGTGTGTGGAGTTCCACCGCGGGCCAAATTAGCAAGTGGTCTATATCTTGGACGCCCCAGAGTGTGTGGTAGTTAACCACCGAGGGTTTACTTGACTAATTGAATGCATAAGGTGAATTATTCGAGGGTAAGGGTTTGGAGTTCCATCCTTTGCTACTTGATGATTCTTTGAGACGTGTAGCGGTGACGGCTTGGAAGAATCTATCATTGTTTTGGTGCGATTATCTAGAGGGCGTAACGGCCATTGCGTTTCCACTGGTTATTGTACCAATTCGAAAATAGATGATTCGGTCACCGGATCCTTACCAATATCTAGTTCGCATTGAATGGAACAACGGTTTATATTAATATTTATCTTTATCGCATTTTATTTAAATCTTTCATTTGACTTTATTTGTATGTCATGTGTAAATTTATAAATGAAAAGTGATGAATATTATTATGCATGACATAAATGAATGTTTATCAAATGTGTTGTAAAACTGTTAGGCTTTTATGTTTAGTATGGTGATTGGAATACGATTTGAAATATTGATACATAGAATTATTGAACATCTAAATTAGATATGGAAATAATATTTATACGTTTCTTCTTAGAATATAATTCCATTTTTCATAACTACGATGAGCATGAACAATACCTTTACTTGTATCGAATTATGTGTTCATTTAAATGGTTATATTTGGTTATGATTTACATTTATTCGGTTATTATATGATGTGTTATGAGTATGGATTGGATGTCATGTAAAATTTGCATGAGTACTAGGTAGTACTTGCATATTTAATGTTTGAGCGAGTCTTTCCTCTTATTGAGCATCGTTGGTTCTTTAGCTCACCCCACTCTACCCCACAGGTCCCTCTACCAGCGCGATAGACAAGAAAGTCGAGGGAAAGGATTTATCTTGAAGTGCCTTCATATGTGAGACTCATATAAAAGTCTATCATTATTATTAATCGTTTTGTAAACCTCGTACGTGGGTTATAGCTTGAGAATTAGTAATGGGTAGTTTTGAACCTTTTTATTATTATTATGAAGTTGTATGAGACTTTTAAATATTTAAGATTATAGATCTTATTATTATATACTGGATTATATGATTTTATTATGATTAACTTTTACATTCATATTATCATATATCTTGTTAGAATAATTATTCCACAGGTTTATTTAGGCGTACCAAGCCGTTATTTGGGCCTGGTTCAGGTATCGGGTCTAGGTAACGGTATTGGGTCGGGCGACTTGACCCTAGGTCAGGGAAGGGTCGTCACAAATACTATAAATAAACATGCGGAACAAAAGAATACAGTCAACTGTAAAAGATCATCGCGTGCATAAATATAGTAGGGAAGCAAAGTACGTGCACAGTTAAAATCGAACTAAGTCATACTTCGGCTATCCACCAGGCACGGCCCATGAAAATACCTCGAACGGGGTGACCGTGGACCTTCTAGGTGGTCGGCGTACATTCACGACGCACCTACACAAGCCTATCATGCCCGGGTAGTCTATTCACTGGCGTATGCCTAGACAAGTGCTATGACTTAGTGGACTCTATGCCCCATAATGAATAAACACCAGGTGGGGAGTGAACTCAACACCGTAAAGACACCAGGTAGGAGTAACTCAACTACCGTAAAGACACCAGGTGAGAGTACTTAGCCACCGTAAAACAATAATGAAATAGAGTAATAAATACATAGGACTAAATTCAAATAAATAGAACAATAAATACTAAAGTAAAGTTCAATTGGGATACTACACACTGTTGGAAAATGTGCCCTAGGTTAATCCATTAATTGTCTTTATGAATACATTTTAGTTAATAAAATAGAGGATTTCATTTGTTGTTTATTATAATTGATTTGCATGTTTACATTATAATAAAAGCCATGAGTATTTACAGAAATATCCTAAATGTCCCTAGTCGATTATTATACTGGAAACTATAATGAAATAAGACTAGTGTGAGTCTTGATTGATGATCATACGATGATCATACGTATAGGAATACGAATCAAGATCATGAGTACTTGTTAGGAAACAAAGTACTGGACCGACCCGCTATGAGAACATCACATGGATTAAGTCATAGTTGTTTCTCATGATATGTATATTATTCAGTCCTCTGACTAGAGATTACCAGAGCCTTTAACATTAGGAACACAGTGATTTGACGCAATCAAACGTTATCTTTAACCGGACGATTATAAAGATTGTGATTGGTTACTGTGTGAATAATGTAATGAAGTTGTGTAATCGAGATAGAATTTGTCCCTCTCATACAGAGAGAGATATCCAGTGGATCCCTCGATGTGTTAGACTATTAAAAGGCCTAGTCTAAGTGAATTGATGTTGATCAATGTCACTTGAATGTTTTCAGTCTACCTAGAGATCGAGATTAGTACGGTTGAACATGTTGGATGACAATTCCATGCCTTATGTTTGATCAAAAGGATATCGTGTGACAAAATGATGTTATATATACACTATTGATTAGGTTGTATCGATTTGATATTCATACAACTTGGGTAGTCATAATGTCTTGCTAGAGGCCACTTATGATTTGTATACCAAAATGTGTTTTGGTATACTACCAACGTTGTATGAGCCTATTGGGTCGCACACTAAGAATGGTTTTGCGAGATTTTAAGATGGTTCAGAAAAATGAATTTTATATGATAAAATTCATGACAGAAACGTCCTTGTAGTGTATTACACTTATACTTCTTTAAGTAGGGGTATATGTGTAATTTACTTAACCGTCTATATACAAGGGTTGTATAAATAGGCGCTTTGAGTTAGAATACAAGTACGAGAAATTAAAAAAAGGGCCGAAACTCTATTTTCGTTTTAAGAAACGACTTAGGGTTTTTGGTATGCTCTGGATCGTTTTGGAGAGAAACAAAAAGGTTTGGTAATCTCTCGAAGCTAGCACTTCAAATCTTGGTCGTCATTCGTGTGTGGACTGCTGATAAAGGGCGTTCGTCGTTGACAGCACCTTAAAGATCGATTAACCTTCAGAAAGGTACATTGCGACTGAGGTATGATTAAGTTTTCATAGTTTAAACGTTTTTTAATGGAATCAGATTTGGATCTTGTTGGGGTTTTTCTCAAAATTGTTTTGTAATCTCCGCTGCGTATGAACCCCAAACACCAACACACACCTCAATCCGCACTCCGCGTTCCGAAAACTAAACCCGGTTCAGCTCCAATAACACCGGACAAATCAGATTATCACCTGAATTATACCTATTACCATTTATCATTAAATTAGCTTCAATGTAATATATTATATAAATTTTACGTTTTACGAGGTAAAAACCCGACAACATCTCGTCAAAATCCCGAGAAAATCCCAAAATTCCTTTATTTGATCAAAATATAATTTTTCTAAAATTTTCCTATTTTATATGAATTTTCTATAATTTTTTTCAGATTTTTTTATTTAATTAAGGACGGTTCGGCCCAACCGGCCCTCTTCTTCCTCGTTGGAACAGAGCATTCTGCTCTGTTCCAACAGCTTCTTTTTTTTCCTGAATTGGGAAAGAGAGAGGGAGAGGGGAAGAGGGGAGACGACTTGGGTGTCGCCTCCCTCCTCGGGCGAACTGCTCTTGCTGTTCGTCCGAGCTCCCGAGCTCCATCCCACCACCACCGAACCACTACACCAACTCTCGCCAACAACACACAACAACAACAACAACAAAAACAACACAACAACATCAACGACTCACCTCTTTCACCTCTCCAATACGAGCTCAATCTCTCTTCCTCTTTCTCTCGATTTCTCTTCTCCTCTCGGTCTTCCATTTCGATCAAAACAGTGAAAAATGGAAACTATGGTGACGGTGGTGGTGTTTATCAAATTTTGGGGTGAAATGACCATTTTGTCGTTATGATCTTATCCTCCTCCTTCACACTCTAATACTCTTTTTGTTCATTTCACAATTTTTTCCTTAATTTTCTGATTTTTAATATATATATATATATATATATATTAAATTCCTTATACACACACACACATATATATATAAATGTATATATTCGCCTCAACTTTCGCGCCTAAAAATTTCGTCGTGCACGCCAACGAGCATACTCGGTCGTGCACACTACCGTACCACCTACACATATCGACCACGACCCTACGTGTCCCTAGGCGCCGGCCAATTTACTATTTTGTCACATTTAATTCATTTTATGTGTGTAATATTTTCCTCAACTTAAAATTTCGTCTTTAATCTACCCGGTACCCGCGTCAACACACATATCGATGCGAATACTCAACACACAATCTCACACGTCAATTTAAAATATAATTACACACATCGCGATGTCGTTAACCTATTTTAACATAAACATCGCAAAATTAAACAAAATAACACACAAAATACTATTTACCTAATACGGTCGTGCTCTAACCTCGCCGTGGGGCCCACGAACGTCCCCGCTGGCGTCCACGTCTACAATGACATCATAAAATAACGGCAATTATTAATTGGGTCGTTACACGCCAATTGGTACCGCTAGTCACAGGTAGTGCGGGCACCCTCAGGTCTCTCCCACACCATCTGTGTCCCCACTCACGTGACCCGCACGCGAGGCATAGTCTTTCGCCCCCAAGGTTCGAACTGGGGTCCTGGAGGCTTAAGAGCCTCAGTTTGGCCCGCACGTGAGGGGGGACACAGATGGTGTGGGAGAGACCTGAGGGTGTTCGCACTGCCTGTGCCTTGCGGTACCAATTGGCGTGCCTTGCGGGGCGGGCTGGGCCGTTACATAAAAATCGCCTTTTATGTAACCTCAGGTCTCTCCCACACCATCTGTGTCCCCCCCTCACGTGACCCGCACGTTAGGCACAGTCTTTCGCCCCCCAAGGTTCGAACTAGGGTCCTGGAGGCTTAAGAGCCCTAGTTTGACGAACCTTGTACCACTGAGCTGGAGGCTTAAGAGCCCCAGTTCAAACCTTGGGGGGCGAAAGACTGTGCCTCACGTACGAATCACGTAAGGGGGGGACATAGATGGTGTGGGAGAGACCTGAGGGTGCCCGCACTGCCTGTGACTAGTGGTACCAGTTGGCGTGCCTTGTAGGGCGGGCTGGGCCGTTACAGTTAACTTCCTAAAAAAATTAAAATAGTAAAATGAACCAAACGAGACATGTATAACCAAGTCCTCCCCGGCATCAAATTAATAGCACATTGAACAAGAGGAGAGTGGAATATACATAAAAGCTTCCACACACACACCGTAATTACATTCAAGCTTGACCAAACCTACATGTAAGCTTGTCAAATTGACCCCCTTCTTTTCCTGAGAATCAGCAATACATTACTACTGAATATCATGATGTAATTGATTAACGGTACTTTATGTATGTAGTTGTTTTAGATCAAACTCTTCCATCATACGCTTAATTTGTGTTGTTTTAGAAAACTAATTAATTAAACAAAAAAAGAAAAGAAAATATGGGAAGTGTCGAATTTTCCTGTTGCCGTATTATAATAATAGGCATATAATTGATACGAAACTAAAGAAAACAAAAACAAGGACTTGTCAAGTGCCAAATACATAATAAAATGGAATGTGCATCTGCAGTATCGTTTGGTAAGATTGTTTTAGAATTGGGAAGCATCCTTGACCTCATCATTATGCACCCATGGCTAATTTATCATAAAAAGTCAAATATGGTTTTATGTATGATGCCTAGCTACTTGTGCATGCCATGGTGTTTAATTGAGATTTTTCAAATTAAAAAAATGCTAAATTTAACTTTGCACAGATAATTATATGTATGAATTATGACCAAACCTCAACGGTAATTCATGGATGACCCAAAAAATGACAGTAGTACTATCACAAGAAATCATTAATTAAGCTACTATTATTTATATATATTATGGAATTCTGATATTTTGAGGAGCAATTAATTAATGAAGATAAGGATTGGAGTCTTCTCACCCATTCACAAACAAACTTTATTTAAAAGCGGTACTGAATAATGAATGAGGGGAAAATTATCAAGGCGAAAAAGTTAGGAAGTACGCAGGAGAATTATTATTTTGGGACATGAAGATTGAAGACGCTATTTTTGTTGTACTTTTACTTTGAAGTGTGTGTGTGTGGATTTGGGCTTCGGGGAGAGAGAGAGAGATAGAGTAATATAGTATCTCTAATTAATGGGACCGACGAAGCTCCAAAAGCCAAACGCTAATAAATGTGGGCGAAGGGCAAAGGCCCCATTAAGCTCTGTCACCGTCTTCGTGTCAATTACTCCATTTTTATATAATATGTGCCTGGTCACATATATATTAATGAGTAGTGCTATTTGAAAGTTGAGACTTTTAGAAAGTTTTTTGAAATTTTTTATTTTAAAGTCAAATAATAACTTGTAACACTTTTTTGATATTTGCAAAAATTTCAAAAACCCCCGATGAGTCCAAACTTTAAGAGTCCAAACAGATTTTTTGTATTAATTATATGTGTACACACACACATATATATACACACACACACACCACACCACACCACACCACACACACACACACACACACACACACACACACACCACACCACACATATATCTCTGCTAGCTATACATGCATGCATATGTATAAAACAGTGGTACTGTCATTAATGGAAAGAAAAACAAATGAAGAAGAGAAGTAAATAAAAAGGAAGGACGCGGTTGGAGCGCAGTGTGGTGTTTTCGTGTGTCATATTCATATTCAAGGACGGAGGACCCCATCTATCTCACATGTTTGATTCTCTAATCAAATGAAAAATAATGACCATAATTGTCGAAATGCATTGCACAACTTAGTGTTGTTCAGGGTCCACTACTCTGCTTACTGTTTGGACAATGCATCTAGCGGCTCATCCTTCATCGACCAAAACACTACCTCACCTCTACCTATACATCCACACACACACACTCAGCTATCCTATCTACAACTAGCTAACAACTAATATCGTCCAAGAGAATTATAAACCAATAGTAACGTATATCTCTACCTCCATAACTTAAGCTAGAAATAGAATTCGATTCAAAATCTATCGTATAATCTCTTAAAATAAAATAAAATAAAATAATGCTTGATTGTACATGTATGGCTGTAATTTTTCTTATACTGACGTGATTGATTTCCATGGTACCCCCCGACAGCATCATTACCTCGTAATTGTAATATTATATAGCTACAACCTCGTATCGTACAACTCCTATGTATGATCGATGCACGGCCAACTGAACAAATGATTAAACTCTGATTTCCTCCTCTTCTCAGCTAAAATGTACCAATCACGCACGCACTTTCCTTCCAAATACTCTATATTGTTAGACAACCACTAATTTATCCAACCATAGGTAGCTAATGAAAAGTAATCCGATCGTAATTAATTAATAAAGCAAGCATCAACAGGTTTTACGAATTAATTCATTAATTTCCTACAAAAAAAAATTAATTCATTAATTAATTAAGCAAACACTAGCAATCTTATCATGCATGTCATTACAACGCACATCAACTTCATGTGGTTGTACGTGAGAAGATCAGCATCAGGATGCAACGCTACAGATTAATTGGCATACTTAATGTGCTATTTGTTTAATTAAAGCCAAAGGTGGTACTTTGTTAATGAATGAAGCTATATATGTTTTGATATGGATATTTGGACATTATGAAGCAGAGTTCTTTTTAATCTTCCCCTATACCGATCGATTAGTCCTCTCAATCAAATATATTAAGCTTGCTAGCTAGCTAGTAAGCAAATAAGCTAACGTTGGACTTTTCCCTACTTTTTTGAAGTTGGGAGGCAGTGAAATTGAACAGTAACTTGTGGGCAGGAAACGGCATTCCCGCTGTAGGAGAATCAGACAGGAAATGACACCATGCCATCTCTAATTAAAGTTTTGTGACATATATAAAGTGTTGATTAAAGAAGAAAGATCCATGTCCCGCTATTTGACTGATCAGTTGATTCTATTTTTGTGAAGATAAAGGTGAAGGCTTTTGATTTCGATTCCAAATATGAGAAGAAACGGCCTTGATACACAAAGACCTACCTATCCGGTCGTGCATGTTTTCAAAAGGGATAACTAGGCTAGGGCAGTAGGGAAGAATTCACACTGGCACACACTTAATAAGACTACATGATCAAAGACATGGCTATAAAGAATTAAGGGATCAACTACTGAACATCACAGAGACAAAGCCAACCCAATCAGAGCCAAAAATTAATAGCCTACGTACATTATATATGTTGTTTGCTTGGGAATGAACGTATATATGTATACATGTAAAAGTGTTGGGGGGTAAGATTGGGGCAACTTGGAAAGGATGTATGAAGACAAGTAGGGTTGGATCAAACATAGTAAGGTCTTGAATAAAGTCGCTGTCAGGTGAGTAGCAGTAGACTAGCAGTCTAGCAGTGCTGGGGGAGAAAGAGAGAAAATGAATAATAACACTATAGCAACAGATGCAAAGAATGGACGGGAAAGTGATAGTAAATGATTGCCCACGCCCGTCTGCATGCACCAATTCTATTTCTTTCATTTTCAACCTTACTGTACATTTATCCACAAAAAAACACCCACACCACACCACACACCTCTCCTCCTCAACCTCAGCACATTTAAGATATGTGGCGTCACATCCATCCCTCTTTCCTCCATTATTGCCTTTGCTCTTCTCTGTTCTGCTCATCAACTCATGTACTACAAAAACAAGACCTCTACTGATTCCTTTTCATGGAATATATATCGAAAAATAAACTAACCTAGCTACCTTTCACAGCTAAAAGGACTTCCTATGCACAACATCAGTTTCAAACCCAAAATTGATTGACCTACAAGTTTATTTCAGATGACCCTATGCTGAACTATTATTCTTCTCCAATACTAAATTTATTTTACAAAATTTCTCCAACCAATAGTTAATGGCAGCAGCTGTTTAGACCCCATTTTTTACTTCTTTTACCCCCACCCATGTGAAATGACTCAAATACCCCTACATATAAAGGGTTTTTACTCACTCATACTCCAATCACCCTTTCTCCAACCACACTCTCACCAACAATTCAAATCCAAAAAAATCCGAACAAAACCCAATCAATTTAACGTCTTAGGTGCATTTTTCACCTCTTTTAGTGTCGATTTTGTGATTTTTAGGATTTTTTTTCCTTTATTAAGCCGTTATTGTTTGTGGTTTTGTTGTTGGGTTTAGGTCTTCAATTTGGTGTTTGAATCTTACATTTTGAGTACAAAGTTTCGATGGAATCAAAAATATCAAGCGATTCCGAGGCAAAACCCACTATGTTTTTTGTCATTTTCATGTATTTTTTAAGAGTATTGAAAAAAGAATTGTTTGTTCTTGTTACCCACGGGGTTCGGACGCACAAGGCCGACAACTCTTAAGAGGTGTCGACCACACAGGGCCAACACCTTTAAAGAGGTCTCGATTGGATCTCTTCGTCACCCACTAAGATTGAGTTTTCTTCACAATCTTGATCGAATTCGATCGACACCTCTTTAAAGGTCACAATTAGAGTTGATCGATATCTCTTCAGAGGTGTCAGCTCTGTGAGACCGAATCCCATGGGCGACACACATCGCAACCACATTCGACCTTGTTCAACGAAAAAAAATACTCTTACGACACTTGGTAACCTCGCACAAGTGCTCTACAATGACTAAAACCGAGAAACATAGAGGATTGAGGGGTATTGAGGTGAGGATGAAGATCATGGGTGAACAAGGGTATTTTTGGCATTTTGAATTTTTTTTTTGGGGTAAATGAAGTAAAAAGTTGGGTAAACAAAGTAAAAAATTCAAAAAGGGGTACAAGAAGCAAAAGGTGAGGTCCGAATTGCCGCTGCCTAGTTAATTTATCTAGCTAGAGGTTTGCTTAACAGTATCCTACTTTACCTAGACAAACAATATGTACTTGATACACTACTTGTTCAAACACAAATCAAGACAACAAATTAAAGAAGATAAATGGCAATTGCTAAGACAACAAAATCATATAAATCTGCACAGACAGAAACAAGATCAATGAAACTTGCTCTTTACCATTCAACATTCTATCCCATAAAGCATGGCTAGCCTATTGCAGTCTTATAGAATCTTTCATTTAGTTTAACAAGGATAACGCGGTCACATACAAACATGTCGCACCCCTCTACTTCCATTCATCTTGAATTTCATGTAAAATCAACCCCAAAACTTCCATCTCTTCTCCTAATTCTACTAATCCATTATCTTGATTCCTAGTTCTACTGTTTGCCAACTCACAATATCTGTATTCTGCTTTACTCTTACTCAACTCAAAGCCTTTAGACTTTATTGTATTTCACTAAACTATATCCAATTCACTTTATCTCTTGTTTGTTTACCTGCTAAAGCAATGCATGTATTCGATCCTCCGAGAAATTCAAGGAACAAAAAGGGAACACCAACCCTTCATTTTGAGGCATCAAAGCTAGGATAAATTTGCCTCCTATGTATAGAATAGAATTATAAACAATGACAAGATCATAATGAGCACAGGAAAATAGCGACCTACAAGGAAAATTAATCAGTGCACTTTCTGAAGGAAACTATTTGTGATCAGAACAGCATTGATTTCGTTGGGATAAAGTCTTTTAACCAAGCATCTCAACGAGAAGACTATCTAATAAGGCTAATGATCTTAACAATTGAGATGTGATCACGCATACGTAATTAATTAGCTGGGTTTGATTACTCCAAAAACCCTCCTTTTCCAAAGACAAAAATAGATTGACAAGAAAGAGGAATTACGACGTGATTAGACATTTGTGTTAAGCTCTTAAAAGAGCTTTATTTAGGAAGCTTAATGCAAAAATGGCACATCAATGTCTTCTTGTTGACAAACACACCACGTTTCATTCTCTTCAAGCGACCACCACATTCCCCTTAAATTACAGATAACCTAAGCACATGTTTGTCTCCAAAATTGTTCCTCTTCAACTATCTCTCTGTCTTTTCAAACAACAGTAATCACTCATTACTTCCCTAATCCATCCATTCAATCCACAAACCCATATCTTATCTACCTTAGTAGTATGTGAGGAATGCGTGTTTTGGGTCCGAATTATTCCTTTACCTCCCCAATATAAAATAGTGGGGTAAGAGAAGATTCAAGTATTCAACTGAGTTCAAATTCCCTAATGTGAGTCGACTGATTCTAAATAAAATCCTCTTAACACATTAATTATGAAAACTTTGTGAGGTGGAAATGATCTAATCGTCCCACCCCACCCTTTAATTATTAGAATCCCCTTTCTTTGCCAGCAGTAGGTGATGACTTCCATCATATGTTACATCATCAAGCCTCAAGTTGAGTAATTAATATAATTAATAAATAGATGCATCATTTACAGGCCTTCAAATTCCGATTAGGCTCTGTCCTTCTCTTCTCTCTTCTATTCCGCTAATGATGCAATTGCTTTTCCTTGTCTCTTCACATAATTAAATCAAAAGGACTAATTCTCATCCCTGTGAAAGTAAATCTAAAGCCTCCTCCCTTTATTACTGGCAATTCCTATAACATTTAAGTCACTTCGATACGTGAAGCACTTCTATATAAAAAGGTCTAATTGATACCCAGTCATAATTGCCTCACTGATCACCTACAAGACAGTCTCATATTTGAAAATCCTACAGCACAGCATCACCAACCTAAACAAATAGTAAACAACTGTCGCTTTATCATTACAAAGTTCCAATCTTCTCAAAATGACAAGAATCAATCCATACAGGGTGATACAGAAGAGATCATTCTGCAAGATGGAACTAGGCTCAGATGCACTTACATATTTTAAAAATGAGTCATGGGCTAGCATCATATACTACCTCTAAGGCTCTAACATATTAGTCATTTACTGTTGGATTAGGATCGATGATAATACAATAAATCAATACTCAATGTGTCTCTGGGTTATTTATGAATGTGTTAAGAGATTA
Organism: Stephania japonica; assembly: GCA_039657345.1. Taxonomy (NCBI): domain Eukaryota; kingdom Viridiplantae; phylum Streptophyta; class Magnoliopsida; order Ranunculales; family Menispermaceae; genus Stephania; species Stephania japonica. The sequence continues at coordinate 74,262,092 of CM077557.1, forward strand.
AGCCGTATAACTATAAATCAGTAATACAGAAATTCAGAGAATGTCAAGAATAAAATGAATTAGAAACGTGGTTAATACTTCAGCAAAAACATCTGCATGGCTTGATTCTACAAATGTAATCAACCTTCATAATGTCAATAAAATAGTCATGAACAAAAAATAAAAAATAAAAGAGTACTCACAAAAAGAAGAGAAAAGAAAGAAAGAAAAGGATGACTACGTTGACAAGCAAACTTTAGCCATGACGCTTTTCTCGACCTACCTCTCCATTTCTAATCATTAGGAAAATGGAATAATGTGGTACATAATAGTTCTCTACCTTGGGTATTTGCATGTTGTCTTTTGATGCGCCCAAGCCCAAACCACTGCAACCGCCTTTTTCAAATTTTTGCTTCTATTGGCACTACTACTTTTCTATGAAAATCCACATCTCTTATCCTATTCAAAAGCTTAAAAGAATTGCATTTTAATATTCCAAACAAGAGAAGATCTATACATTCACCCATTTACTTATCTAAAGAATACGCCTACTCAAATCTATCCTTAAGATACACACTCGACTCAATGGCCTATTACCGCAGCAGATTCCAGCCCCAAAAAATTATTAACAGTGATTGTTTAACGCAACTGACTTGATTGCACAACCAACGAATATAAAATTGTCATAAGCTTATAATCATGTCAAATCCAGAGAAAAACATGGAAATATGCATATTTTATTGCCCCAGATGTTATGGAAATTATTTATATTCTTCCCCCTGCCACAGCGATTTGCAAGAAGAGTTTAACTTCATTGCTCAAAGTTGAATAGCAATAGTCCATGAAATCCAAGCTAAAATATATCAATTGGTTTGCATCATTGGGAAACCATTCAACATATATCCACCAATCATTAGATACTTATCATTCTATTAAGTATTAAGTCATTAAACAACAATAACAACATCAACAGCAATAAGAATCCTAACTAAATCCTAAACAACGAGAACAACAATAATGAGAATCGATATTCAATAGCAATGGCAATAAAAGGCTAATGAGAAAATACCTATCTTCCCTTTCCAAGTCAAATATATATCAAACAATGCTTCCTTATATTCAGCTAGTATTTCTCCTGTTCTTTTATACACTTGAAACACCTCCATAGCAAACAATGCCCATTTTTCAATTCAGTTTCAGAAATTGTATTAGTACACTAGCTTCCTTAGCTTTCAATATACTACTGGCAGTCTGGCACTTGTACCAAAAAAAAATATATACTACTGGCACCATATGTGCAAACCCCTCTTTAACATGGCAATATTCCTTACCGTATCATTTTCCTTCAGTGTTGGTTTATTTGTGACATACTGATATTAGATCCTTTATTTTCAAGCATCTATATTGTTATATTTTTCTCTATAGAACAACAGAACATCAGTACTTCAAAGATTAGGCTTCCAACTTATTTTATTAAAAAAGTGCTATTTTATATCAAACTTTGTGATATCTTTACCATAAAAGGTGTAATAAATCAATTTCATGAATATTTATATTATCTCATTCAACTTGAATAATAAAACTAAGTACAATTATATAAAGAAAAACTAATTCAGGATGAGAACACTAACATGGTATGACACTATCTATGCCGACAGGAAACTTTAAATTTACTTGATCACAAAGAGAATTCAAGAAAGAACAAAAAGCAACATTAAAAGAAAAAATATCAAGCTGAACGTTGAACTTATCCCATCTTCAATCCCTTCACGATTTTTAACACAATGACAAGATCTTTATATTTCACAATACCGCATTTCATATGTTTCATCAAATTTAACACTTAGGGATTTTTAACACTATTTTATTGATCAGAATATTTGTATCATCTCATCCAACTTGAATAACAATGTTTCTTTCTGATTAAGTATTTTAACTTAGACAGACAGCCAGCTAAATAACAAAATCCTCAAATTCAAAAGAAAAGTATGGGTCTCAGTACTATTAATCCACCATCCAAAGGCATACGAGGTTTCTTTCTTATTATGTATCAACAAAATCATCATATCCAAGAGAAAACTATGGGTCTCAGACTCTCAGTACTATTAATCCATCATCCATAGGCATAAAAAATAGCCGCTCCCAATTAAGCAAATTTAAGTTATTTATGTAAAGTACTAGCTTAGTTTAGCAAAATTAAAAATATAAATTTCAAAAACCAAGCCAAGTTGCCCTTGCTAAGGCATCATGAAGATTGAGTCCATCCTCCGTACAGCGGAAAATGATATCATTGGACAGTCATAGGGGCTCCTTCCTTTCAGAAGACAAGGCTCTGAGATTTTGTTTTATTTTTATTTTTATTTTTTGAAAACAGGCTCTAAGAATGTTGATTACCCAATTAATCAAAAAAATATTACTATAAATGTGAACGCTCCATAACACTCATAATTGACATGTTAACATGGTATATAACCAATAACTTATGAGTGACCAGATCATTGATATAGAATAATATTTTAGCACCAAATACTTTCTTTATATGACCAAAAGTAAGAATAAGATGGCTATGAGAGGATCAGAAATACCATTCAAGTCTATTTTACTACTCATAGCTCTTTGATAGGAACTCACTGAAGGTGTCCTATAGCAAAAAGAAGACAAGCTCAGAAGCAACTTCTTAAACACTAGAAGCAAGAGACTCCGCCCATGTCCATAGGGGTAGGATGATGCATAAAAAAAAAAATGTATGTAAAAAAGAAAAAAGGTATTGCTAATCATACCCTACTCCTAGAAAGCACGAGTTTGTTATTCTACAATAGAGAACACTATTCCAAGAAAGCTAAGATGTCATAATTAGTATAGAGGAGTAAAAAATCGTTTGCCACAAGGGTGTTAAAGAGCACACATGAGGGCATGAATTTTGAATATTGGTTGCTTCAAGTGGGAAAATGACACCTTTTTAAGGTTGCTTGATAGCATGTCTAGATTTTTCGTGTTTCTGTTTGTGCTAAAAACTGATGCATCCAAGTCAAGACTAGGAGTTGCTTAGAGCATCTCCAATGGGAAGTGGATTGGGTAAGGATGTGTGCCATGTAGGATAAAATAGACATCCGGGTGAAAAAAATGTCTCCAATGGGAATGTGGATTTAAGATGTCCGACTTACGTGGCACCTTGATAGCATCAAGGGTCGACCAACCATTACGAAGGTATATAAGCGATCAAGGGTCGGGAATGGCAGATTAGGGCCCGGTCAAGTTGGGCCCACAATAGCAACGTAACAAAGCAGCTGGACAACGAAGCGTAAGAGTGAAGGCAAGAATTGTGAATAGGTGAGTCAATGAGTCATGTCTGAGTTGTGGTACTATTCTACTCAATGAGAGGAAATTAGGTGGGGTATAAATAGAAACAGAGGCCCAATATGTGAGCCATCTAAATAGCAAATTTGTAATTAGGTTTTGGTTGAGAAGAGAGAGTCTCTCTATCTCTGGGTCTAGGGTTTTCCACTCACTGAGGTGTATTCCTTTTTTCGTGTTACTATCAATAAAGATCAGAGGCGACCAGTCTTTCTATCTATCCTTCTATCATTAGTATCAGAGCATTAACTCCATGCCGCCAAAGATGGATTCACGAGTTGAAGCATTAGAGAAACAGATATGGACGATTCCAACCGAGCTGCAGAAGATTCCAGCATTGGCAGCCACAGTGAATGGATTGGAGACCATGGTTGGGGACCTATGATCGGAGATCCGAGCTCTCACTCAGCAAATCAAGGCCTCACACATGAAGAGAGGCATTCCAATTTCTCATATCGGCCATATCGGGGAAGTTAGTAGCAGTAAACTTAGAAATCTACCAGATACACCAGATCCGACCATTACCATAGAGGTTTAGTCCAATGGGCGTGCCGACTTGGGAGTAGCACTTTACAAATCGGGTCCAAAGGTGAGAAAGATCAAGATGCCGACCTGTACTGGTGAAGATCTGCTGGTGTGGTTCAACAAGGCTGAGCATTATTTCACTCTTCACGAGTTGACAGAGGAGTCGAAGTTGAGGGCAGCGCACATCTGCCTAGACGGGCCAACCCAAATCTGGCTTCAGATCATGGAGAAAAAGCCATTCACTAGCTGGCGTGATTTAAAGGAGGCACTAGTAAGACGGTTCATGGACGCTGGTCCATTGAGTTTATCCCAGCAGTTGTCAATCCAGCAAGAGTCGTCGGTGGTTGAGTTTAGACAACGATTTGAGTTCTTGTACTTGCAGTTAGGAGTAGACAACGATTCAAGTTCTACAAGCCCAGCTGTTTCAAAAGCAACAACACCACAAACATCCCCTCCTAGGGTTAAACGACTGACCAAAGCTGAAGCTGAAACAGAAGCGGGCGCAAGCAAGGCCTATGTTACCGATGTGACGCCAAGTGGTTTGCCGATCATTGTTGCCAACAGAAGGAACTACGGGTGATGTTGGTCGATGACGAGGAGGATGACAGTTCAGTTTCTCCACCCGAAAGCCCATGGGAGACCTCAGAGATGTGACAATGGAACTCTCTGCATACGCCGTGGAAGGTCAGCCTTCTCCCTGTACCATTAAAATCAATGGGCGAGTTGGGTCGGTGGAGGTTGTTATCTTGATTGATAGTGGAGCTTCGCATAATTTCATCTCTTCAGCCCATATAGACATACTGAAGCTTCCAATTACTGCTACTCCAGTGTATGGCGTGTTGGTGGGTGGTGGTGCACAGTTACCCAGTTTGGGGGACGTCGTTGCCAATTTTAGGGTCTAACCCGTCACAACCGACTTCTTTTCGGTAGCTATGGGGGGGTTCGGTCTGATTCTGGGTATGCAATGGTTGATGTTCCTCAGTATGACTGCAGATGACTAGCCGAATCTCACAATGTATGTCCGGGATGGAGGCAAATGGGTGTCGATTATAGGCAATCCTTCATTACACCACGCTCTAGTTTCATGCAAGTCTATTTAGCGTTCAATTGATTCGGTTTTGGGCTGTTTTCTTATTGAATGTTATGGTATGGAACCGGCTAATACTGATCCACTGTCTCTTGTCAATGAACCATGTATCTGTGACATCTTGGTTTTGTTTGGGTCCTTGTTCGAGACACCGACTGGCCTACCCCCTGCTCGTGATTGCGACCACTCAATCATCGTTAGGGAGGGTACTGAACCAATCCGCGTACACCCATATCGCTACCCCCAAATCCAGAAGTTCGAAATTGAGCAAATGGTTTCGAAGATGCTCGCGACAGGGGTCATTCAGCCTAGCACCAACCCTTTCTCCAGCCCAGTACTGTTGGTGAAAAAGTAAGATGGTAGTTGGAGGTTTTGCATGGACTATCGTGTCGTGAATAAGGCTACAATTCCAGACCGGTTCCACATTCCTAACATTGATGAGTTATTAGATGAGTTGCACGGGGTCTGCTACTTTTCTAAGCTCGACCTACGTTCGAGATATCGTCAAATCCGAGTGAAGCCGATAGATGTTTCCAAGACGGTCTTTCGAACACATGAAGGTCATTACGAGTTCCTTGTAATACCGTTCGAGGCTCTCCAATGCCCCAACAACTTTCCAGTCCCTTATGAACAATATCTTCAAAGGTCTGATCTGCCATTTTGTCTTCTTCGACAATATATTGGTGTACAGCCGCAGCCTTGAGGATCATTGTCGCCACCTGTCGGAGGTCCTAACCATTCTACAAGCACATTCCCTCTTCATCAATCTCAAAAAATGTTGCTTTGCTCTTGAGAGTCTGGAGTACTTGGGGCATATTATATCCAGTAGTGGGACGCTTGCTGATCCTGCGAAAGTAAGAGCAATGGACGACTGGCCACTTCCCTCAACTCGTAAGGAACTTCGCGGGTTTTTCGGACTCACAAGCTATTATAGGTGCTTCGTCAGAGATTATGGGAAGATCGCCACACCACTCACACACTTGTTGAAGGAGTCCTCGTGGACCGACAAGGCTTCTTTTGCCTTTGCCCAACTAAAGATGGCGATGAAAGCAGTCCCAATTTTGGCACTGCCCAATTTCGATGAGCAATTTGTCATCGAAACTAATGCTTCCGAAGTAGGAGTAGGTGCCGTCCTCTCCCAAAATGATCGCCCTATCGCATTTCCAGCCAGGCACTTTCTCCAAGGTCGCGAGCCAAGTCTACTTATGAATGGGAACTCATCGCCATTGTCTTGGCAGTTCAAAAGTGGAGACATTACCTTTTAGGGAGGCGTTTCTTGGTGCGCACCGACCAACGCAGTTTAAAATATCTTTTAGAGCAGAGGGAAGTCACGCCGAAGTATAAGAGGTGGCTGGTGAAATTGTTAGGGTTCCATTTCGACATACAGTACAAATCGAGGTCCTCGAACGTGGTGGCTGATGCATTGTCTCATTTTCCTTTTCATGGTGAGGAAAACAACCGTGAGTCTTTTCTCTGTGTCAATCTTGTCTTGCGATGAAGATGCCATTTTGTTCACTGAAGTTATAGTGGATCCTTTCCTATCCTCTATACGAACAACCTTGCTCAATGATGCGGAATCAAAACCAGGCTGGTCCCTGCATCATAACCACCTTCTCTACAAGAACCGCCTTGCAATCCCTGCTTCTTCTCTTAAGTTGCAGATTCTGGCAAAGTTTCATTCCAGACCAGTGGGGGACCATGGTGGGTTCTTAAAAACGTATAGTCGTATTGTCGCTGAGCTGTGTAGGGAGGGCATGCGACAGGACATCAAGAACTATGGGGCAGCGTGCAATGTATGTCAACGCCACAAGTATGAAATTGGCACCAACAGGGCTCCTTCAGCCCCTCCCAATCCCCACAGCTGTGTGGGAGGACATATCCTTAGATTTCATTGAAGGCTTGCCCATTTCCCATGGTTTCAATTCGATTTTGGTGGTCGTCGACAGTTTGAGCAAGTATGCCCATTTTCTTCCCTTAAAGCATCTTTTTCCTGCGAAGACCGTGCCTAAGGTTTTTATTCGAGGGGTGGTACAACTTCATGGGTTTCCGTAGACCATCGTCTCAGATCGTGATCAGATCTTTTTGAGCCATTTTTTGAAGGAGATGTTTCGCCTTCATCATACTGTACATCCCAACTCGACCTACCATCCACAAAGTGACGGCCAAACAGAGGTGGTTAACCGGTGTTTAGAGGCGTATCTACAACGTTTCATCAGCCAGCGACCCAAGCTTTGGTCTGATTAGATTCATTGGGCTGAGTTTTCTTACAACACATCCTTCCATTATTTCTTGAAGTGTTCCCCTTTCAAGGTGGTATACAGCTGAGACACTCCCCCTATCATTCATTAAGTGGTTCCTTCCCCCGCTGATCAGTCTGATTAGTCTGATTTGACTGCCATGTTACGCGCTCACGACCACTCACTGTAGGAATTAAGGGCTTAACTGGTTCTTGCTCATAATCGGATGAAACAACAAGCCAACCAAAGGCGTCACGAGGTGGTGTTTGAGGTGGGTGATTTGGTTTATTTTAAGCTTCGACCCTATCGTCAATCCACTGTGGCTCGTCGCACCAAGCTCAGTCCTCTTTTCTATGGGCCCTTCAAAGTGTTGGCCCGCGTAGGAACAGCGGCGTACAAGCTGGAGCTTCCTCCATTCGTCACAGTGCACCCCGTATTTCATGTTTCCCGGCTTCGACGAACTGTGGGATCCACTTCTGTGTCAGCAGCTGTTCCCTCCTTCCCGGGGGAGACTCTCATTGCTCCCTTGGAACCTGCAGTTGTGCTTGCTTATCGAGCCTTTTCAGCTGGTCCAGAGGTTCTAATTCAATGGGTACACCTTCCTCCTTCGGAGGCTTCCTAAGAGTTGGTGCGTCATATGCGGAACTCTTTTCCGGCTTTCCACCTTGAGGACAAGGTGGTTGTCCATGGGGGAAGTATTGATAGCATCAAGAGTCAACCAACCATTACGAAGGTATACAAGTAATCAAGGGTCAGGATTGGCGGATCAAGGCCTGATCAAGTTGGGCTCACAACAGCAGCGTAATAGAGCAGCAGGACAACGAAACGTACGAGTGAAGGCAAAAATTGTGAATAGGTGAGTCAGTGAGTCAGGTCTGAGTTGTGGTACTATTCTACTCAGTGAGAGGAAATTAGACGGGAGGATAAATAGAAACAGAGGCCCAATATGTAAGGCCTCAGAATAGCAAATTTGTAATTAGGTTTTGGTTGAGAAGAGAGAGTCTCTCTATCCTGGGTCTAGGGTTTTCCACTCACTAAGGTGTATTCCCTTTTCGTGTGATTATCAATAAAAATCGAAAGCAACCCCCTCTTTCTATCTACCATTCTATCACATCCGCACCCTCTAGAAATAGAGGGTGCTATAAACACTGTCTATGTTGCCAAATCATCTTTTATAGTTTTAAACGAAGTTGAAAACCCAAAATATTCATCGATCATAAATTATCCAATATAATTGGCTATTTTTTTTAGAAATCTATGCATATATATCGCATATAGAATATATAGATGACTTTTTAGATATTTATATACATCTCTCACAATATATATTCTCAAAAAAAAAAAAAAAAAAAGCATTTCAAAAAAAAAAGGCCGATTAAAAAGAAACTACATATAAAAATGGAAAACATATATGTGCCCTTACCTAAAAAAAAATTGTTGTCATAAAATATATAAAGTTAGGAAATTAATATACTTTATTTATTCTTTGTTAAAAAATTAATAATTTCTTTTTAAAAAATTGTTCCCACGTCTACAATCTACATTGTGCATTGGGGAAGGTTTTTGAAGTTGGATGTCTATTTGAGCCACTTAGGATAGACATTGCCTCCACGGTGATGATGTGACATGAATCCACGCCCACAATCCACATTTACCATTAAAGATGCTCTTAAATGCAGTACAGTTTGGCATAGCTAGGTTAAAATTTGCACTCGTTTGAACTTTTCTTACGAGCACAAACTTGTGGAATCATGCATTATATCACTACCCCATGGAGTGCAATTCTCTGGTTTGTAACTTTGTATGGATCGAAAGAGTTGAAACATCTCCTGGAACGAAAAATAATTTCAGAATAGCACCAAAAATGGCTCACTAAGCTGCTTTGCTTCAACTATTGGATTAAGTAGCAAGTGATAGGTGAAAATAAAGTTGAAGAGTTCAGATGCAGTGTTCATGGTTCCCAAGTCCAAGACATCAGCCTAGCTAGTTTTTATGATTAATAGACTCTTACAGTTGACTGTCACAGGTGAGAAGAGACGGGTTAATGTGGCTTTAGAGATGCATGCAAGTTTATACATGATAGAGGGGATAACAAGTCTGGGTGGCAGCTGGAGAGGGAACGGGAGGACGGGAAGGAGAGGAAAAGAAATTTGGCTTTGGGCGTAGATGTTGACGAGGATGACGACGAAGATGCACAAAAAAATGACCACCACCATGACAACAAAGATGATTAACTGCAACTTGCTTGCTTCATCTGTCACCAGCCTTACACCAATCCAGTCGTCACCAAGTGCAAGCATTGCACGCTCAAGGTAAGAGTTGCCACACATTTCATCTCCTCTTCCTAGTTTTGATTTCATTGCTACTTCAATCTATCTACTTAAAATGAACAAAACTTTATACATGTATATGTGTGTGTGACTAAACCATGAAATCTATCTTGCCCCTTTTCCCAAAGCATCACTCAAAGAACCAAAAGCGTTTTAAGTGCAACCAGCCTACCCTTGGCATCTTCAACACAGCTCATGAATCAAGAAAAGGATAGCTGACAGAAAGTAATAGTGTTGCGAGTAATTTTTTTTCCTCTGTATCACTTATGTAGGTAAACTTTATTATTCACTATAGTTTAACTATTGATGAAAGACCTTTTTCATCCACTTCACATGGTAATAGATTTTGACAGCCATTGAATACTATTGTCTCTCTTCTCTACTTAGGGTATAATACTTTTAGATTTTATGTTCTTAATCATTCTTTCTTTAGTTGCCTCTGCAACAGTAGGTATTGGGGATTCTTAGTGGTTGCAAACAAAGGGAATCAAAATATACTAACTGATTAGTGCATAGTTAGAAGAAAGAAACCTCTCATAAAGAGAAATGGAATATGGATTATGAAACAAAAGACAGACAATATCACAATGTAAGCTTTAAAGGAGTACCATACTAGAATATTGGAGACGAGCTTTTAGTAGTCATGCTATGCAATTGATGTTATAGTCCACCATCCTCCCTCAATTGGGAGCTTGTGTTTGTATCTGGGAGTGGCATAAGAAAATCACAAACTTCAGTCATCTTCACTTAAGAACTCCATTATTACATGCCTCAACTGGAGCATCTTGTGCGTTGCAATCTGTGAATGAAACAACAAAATAGTTACTTTTTAGGTGTTATGATGTTGAATGCAGAAGCCGAAATGAATAAGTTAATCAATACAAGCTCTATGCAAGGTGTAATACAGCACAAGTGATAACTCCAGTTGCAGATGACTTAAATAATTATAGTCTTTTTCTCATGCAATGCACTCAAAGAATCCTCCTGATTGTTGATTTGATTTATGGTACATGTTGCAGAAAAATGATATTAAGAAATCTTGAGGTAAGAATCAGAATGGCTGACCAGATCTCAGGGCCAAAAAAATAATTAAACAGTTGACCATGATATGTCGCTTATACAAGATAGAGGTCCCTAGATCATATGGACGTTGTTGTAGCTTTCCCAAGCACGTATCCTAGAGTGGCTAAGGAAATAAAGGTTATGTATATGCAAGGGTGCCTTTTTTGGCAGTTGTGTGGAATCCCGCCATAGCTCTTCTATCAACAGACTATGGTTGCCCCGTTTGATTACCAAGATAAGCATGAGATTTATGTAGAACGGCATGATGATCCTCCAAAACCTAGTCTACTAAGAATAAAGGAATAGAGAGAATATTGCCTTTTGGACCATTAAGATTCTTCTTTCAGCATCACTAATTTGACTGCCAACCCCTTCTTCCACTTGTAAAAGAAGCTTCTTGTGCAGTGACTCTGATAACAGTAGAAATTAGCAAATTATGAGAAACAGATGAAGATAAATGAACAATATTGATTTTTACATGTAACTGAAAGTATAGAATTAAGTATAGACTGAGTTCAAATGCTTTGAATCACTATGCTTCTAATCCTGAAGAAGTTTAACCTGCTAGCAACTTTCAGTATAGAAGCAGCCTATGGATCATGCTTGTCACTTTTATGTCAGATACCTTCTCATGTCTCACAGCTGCCAAGATTTAATAGCGCCGGCAAAAAATGTACACGTGGATTAAAACCCTAAACCCTAAAACCTAAATTATATTTGGGCAATGGTGACGTCGAATCTATGTTATTTATTTGATAAAAAGAAATCATATGCAAACTTTCTTCGCAACAATGATAATAGATAGAAAAGCTGAGGCCGAAATGGGATGTTTAGTTTCAGTAACACTTGCCAGTTGCCACATAGAGGGAGTGATGTGAAAGGTGTTGAAAAGATCAATAAAACACAAAACATTCTAGACATACGACCGATGTCATAAGTGAATGACGATGGTGTGTTCCAAAATAAGAAAAATAAAATAAAGATAAAAAATAGTATACTTAGTTTCCCAGCGCCCCCTTTTTGTTCCCTTTTGTAGATTTTCAGTTCTTCCAGTGTCGTCTGACAATCCTCGAAATGATTGTTCATATCTTCTTTGAACTTTTCATAAATGATGCTCAGGCATTCTTGTTGCTCTGGTTCAAATTTCAACCTTGTTAGTGTCATTTCAGGGGACCATAGTATCTTTATATTGCTCTAAGGCTCATTTAAGGCAAATAAGAAGAGCAAGTACAACTATATAGTCTGACCTAAGTAGCAACACAATCCAGGAAATAAACGTTTTTGCTACCTTGAAATTTCTTTTCCAAAGTTTTCCTCTTGGATTCCTCAAGAATTGTGAACTTCTCACTGCAAATGAGATGAGATTAAAGATGAGAATAATTGCATACATAATATTTTTTTACAAAGAAACTATGAAGATGCAAACCCTACACATCTTTTGCAATCTGAGATTCAACATTTTGTAGCTGCAACTTTGTTTCCTCTGTGACACAGGCCAGAACCTCTGCACTCTTTTTGATCACTAGTAACATCATTTTGGCCTTAACCCTTTCTAAAGCCAAAGCAAAGTGGGCAACTGCTCTGACATGTTTCAAAAGAAAAAATAAATCTTGAGTAGGAGACTGACAATGAAATTTTAGGCTGAGTATGCACGACTTTTTTGTGGCAAAAAGCTCTAGTGCTAGTTTGAATTTACTAGGTTTGGTAAAGGACAATACTACGCAAGCAATGTATTTAGTTAGAAAAGACCTTGCTAAGCTATCTCCATTCTGTGCATCCGAATGGCCCTCTAGTCCGTTGCTCTGTTGAGTCACTGCGAATTCTGTAATCAAAAGGAAACCGTTTGATACGAAGGGTATTAACAAGATAAATCAATGGAACGATTACAAGTAGAGAATAGCAGAGAGTGGCAACTACCTTTCAAAGAGGGTAATGGTGAGCTAAATTCTTTAGTTCTAACAACTACTTGTCCATGTGGCATTTTGGTTGAACCGAGCAGGAACGATGATGTCTCACAGTCATCTGATTGTGGAGTCCACATAGGCTTCGGCGCTGCATATGAAGACCAGGTTCATGAAATGAATTCATTTTTCACACCATTCTTCTTGAAGTTTTTCATTTTATAGGTCTATGTGAAGCCAATTTATTTACAACCAGTAAGGCAGTGCCACTTATGAGAACTTTTAGTAGAAGCAAGTTCTTTAACTCAAAAATCTGAATTTTGATCATCCATCTTAATCAGCAGAGGATCTAATTAATAGCATCTCTTCAAGTGCATTCTTATGAAAAAAGTCTTATCTGCTGCACTTGGCCTTTGATCTTCGAAAGTGCAATAGGCTTTAGATTGTTTCATTCTGTTATTTTTACAGTGCGGCTCCACATTTCAAATATGTTATGTCAGAAAATAAGTGAATCCATCTAAAAAATAAAGATTTTCAAAATTCTATAAAACAATTGATAGGAACTCATTCTGAGTTATTGGTAGTTGAGAGTTGAGACCATTGAAAGTTAAAAATAGTCATGATTAGATCATTTTTGTGCACTCATTTCTTTTTGATAACCCATGCTTTTCCCAAGTTTTGAATGATACCTACTTAAAACTACATGCATAAATGTAACATGTTCCAACTAACATTCTTCCTGTTTAACTTTTTTCTTATTCCACTCTCCCGAAAAACCTTCTACAAGGAGATACAAAAGTGTTAACCATTCTGATGTCAAGAACAAGTTTTTTGCTACTAACAAGATCCTTTCAGAATAGACTACTATTTTAAGTAACACAAGTGGGGAATTTGTAGTAAGTTTTTTTAATTTTTTAGTGAATTACTAGATAAAACAATAGACTAGATTCTTAAATATAATAAAATTAATATGCCAATATCATAGTTAAATGATATATGTAATACTGTGGACAATTTGAACCTTTCTTGATGGTGGGATCTTCTGCAAAGCTGTCAATATTATGTTCTGCTGATGATTGTGGTGTCCCATCTGATAGTTTGTCTTCCTCTTCTGGCGGTGATTTCCTGATGGATGGCATCTTAAACTCTTCAAATCCATCCTGAAAGCCAATAGAATATGTAAAATGTCATAAGTCCTTGCATCTGACATTAAAATAGAATTTTGAAAAACAGCATTCAAAAATGGGGAAAGGAAGATACCGAGAATTCTGGTTCCACGTTGAATCTGAAAGAACTAGCTTTTGAATTACAGAAGGTCCTGGAGGTACTAAGATCTTTTCCCTTGAGTTGTTTTTCAGCTGCTACAGGAGTGTGAGCACCATGCTCAATTTGCTTACTTCTTGGTGTCGATGAACAAGGAGAACAATTTTGGTTTTGGATGGGTGTTTCCACTCTCATTTGACGGTTATTGTCTTTAAAATGTATCTCCTCTTGGCATGTCCCTTCATGCAGTTCTGGATCATGAACATCTTCTTTTTGATATTTTTTCTTTCTTGCTGGTGAATGATGGATTTCTTTCGCAAAAACATCCATTGATTGTAGGTCCTTTTGGTTATCACGATATAAATGATCATGGAAGTTTCCTGCCCTACCATGAGAACTTGATTTTTGTGCTCGCAGTTCTGTTTTGTCTTGTTCTCTCTTTTCAGTTGTTTGGAAAGCACAATTCTTTTTTTGCTCTAGCCCACTGCTGCCTCTCTTGCCCTTTTTGTAAAACATGGTATAAGTATCGACGTCGCTGGCAATATGCATGTTCTGTGACCATATTTCTTCACTGAAGGAGAATATATTTTTCCTTTTCAGTGCACATCCTCCCATTGATGAATGAGGCACCTTTCCCCTAGTTCCAATCGCATGGCTTGTCATTTGGACGGGTTTCGGCTTATTTGTAGCTTTCTTTTTCGACAGCAAGCGAGTCACTGGCCTCCTCTTGGTTTTGTTTGGATCGGGACTCATGGAATCATTCTCTATCGTGTCTGTTTCCCATCTAGAGTTTGCATCTTTAATGTTATTTTGATCAAACTGCCTGTCCAACTTTAAATTGTTCTCAGCGTTGTTTGGAGTCTCAAAGCTCACACTCTTCTTGGTTGGTGAAGAAGAAGCTCCTAATATCTCAGAGAGTTTCATTCTCAGAGTTTGGTTGCTCCTTTGTGCTGCTCTCTCTCCTTGTTTATCTTCTTGCTTTCCTCTATTTAGCTCATTACTTTCTTGCAATGTTGCGCCTGCAAGTTCTTCATTCTTTCCCATGTTTCTAGCCTTCTTTCTACTCTGCTCGGAACTTGTGTTGTCAGATTTCTTATATGCATTACTATTCGTCCGTAGGAATGGATGCTCCTTTCCACATACTTGAGCTGTATCCCCAGATGAAAATTTAGTGGAAGTCTGTTTTAAATTCTCTTCCAACAAATTTCTGCATAGAGCTTCATTTTTTGCACTAAATGCAGCTTCATCATTCTTGACCCCAGAAATTATTTTTGGAGTTGCCTCTACTAGAACTCCCATGGAAATCTTCTGTGACTGGGAATGAGGGAGATAATTGCTGCCAAAACTCTTTTCCTCGTTTGCTGGAACCTGAAATAATTGGTAGCAACCATCATTTTCAACTTTGGCTTAACTAGCTTTGCTTTGTGCAAAAACAGAAGGTTCGAACAAGAAAAAGATGGTGAAGAGAAGAAATGAGGAACAATTGCAAATGTTGTCTGACTACATTCGATTGAATATATTTCAACTTGATGGTGCAGTCAATAGAGTGGATGGTTAGATATACATAAGAGCTAATGCAAAGAAGGCAATCTGCATGAATGAGCTAGCTAGGTCCCATCTCATCGTATTTTTGTGGACTAGACTGATGTAGAGATTGAAAGTAAACTTACATCTGGAAAACGTCTCCGGTGTTGGGCATCCATTGTAGTAATCTGAAGTAGATAAGAATGGTCTCCGCGGCAGAGGCGTGTCTAGCAGCTGTTACCATCCACGGGACGTAGAAAGAGGAAATTTAAGTAGCATTAGTAAATAGAGAGTGAATTATGATGAGAAACGCATCACTTTCATGTTAATCAGAAAGGCAACAATAAAATCATCGCAATTTTAAGCAATGCAGGTGAGTAAGATCTGAATCTCCATGGATGATCCAGTCTTCCAAGCTTAATTTCGTTTCAAGAAAGGGGGGAAAAACATTATCAGACGACGCACGCACACCAATCAATTCAACAACACACAGCGCTCTGCAACTCTTCTAGGGTTCGATCATTGATATGTAAGTTGTAATTCTTCTTTAAGGCGGCGTGATGTTTCATCAACAAATGAGTGAAGTCAAAAGTGAAGGACGAATGAACTCAGATAATTGAACTAAAACAGAGATTCGAAGGTTCACTTACAGTGGTTTCACCATCGCTCGAAGACTATTCCACTGATTCAACGAGACACTGTAACGATCTGGACGATAGATTTGCTGTGGAAGCTTGAAATTGTGAGGGAGAGTTCGAACAGATGAAAGAGTAGAGAAGGAATTCCAAGTCTACGAATCGAGGCGGGAAAACTAAAACAATTTAAAACTTGAAAAGCGTATGCTATGAACCTTGGAAGCTGCTCCAATTTTCACTCTTCGCGGTTCCTCAACTGTAACTGTAAGACTGTAAAACTTTGCCCTAGAAATGCAGTGTTGGGACAACAATTGTTTTTTTAAGCATTTATAATTTTTTCTTATCTCTACTTTTAACAAAACGTTGAATGAGTAAAAAATAAAACAATATGCACCTTGGGCTAAATTATTATTTTCCATTAGCTATGGATATTCAAAAATACTTGTTTGAGTAGTTCCATATAGATATATAGAGGGGTGAGAAAAAAAAATTTTGGGTAGAGAGTCTTGACTATCTTTATCATCTATCTTATACGAGAGGTTTTGATTATAAAACAGGTGCTAGACCCGTTTTCAATATAATAAATTAATTATTTTTTACGAGACTGAAGCTGAAAAGAAGAAGAAGTGCGAGTATGAGCCATGAGGCGACCGAGTCCGAGTCCGAGTCCGAGTCCGAGTCGAAGCGCCATAAAACTCGTCAACTGTAGTAAGTTCAGACGATAAAGTCGGGCGTCGCAGACACGAAGCACGCTGCCGAAGACCGCTGTATATCGATAATATGGACGCAACCGCCGCAATGGCGAATAGTCGGCCATTGTTCGCTTCCCACAGCGCCTTTCCCCATTCCAATTCCACGCCGAATCAAGGCCTCACCCTCTGGTCTCCCTGCAGATTCAGCAGATTCCGGTGTTCCATCGCGAATAAGGAGACGCCATCGGCCTCATCGACCATCACCCCCTCCAATAAGTTGGACTGCGTTGTGGTGGGTGCCGGAATCAGCGGGCTCTGCGTCGCCCAAGCCCTCTCTTCTGGCAATGCGAATGCGAATGCGAATGCGAATGTGATGGTGACGGAGGCCAGCGACAGAGTTGGCGGAAACATCAGTACGGTGGAGAAGGAGGGTTACCTCTGGGAGGAAGGCCCCAACAGTTTTCAACCTTCCGATTCCGTGTTATCCGCTGTGAGAGACTGTGGTTTGTTGGATGACCTCGTCCTTGGTGATCCTACTGCTCCCCGTTTTGTATTCTGGGATGGAAAACTACGCCCAGTGCCTTCCAAGCCTCTCGACTTGCCCTTCTTTGACCTCATGACTTTCTCTGGGAAACTTCGAGCTGGATTAGGCGCTTTTGGGTTTCGCCCTCCACCCCCACCCCCAGTTAATAATTAGTTTCTTCTTTTCTATTACGTCTTATTAATTTCTCTTCATTCATTCATCTATCATGCAATGGATCCTTTACCTGCTTTTCCTAAACCTGACTACAGGATCATGAGGAGTCTGTTGAAGAGTTTGTACGCCGTAACCTTGGTGATCAAGTGTTCGACCGGTTGATAGAGCCATTTTGTTCTGGTATATATACTCCACTCCACTATTTCTTTCTGCTTTATCTCTTTCCTTCCTTGCTTACTTCATTCTCCAATTACATATCAACTTTTTCAACTTCCTTTCAAACCCTAAACACAAACTTACCTTCTTCTTGCATTTTGTTCAACTACTTTATCGCGCCGTTCCGCGCCACACAGCTATGCAGTAGTACCAATACTCTTTCTCCTATCCAAACAAAACACATACTTTCATCTATCCTCTACTTGAATCATTAACATCTCACTACTGGTTTCATTTTTCTCATGTGCAATCTTCTTTTATACCCTTCCTCTTCATCCTTACTATCATTTTCATCTCATCAGTTCTTGTGGAATTAGACTATTGATGGAATCTGATCCTCTCTCTTTTATTTAGAGCTGTTAGCGCAGAAATGTGAAAAATCAAATCATTCTGCTTTTGCACGAAAAAAAAAATCATATAAAAAAAACAACTATGAAATCATATTAAAGCATACTTTTCAGGATTAACTTGAAAGGTTCTTTCTCATTTCGGACAAGGTTTTGTGCTTTAAAACTCCTACGGTGCCAATTTTCCTGTGTTGTTTAACTACTTCACACTGGGTTATTATTGCATTTAAGGCCTTTATTTGTATACCAGGAGGCATTTTTTTTTTCATCTTTTTCTCCATAATACATTTGTTCGTTTCCTTTCATTTGCAAAACTGTGGATATGCAGGTGTTTATGCGGGTGATCCTGCAAAACTAAGTATAAAAGCAGCATTTGGAAAAGTTTGGAAGCTTGAACAGAATGGCGGTAGTCTTGTTGGTGGTGCTTTCAAAGCAATACAAGAGAGAAACAAAAATCCCAAACCACTTAGAGACCCGTAATGCGATTGTTTGAACCTGCTTTTGATTTGGTCATTCATGCTTTCAATGTCCTGAGAAGCATTATCATGCAGGCAATTGCCAAAACCAAAAGGACAGACTGTTGGATCATTCAGAAAAGGACTTTGTATGCTGCCTGATGCAATTTCTAAGAGGTCTGCTATTTCCATGTTGGGATTTACTGAATTTATGATCGCATAATACTGCCAAATTTTTCTTCTTCTTCTTCTTCTTCTTCTTCTTCTTCTTCTTCTTCTTCTTCTTCTTCTTCTTCTTCTTCTTCTTCTTCTTCTTCTACTGATATGAGCTTTATCTGTCTTCTCAGTTTGGGAAGCAAAATCAGGTTATCTTGGAAACTTTCCAGTATTGAAAAGTTGAACAAAGGAGGATACAATCTGACATATGAAACACCAGAAGGATTGATGTCAGTTCAGACAAAAGTTGTTGTTATTACTGTTCCTTCTCATGTTGCAAGTAACTTGTTACGGCCCCTTTCTGTATGCTCTCTCTCTCTTTTCTCTCTCTCTTTGGTGTTAATCGTGCTTCTGCATTTGAGAAGTATACGACCAAATTTTTCTATCAAAAACAAGTATACCTACAAATGACTCTTTTGGTTTACACAGTTTATTGGATGTTGAAGGAAGGTCAGCATAGAAGTTGTTGATAATTACATAACCTGAACGAATTGTGAAGTATATGTTCTTTTTGGTGGAACGAGCTGTTTTGGGTTGATATCATATGGTATTTGCAATTTCGATGCATTAGCAGTGTGGTTGTTATTAATTCCTTTATTTTCTGACATGTCTGTATTGATTTGAGGTCTCTTACTCTCTGCTATACGTTGTTTGTACAGTTAAGACATTTAGACCAGGAAGAGTGAAACTTTAGAAAAATAATAGCGGTAAAGATTCTAAACCAGCATGGGTATGACTGCGAGGAGCTGGGAACTATGCAAAATTTATTTGGTCAAACTGTGTTTGACCATGAAGGGTTCTATTAGGGGTTCTACCAGGTTATCAACTTGTCATTACAAAGAAAAGAATTACTTGGTTCAGTTTTCACTTTGTATGGCACGTATTAGACTAGCACCTCTTTATTAGGGGTTATTTGAAATAACCCTCATTTAATAGCACAGGAGCGTTGTTTACTTGTTATTTTATTTCGTTTCTTTTTCTTTTATTCTTCTGAAATTGTTGGATGAGCTATCCTTTTGTGCAGAATGCTGCCGCTGATGCACTTTCCAAGTTCTATTATCCACCCGTTGCAGTAGTTTCTATTTCATATCCAAAGGAGGCAATTACAGAGGACTGCTTGATTGATGGAGAACTAAAAGGGTTTGGTCAGTTGCATCCACGCAGTCAAGGGGTGGAAACGTTGGGTGAGGCCTTCTATGTTTTCCTCATTATGATAATCTGACTACTCGGCCATTGAAAGAAAATTTTGAAAATTACCAACAACTGTATCTATGAAAAATGACTGACATAGAAATTATTGTGTATGGCCTTGCAGGAACCATATACAGTTCATCGCTTTTTCCTAACCGAGCACCTCCTGGTCGGGTGCTACTTTTGAACTTTATAGGAGGAGCTACTAATGTTGGAATATTGAACAAGGTAATTTTTTTATCTCCATATTATAGGTTGGAAAATGCAATGGAGGGTGTAAGGTATTCATTTGAAGCGTCAAGCAGAAGAAAAGCGATTGAATGACATACTTTCTTTTTTTTGTGGCAAATTTAGCTGTAAATATGTGTTTCTCAGCTTATTTATGGTATGAGTTATCAAGTTCTTATATATGCTAGCTATATTGTATGCAGACAGATGGAGAGCTAGTGGAGGCAGTCGATCGAGACCTGAGAAAGATGCTTATAAAACGAAATGCAAAGGATCCAATGGCTCTGGGAGTGCGAGTGTGGCCGCAGGCCATTCCTCAGTTCCTGGTTGGTCACCTTGATCTGTTGGATGCAGTACAAAGTGGTTTGAGGGAGAATGGGTTGGGAGGGCTTTTCCTCAGGGGCAATTATGTATCGGGAGTGGCCTTGGGTCGATGTGTGGAGGGTGCTTATGAGAGTGCTGCAGAGGTTTACAATTACTTGTCTGTGTACAAGTGAAGAAAAAGTGTGTAGAATGAAGTGCTAAAATTTTATTTAGTGATTCAATGAGGAATTGAGTTTGTTAGATTAAATTGATAGTCTGAGAATTACATCTGGCCAATTGTGTCATCAATTGATATAAACTTTGTTCATTGTTTTCTTGAAGTGGTTTTAGATTGTTATTTCCAAAGTTTGCTAATATTATGAGTTTTGGATTGTGTGATAATGAAAAGTCAATAAGCTAGTTGGGGGGATAGTGCTAATAGCGGGTTGAAGATATCTCGGCAAATAAGAGGTTATGGGTTATTTTTACCATGTACTATTTCTTTATTTTTTTTATTTTTTTTTATAAATATAAGCCCTTATTTAATATGCTCTAGCAAACTATGGTAATGGACTTGACTTAGGGATATAAATGGGTAGGGTAGGAGATTGGGACCTCATTCTCATATCTGTACCCACTAAAAAATTTATCACTCATACCCATACTCATCTGGGGATGAATTGTTGTACCCATCCCCATCAAATCTCTGTGAGTATGGAGAATCTTCGTGGATAAAATATTTTACCAATTTTATTCCTCATTAGGAATCTCCGTTGGGGATTTTCATAGGAAATTTTGTGGGAATGGAGAATCTCCATAGGGAAAATATTCTTCGATTTCACTTAATTTTCCTCAAAAAAAGAATTATAAAAAATAAGGAATCAAAAATACATATATAAAAACACAATTGTTAAAATTCCAACAAAAATAAAGTATAATATATCATGCAATTAAAGTTCTAACTTCTAAATGTTAACATTCAAAATCTAATTAAAGATTTTTGTCATGTGTATAATGAATATTTTGAGTGGAAACTATGTAATGTTATATTATATTTATATATAAATATCATATGGTGTATAATTGATATATGGGATCCTTATGGGTATTTTCATTAGGTATCAGGATCCAACGGAGATCACTCATGGAGATTTGTGTAGATATATTTTATCACTCATCCTCATGTGAATATGAGATTTCGTATCTATTCCCGTCCTCACATCCATTTAAAATCCCTATACGTGTACTCTGTTAAGGTAAATCCTTATCACCAGTGAGTATTATCTTACTTATTTGCGTCCCTAAACTCCTGGCCAAGGAGGCTGAGTTGCGGATTAACCATCACCATCGGGCGTAACAAAGGGCGTGCAACATTGATATAAAACAGGGATGAGCCCTAAATTTGTATATGTGCAAGCAAACTGGTTCTTTGGTCGATTGATTTGTTGTCCTCGTTTGCTCGAGAGACCTCATATTCTCTCCGCCATGGATTTCAACTCCTCCACTCCGATCATGAAGTCTGCCTTTTGGTTCGGAAGCGGAAGAAGAGTAGCATAAGAAGATGACCCAACGACGACGAAGAATAGGAAGGAAGTAGTGGTAAGAAGAAAATACAGAAGGCAGGCAACGACAGCAACCTCTTCTTTTCCACCACGTGGTCCAAGCAAGAAGATCCCGATCCCCCGCAAAGCAGCCACCCGACAACACCCAAGTCT
This sequence comes from Stephania japonica, assembly GCA_039657345.1. NCBI lineage: Eukaryota > Viridiplantae > Streptophyta > Magnoliopsida > Ranunculales > Menispermaceae > Stephania > Stephania japonica. The sequence goes on from CM077557.1 coordinate 74,284,049, forward strand.
TCCAATTCGAGTCCTCCAAGGACCACGACAGTAGAGCCACTGCTCATGGCCCTCTCAACCTCAGGGAATCTGCTCATATTAGGGTTTTTGCTAGGTTCGACTACCAACCTGACATCTATAAGGATTACAAGGAGACTGGTTACTGTGGCTTTGGAGATTCTTGCAAGTTTATGCACGAGCACGACAGCGAATTAGAGGACAAGGAGAATTATAGGAAGAGGAATTCAGCTCTTCCCCCAGATGTTGATGATGATCATGACAACCACGATGCACAAAGGAATCCCAACGATGAAAACGACGACGATGAAGATCACTCATTGCCAGTTGCTTGCTCAAGGTAACTTCCCCTCTCTCTTCCTAAGTTTCATTGATTGATTTTCATTGCTACCTAACTTAACATCACTCACTCGCTCGCTCACTCACTCACTACAAAGTTTAATTTCGCTCGTGCAGCATCACTCGAAAAATAAAAAATCAAGAAAAGAATAGCTGAAACAATGTAATATCTTTCCCTTCCAGCTACATTTTCTTTCTATGTATCTCTTCTTATGTTGCTAAACTCTTATTGTTCACTATCGTTTAACTCTTGATGAAAGGCCTTTTTCATCCACTTCAATTGTAGTAGATTTTGACAGCCATTGAATACTATTTTCTCTCTTCTCTACTTTAATTATATTACTGTTAGATTTTGTGTTCTTAACCATTCTTTCTTTTCTTGCCACTGCAAGAGTTGGCATTGGGGGTTCTAAGTGGTTGCAAACAATGGGATTTGAGATATACTGACTGATTTGTGCATAGTCAGCAGAAAGAAACCTCTCATAAAGAAATATGGGTTATAAAACAAAAGACATACAATATCACAATGTAAGCTTTAAAGGGGCACCATACTAGAATGTTGAAGACAAGGTTTTTAGTTGTCACCTGACCCTCTTGGATTCCTCAAGAATTGTGAACTTTTCGCTGCAAACATGATGAGGTTAAATATAAGAATAATTGCAGATATAAACATTTTATGCTGGAATACTTTGAAGATGCAAACCCTACACATCTGTGACAATCTGAGATTCAACATTCAGTAGCTACCGCTTTGTTTCCTCGATTATAGATGCTAGAACCTCTACACTATTTTTTATCACTAGTAACTTTGCTTTGGCCCTAACCCTTTCCAAAGCTGAAGCAAAGAGGGCAACATCTCTGACATGTTTCAACAACAACATTGCCTCAATCCCAAATTAGTTGTGGTTGGCTACATGTATCAAACCCTTCCATTGCCCTCGATTTAGTGCAATTGATGGTGTGCTTTCCAAGGCCTTTAAGTCCCTCACAATCAATGCGTCGTAAGTTAGCTTTGGCCCACCCCTTCATATCTTTCAACCATATGGTTGCAAAAAATAAAATTTGAACAAGATGACATGATAAGTATTCTAGAGGAAAAGTATATGGCACAACTTTTTGTGCCAAATATATATAGGTGATTCTACCAGGGTGATTGGAAAAAAATCACCATACATGGTATTTTTGTTTACAACCATTGGATTTAAATCTAATGGATGTGGTAGGTTCTTGGTACTTGTGCATACATTTAAGTGTCATTAATGTGGCTATCAAATTGACCATTAGATTTAAATATAATGGTAAAGATTTGAAATCACCATAGATGGTGATCTAAAGAGATCACCATAGTTATATATATAACTATAGGCTGAGTGGCAAGTCCCTGCATATTCTGAAATCAGAAGGACTGGTTTATGCCCAGGAGACAACATAAAGATGTTGTTATAGAACTACGACAAGCAGAGAATATCATAGAAGAGAGCAATATACCTTTCGAAGTGGGTAATGGTGAGCTTGATTTTTTAGTTCTCAGAACTCCTTGTCCATGTGCCATTTTGGTTGAACGGATTAGGAAGGATTATGTTTCAGTCTTCTGATCCTGGTGTCCAGTTGGCTTTAGTCCTGCGTGTGAAGACTAGATACACAATATGGTAATGTTGTGCATGCACTTTTAGGACAAGCAAGTTCTTTGTCTTAAAATCTTGAATTTTGATCATTTATGATAGTTAGCAAACGATCTAATTAATAGTGTTTCTGTAAGTGCACTCATGAAAAATAAGTCTTATTTATTGCACAAGCGTTTGATCTTAGAAGGTGCAATAGGCTTTAGCTGGTTGCTTCATTCCGTTATTTGTACAGTGTGGCTCAACATTTTTAATATGTGAAGTCAGAATAAAAAAGTGAACCCTCTTAAAAAATAAAGATTTTTCAAAAAACTTACAAAAACTCCAAATTTTATAGAAATTAATAGGATCTCATATTGACTTATTGGTTGTTGAGAACGTTAACTTGTCATGATCAAATCATTTTTGTGCACTGCTTTCTTTTTTATAGCTCTTTCTATTCTCATATTTTGAATGATAGCTACACTGCAATTTCCGCTGGTCCGCTTTCCAGTTACCAGCAAATGGACTTTGTAACTTATTATAAGTTATAACTATTTCCACACATGGTCAAGGGCACAACTGAAACGACCCTCCACCGGCCTAGACCGCCACTTAAGCCCAATACATGAACCAGGCCCAGATAACGGTCTGACACGCCTAAACAACCTGCAGAATAACATATAGACAATATGGAAGTAGATTACGGAATTCAGATTTTTATAATTACTATATGTCACATCCAATATATTGGTATCTCAAATTCACCTAAACAAAACAAAACAATATGAAGTCTCCAAAACCTTCAAATACTTATAAATGTATCAACTAACTAAGGAAAGGTTTATCTACCCAAAAGTTTTGCCTAGGTTACAACCCTTATTAATAATTCTCAAAACAAAATAGTAGATAATATCACGCAAGGCTCACGCTGCAAGGAGTCTTTAAACGAGAACCTTCCCCTTGCCTCGATCTAGCACACTCGTCAATGAACCTGTAACCGTCAGAGCTCAATAAGAGGAAAACCTCGATCAACTATCAAACATGCAAGTATTACTTATAAAGCAAAACAATTCTACATATGAAGTTGTAAATCGAATCGTAAAGCATTTAATGAAAAGTAAAGGAGACATGGTTCTTGTTCGTAAAAGGGGCGTTGTTCCATTCAATGCATTTTAGCTTTTGGTATGAACCCGTTGATCGAAACGCATGCCCTCAACGTGATGAGAACCATTAGTGGACACAATGGCCGTTGTGAACTCCAATTAATTCCATCAAGCCAACAACAAGTGCTTCCAAGCCATCACCGATTGTGATCACTTGTTCATTTGATGGTTCGGGGCGCGGACACCTCATTTGATGGACTAAATAGTCTCATCCCGCTACTCGGAGCGCGGACCTCTCATTTGATGGATTGAATAGTCTCATCCCACTACTCGAAGCCCGGACTCCTCATTTGATGGGCACACAGCCACATCCCGCTAAAAGTGTTCATATCACATACGTTACATAGATAAGTACATTCATACCAATAACCGTATACAATCCAATATCCCAAGTCATTTAATTTGAATTCGTGATCTAATATATAATAATAGCATTCCACATTTGATAGATGAGCGACACTCCCCACTTACCTATACTCGCCGTGATATCCACTCTCGATCGTTGCGCGCTCGGGCTCTATGTGAACCGTCTCGTGAATCTAATCAATTTGAAAACAATAATTACTTTGTGTATCTACAGTTGTACAAGCATAACACGTTGTCTAGACTTTAGGGACTCATCCTACTTATAGCTAACTTTACTTAAAGTCTTTCTCGACTCTAAAGTCGACTCTTAGATCAGAAATCAATGATTCGAGTAAAATAAGAATTCGGTGACACAAAACAAGGAAAACTCCAATATAACTTGGTTTTCCAACATAAATCGAAGACGTTCGATTAATCATAATTAAAGAGATCCAAATCATCGTATAAGAGTCAAGTTAGACTTTAAATTCCCGAATCATAGTATTTAGTCGAAATCCACAACTTATTCGGATAAGTTCATTTTTAAAGAAAAGATTTAAAGTCTCTTTCAAGTCTTGACTTAGTCTCAAATTCATCGAACTGATGTATCAAAGCCACGTTCGATAAATGTGATTAAAATGTATTTGAAAAGAGACCAAAATCTATACTTCACAATTAGAGACTAAGTCCATTTTAAAAGAGATCACAACTCGATATGACTTGCAACAAAATTTATAGGTTCAAAGGTTACGACGACCACTTGAAAACCATAAAAATCGTACTTTATTTAGTTTCCTAGACCAAAGTAGGACTAAAGATTTGAAATGCTTATTTAGAATAAGCCTCATTTTCTTTTGATGATTTCATCAAACACAGAGTGCATGATTTTCCAACACCAAAGTGTAAAAACCTTTGAAAACAAGTTCAGAACGTCGATAGATGCATAAACCTTTTTATGATTTGCTACAAGTCATAATAACTAGAGCAACGCGTCGATTAGACTCATAATAATGACATTTAACAAATGGAAAACCCCTTTCAAGACTAGATCTAGGAAAATTGAACAAACTTTGCTAATCGCTTACACTCTTATTGTCAATACCAACACCAAGACAATAAATCTAGAGGGATTAGAGTCTCACCATGCCTTCAATGGAGTCTTCAACTCCAAATCCTTCCCAAAATCCCATTCTAACATAGATCAAATCTTTCCTTTCTTATTTTCTCCATATTGTGAGCAACCACCGCCGTCATCCGTGACGTCGCGCCGAAATCCTTCGCGTGGCTGCTGGTCCTCAAGCCGTCACTGTCGTCTCGTCGGTTGTCCGCGCCATTGCGCCGTCCTCGCCTCTGTCGTGCCTCCGCTCCAAAGCTGCACGTCGCCGGTCCGGACTAGGGAGCTCTCCTTCGCGTGTTCACTACTGTCCTCCCTGGCCGGAGTCGACTTGCGTCCTTCGGCGCTAGCTGTTGTCGCCTCGTCTCCTGGTTCCTCGCGTCGGCCTCCTCGCTGGTCTCTTACTTCTCCACAACTGCCAACTTCTTGTGATATCTCTTTCTGGAGTTTGTGAGAAGTTTGTGAACTAGAAATTTTAGGGTTTGATCCCTTTTATATTTGGTTGGTGAAAAATTATGGTTTGATTACAACTAGAGTTTCCAACCCCCTTTTATTGGGTCTCTTGTCCCACTTACTTGTACCACTCCAAACTTGACACACTTTGTGCACAAACCCTAGTCTTGGCCTTCAACTTCATTTATCTTCAATAACTTAGGTCTCATCGTCGCGTGCACCTAACCCAATTGAGTCTCTCCAAGTTGCGATAAAATATAATACATTCAATAACACGCCAAACACAAATAAAATATTAAATTACCTCAAATGCCCTTGAGTCGAGTCTCGCAGGATCTGGGTCATTACAACAACCTTCTACAAGGAGATAGAATGAGTTAATAAACCATTCCGATCTCAAGACCAATTTTTTTATTACTAACAAGATCCTTTCAGAATAGACTATACCCTTACTATTTTAAGTAACATAAGTGAAAAATTTGTAGTAAGTTTGAACCTTTTCAATGAATTATTGAGATGAAAAAGTAGGGTAAATTCTAAAATATAATAAATATGTCAATATCATATTTAAACGAATGTTCATTTTCCTTGTTGTTCTCTACTTGTGTGCATGCACAAAATTAATTCTTTGGAGAATTTAAACGTTTCTTGATGGCGGGATCTTCGAAGCTGTTAAAATCCTGTTTTGCAGATGATTGAGGCGTTCCATCTGATAATTTCTCTTCCTCGTCTGGAGGTGATTTTCTGATGGATGGCTTCTTAAACTCTTCAAACCCGTCCTGAAAGTCAATAAAGCATTTAGAACAGCATGTCATATATCTCAGAGAGTTTCATTGCTTCTTTGTGCTGCTATCTGGCCATGTTTCTCTTTATTTAGCTCTTTGCTTTATTCCGCTGTTGCGCCTGCAAGTTCTTCCTTCTTTTCCATGTTGCTTCTTTTCCATGTTGCGCCTGCAAGTGCTTCTTTTCCATGTTCCGCTGTTGCTTTATTCCTATTTGTCTGTAAAAAGGATGCTCCTTTCCACATACTTGAAAGGTCTCCCCTAGTCCCCTGGTAAATATTTAGTGGAAGTCCGTTTAAAGTTTTCTTCCTGCAAATTACACCTGCATTGAACTTCATTTTTGGCACTTCTAAATGCAGCTTCCTCATCCTTGACCTCAGAATTTATTTTTTGAGTTCCCTCTAGAATTCCAATGGGAATCTTCTGTGATTGGGAATGAGGAAGACAATTGCTGCCGAAACTTCTTTACTCGTTGCTGGACCCTAAAACAAGTACTTTTGTTTAACTAGCTGTGCTTTGTGCAAAAAAGAACTTCTGAACAGCAAAAGATCATGAAGAAATGAGGAACAATTACAAATGTTGTTTGACTACATCTGATTGAATATATCTAAATTTGATGGTGCAGTCAATGGAGTGAATGGTTAGATATATCATGTACATGAGAGCTCATGCAGAGTAGCCAATCTACATGAATGAGCTTGGTGCCATCTCATCCTATTTTATGGATTGGACTGATATAGAGATTGAAAGTAAACATCCATCTGGCAAATGTCTCGGATCTTTAGCATCCATTATTGTAATCTGAACTTGACAAAAACAATCTTCACAGCAGAGGCATCTAGCAGCTGTGACCATGTGACGCCGAAAGAGAAAACTTTTAGTTCTTCTAAGTTCTAATTATACTAACAAAGAAATTGTTTACTGCCTTGCAGGAGCTACATACAGTTCATCACTTTTTCCTAATCAAGCACCTCCTGGTGGGGTGCTACCAGGAGGTGCTGCTTTTGAACTTTATAGGAGGGGCTACTATTCATGGAATTTTGAACAAGGCTATCTTTGATCTCCAAATTATGTGTTGGAAAATGCTTGGGAGGAGTTAAAGTATCTATTTGAGGCGTTAAGCAGAAGGAAAGTGATTGAATGGCATACTTTTGTGGCAAATTTAGCTGTATATGTGTGCCTCTCGGCGTATGTATGGTATCAATTCAGTTTCTTTGCTATATTTTATCCTTGATTTTATGAAGACGGATGCTTGTGGAGGCGGTTGACCCAGACCTCTGGAAGATGCTTGTAAAACAAAATGCAAAGGACGTCCCAATGCATATATTTGTATACCTGGCATTTTTTTTTTTCTAGTTCTTGGTAACACGTTCATTTTCCTTCAATTTGCAAGCCGTGTATATGCAGGTGACCCTGCAAAACTAAGTATAAAAGCGGATTGAGAAAGTTTGGAAGCTTGAACAGAATGGTGGCAGACTTCTTGGTGGTTCTTTCAAAGTGATACAAGAGAAACAAAAACCACATACCACTTAAGAGTCCCGCAATGCAATTTTTTGAACGTGCTTTTGATTTGGTCATACATGCTTTCAGTGTCCTGAGCAGCATTATCATGCAGGCAATTGCCAAAACCAAAATGACATACTTTTGATCATTCAGAAAAGGTTTTTGTATGCTGCCAGATGCCATTTCAAGGCCTGCTAATTTATGTTGGGTCCTGCCGATTTTTTATTGTATAATTCCACCATTTTTTTTCTTTCTTTTTTTTAATGATATGAACTTTATTGGTCTTTTCAGGTTGGGAAGCAAAGTCAGGTTATCTTGGAAATTTTCCAGTATTGAAAAGTTGAACAAAGGAGGATACCATCTGACATATGAAACACCAGAAGGATCGACATCAGCTCAGAGAAAAGTTGTTGTCATGACTAATCCGTCTCATATTGCAAGTAACTTGTTACATCTCCTTTCTGTATGTTATCCTCTCTTATCTCTCTTCTGGGTGTTTAATCATACTTCCTGCACTAGAGAAGTATTCCTGCAAATTTCTATCAAAAGAAGTATAAATACAAAGATTTTTGGTGTATGTAATTTATTGGATATTGAGGGAAGGGTGGCATGGAAGTTATTTGATAATTACATAGCATGAGCCAACACATCTCTAGTGAGATGGATGAGGCATCACTTGCTAAAAGGCAAAGTTTGGGGATGGTCTTGGGTTTGACTCGTGTGGGAGTAGTGTTTGTTTCTTATTAAAAAAAAGTAATTAAGCCGGAGTGAATTGTGATTTATATGCTATTCTTTTTCTTGTGAACAAATTGTTTTAGGTTGATATCGCACAGTAGAGATTTTAGCCGAATTTGCAATTTTGATGTATTATTAGCTTTGTGTTTGTTATCATTTCCTATATGCCAATTATTTCCCTATCTTTTTAATAGTTAAGGGGTTTTTTCTTGTTTCCGTCTAGCACCAAAAAGCTTATAATGTCTCCTTGATAAATCAATAATAGTGAGTTAAGTCAATAATATTGTCATTGTCAATTGAGTGGCAAACTGGCAATGCTACTACATGAGCTCTTAGTATGGTTCCCTCCTTGGTGAGTCCTGCTCATATGTAAAATAATGATGTTAAGACTGCACATATAGTACCACCAATAATGGATGGCTCACTGGTTTTGGTATGGGTCAGCATGCAAGTTGTGGTTTCTTCCTTAAAAAAAAGGACTGCATAGTACCTTAAAAGAAAAAGGGGTTGCTTGTGGCAATAAATTTGTTAACTGTTTTTCCACCTGAGAAATGTGCACTTCCATAATCTTCACGTTAACCAATACAAAGCACGAGCACACAATGTGCTTGATTAGTCAGCAGGTCAAGCTGCTTCTTGCTTTCCAGGAGGTCCCTTTTTTGACTTGCATTGGATAAATTTGAAAGAATTGCACTTGATTTTCTGGCAGGTCTGCAAGGTGGCGCGGGTATGCCTCTGCTAGGAGATGGGAAGTTCACAAAATTTATCCGGTTAAACTTAAAATTACAGGTGTTTGATTGCGAAGGTTTCTATTAGGTTATAATGTCATCATTACGTATAAAATAATTATTTGGTTCAGTTTTCGCTTATGTATTAGAGCAGCACCATATCCTTTTTTGGTTGTCATTTGAAGTAACCCTTTTTTAATAGCACACTAGCATTGTTTACTTATTATGTTATTCATTTTATTTTCTTTTCTTTTTTGAAAGGTATTGGGTGGCGTTTTGCACCTCATCAATTGCACTAAATCAAGCACAGTCGAAGAGTGATTCATATAGCTGGCGCCAACTTATTTGAGATGATGATGTTGTTGTTGTTGTTGTTGTTGTTGTTGTTGTTATTGTTGTGTCGGATGAGTTTTTCCTTTGTGCAGAATGTTGTTGCTGATGCACTTTCAAAGTTTTATTATCAACCTGTTGCAGTAGTTTTTATTTCATATCCAGAGGTCCAGAGGCAATTAGAGAGGACTGCTTCATTGATCGAGTGCAGTCAAGGAGTGGAAATTTTGGGTGTGCCCTTTTATGTTTTCTTGATTATGATAATCTGAGTACTCGTCCATTGAAAGAAAAATTTGAAAATTACTAACAACTGTATCTATGAAAAGATTATTGACAAAGAAATTGTTGTGCACGCCAATGAATTTGATTGCACTTGGGAGATTGAGGGGATAGAGTGGGGGGTCATCCCCGTGACAGCGATGCATCATTTGGAGAGGGTGGCGACAGCCAATGCATCTGAGGTCGGTAAAGCCCTTGGACCAGATGGCTTCACCTTCGCATTCATCCAACGATCTTGGGACACCATCAAAAAAGCGATAATGCAGTTCTTTGCTGACTTTCATGAGAATGGTGTGGTCAGCAAGGATATGAATGAGATGTTTATTTGCCTCATTTCAAAGGGAGCCCAATCCGGAAGGATAGAGGTCTTTCGACCCATTAGCCTTATTACTTCAATGTGTAAATTGTTAGCTAAGGTTTTAGCAGCACGATTGAGGTCCGTCCTTCATTTCACCATTGCAAAAGAGCAAAATGCCTTTGTCCCTAATCGACAAAAGACGGATTCAGTACTCATAGCAAGTGAGGTTGTGGAATACGTTAGGCTTACCAATAAGCAGGGTTTTGTCCTGAAGTTAGACTTTGCAAAGGCATATGATAGGGTGGACTTGGGGTTCTTAGATTACGTCCTACGTCGAAAAGGTTTTGGGGAAACTTGGAGGCAATGGATGAGGGGATGCATCTCGATTGCAAATTATAAGGTGATGTAATAGGAGCCATCAAGGATATTTTAAAGGACAGATGCCTTAGACAAGGCGACGCACTCTCTCCGTTCCTTTTCATCTTAGTGGTTGATGTTATGGGACGGATGATTGACTCGGCTAAAGATCATGGTATGATCCAAAGTCTTTTTGTGGGACGGGAGGATGTGCACGTTACACATCTTCAGTATGTTGACAACTCTCTCCTCTTTCTCCAAAGGAACGGAAGGGCAGTACAAAACATGATGTGGCTAGTACAACATTTTTGCACGATCTCGGGTTTGAAATTGAATCTGTCGGAGTGCAACATTTTGGGAATTAATGTTCCCGATAATGAAGTAACTAAAGCTGCATCAACAGTGAATTATCAAGTGGGGTCGTGGCCTTTGAAATATCTGGAAATGTTGTTAGAAGGAACTCCACGAGATTCAGATTTTTGGGAACCTGTTCTTCGAAAAATAGCTCGTTACCTGGATGAATGGAAACAAGCCTTCCTATCCAAAGGAGGCAGAGTTACATTAATCTCTACATTTCTAGATGTTTTATCCACGTACTTCATGTCTCTTACTAGTTACCTAAAAAAATCGCTGACAAAGCCAAACAGATGATGAGAGATTTCCTTTGGAAAAGGATGAACAAGGATTCTTCTTGGGCATTGGTAGCATGGGATCAAGTTAAACTCCCTAAAAGTTTGGGGGGACTTGGGATTGGTAACTTGGTCTCGCACTGGTGTGCAAATGGTTGTGGCGGTTTCAAATGTAACCAAATTCACAATGGGTAAATGTGACGGCCCCAATTTCCCCATGCAATTGGGTACGCCCGGCCTAAGCCCGTGCAGGCCCCGAGTCAACACCCGGCAACCTGACGAGCCTAGTCAGCCTTCGATTTAATCAATTCGGTAATTTATGAAAGAGTTATTGCATTAATACACAGCGGAAGACTAAAACAATTCATAATAAAGGGAAATAACTCAATCAAAGGGAAATTAGGAATTCTATAAATGTGGTAAACCCCGGGTATTCATGTACAATTCGATAGTCATATATACATGATACCAGTTTCATAAAAGATATACCAAGTTCAATAAATCCCACAAAATAAGTATAAAACGATATACACATCAAAAACAAAGTATAATCACCTACTATAAAGTCTCTCGATGTCCCGCAACTCCTCAAAGTATATCACCTAGGCAGAGCCCCTTGCCCTTGCTTCCCTCCCCTCTATCTGGCACCCACCGTCACAAACTAGACGGTGAGTAACTGAATAAAATTGCTAGTAGTACCGAAGAATGTAACAAGAATTTATGATTATAACAAGAAATGCGATCTAAGTATCATGCGGAAAGAAATAACTGGAAAGTAAATAAATCAAATGCATGATAAAGAGACCGAAAGATAAACAATCGATATTTGCATGTTCTAAGATTCAAAAGAGGCCCATGAGTGGTCTATTTCACAAAGAATAGGCAAAGATCTCGCAAGATCTCCCCGGCAATGTCGCAACACTAGCGCGCGTGAAATCGAGAGGCATCGCAACACCTCTCGAATCCAAGTACCCAAGACACACATCACTAGGGGTGGTCAGTTACCCCTGCAGAGGGCACCCTCGTTGTCCCAGCTAGTGCGGGACCACATGATACCTTCGAGACACACACTCATGCCAAGAACATACAACCAAGGATATGGAATGGAATATCAAGCAAATGATCAATACAACAATAGCAATAAATAGAGGATGTATAAATCACATGTTATTTTCTTACTGGTCTACTAACGCACATACATACGAGGCATGCATGTACTTACCTGATCTAACGTGACCCGCTACTCACTCCGAGACTTTAACGCGCTTCCCGTGTTTCTCGACTGCCTGACAACGATTTAAGTCCCGAATATCGGTTTAGGATTAGTATTTAGTTTTAGGATAATTCTCATAAACTTTGTTTCAATTCATTCGATTAATGGAACCTATATTATCGTTGATGTCTTTTATACACTGGTTAGGCTCTTGGTGGGTCCATGTATTAGGCCTATATCCACCTAAGTAGGCTCGATATGCGGATAATTATTAGACTTGGACATATGGGCTCGTTATTACATTTTATGTATTCGTTTTGTGCCTTAAGTTGTGCTTATCATATTAAACTCTTATTGGGTTTTACACAACCCATATACACACCAATTGAGATTTGTTATGGACTTATTATTAAAATGAGTGGATTAGGCCCTTGTTGGGCCTCATTACAAGTCCATATTCTTTTAATACAAATGTCTATACTTATAATCTTGTTTATTTATTCTTAAACTTACAATATTATACATTATGGTCACACACACAATTGATGTGTACACCCCACTGGTGTGCACACTAACACTTCACACACCCCACTGTCTTGTGCACACACACCCCGCGGTTGTGTGCACCCCACTGTGATTTACCATGTTCACATTCATTAGTACCTTACTTTATTATTTAAAACTATGTTATATACACATTTTCACTATTCCAAACATATACAACTGTTGAGTACACCCCAATGTGGTGTACACATACAGTGTTGTGTACACCCCACTGTGGTGTACACACCCACTGTTGTGTACACCCCTTGCACAAAATCCATCCCAAAACAGCCACCTATACACATTGTTATGCTAATCGAAACTCACACACATACATCTCATAAAGTCTCACTATAGTGCACACACCCACACCCCAACTGGGGTGTGCACATACACAGCCACACCCCATATATATAGAACAACCACCCCACACACACACATTCACCAAGACCGTCACTTACATGCACAACAATAGGCCACATACACTTCAAATAACCACACCCACACACTCCAACACAACTCACATGGGGTGACCTCCGGCCAGCAGCGTCGCCGGAGGTCGACCTCCGGTCAGCACCCCCCAAAACAGTGGTGAAACAAGGCCATAGCAGTCCCACAACCCATTCAAATATCGTGAAAAACAGTGAGGAGAGGAGCGCAAAAACAGTGGAGAGAGAGAGAGAGAGAGAAAGGGACGGTCGAGCTCACCTTGGTGTCTCCGGTGGGTGGCCGAGGTCCAATGCCGTGAGGGTGACGGTGGTGACTGGAAAACGGGAGAGGAAAACAGTCGAGAGTGAGAGAGAACGCGTGAAACTGCCGAGAGAGAGAAGAGTAGGAAGAGAGGGAAGAGAGGAGCTTACCCACGTCGTCGGTGGTGGTGGAGGGACGTCAGGCTCGGCGACGGTGGCGGTGGTGGTTGTCCAGCCGAGGTTGGGAGGGCTGTGGCGTGGACAAACCGAGAGCGTGAGCGTGGAGAGGAGAGGAGGAAACCGAGAGTGAGTGAGTGAGAGAACGAGAGTGAACGAGATCGGAGAGAAGGAGAGGGAGACTCACCTCGTCGGGGTCCGTGACGCCGGTGGGAGGCAGCAGCGGCAGTGGCGAGAGAAGAGGTGAATAGTGACGGCTTGTGTGGTTGGGGTGATAAATAGTGATTAGGGTTTGTAACAACATTTTGTTTTTATATGGGTGTAAACAATGGGAAATGACCCTTTTGCCCTTAAACTCTCACTTGTCCAACCCTTGGCCAGCTACCCTTATGGGTCATTTGGTTTATCCTCTTAATCTACAACACATCCCCATCTCTATGACCATCCAATGACTCTCCTCACTCACTTGTGTCACTTTAACAATCCTATCCATATTAATCTATTAAATTAACCCCATTAATTTTATTAAATTACTAATAAGGTTACACAAATTCTCGCCTACTCTGTGCACCGTGCCCCGCGTTCGACACGCTTCTCGAGGCGGTCCCACTCTTGGGATTCGAATAAATTCCCTCATGCTTTTGTTATACTTTATTGTTAGAATTTTATTTCCTCAACTTAGGTCATGTTTTTCATTTGACTTTGTTTATTAATAATATCCACTAAAACGGTTCTCGAAACCCCGTTTAACTAGGCGACATCTCACTCAATTAAAATATAGCCAAAATGGCTCGAGACCCGTAGAATACTAATATACTAATACATGCATTATCATCCACAAATAACCAAGTTTTTGGGTCGTTACAGTAAAGATCATCAAAAGCATTTACATAGCAAGTGATAACAGATGGGACCCGGGTGTAGCGTTCAAATCAACATACAAGGCACCATGGTGTTTCATCGGAAAGTGCAAAGAGGACTTCCTTTGGGGAGTTAAATGCAAAGTGGGCAATGGGAAAAAATTTGCTTTTGGCATGACATTTGGACTGATAGTTATAGTCCCAAAAAAGAGTTCCAGGGCTATTTGCTCTTGCACGGGAAACAGATAGAAGCATTGCAGAGGTTGCCATGTTTGATGGAGTGGGCGAGTGGGATAATGTGTGGCATTATAATTTCAAACGACGGTTATGTAACGACCCATTACCTTAAGCACGCGATTAGTGTTAATCTGAATTCTAATTAACCCGAGTTAGGTTCGTGGTTAAACCCAATTAGCTACGATTATCGTATGTGTGAATTTGCGTCTCTTGTTGTGTTTATATCGATTGTATTAGTATTGATGGATGGAAATAAAATGAATAATCAGACAAATGAAGGAACGTCTAATACCATGTGTGGGTAAGGTTGCAAGTAGGGTAAGGCAGGGCGGGGATTGAAGATTTCGTCCCCTTATCGCGGGGATGCGGGGTAGAGATTTATTCTCGAAATTCCCCTCTGGACAAACTTCGCCCCCCATGCCCCGCCCCTCTGGATTCCCCGCAGGGTGTGGGGATCCCCGCGGAGCGTGGACTTTATATAAGTTTATGGTTTGATTCGTAATCTTTGGTTTTTTTATGTCTTTATTTGATGCACATACAACGCATCTCTACCTAAGTACTACTAGTTCCAAATTTTATATGATTAGTTAGAATAAGTCAATCATACTAATTAATAATTGAATATATGTCAAACAAGTTTTTTAATCAATTGTATGATAATGGTATTTCAAGGGGGAGACTTAATTAATCAACGTTTGTTTTAGAACATTATTGAAAACTACGTACTGATGATTAATTGATTTAATTCGCTTATTGATTGTGATTATATAATTGGTTTCTTATGTAATTTCGTTCGTGCACCTTGTGTTTTGATCCTTATCTTTAGTCTTTTTCTTGTCACTTGATTACTTTTATCAACTAATTTTTTTTTGCTCTTTACGACTTTTTCATAGCTATTTAGTTTTCGGTGTTTTTTATATTCAGATTTTATATTTGAGTTTTTATTTCGATCTCTTTTTTATTTTCTTTTCAAGAGCAAACAAAAATATTTTATAAATGGCATATACTGATCGACAATCTTTGTATGCATTGTTTAGATCAACGACCTCCCTTTTTTAGTTTATTCTACAATATGTCAATTTGCTATATATCCTTTATTTTGACAACGAAATTTTAATTAATCATTTTTTTTAAATGTAGCTTCTATTCATAAAGTATTAAATTGGGATTTCACCAATATTTACATGTTTTTTTTTCTTTTTATCACTTCTTTTTTCTCATCAAATTAATTTTATTAGGGTTATATTTTTGTATAAGCATATGCAAAAAAATTTAAAACTTTCAAGGCACATATTCCATAATTTTGCTACAAAAAAATTAAATGATATTATTCTTCACTTAAATTTTATTCGAGATTACGTAGTAAGATTATTTTTTTAGTTATTTTTTTCAATTTTTTCTCATTAAGTTAATTATTTTTTAACTAATATATTGACACTTAGTTTTACCCGTGCCTGAAACGCGGGATTTCAACTAGTTTTTTAAAAATAGATTTTTCGTGGGATGGGGTACGGGTTAGGGAGACGGGGATTTCTCATGGGGCGGGGTACGGAGAAAACCCACTGGGCAAGAGTAATCCCCGCCCCCGCCCCGTTATGCGGGGCAAACTTTCGCCCCACACCCTGCCTCGGCGAGGGCAAAAATGTGGGGAATCCCCGCCTCACTTGCAACCCTATATGTGGGGGCAAGGAGGATACACATGAGACGCGGGATAGTGTTTACACCCGAGTGTACTCATTGGCATAAATTACGTATTGGTAGACATAATTGTAGGCGTGTATATATATTGTGGTATATATAAATATATATTAAAATGATAATAATGGATAAATAATGTAGCGACCCCAAAATCCGAAGCCCGCCACTTCATACGTCATGGACCCACAACCCTACCTATACTAGCCTAGTTATGTTTCACTCGTACCAAACCATCTGTCAATCAAAATATTGCTAACTTTCCTCAAATAAATTAGATAAGTTAGCTTATGGACTTCAAATCATCTGTTAAACCTTAAATAATTCAATGAAAAACTTTATCAGTAAATCGTTATATCAATGAAATGTAAATTCTGTGAGAGCATTATTCCTAATATGGAAATCCCATCAAAATCATCATTATATATAACATCAGTTGTGACGGCCCCAACAACCACAAACTGGGCCCCGCCCGGCCTAAACCTACGTGGACCCCCGAGCTCGTCTCCGACGAGTCAACGCAGGTCTAG
Source organism: Stephania japonica (assembly GCA_039657345.1). NCBI lineage: Eukaryota > Viridiplantae > Streptophyta > Magnoliopsida > Ranunculales > Menispermaceae > Stephania > Stephania japonica. Next base: position 74,300,649 of record CM077557.1, read on the forward strand.
TCAGCCTTAACTTACCAATTACTCGTTACATTATTCACTCACTCACCCTGGATCACTCTTTTTGATTCACCTTAACTCTATCTAATCTTTTATCCTCAATTATAGTTAGGTGTGCAACGGAATTGTTTTTAATACCAACTTACAACAGCTTTACAACTCGGTTATCCTAGATGTGGAAAATCATGTCCAAACAACATCACATGTATATAACAGTCAACCGAAAGCCCAAAATAAACATATACATGTATCAACAATCGGGTTCAACTTCCCAAAGTCCCAAAATATCAAAACAAATGGATACATAGCCAAAATATACAACAAAAGACAAAATACCTACAAAGTGAGAGCAAAGCTAACGGCTCGAGCGTGCCTCGAGAGGATATCGCCAAGCATCGTCGCCTTGCCCTTACTCGTCATGGATCTGCACCCACCGTCATAAAAAGACGGTGAGTACAAAATATAACAAGAAACAAACAACAATAGATATCTCAACATAATTTACTTGAATTTTCAATAATCATAAGTCTATAAATCATGCAAAGTGTATAACAAGAAACCGAAATAGATAGCAAGTCGTATGATAAATAGATTCAACAAGTACAAACAACGAAAAATCAAGTGACCGAGAAACAAATGGATAGGAGAATAGATAGTCCCAATCAAACCGCGGGTCTCAAGACCTCATCGCTTGCGATCGACACGATAGGCCCAAAACGCCTCCCTGCTCAATCCACCCCGTACGAACCAAATGGGCCCGAAGGTCGCCTCCACCGAACGCACACTCGTTAGGAAAAGCCACGAGACAAAGCCTTGCTAAATTCCTAACACACTACCGAAAGAAAGCCACGATCACAAGCCGGATGCTAAATCATTTCGATAGGCTCCAACGAGAAGCCACAGCTATGCCGGCTAAACTCGTTGAGACTTCTCATCACAAGGGACTACCTAAACCCTAGGTCACCCGAACTAGAATGGAATACAAAAGGCTTGCATTTCAAGAATAATTAATCAAAAAATAGAAAAGCAATTATGTTGACTCTATTGTTGCCTTTACTCACCTCAATTCCCGCTAAAAACGCCTCGCGTAGCTCCACACGTTCCCCAATTAGTTACCAACACTTCGCTCGTCACCTGACAATTATTTCGACCAATTTCCGTTAATTTTTCCCTAATTATTCCAAGTATTCCTCAATTTTTTTCAAGTTTAACTCATTTTCTACAATTTTCTAACTTATTGTTCCTTTACGCAATTTGGGTCGCTTACCCGATATTGGGTTCCATTTAAACCCATTAGGATACCCGAGCAAAACCTCATAATTTTAATACAATTTAGAAAAATATTTTTCAATATTTTTCTCGGCTATTTTTAACAATTTCACGCTTTACGAGACAAAACCCCGACAAAAGTCTCGTCGCGAATCTCAAATTCTTCATTTTTCATAAAAATTCCCAAATTTCTATTTATTTGGGTGAAATATAATTTTTCAGAATTTTTTCCTATTTTTCTGGATTGGCTTTTCCATTTTCTCTCTTTTTCTCTCCTTTTTTTTTTATATAAAAGGGCGGTTCGGCCGAACCGGCCCGGTTCAGGCTTCAGGCCGAACCGGCCTTTTTTTTTGAACAGAGGCTCTGTTCAAAGAACGAAGAAAATTTTTTTTTTTTTTTTTTTTTTTTTTCTTTCTTCATGAATCGAGAAAGAGAGGGAGAGGGAGACAACTATCGTCTCCTTCTCGGACGAATTGCTCTCGCAATTCGTCCGAGCTCTCGAGCTCCACCATCTCCACCATCACCAAACCGACGCCACCACCACCACCAACAACGCCAACAACATACAACATACAACAACAATAACAACAAAAACAACAACTCACCTCTTCACGATCCCGCGCTCACCTCCTCTTGATCTCTTTTTCTTCCTTCTCCTCCTTCTTCGTTTCGATTTCTCGGTTCTTCTCCTGCGTTTTTTTTTTTTTTTTTTCGATTCATCGAGAGAAAGAGAGAGGACGGTGATGGTTATCAAATTCCCATGTAAAATGACTATTTTGCCCCTCATGTCTATCCATTTCCCTTCTTTCCTTCAATACCCTTTTGGTAATTTTGCCTTTCTGATTTTTAATATATATTTATATATATATATATTAAATCCCTTATATACATATAAATATATATATACTCACCTATATTTTCGCATTTAAAATTCCGCCGTGCGCGCCAACGAGTGTACTCTTCGGGCGTGCACACTACCGTATCACCCACGCGTGTCGACCACGACCCCGCGTGTCACTAGGCGCCCACCAATTTACTATTTAATTACATTAATTATTTTCATTTATAAATATCAATGTTTTTATTTCATTTTCGTCCCACGGACTCTCAAATACTCATTTAACGCGTTCTTTCGTACCGAACTTGTTCAACGGTACTAACGCACACTCACCACGTCCTTACTCATTTGGAATATTGAATTTAATGTTCGGTAATAAATAAATAATACAAATCACCAAACAAACATAACATACCTCGGTGTCGACTTACGAGGACTGAAACAAGTACACCATGGCTAGTTGGGCCCACAATACGACCCTGAAATGTCATGTGGCACGAGTTAGAATTTTAGGGTCGTTACATCAGTCATGTCCAGTCAAAACACCAAAAGGACCTAAATAGGTCATATACAAGTTCAAATGTCGCTAAAGTCCTAAACCCCAACAGAAAACAAATAAACTAAACAAACATACGAGTAGGGAGTAGCTGATCAATCAAAAGAAATCCTTGAGCTTGCCCTTCCCTCTGCTCGTACTGGGGTCTGCACTCAGCCATCATAACAAAACAGATGACGAGTTCAGAGTGAGTAATCCCAAGGAAATTTAAAGAGTAAATAATATAAATAAATGCTAGAATCAAAAGACTATTAAATAAACATGCGGAAGAAAAGAATCAGGCAACTGGGAAGGACCCTCGCATATATATACAATAGCAATGATAAACAAAGTGCGTGCACGATTTAGGTCAGACTAGCACCATACTTCGAACCATCACTAATAAGTGTTCATTTAGGCATAATTTAGTATAGGTTATTAGGTGTAATGGGACTATATTTAATTTATTTTATGGTGATAAATGCATATTTTAAGGATTTAGTGATTTATTGGAATAATATGAATATATATATATATATATCTAATCATATTTAATTTTCATTTTTAGGTGAAACGAAATGCACAGTTGGATCCGGGGCAGAAAAATACTCAAAATAGAGTATACACTTGCAGAAATCGGACACCGGAGGGTTTGTTTCGGCATATACACGAGAGTTGAGTAATTGGAGTACCGGATAGGCCACGTGTCGTGCACCCATTGGATAGTGATTGGTTACTGTGTGAATAATGCGGTGAAGTTGTGTAATCGAGATAGAATTTGTCCCTCTCATATAAAGAGGATATCCAGTGGATCCCTCGATGTGTTATATATATATGATAAATATCAAATAAATATCACTGCAATGAATTGTTTCAAGACCGACCTCAATTGCTTCTGTTAAAAGGCCTAGTCTAAGTGAATTGATATTGATCAATGTCACTTAGATGTTTTCAGTCTACCTAGAAATTGAGACTAGTACGATTGAACATGTTGGATGACAATTTCATGCCTTATGTTTGATCAAAAGGATGTTATATACACTATTGATTAGGTTGTATTGATTTGATATTCGTACAACTTGGGTAGTCATAATGTCTTGCTAGAGGCCGCTTATGACTTGTATACCAAAATGTGTTTTGGTACACTGCCAACGTTGTATGAGCCTATTGGGTCGCAACACTGAGAATGGTTTTGCGAGATTTTAAGATGGTTGAAAAAATGAATTTTATATGATAAAATTCATGACAGAAACGTCTTTGTAGTGTATTACACTTATACTTCTTTAAGTAGGGGTATATGTATAATTTACTTAACCGTCTATATACAAGGGTTGTATAAATAGACGCTTTGAGTTAGAATACAAGTACAAAAGATTTAAAAAAGGGCTGAAACTCTATTTTCGTTTTAAGAAACGACTTAGGGTTTTTTGGTATGCTCTGGATTGTTTTGGAGAGAAATAAAAAGTTTGGTATTCTCTCAAAGCTAGCACTTCAAATCTCGGTCGCCGTTCATATGTGGACTGCTGATAGAGGGCGTTCGTTGTTGCCAGCGCCTTAGAGATCGATTAACCTTCAGAAAGGTACATTACGAGTGAGGTATGATTAAGTTTTCATAGTATAAACGTGTTTTAATGGAATCAGATTCGGATCCTGTTGGGGTTTTTCTCAAAATAGTTTTGAAATCTCCGCTGTGCATGAACCCCAAAACCCAACAACTAGAGCATATAGTGTACTGGACTGGGAATAGGGTAAAGTACCGTGATTTGACTTTGGTTTTACAAAAATGTTTTGAAATGAAAATGGATTCGGAAAGAGGTTTGATGGGACGGATCGGCCTGGGGTTTGGAACTGTGGTGGAGTTGCTAACCATCATCGCGCCCCAGTGACTTGGGAATTATCCCGATCAATGTTTTCCAGTTGAGTTTAGCAGCTCATTAATCATAAACCAATCAGATGAGCAGTGACTGGTTTAGTAATGATGAGTAAGTGCGACTCGATGTTTTATAAGTTGGCGGCACATTGATAAGAACTTGCTAGTTCTTGAAGAATGTGAGAGGGCAACTCAGTGCAAATACAAATATCAAAAATACAAATCACGGGTACATTGCAATGAACCAAGGAACTTGCATCTATTATATATATTGTTTATATTGATTCATATGCTCCTGTAGATATGCATTTGATTCATGTTGTTATATATTGACTTGATATTAATTGGTAGTTGATGGTTGGTATGAGAGTCACTTACTGAGCAAGTAGGAGCTCACCCACCTTAACATTTCCAGGTATGGATGTACGCTAGGACTTGGAACTCAGGAAAGGAGAAGACCAGGGGTTTAGTATCTTCTCTACGGTGCAGTGAGTTTCTTGTTATATATATAAATTGTTTTGCTTTATAATTTGTAATAAAATGGGTGGGAAGAAGAGCTCAATACCGATGTTCATGCTGGTATTGTATATCTTGTGATTTATCGAAAACATTTTAAATTTTTCGCTGCGTTATTTTCATGATTTTTTTATTAATATCAAGATATACAGGTTATTGTCAGAAAATGAAATAAGGCTTGTAATGGCCCAATTTTCAATGGCCGTTATTGATGATGAAATTGCAGACGTGGACGCCAGCGGAAGACGTTCGTGGGTCCCTAGTGAAGACGAAGCACGACCGGATAGAGTTTACAGTCCGTTTTGTGTGCTCTGGTGATGAAGTTGCGATGTATAGGTCCAAGTTAGTTAAATGACATCGCAATATGTGTGTTTATATCGTCATTGACGTGTGAGATTGTGTGTTAAGTATTCGCCTTGATATGCGTGTCGACGCGGATACTGGGTAGATTAAAGATGAAATTTTAGGTTGAGGGAAATATTACACACATTAAATGAATTAAATGTGATAAAATAGTAAATTGGTGAGCGTCTAGTAACACGCGGGGTCGTGGTCGACACGCGTGGGTGGTACAATAGTGTGCACGCCCGAGTACGCTCGTTGGCGCGCACGACGAAAATAGGCGCGAAAGTATACGCAAATATATATATATGTATATAGGTAATTTAATATATATATATATAAATATATTAAAAATTAGGAAATAAAGAAATAATTGTGAAATGACCAATAAGGGCATGAACTTTGTAAAGGAGTGTGGATATGGATAGGGGCATTTTGGTCATTTTACCCCCAAAATGTTGATAAACACCACCACCGTCACCACAATTTCTCATTTTCTCGCTATTTTGATCGATTGAGAGGAAGAAGAATTGAGAGAAAGAGGAAGAGAGATTGAGCTCGTGTTGGAGAGGCGAAGAGGTGAGTTGTTGTGTTATTTTTGATGTGGTGTTGTTGTATGCATTGTTGGATGGTGGTGGTGGTGGTGGTGGTGGTGGCGGTTTGGTGGTTCGGTGGTGGAGGTGGGGTGGAGCTCGAGAGCTCGGACGAACTGCGAGAGCAGTTCGTCCGAGGAGGGAGACGACCACATGTCGTTCTCTCCCCTCTCCCTCTCCCTCTCCCCAATTCAGGAAAAAAAAAGGGGTTGTTGGAACAGAGCAGAATTTTGCTCTGTTCCAACGAAGAAGAAGGGGTCGGTTCGGCTCGGTTGAGCCAAACCCGGTTCGGCCGAACCGCCCCTAATTAGAAAAAAAAGTTTTAAATAAAATACAGAAAAATAGGGAAAATAGTTAAAAAAATTTATGAAAAAAAATTCTGAAAAATCTAGAAAAATACGAGAAATTGGAAAAAGGGTTCATAAAGGAATTTTGGGATTTTCTCGGAATGTTGACGAGATATAGTCGGGGTTTTTACCTCGTAAAACATAAAAATTGATATAATATATCAAATTGAAGCTAATTTAATGAAAAATGATCTTAGGTATAATTCGGGTGGAAATTTTGATTTGTTGGGCATTTATTCGAGCTAGATCGGGTAATTGGAGTGCGGTATAGATGCGTAAACCCCAACAGAAACACATCTGGAGTATTTAATTCTTTAAATTCTTGTGCTTATTATTCTTGAAATTCATATTCATTGTGATCATGTGTTGGTCTGGATATTGGTTGGTGTTGAATTTGTTTTCATGATCGGAGTTTAGTCGAGACGGTTGTGGCACGTGATCAAGCATGCTAGATTGTAGCACGTGTACTTGCGCCGCCGGTGGGTAGCGACCCAAGCCGCGGGGTGCACGTGTCCGGTGGATCTGTGAGTGTTTTCGGTCACCGTTAGTGGTCCGGGTGGATCCCAGGTGTAATGTGTTTCCTCTGGGCGCTCGGATTGACGAAGTATGATCTAGTTTGTGAGCTTGCGTTCTATTTCTGTCTGGTTTTATCGAATTGTTGTGGAGCATATTGTTTTCATTATGATTATTTGTTAATCATCTTGTACACTTGTTACCTACACATGCAGGGTTTTATGGCAGCCCATACTCTTTGCATGTGTAGCTAACGTTAGTTATTGGCCTATGAATCAATTTATTATTTACTCGATGGTTTTCTTTGGGAGTTTACTCACTGGACTCGTCACCGTATGTGCTAGGTGGCTTGAGTGCAGGATTTGATATGTGCAGGGACAAGGAGACACATAAAGATTATCTGTGACTGAAGACATGAACTACTCCTCTTATACGCCTAGTTGTTTGTATGTATTTATTTGTTTTATGCTGTGTTTGGGATTTGAGAGATAGGTTGTATATTTTTGATATTTTGAGGATCTTGGATGATATGTGTATGATGTACATTTGGTATGGTTTCCACTTAGGTATTATGCTCATGAAATTCAGGTTAAATCTTTATGTTGTTCATATAATCTTCCGCTGCGTAATTTATGGTTTAATGATAGCTCATAACATCAAAGTTAACCGGAAATTGATTAATAATGGATAACTGGGCGTGGGACACAGCTGGCGGTGACGTGGTCAGTTGTGGGCCCGCGTAGCCTCCCGTGGCGGACCAATGTGGAAAATTGGGGCCGCCACAAGGCTGCTGGCTCTAATTAGGCTCGAACTGGTTTACCGGGGCTTAATTAGGGTTTCAGGCCGAACATTCTCTAATTCTAATTAGGGGTTGTTACAGATAACACTTACGTCGTCCCTGACTTCAGACTGTCGGTCCTCAGAGCGTTGACCCCAACTCCGGTCCTTCTGATCTTGATCTCTGCCTCTCTGGTCCCGTAGGTAAGACCGTCATGATGCTGACATCGCATATGCCCTATCACCCCCGTCATCACCTCTACACTGCCGATCCCGTGGTCTATCCTCATATCGGGGTCTACTGTCATGGTGATCACTCCCACTATCTCCACCCGACGAATCTCTCTGTCTCTCAGGTCTCTAGTCAGACTGAGAACTTTGTCCAGACATGTTCGTCAACTCACCCCGATGTCGTAGATACGTCTCGCGTGCCAACGCCCTATCATAAACAATCTGTAGTCTCACCTCCACTCACGACAATCACACCTCCGATCCTTTCATCTAATCCCCGGATGAAATAGTAGATCTAGAGTCTCTCAGTGTTCGCCACGTCCATGGCATACATCATAAGGTACCTGAATCGGTCCATATACTAAGAAACTGACATAGTACCCTGTTTCAGTGCCAAAAACTCCTCTCTCAACCTCAACTGTACCTCCGTGGGAATATACTCATCTAAAAACAGCTGTCGAAACTCAATCCACGTCGACGGTATGGAGTGAGTGTCGGTGTAGGTAGTCCACCAAATCGCTGCTTGACCCCTCAAATAGTACCCTGAGATACGTGCCGATCTGCCTCGGTACCTCTAGCAGCTGATGTAATCGCCTGTGCGTCATCAACCAACGTCCTGCAACCTCAGGATCACTGACTCCAGTAAAGTATGTAAGGTTAAACCTCATGAAATCTTTCACCATCTTCACTGCCTCTGACATCCTACTTCTGGCAGTCGAAGCCACTACCTGCTGCTCTGTAGTAGTAGGCGCCACCTCAGTAGTCTCAGCTGGTACCATAATAGGCTCAACCCTTTCTATCACTGTCTCTGTAACGACCCTAAAATTTTAACTCGTGCCACGTGATATTTCAGGGTCGTGTTGTGGGCCCAACTAGCCATGGTGTACTTGTTTCAGTCATCGGGAGTCGACACCGAGGTATGTTATGTTTGTTTGGTGATTTGTATTATTTATTTATTACCGAACATTAAATTCAATATTCCAAATGAGTAAGGACGTGGTGAGTGTGCGTTAGTACCGTTGAACAAGTTCGGTACGAAAGAACGCGTTAAATGAGTATTTGAGAGTCCGTGGGACGAAAATGAAATAAAAACATTGATATTTATAAATGAAAATAATTAACGTAATTAAATAGTAAATTGGTGGGCGCCTAGTGACACGCGGGGTCGTGGTCGACACGCGTGGGTGATACGTTAGTGTGCACGCCCGAGTACGCTCATTAGCGCGCACGACGAAATTTTAGGCGCGAAAATATAGGTGAGTGTATATATTTATATATATATATAGGTAAATTGATATATATATATATAAATATATATGGTAAATCAGAAAAATAAAATAGAAAATGTAAAATTACCAAAAAGGGTATTGAAGGAAAGAAGGAAAGAAATAGACATGAGGGGTATTTTGGTCATTTCACCCCAAAAATGTTGATAAACACCACCGACACCACTATTTTCCCTATTTTCTTGATCGAATCCGAGAGAGGACGGAAGAAGAAGAGAAATCGAAAGATCAAGGTCGGGTGCTCGTGGAAGCGGTGTTGGCAAAAGTGAGGTGAGTTTGTGGTTTATGTTGTTGTGTTGTTGTTGTTGTTGTTGTTGTTGTTGTTGTTGTTGTTGTTGTTGTTTGTTGTACGGTGGTGATGGTGGTGATGGTGATTCGGTGGTGATGGTGGGAAGGGAAACTCGAGAGCTCGGACGTCCGAGAGGGAGACGATAATCGTCTCCCCAATCTCCTCTCCCTCTCCCTCTCCTCTCTCTCCTTCTCTTCCATGAAAAAAAAAAAAAAAAAAAAAAAAAAAAAAGCGGAGCGTCGCTCCGCTCGTCGTTAATGGAGAAGAAGAAGGGCGGCTCGGCCATGAACCCAGGGCCGGCCATGAACCGGCCGATTCGGCAGAACCGCCCTTAAATATAAAAAAAAAAAAGAGAAAAAGAGAGAAAATGGAAAAGACAATCCAGAGAAATAGGAAAAAATTCTGAAAAATTATATTTCACCCAAATAAATAGAAATTTGGGAATTTTTATGAAAAATGAAGAATTTGAGATTCGCGACGAGACTTTTGTCGGGGTTTTGTCTCGTAAAGCGTGAAATTGTTAAAAATAGCCAGAAAAATATTGAAAAATATTTTTCTAAATTGTATTAAAATTATGAGGTTTTGCTCGGGGATCCTAATGGGTTTAAATGGAACCCAATACCGGGTAAGCGACCCAAATTGCGCAAAGGAACAATAATTTAGAAAAATGTAGAAAATGAGTTAAACTTGAGAAAAAAATTGAAGAATACTTGGAATAATTAGGGAAAAATTAACGGAAATTGGTCGAAATAATTGTCAGGTGACGAGCGAGGTGTTGGTAACTAATTGGGAAACGTGTGGAGCTACGCGAGGGCGTTTTTAGCGGGATTTGAGGTGAGTAAAGGCAACAATAGAATCAACATAATTGCTTTTCTATTTATTGATTAATTATTCTTGAAATGCAAGCCCTTTGTATTCCATTCTAGTTCGGGTGACCTAGGGTTTAGGTAGTCCGATCATGATGATGAAGTCTCAACGAGTTTAGCGAAATGGCATAGGCTCGTGGCTTCTCGTTGGAGCCTATCGAAATGATTTAGCATCCTCGGCTTGTGATGTGTGCTTTCTTTCGGTAGTGTGTTAGGAATTTAGCAAGCTTTGTCGTGGCTTTTCCTAACAGAGTGTGCGTTCGATGGAGGCGACCTTCGGGCCCACCGGTTCGTACGGGGTGGATTGAGCGGGAGGCGCTTTTGGGCTTACTTGTGTCGATCGCAAGTGATGAGGTCTTGAGACCCGCGGTTTGATTGGGACTATCTATTCTCCTATCCATTTGTTTCTCGGTCACTTGATTTTTCGTTGTTTGTACTTGTTGAATCTATTTATCATGCGACTTGCTATCTATTTCGCTTTCTTGTTATACACTTTGCATGATTTATAGACTTATGATTATTGAAAATTCAGAAATTATGTTGAGATATCTATTGTTGTTGTTTATCTTGTTATATTTTGTACTCACCGTCCTTTTATGACGGTGGGTGCGGATCCACGACGAGTAAGGGCAAGGCGCCGATGTTTGGCGATATCCTCTGAGGCACGCTCAGAGCCGTTAGCTTTGCTCTCACTTTGTAGCTATTTTGTCTTTTGTTGTATATTTTGGCTATGTATCCATTTGTTTTGATATTTTGGGGCTTTGGGGAGTTGAACCTGACTGTTGGTACATGTATATGTTTATTCTGGGCTTTCAGTTGATTTGTTATATACATGTGATGTTGTTTGGACAAGATTTTCCACATCTAGGTTGAATGAGTAGTAAACTATTTTAAGTTGGTGTTACAAACAATTCCGTTGCACACCTAACTATAATTGAGGATAAAAGATTAGATAGAGTTAAGGTGAATCAAAAAGAGTGATCCAGGGTGAGTGAGTGAATAATGTAACGAGTAATTGGTAAGTTAAGGCGACTAGACTGCGTTGACTCGTTGGAGATGAGCTCGGGGGTCCACGTAGGTTTAGGCCGGGCGGGGCCCAGTTTGTGGTTGCTGGGGCCGTCACAGTTGGTATCAGAGCCATGACTCTGAATAAGCATAAAACACAAGTAAATGAATTTAGTGTGGAAAATCTTAAGAACTTAACTCAAGTATAGTTGGGAAGTGGGAAATGATATATTTTTTTGAGCATGTTAAATTTTAATGTGTAATATAATATATCGTTACGTAAGACCGATCGAGGCCGTCATTTGCGATTGTAGATTGCGATGGCTGACCAGCCTGATGCTGGAGATCAGAGTGGAGTCCGTGATCCTTCACCAGATGCGCCGAGTGACGTTGCAGCTCTAGCACGTGAGTTACAGTCCTGGACTCAGAGAGTAGAGTCACAGGGACGGAGGATGGACGAGATATTGGATATTCTCGGGGACAGAGCACATTGTTGCCATCTCCATCGACCTCGGGGATAGCTCATGACAGGATGTGAGTCCGGCTACACCTCGAGCTACTCCACAGTTATTACTACTAGTGCAAGACTGCACCACCTATCACTCATGCGCAGCTTGTTCGGCACAGATTGCGGTGGAGTCACGTGTTCATGATGATATTGATTCACGCTGATCGCAGAGGCGAGGTGGACTCGGGAGTATGAGAAATATAAACCAAAGAAGTTCAATGCGGAGGTTCAAGTGTAGATGAGGCGGATTTGTACATTCGTAGTCACGAGAAGGTTCGAAACTTCTCAAGATCGAGGATAGCAGAAAACCTGGGTTGGCAGCATTTTCTTTGACTGGAGATGCAGAGATGTGGTGGGAAAATTTAGTATCCACACATGGAGAGCCGACTACCTGGTTAGACTTCAAGAAATATTTCAGTCAGAAGTTTTATCCACCTTCAGCTATGATAGCCAAGAGGGACGAGTTTATGCATATCCGACAGGCATTAGGAGAGTCAGTTATGACTTATATGGGCAGATATCATCACTTACTTCCTTTTGCTGATGGAGTAGCTGACCGAGACAGAGATCAGGTCTATTATTTTACTGAGGGTTTGTTGCCAGCTATTGGAGGGACAGTGGTCACTACTCTACCTCCTACACTACAGGATGCTTATGACCGTAGTTTGGCGAGGGAGGCATATCTGAGGACACATCCTGCACAGGGATATGATCAGCCCCTTGAGGTACAGGATGAGCGGGGACAAGGCCGTTTAGGGGGCAGGAGGAAGAGGAATAGATGGCAAATTCAGCGATGCGCGCAGCTCGAGTGTAGTAGCTTCGATCGCACGCCTTCGCGACCTGGGTTCGGACATATGTCACCACACCTACTCGATTACGTAGAGTTACCTTATTCGACCACCACCGGTACCACAAGCGCGCGCAGCCTGAGATGGTGGAGGCGAGAGGTAGGGGTAGTGTACACAGGGACGATGTCGGGTCGGGGATCGAGTAGGCGAGATTACTCAAGACAAAGACCTCTTGAGCGTGTTATAGGTGTGGACGAGATGGGTCATCTTGTCGAGAGAGTGCCCACAACACTGAGTTTCGACAGAGACTGCGGGAGCTTGCCATCGATGTGGACGAGACGGGACATTACATCGAGAGAGTGTCCACGGCTTGTTGATGTTCGGCGAGAGTAGCACCACGTCGCAACATACGAGGGAACGTGCACATGTTGTTGCTTGAGCGGACCCTCGACGACTCGACATCTCGTTGAGGGTATTATTTACATTTGTGGTCATTTGATGTATGTTATGATTGACTCGGTTCTATTGTTTCCTTTATTTCGGCGCATGGTTGATGAGTTAGGGTTAAGACCGGTTAGGTTAGAGAGACCTCTAGTTCTTAGCACAAATTTCTTTGGGGATAAAGTCTACCCTAACATGATTTGTGAACGCATCGTATTGTAGAGATAGAGGGACATGAGTTACCAATAGATCTTAGAGTGTTAGAGTTTCGGAGTTTGATGCGTTATTAGGCATGGATTTGTTAGGACCTTATCACGCACGTGATTGATTGTTTCGACAAGACGGTCACATTTCGAGTCTCGGACGACCCGAGTTTACTTTTCGTGGCGGTGCGACTCGGTTGAGAGTTACGAGGCGAGTAGCCACGAGCAAGGTGAGATTAAGACGTTTATGAGTGTTTTAAGTACGGTAGGAAGAGGCGAGGCAAAGATCGATGAGGTACCGGTTGTGTGCGAGTTTCGGACGTGTTTCAAAGAGAGCTTCCCGGTTACCACCGACGAGAGAGATTGATTTCATCATTGATTTGGTTCCTGGAACCAAATCGATATCAATTCCACCGTCGGATGGCTCCTAAGGAGTTGGAGGAGCCGAGATCACAACATGCTAGATGAGTTGTTGGAATTGGGTTTTATTCACCCGAGTATGTCACCTTGGGTGCGCCGGTCTTGTTTGTGAAGAAGAAAGACGGCGACTGAGATTGTGTATCGACTATAGGCAATTGAACCGGGTGACAAGTGAAGAACAAGTATCCATTACCTCGTATTGATGATTTGTTCGATCACTGACCGGAGCGCAGTGGTTCTCGAAGATTGATTTGAGATCCGCTATCATCGGTTGAGGATTAGAGCGAGAGGACGAGAGAAGACGGCTTTTCGCACGAGATATGGGCACTATCGGTTTACGCTTATGCCGTTTGGGTTGACGAATGCCCCCGCAATGTTCATGGATCTCATGCATCGTGTATTGAGACAATATTTGGATAGATTTGTTATAGTGTTCATTGACGACATTTTGATTTATTCTAAGACTCGTGAGGAGCACGAGGAGCACCTCAGACGATTTTGCGAGACGCCGAGGGAGCATAGGCTCGTATGCCAAGTTCGGTAAGTGTGAGTTTTGGCTTACGAGAGGTTGGATTTCTTGGTCATATTGTCGGAGCTAGCGGAGTGTCGGTGGACCTGCTAAGGTTAGAGCGAGTTGTTAATTGGCCTACACCGAGTTCGGTGACGAGAGATTCGGAGTTTTACGGGATTGGGCGGTTATTACGGACGATTTGTGCGGATTTCTCAAAGATTGCGACCGATGACGCAGCTGACGGGTTGACGAAGAAGGAAGTCGATTTCGTAGGATGATAGTTGTGAGCAAGCTTTTCGGACTTTAAAGGAGAGATTGAATACCGCGCCGGTGCTCGTATTACCCGAGTCGGGGAAGGGTTTTGAGGTGAACACCGATGCTTGTTTGGTCGGTTTAGGCTTTGTGTTTTGATGCGGGACGGTAGAGTGATAGCTTACGCGTCTCGACAACCAAGATTCACGAGAAGAATTACCCTACACATGACTTGGAGTTGGCGGCGAGGTGGTGTTTGCACCGAAGATTTGGCGTCATTATCTCTACGGAGAGAGGTTTGTATTATTTACGACCACAAGAGTTTGAAGTATCTCTTCACTCGAGAGAGCTTAATATGAGACAGAGACGGTGGTTAGAGTTCCTCAAGGATTATGATTTTTCGTTGGAGTATCACCCGGGAAGGCTAATGTCGTAGGCGACGCATTGAGCCGAAGAGGGGTTGACTCGGAGGTTGTGACGTGTCGTATGACACATGAGTATGGATTACTCGAGGCGGTCGAGATGATGTATGTCTTGTTGATATTCCGACTAGCACTAGAGTGTTGATTTGTGGGCGATTGAGGACTCGGACGGTTTCTATTCGAGTGTACTTGATGGGCGACGGTCGATGAGCGATATCGAGGTGCATGAGTTTGCTCGAGTTTAGATCACCCGAGAATGGAGTCGGTCGACGATTTCGCTGAGATTTAGAGGAGACTGTGGATTCCATCGATGGGCGAGTTACGTGACGAGATTCTCCGGAGGCTCACCGCTCACGTTTTTCGGTTCATCCGGCAGACCAAGATGTATGCTTGATATGCGTCGTCTGTTTTGGTGGCGGGGATGAAAACCGATGTTAGTGATTATATTAGAGGTTGTGAGATATGCCCGACGAGTTAAGGTGAGCATAAGAGGCCTGGTGGATTATCGCAGCCGCTTCCCATTCCTCGTTTGGAAGTGGGAGCATATCGCTATGGATTTCATCGATGGGTTACCTCGGTCTCGGCGCAGAGACATGACGATATTTGGGTGATTGTGGATAGATTGACGAAGTCTGCGCACTTCATACCAATTTCTACCATACATCGAGTGGATAGGTTGGCGAGCTTGTACGAGAAAGAGATAGTGCGATCGCATGGAGTGCCATTGTCGATCGTATCGGACGAGGGCCCGCAATTTACGTCGCAGATTTGGCGAGTATGCGAGCACGCTTTGGCACGAAGTTGAATCTCAAGATGCGACTTATCATCCACAGATCAGATGGACGATCGAGAGAGGCGATTCGGGTGTTGGAAGATATGTTGAGGATGTGTATTTTAGAGTATGGTGGTTCTTGGGAGGAGTATCTTCATCTCGTGTGAGTTTGCTTACAATAACGGTTATCGAGCCGATTGGAATGGCACCGTTTGAGGCACTCTACGGCGGCGTGCGAGATCTCCATCTTCTTGGGCGAGCCGAGAGGATGTGGCGGTGATTGGGCCGAGAGATTGTAGTGGATCACACAGAGAAGGTACGATCGATTAGACTTCGGTTGAAAGGGTGCGCGGGAGAGGCGAGAAGAGGTATTATGACAGGTACCATGGCGAGTTAAAGTATGAGGTGGGAGACTATGTATATCTGAAGGTTTCTCCACTGAAGGGTCACAAGAGATTTGGGATCAAGGGTAAGCTTGCGCCGAGGTTTATAGGTCCGTTCAGAGTGAAGAAACGAATAGGCAAGGTTGCGTATGAGCTTGAGTTACCACCTCAGTTAGCAGGAGTTCACCCTGTATTTCACATATCAATGCTTCGACTGGATAAGTCGAGAGAGGGCAGACGACCGATTGTGGACCTGAGTCAGATTGATCTGAGAGAAGACATTACTTACGATGAGCAACCTATTCAGATTATGGATCGGAAGGTGAAGGTATTGAGGAATAAGGAAATTCCCTCGGTTCTCGTCAAGTGGCAGCATCATGGGGATGAGGAACTGACTTGGGAACTGGAGTCTTATATGCGCGAGCATTTCCTTACTTGTTTTGATTCCGTAAGTCTTACCCTATATGTTCGTTTAATTTCGAGGACGAAATTCTCAATAAGGGGGGGAGACTGTAACGACCCTAAAATTTTAACTCGTGCCACGTGATATTTCAGGGTCGTGTTGTGGGCCCAACTAGCCATGGTGTACTTGTTTCAGTCATCGGGAGTCGACACCGAGGTATGTTATGTTTGTTTGGTGATTTGTATTATTTATTTATTACCGAACATTAAATTCAATATTCCAAATGAGTAAGGACGTGGTGAGTGTGCGTTAGTACCGTTGAACAAGTTCGGTACGAAAGAACGCGTTAAATGAGTATTTGAGAGTCCGTGGGACGAAAATGAAATAAAAACATTGATATTTATAAATGAAAATAATTAATGTAATTAAATAGTAAATTGGTGGGCGCCTAGTGACACGCGGGGTCGTGGTCGACACGCGTGGGTGATACGTTAGTGTGCACGCCCGAGTACGCTCATTGGCGCGCACGACGAAATTTTAGGCGCGAAAATATAGGTGAGTGTATATATTTATATATATATATAGGTAAATTGATATATATATATATAAATATATATGGTAAATCAGAAAAATAAAATAGAAAATGTAAAATTACCAAAAAGGGTATTGAAGGAAAGAAGGAAAGAAATAGACATGAGGGGTATTTTGGTCATTTCACCCCCAAAAATGTTGATAAACACCACCGACACCACTATTTTCCCTATTTTCTTGATCGAATCCGAGAGAGGGACGGAAGAAGAAGAGAAATCGAAAGATCAAGGTCGGGTGCTCGTGGAAGCGGTGTTGGCAAAAGTGAGGTGAGTTTGTGGTTTATGTTGTTGTGTTGTTGTTGTTGTTGTTGTTGTTGTTGTTGCTGTTGTACGGTGGTGATGGTGGTGATGGTGATTCGGTGGTGATGGTGGGAAGGGAAACTCGAGAGCTCGGACGTCCGAGGAGGAGACGATAATCGTCGTCCCCCAATCTCCTCTCCCTCTCCCTCTCCCTCTCCCTCTCCTTCTCTTCCATGAAAAAGAAAAAAAAAAAAAAAAAAAAAGAGCGGAGCGTACGCTCTGCTACGTTAATTGGAGAAGAAGAAGGGCGGTTCGGCCATGAACCGCCGGTTAGCCGAACCGCCTTAAATAAATATAAAAAAAAGAGAGAAAAAGAGAGAAAATGGAAAAGACAATCCAGAGAAATAGGAAAAAATTCTGAAAAATTATATTTCACCCAAATAAATAGAAATTTGGGAATTTTTATGAAAAATGAAGAATTTGAGATTCGCGACGAGACTTTTGTCGGGGTTTTGTCTCGTAAAGCGTGAAATTGTTAAAAATAGCCGAAAAAATATTGAAAAATATTTTTCTAAATTGTATTAAAATTATGAGGTTTTGCTCGGGGATCCTAATGGGTTTAAATGGAACCCAATACCGGGTAAGCGACCCAAATTGCGCAAAGGAACAATAATTTAGAAAAATGTAGAAAATGAGTTAAACTTGAGAAAAAAATTGAAGAATACTTGGAATAATTAGGGAAAAATTAACGGAAATTGGTCGAAATAATTGTCAGGTGACGAGCGAGGTGTTGGTAACTAATTGGGAAACGTGTGGAGCTACGCGAGGGCGTTTTTAACGGGATTTGAGGTGAGTAAAGGCAACAATAGAATCAACATAATTGCTTTTCTATTTATTGATTAATTATTCTTGAAATGCAAGCCCTTTGTATTCCATTCTAGTTCAGGTGACCTAGGGTTTAGGTAGTCCGACTGTGATGAGAAGTCTCAACGAGTTTAGCGGCCAAGCATAGATCGTGGCTTCTCGTTGGAGCCTATCGAAATGATTTAGCATCCGGCTTGTGATCGTGGCTTTCTTTCGGTAGTGTGTTAGGAATTTAGCAAACTGGCTTTGTCTGTGTGGCTTTTCCTAACAGAGTGTGCGTTCGATGGAGGCGACCTTCGGGCCCACTGGTTCGTACGGGGTGGATTGAGCGGGGAGGCGCTTTTGGGCCTCTTGTGTCGATCGCAAGGCGATGAGGTCTTGCGAGACCCGCGGTTTGATTGGGACTATCTATTCTCCTATCCATTTGTTTCTCGGTCACTTGATTTTTCGTTGTTTGTACTTGTTGAATCTATTTATCATGCGACTTGCTATCTATTTCAGTTTCTTGTTATACACTGCATGATTTATAGACTTATGATTATTGAAAATTCAGTAAATTATGTTGAGATATCTATTGTTGTTGTTTACTGTTATATTTTGTACTCACCGTCCTTTTTATGACGGTGGGTGCAGATCCATAGACGAGTAAGGGCAAGGCGCCGATGTTTGGCGATATCCTCTGAGGCACGCTCAGAGCCGTTAGCTTTGCTCTCACTTTGTAGCTATTTTGTCTTTTGTTGTATATTTTGGCTATGTATCCATTTGTTTTGATATTTTGGGGCTTTGGGGAGTTGAACCTGACTGTTGGTACATGTATATGTTTATTCTGGGCTTTCAGTTGATTTGTTATATACATGTGATGTTGTTTGGACAGGATTTTCCACATCTAGGTTGAATGAGTAGTAAACTGTTTTAAGTTGGTGTTACAAACAATTCCGTTGCACACCTAACTATAATTGAGGATAAAAGATTAGATAGAGTTAAGGTGAATCAAAAAGAGTGATCCAGGGTGAGTGAGTGAATAATGTAACAAGTAATTGGTAAGTTAAGGCTGACTAGACCTGCGTTGACTCGTTGGAGATGAGCTCGGGGTCCACGTAGGTTTAGGCCGGGCGGGGCCCAGTTTGTGGTTGCTGGGGCCGTCACAGTCTCTATCACTAGTGCTTGTATGTCAACTACCGGTGCAACCACTGCTGGAGTGGTAGACGTAACTAACTCAACAGAATGGGTGCTACTACTGGTATCCTCGAACTCCGGATATACTCCATCAACTCAGCCATCTGTGCCTGCTGTAGTAATTGCTGCTCCGTCACTCTCTGCACCATGGCTCGTAAATCTGCTGCTTCGCTAGTAGTAAGACCACTAGTCTCCCCAACCTCCTGCTGTGTGGTCAACGGAGTAGTAGGGGTCTGTCCGTTCATCATAAACTACACAACCAACGTGCATTGGATCAGACTCAATATATACGCGTATAATATGTAGTACAAAATCAAAACATACATATATATGTATTCCTGATTCTACCCATCTCACATTACTTCCCAACTAAGTTTTTAGTCATTCACTTGTGGTTTCCACATCCAGATTTATTAAAGTTTATGCTCTTATTCAGTCTCCAATCAAGCCTAGGGTTTCACAAACCTAGGCTCTGATACCAAATGTAGCGGCCCCAATTCCATTAGCCACTACGGCGTGCACCCGGGCCCACAGTCTTGCCAACTCATCATCCGACTATGTGCCATGGCCACTCATTTCCCATTTACCAATCAATTTCCTGTTAACTTTGATGTTATGTGTTAATCATTATTGATTCAAGTTAACTCAGGCTTCTTTATTAACTTTTAATCTCAAATTACGCAGCGGAAAATTAGATTCAACAATATCAAAATTTATCATATGTTTTATGAGCATAATGCCTAAGTGGAAACCATACCAAAATGAATCATACATAAATCAGATACAGTTCTAGTATATCTCTCAAAATTTCCAAGCCCAAATAAAAACAATATATATACAGTCAAACAAACAGGCATACAAGAGGAGTAATCCACGTCCTCAATCACGGATAATCTTTACATGTATCCTTGTCCCTGCACATATCAAATCCTGCACTCAAATCACCCAACACATACGGTGACGAGTCCAGTTAGTAAACTCCCAAAGAAAACCATCGAGTAAATAATAATAGATTCAGAAGCCAATAAACAACGTTAGCTACACATGCAAAGATTTTGGGAAACCATAAATCCCTGCGTGTGTAGGTAACAAGTGCACAAGATGATTAACAAAATAATCATGATGTAAACAATATGCTCCACAACAATTATGATAAAACCAGACAAAACTAGAATGCAATCTCACATACTAGATCATACTTCGTAGATTCGGATGACCCCGATTGAGCACATCAAATCTAAACCACATCCGAACTACTAACGGTGACCGGAACAAATCACAAACCCACCAAACACGTGCACCCCGCGGCTCGGGTCACAATCCACCGGCGGCGCAAGTACATGTGCTACAATCTAGCATGCTTGATCACGTGCCACAATCGTCCCGAATAAACTCCGATAGTGAAAACAAATCCAACACCCATCGACAACTAGACCAACACTTGATCCCCATGAGTATGTATAGCAACAACAACAGTATATGCAAGAATTGAAAAAAATTAAATACTCAAATGTGTTTCTGTTGGGGTTTACGCACCTATACCGCACTCCAAATATCTGGTCCAGCTCGAATAAATGTCCAACAAATCAAAATTACCACCCGAATTATACATAAAATCATTTGTCATTAAATAAGCTTTAATTTGATATATTATATCAATTTTTACGTTTTGCGAGGTGAAAACCCCGACAATATCTCGCCAACATTTCGAAAAAAATCCCAAGATTCCTTTATGAACCCTTTTTTCCAATTTATCATATTTTTCTGGATTTTTCATAACTTTTCCATAACTTTTTAACTATTTTTTCCTATTTTCTGTATTTTATTTTATTTAAAACTGTTTTTATTTTAATTTATTTAAATAAAATAAAAATAAAAATATTAATCAAAAAATATGGGGTGGGTCCCCTGAACCGGGTTTAACCCGACCCAACCGGGTCAAACCCGGTTCGATCCACCTGGACCGGTCCAGGTCGGGGTCGAGCCAAGGCCGGTTTGGCCCGGCCCACCCAGATGGGCCTGGGCCGGTCTGGCCCGGCCCAGGGGGTGCATGCACGCACGCACGCGTGCGTGCCCTCCCCCCCACCTTCTTCTTCCCAGAGGCGCTGTGCGCGCCTCTTGTTCGTCTCTTTTTTTTTCTTCTTTAGATTGGGAGGGAAGGGGAGACGACACGGGAGTCATCTCCCTCCTCGGACGAACTGCAAGAGCAGTTCGTCCGAGCTCCCGAAGCCGCTGCCACCACTACAACCGAACCATCACCACCACCACTCTCGCCAACAACACACAATAACAACAACAAAAACAACACAACAACGTCAACAACTCACCTCGCCTCTTCCTCGATCTTCCTCTCGGTTCTCCCTTCTCCTTCCTTCTCTCCTTCCTCCTCTCGATCGAATGGTGATGGCGGTGAGCAAAATGGGGTGTCGATGGTTTTATCAATATTTTTGAGTAAAATGACCAAAATGCTACTAAGTTCTTATCCTTTTCCTTAACAAACAAATACCCTTTTTGGTCATTTCACAATTATTTATTTATTTTTCCGATTTATATTATATATATATATATATATATATATTCGCCTATACTTTCGCGCCTAAAATTTCGTTGTGCACGCCAACGAGCGTACTCGGGCGTGCACACTGCCGTACCACCCACGCGTGTCGATTACGACCCCGCATGTCCCTAGGCGCCCACTAATTTACTATTTTGTCACATTTAATTCATTTTATGTATATATTATTTCCCCTCGCCTTAAATTTCGTCTCTTAGTCACTCAGGTACCCGCCTCGACACGCATATCGAAGCGAATGTTTAACACACAATCTCACCCGTCAATGGCAATATAAACACACATATTGCGATACCATTTAACTAATTTGGACCTATACATCGCAATTTCACCACCAGAGCACACAATACGGATTGTAAACCCCTATCCGGTCGTGCTTCATCTTCACTAGGGACCCACGAATGTTCCCGCTGGCATCCATGTCTGTAATTTCATCATCAATAACGGCCATTGAAAATTGGGTCGTTACAGTTCTTCCCAACTTATTTGAAATTTCGTCCCGAAATTTGAGATAACTAACATCACTTCTCAGGAACCGCAATACTGATGCAACTACCCATCACAAGAGGTAGATAGTTATCTTGTGATGATTGAGTGCAGGATTTACTACGAGCAAGGGCAAGGAGACTCTCGCAGACTACCTGTGACCTTGTCACCGACGGAGTTCGATTTTTATGTTTTCATTTTGCTGTTTTGACTTATTTTTGGGTTTATGGGAACTGTTTGAGATACCAGTACATGAATGTATCACATTTTGTTATGATGTATACAGTGTACTTAAGCGAGTTTTCCACATAGGATTAATGCTATCTGACTTGAGGAATTTACATATTTTAAAGCTTTCGCTGATTACAAGTATTAAAATGTTAATTGCTGATTAATTCAGGCTGAATTAATTAATAATGATGGTTAGTTGGGCGTGGGACACAGCTGGCAGCTAAGTGACCAGTTGTGCGCCCGCGTGGCCTCCCGTGGCGGACCAATGTGGATTTTTGGCCGCTACAGTGCTCATGCATAAATATTGTAAGTCCTCCTGTGAGGCCCTCCTTGAGGTTGTAGGGTATTTGGACTTCATTTGGGTCAGATTTGGTTCACTCGAACGTGCTTGAAGTTGCAGTGGTTCAGTCGACCAACGCGTTAGGCACTAGCCCTAGTGCGTTGGCCGATCTGAACGAGACAAGGATCAAAGTGGTTGGGCAGCACGCTGAGCTACCTAAAATCAGTATTAAACTGATTTGGAGTAGTTTATTTGCGTGAGCTTTGGGTTTAGTTAAGGGTTTAGACTAGTATACATTGGACCTAAATTGATACTAATGGGTATGTCATAGGTGTTTGAGCATTGGGAAACGTGATGGAACCTCGAAAAGCTAGGAAACCAGGAGTAAAAACCTAGGAAAGCTCAAAAGAAGTAAGTGAGACTCGTATATTTTATCAATTATGCAAAGTAAAGTATTATTAGAGCACGTAGTGTTTTGGATTAGGAATGGGGCAATGTACCGTGATTTGACATGTTTTACAAAAATGTTTTAAATTGCAAAATGAATTTGAGAAGAGGTTTGGCGAGACAAATCGACCTAGGGTTTGGAACTATGTTAGGAGACCACCCGTCACCGCACCCCCAGTGACCTGGGAATATCCCGATCAATATTTTTCCATTGAGTTGGCGACACATCGGTCATAAACCAATTAGATGGTCAATGATTGGTCTAGTAACGGTGTGGGAGTGCGACTCTACTTATTTGAGTTGGCGGCACATTGATATGAACTGGTCAGATGATCAGTGGTTAGTTCTTGACGATGTGGGAGTGCGACTTTATTCAAATTATTGAAATTGAAAATACAAATCACAGGTACAGTTGCAATAGACCAATGACCTTGCATTTGTTTTGTATTGTTTCTATTGTTTCAAATGCTCCCTAGATATGTGTTGGATTCATGTTGTTATACATTTTCCTTTAATATTAATTGATAATTAATAGTTGGTATGAGAGTCACTTACTGAGCATGTAGGAGCACTTTAACATTTCCAGGAAATGGGCGTGCACTGGAACTCATGCGATAGACTGAATGGCTCCTTATATTCGTCTGTCTTATTTAAAGCTTCCTTAACCAGGTGATAAAAAAATAAAAATAAAATAAAAAATAAAGAAAATCTTGTGCGGTGCAGTGCACAATATTTATATAAAGGTAACAGTAAACAAAAAATATATGGCGGTGAAGTAAAATATTGTAACAGTAATTTTGTTTTGTTTTGTTTTTTTTTTTTTTTTTTTGAGAAAATAGAAAAAGAAATAAAGAAGAGGAGGGGATGGAGCCGAGGGACAACGAGGTAAAGTGGGTGAAGCGGAGGGCAAAGCAGGAAACGGAGAAGAAGAAGAAGAAGAAGAAGAGAGGAAATGTCGTCGTCGTCGAATATCCTTCATCTTCAATCTTCTTCTTTTCCATCTTTTCTTCCTAAAGCTTTCAGAAGTCGGACTCTGGACACCCAAACCAGAATTGCTCGCATACAAAACAAGGTCCCTCCCTCCATCTCATGTTTCATACAATTGCTCACTCATCGATGTTTCTTCTTCCATTCTCTCATCAAAATTTTCTCCAAAGTTTGGTCCCTTTTTTCTTTTCTTCTTTTTCTTTCCCCCCAGTGTTGTCGAAGCATTTTGGGTATCTGGGTTTGATGTGCTTTATGTGCATTCAAGTTGAAGCTTAATAAATAAATAATAGGGCATTAGTTGTTATAATTAAAGACTGAATTGGTGACAGATGTTGCAGCAATGCACTTCATCAGTATCAAACTCTTGCTTAAGGGATTCGCATTTATGCAGTGAGTTCATTCATTCATTCATTCATCTCTCCCACCTCTTTCTTTTGACAAATTAATTTGGTCTTTTCCTTTCAACTCTCAACATACTTATAAAGGTATTTTCTTTTTATTCAAATGTCAGGTGTATTCCTTGATTCTTGGGGACTCAAGGGACTTCAACTCGCAACTTTCAACTCCAACCCTCTCTGGCCTAAGGTATCCTTGTGGGATTATTCATCAAGTGTGACTTAAGGTTTTTTACTCTAGTCTAGTGATATAAAATACTACTCTCACTCATTATGCTGGTATGATACAACTATATGTTAGCTAGCACAAAGCGATTGTTTTTTTGATAAATTGCTTCCCTCATAGTGCTCCAAGCCTACTAACATAGCTTTACATGGCTCCATTTTTACCAGTTTCAACTTTCAAGAATGATAATGAACTATATTCAAGCTCCTGCTTAATGATGTTGGATCATTGTCTTGGCGTGCCTCTTAACTACTTTAACAAATGCTTTTCGAGATCTATTACTTTCTAGTTCAGTCTCTACTCCAAATTGCAACATTTACATTTTGGTCCTTTTTTTTTTTTGTCTTTTTTCTTTCTTTTTTTTTAAAATTTGGAAGGATAATACGAAGTTCCTGCATCAATTGCACCCTATCATTGTTATTTCTTGAGATGAAGTGTAATAATAAGTGTGTGTATATATATTTGTTATACTTTAAGATTTATTGGATTGGATTAAGTTTGTGGACTTTAGACATACAACCCGTAATCCAATTGGTCCAACTAACTCAAAATCCAAGCCACTCTACTCATTGAACTAGATTCAAGGATTGGCTGATTTTTTCAGTTAAGTCTTTGTTGTTAGATTAAGTGAGAAATTGGACTGATATATTTGAAATGTAATCTTTATTAAGAGTTCTTAAGTTCTATAATAGAGTTTGGATGGACTGCTTCGATGTGCTAATGTTCTTTTCAGTCTTTAGTAGTTCTTTCATCTTCAAGAAATAAAAATTTAGGAAATAAAGGAAATATGTGTTTATGGTGGTTAATGTGCGGATCATGGCTTTACCCATTTTGATTATTTCATCTTGAAGCAACTTTTAAAAAAAAAAAAAAATTAATGAAAGATTTGGCATGAACAACAGCCTTTTTGTGACACACCGTCAACGTCAATGTCCTTGTGTTGCGTTTGCATTCACGAAAATTATGAAAGAAGCCCAAGAGTTAGGAGAAGGAAACCATTCCCCCAAAATGTGGATCTTCCAACTCAGTGGCCTAAGAACAAGAAGAAACCATACCCAATTCCGTTCAAGAAGATTAAAGAAGCTGGAAGGGCTGACAAGAAACTTGCTGAAAAGGGAATGGAGAAGCCTCTCGAGCCTCCAAAGAACGGATTGCTTGTCCCTTCTCTTGTTCCCGTTGCTTATAAGGTACTCAATGCCTGGAAGCTTCTGATTAAAGGTGTTGCCGAGCTTGTGCATGTGGTCCCTGTGTATGCCTGCAGGTAATTTGAATATCATCTAGCTAGTATATGTACATATATTTATTATGAAGTAGTTTTAGATGTATTTCTCATTTCTACTGATGAATAACTTGCGTTTCAGTGTTTGCCCTGAAGTTCATGTGGGACAAGCGGGACATCAAATTCAGGACTGTAATGGCACAGGTAACGTGCATCGCAGAAGCTTTCACACATGGGTGAAGGGCTCCGTCAGTGACATCCTTGTTCCTATTGAGTCATACCACATGTACGACCCTTTTGGACGGCGCATCAAACACGAGACTCGGTTCAACTATGACAGGATTCCAGCACTGGTGGAACTTTGCATCCAAGCTGGTGTGGAGATACCAGAATACACTTCTCGCAGGAGGAATATGCCCGTTAGAATGATCGGAAGAAAGATGATTGATCTAGGTGGATTTGTTGATGAGCCAAAAATGTCTCGCTGTGGGGATGCAGTTGCGGAGTTGGATACTTATAGATGTCACACTGGGGGGATCTCTTGTCCAGCTTCTGATGTAAGGAAACTAGCTGAGGATACTCTTGAAGCATATGAAGGGGTGAGGTGGGGAGTGGCAACTTTGATGAAGAAATATACAGTGAAAGCATGCGGGTATTGCCCAGAAGTTCATGTTGGACCTTGTGGACACAATGTGAAACTGTGCGGGGCATTCAAGCATCAATGGAGGGATGGTAAGCATGGATGGCAAGATGCGACAGTTGATGAGGTGTTCCCGCCAAACTATGTGTGGCATGTGAAAGACGCAGGAGGGCCGCAGCTGAGAGGTTCACTAAGGAGGTTCTATGGGAAAGCGCCTGCGGTGGTGGAGTTGTGCGTGCAGGCTGGGGCCAAGATTCCAGCAAAATACAGGCCTATGATGAGGCGAGACATTGTGATTCCTGATGGGGAAGAAGCTAGTCTAGTGGCTTGACTGAATATTTGAATAGATCATTGTTGTGTGTGTGTGTGTGTGTGTGTGTGTGTGTGTATATATGTAGTAGCTGTATCATTTCTTCTGATTAAGTAGTGATGGGTCGTAAAAGTGAGATTTGGTCGACATTCGTTATTTATGTGTGTGTTGAAGTTGGATAGTGGAAGAAGCTGGTGTATGTATAGTGGTAGTGGAAAATGGAAATGGGGCATAGCTCCTCCACTCAAAGACCAATTAGTTAACGAACGACCACAAATAGGCTGTAGGATAGTGAATGCCCTTGTGAAAAGGGGGTTTTGTGGGACCAACAGTTAGTTCGTTGGAGTGATTTGTCACCTTTCAGAGGATGTTTTGAATTTGAGACTCTATGAGAAGGAAGAGTTTCACTCTTTAGTGGGCTAGCTGATCTGCTTCTGCTTATAGTTTGGAGTAAAGTGTTGGATAGTCTTAATAGTAGGAGGTGGTGGTAAAATGGTAAAATGTTATTAGGTGGTGGTAAAATGGTAAAATGTTATTGGGAGGTGTAGGGGTAAAATGGTAAATGTTGGGGAGGAAGGAGAAGATAAGGGGGGTTGGGGGGGGGTTGAGACGAAAGAAAGAGGAGGAAGAAGTGTTGTGGTGTGGAGAGTTATTAGGAGGAGTGTCTCAGTGTCAATGTCAATGTCGTCGTCTATTGTTCTTCAATCTTGTTGTTCGTCGTGGGTTGGTCCCAAGTCCTCCCCCTCGGTAGCGATGATTGTCAACCACCGTCCATCTCCTCCGCTGATCGTCATCGAAGCGAGAAGCAGGAGAGAAGATAGGGAGGCCAGACATGCTCGCATCCGAAAGAAGGTCGGTCTGTTCGTCTCTCTAACTACTCTCCATGTTTTGCTTCTCCCAATCCCAATTGATTTACACATTCACTCAATTACATTACTCTCTATGTTTCTCTCACTTTTCTGCTACGCATATCCTCATTCCCATTGAGATATGATTTCAAAGTCACCTAGGCCTAGGGTTGGGTGATTTTTTTTATGACCGAAAAACACTATATGATTCACATGCATCCTTGCATTTAGACCACCATCACCATGTAACAAAATCCAACACTCCCAGTAGACATCTCCCGTAATATGTCTGTTTCATTTGAGCCTTGTGGACTCAAAAACTGATCTCCATTTCATCATCATCTGCTCTCTCTCTCTTTCTCTCTCTCTATATATATATTCTTCTGATTTTGCTGCTATTTGCACCCACATTTTATTGCTATAATACCATCTTCAGATCACAACAAGTTTAACACAAAACATCAAATTTTATTGATAATCCAGAACCTATATATAAGCATACAAACGTGCATAACACATTCGATAAGATAAGCATGTACCATCCTAATAGATTGATACATATCATATAATGAAAGAAAACACATTCTAGCTAACTAATCTATTACCTATTTTATCAAAACAATTATGCAAATGATGATTAACATAGACTCTACTACGAACTTATCCAATACTCACCCCTCAAGTTGGGGTGGCGCATAGATCATAATGCCCAACTTGATGAATAACACCAACTTCAATCAGGTCGTTGTCCTGTTAGGTTCATGTCATTAACCGCGTGCATTGGTTTGCAGCCTTAATTAGGCTTTGGGCCAATGTAGTGGCTATATACCCTCAAAACATTGATCTTCAGTGACAACAAGTACATCCGAGTTTCTCCCGTTTGAAGGTTCTTATGAATCCTTCCATTCCATTCGGCTTGCCTGACAAACAAGCAACTCATCTTTATACTATATCGATCACACTAGATATCAACATATTTAGTATGGGAAAAACCTTCCTATTGAAATATTAATATAGTAGAGGAAAATCTTTATTATTAATATAGTAGAGGAAAATCTTTATACTATATCGAAATAATTAATGGGTTGCTTAATTTGTGTCTCCTTGGTTGAACCATTTACATTGGAGGGAGAGTGTGAATGAGTGAGAGCTTAAGGTTAGGAGTGGAGTCTTCACCAAAATGCAGGCATTATGGTATCTCAAATCCAAACTTCTAACCCTTTCTTTTATTTATTTAATACCCGATGTGGACTATTCATTTTCGACAACTTTTTTTTTTTCAAGTTCTACTACTAGCTAGCTAGTGTCTATTATGAGCCTACATCCACTTCTAATTATGCTGTGTCGCGCCTCTTGTATTGTATTACCAGGTCGAAGGATCACCAGAAAGGCCAAGGTTGTGCGTTTTTCGCTCTCATAAGCATATGTATGTCCAGGTGATAGACGATACGAAGATGCACACTCTTGCTTCTGCTTCTACCTTGCAGAAACCCGTCTCTCATGACTTCGATTACTCTGCTGGACCTACAATTGTAATCTCTAATCTCAACTATATATATATATATATATATATATATATATATATATATATATATATATATATTCTCCTTCATTTTCTCTTTTTCGTCTTTCATGTGCTTGAATATCAATTTGTCATGCATGCCTTGATGATAGTGTTGGCCAACTTTAAATTTTTGATGAACAAACAGGAAATAGCAAAACGGATTGGCGAAGCCATTGCAAAGTCATGCTTAAGCAAAGGAATCACCAAGGTGGCCTTTGATCGTGGTGGTTATCCCTACCATGGACGCATTCAAGCCTTAGCTGATGCCGCTCGAGAACATGGCCTCCAATTTTAGCCCACATCCATCTCTCTATGTTTTTTCTTTCCGTAACTAAGGATTGAATGTCAATGTTAAAAAGAGTCTGAATTGTATGTTATATTGCCGGTCAATGACTTCAAATATTTTGAAATGGAGCTAGCTGTGTTGTAGAACATCCAAGCCGATTTCAGATTAGTGATCTTCAAACTTATTTAGCTCTGCTTCATTTATAATCACAATGTACATATATATAGCCCACCATAAATTAAGAAAATTTGAACATTCTAGTGACGAGACATTTAATTGAAACGATTTTTGTTTCTTGTCCAATAAAAACTTGTACGTGCATGAAAGCTCTCAAGCTAGAGATAACCTGTTGATCATAGAGCATTGCATGAAATGCAACTTATTCATCGTTAATTAAGTGAAAATCACTAAGCTAAGCTAATTCATTACGTTGGAGAGGAAAAATGTTTGCCTCTTGACGTGTGCCACGCTCTTAACTTCTCAACTTTGTCGCATCTCTTATTCGAGACCTTTTCGATCTCCTCCTCATCTTTACATCAAAGGATGGTGCTCCTATATGATGGTTCCATTGGCAATTGTGGAGTTCTTCAACACAACCGTGATTCCAGAACGGATATAGAACCCTTCTGATGATCTGTCAGCCTCTTCCACATTCTGCACAAACCGACGACAAGAAGAAACCAACAATTTTGCAAAGCAATTACCATGGAACAGTTAAATAGGGGAAACAGAGTGAAAGAGAACGCATTTAACAACAGTCAAGCACAAACAATGTTAAAGGTGAAAAAAAAAAAGAAACAAATAGTTTCTTCTCCCTAAACATAATCAGCAATTTTGCCTTCCTCCCAGACAACCAACCACAGACAAGGATGCAAGCAGAAAACTACGGTTCTAATGTAAAGTGATGTTTGAATTATGCATACACTTACATCCTTATTTGTAATTCTCACGTCTTTTCCAATTCTAGCGTTCTTGTCGATTATACAGTTCCTGTCACATAGAAAAAATAGTCATATCGAGTTATGAAGGTTGAATGACGTGTTTGGAAATTGTATGAGATCCCACCACCATGGAAGCAATATAAACTTGGAGTGCTGGACACAGGTAAAATCTACATGGATAGCAAAGAAGATTTTTAGGTGCCATAGAGATAAAGACTATGTTTGGACCAGTAATGGTTTCAAATTTGATCCTAGAAAATCATACATGATTTGATGTGAGCAGAGAAAAAGTAATTAATAAAGTTCTCCTATCAAATGAAAAAAAAAAAAAAAAATGGTTGAACATAAATCTGTGATCCTAGAATTAGAATTGGCTTTTACTTTGTTGTCTTACACTAAGAGGTTTCCAATTCCTTCCTTCCAATCTAGTTTTAGTTTATTTTCTGCAAATCCTCATCTACTTCTGTAATCAATTTGTTTTTTTTCAAATGCTTAATTATACTAATAGAGAAAAGGGAAAAAAAAAAAAGAAGATAAATTTGCATTTTACTTTCAGTCGCTTCAGGTCAGACGTGCTATAATGAGGCATACACAACTTACATTATTTTGCTGTTTTTCCCAACACCAATTGGTACTTTTGCATCAGCCAAAGAAGACGCAATCTCTGCTTCAGTCTGGTAATAATCAGCACCCATCATCATTGTATCCTGTGGTAAAGAAATTTCGGACAATGCTTGAGGAAGAAACAGCACAAGAGATATTAATAAACGTTACATTTGAGAAAACTGCCAGCAGAACGTGAAACCATGCATTAATTTTTAATTCGCATTAAAGATGACAATGTAACATCGCCTTAACCACCTACTACAACAACAACAACAACAACATAGCCTCGGTCCCAAATTAATTGGGGTCAACTACATTGATCAAACTCTTCCATTGTGCTCGATTCATGGTGAGCATTCCAAACCATTCAAACCCCTCCTAATTAAAGCATCCCAAGTTAACTTTGGTCTACCCTACCTCGTCGAATTTGTTCAATTTCTATTGAGTCAAGTTTTCTAGTGGGGTATTTATAGACCGTCTTTGCAGATGTCCAAACCACCGCAACTGTCCTTTCCTAATCTTTGTGTCAATTGGTGCTACTCCTACTTTTCTTTAAATTTTTGTGCGACGACCATCCCCTGACCTATGGTCGGGTTGCCCGGCCTAGACCGCCACCCAAGCCCGATACCTGAACCAGGCCTAAGTAACGGCTTGACGCGCCAAAACCTGCAGAATGACAATAGCAATACAAATGGATAATAAATGCGGAATAAAGAAGATAAACCATAAAGGTAGTCTATAAAATGGATGTCTAACATACTTAGACAAGTCATAGTGCCCCATAAAGCTTTCAAAAGCTTCCAAAAGTTCTAGCTAAGGTAATGAATGGCTCAAACTACTCATCAACCTGTTTTAAATTATAACCCAAACTTCCAAAGTTCTCAAAAATCAAAATAAGTAGATAGTAGTAACAAGCAAGGCTCTCAATGCAAGGGTTGACTTCAAGCGGGTGCCTTTCCCTTGTCTTGAGCTAATGCGGAGGTGGATGGACATGGAAAGTAAGTGGGGTGAGCTAAAACAACCAACAGAGTTCAATAAGAGGAAAACCTCGCTCAAACATCAAACATGCAAGTATTACCTAATATATAAACAAATTCTAACATGTAGTTGCAAACCAAATCATAAAGCATTGAGTAGAAGACATGAAAGCATAACTCATATCCATTCATAAGCTTGTAGATTCCAAAACATGTAGAAACATGGAAGTAAGTTCATATTCATTGTAACATCATGAAAGTAAGTTCAATAACCAAGTTGAAGCATGGGAGTAAGATTTTCCTTTCAATTAGAAGCATGGAAACAAGGTTCTCATTCAAATAGAAGCATGGAAGTAAGACTCATATCTATAATCAAGTGAAAGACCATTCATTTGTAGCATCAAAAGCATATTCAAGATTCGTCAAACCACCACAAGGAAGAGATTTGGAAACCATAAGTGAAATCGATTCATTCATGCAAAGTAATAATGTCGGGGTTCCATTCAATGCATTCTAGTATTGACAAGCATCCGATGACCGAATCTCTTACCCTCGAGGTGATGCAAACCATTAGTGAACACATTGGCCGATGTGCCACCTAATTGATCCCATCAAACCAATAGTAAATTCTTCCAAGCCATCACCAATATGTGACCACATTGTGAGCTTGATAATAGATGCGTAATTCGAATGACACAAACCACGACAATAAATAGTGTACACATCATGAATATATATATATATATATATATGGTGGCACAAACCACCAACTTTAAAGCATCTCCAACTGAACTCTATTATAGAGTTCGGTTGATGGAAATGCAGTTCGGTTGCTCTAACCAAACTGCATTTCCAACGCCATTTTGGCGTTCCACTATTCATGAAACGCTACCATGTTTTTTTTTTTTTTTTTTTAACTTTTTAGATATTTTAAGTTTTTTATATTCAGTTTCAGTTTAATTTCATTAAATATAAATTATATTTTTTTCAATATTTTTATTGGTAGATCGATTTATTAAAATTAATGTAAATAAATAATTGAAAAAAAGAAAATAAGAAGTAGAGTTTGTGGTTGGAGGAGAAATAGAGTTTGATGTGACAGAACTGTAATGGAAATAGAGTTTTGTGGTTGGAGATGACCTTATTTGGTGGCACAAACCACTAAATTGTATTTGGTGGCACAAACCGCTAAATTGCATTTGGCAACTCAAACCCACTCTTTTACTTTTTGCCGGCTCAAACCCACTCTTTTAATTCAAGCTTTCCAAGTGTTTGCGTAACATACATACAACCATAGAAATGTAAGATCAAGTCAACACTAGTTTGCAACCCGTACCCAAGTCTTTGATTTCAAAACGTGAATCCTATTTTATCTAATAGCATGTTATATTCAATGCGAAGCTCCCCATTTACCTAGACTCGTTACGATGCCTATACCAACTCCTTGCGTGCTTGGAGTTCTTTTGGGACTCCTCCGCAAATCTAGACAATTCGTAACACGACCACATCAATTCAATTTACAATTTAAAGTTGTCAAGTTTCTAATTTATTAATCTTTGGTGTCCACTAGTGTGGCTCTCGTGGGTTCCCCGTCGCCCGGTGGAAGGTCAAGAGGTGAGACCTGGTTCGTTCTCCCCTTCAGAGACACGGTAGCGGCCCCGTTTGAATGCAAGGGCACATTTCCCTTATTTGCTATTTCTTTTTTATTTTATTACATGTAATTTATATTTATATTTTATTTTTTCAAGGTTCAAGGACATTTCAGCCCCTTGGTGTATGTCCTTGGTCTGCCCCTGGACACTTATGCGTCCAGGGGGGACGCCTTCCCCCTCCCACTCACTGCCCGAATTGGGAAGTACGTGGGGAGAATGGGGTGGCCCTCAATGCTCCTCCTTCCTCACTGCCCCATTTTGGAGCAGTGAGGCCCTCCTTGGTGGCGACACCGGGCACGCCGCCCTTCTCCAACAGCGCTGCCTCCTTTTTTTGGGGTTTCCATTTGCCACCATCTTACTAAATTAAATAAAAAAGAGAGGTTCTCATCCATATTTAAGCACATTCAAGATCCAATTTCCACAATAACCAAAAAGAGAGAAGTTAGGGGAGAAGTGTGTACCCAACTATGAAGCCTCAACACCTAGAGCACCTGGAATCTCCCACTCAAGCTGTCATTTCTCTCCCTCTCCAAAGTTTGTGTGTTAAGAAATGAAAATGGGGCTATTATAATAGGATATATATATATATATATACACTAGATACACTAGTGTAGGGTTTTTTGAAAACTTACTAAAATGCCCCTAGGCCTTGTTTAGTTTCATTTTATATTTTCACTTAAGTTAGTCACTCTAACTTTAGATTTTAATTTGCTAACTTGGTTTAATATCATATGATACACATAATTTAAAGTACAACACACAATTAACATGAAAAATTACTAAATTGCCCCCGAGGTGGGTGTTTTGGATTTTTGGGTCATTACATTATGTATGTATTTCTTATTCTATCTATACGAGTTTTACCACACATCCACCTAAGCACCTTCATTTCTGCTACGTTCATTTTATGTAATTGTTGTTGCTTTACTGCCCCACGTTCACTTCCATAAAACATAGCTGGCCTAATTGCGATCCTATAAAATTTTTCTTTTAACTTGGTAGGGATATTTATATCACAAATCACACCTATCACGCTCCTTCATTTCTTCCATTCAGCTTGAATTCTATGTGTGACGTCATTCTCAATATTGTCATCATTTTGTATGATTGATCCTAAATATCTAAAGTGTTTCACTTTATAAACTTCTAATTCCCCTAATTTTACCACTCCATCTCTATGTCTAGTATAACTAAACTCACAGTGCATGTATTCGGTCTTCGTCATATTCAACTTACGGCCTTTAGATGCTAATGTATTCCTCCAAAGTTTTAATTTCCTATTCACTCCATCTTTTGTTTCCTCCACTAAGCCAATGTCATCTGCAAATAACATACACCATGGTATATCCTCTTGAATATGTCTAGTTAGTTCATCCATAACTAGAGAAAAAAGATATAAGTTTAATGTCAATCCTTAATGTAGTCCTATTGTAATAGAAAATCCTTTTGTAGTTTTTCCAAATGTCTTTATACTCGTTATTACTCCCTTATACATATCCTTAGTAGTGTCTATGTATCTAGCATGCACTCTTTTTCTTTCTAGAACCCACCAAAGAACATCTTTAGGAACCCTATCATATGCTTTTTCTAAATCTACAAATACCATATGAAGATCAATTTTCTTTTCTCTATATTTTTCTATCAATCTTCTAACAAGGAAAATCGCCTCCATAGTAGACCTTCCAGGCATGAAGTCAAATTGTTTCTCTGATATTGTCGTTTCTCTTCTTAGCCTATTGTCAATTATTCTCTCCCAAAGTTGCATTGTATGACTCATAAGTTTAATTCCCCGGTAGTTTGAACAACTTTGAATATCTCCTTTGTTTCACCTTAACCACCTACATTAAAAAAAAAAAGCATCATCATTGTAATGATTCAAGAGGAATGAGCCTCAATGAGATATAAATTGTAGATTGTTATCCAGCAATATGTTTCAGCAGCCTCAAAACACGACACACAAGCTTGTGCTTGAGAGACCAAGCTGAAATAAGTTACTTTAAAACCATCTGGTTGGAACAGAATGCAGACTGTTTGAAAATTCTCAAGCATTGACAGAGAAAGCTTGAGGGTCATCCAACCTACTTGCCGCTAAATGGAGCCTGCAGTTGCAATTGAAGTCAGGTTGGAAATTTCTGCAATAGCCACATACATTTGCTGCCTTGTTTAGTTGTGTTTCTGCTATCCTTGGTGAACTGCTAGTGTACCTTTTGCTGCTATGCTAGGTTGTGAACCTTCACTTTTACTTGTCAAGTTTTGCTACTTCTTATCTTAACAGAAAAAGGTAACTAAAAACAACAGCGCAATGCAAATAATATTTCTTCACATCCTCTACAGTTGGATTAGGACAGCTTTCGCCGCATTAAATAATTAATCATTTAAAAAAAAAATTAAATTTCAGTCTCGTTACTCATGTAATTAGAGACCTGATATTTTCACATGTGAAACACATTCAGAGTAAAAGGGATAACAGTTACCTTCAGTTCGACGCCATATTCTAATCTGGATCGAACCCCAACGACAGAATGTTCAACACTGCATTCCCTCAAAAAACAACCGTGTGATATTATAGACTTTGAGATCTGCAGATACAAGCAGCATCATCAAGTTTTCTGATGGAAAATAAAAAAGAACAAGAGACATGAGATTTCAAAGCAAATTAATTACATAAGCATACCTCGCAATTTTCTATTTTAGTAGGCGGCAGAAAACGAGGAGAAGTAAATATAGGCTTGTCGGGATCATAAAACTGGAACTTGGGTGGCTGCGTGCGGAGCAAAAAGCTATTTTAATCTATTTACTATGTTATTGCCAGAGACAACATTAAAGTGGATTCAAGAAAGAGAATTACCTGATCAGTAAGTGCTAAGTTCGCGTCGAAGAAGGACTTTATTGTTCCGATATCTTCCCAATAATCATTAAATAGATATGCCTGCCAGTGAGACAACCATGATAAAGAGCTAAAGATTAATGCCTCTGACTAAAGCACCTATTTATTTCGTTTACTCTTCAAAAATGCATCAGCTCTACCTAGATTTAAGAATTTATTACCTGAACATTATATTCTTCTACGGCCATTGGAATGATCTCTGATCCGAAATCATTAGCCATTGGATATCGCCACCTGGTAGATGTAGGATAAACTTTTAAACATTATGATTTGCAGAATCCTCTTCAACATGTAGATACCATGCAACTACTTCAGAGTTGTAGTCGCAAATTCTCAAGCTTGATTTTCAATGAAGTTGCTTGACTAAGCTGAGAAAAGCCTTGCTGAAAACTTATTTATTTAACTAACGGGTAATAATCTTTATTATAAAGTCCTGCCTAGAAGTTAAAAAAGGCTGCTGATTAAAAAAAATTTGGCCATCAACTGTAAACACACATATGACATTATCAGTTTTCTACTACAAAGAAATTGGATGCACTGGTTATGCACTAGCAGACACACAGAGTGTACTATAAAACTTAGTTTATTGGGAGTACTTGCAGTTTCTACTATAAGACACAAATTTGTTAAGCAATTACATGCGGTTAAAAGTTAAACACCAAAATCTTGAGTCTGGAAACTGTTTTCATTTACTACTCAAATAAATGACTCTTCGTTTGGTTGAATGTTTTGTGAAAACCTAAGTAATTAATGCATTACGTTCTAGATCAATTGAACCAACAACTCGAAATGGAGTATAGGAATACCTGAGCAATTCAAGAAGCACATCTGTTTTGAACAAATAAATTCCCATTGATGCGATATATGGGAATCTCTTTGCTTTTTTCGCTGATAACCCTAGAATCGATGTGTCCACTTGCTGTCCACAAAAAAACTACTAAGTGAAGCAGTAGTCATCCATACCATAATACAATAATTTCCACAAACACAAAATATATTCTATTCTAAAATTGGAAACAGGCCAAATTGTCGCTCAAATTACTATTGACATATGCATAGTATAACATTATATATTATACTGACAGGGAAGTAAGAGCAATTACCATAGATTTTAGATGTTCACCCCTAGGTTTCTCGAGAAACTGGCAGATCCTTCCCACAGAATCAATCTTCATTAATCCAAAATCTGAAGCGCGACTGTAAATATGAAGATAAGCAAATGAAGTAATCAGTAGTGTTTGTAAATATTGTGCCTTATTCCTCTCAATGAATCAAAGTCCCAACTATAATACATAAATTTCAAAGTTGTTAAAAATTAAATGGATAATCACGAAAGACAACATATATCCATGAAGATTCACCTCTCATCCATGGGAAGGCAGGAAACGGAGATGTCGGCACTTGACGTGATGTGGTTCTACATCAATTTGAAATTGGTTGAGTGCAAAAAGTTGTATAAAGAAATGTAGGTAGAAGAACATTGAGAAATAGAAATTTACGTGCAGGAAGTCCATGTAGTCCATACGGTAAAGATGATCACCAGACAATATGAGAATGTTGTGAATGTGGCTATGTTTTGCATCCTGCATATATATATGTTGATTGTTGAGAAATGAGAAGAAGAAGAAGAAGAAGAAGAAGAAGAAGAAGAAGAAGAAGAGATGGTTGCATAAAGATGGATGCATTAAATGCTTTGTGCATTTATGGCGCCTCGATTAATGTATTGGATTAGAATACAATGGTTGTAAATAATGTACTCATGACATGGGTATATATTTGGTTCTCATGATAGTATTACCCATATATATATATATATAAAACCTGAAACAGCCAAAGGAATTGTCTGACAGCATCTGCTGTTCCCTGAAACCACTTGTTTCCAGATTCACCAGGTGTCTGAGTAGCTGCAAGGACCTAGATCAGCCAGATATGGCATGGACAAGACAAGGGTAATTAATTGAAGTAGAAGAATGAAAGAGATGCAATTAATCCATGACATATACCTCAACAAATCCATCACCAAAGTTGAGACCATTAATTCCCATGTTATAGGTTCGAGCAAGGTGTCGATTGAGAGACTGTGAGTTGAACTGAGTGAGGATGAAGATTTTGTTGATACCACTATTGATGCAGTTGCTCATGGGGACGTCAATGAGTCTGTAACACCCACCAATTGGAACCTACAAATTAATTTAACAAAATGATGAAAAGAGGTAGGTATGTATGTCATGTATATGTGTGTGTGTATATATATATATATATAGGTAGAGAATACAGCAGGTTTAGCCCTTTGGCGAGTGAGAGGAAAAAGCCTGGTCCCGGCGCCCCCGCCCAATATGATAGAGGCTAGATTTTGGGGGGATGCTGCTTCTGCCGCTGCGGCTGCCTTGGGGTCCAGCTGATCAGCAAAATTGAGTATATATAGGAAATTGAGATTAGAAATGGATGATTTTTGGAGTAGTAGTAGTAACCACTAAGTGAAGTGAAGTGAAGTGAAGTGAAGTGAAAGAATAATAATTAATTAATTACCGCAAAATCATCTTTGGCAACATCAGCAGCAGCAAGAAGATAGTAGTTTTGGTGGCAACTACTCAACACTGATGATCTGCGCCTCGAAGGTCTTCGTGTGGTGACGCTTCTTCTGTGGCCACCGAACAACAGCAGTGAAGAAGACGTCTCAAGACCAGAAACCTTACTATTATTATTATTATTATTACTATTATTATGCCTCAGCCTCCTTAAGGAAGAAAAAAAATAAGCGTGTAGTGTGGCTGCCATCGATGATTGCTGATGATGATGAACAAGAGCAGCAGCGGAAGAAGATCTCTCCCTCTCTCTCTCTCTCTCTCTCTGGTAGTTCGATCTGGTTGGGTCATCATCCATCAACCCATTTTAGTTTCCGTCAGAATGTTTTCAACAGACAACCAACCAAGCGTTAATTGGACACGTATTTAGCAGTCGTTGGATCCAACAACCAGTTCAGATACTTAATAACTCACATTAAAATAAGAGCAGACACGTGAAAATGAAAATGAAATTGAGCACTCCCCAGTCCCACTGCTCAACAGAAAACACCATGAAAAACAAAACAAAAACAATCAATTAATTTCACAAATAGTGTTATTTAAACTCATGAGTCAGGACTCTTAAGGGGTTTTTTGAAATTTTTTTATTTCAAAGTCATCCTCAAGCAATCAATGACTTTGAAATAACTTGTAACACTCCTTTGATATTTGCAAAAATTTCAAAAACCCCCCTAAGAATCCGAACTCTTAGAGTCTAAATAAATTTTTTGTAATAGTATTAATAATAACAATAATAATAATTGCAGCATCGAATTCTGCATTGGCTACTTAATTGCAGCATCTGCTGCTACGTTTCTTAGATCCAAATGCAAATTAATTAATTATTCCAGCTTACCCAAAGACGGACCAGACCCTCAAATTACAAATCACTAACAAACACACAAGGAAGGGTAAACTTAAAGACACTACTACTTGCACTTTTTTCATCTTCTACTGCAATAAATATACTAAAACTACGCCTGCTCAGGCTTTCTTCTGCTTGATTGGATGAGGGAACAAAACCCGGAATATCCATGCCGCCACAACTGCTCCGATGAAGGGGCAAATCCAGTACACGTAAAACTGCTCCCACGTATCATGCCAGTTATTTACATACGCCCAACCAAAGGCCTGCCCATTAAAATTAACAAACTCCATCAATCAATCAATCATCAAATACCATACAAAATTACTCTACAATACAACACAATCAATTGAAGCCTATACAACCGACCACTGAACAACCACCCCCCCAAGATCATTCTTACCAACAAAATAAAATAATCAAAGCTACAGATCGTTTGACATCAACTGATTCATTCACAATTACTTACCAAAAAGCAAAGCTAGATTTGACTAGAATACAAAGCAGAAGAGTTTCCTCATACTACATACCTAGATAAAGCACACAAATTACTTGCCATGAAATGCAAACCCAAGTAACTAATTTTATTTTAGTGGATCCCAAGTGAATAAATGCTACGTACCCTTTGATTCACTTGGATCAATGCCAATAATATTGGAATAGAACATCAGGATCCTGATCTAGATTTTTAATGATCTAGGATTCTAGATGTTAGTATGGGATCTCTTGTTTATCAGGAAATTAGTAGACAAACCATAGCTAATGACAGTTCCACAAGCAAGAGTTATATGAAATGCATTTTCCTTCTAAAATATGTGTACTTTATATGGATTCTACCCCATGAAAAGGCCAGCACTCAAGACATCCTTCTTATTTTTGTCTCCATCAATGTTGCATGTACCATGAGAAGAATGAAGAAACAACAAACCACTTGTTATAGCTACCATTTCTCCAACGGCAAATGGGCCAAGCGGGGAAGAACTTACAGAGGAAATTTAAAAACCACAATCTTTTGACATAATGATTATCAAAATCGAGGATGATTCAGCAAGAAGAATACAACATAGCCTCAGTCCCAAATTACTTGGGATCGGTTACATGGATCAAACTCTTCCATTGTGCCCGATTTAGTGCAATTGATGGTGAGCTTTCCATACCATTCAATATATAATAATCTATGAACAGATATATAGATCTCACCATAAAAAGAGTCAGTTCTCATTTCACTGCCCATCCATTTGGCGTCCTTAGTACCTAACTAGCTCTCACCCGTCATCATCATGATCTTTTAACCCATCACACCTTTTTGCATCATCATAACATCTTGCATCTTTTGTTTTATCCGACACGAACCCCACTTCACTTTAAGAAGCGGTGGTTCAAATTCACTTTGAATAAAAATCCTAAGCTAGGGTGATCAATTTTGGACAAGCATATTGAACACAATTGTTGGGTGTCCTTTAGACATATATCAATATAAGTGCACACAAACATCGATGCACAAATGAAAAACACCAACAACATGCGTGTCTGATATGTGTATCTAGAGTGGGTCATCCAATCATTTTCCATATAATATTTTATTTTTCAAAAAATCTACAACATTCTAAATTGCTTTCAAGTAAGACAAAATTAACATGACCCAAAAATGCAAGTTAATGTCTTTATTTTTGGGTTGGATGTAAGTTAATGATTTTCAAAACAATTATACACATATTAGTTGATATTGGCTTGAATATGGGTCAGTACTTAACCCAGACGGGTTAGTTTAACATGGCTATAAAACCAACTCATTAAGTTAAGTAAACTCCCAATGCAACATGGTTTGTCTCCTAGTACAACTCCGATACGCTAGTATATATAAGTAGGGTAGACCATTAAATTGGTAATGTATTATTGATTAGTTGTTGAGCGTGAGAGAGTTGGAGGCTTGGTGTTGGTGTAATGTTTTGAATTAATAAAATCTCACAAGAAAATAGAAAATTAACTTGTACAGAAAACAAAAGATGCATCAGCTAAGAACAAAGATGAATCGTAATGATGATGCAGAAATGGGTAATGGGTTAAAGAGATCGTTTAATACTTGATAATATTGTTTTAGCCTTTGAGCACATCTTTTTATTTTTAATAGAGGATTGCTTAATCTTACACTTTCCCCTAGTTGGTGTTCACTTTGTAAGAGAGGCAATAAGACCTCGAAGCACATCTTCTTTGTCATTGGATGTGTACAATTTTGTGCTTTCTTTTTTAAATTTGGCATGACTTTTCCCGCTTTAATGTGTAAAATATTTTAAAAAATAAAAATAAAAACAAAAAAATAAATCTAAAGACATCTGCAAATGCCCAAAAAAAACTAGAAATAATAAAAAATGAAGAAATATGATGATATAGTAAATACATCTGCAAACGCCTCAGTTAAGCCTAATAATTTTTAAACATTGTGTAAGACATTATCGGCAATGAAGTTTTGTCTTAACTTTGGATGAGAACTAGCCACAAGCCTACACTACCGAAAAGAATTATGCCCTAGCTTAAGGAGAAATAAGACTAGTCTGTGACTGATTCTTTCTTGATTGACTTTTCAAAAATAACAACTTGTCGTCTTATTTCATAATGATAGTTTTTATAGGCTTCTAATATAATAGAAAGATGCGTAAAATATATATAAAAAAATAGCTATAAAGAAGTGAACTAGGAAAATGATGCATACTTTAAGTAAATAAAGGAAACTTCATGATAACTACTAATAAAGAAACTTCCAATTGCAGTATGTCGTGGTGTATTTCCTTTGGTAGTAGGTCCCACAAGGCAGTTCGTATCCATTAACTATCTCTCCAGTACAAGGTATGTCTTCTTTCTCAAGTGAATTCATGGGTATATTATGTTGACCATAAACGAATTTAACTTCTTTCAAACACTCTTGTAATACTCATAGGAATATATGAATTAACCATAAAAGTTTAAAAACTTTAAAACTCTAACCAAAACCTAGAAAAGAATGTTGCATGTTTGGATTCTCGCCAAAACTTGCCCCTAATTTCATCTTGCAAACTTACCAGGCTTATCCCATGGTTAATAGAACTTAACCAGCTAATGATACACTGTATGGAGAAAGCAGGAGAAGATGACAAAAAGAAAAGTTTTGCCAAATAAGGAATAGCTAGAAAATCTACATAATCGTGACCAAGCAATCCCTTAAATACTTTCATAAAGTTTTTGGTAAGTAGCTTTTCATTTACTGGTCATGTTATAATGATTTTAATGATAACCACGGCAATGAGAGCAATGATTAGAGTACAAGAATCTCTTAAACAATGCTTTTAGCTCTTGGATATCTGCTTCTCTTTCTCCATCCATTCACTTCCATGTCAACTAATGTGATGGCTTCTCAATTTAGTCAATAGCCAAAATTCCAAATAATGTTGTCCACGATAAAAAAATATAAATAAAGAAGGAAAAGAAATCAAGGAATCCTCAAAAAACAAATTAAAGGTCGAGCCTGGGGGTAGAGCTTGTTGCATGACCACCCAAGCTCCACAAATAAGGTCTCTAGGCCCCACAAAGTGTAGTTCTATAGTTTAGACATAGTTTTTGCCTTTCCTTGTTTACCTTCAAACCGAGAAGGCCCCAATGAATGCATACGCTTGGGTAGTTTTGTAACTAGTACACCAAAGGTCTTTTCTCATTTTATTAACCCAAAATGACAAAGCATTGTCTCTTCTACCCTCTGATATTTTTCATATGCTAACCCAAAAAGAGAAATAAAGTAACTCATA
This sequence comes from Stephania japonica, assembly GCA_039657345.1. Lineage (NCBI taxonomy): Eukaryota > Viridiplantae > Streptophyta > Magnoliopsida > Ranunculales > Menispermaceae > Stephania > Stephania japonica. Next base: position 74,344,655 of record CM077557.1, read on the forward strand.
TAAAAATCGCACACCCTCTCTAGTTATAAAATAAGCCATGCATGAATGAAATTGCTAACCTGTGATAAAAAAATTAAAAAAAAAATCAACTATATTTTATATGTGTTACCTAAGTGATCCAAGACTCCTTTGAAAAACTTTCCTTTTGTGAAGTCTTTTTTTGATAAGAAACCAACTTGACTCCAATATGAGTTGAACACAAGACCTTCTCCAACCTTGCCTTTTAGCGAGTGATGCCTCATTCATCTCATTTGTGAAGTCTTGTGTGTGACACATGCACGAACATCCTAGTAGCGAAACTTAACTTTTGTGAGGATCAAGTCTCCTTGAAACAAAAGACTACACCTTGGCTCAAGCTAAGAAGCAATTAGGCTCTACTATTATACATTTATTGGAGTCTGCCAGTGCCACATTAAAGTCCCTTTTGTCTTTAATACTTTCTAGTTATTTTATCATAGCTTTGTGAATAGTAAAGTTTTGTGAACGAATCCTTTAATCCTTTCCTCAAACTTTTGAGCCTTTACAACTTTTTTCTTGATTTTAGTTAAACATCCACAATTAGTGTCATTTGTTCTTATTTTCTAAATTGTGATCTCACATGCCATTTAATAATGTTAAAAATGCAATCATGATCGAGCCTGGGCAGTGTCCAGTGGGCGATTGTCCCAAGCCCCCTAATTGACGTGTTTCTCCCGTGTGAAAGGGGGTTCCTCTCACAGAACACGAGCCCCAATTTGAAGGGGATCACATTAGCCAAGACCTCAATCCCTTCATCGAACGAAAGTGGTTCACGCATAACGGAATGAAGTTATCAAATTTTTTAACTTTTTGCTCTTAGTGCATCGCCATGATTTAGACACTACATCTATTACAAAAATTCCATAGAAAAGTAGATGCAAGCCAATTTTTTAACTTAGCATCACTTGATGCCTCTTTCATGAATCATTAATATACTTAATACATTTTTATTTTTTGACCACATTGCATCTTCCCCGTTAGTTAATTAGATTTGTATTGATGACATCTAATATTTATATCTTATTTGAGAGACTTTAATTTACTCCAACACTGATTAATCTTGGTTTTCAAAAAAAAAATAATAAATCTTTAAAAATTTAAAATTTTAGTTCTTTTTAATTAACTTAGAAAACCACTTTGTTTTAGAGAATTTAACTTGTTTTCAACTATTTCAAGAATAAGTATTACACTTCTATTACAATTCTTAAAATCACTTAATTAAAATTGTATTTTGAAGTGTCTCAAAGGAGTTTGGTGCAGTGGCAACAAGAAAAGCACCGTGTCTTAACTGAGACAAAAAACATGGCTTCTGCAAATATTATATATAGACTCATAGTTTCTCTTACATTATGAGACTAGGGAGCTCGACTAACTCATGCATGATTAGTTGAATCACGTAACGAGGGGCTAAAAAAGATTTGGACACTCACAAATATAAATATATATGAAGTGCACATCATGTATGCATGTGCATGTGTGCAATCTGTGAATTTTCTATAGTAAATTTAGTAATTATGCTTAGAAAATTTATTCATTTTAATAAAAAGCCCCCAGCCTTAAATATTGCCCCATGCCCAAAATTTGCCAAGACAGACCATGCTCTTATATTCAATTAGCCATAAAGTAGAGCCTGACTAGTCTAGTTTAATTTGGTTAGATAATTAAGATGATTGAACTTATTAAAACTTTATCAAAAGAAAACTCTACAAGTTAGACGCAAAAAGTTAACAAGTGCATGAATATAGTAATATTGTTACTAAGTTACTAGATATACAAGTCGAATAAGTGGGTTTAAGTAAATTGATTATAAAAGCCCCAAATTTCTTTTCTGATCATAGGCTTCAAAAATGTAAAGAGCGGGCTTGACCAAATTGTAACACTGCATAGAACATACATTTTACATACATCAATCATGGTAGGTGAAGTAAAAAGGGGCAATAGAATACACTTTGAAAAGGATTAGAGGCACTTGCTAGTTGGTACTGGCATCAATGTTGAAAATAGTGCTTTAGGTTTACCTAATTTTTATTTTTCTTTTTTATGTGCGCATTCCTGAATTTCAGAATGCGTTTGTTATGTGCGCACAAAATTATATAGTCCTATATTTTAGGTAGTTACTATTTTTTAGTGTTTAGATTAGATTAGAAATACAAGTTCTAGTTATTTAAGGATTTCTTTAAAGTCGGTTTTGTCTTGATATATATTATGTACGTTGATTAAGTTGAAAAACAGAGAGAAGCGATTTGTTTTTAATTTGTGAGTGGCTGATTTTTTTGGGAGAACCAAAACAAGAATTTTTGGTCTCCATTATTGATTTTTCTTCAAGTGCATAATTGTTATTCTTCTTCTTCCTCTCATTCATTGGTTTAAAAACCTACAAAGTGGTATCAAAGCCTTAATCTTAAGGAACTTGTGGTTTTTTTTTTTGAGAGAACATCTTTTTGTATCCTAGATTTCTTCCATGGATTCAGATTCAATTCTTGAAAAGCCTTTCACTGCACTTGCACCACCGGTGTTTGATGGTGAAGGTTATCACGTTTGGACGGCCAGGATGGAGGCACATCTTGAGGCGAATGACCTCTGGGAAACTGTTGAGGAAGACTACAAAGTTCTTCCATAGCAAACAAATCCAACCAAGGCACAAATCAAACCTCACAAAGAACAGAAGTCAAGAAAATCAAAGGCCAGAGCGATGTTATTTGCTGCAATTTCTTCTAAAGTCTTTATTAGAATAATGTCATTAAAGTCAGCCATTGAGGTTTGGAGATACCTAAAGAAGGAGCACGAAGGAAATGAGAACATCAAGGGAATAAAAGTTCTCAACCTGATCAAAGAGTTTGAACTTCAAAAGATGAAGGATTCGGAGACGATGAAGGAGTACTCTAATCGGCTACTTGGAATTGCAAATAAAGTAAGATTACTTGGTTCAGAATTTACTGACTCCAAAATAGTTCAGAAAATTCTTGTAATTGCCCTGACAAGGTTTGATGCTACTATTTCTTCGCTTGAAAATACTATAAATTTGTGAATGTTAGTTTGGCAGAGTTATTAAGTCTTTGCAGGCACAAGATCTGATAAGGGTATATTGAAGGTTGTTAGGAACACATATTAGTGTAACAAAATGTTTTTCCATGTCACATTACCATTATCACATAGATCTGCAGAGCTATTGAGTCTTTGCAGGCACAAGATCTGATAAGGGTATATTGAAGGTTGTTAGGAACACATATTAGTGTAACAAAATGTTTTCCCATGTCACATTACCATTGTCACATAGCACTAGACAAAAAGAAAGTTCGTGCACACAAATGTTATGTAATACGAGGCTACACGTGTAGTGTCCATCAACGATTGTAATCGCCCTTTGTGGCTATAAAGAAAAGATGCCCTGCTCCTTCTCTGCTGAGTAGAATTTCACTATTCACGTTCTCTGAATTTCAGAAATTCACATGGTATAAGAGCGTTTCAGGCCAACGCCATGGCTACTCCAAGCTTAAGCACTGGTTTAGCTTCGTCTTCCATCAATGGAGAACTCTCCAAGCAGGGCTTAACACCATGTCCAACAGTGGAGACCGCTCCAACGAGCAAGGTCCACAATCCCTTCAGAAGAGCGTTTGCTTAAGGCATGAGCATCAAGCTAGATCAAGATAATTATCTTCTCTAGAAATCGATTGTGGTTTCTTTTGTGAAGGGAGTGAAATTTGACGATTATCTCTTTGGCACAAAAATGTGCCCTACTCCTTGCCTCTGGAGAAACGAACCACAAAGATCATATGCTCAAGTGTTGGATTCTCACCTCGCTCACAGAGCCCATCGGCACCGCCATTTGCAACTCTATCACAACTTCTCACTCAGCGTGGCGAGCCATCGAAGATCTGTGCGGAGCACACAACAGAGCCAAGTCCAGATCTGTCACACTAGCCTTCAAACGACACGGAAAGGTACTCAATTGATGGTCACTTATCTAAATAATATGAAGAAATTTGCCCATAATCTTGTCGTCGTCGGTTTCCCTTACCCCACCTGTGACCTAATCTCTTGCGTTCTCACTGGACTTGATGGTGAGTATCTCCCTCTTGTCAGTTTGCTTGAAGAAAAGGAGGCCCTCACATGGCCGCCTCTACAAGCTTCTCTCCTAAACTTTGAGAGCAAGCTACTGCAGTTACAGAACATCCATGACCTGGCATCCATGATGGTCAACAATACACCAAATCCGTCTCATGTACCTAAAGCTCTTGTTGCTTATTCACAATCTGGTGGCCCTCCCAACCGATTCCCCTCACCAAACAATCAAAAGCCATATCGAGAAGGATCCCGTCTTAGAGGAGGCGGTGGTGGCCGCAATGGTGGGTGGTCTTTCAACAACAACAACCGCCCCACCTGCCAAATTGGTGGGAAACTCGGACAAACGACGACGTATGCTACCACCAAGATAACCATTCCTACATGGGGTCAATGCCTACTCATCCTCAACAACAACGTCAATCTCAAACCCCCCACCTCTGCGTTTGTTGTTGCTCCACCATCAGTTGTCAATTCTTAATGGTTCTTTGACAATGGCACCACACATCATATCACATCCCACCCCTCTGCACTGAGCAATCGTTATGAATATTCAGGTACTGAACGCATATTGGTTGGTAATGGATCTCAACTCCCCATCTCTTTCACTGGTTCGGCCACTTTTCCCAATCTATCAATGCTTGATACATTGTGTGCTCCATCCATTAAGAAAAACCTTATCTCCGTCTCTCAATTAGCTAATGATAAATTGTGTCTTTGTTGAATTTCATGTGGACAAATGCCTAATCAAGGATGCTCGTTCCCACAAAGTTCTTCATCAGGGGCTCCTTAAAGATGGACTGCACCAATTCTCTCCTCCGTCTACCTCTCAATCCTATCTATCGGCACTCACTGTTACCTCTCCTTCCACTCATGGTCTCATGGTTTTGATCTATGGCGCCATCCCTCCGAGTCTATTGTCAATCAAGTTCTTCAAGTCCGTAACAAAAAAAGTCCCTATTAAGAGTCTTAGTATATGTATTGCCAGTCAATATGGTAAAGCTCATGCTCTACCTTTTCCATTGAATGAAAAACGTGCCAGTTCTTTAGTTACTCTTATGCATACAAACCTTTGGGGGCCTACCCCTATCCCATGTCCACAAGGCTATCTCTACTATATGCATTTTGTTGACTATCATATTCATTTTACTTGGGTGTATCCCTTAAAAGACAAATCAGAGGCTCTTGCTACATTCATTCAATTTCGTGCCTTAGTCAAAAAACAGTTTTCATATTCCATCAAGACCCTTCGATCTGATTGGGGAGGCGAGTATCACCCATTTCTTAACTATCTTCGCAACAATGGCATTGCGTTTGAACATCCCTGCCCCCATACACATCAACAACATGGGCATGCCAAACGCAAACACCGCCACATAGTCGAGACCTCTCTCACACTATTAGCTCATGCCAAACTCCCATCTTTCTAGTGGGATGTTGTCGCTGCTACAGTATTTATCATCAATCGCCTACCTACTCCAATCTTTCATGGCATCAGTCCTTATCAAGTCCTTCACAATCGACCACTAATTACTCTTTACTACGTGTATTTAGGTGTGCCTGCTATCCTTATTTCCGTCCCTACAACTCCAACAAGTATCAATTTCGACCTCTCAAATGCTTTTTCCTTGGGTACAGTCCATTACATAAAGGCTACATATGCCTTGGTCCTGCTCATCGCTTCTACATCAGTAGACATGTCATATTCGATGAACAAGACTTCCCTTATGTTTCTCTCTTCCCAACCATGTCATCCCCTCCTACTCCTTCACTCCCACATACCATTATTTCCCTACCCATCAATGTCGACAATACTATCTCCAACACCACTACTCAATCACCATCTTCCCCATCCTCTCCCACTCCACCATCTCCCACTACATCTGATACACCAGTCCTCCCACCAATCCCTATCAATACACATCCAATGATCACCCGATCCAAAGATGGGATCTCCAAACCAAGGGTTTACTCTGCAGCCAGTAACAATCTCGCTAATGATTCGGGATTCGGCATTACTCCCAAATTTGTCCAAGAGGCCATGACTTATCCTATTTGGAAAGCAGCAATGCAAGATGAATTCAATGCAATGTTCGCCAGATGAACTTGGTCTCTTGTCCCTTCAACTGATGTTCAGAAACTTATCGGCACCAAGTGGATCTTCAAAGTCAAGTAGAACTCCGATGGCTCTATTCATAAACATAAAGCTCGATTAGTTGCTTAGGGTTTTAAACAGGAACCAAGCATCGATTTTCACGAGACATATAGCCCTGTCATCAAGCCCTACACAGTTCGAGTGATACTTTCATTGGCAACCTCTTTCAACAGGCAGGTTACTTGACGTCAACAATGTGTTCCTCAATGGCTCCCTTTCGGAACAGGTCTTCATTTCTCGACCTCAAGGCTTTGTATCGACTGAACTACCCTCTCATGTATGCCATCTACATAAAGTTTTATATGGTCTTCGTCAGGCACCGTGTGCCTGGTTTGAACATTTGAAATCCACCCTGCAGTCTTGGGGTTTTACTCATTCACAGGCAGACACTTCTTTATTCATCTACAAATAAGGCACTCAGCAGATCTACATCCTCATCTATGTTGATGACATCTTAATCACGGGCAACTCTAGCTTATTGATCACTCAATTCAGCTCCTCTCTCGGCAGTCGATTTGTTTTGAAAGATCTCGACGACCTACATTATTTTTTGGGCATTAAAGTACGTCGTGATACATCGGGCATTTATCTTTCCCAGCAACGGTACATCACCTCCCTAATCGAAAAGGCAGGCTTCTCTAACTTAAAGGTGGTCTCCACTCCCTGCTCCTCGGTCAAATTGGACACCTCCGACTCTAGCCCTCTCTTCCACGATGTTACTCTTTATCGTTGACTGGTGGGCGGCCTTCAGTATTTATCCCATACTAGACCCAACATCTCCTTCGCCATCAACAGTCTAAGCAAATTCTAGCAAGCTCCTCGCCTATGTCACTGGCAAGGACTCAAGAGAGTGTTGCGATACCTTGCAGGGACACCTGACCATGGGCTTCACATAAAACCCAGTCCTCATCTTAGTTTGGTGGGCTTCTCAGATGCGAATTGGGGATCCTCGCCTGAAGATCGTCGCTCTATTAGGGGATATTGTGTCTACTTTGGCTCGTCTCTCATATCTTGGATGTCCAAGAAACAGAACGCGATTGCCCCGATCTAGTACGGAGTCCGAATATCGGGCTCTTGCTCACATGACGGTTGAGATCATGTGGCATGAGTCTTTGCTACGTGAAATCCACTACACTCCTACCTCCCACCCCATTCTCTGGTGTGATAATCAAAGTGCTCATGCCCTCTCCCTCAACCCAATCTTCCATGCCCGCACAAAGCACATTGAGATCAACCTTCACTTTGTTCGGGACCGTGTGCTTCAACACAAGTTTGAAATTCAATATGTACCTTCGGATGATCAGCTAGCCGACTTCCTCACCAAGTCTCTCTCCACCTCAAAGCATCAAACCATGAGATTCAAACTTGGTGTAGTTCCACTACCACCAAGTTTGAGGGGAGATGTTAGGAACACACATTAGTGTAACAAAATGTTGTCCCGTGTCACATTACCATTGTCACATAGCACTGGACAAAAAGAAAGTTTGTACACACAAATGTTATGTAATACGATGGTTACACGTGTAGTGTCCATCAACAATTGTAATCGCCCTTTGTGGCTATAAAGAAAAGAAGCCCTGCTCCTCTGCTGAGCAAAATTCCACTAGTCACGTTCTCTAAATTTCAGAAATTCACAAAGGTGCATTAACTGCAAAAGCTCAACCTTTTAAGGAAGAAAAAGAGGAGATGAATGAGATAAGGAAGTCGAGTTTTGATTCTCCTAACACCAATAGGGGAACAGAATTTGATTACCCTCCTTGTAATCATTGTGGAAGAAAGGGTCATCCACCTTTTAAATGTTGGAGTAAACCAGACCAGCAATGTGAGAAATGTCAAAAGAAGAGACATCATGAGAGGAAATGTAGAAGCAATCTGCAACAAAGAAATACGACTCAAGTCGACCTTCAACCAAAGAATGTTGCACAAGTTGCAGATCAAGAAGAAGAGGAGGAGTAACTCTTTGTTGCATCTTGTTTTACAACAAGCAGTACAAGTGACAAGTGGCTTGTTGATAACGGTTGCACAAACCATATGACTTTTGATCGGGATCTCTTGTTTTACAACAACCAGTACAAGTGACAAGTGGATATGTCAATAACCTGTAAAGTCAGAATTCTCAATGGCGAGTATATTGATGTCAAAGGAAAAGGCACAGTCACAATCAAAAGTGTTTCAGGTACAAAGCTAATTAAAGATGTATTATCTGTACCTAACTTAAGCCAAAACTTGTTGCGTGTAAGCCAATTACTTGAAAGAGGTTTCAAAGTAATCTTTGGAAGCAATCAATGTTTGATCAAAGACTCAAAAGGTGAAGATGTGTTTAAAGTCAACATGAAGGGGAAGACATTTGCACTTGATCCATTGGAGGAGGAGCATGCAACATTCTCTACAACAAAAACCCATGCAATGATCGAAACAGAAAATGGTCAGGAAATTAAAGCCTTGGAGTTTGAGAATGGCAAGGAGATTGTGAAGAAATTTAATGTGGGTGATGCAAAAGTGTTAATGCTCCAATGAAAACGATGAAGCTTAATTTCACTCAAGGAGATTCTCAACTTATTCATATTGTTATCGGTTTTTTCGTGCCCGACGTTCTCACGTGTTGATAAAGGTGAAAAAACCACCTCATTGGATATTCTTACTAAAAGGAAAATTGGTGATTCAATTAAAGGAGGAGATATAAGTATTGGCCGCTTTCCTAAAGTTCAAGATTCATTGGTTGAAGTTTTAGATAGTAATGATCGAGATGGCCAACATTCTCCTCATATCAATGTGGAAGGGTTGATGATATATTCAAATTGGTTGTACGTCCTCCTGATTCTACTTCAAGTCAACAAGTTTGAGCTCCTCAATTAGAAGTTAAAAATTAGTAAATCCTAAAGCAAGGAGGAGTGTTGAAATTAGGGTTTTAGGTCTACCTAATTTTTTATTTTCGTTTTTATTTTTCCTTTTTATGTGCGTATTCCTCAATTTCAGAATATGTTTGTTATGTGTGCACAAAATTATCTAGTCCTATATTTTAGGTAGTTACTATTTTTTAGTGTTTAGATTAGATTAAAAGTAGAAGTTCTAGTTATTTTAGGATTTCTTTAAAGTCGGTTTTGTCTTGATATATATTATATACGTTGATTAAGTTGAAAAACATAGAGAATCGATTTATTTTAATTTGTGTGTGGCTGATTTTTTGGGAGAACCAAAACAACAATTTTTGGTCTCCATTATTGATTTCTCTCTTCAAATGCATAATTTTTATTCCTCTTCTTCCTCTCATTCATTGGTTTAAAAACCTACAATCAATTATGATATTAGTAAGAAGAGACTGAAAATGAATGAATGAATGAGAAAACAAAAAAAAAAGGAAATGCTTAAGTTGGAGAGTAGGTAGGGAGGAAGGAAGCAACTCACATTGGCAGGATTCATGGAAGGGCCAGTGAAACCAGAACCAGCAACAACCAAGGCAACAGTTGAGAGAGAAAGAAGCAAAGTCTTGAATAATGGGCTTTTAGGACCCTTGATAACAATATAAAGAACAGCGAAACTGATTAGGAAGGTGAGGACACCCTCGGCAAAAGCCCCAGTGTGCAAATCGACTTTCAAGGAAGGTCCTCCAAGCATGCTTCTGTACTGAAGAGGCATCACTTCCCTAATCGCCAACACACCGCCTACGGCCCCAACTGCCTGTTCAACACAACAACCAACAAAAAAAAAAAGAAGGAGCAACAACTACTACTGATCATCATAAAAAAAAGGACATGGATCCATGAAAAAGGTAACCCTAGAATTTAGAAAGTAAAAAAAAAAAAAAAAACCTGCGCAGGAAAGCGGAAGGCCATGGAGATGAGGTTGTCGTGACCAAAGCCAGCAGCGTAGAAGGCGGCGGTGCCTGTGGGATTGAAGCTAGCGCCGCCGAGAGCGTCTCCCAAGACGGTGAAGATGAAGACCAGAATGGAGACGAGAGCCGTGGTGATGGCAAGAGAAGGCAGCATGGCGCCTTGGAGTCCCAGAGCCGACGCCATGACTGAGGTAAAAAATCCCAGGGTGGAAGCGCAGAAAACCCACATGCATGTCAAGGCTGCATCTCCCAACACCGCTTTCACCAAACCCATCTTCTTCCTATTTTTCTTTTTCCTTCTAGGCTTTTCGATTCAAGGTCAGATTGATTGACTGATTGGACGACGTACGGACGGACGGACTCTCCCAAGTCCTAGGTTATATATATAAGGCACTAAGACTCAAGGTTGAAGTTGAAGTTCCGTATTTGTGCGCTGTTGATAAACGCAACTCTCCGATTCCGAATTTGTTTTGTTTTATAGTTATCCTCCCGTCGCGAATATCGCGATCGATCTAGTAGAGATCATCGCATAGTCAAAATGCTTCAACAGTTCAACCTCTCTTATCTCTCTCTCTCTGCTCGACAGAATGACCAACCAACCTCCTGATTCTTAGCCAGGTTTTACTTCTTACTTACCTCTAACTTGCCGAAACAAAATTCCCCTATTTTTTTTAAACCAAAACACCAAATCTCTCTTTGAAAAATCAAAGCCCCCTCTTTTTCTCTTCAAAACCTTTAAATTATTTTTTTAATTCACTTTTATGATTTTTATTTTTGAACGACTGCCAATTCTTTCAACAATCGTCAGTGTTTCTAATTAAATCTATTTTGCTCTTTGTTAATTCAATAAATAACAAATCTAATTAGATTTGTAAAGATTGTTATATCCTTGTTGCATTACATCTTCATCAACGGTGTCGCATGAATTTATGCGGCGCATTGGATTAATTTGTGTTTAGTTTTTACTTTATAGTTAGTTTTATTCCCTAGTTGGAAGTCTCTGATTTGTTTTCTCCTTGTTGGAAAATTTTAGATTTTCTTCTCCATGTTGGGAAGTTTTGTTATTCATTTGTGTGTACTGTCATGAGTTTTAAAGTTGTAGAGAGCAGTCACTAATTGTCAAACTGTTTCAATTTAAAAAAAAAAAAAAACAAATTAATGACAGTTCTCTTACACAAATTGGATTAGTGAATCAATGTATTTGATTATATGTGTGGTCTTGTATTGAACCATGAATAATTAATGAAATTTCGATTTATCTTCAAAAAAAAACTACAACTAGTTTGTAGTAGCGGTAAGCGTCGATCCACATAGATTGGTTATCTTTACTTTGGTCAAAAACGTGGTTAAAAATAGAAGAAAATTAACTAATTAACTATATTAACTGGTTTCAAAAAAAACTACATTAACTAACGTTATAGCAATGAAACTAGCAATAAACTAACTACTACAACATTAGAATTAAAAAAAAACTAATCTATCTAGCTAAGAAAACAATTAAAAGATAGCGTAAGACAATTTATGCAAATTCCTAGGTTGGAAAAATCAATTTCAACTCAACATCGGAGATTTGTTCGTCAATTCTACAAAAATTGTTTGGTTTAGTTTTAATAAACTAGGTATAGAGTTTTTAAAAAAATAAACTAGCTATAGAACTTTAGAGAGTACCTATTACTCCTCGATTCTCTAATGTTAGTAGACAACTCTCTAACAAATATATGAACCTAGGTAGAGCAACAAAAAATTCACAACATTTGCAGCATTAAGCTTGGTGGAATTACTAGACCTAAACAACCAAGCCATAAAGCGCGCTCGATTTAGCCTAAACACTATTGTTACGCGAGATAACTCAAAAGGGAACGGATCAATTTTGTTATTCTCTTGTACTTGTAGCCTAACAATACACATAATTACAGGTGTACATCGATGGTGATTTTGAGTCTTCTTTGAATAATCTCAATCTCTCATGGCCCTAAATGTAACATCCCCTAATCTCAATTAGAGAATATTCTGCCTGAAACCATAATTAAGCCTCGGTAAACCAGATCGGACCTAATTAGAGCTAGCAGCCTTGTACCTATTCCATACAATAACCTGTATATCTTGAACAAAATACACAATATCGGCAAAAATCACAAAATATACAATATCGGCATGAACATTTAAAACTATTTAGAACAAAATATACAATATCGGCATGAACATTTACATAAATCGCAAAATATACAATGTCGGCATGAACATTTAAAACAAAATACAGTGAAAATTTAAAACTATTTAGATAAATCACAAATTATACAATATCGTCATGAACATCGGTATTGAGCTCTTATTCATACCCTGACTATTATAAATTATAAAGCAATACAATTATTATATAACATGAACTTACATTACATCGCAGGGAAAATATTAGACTCTTAATTTTCTCATTTCCTGATTTTCAGCGTTCGTCCCTAACTTGGGAATGTTAAGTTGAGTGAGCTCCTACATGCTCAGTAAGTGACTCTCATACCAACCATCAATCATCAATTAAATATCAAGACAATGTATAACAACATGAATCCAATGCATATCTAAAAGAGCATTTGAATCAATATAAATAATATAAAACAGATGCAAGTCCATGAATTCATTGCACTGTACCTGTAATTTGTATTTCAATTTCAGTATTTGAATTGAGTCGCCTCTCACATCATCAGAAACTGGTCACTGGGCATCTAACCAGTTTCCATCGATGTGCCGCCAACTCATAAAACATAGAGTCGCACTCCCTCATCGTCACTAAACCAATCACTGCTCATCTGATTGGTTTATGATTGATGAGCTGCCAACTCAATAGGAAAGCATTGATCGGGATATTTCTCAAGTCACTAGGGGTGCGGTGATGGAAGGCCGCCCCATTACAGTTCCAAACCCTAGGCCGATCCGTCTCACCAAACCTCTTTCCGAATTCCATTTTCATTTAAAAACATTTTTATAAAACCAAAGCCAAACCACGGTACATTGCCCCATTCCCAGTCCAGTACACTACGTGCTCTAATAATACTATTTTACATTGCGTAATTGATAAAAGATGTGAGTCTCACTTACCTGCCCTGAGCTTTTGTGATGGCCCCAAATTTCCAATGCATTTCGGTACGTTCGGCCTAGACCCGTGCAGGTCCCAAGTCAATACTCAGCGAACCTAACAAAGCCTAGTCAACCTCCAATTAATCAATTTAACAGTTTATGAAAGAGTTATTGCAATTATACGTAGCGAAAAAACTAAACAAGTATTGGAAAATAACTCAATCAAACGAAAATTAAGAAACCTATACAAGTGTGGAAACCCCGAGTGTTCATAGTATCCATCCCAAAAATGATCCCAGTTCAATATCCAACATCGTGTATAAAACATCATACAATCAACAATAAACATCAATCGATCTAACATAATCCTGAAGTCGCGTACTATGAAAGGTCCTCAGAGAAAATCACCAAGTAGAGGGCCCTTGCCCTTGCTGCACTCCGAGATATCTGCACCCACCGTCACAAACTAGACGGTGAGCAACTGAGAGAAAATTGAAAGTAATGCCAGAAGAATTTCACAGTAATTCATGAATATCAAATAAAACAGTCTAAATATCATGCGGTAATTTAAAGACGGGAATATAAATAGATCAAAGTGCATGATAGGCAGACTGAAATGATAGCAATCGGAAACAAGCGTGTTCTATGAGTCAAAAGAGGCCATAAGCGGTCAATATTCACAACAATAACCACAACAATCCAGTGCCCAGGTTCACACAACACCAGGGGTGGTCAGACCTCCTGCAGAGAGTGGCTCGCGTTTTCCCAACTGGTGCGGGCCATATGACACCTTACAATTAGTACCCAGGTTCACACAACACTGTGGGTAGCAGTAATTCCGATAGAAAATACCCAAGTTTCCCTAATCAGTTTGGGCCACATGATACTATATCAACACACTTACACCAAGAACACATATACCAAACAAATAAAGGAATTTGAATGCCAACAATGGATAATAGCAAGAATAGCAATAAATGATAATGAATCACATAAGAATTTCTTAACTGGCTTACTAACGTACACAAGCTTTAAGGCAAGTGTACATACCTGAATTATCGCAAATCGTATCCACTCTCGCGAATCCTAATCCCCGAGTTTTTTGCTACCTGACAAGGTCAGAAACTCGTATTAATAGGTCAAGTCGTTAACTAACCTAGGTTGAATCCCTAGTATTTTCCCAGTGTTTCAAATAACTTGAACAACTTGACAATTTAATAGAAAATGAATACTCTCTCTCTTGGGTTTGAAAAACTATAACACAAGTAAGCTTACTCGTAAATTCGTAAGCTCGACTCGGTCGTGTATGAGTCACGTTGTAACGGCCCAGCCCGCCCCGCAAGGCACGCCAGCTGGCACCGCACAGGCAGTGTGGCACCCCCCATGGAGTCGCATCACACCATCCCTGGAGTTCGCCCCTAAAGACTCGAACTCGCGCCCCTGGGGATAAGGGCGAAAGACTCTCGAGCCTTGTACCACTTGAGCTCGCGAGTTCGAGTCATTGGGTGTGAAAGACTCTAGAAAAGGGGATCCAGGGATGGTGTACCGAGAAAAATAGTCAAAAATTATGGAAAAATTCAGAAAAATCCAGAAAATATGAGAAATTAGAAAATGGGTTGATAAATGAGTTTTGGGATTTTTCTCGGAATTTTGGCGAGGTGTTGTCGGGGTTTTTACCTCGAAAAAACGTTAAATTGACATAATATGTCAAATTGAAGCTAATTCAATGATAAATAATCTTAGGTACATTTGGGGTGATAATTTGGATTATCGGGTGATTATAAGAGCTAGACGGGGTTTGATTTTCGGGACGCGGGGTGCGGATTGAGGTATATAGTATCCCAACTAAAATTACTTGAGTATTTACTTCTTTTGGCATTTGAATTCAATTTCGTTCATTTCAATACTCTATCCTTGGTTATGTTTATATGGGCGGACGTTGAGCGAGGCTCCCTCCGTTCCATTCCTATGTGTATGTCCACTACACCATAGCACGTGCTACCAGATCGAACTTGGGCTAAGTGTCACGTCGTGGCATGTGTCGATGCGCCGTGGGTGTAACACCGGCCATCGAGCTGATCCAGATGCTTGCCCTGCTGGAGTAAGACTCGCCGACAGTATTCTGTGGAAGAGTCCGAAGTATGGTGTAGTCTGACCCTAGGAGCTAGGAACACACTTTGCACTTTTCCTATTATTTATTCATGCGATGAGCACAGTTGTCTGTATTTATTTCCTCATGTTTATTTAATAGCTTTATTTAAATTCCAGTATTTACTTTTAGAAATGCTTACTTAATTTCCTTGGGAATACTCACTTTGGACTCGTCATCTGCTTTTGTAATGGCTTGAGTGCAGATCTTAGTACGAGCAGGGGCAAGGGCAAGCTGCCAGAGTACTGTTGAGCCAAAATAGCCGGACTCGCATGTTTGTATTATATTTACTTTGTTTTATTATGGGTTTGGGGTTTTAGAGAAACTTTATGTATATAAATCATTTTGGTGACTTAGAGGTATCTATGGTTATATATGAGTTTTCCACATTAGGTTTATGGTTTAGGTTACACATTTATAGTATCACTATCCGAGTAATGCATTAGAAAGGCTTCCGCTGTGTGAATTTGAGTATTTTATAATGCTTTAACATATAATTTGACTTCAATACAACCTAATCATAAATAGATAATTAATAAGGTTTAAAAAGATAAAATGGAGGATGTAATCCAATGTAGAGCACAGCTGTCACTGGTAAGACAGACTGTGGGTCCGCATTGGCCCTGTGGCGGTCTATTTGAAAAATGGGTCGTTGCAATTTTGGTAACAGAGCTGTCCTTTTTCACAAAAAGAACTGGAGCTCCCCAAGGTGACATGCTAGGGTGAATGAATCCTTTCTGCAGTAAGTCCTCTAACTGAGTCCTCAACTCCCTCTGCTCCGATGCTGACATCCTATACGGCCTGCTATAAAGTGGTTGAGTTCCAGGAATTAGCTCGATAATGAATTCAACAGCTCTCGGTGGTGGCAATCCTGGCAAATCCTCAGGAAATACATCGAGAAATTCACAAACAACCAGGACATCCTCAACCCTAATCACTGTCTTAATCTCTGGCTCCACCATAGCCGCATACGCCTTCATCTCCTGCGACGTAGCTAGTCTGCCTCGAGTGATAGGTAATGCTGACGCATTTTTGACAAATGAAAACTCTGGAATGTAACGGCCCAGCCCGCCCCGCAAGGCAAACCAGCTGGCACCCCCTTGGAGTCGCACCACACCATCCCTAAATCCCCTTTTCCAGAGTCTTTCGCTGTAACGACCCAGAAATTTGGTTATTTGTGGATGATAATGCATGTATTAGTATATTAGTATTTTTACGGGTCTCGAGCCGTTCGGGCTATATTTTAATTGAGTGAGGTGTCGCTTAGTTAAACGGGGTGTTTCGGGAACCATTTTAGTGGGCATTATTAATAAACAAAGTCAAATGAAAAACATGACCTAAGTTGAGGAAAATAAAAGTTTAACAATAAAGTATAATAAAAGCATGAGGGAATTTATTCAAATCCCAAGAGTGGGACTACCTCGAGAAGCGTGTCGAACGCGGGGCACGGTGCACTGAGTAGGCGAGAATTTGTGTAACCTTATTGGAAATTTAATAAAATTAATGGGGTTAATTTAATAGGTTATTATGGATAGGATTGTTAAAGTGACACAAGTGAGTGAGGAGAGTCATTGGATGGTCATAGAGATGGGGATATGTGTTAGATTGTGATGATGAGCCAAATGACTCATAAGGGTAGCTGTCCAAGGGTTGGGCAAGTTTAAAAACCAGGGGCAAAAGGGTCATTTCGGCCTAACTTGTTGTTATAAAAACAAACCAAACCATAAAACCCTAACACACTATTCATCATCTCCTCCACACTCCCACCGCCACTGTTCATCGTTCTCTCCCTCCTCGCCACTGCCGTCGCCTCCCACCGGCGTCACGGACCCCGACGAGGTCCCTCTCTCTCTCTCTCGATCTCTCTCCGATCTATCTCTCTCTCTCGTTCTCTCTCACGTTCTCTCTCTCGTTAGTGGCACTCACTCTCGGGCCGACCTCCATTGTCTCGGCTCCCTCACGTCACGCGTGCTTCCACCCTCGGTGGACGACCTCCACCGCCACCGACGACGCTAGCTAGTGAGCTCCTCTCTTCCCTCTCTTCCTTCTCTCCCCATCTTAACAATCACGTTTTCTCTCTCTCACTCTTGGTTGTCTTCTCTCCATACTCTCGGCTAGTCACCACCGCCACTCACCACCGTGCTGGGAACCTCGACCACTCACCGAGACACCAAGGTGAGCCACCCTCAACCGTGCTCTCTCTCTCTCCACTTGTTTTGTGCTCCTCTACCCACCGTTTTCACGTTATTTTCGAATGGATTGTGGGACTGCTTTGGGCGTGTTTCACCACTATTTTGGGGGTGCTTCGACGGACGTCGACCTCCGACGACCTGCGCCGGAGGTGACCTCTAGGTGTGGCGGTTTGTATGTGTGGATGAGTGATGTTTTGATGAAAAATGTTAACGCTTGTAATGTGGAATGTTAATGGAAACAAAGAAGAAATGTGTGTGTGTGTGTGGGGTGTGTGATATAGTGGGGTGCGTACGGTGTGTGTATGTGCACACCCCATTGGGGTGTGGGTGTGAGCACTTTGGTGGGATTGTTTTCATGAAATGTATGGGTTTAGGTTTGCATAGAAACTGTTTTGGGGTGTGAATGTTATGTAAGGAGTGTACAATGTGTGTACACCACAATGGGGTGTACACAACAATGGGTGTGTACACCACAAATGGGTGTACACAGATCGTATGTGTACACCACATTGGGGTGTACACAACAGCTTGTATATGTTTGGAATAGTGAAAATGTGTATATAACATAGTTTTAAATAATAAAGTAATGTACTAATGAATGTGAACATGGTAAATCACAGTGGGGTGCACACACCAGTGGGGTGTGTGTGCACAAGACGGCGGTGTGTGAAGTGTTAGTGTGCACACCAGTGGGGTGTACACATAAATTGTTTGTGTATGACCATAATATATATTATTGTAGGTTTAAGAATAAGTAAACAAGATTATAAGTATAGACAATTGTATTAAATGAATATGGACTTGTAAAAAGGCCCAACAAGGGCCCAATCCACTCATTTTTGATATAAGTCCATAACAAGTCTCAATTGGTGTGTGTATGGGTTGTGTAAAACCCAATAAGAGTTTAATATGATAAGCACAACTTAAGGCACAAAACGAATACATAAAAGGTAATAACGAGCCCATATGTCCAAGTCTAATAATTATCCGCATATCGAGCCTACTTAGGTGGGTATAGGCCTAATACATGGACCCACCAAGAGCCTAACCAGGGTATAAAGGACATTAACGATAACATGGGTTGCAGTAATTAAATGAACTGAAACAAAGTTTATGAGGATTATCATAAAACTAAATACTAATCCTAAACCTATATTCGGGACTTAAATCGCTGTTAGGTAGTCGAGAAATACGGGAAGCGCGTTAAAGTCTCGGAGCGAGTACCGGGTCACGTTAGATCAGGTAAGTACACTTGTCTCAAAAACTTGTGTACGTTAGTAAGCCAGTTAAGAAAATACCATGTGATTCATCTTCATTCCATTGTGTTTGCTATTATCTATTTGTTGGCATTCCATTCCATATTCCTTGTATGTGTGTTCTTGGCATAAGTGTGTGTCTCGAAGGTACATGCGGCCTGCACTAGAAGGGATAAAACGCGGGCACTCGTGCGCACGAGTGTTTGACCACCCCTAGTGATTGTGTGATATCATGTACTGGATTGTTGTGGATATTGTTGTGGTATTGTTGTGGATTTTAGACCACTTATGGCCTCTCTTGACTCGTAGAACACGCATGTTTCGATTGTTATTGTTTCCAGTCTGCCTATCATGCACCTTGTTTATTAACTTCTGTCTTTCAATTCCGCATGATATTTAGACTGCTTTGTTTGATAATTCATGAATTACTGTTATATTCTTCTGGCATTACTTTCGATTTCTCTCAGTTGCTCACCGTCTAGTTTGTGACGGTGGGTGCAAGATATAGCGGAGTGCGGTAGAGGCAAGGGACCTTGCCTAGGAGACTTTATATGAGCGGTGGACTTGAGGAACCCTAGAGTAGGTTTTATGTTTTGCTCTTTTGTATATCGTTTCTTACTTATGCTTTTGGGATTACTGAACTTGGTGTTTTGGTGAGACTGGTATCATGTATATATGCTTATCGAATTGTACATGAATACCCGGGGTTTTCCACATTATAGAATTCCTAATTTCCCTTTGATTGAGTTATTTCCCCTTTTTATTTATTGTTTAGTCTTCCGCTGTGTATTATTGCAATAACTCTTTCATAAACTGCTAAATTGAGTAAATATGAGGCTGACTAGGCTCGTCAAGTCGTCGAGTGATAACTCGGGGCTTGTACGGGTCTAGGCCGGGCGTACCCAATTGCACGGGGAAATTGGGGCCGTCACATTCGCCCCCAAGGACGAGCTCAAGTGGTACAAGGCTCGAGAGTCTTTCGCCCTTATCCCCAGGGGCGCGAGTTCGAGTCCTTGGGGACGATATGTAACGGCCCAGCCCGCCCCGCAAGGCACGCCAGCTGGCACCGCACAGGCAGTGTGGCACCCCCCTCTGGAGTCCCACCACACCATCCCTGGATCCCCTTTTCCAGAGTCTTTCGCCCCCAAGGACTCGAACTCGCGCCCCTGGGGATAAGGGCGAAAGACTCTCGAGCCTTGTACCACTTGAGCTCGCGGGGGATCCAGGGATGGTGTGGTGCGACTCCAGGGGGGTGCCACACTGCCTGTGCGGTGCCACTGGCGTGCCTTGCGGGGCGGGCTGGGCCGGTACACACGTCATGGTCTCAAGGACCATCGGCGTAACCACGATGTCATCACCAATAACCAAATCGAATCATTAAAACCAAATAGGAAAAACTTTAAGTGGTTTGGTCATCGAGCATCACAAAAACTCAATAACCAAACACCAATCAACAACGAAACTTTCTCGGCTACAAATTGATATTATCCGATATTGGGAGGGGGTTTCCTTGGCATGAAATGGCCAGGAATACCTCACTTAATTGGAGTTTAAACTCTTTTCATAATTAAAACTCAAACTTAACACTTATGTAAAAACATAACTATTATATCTAACTTGTTAAAATTTTTGACACGACTAAGGGTTGCAAGACCTCAACCAAGGTTAGGTGAGACTCTCAACAACCTCCGCTAGTGGTGGTCCAGCCGGTAGCACCGCCAAGAGTGGCAGTTTCCGGCGAGGCTCCACCACCCCTATCACATGAAATGACTACACTTTAACACTCAATGGAACTGTTTTGACCACTCCGAAGGCTGTGGGACCCACATAGGAGGTTGGTGGGGTTCCTAACAGCATCCCAGTCATGGTGGTCTGGCAGTGGCGCCGCTGGTTACGGTGGCACTCCGGCGAGTAACACAACAACACACATAAAATGAATAGGGAACAAAAGAGAGGTATACTCACACAACTCGACATCACTAACGTTTAATGTTGTGAGGAGGTGCTCTAGGTTCGTTGGAGCTCCGGTGAGAGAGTGAACTCTGACCACCACTAGGTCGGCTAGGAGTGGTGGTGCAGTGAACGTGGAGGTGAAGGCTGAGAGAAAGATAGAAACCAGAGTGATAGAGAGAGATATCGAGTGAGTACGAGAGGGGGAGGGTGAGAGGCAACCTCTGGCGAGCTACTCCGCCATTACTGAACCTCCGACGACCGGCGAGAACTCGGCCAGTTGAGATGTAAGTGGCCCAAGAGAGGAGTGTGATGGCCCAAATTTCCCCATGCAATTGGGTGCGCCCGGCCTAGACTCGTGCCCCAAGTCATCACTTGGCAACCTGACGAGCCTAGTCAGCCTTCGATTTAATCAATTTAGTAATTTATGAAAGAGTTATTGCAATAATACACAGCGGAAGACTAAACAGTAATAACAAGGGGAAATAACTCAATCAAAGGAAATATATGAATTCTATAAGTGTGGAAAAACCCCGGGTATTCATGTACAATTCGATAAGCATATATACATGATACCAGTCTCACCAAAAATACCAAGTTCGATAATCCCAAAAATATAAGTATGAAACAATATACAAATCCACAAAACATAAACACATACTATAGAGTCTCTCTAATCTCGCTGCTAGTCCTCAAAGTAGATCTCATAGGCAGGGCCCCTTGCCCTTGCTGCTCTCCACCCTATCTGCACCTACCGTCACAAACTAGACGGTGAGCAACTGAAGAAATCGAAAGTAATGCCAGAAGAATATAACAGTAATTTATTATTTAACAAGTAATGTGACGGCCCCAATTTCCCCGTGCAATTGGGTACGCCCGGCCTAGACCCGTGCAGGCCTCGAGTCATCACTCGGCAACCTGGCGAGCCTAGTCAGCCTTTGATTTAATCAATTTAGTAATTTATGAAAGAGTTATTGCAATAATACACAGCGGAAGACTAAACAATAAACAACAAGGGGAAATAACTCGATCTAAAGGGAAATCAGGAATTCTATAAGTGTGGAAAACCCCGAGTATTCATGTACAAATCGATAAGCATATATACATGATACCAGTCTCATCAAAAATATCAAGTTCAATAATCCCAACAATATAAGTATGAAACGAAATACAATTCAAAGCAAAAACATAAAACCTACTAAATGGTCTCCAAGTCCAACCGCTAATCCTCACAAAAAGTCGCCTAAGCAGGGCTCCTTGCCTCTACCGCACTCGCTTCTATCTCACCCACCGTCACAAACTAGACGGTGAGCAACTGGAGAAAATCGAATGTAATGCCGAAGAAGATAACAAGAATTCATGATATAACAAGTAAAACAGTCTAAATATCATGCGGTAATGAAAAGACAAAAATTTAAATAAACAAGGTGCATGATAAACAGACTAATAGATATCAATCGAAAGTCAAGTGTGTTCCAAGGAATCAAAGGAGGCTCATAAGTGGTCTAAATCATAGCATACGGCGAAGACCCCGCGAGGTCTTCCCATCATCGACACAAGCGAAGGCACAGCTATGATGGGAGGGACTCGAACCCACCCACCCAGTACTCGGTGTCACACGGTCACTAAGGGTGGTCACACACTCCTGTACATGAGTGCCCGCGTTTTATCCCTCTAGTGCAGGTCCTAGTACTTTTGAGACAAAACACTTACGCCGGGAAACACACAACAAGAAATGGGATGGAATACCGATAATAGAGCATAACAAGACTGAAAAAAAAATGATAATGAATCACATGGCATTTTCTTACTGGCTTACAAATCATACACAAGCTTTTTAAGACAAGTGTACTTACCTGAACTAATCGTAACCCGTAGACAATACGCTCGCGTTCCTAGTACGTATCCCCGAGTTTCCCGCTACCTGACAAGGTTGGAAACTCTAATTAACGGGTTGAGTCATTAACTAACCCTAAGTTAACTTCTTAGTACTTCCCGTGTTTTGTAATGACTTGACAACTTAATAACCAATCGATACAACGACCATAAACCCATTGAAACACAACTCGTTTGGATTTTGAATTCACAACACATATAAACCTAATCACACATCTTAGGCTCGGCTCGGTCGTAAATAGGTCACGCTATAGTTTCGAGGACCGGCAGCGTGACCACGACGTCATAACCATTCATCGACACGAAAACACAACTTCGATGTCGCCCAACAATTACGATTCAATACGAAACTTAACATGACCATACACCGGCGAGTAGGGAACTCAGGGTGTGGTCCAATATTCGTAGAGTGTCAACACAGCATGGAAAAGCCATGTGCACGCCCTACGTCACGTTGACAACTACTCAATGCAATATAAACAACTCATGCGTATCTCCGCCATTACGACTCATCATCATTGATATGGACGCTCCGGGGCTATGAGACTCCATGGCGGACATGGTAAGGTCTCCGGCAGTTCCCCATGTCATTGCGTCGATGATAGTACCGCCACAACGAGTGGTTTCCGGTGAGAATGTTACAACGTGCATAACATTACATAAATGACATAAAATATCAATAATGCCGCTGTTTTAGGCCACTCCGAGAGTTGTGAGACACAAGCATAGACTTAGCTTGGTACTCGACCTCTCCGATCATGGTGGCACAGCGGTGGCGTCGCCCACGGCAACGGATTTCGGCGATGACTCAAAACAATCCACACAACATGACAACAACATCACCTAGGTTCAAGACACTAAAACAGTTCCAACATGACCAAATCGATCACAACAAAAACAGCGAGGCATCATCGAGGTCATGGAGAGGTCCCCGACAACCCCCACACGCGGTGGTTTGGCCAGCAGGGCCGCCCACACATGCATATTCCGGCGAGACGTATTATAATAACCAATTTATGAAAACAGTGCACAATCGATCACGACACCCTATGCGACGCAAACGTGGGTGCTCCGGGGATGTGGGGATTTTGGGACACCACTAGGGACCATCCCCAACCACCCCTGACCAGCGTCATTGCCTCCGGCAGCACCAAAAACATGACAGCAGTGAACAGTCACAAAAACAGTTTCATAACAACAAAGAAAAACAGTGAGAAAAGAGAGAAAGAGTGGAAGAGAGAGAGAGGAAGATCTCCGGCGAGAGAGGTGGATCTCAGCCACCTCTGGACCTCCGACAACCCATGGTGTGCTCGGCCAAGGCAGGGAAGGATGGACCGAGAGTGGGAGAGAGTGAGACCGAGAGTGAGTGCAAAGAAAGTGAGAGAGAAACAAAACCAAGAGAGACTACAAACCGAGAGAGAGTGACGGATCTCCGTGGGCTCGTCCACCGCTTGGGGTCCCGGGGACCGAGTGCTGGTTCGTCGACGTCGAGGAGAGGTGGAGGGTGGCGGTGAGATGAGGAAGGTGAAGTGAGGCCGTGAGTGAGAAAGGGAGAGAGAGAGAGAGAAATGTGTGAGCAGAGACCGAGGGAGAGATGGCGAGCCTCCGACGTCAGCTCCGGTGAGGGTCCCGGCGAGAGGTGTGGCTGGCCTGACGAGGGAGAGGGGCGGTGGTGGTTGGAGAGAACATGAGGTGCGGTGTGTGTGTGGAGGGGATGAATGAATAGTGGATTAGGTTTTTGTTTGTTTATATATATAAGACAAGTGTGAAATGTCTCTTTTGCCCTCCAACTTACTTCTAACCCACCTCAAAACAGTTGCCCTTATGGGTCTTTTGTCCCTTTATCACATCTCAACACACCCACACATCTCAATGCAAATCTCATGGTTCTCCTCACTCACTTGTGTCACTTTAACAATCCTATCCATATTAACCTATTAAATTAACCCCATTAATTTTATTAAATTACCAATAAAGTTACACAAATTCTCGCCTACTCGGTGCACCGTGTCCCGCGTTCGACACGCTTCTCGAGGCGATCCCACTTCCAATAAATTTCTTCATGTCTAAGTTATACTTTATTAATAAAATTGTAGCTTCCTCAACTTAGGTCATATATTTCTCCGTAAATTGTCTCGCCGCGCCCGTTTTCTCGCCACATCTCGACACTAATTAATTACATTTATTAGAAAATTCATTTATTTGTATGTTTTACTCCCCTGTTTACATAGGCGTGGCCTCACTCAATTTAAAATCGCCCGAACGGCGCGAGACTCGTAAAATACTAAAATACTAATACACACAATCAAAGAATCATAAAATCACTTCGGTGTCGACTCCCGAAGTTCGAAATACTGACCAGTATTCACGTAGCCGGTCACCATCCTCCTCAAAGTGTAATGCAAGTTAGTTAAAAATTTTGGGTTGTTACAGTCTCCCCCACTTATTAGAATTTCGTCCCCGAAATTAATCTAATAAGTAAACTAGATCAACGACTTTTCGCAACTCCTGACGAGACCGATTTTAACTCATAGTGAGTCATTTCTTGACTCCGAACCGTTCGTGACCCTTCAGTGGAGAGAGATCTTCAGGTATCCATAATCTCCCCAAATCGTACTGAAGCTCATCGTGATACTCGTCAAGTATTTCTTCTGCCACTCTTGGGCACTTTTAACTCTCGAGCAATCTATCCACAACTACCCAGATGCTATTGTGACCACGAGGAGATCGGGGCAACCACTAACGAAATCCATATCAATATGTACCCAATTCCATCGAGAAATGGGTAGGGCTGTAGTAGTCCTCCAGGTCGTCGATGCCCAGCCTCTACGCGCTGGCATGTCACACGCTCGAACAACTCCGACACCTCGGAAATCATCCCTGGCCACCAAAAGAATGTCGCATATCGGCGCACATCTTAGGTCGACCCGGATACACAACAAAACTGGAACGGTGAATCTCTTGAAGTACCTCGTCACACGCATCAGCCACCAATGGAAACCCCAGTCGCCCGCGATACCTCTAGCATGAGTCTGTCGACCGACTCTTGTCTGAGCAATCTGAAATATCCACCATCTCACTGCACCGCTGGTATGACGCATCGTCTTGCTGTCCCTTGCGCACAATGTCAAATGAGACGGTCTGTAACATCGTTTCACCACGTATCTAGGTCATAGTAGCCATTGGCACGTCCGCTGAACTCGTCAACTTGACTGCCTCACGTAAACCACGCTCGTAGGTTCTTTGACACACGACTACTTCCGCGTCCAATCCTTTGTAGCGCAACGCATCAGCAACCACGTTGGTCTTCTCGGAATGGTGCTCAAGTACGAAGTCGTACTCCTTCAAGAACTCAAGCTAACGTCTTTGTCTCGTTCCAACATGCATGAAACTCACAAAGATCTCCCGTTCGTCTTCTCGTATCAACCAATCAACGCACGTAATGTTTATATCTAGTTCGCACCAACCAAGGCTTCGAACTCTAACAACTCCCGTACTCGCATGTATACTGGCGACTCGTAGCCCCCTAACTCTACCGAAATGTATAGCCTATGCACATTCGGTATATCGCATCCTAGCAACCGTGACTAGAACTGAGGTCTGCTACGTCTAACAGGTTTTCAACCCTAACATGTCTACCAAGCGCACAACAATCAAGGAATCCACATAACTTGAATCGAACACAATACGTATGCATGTAAGTACCGCAAATGAAGTTCATACCCTCATCAATGTGTCTGGATGCCCCCTGGTCTGGCTCAACAGCAGCCTGAACACGTTCCCTCTGGTACTGGTGATGCTGCGATGGTGCTCTCGGTGGTTGAAAGCACTCCCTCTGAATGTGGCCAACCTTTCCGCACCTAAAACATGTGCGGGTATCCTGCGATCCCTGAGTCTGGCTCTGGCCTCGTCCCTGTGCGAAACTCTGAGTCTGAGTCTGAGTATGACTAGACCTCTGTGTCCTCTGCCTGTCTCCTCGATCCGTACCCTTACTCTAAGTAGGCGCCTCTGCGATCGTCGTCTCCCGGTCGACTAGGCTGCGGTGGATGACTGGCAAAACTCGGTCCTGGCGGAATGGTCTGTGTCGGACGAGTAATCTACTGTGCAACGGACCCTACACTCTGAGTCCTACGATCACGAAAATTCCACCTGTTCTTCTTCCTCTTCTTGTCTTGATGGTGCTCCTCCGATCGAAACTCTGATCTGGCCGGTTTATCCTCCTCAGGGTGAGAAATCAGGTAGCTCTCTCTAGCCAAACTCCGCTCGTATGCCCTCTGAAGAGTCTCCGGCTCGGTAGTGACTACTGAACCTCCAATGGCAGTTAGCAAACCCTCGGTGAAATAGTAGATACGATCGGCCTCTGAATCTGCTGATCCTCCCGCATAGGGTAATAGCTGAATGAATCTGCCCATGTAATCCATCACCGGCTCTCCTACTGACTCTTTAGGAACAACTCTGTTGCGGTCACGTTAGTGCCTCCATAGAAAACAACAGGGTCGTGCCTCTTGAACTCTCGTTATTGCCTAGCCTCAATAGTCGCCGCAATGTCATACACTGTCGGTGCACGAGGTACAACCGCCATCACTGGTGTCATTGAAGTGGTGGAAGGAAGCAAAGTCATGGTCGTAACCCCCGGTGTGTTTGCCTCTTGAATAATGGTTACTCTAGCCGTTGATGGTATCGATACAACAGCAACTGACGCCCTTAATATCACCAGAATCTCTTCCAACTGTCGTTCCTGAGCTGCGACTCTCTGCGTCAAGGTCTGAAACACGTCGATGCTAACAGCTCGAGTACTCGACGTCCCGCTGTCGTAACTAGAACCCCTCTGATCCGCCATCGCAATCTCATAACGAAGCGTATTTTCGGATCAGTGGATAGCTACCGATACCATATAATACACACAACAATCGTAATATGTATAAACATCACATCCGACTTATCCCACTCCCCAACTAGGATTCTAAGTCAGGATCATAGGGTTTCCACTCTAAGTTCAACCGTTCCTAACTTCCGCTGGTTTAATGGCTTGTGTTTTATGAATTTAAACCTGGTATGCTCTGATACCAACTGTGACGGCCCCAATTTCCCCGTGCAATTGGGTACGCCCGGCCTAGACTCGTGCAGGCCTCGAGTCATCACTCGGCAACCTGGCGAGCCTAGTCAGCCTTTGATTTAATCAATTTAGTAATTTATGAAAGAGTTATTGCAATAATACACAGCGGAAGACTAAACAATAAACAACAAGGGGAAATAACTCGATCTAAAGGGAAATCAGGAATTCTATAAGTGTGGAAAACCCCGAGTATTCATGTACAAATCGATAAGCATATATACATGATACCAATCTCATCAAAAATATCAAGTTCAATAATCCCAACAATATAAGTATGAAACGAAATACAATTCGCAAAAACATAAAACCTACTAAATGGTCTCCAAGTCCACCGCTAATCCTCACAAAAAGTCGCCTAAGCAAGGCTCTTGCCTCTACGCACTCTCGCTATATCTCGCACCCACCGTCACAAACTAGACGGTGAGCAACTGGAGAAAATCGAATGTAATGCCGTAAGAATATAACAAGAATTCATGATATAACAAGTAAAACAAATCTAAATATCATGCGGTAATGAAAAGACAAAAATTTAAATAAACAAGGTGCATGATAAACAGACTAATAGATATCAATCGAAAGTCAAGTGTGTTCCAAGGAATCAAAGGAGGCTCATAAGTGGTCTAAATCATAGCATACGGCGAAGACCCCGCGAGGTCTTCCCGGCATCGACACAAGCGAAGGCACACGCCTATGATGGGAGGGACTCGAACCCACCCACCCAAGACTCGGTGTCACACGGTCACTAAGGGTGGTCACACACTCCCGTACATGAGTGCCGCGTTTTATCCCTCTAGTGCAGGTCCTAGTACTTTTGAGACAAAACACTTACGCCGGGAAACACACAACAAGAAATGGAATGGAATACCGATAATAGAGCATAACAAGACTGAAAAAAAAAATGATAATGAATCACATGGCATTTTCTTACTGGCTTACAAATCATACACAAGCTTTTTAAGACAAGTGTACTTACCTGAACTAATCGTAACCCGTAGACAATACGCTCGCGTTCCTAGTACGTATCCCCGAGTTTCCCGTTACCTGACAAGGTTGGAAACTCTAATTAACGGGTTGAGTCATTAACTAACCCTAAGTTAACTTCTTAGTACTTCCCGTGTTTTGTAATGACTTGACAACTTAATAACCAATCGATACAACGACCATAAACCCATTGAAACACAACTCGTTTGGATTTTGAATTCACAACACATATAAACCTAATCACACATCTTAGGCTTGGCTCGGTCGTAAATAGGTCACGCTATAGTTTCGAGGACCTGCAGCGTGACCACGACGTCATAACCATTCATCGACACGAAAACACAACTTCGATGTCGCCCAACAATTACGATTCAATACGAAACTTAACATGACCATACACCGGCGAGTAGGGAACTCAGGGTGTGGTCCAATATTCGTAGAGTGTCAACACAGCATGGAAAAGCCATGTGCACGCCCTACGTCACGTTGACAACTACTCAATGCAATATAAACAACTCATGCGTATCTCCGCCATTACGACTCATCATCATTGATATGGACGCTCCGGGGCTATGAGACTCCATGGCGGACATGGTAAGGTCTCCGGCAGTTCCCCATGTCATTGCGTCGATGATAGTACCGCCACAACGAGTGGTTTCCGGTGAGAATGTTACAACGTGCATAACATTACATAAATGACATAAAATATCAATAATGCCGCTGTTTTAGGCCACTCCGAGAGTTGTGAGACACAAGCATAGACTTAGCTTGGTACTCGACCTCTCCGATCATGGTGGCACAGCGGTGGCGTCGCCCTCGGCAACGGATTTCGGCGATGACTCAAAACAATCCACACAACATGACAACAACATCACCTAGGTTCAAGACACTAAAACAGTTCCAACATGACCAAATCGATCACAACAAAAACAGCGAGGCATCATCGAGGTCATGGAGAGGTCCCCGACAACCCCCACACGCGGTGGTTTGGCCAGCAGGGCCGCCCACACATGCATATTCCGGCGAGACGTATTATAATAACCAATTTATGAAAACAGTGCACAATCGATCACGACACCCTATGCGACGCAAACGTGGGTGCTCCGGGGATGTGGGGATTTTGGGACACCACTAGGGACCATCCCCGACCACCCCTGACCAGCGTCACCGCCTCCGGCGGCACCAAAAACATGACAAAGAAGTGAACGATCACAAAAAACGGTTTCATAACAACAAAGAAAAACAAGTGAGAAAAGAGAGAAAGAGTGGAAGAGAGAGAGAGGAAGATCTCCCATGAGAGAGGGGATCTCGGCCACCTCTCTGACCTCCGACAACCCATGGTGTGCTCGGCCAAGGCGAGGGAAGGATGGACCGAGAGTGGGAGAGAGTGAGACCGTGAGTGCCAAAGAAAGTGAGAGAGAACAAAACCAAGAGAGACTACAAACCGAGAGAGAGTGACGGATCTCCGGTGGGCTCGTCCACTGCTGGGGTCCCGGGGACCAGTGCTGGTTCGTCGACGTCGAGGAGAGGTGGAGGGTGGCGGTGAGATGAGGAAGGTGAAGTGAGGCCGTGAGTGAGAAAGGGAGAGAGAGAGAGAGAGAAATGTGTGAGCAGAGACCGAGGGAGAGATGGCGAGCCTCCGACGTCAGCTCCGGTGAGGGTCCCGGCGAGAGGTGTGGGCGGGCTGACGAGGGAGAGGGGCGGTGGTGGTTGGAGAGAACATGAGGTGCGGTGTGTGTGTGGAGGGGATGAATGAATAGTGGATTAGGTTTTTGTTTGTTTATATATATAAGACAAGTGTGAAATGTCTCTTTTGCCCTCCAACTTACTTCTAACCCACCTCAAAACAGCTTGCCCTTATGGGTCTTTTGTCCCTTTATCACATCTCAACACACCCACACATCTCAATGCAAATCTCATGGTTCTCCTCACTCACTTGTGTCACTTTAACAATCCTATCCATATTAACCTATTAAATTAACCCCATTAATTTTATTAAATTACCAATAAAGTTACACAAATTCTCGCCTACTCGGTGCACCGTGTCCCGCGTTCGACACGCTTCTCGAGGCGATCCCACTTCCAATAAATTTCTTCATGTCTAAGTTATACTTTATTAATAAAATTGTAGCTTCCTCAACTTAGGTCATATATTTCTCCGTAAATTGTCTCGCCGCGCCCGTTTTCTCGCCACATCTCGACACTAATTAATTACATTTATTAGAAAATTCATTTATTTGTATGTTTTACTCCCCTGTTTACATAGGCGTGGCCTCACTCAATTTAAAATCGCCCGAACGGCGCGAGACTCGTAAAATACTAAAATACTAATACACACAATCAAAGAATCATAAAATCACTTCGGTGTCGACTCCCGAAGTTCGAAATACTGACCAGTATTCACGTAGCCGGGTCACCATCCTCACAAGTGTAACGCAAGTTAGTTAAAAATTTTGGGTTGTTACAAGTAAAGCAGTCTAAATATCATGCGTAAATAAAAAGGCAGGAAAGTAAGTAAATCAAGTGCATGATAGACAGACTGATAGATAAACAATTGAAATTTGCATGTTCTAAGATTCAAAAGAGGCCCATAAGTGGTCTAATTTCACAGCAATATGGCAAAGATCTCGCAAGATCTCCCTGGGCAATGTCGCAACACTAGCACAGCGTGAAATCGAGAGGCATCGCAACACCTCTCGAATCTAGTACCCAGTACACACATCACTAAGGGTAGTCAGTTACCCCTGCAGGAGGTAGCCTCGTTGTCCCAGCTAGTGCGGGACCACATAATGCCTTCGAGATACAAACTCATGCCAAAAACATACAACAAAGAATATGGAATGGAATTTCAAACAAGGTTCAATTCAACATTATCAATGAATAGAGGAATGTATAAATCACATGTCATTTTCTTACTGGCCTACTAACATACACACATAATAGGTACGTATTTACTTACCTGATCTAGTGCAACCCGGTACCACTCCGAGACACTAACGCGTTCCCCAGCTACCTGTTAAAGGTTTGAATCTCGAGTATTAGTTTAAGACTAGCATTTAGTCCTAAGGTGGTTGGTACAAATTCGCGTTAAACTCATTTGTTAAGGCGAACTAAATCGTTGGGAAAATGGCCCTCCGATATGGTTAACCTATTCGTAGTTTCTTAAGTATTGGGCTTGACACATTCTTGTCCCTCTTTGGTCTCTTATTGAGTCTAAACTCTAATTCCATAATCATTTAAATGTGTCACTTATTGGACCTTTGCTGGGCTTAGCTATTCAAGCCCATTAGTTTAATCCTATACCATTGTCATGGGCCTTAAGGTGTGCTTATTTTATTGGGCCCTTGTTAGGCACTAACACAACCCATTTGCATATCTTTTATATTTGTTATGGGCCTCTATTACGTAATGTGTATGTTGGGCCCTTATTGGGCCTTAACACAAGTCCACAACAATTTATTAAAAGTGTCCATACACCCCATTTCCTTTTTATTCAACCCACATGCATTAATACACACACACAACTAAATACACCCCATACCTCAACTGTTATATACACCCACATATTATCACGCACCCCACTGTTATGTGCACACAACACCCCACTGTTGTGTGCACCCCACTATTTTACACACACACACAAGTCGATTCACACTATACACATTTTTACTATGCCCACACATATAAAATAATACACTTTATGGTCACGCACCCCACAAATACCTAGCGCAGTTTATGATCACCCACCCCACACATAGTACCCCCCACACCCCAACTGGGGTGTGCACACAACGTCACACCCCACAATTGTCACAACCTAAAACAGTTCAAGCCAAACTATATTCACTGAAACACACACACACATGATCACGTGGTTGTTGGACATAGGGGAAAAGGTCATTTTCGGCCAGTGGCATCGTCGTAGAGTCCCCTCCGATTAGCCTCGACCGAGGGACGACACACCAGCCACGACGAAACTCAAAAGAGTCCCAACAGTCATGAAAACTGAACTCACATAGGCTTCCCAAACACACTCCAATTAGGCTCACACAAGCATCACATGGCGGCACCACCTCCGGCCAGTGGAGTGGTCGAGGACCACCTCCGATCAGCCGTGATTGGGGACGGTCCCACCAGCCATGGCGGCCCTAAAAATAGTGGCCAAAACAGTCCCAAAAACAACTCAAAAACGTAAAAACAGTGAGTAATATGGAAGAACAAAACAATGGAGAAAGAGGGAGAACCGTGGGAGAGACGCTCACCCAGGTATCTCCGGTGGTCGTACGTGGTTCCAGCACCGTGGTGGGTGGCGGTGGTGACTGGCCAGATGAGAGAGAAGACAACCGAGAGTGAGAGAGAACGTGAACTGCTGAGAGAGAAAAAGAAGAGAACGAGAGAGAAGCTTACCTAAGCGTCTTCGGTGGGTGGTGGAGAGGTCAGCTGCCGTGGTGGGTGGCGGTGGTGATGGTCCAGCCGAGCATGAGAAGGAGACAACCGAGAAGGGAGGGAGAGAACATGAGGCCCAGGGGGAGAGACGTGTGAGTAGAGAGAGCAAACGAGAGAGGAAGGGAGAGAGAGCCTCACCTCGTCGGAGGTGGCGTCTCTGGTGGATGGGCGTGGTGGCAGTGGTGAGAGGAGGGAGGGAGTGAATAGTAACGACAGTTGGATGGAGAAGATGATGAATAGTGTACATTAGGATTTAGGGTAAAAAACATTTTTTATATATGTGTAATATTGTGAAATGACCCTTTTACCCTTAAGTTCACACTTGTTATTTTCTTGGATAGTTGCCCTTATGGGTCATTTACCTCATCATCATGACTTAACATAAATACACATCTCAATGCCAATCTCATGGCTTTCCCTATCAAGCTGTGTGACTTTAACAATTTTTATTCCATAGTCCGTATGCTACGAGACTATTCAACTCCCACATTGATCTTACATTTCCCCGGTCCGCTTTTCTCTGTAATTTGGTTCGCCGCGCCCGTTTCTCGCCACATCCCGTAAACTAATTAATTAAATTATCAGAAAATTCATTTATTTGTATTCTTTATTGTGTTTTTATTTTCCGTTTAACTAGGCGAAACCTCACTCAACTAAAAATCGCCTGAACGGCTCGAGACCCAAAAAATACTAAAAATACTAATACACAAAATCAAGGAATAATAAAATTATCTCGATGTCGACTCCCGAAGTTTAAAATACAGTCCACTATTCACGCAGTCGGGTCACAATCCTGACAAGAGTAACTCAAGCCAGTTTAAAATTTAGGGTTATTACATGGAGGCCGAGAGAGAAAATAACTGAGAGGGAGAGAGAGAGAGATGACAGCCGAGAGAGAGAGAGTGTAGAGGAGATGCATACCTCTGGTCAAAACGCGACCTCCGACATCAGTTCCGGTCACCGACGAAAGGCTAAGACGGTGGTAAGATGAGGGAGAGGGATGGTCATGAGTGAGAGTGAGTGAAGAGTGAGAAGAGAAACCGTGAGAAGAGAGAAAATGAGAGAGGGGGTGTGTGCATGGAGTGTATGGAGAGAGACGTGAGTGATGTGAGTGACGCGAGTGATGGGGTGGGTGGTGAGGTGAGTTGAGTGATGGGAGTGGGTGGGGTATGAGGTGAGTTGAGTGATGGGGGTAGGTGTGTGTTTGAATTTTTAAATGGGTATGATAATTGTGTCCACCTATTTTTACCAACCCACACATCTCAAAGTTAAATGCAAGGGTTCCTCATTATTTGATTGTGTCACTTTATGAATTTTTAACCTAACACCCGTATTCTCCCAAACATTTTTCCTGACCCAGCTCGCCTCAGCGGTCCGTATTTCTCGTCACATGCATGTTTTTGCCTTGCTCGTACAGATAAATAATTAAATTATTCAATAATTCTTTTAAATATATTTTTGTTGTATTTTTCTCCCCCATTCATCTATGCGAAGCCTAACTCAGTCTAAAATCGCCCGAACAACGCGAAACACATAATGAACTACAATACTAATACACACATCACAGAAACATAACATTACTTTGTTGTTGACTACCGAAGCTCGAAATACTGTCCAGTACCACATAACTGGGTCACGGTCCTACATAAGTCGGTTCATATTTGAGGGTTGTTACAACTTTCTTAAGTTTTACTGACTTATACGACTCATCGGAGTTCTCAAACCTTTCTACATCGACCCATTACCTAAAATAGATCAATTGTTATCAACTAAAGCCTAATACTCATTTATTAATATTCCTAAACTGGTCCAATTTGAATATGGAATCACATGACCTAGTTTATAGCCTATTTTGACCATTTTACGTTTTACGAAGTAAAAACCCCGGTATAAAGTATTTCCAACTTCCAAATTCCTCATTTTCCATAGAAATTCCTCAATTCCTATTTGTTTGGTCAAAATACTATTTTTTTTTTCTATTTTTCTGAAATTTCTTTTCCTTTTTCTTTCTTTTTCTTTCATTTGATTTAGACTTGGCCCAGTTCGAGGTCATCTTCTCCAATAGAACGCATAATGTTCTGGTTCAATTTTTTTCGATTTCTTTTTCTTTTTGATTAGGGTTGGCTCCTAACCCCAACTCCAATCACATAACACATCAGCAGGGAGACGACCCTCCCTGCCTTTTTTCCCAACATCCACCTTTGCAACAACAACTACAACGACACAGCATCAACGATCACAACAACAATGAGAACACCACAACACGATCGAACTTACCTCGGCCTCAACGCCGCGAGCACCTCGCTTCCGAGCACCTATCTCTCTCGCGCATTTCATCTCTCTCTCTCCCTCTGCGTTATCTGGATTTAATCAGTGAAGAAGGTGATTTAATTGGGAAAATACCAAAATGTCCTTGTGTTCATCCTTTTTTTCAATTAAACAAAAAAAACCTTTTGGTCTTTTCACATTTTTCTAAATTAATATATATAAAAATATATTTATTGATGTTGTCGCGCCTATAATTCGTTATGTGCGCCAATGAGCACCCTCAAACGTGCACACTACTGTACGACATAAGCGTGTCACCCATGACCCCGCGTATTACTTAGCGCCCCGACAATTCGCCATTATTCATTTTATTTTCTATTTTAATATATATATATATCCATAATATATATAAATATATATTTATGCCTATAATTATGTAATTCATGCCAACGAGTACACTCGGGCGTCAACGCTATCCTACGTCTCATGTGTGTCCTTTTTGACCCACACATAGTATTAGACATTCCCTCATTGGTTTAATTATTTATTTATACATATTAATACACACCAAACAAACACAATACATCATGCAAATCCACACACGCGTTATGTTACAAATCAGGCTTAACCACGAGTCTAGCTCGAATTAATTAATATTCAAATTAACACTAATCACGTGCTTAAGGTAACGAGTCGTTACACTAAAAATTTACAAAATAAGCTTAAAATTAGATAGATTAGAGAGTTATTACAAAATAATAGAGATGAGAGAAAAAAGTTGATCAATGAATAGTTAATATGGATGTTTTCCGCCGAATTACTAAATATTGAATGATAAATTTTGATGAATGAAGTTGATGAATGACGTGATGCGCATGGGACACAACAGTGAGGTGACATGACAAAGTTGTGGACCGCTACGAGTAATGTGCCGGCCTCGAGTTTTGGGGCGTCACATTATAACTCCTACCATTTTCTTCCCATCTCTTGGCTATCCAAGGTCTTGAATGATGATAAACATCTCTTGTACACATCTTGCTTAGATACACCCAAACTAGAATCACCTAAATGTGAATCTAGGGCTTTTGATTAATTGTCCAACTATAGGCATTATTAACTTGGTTTATCATTTTCAATAAAAGTGACTTAGTCACATCGTGTCCTGTGCCTACACACGCATCTTGAGGTGTGCCAATTGTTTGCGTTTAAACTAGCTTAGACTTAGTTTATATTTCATCAAGTCATTTTAATGTTCCATTGACTTTGAGTCTATCCTACTAGTCAAGTTGATTACACTCCTCTATTATACCCGTACACAACCTATCCAACACCTGCATCGACACACTTCCCGAGGCATGTACCCGTCGCATAATCTCACTCTATATAGCAATGTAACCTCACACATGCGATGCAATATAATGATTAATGTAACGACCCGAAAATTTGGTTATTTGTGGATGATAATGCATGTATTAGCGTATTTTACGCTCGAATATAATGATTAAACAATTAATAAACAAAGTCAAATAAAAAAACATGATATTATGAATGGAATTGTTAAAATGACACAAGTGAGTGAGGAGGACCATTGGATGGGCATAGGGATGTGCATTTTTGTTGAGTTAAGATGATGAGGCAAATGACCCATAAGGGTAGTCTGTCCAAGTGTTGGGAAGGTTAAAACTCAAGGGCAAAATGGTCATTTCGTCCTAAAACACAAGTATAAAAACAAACAAACCCTAATACACTATTCATTGTCTTCCCCACTCAACAGCTACACCGTTCACCGTCCTCCCTCTCCGCCGCTGCCGCTTAGCCGCCTCCCGCCGGCGTCACGAACTCGACGAGGTGAGCTCCACCTCTCTTTCTCCCCGATCTCTCTCGTTCTCTCTCTTTCTCTCACGTTTTCACTCTCGGCCTCACATTCTCACTCTCGATCGGGGTTGTTTTCGTCCCTCCGACTAGACCACCATCACCGCCACCCACTACGACCACCTACCTCTCCACCACCACCGGAAAACACCAAGGTGACCGTCCCTCTTTCTCTCTCTCTCTCCACTTTTTTGTGCTCCTCTACCCACCGTTTTCACGTTATTTTCGAATGGGTTGTGGGACCGTTTGGGGCGTGTTTTCGCCACTTTGGTTTGGGGGTGCTTGACCGGACGTCGACCTCCGGCGACCTGCCGGGCGGAGGTGACTTCTAGGTGTGGCGGTTGTAGGTGTAGACGAGATGTTTGTGTGTGACGGTTTTGATTTTTCTTTCATGTGTGTAGTGTTTGTGTGAATCGACCAAGAGGTGTGTGTGTATAACGTGGGGTGGCTGTCCTATATGTGTGGGGTGCGTACGGTGTGTGTGTGTGTGTGTGTGTGCACACCCCGGTTGGGGTGTGGGTGTGTGCACTTTGGTGAGATTATTTTCATGAGATGTATGTGTGCAAGTGTCAATTTACATAACACCGAGTATGGGGCTGTTTTGGTATGAAATAGGTGCAAGAGATGTGCAATGTGTGTATAATGGGGTGTACGCAATAATGGGTGTGTACACCACGATGGGGTGTACACAAAGATCGTATGTGTACACCACATTGGGGTGTACACAACAGTTTTATATGATATGCATAATGAAAATGTGTAAATAGCATGGTTTTAAGAATAAAATAATATACTAATGCATTGAACATGGTAAATCATCGAGAGGTGCACACACCAATGGGGTAGGTGTGCACAAGACAATGGGTCTCATGAAGAGTTAGTGTGCACACCGATGGGGTGTACACATCAATTGTATGTGTGTGACCATAATGTACATTATTATAGGTTTAAGAATAAGTAAACAAGATTTTTAAGTATAGACATTTATATAAAATGAATATGGAAGTGTAATAAAGGTTCAACACACAATGTAATGAGGACCCAACACATCCAATACACAATACAATCAAAGCCTAATGCAATAGGTACAACATAAAGAATGAATGCGAACCTTAAACTAATATTCGGGATTCCAAAACTTTATCAGGTTGTTGAGAACTTGTGGGGAAACGCGTTAGAGTTTCGGAGTGGTACCGAGTCGCGAATAGACAGGTAAGTACATGCATGCATTGTGTGTATGTACGTTAGTAGACCAGTAAGAAAATGACATGTGATTTATACATCTTCTATTTATTGCTATTGTTGCATTGATCCTTTGCTTGATATTCCATTCCTTTTCCTTGGTTGTATGTTCTTGGCATGAGTGTGTGTCTCGAAGGTATCATGTGGTCCCGCACTAGGCGGGGACAACGAGGGTGCCCTCTGCGGGGGTAACCGACCACCCCTAGTGATGTGTGTCTTGGGTGCCGGATTCGAGAGGTGTTGCGATGCCTCTCGATTTCACGCTAACGCTAGTGTTGCGACATTGCCGGGAGATCTTGCGAGATCTTTTCCGTATTCTTTGTGAAATAGACCACTCATGGGCCTCTTTTGAATCTTAGAACATGCAAATATCGATTGTTTATCTTTCGGTCTCTTTATCATGCATTTGATTTATTTACTTTCCAGTTATTTCCTTTCCGCATGATACTTAGATCGTTTTCTTGTTAAAATCATAAATTACTTGTTACATTCTTCGGTACTACTAGCAATTTTATTCGATTACTCACCGTCTAGTTTGTGACGGTGGGTGCGAGATAGAGTGGAGAGCGACGAGGGCAAGGGCCCCGCCTAGGTGATATACTTTGAGGAGTTACGGGACATCGAGAGACGTTATAGTAGGTGATTATACTTTGATTACTTGATGTGTATATCGTTTCATACTTGTTTTGTTGGGATTATTGAACTTGGTATAGTTTTATTGAGACCGGTATCATGTATATATGCCTATCGAATTGTACATGCATACCCGGGGTTTTCCACATTTATAGAATTCCTAATTTCCCTTTGATTGAGTTATTTCCCTTTGTTATAATTGTTTTAGTCTTCCGCTGTGTATTAATGCAATAACTCTTTCATAAACTACTGAATTGATTAAATCGAAGGTTTGACTAGGCTCGTCGGGTTGCCGAGTGATGATTCGGGGCTCGCACGGGTTTAGGCGGGCGTACCCAATTGCACGGGAAATTGGGGCCGTCACAGTTGGTATCAGAGCGCAAGGTTGTATAGACCTAACTCTTGATTTAAAACACAAACCATTAAGACAGCGGAAGTTAGGAATGGTTGAACTTAGAGTGGAAACCCTATGATCCTGACTTAGAATCCTAGTTGGGGAGTGAGGATGAGTCGGGAATGGAAACGAAAACTTATTGGGATAAGTCGGATGTGATGTTTATACATATTACGATTGTTGTGTGTATTATATGGTATCGGTAGCTATCCACTGATCCGGAAATACGCTTTCGTTATGAGATAGCGATGGCGGATCGGAAGAAGGTCTTAGTGACGACAATGGACGTCGAGTACTCGAGCTGTTAGCATCGACGAGTTTCAGACTTTGACGCAGAGAGTCGCATGTCAGGAGCGATAGTTGGAAGAGATTTTGGCGATAATGAGGACGTCAGTTGTTGTTGCATCGGTACCATCAACGACTAGAGTAACCATTACTCAAGAGGCAAACACACCGGGGGTTACGACCATGACTTTGCTTCCTTCCACCACTTCAATGGCACCAGTGATGGCGGTTGTACCTCGTGCACCGACAGTGTATGACATTATGGCGACTATTAAGGCCAAGCAATGGCGAGAGTTCAAGAGGCACGACCCTGTCGTTTCTATGGAGGCACTGACGTGAGCGCAAAAGAGTTGTTCCCGAAGAGACACGAGAAGATACCCATCATAGCTACGGAGGATCACATGAGAGCGACGATTTCCTCATCCATGCTTCAAGGAGAAGCTGACGATTGGTGGACTACGATTGTGAGTACCAGAGGCGTACCAAGGGACTGGATAGAGTTCAAGACCTAGTTCAAAGTGAAGTACATTCCTCCCACCGTGATGAGAGCCAAAAGAAACGAGTTCACTTCCCGAGACGATTAGCGGATGAGTCCGTCATGGAGTACATGGGTAGGTTTTTGTAGTTATTACCGTATCTTTGGAGGATCGGCTAGCACGGAGTGCGGACCGAATGTACTACTTTATTGAGGTCTACTACCCGAAATTGGAGGTGCGATCGTTACGACCGAACCAGGGGACGTTGCGAGAGGACTTATGAGCGGAGCTTGGCTAAGGAGAGTTACTTGAGTACTCACCACGAGGAGATTGAGCCCGATCGACCCGAGTTGCGGTTAGAGCACCGATCGTGGGGACATGACGGGAAACGAACGAGGAATCGAACGATGATAATGGTTCTCGAAAGCGGAAGGTGTGTTACCGGTGCGGACAACCCGGACATTTTCAAAATCGATGTCCCGATTTGTACGAGGACCGACGGGATGACGATCGCTTCAGCCATTGAGGACGTATACATGGCGATGACGAGCAAATGATAGTGGTTCGTGATCCTACCGAGGTAAAGAATTTTCCCGATTTTTTCTACAACATGCATGGAACAAATTATTTGAAACTTTAGGTGTTTAAATGCGATGTCGGACGTCATGTGACGAGTTAGGGTCGATACGGCTAGAGTGGTACCGTTTAATCATAGCGGTGTTGTCTAGGATGAGACAGACCTAACTTAGATTATAGTCCGAAAGAGATGGTAAGTTTGGGCACAATGGGTTGCCGAACTAGCCACAAGTACACCTAAAGAGAGGCAGGACCAGACTGGTTGTGATTCATCTTACGATGCATGGACACGTAGTGTACATGGTGGCCACGGTTACAACTTTGTCGAATCTATTTTACCGCCGGGTATAGATAAACTTGCGTCGAGGCGAGTGGTTTGGGAGGTTTTCACGAGTATAACGTGCGAGTCGCGATCGTAGCGTCTTATGTCGTGATCACCAAGCTTGAGTCGTGGTAGTGGGTGATGTTTGCGACGAGGTCGTGGCATTCCTACCATTTTGGGTAACGGGAGCGGTCTAGAGACCGTAGTTAAGTTAGGCTTGTTTAAAGATGTTGCAACCCGCAATCGAAGACCAATAAAAATCAAGTCGTTCGAAGTGGCGAGGCCCACGCTTTGGTAGATGTGAAAAAAAAAAGGGGGAGTGGATTTAAGATGTTGTCTTTGTGCAAAAAGACTTTGTACAAGTCCGCAGCTTCAATACCTAATGTCGAGTGTTGGAAGTGACTCTCGCGAGAGTCCACAAATTGGTCATGGCTTATTGAGTCGTCTGAAGCGACTTTGCATTGGTCTGCAGTTCAACGATGATGAACGAGCTGTCTGAAGTGACTCTGAGGTAGTCCGCAGTTCAAGATAGAGGATCCAAGCTGTCTAAAGCGGTTGTAAGCCCGCGGTTTGGGCGAGTTGCGAACGGGTGCAGTTCTCCTTATTCACTCGATTTAGAACTAATTTCGAGGACGAAATTCTTGTTAGTTGGGGAGACTGTAACGACCCGAAAATTTGGTTATTTGTGGATGATAATGCATGTATTAGTATATTAGTATTTTACGGGTCTCGAGCCATTTGGGCTATGCTTTAATTGAGTGAGATGTCGCATAGTTAGACGGGGTGTTTCGGGAACCGTTTTGGGCATTATTAATAAACAAAGTCAAATAAAAAAACATGACCTAAGTTGAGGAAAATAAATTTTTACAATAAAATATAACATAAGCATAAGGGAATTTATTCAAATCCCAAGGGTGGGACCGCCTCGGGAAGCGTGTCGAACGCGGGACACGGTGCACCGGGTAGGCGAGAAGTTGTGTAACTTTATTGGTAATTTATTAAAATTAATGGAGTTAATTTAATAGGATATTATGAATGGAATTGTTAAAATGACACAAGTGAGTGAGGAGGACCATTGGATGGGCATAGGGATGTGCATTTTTGTTGAGTTAAGATGATGAGGCAAATGACCCATAAGGGTAGCTGTCCAAGTGTTGGGAAGGTTAAAACTCAAGGGCAAAATGGTCATTTCGTCCTAAAACACAAGTATAAAAACAAACAAACCCTAATACACTATTCATTGTCTTCCCCACTCAACAGCTACACACTCACCGTCCTCCCTCTCGCCGCTGCCGCCGCCTCCCGCCGGCGTCACGAACTCTGACGAGGTGAGCTCCACCTCTCTTTCTCCCCGATCTCTCTCGTTCTCTCTCTTTCTCTCACGTTTTCACTCTCGGCCTCACATTCTCACTCTCGATCAGGGTTGTTTTCGTCCCTCCGACTAGACCACCATCACCGCCACCCACTACGACCACCTACCTCTCCACCACCACCGGAAAACACCAAGGTGACCGTCCCTCTTTCTCTCTCTCTCTCCACTGTTTTGTGCTCCTCTACCCACCGTTTTCACGTTATTTTCGAATGGGTTGTGGGACTGTTTGGGGCGTGTTTTCGCCACTGGTTTGGGGGTGTTGACCGGACGTCGACCTCCGGCGACCCCGCCGGCGGAGGTGACTTCTAGGTGTGGCGGTTGTAGGTGTAGACGAGATGTTTGTGTGTGACGGTTTTGATTTTTCTTTCATGTGTGTAGTGTTTGTGTGAATCGACCAAGAGGTGTGTGTGTGTATAACGTGGGGTGGTTGTCCTATATGTGTGGGGTGCGTACGGTGTGTGTGTGTGTGTGTGTGCACACCCCAGGT
This sequence comes from Stephania japonica, assembly GCA_039657345.1. Lineage (NCBI taxonomy): Eukaryota > Viridiplantae > Streptophyta > Magnoliopsida > Ranunculales > Menispermaceae > Stephania > Stephania japonica. Next base: position 74,387,707 of record CM077557.1, read on the forward strand.
TGGGGTGTGGGTGTGTGCACTTTGGTGAGATTATTTTCATGAGATGTATGTGTGCAAGTGTCAATTTACATAACACCGAGTATGGGGCTGTTTTGGTATGAAATAGGTGCAAGAGATGTGCAATGTGTGTATAATGGGGTGTACGCAACAATGGGTGTGTACACCACGATGGGGTGTACACAAAGATCGTATGTGTACACCACATTGGGGTGTACACAACAGCTTTTATATGATATGCATAATGAAAATGTGTAAATAGCATGGTTTTAAGAATAAAATAATATACTAATGCATTGAACATGGTAAATCACCGAGAGGTGCACACACCAATGGGGTAGGTGTGCACAAGACAAATGGGTCTCATGAAGAGTTAGTGTGCACACCGATGGGGTGTACACATCAATTGTATGTGTGTGACCATAATGTACATTATTATAGGTTTAAGAATAAGTAAACAAGATTTTTAAGTATAGACATTTATATAAAATGAATATGGAAGTGTAATAAAGGTTCAACACACAATGTAATGAGGACCCAACACATCCAATACACAATACAATCAAAGCCTAATGCAATAGGTACAACATAAAGAATGAATGCGAACCTTAAACTAATATTCGGGATTCCAAAACTTTATCAGGTTGTTGAGAACTTGTGGGGAAACGCGTTAGAGTTTCGGAGTGGTACCGAGTCGCGAATAGACGGTAAGTACATGCATGCATTGTGTGTATGTACGTTAGTAGACCAATAAGAAAATGACATGTGATTTATACATCTTCTATTTATTGCTATTGTTGCATTGATCCTTTGCTTGATATTCCATTCCTTTTCCTTGGTTGTATGTTCTTGGCATGAGTGTGTGTCTCGAAGGTATCATGTGGTCCCGCACTAGGCGGGACAACGAGGTGCCCTCTGCGGGGTAATCGACCACCCCTAGTGATGTGTGTCTTAGGTGCTTGGATTCGAGAGGTGTTGCGATGCCTCTCGATTTCACGCTGCGCTAGTGTTGCGACATTGCCGGGGAGATCTTGCGAGATCTTTTCCGTATTCTTTGTGAAATAGACCACTCATGGGCCTCTTTTGAATCTTAGAACATGCAAATATCGATTGTTTATCTTTCGGTCTCTTTATCATGCATTTGATTTATTTACTTTCCGATTATTTCCTTTCCGCATGATACTTAGATCTTTTCTTGTTAAAATCATAAATTACTTGTTACATTCTTCTCGTACTACTAGCAATTTTATTCGATTACTCACCGTCTAGTTTGTGACGGTGGGTGCGAGATAGAGTGGAGAGCGAAGGGGCAAGGGGCCCCGCCTAGGTGATATACTTTGAGGAGTTACGGGACATCGAGAGACGTTATAGTAGGTGATTATACTTTGACACATTAAACAATTAAACATCGCAATTAATTCAACCATCATACGAAAATAACCATTTACACCTAGTTAAGCTTGCCCTAGGCCTATTAGTTGTTGGTGTTTGGGGTTCATACGCAGCGGAGATTACAAAATAATTTTGACAAAAACCCCAACAGGATTCGAATATAATTCCATAAAAAACGTTTAAACTATGAAAACTTAATCATACCTCAGTCGTAATGTACATTTCTGAAGGTTAATCGATCTCTAAGGCGCTGCCAACGACGAACACCCTCTATCAGCAGTCTACACATGAACGGCAGTCGAGATTTGAAGTGCTAGCTTCGAGAGAATACCAAACCTTTTTGTTTCTCTCCAAAACGATTCAGAGCATACCAAAAACCCTAAGTCGTTTCTAAAACGAAAATAGAGTTTCGGCCTTTTAATCTTTCGTTTTTGTATTATAACTCAAAGCGTTTATTTATACAATGGTTAAGTAAATTACACATTACCCCTACTTAAAGAAGTATAAGTGTAATACACTACAAGGACGTTTCTGTCATGAATTTTATCATATAAAATTCATTTTCTGAACCATCTTAAAATCTCATAAAACCATTGTTAGTGTGCGACCCAATAGGCTCATACAACGTTGGTAGTGTACCAAAACACATTTTTGTATACAAGCCATGAGCGGCCTATAGCAAGACATTATGACTACCCAAGTTGTACGGATATCAAATTGATATAACCTAATTAATAGTGTATATAACATCCTTTTGTCACACGATATCCTTTTGATCAAACATAAGGCATGGAATTGTCATCCAACATGTTCAATCGTACTAGTCTCGATCTCTAGGTAGACTAAAAACATTCAAGTGACATTGATCAATATCAATTCACTTAGACTAGGCCTTTTAATAGTCTAACACTGTAACAACCCCAAATTTTTAACTGACTTGTGTTACACTTGTCGAAATTTGACCCGGCTACGTGAATACTGGACAATATTTCGAACTTTGGGAGTCGACACCGAAGTGATTTTATGATTCCTTGATTGTGTGTATTAGTATTTTAGTATTTTACGAGTCTCGCGTCGTTCGGGCGATTTTAAATTGAGTGAGGCTACGCCTATGTAAACGGGGGAGTAAAACATACAAATAAATAAATTTTCTAATAAATGTAATTAATTAGTGTTGAGATGTGGCGAGAAAACGGGCGCGGCGAGACAATTTACGGAGAAATACTAACCGAGAAAATGCAAAAAAATTCATGTGGGAGTTGGTTAACTACGCTACATATGGGCTATAGGATAAAAATTGTTAAAGTGACACTATGTGGTGAGGAGAACCATTGGATGAGCATGGGGATGTGTATTTGTGTTGAGTTAAGATGATGAGGTAAAAGACACATAAGGGTAAGTGTTTCAAAATGTACAAGTATTAACTTAAAGGGTAAAAGAGTCATTTTACATTTACTCCATATATATATACAAACAAAAAACCCTACTATTCATCATCTCCTACCACATACACCCTATCTAGTCTTCTCTCACCAACCCGTCTTTCTCACAACCGAGCTCCTTGGTGACCAGGAAGTCGACCCTCGCCGGTGGTCACCCTGCTCGCCGGAGCTTCGTCACAGTCTCTCCCTCCCTTGTACTCTCGAGTCATCTCTCTCTTCCCCTCCCTCTCGGTTTCTCTCTATCTCTCTCGGTTCTCTTTCTCACTCTCACTCACGGTGAGTCACGCCTCTGCCAGACGAGCCACCACCCCCCTCGACGGCGTTGGGACGACGGACACTCGACGGAGACGGCTCGGCCACCGGAATAAGTGTGTATCTCCCTTTCTCTCTCATTCACGGTCTCACTTCATTTTCCTCATCTCACCGCCACCCTCCACCTCTTCTCGCCGTCGACGAACCGGCACTAGTCCCCGGGACCCCAGCAGTGGACGAGCTCACTAGAGATCCATCATTCTCTCTCGGTTTGTACTCTCTCTTGGTTTTGTTCTCTCTCTCACTTTCTTTGTCACTCACGGTCTCACTCTCTCCCACTCTCGGTTCCCTGCCTTGGCCGAGCACACCACCGGTCGCCGGAGGTCCAGAGGTGGCTGAGATCCACCTTTCTCGCTGGAGATCTTCCTTTCTCTCTCTCTCTTCCACTCTTTCTCTCTTTTCTCACTGTTTTTCTTTATTGTTATGAAACTGTTTTCGTGACTGTTTTCACTGTTGTCACGTTTTGCCGCTGCCGAAGGCGGTGGTGCTGGTCAGGGTTGGTCGGGGATGGTCCCTAGTGGTGCCCCAAAATCTCCACATCCCCGGAGCACCCACGTTTGCGTCGCATAGGGTGTCGTGATCGATTGTGCATTGTTTTCATAAATTGGTTATTATATTGCATCTCGCCGGAATGTGCATGTGTGGGTGGCCCTGCTGGCCAAACCACTGAATGTGGGGGTTGTCAGGGACCTCTCCATGACCTCGATGATGCCTCGCTGTTCTTGTTGTGATCGATTTGGTCGTGTTGGAACCGTTTTAGTGTCTTGAACCTAGGTGATGTTGTTGTCATGTTGTGTGGACTGTTTTGAGTCATCGTCGAAATTCGTTGCCGTGGGCGATGCCACCGTTGTGCCACCATGATCGGGGATGTCGAGTATCAAGCTAAGTCTATGCTTGTGTCTCACAACTCTCGAGTGGCCTAAAACAACAAAGCATTATTGATATATTATGTCATTTATGTAATGTTATGCATGTTGTAACTTTCTCGTCGGAAACCACCGTCGTGGCGGTACTTGTCATCGACGCGATGACATGGGGACTTGTAGGAGACCTTACCATGTCGATCATGGAGTCTCATAGCCCCGAGCGTCCATATCAATGATGATGAGTCGTAATGGCGGAAATATGCGTGAGTTGTTTATATTGCGTCGAGTAGTTGTCAACGCGACGTAGGGCGTGCACACGGCCTTTCCATGCTGTGTTGAAACTCTACGGATGTTGGACCACACCCTGAGTTCCCTACTCGCCGGTGTATGGTCATGTTAAGTTTAGTATTGAGTCGTAATTGATGGACGACGTCGAAGTTGTGTATCAAGTTGGTTGAACGGTAGTGACGTCGTGGACACACGCCGGTCCAAGAGACTATGGTGTGATTTCACATACGACTGAGCCGAGCCTAAGACTTGTAATTAGGCTTATATAAGTGTGGTTATAATACCCAAAAGAGTCATTGTGTTTCGTTGTATTTTTGGTTTGATTTACCGATTGAGTTAACGAAGTGTTCGAGTCATTAAAACACTGAGAAAATGCTAGGGTACCAACCTAGGGTTTAGTTAATGATTCGACCCATTAATTAGAGTTTCCAACCTTGTCAGGTAGCGGGAAACTCGGGGATACTTACTAGGAACGCGAGTGTGTTGTTACACGGGTTGCGATTAGTTCAGGTAAGTACACTTGTCTCAAAAACTTGTGTACGTTAGTAAGCCAGTTAAGAAAATATCATGTGATTCATCTTCACTCCATTGTGTTTGCTATTACCTATTTGTTGGCATTCCATTCCATATTCCTTGTATGTGTGTTCTTGGCATAAGTGTGTGTCTCGAAGGTACATGCGGCCTGCACTAGAAGGGATAAAACGCGGGCACTCGTGCGCACGAGTGTTTGACCACCCCTAGTGATTGTGTGATACCATGTTTGGATTGTTGTGGATTGTTGTGGATATTGTTGTGGTATTGTTGTGGATTTTAGACCACTTATGGCCTCTCTTGACTCGTAGAACACGCATGTTTCGATTGTTATTGTTTCCAGTCTGCCTATCATGCACCTTGTTTATTTAACTTCCTGTCTTTTTATTACCGCATGATATTTAGACTGCCTTGTTTGATAATTCATGAATTACTGTTATATTCTTCTGGCATTACTTTCGATTTCTCTCAGTTGCTCACCGTCTAGTTTGTGACGGTGGGTGCAGATATAGCGGAGTGCAGTAGAGGCAAAGAGCCTTGCTTAGACGACTTTTTGTGAGGATTAGCGGCTGGACTTGAGGAACCCTAGAGTATGTTATATGTTTTTGCTCATTTGTATATTGCTTTATATATGTATGTTTTTGGTTTATAGAACTTGACATTATTATTGAGATTAGTATCATGTATGTTGATTTATCGAATTGTACATGAACACGGGATTTTCCACATTATAGAATTCCTAATTTCCCTTTGATTGAGTTATTTCCCCTTGTTACTTACTGTTTAGTCTTCCGCTGTGTATTATTGCAATAACTCTTTCATAAACTGCTAAATTGAGTAAATATGAGGCTGACTAGGCCCGTCAGGTTGCCGAGTGATAATTCGGGGCTTGAACGGGTCTAGGCCGGGCGTACCCAATTGCACGGGGAAATTGGGGCCGTCATAGTTGGTATCAGAGCCTAGGTTTGAGAAGCCTAGGGACGAGGTATAGGTTATTTTTAACCTGATACCAACGTCACAGTTGGTATCAGAGCCTAGGTTTGAGGAGCCTAGGGATGAGGTGTAGGTTATTCTTTAACCTGATACCAACATCACAGTTGGTATCAGAGCATACCAGGTTTAAATTCATAAAACACAAGCCATTATACCAGCGGAAGTTAGGAACGGTTGAACTTAGAGTGGAAACCCTATGATCCTGACTTAAAATCCTAGTTGGGGAGTTGGGATAAGTTGGATGTGATGTTTATACATATTATGATTGTTGATTGTAATATATTATATGCGGTAGCTATCTATTGTTTCGAAGTATCGCTCTCTTTATTCAGACGACGATGGCAGATCAGACCAGTCCGGGCGATGATAGCGGCTCGTCTGACACACGATATGCTAGCGCGGACGATGTGCACGTTTTGACGCAGAGAGTTGCGATGCAGGACCAACTGTTACAGGATATGTTACGACTGTTGAGGACTCTCGTATCCGCTACCACACCATCGACTCCGACTACACCATTGCCACCTACGTTACTCGTGGAGCGAGAGACTCCGATTGTCGGCATCTACGACTCCGATTCCGTTAGCGGCGATTCCCGAGGAGCGATTCTTTGCGACAGTACGCAGAGCCGAGCGGAGACACCTCCGTTACGAGCGGAGATAGTACGAGCGCCGAGACACCGACTACGCCGATTGCTGCTGCAGAGAATACTCCAGTCACTACTCCGGTCACTACTCCGGAGAAGAGCCCTTGGGCCACTACCGAGGCGAGGCAGTGGAGAGAATTCAAGTGGCACGATCCAGTCAAGTTTTTCGGTAGTACGGACGTGGCAGCGGCGGAGCTTTTCCTGAAGAATCACGAGAAGATTCATATGATTATCGCGACCGAGGATCACATGAGAGCGACGATCTCCTCATCCATGCTTCAGGGGGAGGCAGATGATTGGTGGACCACTATTGTCACTACCCGAGGCATTCCGCGAGACTGGATCGATTTCAAGACCCAGTTTAATCAGAAGTATTTCCCACCGACAGTGTTACGGGCGAAGAGGAATGAGTTCACTTCATTGCGACGATCGAGGAGAGCGGTGATGGATTACATGGGGAGATTCATTCGGCTATTATTACCCTATGCGGAGGATCGGCAAATTCGAGAGGCGAGATCGTATCTACTATTTCACCGAGGGTTTGCTACCCGCCATTGGAGGTTCGATAGTCACTACCGAGCCGGAGACTCTTCGAGGGCATAGAGCGGAGTTTGGCTAGAGAGAGCTACCCGATTTCTCACCCGAGGAGGATAGGCCGCCGGATCGAGTTTCGATCGGAGGAGCACCATCGGGACAAGAAGAGAAAGAAGAACGGTGGAATTTTTGTGATCGTAGGACTCGAGTGTAGTGTAGGTCCGTTGCACACAGATTACTCGTCCGACACGACCATTCCGCCAAGATCGAGTTTTGCCGATCATCCACCGCACCTGAGTCGACCAGGACGAGCAGATCGCAGAGGCGCCCTCATCGAGAGTAGGGGTACGGATTGAGGAGACAGGCAAAGGACACAGAGGTCTAGTCATACTCAGACTCAGACTCAGACTCAGAGTTTCGCACAGGGACGAGGCCAGAGCCAGACTCAGGGATCACAGGATACCCGCACATGTTTCAGGTGCGGAAAGGTTGGCCACATTCAGAGGGAGTGCTCTCAACCCCCGAGAGCACCGTCGCAGCATCACCAGTACCAGAGGGAGCGTGTTTGGGCTGCTGTTGAGCCAGACCAGAGGGCATCCAGACACATTGATGAGGGTACGAATTTCATTTGCGGTACTTGCATGCATATCATGTTCGATTCAAGCTACGTCGAGTCCTTGATTGTTGTGCGCTTAGTAGACATGTTAGGGTTGTAAACTCATTAGACGTAGCAGACCACAATCCTAGTCACGACTGTCAGGATGCGGTGTACTCAAACGTGCATAGTCTTGACATTGCGGTAGTGTTAGGGGGCTACAAGTCGCCAGTACACACGCGAGTACTAGAGTTGTTAGAGTTCGAAGCCTTGGTTAGTGCGAACTAGATATAAACATTACGTGCGTTGATTGGTGGATACGAGAAGACGAACGAGAGATCTTTGTGAGTTTCATACGTGCTGGAGCGAGACAGAGACGTTAGCTTGAGTTCTTGAAGGAGTACGACTTCTTATTTGAGCACCAATCCGAGAAGACCAACGTTGTTGCTTGATGCGTTGCGCTACCAAAGGATCGGATGCGGAGGTAGTCGTGTGTCAAGGAACCTACAAGCGTGGTTTACGTGAGGCAGCCGAGTTGACGAGTTCAGCGGACGTGCCGACGACTACCAGGACCGAGATACGTGGTCAAACGATGTTGCAGACCATCTCATTTGGCATTGTGCACGAGGGACAACAAGACGATGCGTCATACCAGCAGTGCAGTGAGATGGTGGATAGTTCAGATTGCCCAGACAAGAGTCAGTCCACAGACTCATGCTAGAGGTATCGCGGGCGACTAGGGTTTCCATTGGTGGCTGATGCGTGTGACGAGGTACTTCAGGAGATTCACCGTTCCAGTTTTGTTGTATCCAGGTTTGTAACAACCCCGAATTTTTAACTGACTTGTGTTACACGTGTCAGGATTGTGACCCGCTACGGGGATACTGGACGGTATTTCAAACTTCGGTAGTCGACGCCGAGGTAATTTTATGATTCTTTGACTTTGTGTATTAGTATTATAGTATGCTACGGGTCTCGAGCCATTTGGGCTATGTTCAATTGAGTGAGATGTCGCCTAGTTTATACGGGGTTTCGGGAACCGTTTTAGTGGATTTTATTAATAAACAAAGCCAAATGAAAAACATGACCTAAGTTGAGGAAAATAATTTTTTACAATAAAGTATAACATAAGCATAAGGGAATTTATTCAAATCCCAAGGGTGGGACCGCCTCGAGAAGCGTGTCGAACGCGGGACACGATGCACCGAGTAGGCGAGAAAGTTGTGTAGCCTTATTGGTAATTTAATAAAATTAATGGGGTTAATTTAATAGGTTAATATGTATAGGATTGTTAAAGTGACACAAGTGAGTGAGGAGAGCCATTGGATGGTCATAGAGATGGGGATATGTGTTAGATTAAAAGGATGAGCCAAAAGACCCATAAGGGTAGGCGGCGAGGTTGGACAAGTGAGAGTTTAAGGGCAAATGGGTCATTTCACCTTAAGCCACATATATAAAAACAAACCAAACCCTAAAACCCTAACACACTATTCACTCTCTTCTCCATCTTGCCGCCACTGTTCACTCTCCCCACTCACTTCCCACTGCCGTCCACCGCCACCGGATCTCCGACCAGACCAGAGGTGGCCGGAGACCGGGACGGCGTCTCCCTCCTCTCCTCTCTCGTTTCCACACTCACGCTTCCTTAGTCTTCTCCTCTCACGATCATCCACCCTCTCGGCCTCACGTCCACTCTCTCGGCCTCACGTTACAGTGCTTCCACCCTCGGCTGGACGACCTCCACCACCACCGACGACGCTAGGTGAGCTCCTCTCTTCCCTCTCTTCCTTCTCTCCCTATCTTAACAGCCACGTTTTCTCTCTCTCACTCTTGGTTGTCTTCTCTCCATACTCTCGGCTAGTCACCACCGCCACTCACCACCGTCACCCTCACGGCACTGGACCTCGGCCACCCACCGGAGACACCAAGGTGAGCTCGACCCGTCTCTCTCTCTCTCTCTCTCTCTCCCCACTTTACTCACTGTGTTCACGTTATTTTATGAACTGTGGGACTGCTGAGGACATGTTCCACCACTGTTTTGGGGGGGTGCTGACCGGAGGTCGACCTCCGCGCGCATGCTGGCGGCGAGGTGACCCCATATGAGTATGTGTTGGAGTGTGTAGGTGACGGTTTTGGTTGTGAAGTGTATGTGAGTCATTTTGGGTATGTTGTGTAACGGTCTTGGTGAAGGTGTGTGTGTGTGGGGTGGCTGTCCTATATGTGTGGGGTGCGTACAGTGTGTGTGTGTGTACACACCCCAGTTGGGGTGTGGGTGTGTGGGACTGTTTTCATTAGATGTATAGGTGGGTTTCGTTTTGCATGGAAATTGTAGGTAAGTGTGAAGGTTGTGTAAGGGGTGTACACTTTGTGTGTACACCACAATGGGGTGTACACAACAGGTGGGTGTGTACACCACGGTGGGGTGTACACAAAGATCGTGTGTGTACACCACAATGTGGGTGTACACAACAGCTTTATATGATGTGCCTAATGAAAATGTGTATATAGCATGGTTTTAAGAATAAAATAATGTACTAATGCATGTGAACATGGTAAATCACCGTGGGTGCACACACCAGCGGGGTGTGTGTGCATAAGACAGCGGGGTGTGAGAAATGTTAGTGTACACACCAGTGGGGTGTACACATCAATTTGGGTGTTTGACCCTAATGTATATTATGGACATTTTAAATATTAATGGTGGGCTTGTGTTGAGGTCCAATAAGAGCCCAACACACACTCAACACCTATTACAATAAGGGCCCAACACACATGGTAATGAGGGCCCAACACACATCTAATCCACATTACAATGAGAGTCCAATACAATAGGTACAATTTAAAGTCCAAATACATACATATAATGAGGGGAATAGCTCATATATACCTAAGTCCAATAAGTGTCCACCTATTAAGCACACTTAGGTGAATATAGGCTTGATGTATGGATCCAACAAGAGCCCAACCGGACTATAAAGAACATCAATGGTGGTATGAGTTCCATTAATTGAATGAATTGAAACAAAGTTTAGGAGAATTATTCTAAAACTAAATACTAATCCTAAACCAATCTTCGGGACTTAAATCGTTGTCGTAGTCGAGATACACGGGAAGCGCGTTAAAGTCTCGGAGTGAGTGCGGTCACGTTAGATCGGTAAGTACATGCATGCTTTATGTGTATGTACTTTAGTAGACCAGCAAGAAAATAATATGTGATTTATACAACCTCTATTTATTGTTATTGTTGCATTGATCCTTTGCTTGATATTCCATTCCGTTTCCTTTGGGCGTATGTTCTTGGCATGAGTGTGTGTCTCGAAGGTATCATGTGGTCCCGCACTAGTTGGGACAACGAGGGTGCCCTCTGCGGGGTAACCGACCACCCCTAGTGATGTGTGTACTTGGGTGCTTGGATTCGAGAGGTGTTGCGATGCCTCTCGATTTCACGCCGCGCTAGTGTTGCGACATTGCCGGGAGATCTTGCGAGATCTTTACCGTATTCTTTGTGAAATAGACCACTCATGGGCCTCCTTTGAATCTTAGAACATGCAAAATATCGATTGTTTATCTTTCGATCTCTTTATCATGCATTTGATTTATTTACTTTCCAGCCTATTTCTTTTCCGCATGATACTTAGATCGCTTTTCTTGTTATAATCATAAATTACTTGTTACATTCTTCGGTACTACTAGCAATTTTATTCGCTTACTCACCGTCTAGTTTGTGACGGTGGGTGCGAGATAGAGTGGAGAGCGACGAGGGCAAGGGGCTCTGCCTAGGCGATATACTTTGAGGAGTTGCAGGATATCTGAGAGACTTTACATTAGGTGATTACATTTTGTTTTGCTGATGTGTATATCGTTTTATACCTATTTTGTTGGGATTATTGAACTTGGTATATCTTTTATGAGACTGGTATCATGTATATATACCTATCGAATTGTACATGCATACCCGGGGTTTTCCACATTTATAGAATTCCTAATTTCCCTTTGATTGAGTTATTTCCCTTTGTTATAATTGTTTTAGTCTTCCACTGTGTATTAATGTAATAACTCTTTCATAAACTACTGAATTGATTAAATCGAAGGCTGACTAGGCTCGTCAGGTTGCCGAGTGATGACTCGGGGCCTGCACGGGTTTAGGCCGGGCGTACCCAATTGCATGGGGAAATTGGGGCCGTCACAAGGTTGACCTAAGATGTGTGCCGATGTGTGACATTCTTTTGGTGGCCAGGGATGATTTTCGAAGTGTCGGAGTTGTTCGAGCGTGTGACATGCCAGCGCGTAGAGGCTGGGCATCGACGACCTGGAGGACTACTGCAGCCCCACCCAATTATTGATGGAAGCGGGAACATATTGATATGGATTTCGTTAGTGGTTGCCCCGATCTCCTCGTGGTCACGATAGCATCTGGGTAATTGTGGATAGATTTTTCTCGAGACTTAAGAGTGCCCAAGAGCGACAAAAGAAATACTTGTAGAGTATCACGACGAGCTTCAGTATGATTCGGGGAGACTATAAATATCTGAAGGTCTCTCCACTGAAGGGTCACGAACGGTTCGGAGTTAAGAAATGACTCACTTTGAGTTTTTATCGGTCTTGTTAGGAGTTGCGAAGAGTCGTTAATCTAGGTTACTTATTAGATTAATTTCGGGGACGAAATTCTAATAAGTGGGGAGACTCTAACAACCCCAAATTTTTAACTGACTTGTGTTACACTTGTCAGGATTGTGACCCGGCTACGTGAATACTGGACAATATTTCGAACTTTGGGAGTCGACACCGAAGTGATTTTATGATTCCTTGATTGTGTGTATTAGTATTTTAGTATTTTACGAGTCTCGCGCCGTTCGGGCGATTTTAAATTGAGTGAGGCTACGCCTATGTAAACGGGGGAGTAAAACATACAAATAAATAAATTTTCTAATAAATGTAATTAATTAGTGTTGAGATGTGGCGAGAAAACGGGCGCGGCGAGACAATTTACGGAGAAATACTAACCGAGAAAATGCAAAAAAATTCATGTGGGAGTTGGTTAACTACGCTACATATGGGCTATAGGATAAAAATTGTTAAAGTGACACTATGTGGTGAGGAGAACCATTGGATGAGCATGGGGATGTGTATTTGTGTTAAGTTAAGATGATGAGGTAAAAGACACATAAGGGTAAGTGTTTCAAAATGTACAAGTATTAACTTAAAGGGTAAAAGAGTCATTTTACATTTACTCCATATATATATACAAACAAAAAACCCTTTTATTCATCATCTCCTACCACATACACCCTATCTAGTCTTCTCTCACCAACCCGTCTTTCTCACAGCCGAGCTCCTTGGTGACCGGAAGTCGACCCTCGCCGGTGGTCACCCTGCTCGCCGGAGCTCCGTCACAGTCTCTCCCTCCCTTGTACTCTCGAGTCATCTCTCTCTTCCCCTCCCTCTCGGTTTCTCTCTATCTCTCTCGGTTCTCTTTCTCACTCTCACTCACGGTGAGTCACGCCTCTGCCAGACGAGCCACCACCCCCATCGACGGCGTTGGGACGACGGACACTCGACGGAGACGGCTCGGCCACCGGAATAAGTGTGTATCTCCCTTTCTCTCTCATTCACGGTCTCACTTCATTTTCCTCATCTCATCGCCACCCTCCACCTCTTCTCGCCGTCGACGAACCGGCACTAGTCCCCGGGACCCCAGCAGTGGACGAGCTCACCGGAGATCCGTCATTCTCTCTCGATTTGTACTCTCTCTTGGTTTTGTTCTCTCTCTCACTTTCTTTGTCACTCACTGTGGCGGCCCCAATTTCCACATTGGTCCGCCACGGGAGGCCACGCGGGCCCACAACTGTCCACGTCACCACCAGTTGTGTCCCACGCCCAATTATCCATCATTGATCAATTTATCATTAAATTTGATTCAGTCAATATCATATAACCTCAAAATTAACAGCGGAAGCTTAAATGAACAACATAAAAATTCATCTTGTGTTTTATTAGCAAAATGCCTAAGTGGAAACCATAACAAATATACATCATATACATCTCATCTGATCCTCAAAATATCAAAATGTACAACCTATCTCTCTCAAGCCCAAAACCCGACATAAAACAGATAAATATAAACATACGTACGAGTGGGGCTAAAACTCGCAATCGATCGATGTACTCTTCAAGCTTGCCCTTTCCCGGCTCAGATATTAGGGTCCGCACTCGGCCATCACAAAAAGACAGATGACGAGTCCAGTGAGTGAGTAATCCCAAGGAAATTCACCAAGTAATTACGGAAATAAAAATACTTTGGAATTGAAAATGCTATAATTTAAACATGCGAACAAGAGAAATACGTACAACCGTAAAAAAGGAACATCGCATGCATAAATATAGTGATGAAACAAAGTACGTGCACATAAAAATCGGACCAAGTCATACTTCTGGTTTTCTCCCGGCACCAACCGTAAACACACCAATGGGTTGGCCCTAACCTCAGGTGGCCGGCGTAGACCCACGGCGCACCCACACAAGCCTACCATACCCGGGTAGCCTATTCACCGGTGTATGCCTAGACAAGTGCTATGACCTAGTGGACCCTATGGCCGTAACGACTAAGCACCAGGTGGGGAGTGATCTCAACACCGTAAAGACACCAGGTAGGAGTACCCTCAACTACCGTAAAGTCACCAGGTGAGAGTACTCAACCACCGTAAAGCAATAATGAAACGAAGTAGAGAATGAATGGAACAGAATTCAAATAATTCAAGCAGCAAATACTTAAAGTGAAGTTCAATTGGGATACTACACACCTCAATTCGCACTCCTCGTCCCACAAGTTAATTTCCCCGGTCAAATACCTCCAAATCCCCGATAATACTTAGGTCGATTTCGACTAAACCCCGCTCCAATTACTATTTCGAGACTCCTGGAATTCATTTATGAGGGTTAATTATCAATTAATAGGTTTAAAATGTTGGTTAGACTCATTTCTTCATTTTCCAATTTTTCACATTCCAGTGAACTATTAGCGCGCTAATCAGATAAATTAGCGCGCTAATTCATCTGAGTCACTGTTCATCGTTTTCCAGAGGGTAATTAGCGCGCTAGGTCCTCCTATTAGCGCGCTAATCGCGCTCATCCGATTTTTACAGCAAAAATTCACATTCTAAACACCCCATAAACTCATTCATTCGACTCCAACACCTCAAAGACTCACAATTCACCTCAAAAACTCCATTTAACCACAAAGTTGTCGAATTTAAACTCGAAATCCAAGAATCATAAAAATCACCCTTTTCAAACCCATTTCCATATCATCATCAACACCAAAGCCAATCACTAAAACACATTCTCCACCTTCATAACACTCAAAATATACCAAATTATCTCCAGAAATATATGCACTACACCAACCCACGGATTCAACACCAACATACCCAAAACCCTTTACAAATTGGAAAGATTTGAGAGAAGGTCATAAATCTCACCTCTTGATCTCGTTGTTGGATGCCAAAATCACTTTCTTCACACTTTGGTTGATGATCTCTCCCTCTCTTCTCCAACGATCTCTCTCTCCTTCAAGCTTTCTCTCAAAACCTCACTCTCACTCTCCTTTTGATCGGTCAACCATACACAAAACACATATATACTTGGCATTTGATCAAATGTGTGCACGAATCTCGAGGAGTATCCAAGGGTTCCTAATCACCCTGTGTCATTCCAACTCTATACACTTTATCATGACACTCAACACCCTCTTGTGCATTTCGAGGATTATCAACTGTTGTTGTTTTATTCAGCTAATCTATATGACTTACAAATGTCCAATTGATTTAGCTCATATAAATTCCTATTTTATTCAATAAATTCCCAAAATTTACGGGTAAACTCACCGTAGTTCCCTCGACTACCCGGCACCCCGTGCCTCGTGTCCCGTGTCCGCACGCACCCCGAGGTCATTCCTCACTCGTCAATAATCTACATTAACATACATATTGCAATGGAATTAGCTAATTTGTACATTTCCATCACAATTTACCACAACAAGCATACAATACGGACTGTATACCTAGTTCGAGTGCGTTCCAGTCTCGCTGTGAGACCCCCGTCCGTCCTCGTTGGCATTCACATCTGCAATGACGTCATAATTAACGGCAATTTAAATTGGGCCGTTACACTCACGGTCTCACTCTCTCCCACTCTCGGTCCATCCTTCCCTGCCTTGGCCGAGCACACCACCGGTCGCCGGAGGTCCAGAGGTGGCTGAGATCCACCTTTCTCGCTGGAGATCTTCCTCTCTCTCTCTCTCTTCCACTCTTTCTCTCTTTTCTCAATGTTTTTCTTTATTGTTATGAAACTGTTTTCGTGACTGTTTTCACTGTTGTCTCGTTTTGCCGCTGCCGAAGGCGGTGGTGCTGGTTAGGGTTGGTCGGGGATGGTCCCTAGTGGTGCCCCAAAATCTCCACATCCCCGGAGCACCCACGTTTACGTCGCATAGGGTGTCGTGATCGATTGTGCACTGTTTTCATAAATTGGTTATTATATTGCATCTCGCCGGAATGTGCATGTGTGGGCGACCCTGCTGGCCAAACCACTGAATGTGGGGGTTGTCGGGGACCTCTCCATGACCTCGATGATGCCTCGCTGTTCTTGTTGTGATCGATTTGGTCGTGTTGGAACCGTTTTAGTGTCTTGAACCTAAGTGATGTTGTTGTCATGTTGTGTGGACTGTTTTGAGTCATCGTCGAAATTCGTTGCCGTGGGCGATGCCACCGTTGTGCCACCATGATCGGGGATGTCGAGTATCAAGCTAAGTCTATGCTTGTGTCTCACAACTCTCGGAGTGGCCTAAAACAACGGCATTATTGATATATTATGTCATTTATGTAATGTTATGCATGTTGTAACTTTCTCGTCGAAACCACCCGTCGTGGCGTGCATGCTGTCATCGACGCGATGACATGGGGGACTGTAGGAGACCTTAACATGTCGGGCCATGGAGTCTCATAGCCCCGGAGCGTCCATATCAATGATGATGAGTCGTAATGGCGGAAATATGCGTGAGTTGTTTATATTGCGTCGAGTAGTTGTCAACGCGACGTAGGGCGTGCACACGGCCTTTCCATGCTGTGTTGACACTCTACGGATGTTGGACCACACCCTGAGTTCCCTACTCGCCGGTGTATGGTCATGTTAAGTTTAGTATTAAGTCGTAATTGATGGACGACGTCGAAGTTGTGTATCAAGTTGGTTGAACGGTAGTGACGTCGTGGACACACCGCCGGTCCAAGAGACTATGGTGTGATTTCACATACGACTGAGCCGAGCCTAAGACTTGTAATTAGGCTTATATAAGTGTGGTTATAATACCCAAAAGAGTCATTGTGTTTCGTTATATTTTTGGTTTGATTTACCGATTGAGTTAACGAAGTGTTCGAGTCATTAAAACACTGAGAAAATGCTAGGGTACCAACCTAGGGTTTAGTTAATGATTCGACCCATTAATTAGAGTTTCCAACCTTGTCAGGTAGCGGGAAACTCGGGGATACTTACTAGGAACGCGAGTGTGTTGTTACACGGGTTGCGATTAGTTCAGGTAAGTACACTTGTCTCAAAAACTTGTGTACGTTAGTAAGCCAGTTAAGAAAATATCATGTGATTCATCTTCTCTCCATTGTGTTTGCTATTACCTATTTGTTGGCATTCCATTCCATATTCCTTGTATGTGTGTTCTTGGCATAAGTGTGTGTCTCGAAGGTACATGCGGTCTGCACTAGAAGGGATAAAACGCGGCACTCGTGCGCACGAGTGTTTGACCACCCTAGTGATTGTGTGATACCATGTACTTGGATTGTTGTGGATTGTTGTGGATATTGTTGTGGTATTGTTGTGGATTTTAGACCACTTATGGCCTCTCTTGACTCGTAGAACACGCATGTTTCGATTGTTATTGTTTCCAGTCTGCCTATCATGCACCTTGTTTATTTAACTTCCTGTCTTTTTATTACCGCATGATATTTAGACTGCCTTGTTTGATAATTCATGAATTACTGTTATATTCTTCTGGCATTACTTTCGATTTCTCTCAGTTGCTCACCGTCTAGTTTGTGACGGTGGGTGCAGATATAGCGGAGTGCAGTAGAGGCAAAGAGCCTTGCTTAGACGACTTTTTGTGAGGATTAGCGGCTGGACTTGAGGAACCCTAGAGTAGGTTATATGTTTTTGCTTATTTGTATATTGTTTTATATATGTATGTTTTTGGTTTATAGAACTTGACATTATTATTGAGATTAGTATCATGTATGTTGATTTATCGAATTGTACATGAACAAGGGGTTTTCCACATTATAGAATTCCTAATTTCCCTTTGATTGAGTTATTTCCCCTTGTTACTTATTGTTTAGTCTTCCGCTGTGTATTATTGCAATAACTCTTTCATAAACTGCTAAATTGAGTAAATATGAGGCTGACTAGGCCCGTCAGGTTGCCGAGTGATAATTCGAGGCTTGAACGGGTCTAGGCCGGGCGTACCCAATTGCACGGGGAAATTGGGGCCGTCACAAACACATCGAGGGATCCATTAGATATCTCTCTTTATATAAGAGGGACAAATTCTATCTCGATTACACAACTTCATCACATTGCTCACATAGTAACCAATCACAAATTTTATAATCGTCCGGTTAAAGACAACGTTTGATAGTGTCAAATCACTATGTTTCTAATGTTGAAGTCTTTGGTAATCTCAAGTCAGAGGACTGAAAAATATACCTATCATGAGAAACAACTATGACTTAATCCATGTGATGTTCTCATAGCGGGTCGGTCCAGTACTTTGTTCCCTAACAAGTACTCATGATCTTGATTCGTATTCCTATACGTATGATCATCGTATGATCATCAATCAAGACTCACACTAGTCTTAATTCATTATAGTTCCCAGTATAATAATCGACTAGGGACATTTAGAATATTCTGTAAATACTTATGAATCTTATTATAATGTAAACATGCAAATCAATTATAATAAATAGCAAATGAAATCCTCTATTTTATTAACTAAAATGTATTCATAAAGACTATTAATGGATTGACCTAGGGCACATTTCCCAATATTAGTGTTGTCCACGTGGGTCTGAGTTGACGTTCAAGTTCGAAAATTCCGAATAAAAAGTGTCAATAAATATTGGGCCATTACACTATCGGTGTTTATGTCTTGAGTCCTTAACATCAGAGGCTCGAGATCTACCTTCAAGAATTTGGGTGGTAAGAGTTATATCTATTTATATTATGTTTAATTTTCACCTTTTAGCATGTGTTGTATGTTTGAGTTATCTTGAAGCGTTTTTTTAGTGATTAGAGTATATATATCCATTTAATAATTTAATAGTATTACATCTTTTTAATTTTTTTTTGTTTCTGACTTTTTAAATTTTTAGTGATTAGAGTATATATCTAAATTTAATAATTTAATAATATTACATCTTTTTAATTTGTTTGTTTATGACTTTTTTCCTTGAAGTTTTTTTAATTTAATTAATTTTTTTTACTTTAGCTGGCTGGTAATATTATTTAATTAAGATTGTAAATTTTTTACGTGATTCTAATACTTTTTTTTTGTCTTTCTATTAAATTACAATTATATCAATTAAAAATAACATTTTTTTCTTGTACCAAAAAAAACATAATTATCAACTTACTAACAAAGCATATAATTACTTCCGCACACAACGCGCAAGACCATAACTAGTTTATATAAAAGCATAGCTAATCTAATTACAATATTATGGCTTTGTTTGGTTAGAGTTGGAGTTATCTTTCGGGATATAACTTACAGAGAGTTGAGAGCTAATCTTGTTTGGTTGCTCAACTTCCCTGCAAGTTATATCTCCTCCACCACCTTAGGGGAGTTATCTTTCGAGAGTTGTGGACACAATTACCTTTCATTAATAACTCATTTATTACATATCTCTCTCTTGTTTGATGTTATTTATGTAAATTCATATTTTTATTATTTAAAAATTTGAAACTTTCATGTAAGTTTAAAGTTGAACAAAATATGAAAATATTATCTCAAAAACACTGTAAAATGTTCCATTAGCTTCATTGCTTTGGTCTAACTTTAAAATGTTGCACTTAATGTCAGCCTGAATGCGAAAATGTTGTTTTTGTATGATCGGTTCGGTCTTAAATAACTTAAACAGTTGAGTTTGTGGAGGATGCACTTATTTTTCTTTAAAAGGAATGTTAGGTCTGGGAAAAAAAAAGAAAGGAATGTTAGAGATCTGGTATGAATTGGATTGGATGGGGATCCATATGTAGAGAGAGAGAGAGAGCGAGGGCCAATTTAGTTTACGGGTAATGGGTTGGGTCGATGGATGGGTAGAAAGTTGGGATCCCATCCCGATATAAAAACGGATAAGGCAGGCGGCAGAGTCCGTAGTCATGCTTGTCACGTTGTCCTTCCTTGCATCTTTCTTAAATCAGGAGGGGACGGACGGGAGTGGCGCTGGTGCTGGTTCTGGTTGTTGATTGCTCGAGTCGAGTGAGCTCTCCTTTCCTTCAATTTGTAGTAGTTCTTGCGCTTGTGTTGTGTGTGTGGTTGTGGTAAATTATAAGGAGGGAGGTTTTGATTGGGAAATGTTAGATTGAAGCAGCATCGCATCGATGTCGACGCCCAAAGAGCCCGAGCAGGTTATGAAGCAGCGCGGAGGATCCGTGCTGGGCAAGAAAACTATTCTCAAGACAGACCACTTCCCTGGCTGCCAGAACAAGCGATTGACTCCCCAAATCGAAGGCGCTCCCAATTATCGTCAGGTCAGGAGGTCTCGATATCAATTCAAACTCACTACTTACAATACAATTCACTTTTCTTACTTATCAATTGCATCATGCCTCCTGTGATGTGACTCTGATCCCCAAATGCTTTTGGTCTCTAAAATCTTCACCGCCAAACCAAATTCTGTATTTTCTATTAACCTCAGTGGAAATTGGCCGACAAACTGATTATACATTCCCCCTGTTTCAATTATCAATTTTTTTAGCACTTCACCTGCTTGTTGGCAGGTTCGGAAACCAAATTCATTCACAATTGCATGATTAGTGGCAGGCAGCTCAAGTTTCCTACATCTTCTTCTTCTTCTTCTTCTTCTTGTTTCCTTCAAGTTGTGATTTCCAGTTGTTTCACTACTTAATTCCTAATTGTGTTTTTTTTCACTATTAATAGGCTGAATCTTTACGTGTCCATGGTGTTGCAATTCCAACCATTGATGGTATACGAAATGTGCTTGATCACATAGGGATCCTAAAGAATGGGAAGCAAACACAAGTACTTTGGCACAATCTTCGAGAAGAACCGGTTGGTCCTCACTTTCTGATTCTACTTTTTTTTGTTTCTATTCCAAATATTTTCATGGTGCAGATCCTCAATGGTTTCAACTTTAGCAGTAATCTATAACATGAGAGGGATAATTACTAATGCTTTAGAATAAAACAAAAAAGGCCAACAACGTGACTTTCAATTTATGGTGAACTTATGATTGACCGCCTGTTATGCTTTAGTAATGAATGTCATATGTGCTTTTTTTCTTTGATTCTAGCCTTTGAAGAAATCTCAAACAAAAAATTCCTTTTTTCATCTTAAAAACAGGTAATCTATATTAATGGCCGTCCATTTGTGTTGCGTGATGTAGAACGCCCATTTTCCAATCTTGAGTACACGGTATGTATGAATTCATTCGGTTTTGTGGCAATTTGTTTATTCATGATGCAGTTTTTGTCATATTTTCATGTTTACCTTTTGTATTTAGTTTTAATTTGGATCTTATATTGGTTTTCTTTATTGACACGTTTTTGAGGCATCTCTTTATATTTCTTCTATGTTAATAAATTACACTTTGCTCTGATACCAAATTCGATCAACAAACTAGGCAATCGAAGAAGAAAATCAGTGACTTAAAGAGAGATAGAAAGCAATTTCATTGATCAGAACTGCGGGACACCATACTAAACTGTACACATCAATTCAAGAGGCTGTTTCTCACACAAAACCCACTCCAAGAGTGCCCAATTATGATTCACATTCCAAGATATCCCACACAATTAAACTAACTCACCCCTATTTATAACGACACTAATGCATCTTTCCTAACTTTAGAACATTCTAGAATACCCAAAAGTTGCAATTATAACCCTAAACCATAATATTTCCCACCTAATAAATTTTGGTACCTATCAAGTTCATTCTTAATGTGAGACCTTGATAAATATTTGATCGCTCAAGTAGAAGCATGCCTGATTGTTGGGAAAAACTTTCATGAGACCTTGATAAATATTTTATTTCATAGACATGCAATAGAGAGGAATCCATGACCGTGTGAAGATTATTTCTTTTCTTTTTCTTAAAATTTTTTTCATCATTACTTGAATATTTTCTGCACTTATTCTTTCCAATTGGATGAAACTGAAACATGGAGAATTTCTCCCATTTTCGCTGTGTCAAACTTACTCTATTTTATATTTTTAATAATTCTATTAACTTCGTAATTAGTTTCTATGTTAAATCAGGGAATTAATAGGGATAGGGTAGAGCAGATGGAAGCTCGCTTGAAGGAAGATATCCTGCAAGAAGCCGTGCGGTAATTCTGTTAGCTGCATGTTACTCTTTATACAAAATGAAAGTTCTGATTATGATTATAAATTCAATGATTCCTCATGTTCACTGCCATAGTTTTTTTGACACATTCAAATGATCAGATATGGATATAAGATCCTTGTAACTGATGAACTACCTGATGGTCAAATGGTTGATCAGTGGGAACCGGTGACACATGATTCTGTAAAGACACCGTTGGAGGTATACTGCTTGAAGTTCCTTCAACATAGGTGGGATGACGCA
The DNA here is from genome assembly GCA_039657345.1 of Stephania japonica. Lineage (NCBI taxonomy): Eukaryota > Viridiplantae > Streptophyta > Magnoliopsida > Ranunculales > Menispermaceae > Stephania > Stephania japonica. The sequence goes on from CM077557.1 coordinate 74,410,190, forward strand.
TTGGATATGTGTTATTTGTGCTTTCCTGATCCTCTTTTGATTGGTTTACTTCTGAACTAGGTCTATGGGGAACTTCAATCAAAAGGCTACCTTGTTGACTATGAAAGGGTTCCAATAACTGATGAAAAGTCACCAAAGGAGCAAGACTTTGACATTCTGGTTAGTTATATTTTTGCTCTTTTTCAATCATTGGTTGGTTTTAAAGGACATAGTCTTCGTAATCTTCTTCTTTTGTGATATCTTTTATGTTGGACAATTGTTCGAAATTAAATGATTTTGACAACAAGCAAGAGTAGTGTTAGAATATTTTTGAAGGTTTTCACTGCCACACTTCTTTTGGACTGAATTGGCAATTTGGCATATATTCGGTGTCAATAGATTCTAATTAAATTAAAAAAAAAATGTGATACATCGACATCCATGTTGATGGTTTTTGGCAAATCCTCCCTTGTGATAAGAAAACCTTCACAATCTTCTTTCTTTTGATGCATTGATCCGTTGAAATTAACATCAAACATTATTCTATAAACCTCATTGGGATTCTGAATTTTGAACTTCAAAAAATTGTGACATCTGCCTCTAAGGCTATTAAGTCAATCCCTTGGTGGCTGACGTACATGCAAGTGTACCTATCATTGCCACAATCGCCAGCTTCCTCCCTGATCAATGACAGTTTCACTGAAAAAAGATTTGGTGAAGGAACGTGTACCACTTGCTAAATAAGGGAATGTGCACCAATCTTACATGTTGTTATCAAAGCACAAAATACGTGTAGAGGGAAACAAATGCGTACCACTAGAAAAATCTGGGAATGTGTGCCAATCTTACCGGTATATCAAAGTGGAAAGTGTGTGTAGAGGTTTTTAGTTTACTCCAATTGTTATTTTTGATCAATAAAAAATCTATTTCTTAATTTGTTGTAGCTTGTTTCATAGAGCTTTACAGATGTATATGGTGATACCTAGATAGACGAATATCAATAGAATTGTTTTTCCTCTCAATGAACAACATCGGTGAATCTTGTAATTCAAAGTTTCAGTTGTCTTTCTTTTTTCAATAAAAGTTTGTAAAGACTAACTCTCTTTTGTTAAAGAAGAATTAATGGATGGAAATGCTTGATTCTTACATGGTGTTTCTAACAGTGATTATATGACCGCAAAAAAAATTATTTGCAAATCTTGCTAAAAGGTGGTGGAAAATACATCAGTAAATGAGAGTTTTTAATTCAGGCTTAGCTTCATTTAATCACAATTAAGTTTGTAATGAGAATTTTCTCCGCTATGCCATAGGAAGCATACAAAAGATAGAAGGTGAATTGATGAATGTGATGTGAATGAAAATTGCTGAAGTTATGGATTGTATCTATGGTCTATGTAGTGTTATTAACGTGTCAACGAGTTATTGACTCGTCCTCTTGGCACTTGGTAGGTCACGTAGGTTCTTAGCGATTTCAAAGGTTTTAAGCTCTTACCTTTAACTTATGAATTCTCTTAAAAGAGGGGAAGAATATTTGGTTAATTTTCTTATTTGTATCTGTTATGCTTTCATACATCACTATATCAAAACAGATAATACTTGTCTAAGTTTAAATCTTTTAATAAATCATACTAAATGTAAAATTATCATGGTTTCGCCTAGTTTATATAGCCTATGCAAAATGTCGTCATATAATTTTGAACTAAGTTGTGGGGTTTGATTCCTTGTGTCCCCCTTCTCCCTCCAATTTCTCCCTTGGGTTCACTGACGGGGGGCAACTAAGGACCCCCAAGGGACTGGTCGGGTCCACCATTAGTCCGGTGTTGGCGGCGGTGGCTTGTATAACCTTTGCTATCAAAGAATTTTTTTTTTGAACTAGATTATTTAATTAGACAACAGAGGGGGCTAAATTGTTCTTGCTAGTTGTTACCATTGATTAACACATTGTAAAGCTCCTATGGTATTTTGGAAGAGCAACGTGCCAAGGGCCTACACTTGGATTTTGTGTTGAATAGCATGGGTACAGTACCATTTTGATTTTTTGCTGATTGAGAATGTTGTACATGGCGATTGACTTAAACTAAAATTGGCAACTTGAAAGATGATGCACTAACATTTAAAGGATAAGATGGCATTTAGTCTGATATGTTGAAAGGCATATGCTCAGAAACTCAAAAGGACTTTGAAAAATAAGGAGAAATAATGAACATGAGAATGAGTGTTCTGTATCAGAAATTGGAGGCTTTAAGTTTTGCAATTTAGCAGGACTAAAGATTATTGTATGTTGTGTTACTAAAATTTGATATACAAGTGGAGATACATTGAAGAAAGTGAAGAGTAGCGAAGGGTAAAACCTTTGACATTTGGATTTTTTAGGAAGGATTGATTAGAAATGGCGCTATTCAATTAAAATATATTGGGTAAATTGAAAGAAGTCTTATGGAGGGTTAATATATTTGAGGGGTAATTTTATAGAATCCAATGCCACTAGTACCTGCATGAACTAAAATTTTGGGAAATAGACAAATTAACGGGATTGAAAAAGTAAGTGTTAAGATGGATATTTGGTAAGGCAGTAAAAGATATATATTTATTGGTGAGAACACTGGATATAAAAGATTGTACAAAAAAATGATTATGAAAAGGCTTGCTTTATTACTGAAGATTTGAGTGTCAATAGAGTGGACGAAAACAAAAATTCATGTATTCAACATAAAGGGTTTGTTTAGCTAGTTTGGCATTTATCAACCACACATACTTACTGTGGTTTTAGACTTACGTTATAAGTTCTTATTGAGAGCTGTATTGATTAGGTCAATGTTTCCCTTGAGGGGCCCTTCATTGCTGAGAAGCCCGAGCTTTTATCCTTATCTTAGTCTTCTATGTTTTCAAGTTTACTTTTTTATGATATGCTTCTCCGTTTTGATTCCCTCCTCTTGGTTTTCTACATTTCAAATTTTCAATTAATTTAATCATTATTTATATTCGAGTTTAGATGTTATATGGAAATTTAAGGTAAACTCTTTTTTTTAGAGATACAAATGTTACTGAAGAAGACACTTCTTCCAATGGATGTACACATTATAACATCGGTATTGTGTTTTGAGTCATAAAAAATATGCTATATAATTTTAGTTATGGATTAACTCCCTAGGCATGTACTAGAGGATATACCATGGTGTATGCTATATGCAAATGATATTGTTTCAGTGAACGAAAGAAGAGTTGGAGTGAATAGGAAATTATAACTCTGGAGGACTTTAAGTTGAGTAGGACCAAGACTGAATACATGCTCTTTGGATTCACAAATATTCGAGTCAAGATAATAAAGTAGTAAAATTAGTGTAAGTAGAACTTCGGGGAACCATTATAGATATCTAACATCAATCACACAAAAAGATGATCATATTGAGGATATAATGTAGAAGTACAACATAAAAGAAAAAAGTTTATAAGACCGCAATTAGGTCAATTATGCTTTATGAAAGTGTATGTTGGGCGTTAAAGAAACAAAGCATACATAAAATGAGTGTAGTTAAAATGAGGATGCTTAGATGGATTTGTGGTAAGTAGTAGCATTACCAATCGTTGAAAAATTAAGGAATGGTGGTTGTAGTGGTGTCAACTCATCCAAAGACAACATGCACATGTCCCAAGTAAAAAACTCAACAATGTAGAACAACAACAACATAGCCTTAATCCCAAATTAGTTGGGGTCGGCTGCATGGATCAAACTCGACACTGTAGAAACTGAAAAAAAAAAAAGAAAAAAAGAAGAAAATCGACGGTATATGGTTATACCTAAAATAACTTGGGATGATTAGAAATGATTTAAAGGATTTTGAAACATTACTATATATAATACTCCCTCCGGTCGAAATTGTAAGTCGTTCTACACAACCTCTCTCGGCAAAAAATTTAAGTCATTCTCACTATTCTAGGTGTATTTTACTCTTTTTGCCCCTATTTATAAACATAAGAGAAGTGGAAGAGGAGCCGCCTAGTTAATTATGTATGCTCGAATTGAGAGAATTTGGGAAGGAGAGGTTTCTGCTTGCTCGGCTTGTTCGATTGGAGGGGGAGCAACACCTTCATCACTAATCGTCACCAAGACGCGCCCCTTTTTGTTCGATTTAGAGAATAAAAACTTTATATGTTTTTTGACTAATTTTTGAAGTTAAACTTATGTTTTCGATGGATTCGATACCCTTTTCGAGTTTGACGAAACAGAGCTAACTCTGAGCAAATCTTTGTCTGGTATGTTCTTGATGATGGTAGGAGATAGTGAGATTAAACAAGAAAAAGATGGGGGAGTCTGAGTAATTGTGAAGGAGTAATTGTGAAGGTAAGGTGGCAAATAAGTCTTTCTCTTGGGGCTATTGCTTTGTCAATGTTGCCAGAACATGCTTGTGAACTGTGAAGTGTGTGTGTCAAGCTTTGAAGGTATCAATTTCTCTCTAGAAATGTATCCAGTTGGATCTCGTTTCACTCAAAAAGGACATTAAGTCTAAGGGTAATATAATAATACAATCATACAATTAAATCGGTCCTTAATTTGTGTGCTTTTACCTTAAACGACGTATATAAGTAAATGGAGGGAGTATGTTATATCATCGGCACGCTATTTAGAAACATGAAATTATAATTTGACTATGGAAAATCCGATATGCTTTTATGTCTGCTAGGTGAATATAATAGACATTGTTATACCTGAAATTATACTAATGGGATTTTTACTTTCTCTTCAACTTTTCAGCTCAATAGAATTTCTCAAGCTGATATAAACACGGAGATAGTATTTAACTGTCAAATGGGGCGCGGTCGTACTACAACTGGAATGGTCATTGCCACTTTAATTTATCTCAATCGAATTGGTTCTTCCGGTAAGTGACATTCTTGTTTTTTTTTTTTTTTTTCGATAACCATGCGTGTCCAAACCTTTTTTAGCTCTTCCTCACTTTGGTTCATACCACAGGAGTTAGTTAGGTGCCCCAACCTCACCAACCTAGAAGAAACCAAGGTAAAATAATGTAGTTACCAAGAATTGAACCACTCAGTCAAAGTTTGGTGCTCCTTTCTTTGCTTCTACATCGCACCCCTTGGGGGCTGGCATTCTTGATCAATTTATTCTATGGTTGAACACTTTCAATTGCATTCTCATCAACTGTTTTTGGTTTGCAACTCTGTTTTCTTCTATTGTAGAAATATTTTCACCGTTATGGAACTTTAACAAAATTTGTGAATTTCCATGAAATGATAGTGTATGGAAGCTGCTAGATTGATCCACTTTGGGCATTGAGATTGGGCACCTACCCACTCGGTGCCCATGCGATACAACTCAAGGCATGCATGCGCACATCTTAGTGCCCAAAGTAGGTCAACCGATCTTTATCCATTGTGTATTACATACTTACAATATATAGAATTTAGATCAGCTGTCTTGCAATATATAGATATCATGCTTTATGTGGTCAAACTTCCGAAGACTCCCTCTCGTTGTAGACTTGGTAAGTTCTTTTGTACCATGGGATAGTGTTATATTGTGACGGCCACAAATTCCCAATGCATTTGGGAACGCTCGGCCTAGACTCGTACAGATCCTCGAGTCAGTACTCGGCGATCTAGCGAGCCTAGTCAGCCTCCAATTATCAAATTATAAGTTTTATGAAAGAGTTATTGCAAGTATAACACATCGGAAGAAATTTTAATACTAAACAATTATTGGGAAATAACTCAGTCAAACGGAAATCAGGAATTTATATAAATGTGGAAAACCCCGTAAATGGGAAAATTCATGTACAATAAGCTATCAAATAAAACATTTCATGACATAAATCCCAAACTATAATCCCGAGGTCAATGACTCAATAAAACATATTATATAATAACAAGCAACATACAACCAAATCATATAACCTATGCTAGGGTTCCTCAAGTCCAGCCGCTCACAAAAAGTCTCCTAGGCTAGGTTCCTTGCCTCTACTGCACTCCACTCTATCTGCACCCACCGTCACAAACTAGACGGTGAGTAACTGAGAAATCGAAAGTAATGCTAGAAGAATATAACAGTAATTCATGAATTATCAAACATGACAGTCTAAATATCATGCAGGAATTGAAAGACGGGAATTTAAATAGACAAGGTGCATGATAGGCAGACTGGAAATAATAGCAATCGAAACATGCGTGTTCTATGAGTCAAGAGAGGCCATAAGTGGTATAAAAATCCACAACAAATCCACAACAGCGATGTCGCAACATCGATAACCACAACAATATCCACAACAATCCAGTACATGGTATCACACAATCACTAGGGGTGATCAAACACTCGTGCGCACGAGTTCCCGCTTTTTATCCCTTCTAGTGCAGGTCGCATGTACCTTCGAGACACACTTATGCCAAGAACACACATACAAGGAATATGGAACGGAATGCCAACAAGTAGATTATAGCAAACATGATAGAATGATAATGAATTACATGGTATTTTCTTAACTGGCTTACTAACGTACACATGCTTTAGGGCAAATGTACTTACCTGAACTATCGTAACCTGCGTACAACTCGCGTCCCTAACGTGTATCCCTGAGTTTCCCGCTACCTGACAAGGTTGGAAAACTCTTGTTAATAGGTCAGGTTATCGACTAAACCTTAGGTCAACCTTGGTGTTTTCCCCAGTGTTTTAAGTATTTAAACAACTTGTCAAATCGTTATGAAAACATATATTCTCTCTCGGGTTGAAAACCACAAAAATGATATCACAATGTCGGTATCCACAATGCATATAAACCTACTCATGTATTGTAGGCTCGGCTCAGTCGTATATGGGTCACGTCATAGCCTCGATGAGTCGGCGACTTGACCACGACGTCATAACCAATTCCCGACCTTCAAACTCAAATCCATAAAACAACACGACTCAAAATGACCATGCACCAACGAGTTTGGGAACCTCACGGGTGTGATCTAACGTCCGTAGAGTGCCAACACGGCATGGAAAGGCTATGTGCATGCCCTACGTCATGTCGACGACTATTCGATGCGATAGAAACAACTCACGCATAACTTTGCCATTACAACGACTCATCACCATCGATATGGACGCTCCGGGGCTGTGAGACTCCATGACGGACATGGTAAGGTCTCCGGCAGTCCCCCATGTCATCGCGTCGACGACAGTGCCGCCACGACGGGTGGTTTCCGGCGAGAAGGGTACAACACACATTCAACACATGAATGACATAATATAAACAATAATGTCGCTATTTTAGGCCACTCCGAGAGTCGTGAGACACAAGCATGGACTTAGCTTGGTCCCTGACATCCCTGGTCACGGTGGCACAGCGGTGGCGTCGCCCACGGCAGCGGATTCAGGCGAGGAGGAGCATAACACACATGAAATGAACATAAACATGAAATATCAAAAGTTCGCGCTCGTCTCACTGTTATTGACCACTCTGGAGGGTTGTGGGGCCCAAGCCAAGGCTTAGTGGGGTCCCCGACAACCTCCAGTCTTGGTGGTCCAGTGGCGGCGCCCCCATGAGGGCGGTTTCCGGTGAGGAACCGAAATGGCAACAACACATGAAATAATGGGAGTACACACACCACTAACATATATATAATGAACCGAAGGACACACCAGGGACGGAGGGGCTCCGGTGGGCCATGAGGGCCCCCTGTCCGTCCCCGACCACCGCCAGTCCCCTAGCAGTGGTCAGGATGCGACACAGCCGCCTAGGCATGAAGAAAGAGAAAAATAAACTTCAATCAACACCACCAACTCCACTACTGCTCTGCCGTGAACGGAGGTGCTCTGAGACCGGCGAGGCTCTGGTGATGTACTAGGCACAACCTCTGACCAGCCTCCGATCATTGCATCCTCCACAACAAAGAGAAAACACCCACAAATGCAAGAAAAACAGTCATGAGAGAGAGAGAGAGATTCACTGACCTCCGGCGAGCTATCCAACCACCTCTAGGCCTCCGACGACTGGTGGTGTGCTCAGCAGAGTTGGGGGAGGGGAGGACCGAAAGCAATAAGAAGAGATAAACAGATTTTCAAGGAGGGTTCTCACCACTTCCGGCGACCCTGTGTGTCTCCTGCGAGATCGACCACCCCTGGAGTCTTGAGGACCGATGGCTTGCTTGTCGACGGAGAGAGGAGGAGAGGGGCGGTGGTGAGAGAGGGGAGGAGAATAAGTAGTTTGGTTGCGAAGAGGGAGGTGATGAATAGTAAAGTAGGTGTGTGTGGTGTCCTATTTATAGACCTTTATCTTCATCTCAAAACGCACACACATCTCGAGGTTGATCTGATGGTTCTCTCACTTTGGGTTGTGTCACTTTAACAAGCCCATATTGGTTCCTACACCCTAGTCCGAATGTTATTTAGTTACCCGACTCTCACGTTGATCTTGCGTTCCTCGGTTCGTATTTCTCTGTCAACTAACTCGCCGTGCCCGTTTTCTCGCCACGTCCCGTCAACTAATTATTTAAGTTATTCAAAAATTCATTTATTTGTGTTTTTACTGTGTTTTTCTCCCCCGTGTACCTAGGCAAAGCCTCACTCAGACTAAAAATCGTCCGAACGGTTCGAGACCCGTATTAGACTACAATACTAATATACACATCAAAGAATCATAAAATTACCTCGGTGTCGACTCCCGAAGTTCGAAATACAGTCCAGTATCGCGTAGCCGGGTCACGGTCCTGACAAGTGCAACAAGTCAAGTTAAATTTGATGGTTGTTACATATATGTTTATTTAACATGGACAAGTGATGCTTCTAAGAGTTAGATCGAATCATTGGCCTATTTTTATTGGCACCGGGAACGTGGGTAGGTACAGGTTGACGAATTTTTGCGTTGATCACAAAGATTTGGAGCAAATGGTTTCACAATGGTGGGCGTCATCAGTACAACAAAGATTGGAAAAATACTGATTGCGAGCCCCAATTGTAGGGCTTCGCGGTAGTAATAACGACTCGAACTGGTGTTCGAGTCGCGGATATCGAACCCAAGGGACGGTTAAAAGCTAATCTATTGCTCGATCAAGACATAAAGTTAGGAAACTTTAAATGGGTATTTGAATTGGAAATTAAACTAACTAATTAACTAATTTAGGCTAATTACTAATTAAGCTAACACTAAATGCAATTAATTAAAATTGGTTTTAAGCGATAGAAAAATAGTTCTAGGGAATCTATTCACCTAAGTTGTATCCTTTCAATCCAATGCAATTAGAGAACTCCTCAATTCATGTGTTGATAGGCGAATTTCCTAAAATTCACTCTATCTCGAGGTCTCAGTGATGGAGATCCTAATGCCTCACTCGGACTCCGCTGGTCGGCATGAGTAGCGTAATTGACAACATCGAAATAAACTCCAAATTCTCACACCTCCCTAGTCAGTGGTCGTGGGTCGACGTACTACATGTTCTAAGGTTGTGGTTCCTCAAATCCGGGTCCTAAAGCCCCAATGGTCATGGTGACTTCTTAACCTTATGTTCTACACCGACTTGATCAAGGTAGGCATAGCATAGCACACAAGAACACACAAATCAACACAATGAAAAGACATAAACAATATATTCACATTGAAATCAAAAGGAGTCCAACTTAGGGTCTATAGACCCCTAGAACAAAAGGGATTACCCCATAAACGAGTTCAAATTATCAATTAACATGTTATGAACAAAAGAAATCATAATTCAATACCTCAAAATATGTTGAAAAATCCAAGTTGAATCAAAATCCCTAAGCCTTTCCAAGTCTTTGACAAAATGAACAATAATAAAGAGGGGTGCTAGTGTATGGCGTGGGTTGGTATGTTGTGGTTGTGAGAATATGGGAGGCTGTGTGGTGGCGGTGTTATGAGGTGGTGGCGATGTTGGTGTTTGGTGATGAGAAAAACGTGTTGGTGAGGAATTGAACGGCGGCTCTGTTGTGGTGAGTGAGAGTGTCTAATGTGGTGAGGAATGTGTGATGAGGTGGCGGTGTGGTGTTGGTGTGGGAGAATGAGAGGGGGTTCGGTTGTGTATTGGTGTGTGTGGAAAACGTGCTGGTGATTGGTGAAGGTTTGGTGTAGGTGAGGTGTCGGCTGTGGAGAGCTCCAAGGGGGTGGAAAAACGTGGTGGACCTGCTGGTGCGTTCTCGCCCCAATGGTGATGGAGAGAAGCCCTAATTGGGTGTGAATTTCCAGTCTTGCCCCTGCTGCTTCTCATCTCTTCTGATCTCTACAACATTGCATGTCTCGAGGCAAGATCAATGGCAGCTGAAGCACCCCAGCTTTAAAGGCTATACTTAGTCAATTCTTCAATAATTTCTTCAACTTTAGGCACTCCAATACTTTGGCACATCAACCATCACCATCTTAGCTTCAAATGGGTCCCACGCCGCTGTCTTGGGATGCGTGCTAGCACGATTAACGATGTGAACACCAAAAATACTTCAAAAGAACCCCAATTTTATTCTTTTTAATCAACAATGCCTACAAACATTAAATAAACAAAAATAAGCATTTATGAACTAAAATTGGAGACTTTGGCACATTGAAATGTATTAAATACACATAATATTGGGGCACAAATATATAATTATCAGATACAAATCCATGATCAGGTAGAATGATATTCAAACTAGAATTAAAGAATGGAATCAATCCACTTTGGGTGATTTAAACAAGACAGGAGCTTATTGACATTCATAGAGCTCTTGATAAAAAAGGTTAGTGATGGGTGAATGAAGTAACCTGTAGAAGGTGGAATTGTGGGGATTGTCCTTTCAAGGGTCTCTTAAATACTTGATGGGTGGAAGTGAGAGTTCCTATTCCAATGGAAGTTGCTTCGATAGATAAGGGTGCTCACAACGAGTTGGTGATTTGGAGCAAAGTGCTTTCACTGAGGTTGAAAATCTGTTAAGGTGGCTGTGACAACCAATTAAGTGGGAAGGATTCCTTGTGGTTTAAGATCATTAGTAGTGTGAATGTGTTACGATCTGGAGTAGACCACCAATTCGCATGTTGTATGAAAGGAAATGTCGTGGGAGCATTGGATCCAAAGCAGCTGTGGGCCCGAGTGAGTCAGCATAGTCGGTTAGTCTGTTTGGGGTCTGTAGTGCATGAGTCCGAGCGGGTGCTTGTAAGCTGGATATGAAAGAGAATCAATAGGCGTGTGTGTGTCCATGTATATAAGAGTATAGTCAGTGTCTAGAGGGCATCGATTATGTCACTTTCTGAATAAATAAGTAGGATAAGAAGAACAGCATGTTGCACTGGAAAAGCGTACTAGAAATTCTTGATATTGGAAGCTAAAAAGAGGTGTATTTTTCTGAAAACTTTATCATATTCTGTTTTCTACAATCATGAAAACTTTGTACACTTTTTACAAAAGTTCACATCACCATATTCAATAGTGAGATTAGTATGTAGGCATGTGTCAGTATTGCATTGCACAGTGCAGCATTGTTGGAAATTTACTTGTGTTTATGCAACATGCTCGCAATTGAGGATTACAGTGATGCATCCATGTGAGAGCTTTTTCACATTTTTCTTTCGGACAAATTGTTGTTTATTTTCTGCTTGGTTGATGATGCTCACCAAACAGGTATTCCAAGAACAAACTCAATTGGAAAAGTTTTTGATACTGGATCTGATTTGACTGATAGTTTTCCAAACTCTGAGGAAGCAATCCGCAGAGGGGAATATGCTGTGATAAGAAGTCTGATTCGTGTGTTAGAGGTAATATTATCAAATTCTATGGTATCACAGCCTAGCCGACCCCAACTAATTTGGGATTGAGGCATTGTTGTTGTTGTTGTATCTCAGCCTGCGTCTCTTAATTATCTTGTCAGCATTTGATATCCAAGTTTATATTACCATAATGATTCAGGGCGGAGTGGAAGGAAAAAGGCAAGTAGATAAAGTCATTGACAAGTGTGCCTCAATGCAGGTATGACTTTACTATGTGAATATGGTTCTTCAGCATATCTTTGAAATGTTGAAACATTAGTCTACTTTAAGTGTCACCATAAGTATCCTCATAAGGAAACGTTAAGATTGTCTTGTAGGGCTAAGTTTGTTATAAGCTATTACTGGTTATTTTTTGTTCTCTCTCAAGTATTCTGCTATGCTGTGTGACAGAACTTACGTGAAGCAATTGCTACCTACCGCAACAGTATTCTTCGTCAACCAGATGAGATGAAGAGGGAGGCATCACTTTCATTTTTTGTAGAGTATTTGGAGAGATACTACTTCCTTATATGTTTTACCGTATATATTCATACAGAGAGAGCAGGTCTACGTCCTTGTTCCACTGTTCTAAGCAGTTTCACTGATTGGATGAAAGCCAGACCCGAGCTGTATAGTATACTTCGAAGGTGAATTTGATATATTGTTGATTAAGTTCTATATGCAAAACTTAATGAATTTTCTAAATTGGGTTCACTTGACACTGGAACTGAAGGTCACTTTTACAAAAGGACATGGGTTTTGGGCTTTGTGCGTTACTGAAACATGTTCATACCTGCTCATTAGTCTTTTCAAGTAAAATACTACTGTGTTGGTGTCTGTACACTAATTCCTTCTTTTGTTACTGTGCCTCTTGCTTAAACGTTACCTTAGTTCTTTCCAAACCTGCCCTCTCCTTTCATTCTTTTCCTTTTCTTTTGTTAAGTGTGCATTTCTGTTTATCAGGTTGCTCAGGCGAGATCCAATGGGAGCTCTTGGTTATGCCAACTTAAAACCTTCTCTGATGAAAATGGTCGAGTCTGTTGATGGTCGTCCATATGAAATGGGTATAGTTGCCGCTTTGAGAAACGGAGAAGTTCTTGGAAGTCAGACTGTTCTAAAAAGTGACCACTGTCCTGGTTGTCAAAACCTAAAATTGCCTGAAAGAGTGGACGGTGCACCTAATTTCAGAGAAGTTCCTGGTTTTCCTGTTTTTGGTGTTGCCAACCCGACTATTGATGGCATTCGGGCTGTTATTCAGAGGATCGGTAGCTCTAAAAGTGGTCGCCCTGTATTTTGGCACAATATGAGAGAAGAACCAGTAATATACATAAACGGAAAACCTTTTGTGCTTCGTGAAGTGGAAAGGCCATACAAAAATATGTTGGAGTACACGGTATATCTCTTCTTAACACTTCAGCTCTTATAATTATAGTCTTAGAGAGGCAAGAATAGGGGATACATGAATGCCATATGTTAACAATACTATAAATAATTGTTGTAATTTTGGCATTTGAGTAGGAGTATAAAGTATAGCATTTAGTTTATCAAATTTCAAAACTTTTTTTTTTCTTACAGATTTTACTCAGAAATAGGGTGTTTTCTGAAAATAATTTTATTTTCATTTATGGTTGTGTTTGAAATTTTACATCACGAATCATTTGCAGCTCAATGCATTATTTTAAATGGATTTTTTTTCCATGATCCTAGTATCCGACAACAGATCTAATTGGGAAGTGTGGTCATCCACTATTTGAAATTATAATGTTTTCTCTGTCTTTATTCAATTCATGGAATGATGCGCAATATGTTTTTCTTTTGCCTTTCATAGACTTAGCAGAGAAATGCAGCTTAAATTAAACATTACAAATTCCGACAGAATTAAACATTATGAATCCCGACAGGGAATAGATTGTAAAAGAGTTGAGAAGATGGAAGCTCGATTGAAAGAGGACATTCTACGGGAAGCTGAACGCTATGGAAGTGCTATAATGGTGATTCACGAAACAGAGGATGGTCAGATATTTGATGCATGGGAGCATGTAAGTTCTGAAGCTATTCAGACACCGCTGGAGGTTTATAAACGCTTGGAGGGTGAGGGTCTCCCCATTAGGTATGCTCGTGTACCCATCACTGATGGTAAAGCTCCTAAAAGTTCAGATTTTGACACTCTAGCGATGAACATTTCTTCATCTTCCAGTGATACTGCTTTCGTTTTCAATTGCCAGGTACGGTATGTGGCAATTGTGTTTTTTTGTTCCATGTGAATTTACCTAGAGCTTATTTTAGTTCCAGGTTTGCTGTGATCAATGAATAATTTCTTGCCATTTAATATTTTTCACAGATGGGTATTGGCAGGACAACGACAGGTACAGTTATTGCTTGCCTTTTAAAACTTCGAATAGATCATGGAAGACCAATTAGAATGCATCATGAAGATACATCTCGTGAAGAAGTTGTAACCGATTCCTCGAGTAGCGAAGAAGCTGCTGATAATGGTTCTTTATCTAAAGAAAGTATTAGAAAAACAGAAAGAAGGAAGGCGCCGAGACGAGCATTTGGCATAAATGACATTTTATTGTTGAGAAAGATAACGAGGCTTTTTGACAATGGAGCAGAATGTCGAGAAGTTTTGGATGCTGTTATAGATAGATGTTCAGCTCTTCAGAACATACGACGAGCTGTTCTCCAATACATGAAGGTATTCAATCGACAACATATGGAGCCGAGAGTAAGAAGAGTTGAGCTAAACCGTGCTGCTGAGTACTTGGAGCGCTATGTTCGATTAATTGCTTTTGCTGCCTACCTTGGGAGTGAAGCATTTGACGGATTTTGTGGACAAGGCATGACCAAGATGACATTTAAGATGTGGTTGCATCAGAGACCCGAGGTTCAAGCAATAAAATGGAGCATAAGATTGAGGCCCGGGCGATTCTTTACTGTCCCCGTAATTTATTTTATCCCTTCATGAATGAACTCAACTACCTGGTGGTGATTGAGTCAGTTGTCAACTTTGTTGTCCAGTATTATAGAAAATTAGGATTTTAAGACGGTGCTGCTTGTTTTCAATGAAACAGGAAGAGTTGAGAGCAGCACACGAGTCTCAACATGGTGACGCAGTGATGGAAGCAATTGTCAAGGCTCGTAATGGTTCTGTTTTAGGGAAAGGGTCCATTCTGAAAATGTATTTTTTTCCAGGGCAGAGAACTTCAAGCCACTTACAAATTCATGGTGCTCCTCATGTTTATAAGGTATGTAGTCCCAAGTGTAATTATTACAGTTCAGGTGGTCATATATGTTAATAGCTCTTCGAAAAGGTATCTGGTACTAAGCTACTTACAAATCCACTTGATATTGCTTGTGGACATGCCTGGCCATTTCTGCCTGCCGAATGTCTATCTTGATGTCACTACCTCTTCCAAAAGGTATCCTTATTGATGCTGAAGGATGTTTCTGGAGAATCCTTTATTTCTAAATTCTAAATGTCTCAGATCACCATTTTCATCTGCATCACGTGTTTTACACTCTTGAAATGATGATTCTCATTTTGTTCTATTTCGTTGGCCGGTGTTCTCTTGCATCTTGATGTTGAGTGAGTCTAGTTCTCCATTCCATTTATTTGTTTGTTCATGACTCTTAGAGTTGTAATTGTTATATTTGCAGTTTTGCGGACGAGCTTTATGTTTGGCGTACTTGTACACCTAATTGTCTTGACCCCTCTAACCTTTTCAGGTGGATGGATATCCTGTATACAGCATGGCCACGCCAACAATTTTGGGTGCAAGAGAAATGCTATCCTATTTAGGTGCAAAGCCCTCTGAAGTAAAGAAGGGTATGCAGAAAGTCATAATAACTGATCTTAGAGAAGAAGCAGTTGTCTACATCAGGGGCACACCTTTTGTACTTAGAGAGCTGAATCAACCTGTTGTCACACTTAAACATGTGGGAATTACTGGTCCAATGGTAGGTCCCGTTGCCTTTTGCTTTTAGTTTGAGATTAATTGACCTAGGGATATTACTTGTTCCTTTGTTCACATGTTGGGCAGGTGGAGCACATGGAAGCTCGGCTTAAGGAAGATATTTTAACTGAGACTGCTCATTCTGGTGGCCGTATGCTTTTACACCGTGAAGAATATACTCCCGCACTAAATCATTCAAGCATTGTTGGGTACTGGGAGAATGTACTACTAGATGATGTGAGGACTCCAGCTGAAGTATATAATGATCTGAAAGATGAAGGTTACTGTATTGAGTATAGGAGGATACCGCTAACTAGAGAAAGAGAAGCCTTGGCTCCGGATGTTGATGCAATTCAAAGTTTTAAAGATGAGTATGTGCTTGATCTCTGTCTTTTTCGTTATTTTCGTCCTGATTTCATTCAATTGTTGATTTTTTAAGGACTGGATTTGCGTGCAGCTAGTTTTATTGCGTCCAACACAAGGCATCTACCATAAATGTCAGAGACTAAATAATTTGTCAATGATAGCTGTTTAGACATGTTGCTTGACTTATTACTAATTGGTTGTCTACTTCAGGAAATGTGCTTGCCAACAATGATACAATTTCTTCAAAAATTTGAAATTCTTCCTTTTGTTGGTCAAAGCTTCGAGATTCAATAGCTTGAGGACAATAGTACCCACAAAATTGTAAATGTTATAAATACACCAATTAATATCACTTTCCTCAAATCGTAATGCAAATATTTCATATGAATGGGTTGGTTGAAAGTTTTTAATCAATAATTCATGATCCCGCCTATTTTGTAAAAATTATGAGACAAATATAAGAACATTCCATTTGAGTGGGTTGGATTGGATTAATCAAGCGGCAAGTGGATCAACTTCATGGACACTCTTAATGGCGAACAATAAATAGGAAAAGCATGGCATCTAGATTTTTTTCTTGATGGGGAGATCCATAAGTTGACGAGTATTTTCCAAATCTCTTGTATTCTCTACTTTTTTTGAAGACCCTCACACTTAAAAGGAAGGTTTTATTGTGTTAAGACATGTAAGTCATGATTAAGGCATTTGACTTTTATGAGGTTAGCTGGAAATTTCAAGGTGTAATTGACCATTATTTCTTTGAAATTAGCAACAACAACAAAAAAAAACATAGCCTCAATCCCACAATTAGTTGGGGTAGGCTATATGGATCAAACTTTTCTATCGCACTCGAGTTAGTGCAATTGATGTTGTACTTTTCAAATCATTTGAATTCTTCCTAATTAATGTGTCCAAAGTTCGATTCAGTCTACCCCTATCTTGTTGAATTCCTTTAGTTTATATTGAGTAGAGTTTTTTAGTGGGGGCATTTGTAGGTCATCTTTGGAGGTGTCAAAACCACTGCAACCGCCCTTCTCTAATCTTAGCGTCAATTGGAGTTACTCCTACTTTTATTCGAATTTTTGTCTTTCTTATTCTATCTTTACGAGTTTTACCAAGCATCCACCTAAGCATCCTCATTTCTGGTACACTCATTTTATGTAGTAGTTGTTTCTTTACCTCCATAAAGCATAGTGGACCTAATTTCTATTTTATAAAATTCTCATTTTAACTTGGTAGGAATATTTCGATCGCAAATCACACATGTTGCACTCCATTTCTTCTATCTAGCTTTTATTCTATCTGTGACATCAATATCAATATTCTCTTCATTTTATATGATTGATCCTAGATATCAAAGTGCTTTATCTTAGGAACTTGTACTTCCCCTAATTTTACCACTTTATCATCTTGATGTCTAGTATTTCTAAACTTACAATGCATGTATTAGGTCTTTGACCTACTCAACAAAAGACTTTAGATTCTAATATATTCCTCCAAAGTTTTAATTTCCTATTTGTTCCATCTCTTGTTTCGTCTAAGAGAACAATATCATCTGCAAATAACATACACCATGGTATATCCTCTTGAGTATGCCTAGTTAGTTCATCCATAACTAAAGTAAAGAGATATGAACTTAAAGCCAATCCTTGGTGAGTCCTATTGTAATGGGAAATTCTTTTGTGGGCCTCAAATGTCTTTATACTAGTCCTACTCCTTCATACATAAATGTAGTGGGAAATTCTTCTGTGGGCCTCATATGAAGATCCTTTTTCTTTTTTCTATATTTTCTTGTCAATCTTCTTATAAGTAAAATCGTCTCCATAGTGGATCTTCTTGGCATGAAGCCAAATCGATTTTTTGATATTGTTGTTTCTCTTCTCAGTCTATTGGCAGTTATCCTCTCCTTAAGTTTCATAGCATGACTCATAAGTTTAATTCCTCGATAGTTTGTACAACTTTGAATGTCTCCTTTATTTTTGAATATCGGTACAATTGGTGCTTCTTCTCCAATCCATTGGCATTCAACATTTGTTTTGATTTTATGATTTTGTTAAAATGTTTTGTTAATCAAGTCAATCCAATTTCTCCTAAGCATTTTCAAACCTCTGTTAAATTCTCAATGATTCTCCTTTTTTTGAGAAGAAAAGAATCATATGTTGTATAATACGTTAAAATTGAAACTATAAAAAAACACATGATATCGAGATCAAAATTCTCGTTCTATACCCAATTTTAAAATTTTGATGTTTGTTACTTTCTTACAATCTCTTAGCAATGTCTTAAAGTTAAATTTATAGGTAACAATCTAAATAGTCATGAAAACATTTGTATTGTTGATAATCCTAAAATACTAACTTGGGGAACAGGGAAGGATAGCTGCCAGATTCCTTAGAATAAATTTTTTGTCTTTTTCACTGTCAAGAATAATATCTTTATTTCTCATCATGTAGAGAGTGCATTCTTAAGAACTAAGAAAACTGATTACATTTGTGTAACGTTTATGATTTAAAGATCATTTTGAAAAGTCAAGAACAAATAATCCAAATTTATGTGCAAAAGTTAGGATTATGTCTCTGGATTTATGATTTGGGACTATGAAATAAGACTCAAACATGGACCTTGAAAGACCTTGGCTATCAGCACCTTTCCCATTGTCACAGACCTCAGATGTCTTTCAAACAACGCCTGCAGTGCACCTTTTTTTGGGAGAAACACTTCAAAGGTTGACGAAACTATAGCAACTTATTCAAAAGAGTGGAATCTTAAGAAGCTAGGTATAGACTATTAATTAAAATGTTTTGGTAGCTTAGATCTAGGATTACAATAGGACAATGTAGAAATTATATTTCCTGGTTCAAAAGAAGTGATATCGAGTTTTAGTATTATTGTAGAAATGGACTATTGAGTGAGTCTCCAAACAGGAGGGGCTACGAGGCTATCACTCTTTTTTACAACAACAAACCTATAATCCCAAATTAGTTGAGGTTGGCTACAGAGATCAAAGGCTTCCGATCAAGTTGATTTGATGCAGTGGGTGATGTACTTTCATAATCCTTTAAATCCCCCATAATGGGTTCCAAAATTATCTTAAATATACCCCCATACCATGTAACTCCTATTTCTATTGTTTCTAGTTCTCTAACTGGGGCATTTATAAGCCATCTTTGGATGTGTCTGAACTACCCCAACAGTCCTTCCGTTACTTTTGGATCTTTTGGAGTACTTTTGGATCTTTTGGAGCTACTCATATTGCTCTTTGAATCTGCATCTTTCTTATTCTACATGTACAAGTTTTATCTAAATTGAGTTCCACACAAAACTGGATTTGGTTCTTGGCATCCTGTCGTTCTTTGTTGCTGTTTCTGGTTCCATCTTGTTCTCACTCTCTTGCTTAGAAGTGATGAGGTGATACTGATACACATTTCTCTGCAGTTCTGCTGGGTGTTATCTTTTTGTGTCACATACAGGTTTTGGAGGGGTTGCCTACGCAATGGCAATTACTTGCCTTAGGCTTAATGCCGATGGGATGTTTGCATCTGAAAGCTCTGAATCATTAGCTAGCTCAAAGTATCCATCTTCAGTACAAAAAGACTCTTTGGCATTTGGTGAGGACGCACACAAACAGGGTGAGTACCGTGACATACTTAGCCTTACCAGGGTTCTCATTTATGGTCCCAAGAGCAAGATGGAGGTTGATGTTGTCATAGAAAGGTACTGCTTCTCTTATGGAAACAAAAAAGCTATGAATCTTTTGATGTGTGCTTGCTAATTTCACATACTACTGTACTAGTACAAATAAACTATAAATTACTTATTATAAAAAAAAAGAGAGAAAAAACAATAAGTTGGTTCTGCCGCTTTATGAAGGAGAGCTTAGGATTGAGATATATTGGAATTTTTCTGTTGCACTCTTCCTCAGTTGAATTTCGTTCAATGTTACTTTCTCTTGAATGCATCTCTTGAATTTGTTTACATTGTTACATTTTGGAGTCCTCTAGTTGCCAAACACAATGAGAGGTGTCACCTTAAATTAAGAACGTCCTTGCATTCCCTTAAGCATATTGGACCAACTATTCAGGGATTTCTGTTAGGAATCTTATCTCGAATAGGAGTTCATCTTACATGGTTACACTTTCTCTACAATAGGCTTTTCTTGTTGGGTTTTGGGGTTCATGCACAACAGAGATTTCAAAACTATTTTGAGAAAAACCCCAACAGGATCCGAATCTGATTCCATTAAAACACGTTTATACTATGAAAAGTTAATCATACCTCACTCGCAATGTACCTTTTTGAAGGTTAATCGATCTCTAAGGCGCTGCCAACAACGAATGCCCTCTATCAGCAGTCCACACACGAACGGCGGCCGAGATTTGAAGTGCTAGCTTCGAGAGAATACCAAACCTTTTTGTTTCTCTCCAAAACAATCCAGAGCATACCAAAAAACCCTAAGTCGTTTCTTTTTAAAACGAAAATAGAGTTTCAGCCCTTTTTAAATCTTTCGTACTTGTATTCTAACTCAAAGCGTCTATTTATACAACCCTTGTATATAGACGGTTAAGTAAATTACACATATACCCCTACTTAAAGAAGTATAAGTGTAATACACTACAAGGATGTTTCTGTCATGAATTTTATCATATAAAATTCATTTTTCTGAACCATCTTAAAATCTCGCAAAACCATTCTCAGTGTGCGACCGAATAGGCTCATACAACGTTGGCAATGTACCAAAACACATTTTGGTATACAAGTCATAAGCGGCCTCTAGCAAGACATTATGATTACCCAAGTTGTACGAATATCAAATCGATACAACCTAATCAATAGTGTATATAACATCCTTTTGTCACACGATATCCTTTTGATCAAACATAAGTCATGGAATTGTCATCCAACACGTTCAATCGTACTAGTCTCGATTTCTAGGTAGACTGAAAACATCTAAGTGACATTGATCAATATCAATTCACTTAGACTAGGCCTTTTAACAGTCTAACACATCGAGGGATCCACTGGATATCTCTCTTTATATGAGAGGGACAAATTTTATCTCGATTACACAACTTCACCACATTATTCACACAGTAACCAATCACAATCTTTATAATCGTCCGGTTAAAGACAACGCTTGATTGCGTCAAATCACTGTATTCCTAATGTTGAAGTCTCTGGTAATCTCAAGTCAGAGGACTGAAAAATATACCTATCATGAGAAACAACTATGACTTAATCCATGTGATGTTCTTATAGCGGGTCGGTCCAGTACTTTGTTCCCTAACAAGTACTCATGATCTTGATTCGTATTTCTATACGTATGATCATCGTATGATTATCAATCAAGACTCACACTAGTTTTAATTCATTATAGTTCTCAGTATAATAATCGACTAGGGACATTTAGGATATTTCTGTAAATACCCATGGATCTTATTATAATGTAAACATGCAAATCAATTATAATACACAACAAATGAAATCCTCTATTTTATTAATTAAAATGTATTCATAATGACTGTTAATGGATTGTCCTCGGGCACATTTCCCAACATTTTTGTCATGAATCAGATTGTTGGACCAATGCATCATCAATAAATACACATAACACAATTTGCTATAATCATCAATAAATGTTATAAAATATTTATTGCCTCCTATTGATGATGTACATGCATATCACATACATCAGAATGTATTAAATCAAGCAATTTTGAATTTCTTTCAACATTAGGAAAGGGGTTTCTAGTTATTTTTGTTTTCATGCATGTTTTGCAATTTCCTTCATTGTTAGCAAAATAAGGCAGTAATTCCAGAATCGCCATATAATATAATTTTCTGAAATGAACATGTCCTAGTCTATGGTGCTATAAAAATGAAGGAGACTCAACAAGGTACGCATAAATATTATTCTTATTAGATAAAGCGATTACATTAAGCTTAAACATATCCTTATAAGCACAACCCCTCCCAACATACACGCCTCCCTTGGATAGTACAAATTTGTCAGCTTCAAATACAAGTCTAAAACCAAACTTATTCAAAAGACTACTCGACACCAGATTCTTCCTCACTTCTGGTGCATAATACGCATTAGTGAGTGTGACAATTTTACCATAAGTGAACTTCAGATCAACGCTACCTATGCCTTTGACAGGAACAATAGCATCATTACTAGGGCTGGCAAAAGTTGTCCGGACCCGCTTTAAACGGGTCCGGACACTATTTTTCTTAAAAAAAATGTGGGTCTGGACATTTTTTTGTGTCTGTTTAAAAATACGAGTCCGGATCTGGACAGAAATTTCAAAAAATGGGTACCCATTTAACGATTAATTAAATTAATTTATAGGGGTATTTTTATAATTTTACATATACTAAGTTCCAACTTTACTGGTTAATCCAATTTTACCCAAAAAAATTTATAGGAGTATTTTTGTAATTTCACATTTGAGATATTTTGTATGATTTGGAGCATCACCACTAAGTTCCAACTTCACAGATTTCAATGATGAATCAAAATTTTTGAGATTTTTTTAAATAATAATTGATAAAAAAATTATTTGATCATATTTAAAAATAAAATAGGACAAAAAGGGTCCCGTATGTTTTATAAAAATATAGGTCTGGACAAAAAAA
This sequence comes from Stephania japonica, assembly GCA_039657345.1. NCBI lineage: Eukaryota > Viridiplantae > Streptophyta > Magnoliopsida > Ranunculales > Menispermaceae > Stephania > Stephania japonica. The sequence continues at coordinate 74,432,850 of CM077557.1, forward strand.
GATGTTCGTTTTTAAATACGGGTATGGGTCCGGGCACCATTTTAAGTCGTTATTAGGGGGTGTGTCCGGACTCGTTTTTGTCCAGACCCCTTTTTTTAGCCTTAATCATTACCCATGTGCAAGACAATATTTTCATCTACTATCTCCATGGTTTTGAAGAACCTCTTGTTCTTGCAGACGTGTCGAGTAGCACCAAAATCAACCCACTAAGCCATGCCATTTTCAACGACATTGGTTTCAAAAATCATAGCAATGAGATCATCATTGTCGTTTCCTGCATTCTTTGTAGCACTTGAGGAAGCATGATGTTTTCCTTTCTTCCTCTTCCAATGATGACAGTCAGACTTGAAGTGGGCATCTTTCCCGCAGAACCAACAAGTGACCTTCTGCTTCTTTTGATTCTGGTTTTTGTTGTTCGATTTTCCCGAGCCACCACGCTTTTTGAAACCACCAGGCTTGTTAGGCCTGTTCAACAAGGGCTTTTTGAACTTTGCCTCTTCCACCACATGCACCTTTGAGATTTCTTGAGCAGTTTTCTCTTTTTCATTTTCCTACATGTGACAATCCTCCTCTACATGAAGATGGTTGGCAAGCTCATCAAGAGTGATGCCCTATTTTTTATGCTTCAGAGTTCGTTTGAACTCTCTCCAAGACGGCGACAGTTTGGCAATCATTGAAGACACAACAATGGTTTCATCTATAACAAGATTGTGTTGAGAGAAATTATTCCTAATCCTCTCAAATTCACGAAATTGCTCCATAACAGATCTATCATCTTCCATTTTAAAATTAATAAACTTGGAGATGAGAAATTTCTTACTTGCCGCATCTTCCTTATGATAACTCGCCTCCTACAGTTCCTTAGCAAAAAAGAACGTCATGGTAGTGGTCGAACAGAGAGTCCTTCATTATATTCAGAATGTGACCTCTGCAGGTGTGGTTGTCTGTCTCCCATTTCTGCCTCTTTCTGATCTGCTCGACAGTTTCATCATCGGACTCCACAGGCTTGGGTGTATTTAGGACATACACTAGATGAAGCGCCACCAACAGGAAATTCGCTCGCTTTTGCCACCTCAGGAAATCTCCTCCATCAAAGTGATCGAGTTTCACGGTGTTCGCCGACAGCTCCTTGATCGAAGCCATTGCAACAACGAAAAATTTCCTTTAGATTGAAAGATCAGATGAATCAACAACGACTTCAAAGCGTGTATCTAAGCCATTGCCTTAAAGGAAATTTCGCTCTCAATACTGCAAGAGTCAGCAAAAATCTTAGAGGATAGGATGAAGTAAAACCTAGTTGTCATTGCAGTGGTGAAAGCTATAATAGTAGCTTTTGTTGTGAATTATTTTGATGTGTTCTTCTTCCTCCCTCAAGCGTCTTCTCTTATAGTCCTCTGGTCAAGCCAGTTAGAGAAAAAATGGGATAGTGGGGAAGAGTGGGGAGCTTCAACTGCTTTGGCAATTAAAACTGCTCTACTCAGTCAACATTAAATGGGTTAATATCCATTAACTGCCCACTAAGTTGAGGGAGTCAATTAATTAACCACCCACTTATTAATTTCAAAAATGGTAAATAATTTTAAACATGGTTAGCCCATACACACGCGCACATGCCTCGTGCAAAGTGGTAAGTGCGCCTATAAAAGCGCCTAAAATGCACCATTTGCACCGCATGCGAGTGGCTCACTTTGCGTAGCTCATGTGGTTTTTCTTTTACACTTAAAGTAGTGCAAGAGTATATCTACTCTTTAAAGTAGAACTTTCTAACCCATGTGGGACTAAACATTTCCTTTGTTTGAAAATATCCAACAACTTCTAAGAAATGTCTGATTACTCTTCCTCGACTTTCCTTTTCACATCTACATTTAACTAAAGGTTGCCTTTTCAATGAAAGAGAATGAAATCCTGAATCTCTTTGTAGGAATATATTCATTTTGTAAACTTAACACTGGAAAGTATTTGCGTGCCGTATTTTCCTTTTAACACTATGGATGTCATAATTTGCTAACTACATTCATGTTAGTCCCTTGCACTTTGGTTCTATATAGTTTCTTTCTTTTGATTATTTTGATGTAATTGTCCACAATCTCAACATTCTATATATTTTTTTTCTTCAATATAAAAAGATGCGCAGGTGCTGGGCATTTACGAGAGGATATTCTTTATTATAAAAGTAAACTTGAAAATATTTCGAACGACGATGATGAGAAAAGAGCGTACCTCATGGATATGGGTACCAAAGCCTTAAGGTTAGTATGACATAGTGAGTATAATCTCAAATGCTGTATTTGTTGAATGTTTAATGAATTTACTGCATTGCTATATTCAACCTAATTAGATTCGCATAGATTTCTCAAGTGCTGTATTTGTGAGTATAATAGACTGTGTTTTGAGCAACATTTGTGTTTGTGCTGGTTAGAGTAGGTTCATGTATGATTGGTTGTTTTTTTTTTTTTGACTGTATGTATGGTTGTTAGTTCCACGAAAGTTTGCAGCTAAGTAAGATGGCTCCCTCTATAGTGGTCATTACTTTTCTAGGCTAATAATTACATAGTATGGTTTCCGTTATATTTATTTGCTGAATGCCCTTTCTTCCAAAAAGGTTAAGCCACATACAAGCAAGTGAAAGAATCACTTAAGTTCGTATTCAAAACGTTTTTCTATATTCTGCTGTGACACTTGACTGATTCTTGTCCTTTAGTTGTCTTATTTTCCTTCCTTTTTGATAAAAAGAGTGAGTGCAGCGAAGATGCAGATTCTAAAGTGATTTGTGATAAAACTCGTGAAGATAGTGTCAAATTTATGTTGGGTCCGCCCGCACACGCGGGTGTGAGACCATGGATCTCCTCCAGTACCAATATTTTTCCCAATTTAACCACCGCCAACTCTTAAGTGTGGGGTTTTACTTCAAAAGGTCTTGGTACTAATTGAGGGGAAATCTACTCTTACGTACTTCTTTATGAAGTTACACTTATTGATGTGGGACTACTTTTCTTCAACAGATAGAATATGAAAAATGTGGACATTTTTTTCGGTAAAAAATACATAGATTCAAAAACAAAGAGTTACACCAAAAGATGGAAAAAATTAGAGAAGAGTGGTAGCAACGTTTTCCTAGTTAGAAAACTCGATGAAATATAAATTGAAGGAATTTAACGGTATAGAGGTAAACCTAAGATGACATGGGATGCATTAATTAGAAAGGATTTTAAGAATTATGAAAGCACGTTATGTATTAGATCAAGCTGAGTGGAAGCATTTGAGCCCTGTAACCAACCCCAACTAATTTGGGATTAAGGCTTTTTTCTTGATTTTTTTTAAAAAAATTTATTTATATAGGTTTTTGTTCTTCAGTTAGCAACCTTATTCATTTTGAAGTGAGAACAAAGCAGCGGTAAATATGGAACCTATCATACCTATCCAACTTGCCTTTTTTGAGTTGGATTCATGTGGCATGTGTTAATAGTAATCCTTTTTTGAAGGCATAAAGTATCTTGAACTTTCAAGCTTTTGTTGATTTGGTCCTCAAACTTTCATAGTTCACTTTTGGTCCTTTTGTTAAGTTTGAAAAACAACGGTCGCCAACAAAGCATTTCACGAGCAATTTACGACGTGGTTCACAATTGATTCCTAAATCCAAAAAATCAATTGTGAACCATTTTATTAGTATCTGGTACTCTCCAAATTTAACTAAAGGACCTAAATTAGAGGGAAATGAAAGTTTCGGGGCCAAAAGTGAACTAATGAAAGTTTGAGGACCAAATCAAGAAAACTGTGAAAGCTCAGGGACCAAATGATTCTATTTGCCTTTTTCAAATGTTTCTAAAAGTGTGATATGGTTGCAAAGAAATGATAGGCAGGCACATTTGTTCTCTAGATGCTAAAGTCTTGTGCAGTTTTGTTCCAAGCATTAATCTTTTTTTTTTGGTTTCCCACGTGGTGTTCAACGCCAACTGCACTGACTAATCCACGCTTGGGCATTGTCAGGCCTCAAATGGGGGGTGACCAACATTAATCTTTTTACTTGTATAAAAAGATATATTCAATATGAAAAGACGGATAATATGTAACTCATCTTTTCCTTAAGCATAACATTAGGGAGCAAAAGCATTTTGTGGTTGTATCAAGGAGCATAAACCATAGAGATTAGCTTTGGGTGGTTCACTTGGCTTTTCATGTGAGTGGAGTTGGAAAAGTGTTGTTGAACGGAATCAATGCTTTGTTTGGTGCTGGCTTGATGTTTTAGTTTGTGTATTTGTAGGATTTTCTCCTTGTGCTGTTGGTGTTGCCTTCTCTGTTTACTTATTCTTTTTTTTTATTTTTTTTATTTTTTTTTATGTTGTTTTGTTGTTGTAAAAGCTCTTTATACTTGTATTAAAACAAGTTTCTTATTAAAATAAATAAAGAGAGGAGAGTATGTTGTTTAACTTATATTATGAAGTATGAACTATATTTTAGTTTGTAACGAGAGTGCATTTTTCCGGCCTTAATCATTTTTACTATTCATGAGCATTCCAAACCTGTTACTAAGATTATTGATGATTAAATGTTTCCCCTCATTTGTTTTGCTTTCGTTTTCCATGCGTGTACTTGTTTAGGTTTTTCTCATTTGTTGTCATCCATTTGTAGGCGGTACTTCTTTCTTATAACATTCCGGGCCTACCTCTACTGCACTTCTGCAAAAGAGAAGAGCTTCATGACCTGGATGAGGGCAAGACCTGAACTAGGCCATCTGTGCTATAACTTGAGGATTGATAAATAACACAAGTTCAAAGTCTGAGTAAGGTGTTGTTCCCGTTGTTCCCGTTGTGTTGCTTTAGGAGGCCCTTCATTTCGTTTTTTTTTTTTTTTTTTAATTATTATACAATAAATGTTGGTATCGTCATGAAAAGGAAATCATAGTTTCTTGTGTATGTCAAACCAAACGTGTAAAGCAAGCAAATGTTTGGCATTTGACATTTGTGAAGTGTTCTTTCTTGTTCTTTCATTGCTCTTGTAACAGACATCCAGCACAAGGGAAGCAATGATTTTAAAATACAGATAAAAGCATTCTTCACGGCATGCACCAAACAAGCATACAATTGAAGTAATTGGAACTTGACAACTTCTGAGTATCTCGACCCCGTTTTTCTTTTCTTTAGTTGAGTGGAGACACGTCCTGTTACTTCTTCAACTCTTTTGGCGTGTCAAAGATTCCACCAAAACCAAGTCACCTTCTTTTCAATATCATATGGTGGTTGTATTGTTTGTTTGTTTTTGCATCACCTAACTACCGTGTCTACCGGCTGAAGGAACCTTGGTAGGATAGCTTGACAAATCCATGTCTACATATGAGAAGTCATATAACTCTGAAACAGAATTTGAAGAATTCCTAAGCAAAGATGAGTTCATGGCCTCAGGACCCGCAGAACCATGTGAAGTGCTTGTATTCTTTGGAGTGCTAGTTGGAGAAGAAGAAATACTAGATAGCTGCAAATCATCAACCTTGTTTCCGAATGTAAGCCTGTTTCTTCTTACATTGTCCATTTCCTGGCCAGTCGGCACAAAGGTGCGTGACCGATACTTCCTCATTCCCTCATCCCCCTCATTGTGGTTGTATAGCACATAATCATGATACGTTGGAGCAAACTGCATCAAGGAATAAATCATCTTTATCAAGCCACGATTCCGTGAAGAAAGAGAACGGTATAATCTTCTACAGTTTTACTACTACACGTAGAAAAAATAAAACAAGCACATGGTCGACGAACCTGGTGAACGGTGTCATGATAGAAGTCATTAAATGCCAAAGCGTGAGCAAGGCTTCCGGTGAAACCACCAGATGCACCAATGTTAGCACCAGCATATTCTTTGTATGGAAATGCATACAGGTGGGCCACAGCTGCTAAAAGCATCTCAACGCATACCACAAAATTTTGAACTTCGGCAGCTTCTTCAGCGTTCTTTATTAGTCCAGATTTGGCAGCAAGAAATACTAGAACGCCCTGTTAAAAGAGAATATTTAAATTAAGTACCTTAAGTCCAGGAAGACCAAAAAGGCATTGGAAGGCATCTTCATTTCTCCAGCCTTTCACAATAAATATAATAAATATTTCAAGTACATTGGTTTCTTAGTTTCATAATAAATATAATAAATATTTTAAGTTTTCGCAATCAGAACTTTTGGGATTGAGGCTTTATTGTTGTTTTGTTCAATTTCTAACATCTGCTTCTATTTACTCACGAAAGCTGGTTGCAAAGTTGCAGAAAATAGAACTTAAGTTTGACCTGAACCCTGTATTTAAAAAAGAAATAAGGGGAAAAAATGAAAAGAAAAGATATCTTACCTGCCAATATGTCAGAAAAACAACAGATTTTATCATGATGAACTTTGGAACCGGATTAAATGGCTGAAGCAAATCCCTGCAAGCCACGTAGAACAATGCCAATGCATAGAGTGCCATCGTATAGGAGATAGTATAAATGATGGTGATATATAAATATGCTTGCTTTGCACTGAAATTTCCATCTTCATACTTCCCTTTGGCATAGAGTACAAACGTCAATGCAACTAAAATAGGCTTCAGAATCACAAACTGCAAACCACCTTGCTTGCACCTTCGTATAAATCGCCTGCAGATATTTTATAATTTCATAATTTTGACTGAATTGAGATTAGCAGATACGTTTTTCAATTTCTTGTTTAAGAAGAATTGTTTACAATAAAATAAAATTATAATTAGGGGTGTACAAAAAACCAATTGACCTGATAGACCCAATTGATCCAAACCAACTCAAGTAGTTTGGGTTGGGTTAAATAGGCAATTGATTTTGGTTGGACTCTTCAAATTTAAGAACCGATGGGTTGGTTCAATTTGGTTTCTACAATTGTAGACCCGATTAGACCCGGACCAACCTTGATTATGCTAAGTATTTGTCAAAAATATTTAGATTTTGCTTATATTAAATGCTACTTTCTATTTTATCTTTGAACTTTAATTATATTTCATATTGGGAACTCTCTGAAAATTGCATTTTAATTTTTAAAGGTGAAAAACTTCGTATGAGGCTCAATAACTGTGCGTGAATATTAGTTTGATAATAATGTTTTATTTTTATTGGCGCTAGCTAGTGATTATATTCCATTTAGTTTATTATTTTACATGAACTAGAATTTGTGAGTATATTATATGATGCAAAGAGTAAGTATTAAGAGGTTCATTTTCTTATTTTTGTAAGAAAAAATATTGTGCTCTAAATTTTCAAAAGTATGCTTTATAAAATTCACAATTTTTATACTTAAAATTTTTGAAAGGAACCCAAGGATTGGAACCAACTCAACCCAAACTCATAGAGTTGGGTTAGTTTGATTTTGAAGAAACAATTAGTTTGGGTTGGTTCTAAGAAAAATTAGACCCGAACTATTTGGTTTGGTTCATGTTTTAGGTCAAACTCGAATCAACCCAAGCCTTGTACACCCCTAATTATAATCTAGACAATTTTTGTATATTAAATCAGAAATGAATCTAATTGTGTATGCACTCACCCATCCAAAGGTATTGGAGGGAAAAAACATGTCATTAAATACCATGATGGCTTCAAAACTCTGCCGCTTAAACTCAGTACAACAGCTCCTGGGCCACCCACCCACGCAAGGCAAAGTGATAAAAAATTATAGATAACCCATGCTTCATACCTGAAAATTTTTTAAAAAATTGAATGTCCAACTATTTAAACGGACTCAAACTAAGAAAAATTAGCTTAGGCTTCTTTTTATAGTCAAAATCCATTTACAAAGGCATCACCATATTGAGACATAAAACTCATTTTTTGGTCAGATCTATGCCAATTTATTTTCAAGTTCATATAAAGAACAATCTTTGCATAATTACGTTAATCTTTTTTGAGTTTATTTAATAGGCACTAATTATGTTAATCTTTTCACCTCCAATCAGGATCAATCTATGCTCATTCTCTTAACTTCTCTGACCCTATCCTTAAAACCATTATCCACAAGAATCCCAACTCCATTACATTTTCTATGTCAGTGTACAACAACTTAAACCCTGTATTTCCTATTCCCTACTATTTTCTCCTACCCATTTTGTTTCTTAAGGCCAGCAATATACTCTCATTCGGATCATAGTATTTACCAATTCTATTGACTTCCTTGCAAGTGCTCTTATGTTCCATGCCCCTAAACGAACTTTTCTTTCCTTTTACTGTGTTTTCTTTTTATATTTTTATTTTTTCTGAAAGATCTAGTCTCATTATCTATAATTTTGTTTTCGTTTTTGTTTTGAACAGGCTTTTTTACCTACACCAGTCCATTATGTGAGAACCTTGCTCATTTTTCTTCACACCTAGGCGGCAATATGAAGCACACCCTTGTTCGTTTTTTATTATGCCCAAGCTTCGATGTAGCGCATCGCTAGGTGGGAACGTCCCAACGTTTATATTTGTTTGGTCATTCCATAAAGAGCTACAATAGTTTTACGTTGGTTGTCAATCTATTGCAACCCTCCCCCAATTCGGGTATGGATAATGGGGTTGGGGACCTCCCTCCCCCATTTTTCACGGTATGGATAATGGCTCTTCCTAATCATAATCATAGTCAATTTAAAGCTTGAGTTGATTATATGATAAGAAGCTCTAACTTGAGTTTGAGTGTTATTTAAGTGTAAGTAGGCCTTCAAAAATAGCGATGTAGAAAAAGTCTTGAAGAATTTTACCCCTTGATGCAATCCTTTTGCAGCTGAACCATGTATTTTTGTGTTCCTTTTACCTATTTATTAATAATTAATTTTTGTTGGGAAATTCTACCTAAACAAAGGGCAATAATGAAAATCCACCAAAATATCCATGATTAAGAATATTTGTTTCTTTGTTTTTTTGAAAAAATATTTTAAATTCTATAACAAGACCGAGTGAACACGAAATCAGAAGTCAGTGCAGCACAATTAAAATCATTAGATGGTGCAAGATCATAATAAGAAGATAATTTAATGTCTCATTCACTATACTCTAAAATTTGCAATCCACGAGGAATTTCACGAGCTAATTACTTCTATAAGGTCAGGTACTAAGGACCATAGATAGGATGTAAAAGTAAAGGCTTACATGCATTCATTAGTATGGAATATGAACTCAACCTTTCCATAAGATTAGAGATACTTACACTTCTCGAATGGAATTAAAATAAATAGATACTTACACTTCTCGAATGGAATTAAAATAAATTGATCTCTCATTCAATACAAGTGATAGGAAAGACATTAGCGCATACACCTGTTAAGAACAAGCTTTTATTTAAGAAATAACTCTACTGAAGGAAATTAAAAGCAATTCAACATAGAAAACGTAAACAAATAAATGCATAACTTTATTTTCACATAGGATAAAAAAAAAAGATTCTAGAGCAGAAGATCCTTTTACTCATATAAACTCGGTTTGGTAAAATTACAGTTGCATGCGAATATCAGTTTTGTCTTACCATGAAAGATTCACCGTGCTTTAATAATATGGAAAAGCCGGAAAGAAAATTATATCATGTCCATAATTTCCTTGGCTTTAGCTCACTCCTCACTCAAGTCTTGATTTGCACCCGAATAATATACTGTTCTACACTACCTTTTACAAGACGTACATACAAAGTAAAACTTTGTAATATATAATTGTTGTCTGTTTATCAATTTATTGTTGGTTTCTCTTCATTTTCATTTTCTTTGCAATATATAACTACGTTGTTTTGCACTCCCTACTCACTGTTTACTACTCCATCCGTCCCATAATAGTTGATGCATTTTGGCCTTGGCACAAAAATTAAGAAAATGATTGATTAACCATAAGAGTTTCATAAAGAGACTAAATTACCCTCCCATAAATGACTACATTTATATTGGAGGTTGTGAAAAAAAGGGATTAATGTTGTCATTTACTAATATGACTGGGGTTAAAATTGGAAATGAAGCAATTAATGCTTCATAGATTTCCTAATTCGACATGTTTATTGGAACAAAAAGATGTTTCAAAATGCGAGAATTATTAATTATTATGGGACAAAGAGAGTACTAAGTCATACTTGATAGTTTACATCAGGCTAAAAGAAAATTTTAAAAAGAACAAAAAGAGTTCAGAAACTAAGAATAAAGTGGTGTACTTGACAGTTGATATCAAGACAAATGAAAACTTTAAAAAGAGCAAGAGAGTTCAAAAACTAAGAATAAAGAGGTGGAAACTTAACAACACACAGTTAGAATGCAGGGAAGAAATAGTAAGAGAAAATGTACAAAACCTAATGTGGATGTCAATATGATGAGGCTATAATTAGTAATTGGATAAAGAGAGCAACGTCAAGCTTCTTAGGTGTATCCAAAGGCAAATGAACAAGAAAGAAAAGATGGAGAAACTACTTGAATAATTTATTTATTTATTTATTTAACAATAACCAAGTAACATCATAACAGAGGGAACAACATGTGGAAGTCAAAATGTTGATAGATATTTAGAAATGTTTGTAGAAACTGGATTAAGTTGATTGAAGGAACAGCAGTGAACCTAAGATAACATAAGATGCATAATTAAGTTTCTTTTAATATCTAGAGTTTTCCTCTATGGAAGTGAATATTGTGCGGTAAAGCAACAACAACTTGATTTTAACGTAGTAGAAATGAGGATGCTAAGGTGTGTGTTTGGTAAAACTCGTAAAGATTGAATAAGAAATACAAAATTCAAAGACAAGTAGGAGTAACGCCAATTGATGTAAAGACTAGGGAAGGGTCGTTGTGGTGGTTTAGACACCTGCAAAGACAGCCCCCCACTAGAAAACTAGACTCAATAAAAACTGAAGAAAATCGATGTAGTAAGCATAGACCGCATTAATTAGGAGGAAATTGAATGGTTTGGAAAGCTCACGATCAATTGCACTAAATCGAGCACAATGGAAGAGTTTGACCATGTATCTAGAATTTACAACTTCAATTTTTGGTAAATCAAACAGTCAATGTCAAACCATGAAAATTAATATTTTTGATTGGTATATTATAGTGTTTGTTTGTCAACAAAATTCTCACTGTATTAAAAAAAAAAAAATAGTGGATGGATGATTAGTTCGGAAATCTTCAAAAAAAAAAGAGAAAGAAATGCATGTGTACCGGAACCATGAAAATGATTCGAACAATGAAGCGCTGGAAGGTAGGCTCCGTGTAGTTGAAGAGATGCCTGTAGATGTGAAATAGTGCAAGGGCAATGGCTCCCACGGTGCAGGGGAAAGCAATGATGACGAAGTAGATAGGCGCCATGACCAGCAACCCTAGCAGCTCCAAAACCTTGAATTTGAACAAATTTAATAAGAGAAAACGAAGGGGGGTAATCAGTTACCCAATTATGATCATGATCATGATCATGGTCATGGTCATGGTCATGGAATGCCGATCGATCGATGAATATTATTGAACCCCCAACCAACCACAGTTTACCGCAGAAACAAATATCTCGACCTCTTCGATCGGGAAGCCTATCTGCCTAAACCAACGCGCCGAGGATCTGTGCATTCATTCGGACAAAGAATCCAATTTTTTTTTTTTTTTTTTTTTTTTTCGACTCGAACAAGAGTCCAACTAGAAGACTTGATTAAAAGAGATGAATGAACGAGGAGGATTGATTGAAGATGGATCTGCGTCGCAATTTCAAAGTAGGTACCCCTTCCCGATCACTCCCTCTAATTCAGCTTATTTTAGGGCAAACTTCTTCTTTTTTTTTTTTTTTTTTTTTTTTTTTTTTTTTTGAGGAATTTTTTAGGGCAGCTCAGTGTTTGGTAGTGCTCAATAGCTTTTTCAAAATTACATCCGTACGATTTTTTTTTTTTTTTAAAATTTGTAAATTATTGTAATTTTTTTTTTTATTCTTTAATTACAGTATATCGCTTTTTGAAAAGGCGTAATTAACTTGGGTGGCGCCACGTCATCTGACCAATACAAATGGCGCCTTTTGTAAAGGCGTCATTTGTATTACGTGGCGCCAAGTGGCAGCCACCTAACAAGAATGGCGCCTTTTGTAAAGGCGCCATTCTTGTTAGGTGGCCAAAATGAATTGACGACGGGGGAGCCCATCGCCAATCAATATATATATTATATATTATATATAATAATATATATTATATATATTATATATAATATGGCGACGGGCTCCCGTTCCAAAATCAATTGGCGACGGGGCCCGTCGCCAATCAATATATATATATATATATATATATATATATTTTATATAATATATTGTATATTATATATTATATATATAATATAATATATATATATATATATATAATATATAATATATATATATATATTTTTTATATATATATTGGCGATCGTCCCGTCACCAATCAATTTTGGCGACGGGCTTCCCGTGGTCAATCGATTTTTGGCGACGACCTCCCCGTCGCCAATTCCGTTGCGTTCACAATCACGCCACAATAACGCCTTTACTAAAAGAGATATACATAATTTTTGAAATTTTAAAGAAATTTACCCTATTTAATGAATTTAAAAGAAAACCAACCCTATTTTTTTAATAACCCCAAGTTTATATTCAAATTTGATTGAGTTTATATTCAAATTTCATTAAATTCGATTGGAATGTATGAATTCATTGTTGCCCTCGAATGTATGAACGTATGAATTCATTGTATTGTTGTAGGAATGTATGAATTCATTGTATTGTTGCAGGAATGTACGAAGGAATGTTTCTTGCCCTCGAATGTATGATCCCTAAACCGCGGAATATATATTTTATATATATATATATATTACTATCTATTATATATATATATATAATATTATATATATATATAATATTATATATATATATATTCCTATATATATAATATGGATTGGCGACGGGCTCCCCCGTCGCCAATCCGATGTGTACACGAATGGCGCCTTTTGTAAAGGCGCCATTCGTGTATTGCCCGCCACGTCACACTCCACATCACGAATGGCGCCTTTACAAAAGGCGCCATTCGTGTATGCCCCCGCCACGTCGCACTTAATAACGCCTTTACTAAAGTCTAAATACATTATTTTTGAAATTTTAAAAAAATTTACCTTATTTAACTAATTTTAAAGTAAAACAACCTTACTTTTTTAATAAGCCCTTTTATTTTCAGGTAATAAAATAGAGGTTTTATTAAAATCATCAATGCAATGGTAATTTGTTAAAAAAACCCGGCTACGTGCAAACCAAACCAGTTTTTTTTTTTTTTTTTTTGCACTCCCACACAAACGCTACTTTCAACTCAGATAATCTCCTCCGACCACCGACGACGTGAACTTGTGATTTCAGAGCTCACTAATTACCATCATAAGAGTCAATTTCTTCATATTTCTTATTGAAAAATCATATTTCCACATTGTTTTAAATGCATTTTATAAGGTTTAAACAAATTTTTTTTCTTGGTATGGCACTGTTTATTTGCATTGTTCGGTGATATTTACCATAAAAATGGAGGATGAATGTGTAGAAGATACAAATGTTTGAGATTGAGAGGTATTTCATGAGTTTTCATTTAATTTTTGTATTTTTTTCATGTTCAAACCAAAGATTCCACCTATGGTTCGACCTTGCAGGTCCGAACAAGTGATTTTTTCTCGATTTGTCGAGGGCGATTGAAACATGCATGTCCCATTATAGGTGACCGAACAAACATTTGTTCAAACTAAGTTCTGAACACTACAATGTGGCTCGGTCATCAAAAACCGATTAACATGCATTGTTCGGTCACCTTCAACCGAACAATGCACTGTCAATTGGTCATGTGTCACCGATTGAGGTCAACCATCAACAATGCACAAATTGACCAACAAATTAGATAAAAACAGTTACAAAACTATCAAAATTGTTCAAAACAATAAAAAAAAATTGATAAAGCATCCATATTAATAAAAACAACCATAAATCGACCAAGTTTAGTCATTGATTGCGCAACGACCGGCTAGAAACAAGACGAAACAAGACCTAGGGTAAGAGCGAAGATAAACAAAGGTGATGCGAAGATCGACCGAGTTGATGCAAAAATGGATCAAAATTGTGAGGTGAACACGAAGATCGACCTAACGCTCGTTTTTTTATTTTTATTCTTTTCATAAGGGGCTCAATATATTCATGAACATAGCATACAAATAATGAATTGTCTTAATTAAAGTACACAAGTGACTTTTCCTCTCCTACCAGTGGAGACTCTGCATATTGTTCTCAACTTAATTACCTCTAACTTAAAGATGTATGTTAGTAGAGACTCAGTATATTGTTCTCAACGTAACTACCTCTAACTTAAAGATACATATTTTTTTCTTGTGTTCAAACGTGGGTTTTACTCCAAACAGTACTAATTAGGAGGAGATCGACACATGTATACTTCATTAGAAAAGTCACACTTCTCAGACATAGGACTAGGTTTTGGACATCTCGGACACTCTACCTTTTCTTTTGTCATAATCTTGAACTCTTCACATTAGACTGACGTTGTTATTTATTTATTTTTTTGGGGTGAAAATATCTTATCTATTTGTACCTTTGTAATTTATTTTTTTTGGTAAAGAAGAAATTTAAGGGTATATATAAATGGGCGAGAGAGCGGCGAGTAATCCCCGTAGCCGTGGAGGTTTGCAAGGCCATACATTCATTCACTTGAGTGGCCTTCCTTATCAAATTGGGATACTCGTCTCTCTCTCTCTCTCTCTCTCTCTCTCTCTCTCTTCTTCTCGTCTCTGCGGGGTGCGGCTCTCCCTTCTCGTCTCTGCGGGGTGCGGCGGGGAAGACCTCCATTTTATTGTTATTGGCAGGGACGAGAGAAGGTAGGTAGACATGGCTTCCATCGTAGCAGCGGTTTCATCCCTCAGCCAAATCCCCTGTTTTGCGGAACAAAAACCACAACTACTCGCTAGAAAGCAGCTCTCTCTATTCTCTCACTGTAAATTTCCTCTTCCTCCTCGTTCAAGACAGAAGCAGCAGCAGCAGCAGGGGGCGGGCTTCCTTCTTATTTCTCACGCTGTTGCAACTCCCAATTCGGTCTTGAGCGAAGAGGCCTTTAAGGGTCTCGGCGACTTCACAAAGGATGTTCTGGACCACGCCCACTCCCACTCCCACTCCCACTCCTCAGAGGGAGGAGAAACCCGCGGCGCCGACCTCTCCATAGCCAACTTGGGGTTGCCTCAGCAGCTTGTTGAGACTCTCGAGAAACGAGGGATTACACATCTCTTCCCTATTCAAGTAAGCCCCCCACTACCCCCCCTCAATTTCTTCATCTTTTTAAACTTAAGCCAATATTCCAACATGGATGAATGGATGGATGTAGTCTCATATGTAATCATGTAGAAGAAGAAGAAGAAGAAGAAGAAGAAGAAGACGACGACCTGACTGTGTGTTTCATTAATTAATTAATTAATTAAAGTTTTCCTCTTCTTTCTTTTTTAAGAGAGCTGTCCTAGTTCCTGCCTTGGAAGGTCAAGACATCATTGCCCGCGCAAAGACTGGGACTGGTAAGACTTTGGCTTTTGGAATCCCAATCATCAAACGCCTCACAGTAGATGATGATGGCGGAAGTCTGCCAAGGTACCCACTCCACTCCACTCCACTTCACTCCTTCTCTCACTCGTCTTCGTCTACAACTTTCACTTTCTCATACTCATCTCCTGCTTTTCTACCAGGCGTTCCGGCCGTCTTTCTAGAGTCTTGGTCCTTGCGCCTACTAGAGAACTCGCCAGGCAAGTGGAAAAAGAAATCAAGGAGTCTGCACCTTATTTGAGCACTGTCTGTGTTTATGGGGGAGTATCTTATGTCAACCAACAAAATGCACTTTCTCGCGGAGTTGACGTCGTCGTCGGTACTCCTGGCCGCATCATTGATTTGATTAACAGCAACACCCTGAACTTGGGTGAAGTTCAGTATTTAGTCCTTGATGAAGCTGATCAGATGCTGGCTGTTGGGTTTGAGGAGGATGTCGAAGTAATATTAGAAACTCTACCGCCCAAACGACAGAGCATGCTATTCTCCGCAACAATGCCTGCTTGGGTCAAGAAGTTGGCAAGGAAATACTTGGATACTCCTTTGACCATAGATTTGGTATTGTTTTCTTCCGTCTGCTTCATTTTTTCCAACCCATATGCATTTGGTGTGTCTGTTTGTATGCACCAGCTATGGCTAATTTTATGTTTTGCCCATTTCCTATTATTTCAACATGTTTTGCTTCTTCTTCCTTCAAGTGCATTTACCTACGCATATGTGACAATTGAATATGTCAAACCTCGAGATGCCAGTTACTTGTTGGGAAGAGTTTTCCTGGCGTGTACTCATAATTTTTCATCCTATATACATAACAGGTTGGTGACCAAGATGAAAAATTGGCTGAAGGGATCAAACTCTATGCTATACCAACAACTGCAAGTTCAAAGAGAACCATTCTTAATGACCTAATTACGGTAGGTGTAAACGGACAGTTATTGATGTTATTTTTTATACAAACTTAAAATCATAATTTTAGGTTTGAACTGACATTTTTTACATTGACATGACTATATTTATCACTCATGTTTTACTGAAAGGGGTAAGCTCATTTGTTTCTTCAAATATCATGGGATCTTGTGTTTGCAATGATTTTCATTAAAGTACTTGATTAAGAATAGTAAGCATTCATCCTCTATGTGTAATTCAACATCAAGGTATGATTTAACGAAATATATTCAAAACTTCTTTTTCATTTATCTTTGTAGTGTTTCCAACACTGATTGATGTGCATGTGATAAAGGTACCGCTATAAGCAACTATTCATATGACGAAAATCAACTACTGCTAGACATATCTTTCTTCATTTGTTGGCTCTTTCTCATATTTTCCTACTTGTTCAATCTTGTTTTTAATCCAGCTCACAATTCATTTGAACACTTTGTTTGTAACCTCTTTCGTTATGGAAGGACTGGTTGTTTGGTGTATGATTTGGGTTACATTGGACATATTATTATTTCCTTTTAAGTTAACGATTTTTGTTTGCAATACTATTGCCATATATTAAATTATCATTTTGAAATTACTACTATCATTTCCCTTTAGAAAGTTTTAAAGTCGGAAGAATTATGAAGTTAACTGCTTGGCTGTGGCACTTAATCTGTTTTATATTAGCATCTCTAAGAAGATTAGAGTGGAGGAGTTGTTTATTATTAGAATTTCCTCTAGTTTCTCCTTTCTTCAATTTGAACTCGAATTGTTAATAAGGTGCCCAAAGTCAGGTCATTTGGGAACTTTGCTGAAGCTTCTTCACTATGAGTTAGTCAGGTCATTTGGGAACTTTGCTGAAGCTTCTTAACTATGAGTTCTTTAAACATTTGCATTTTAATATTATGGCATCATAAGTGAGGCTTTGCTCTATTTTCTTTCCCTTAAATCACTGTGTTCTCTTTGTTTTTGTCTGCTAAGATTTCAGAGATGCTATTTGTTTAATTTAGATAAATTTTAGTTTATTGTATCATGGATTAGTGTCTCACTAGGCATTTACAATTCAGCTTCTATCTGTATCATTTTTTCAGGTTTATGCAAAGGGTGGAAAAACAATTGTGTTTACACAGACAAAACGCGATGCCGATGAGGTGTCAATGGCTTTATCTAACAATATTGCTTCTGAGGCACTACATGGGGACATATCTCAACATCAAAGAGAGAGAACACTGAATGCATTTCGGATAGGGAAGTTCAGTGTGCTTGTCGCGACTGATGTTGCAGCTCGAGGGCTTGATATACCTAATGTGGACTTGGTAAGCTGGTGAGAAACTTGTTGCTTGTAACAATGGAAATAAAGGTTTCGGAAACATGGCGTGAGAGCCACTTTTTTTGGTGAGAAGGGCCTAACGACCCGTGTTAGAGCCACTTTTGCATTAGAAGGCGTTACCAAGTCTGGTTCTCTGGTTTCAAATCTGTTATGGTGGTGAAAAGATCTCTTGATGAAATAAATTCACTGTTTTTGGGTTTATGATGTTGTGATTTTTGTTCTTTACGTCCAAACTTTCTTCGCTTATGTAAAATTTCCAGTCCTGCTCGATCCTTTACATTCTCAAAATTGCTAGTTTTTCTACTATTTGCAGGTCATCCACTATGAACTGCCTAATGATCCAGAAACATTTGTGCATCGTTCTGGTCGTACTGGGCGTGCGGGCAAGGAGGGATCTGCGATTCTGATGTTCACAAGTAGTCAGAGAAGAACTGTTAGATCTCTTGAGCGAGATGTTGGGTGCCAATTTGAGTTTATCAGCCCACCGGCAATTGAAGACGTTCTAGAGTCCTCTGCTCAGCAAGTTGTTTCTACTCTTAGAGGAGTTCATCCAGAGTCTATTGAGTTCTTCATTCCAACAGCGCAAAAAATGATTGAAGATAAAGGAGTAGCTTCTCTTGCAGCTGCATTAGCACAATTAAGTGGCTTCTCTCAGCCTCCTTCCTCACGCTCACTAATCAGTCATGAGCAGGTGAGTAATCCATATTCTTCCCTTCCTTAATGGTGAGGGTGACAGCTACTATGAGAGCACTTGGATGACGAGAATGCTTTGTTAGTTGTGGCCAACATAATCTTCATCCATTAACAAATTTTCTAACTGATTTGGGTTGTTGTTTTATTGTTTTATTTGAAAATTTGTATATTTTGGGATGAAAACTGCAAGCATTCTTTGCTAGGAAACTAGGAATGTTTTTTGGAGCAAATTTCCTCACTGATCATAAAAATCATCTAGGAAACAATAAACAAGGATAATAAGAAGAACGATTCTTTCTGCTTTGTTTCATGATAGAAACAGAAATTTTCTAAATGCTTATGAAGAAACTTCTGAAGATTAAACAATGGAATTTAAAGAACATGTTGCTTGGAGGTGTGCTTGTTTTAAGTAAACGATTATCTCGTCACAAGTCACTTCATTAATGTTAAAGTAGTTGTTTTTCTAATAAGAAACTATATGGTTGGTGACCAAACATTTGTTACTCTCTTTGCTGATTACTTCTTATGGATTAGCATTCTATTATGATAAAGACTATCTTTTTTTCTTTTTTTAAAGAACTGATAAAGACTCTTAATGCCTTGTCGGTCTACTTATTTTTTGTAGTATTTGGAAAATCCCATGATTATTATTATTGTTTTACCTTTTGATCAAAAAAAAAAAAAGAATTGTCTTAGCTTGATATTTGTTACCACTATATCTTTTGATTTTTCTTATGCTATTTTGTGTGCTCTGCAAAAGAGGAAGAAAAAACATCATTTCATTTGTTTTATATTATTTCGGTGTAGGGATGGACAACCATACAAATGACTCGTGACTCTGGTTATTCTAGAGGTTACATGTCAGCTAGATCAGTAACCGGCTTTTTGTCGGATGTTTATCCCGCTGCTGCTGATGAAGTTGGAAAAATTTATTTAATTGCAGATGAGAAGGTATGCATCTTTACGTATTTGTGGATATTGATTTGTGTTTCTTACCTTTTGCCATGCCTCCATCCCACCTCTTTCTTTCTTCCTTCCTTCACCTTAGTCTTCTTGCTAAATAAAGTCTTGGAAGAATCTATGGAAGCCTTCTCGGCAGAAAGGACATGTCGTCTAATTAGGGTCTATTGAAATTGCTGCAGCCTTAAAGGCGTCTTAAAAGAAATTGCTACGACTATTGTAGCAAAACCCAATTGAAGAATCCAAGTGGGTTTCTTAAATTTGGTATTAGTTCTCTTTGTTGCATAGGGGGAAAAGAATTTGTTTTATTTAAGATAGGAATTGTGCAGTTGAAATGGTAAAAGACTGAGAGTTCAAGAAACCTTGAAATTCATATTTATTCAATTTTGGTTTACTGAAACCTTGCTTATTCTAATGCTTGTTTCAGTTGTTTGTATCATTTATTTTTTTTTATTGGGTGCTATTTTTTGCATTTACTGTAAAATTCTCTCGACCGCACTGCACACGCATGCGTGAGCTTGCGGTTCTCCACCATCACCGATTCTGTCCCTAACTTAACCACCTTCAATTCTTAGGTGTGGGGGTTTTAATTCAAAATGGTTTGGTACTATTAAGAGGGAGATAATCACTTATGTACTTCTTTATAAAGTCAAATTTAATCGATGTGGGACTAAACCTTTCGGTCCACACATCTTCAACACTCCACCTTAGTTCGAAAGTCATGATTCAAGGGGCTTTTTCTCACAAGTCCAATCTGAATCATGTGCTCTAATACCATGTCAAATTCTTTAGGCCGCGCCGCACACGCATGCACGAGCCCGTGGATCTCCGCCAGCACCAATATTGTCCCCAATTAATCACCTTCAACTCTTAAGTGTGGGGTTTTAACACAAAAGGCCTCGATACTAGTAGGAGGGAGATAATAGCTTATGTACTTTTTTATGAGGTCATGTTTAATCGATGTCGTACTAAACCTTTCGGTCCACACATCTTCAATATTTAATATTCTTTCGCTAAGGCTAGATGTTTGTAGAAGTGATTTGCTTGTTGTATTTGGTTTTTAATGTTCTTTTGTTGCTTTGATGGTGAATACTGTGCAGTAGCTTAGGAATGCACGATGTCTTATAAAAATGAATCATACCATGAAACAGTTTTTCATCTTATTCTTCTTTTTTATTTTTCTTTTGTAATTCCACTTCCCAGTTCTAGTTTCCTTAGATTGCTTTTTTTGGAAGCTAATCATTGAACTATGCCAAATGTCAGGTTCAAGGAGCTGTTTTTGATTTACCTGAGGATATTGCTAAAGAGTTGTTGAATAAGCAAATTCCACCTGGAAACACAATAAGCAAGATCATGAAGGTTATAATTGTTCATGGTTTTCTTATGTAATAGAAGCGCGTAATTATATCAGATGGAGTTTTGTGCACAACTAATTGTTTACACAGTTAAATGCTTTACAATTCATGACTACACACTGGAGCAGTGGATTTTTTGGTAGCCTTTCCTTACAGTTGGATTCTAAAGAGTTTCCTAACTAATTGAAATGCTTTTTTGGTTACTTGGTGCTTGCAGTTGCCAGCTTTGCAAGATGATCGCCCTCCAAGTGACAACTATGGCAGGTTTACTAGCAGGGATCATGGCTTCCGTGGTGGTTCTGGAGGTTACAAAGGATCCCGTGGTAGGGGTGGTAGCAGGGATTCTGACTTTAAGGATGGATTCCAGCGTGGTCGTAGTTATAGAATTGATGGGGGCAGGTCTCGAAACTCCAAAACCCAAGGGGATGATTGGTTGGTCAGTGATAGGCGATCAAGCCGTTCACCATCTTTTAGAAATAGAGATAGGTACGTACTCAATCTTACCTTATATCACTAAAGAGCATCAAGTCACCTCTTAAATTATACTGCAGATGCCAAAGTGATCATGCACGATAATGGAAATCATACCAGACACTTTGGCATCTTTGCCTACTAATGCCTTATGTGCATAATGTTGGGTAAATTATGAACTCTCTCCCTAAAGTTTTTCCTGATAATGCACTTTCATTCATAAAAAATATGCACTTTAGTTCTCTTGCATGCATCTTGCTACTCAAAGAACAAATTTTGCAGAAGTTCTACTCTTAGTGTTTGTAGGTCGTTTTGAGGTTATTGTATCTGTGTAATTAGGGGTGTCAATTTTTCAGTCCGGACGGGTCTGGGTTTGGACCACCCTTGATATATATATGAGCATTTGCGCTGTCCAAACCCGTTCGGACAAGTGGGTCTTGCCCAGACCCGGTTTACTTTAAATTTGGGTTGTCCAAATGTCTGAATTTGTCGAGTTTTATAAAAATTATTGTATGTTTAAAAGTTTTTTTAATTAATAAAATCATTGTAATTTCCTCGTAATATAATCTTCTTTCACATAATTTTATAAAGTAATATCCAACTTGTATTTATTATTTTAAATTACTAGGCATAATAATTTTTTTTTGTTTTAAAAAAATATTTTTTTTAATCAACTTAATAATGTTTTTTATTAAAAGACAAAATGCATAATATTGTTTCAAGCAATATATTTAGCTAACTCTCGAAACTGAAATAGTACATTTCTATATAAGCTATGTAGTTTTTTTATTTTATGATTATTTTTGTGAATCATATAATGTATGGAAATATATATTTTTAAAAAATGGGTATCTTTTAAAATCTGGGTCGGGTTTGGGCTTAGAAGGTCTTGTCCAGACCCAACTCGGATTTTAATTTGGACATCAAAGCTTTGCCCAGACCCAACCCAATTTAAAAAAAAAAAATTGTCCAAACTCTTTTTTTCAGGCCAAACTAAATCAGGTCGGCAGGTCGGACAAAAAATTGACACCCTTATGTGTAATCATCATTTTAGGTTGTTATATCAGTGTAATCATCAAAAAGCAAAACTTGGGGTGAATTTGTAAGTTACTCTGATATTTATGTTGAAAGAAGTGGAGTTTGAAAATAAGGAAGCGGGAAAAGGAAAGAAATAAAAAAAAAAAAGTAGGGGAAAGTTTTGGGTCTAACAAATGCTTCTGCCATTCTTGAAGAAGAATAATAAATAAGCGATTTTCAAATTCTTGACACGTTTAATGTTGACTGTATCTATAACTATAAGCGAACATGAAAGCTGATATTGTGGCTTTCTTTGCAGTGGTTTTGGGGGAGCATGTTTCAACTGCGGAAGAAGTGGGCACAGGGCATCTGACTGCCCGAACAAGCGAGATTACTGATTCTTTTAAAATATCCTTTTGTTTTCTTGGTGCACCTAGTTTTAGTTGTAGTGCCTTATGACTGTACAAGATAAATCAAAAGATAAGAAGCAGGTTGCAGTGGTTTATTTGCTTGGGAATTTGAGGGCTGTTGACGAGAGGGTTGTGGGTTTCAAAATAGTGGTATATTCATGTAATACGTTGGTACAAATGCCCGTGATCTCTGGTTATTTTCCTATAGAATTAGAATGTTTGTTTTCTCCACTTTCATGCTTTTAGAACTGATGCTCTAATTTGGTGTAGGCCATCTTCCATTAGAAATAAATAAATAATAATAAAAAATTAAAAAAAAATCCTCTAGCTTTTGCGCGCAACAATGCCCAACTTTGGCATTCGAAGTTGATTACTACGAATATTAAGAGTGTTTTTTTTTTGTTTGAAATTGAACAACTTTTGCTTGGATGGAAACATATTATTATTCTCATTCATAAATAAACGATTTCCACATAAGCGAGTACTACCTGTAATGTAAGTAAAGAGAAGAAGATTGATAAAACTAGTCAGGGGGAGCTTAAAGTCAAAGCAAATGGGTTTTTAGCGGAGGCGATGTACAGTGAACCCCTTGTCAATTATCATTACAACAGCTTAGAGAGGTGAGGCCGAGAGGATAACAAAACGTGAGCGAGGGCAGAGAGTGAGAAAATGTCCTTGTTCTCCCCACCTTACCCTTCTCCTCCCCTTTCCTCTTCCCGTCTTGATTTTGTCCTCCAACCCTCCTCCTTCTCTACTCGTAACACCACTACTCTCTTATCCTCCTCCTTGCAGACCAAACAAAAGAGAAACCACCACCCGATTCGACCACATCAGAAGAATGGCATCAAGACTCAGACTCTGGTGGTGGGCATGAGCTTGGAGGCAGGTATTGGGATGACGACCTACTTCGAACCCGACGGAAAGGTTGTCCTCGTTACTGTGGTTGGGTTTAGGGAGGGCAACATCGTCACCCAAGTGAAGACCTAGGCCACTGACGGCTACAACTCTGTTCAGGTGGGGTATCGGAGGGGTAGGGACAAGAAGCTCAACTCGGTCACCTCAACAAGATTGGAGCTATTCCCATGAGGCACCTTCAAGAGTTCAGACTCCTCTCTGTTGATGGCTTCCTCTCCAATCAGCGCCTTGTCGTCGACGACCTCTTTAAGGAAGGCGATCTCACTGACGTCTCTGGCACAACCATCGGCAAGGGTTTCCAAGGTATCTCTTTATATTATTTTTTTAGTTTAGTTTAGTTTAGTTTTGGTTAATCAATCAATCAATTACAAGCTAGCGTAGCTTTTCTTGTATTTTATTGTATTTCAGGTGGCATCAAAAGACACAACTTCAAGCGAGGTCGAATGACTCACGGTTCCAAAAGTCACCGGGTGTTTGGATTTGGTGGTACCAGACAAGAAGATGCCCGGCCGCATGGGCGGCACCAAGACCAAGATTCGGAAGCTCAAGATTGACAATGATATAAGGGTTCTCATGATCAATGGGGCACTTCCTGGCATAGGCCTCAATCACCGCTGGCCAACCACATCTGGCATCTTTCTCTTATCTTTCATCTGTACGAATAATTCCATGGCCTCGTGAGCGAGCCCATCCTTGGACAAAGCGTCGAACATCTTAATAGTATTGTTGATGAGGCCCTCCGTCCTCATCTTGTGAAAGATCTCCTAAAGGTTTTGGGGGTCTTTGGGTTCTTGAATAACAGGTTTCTTGCTGAAATGGTCATAAGGAGGTGGGAGAGGACTTCTCCTCCTCCTCCTCATTAGAGTCGGGGAGAACAAATCCGGTTTTCTTACCATTCTTGTCGCCGGCTTCAGAGCTAAAAAACCTCCATTGCATTGCTCCAACACATTGGGGAAGGATTAGGCCTCAATTTTGACATTTTAGCTATGCTAAGAGTTTTAATGGTTGCTTTTGTTACTTTTGTTGTTGGTGTCTCTTTGATTTTAAAACACCAAGCAGGGGAGCGGGAGAAGAAAAGGGAGGAGAATCGGAAAGAGCTAGACATAGTCGCCCGCCCTTTTAGCTCTTGTAACCAGAAACTGATCAAAGTGAAAGAGACATTTTCCAAGTGTAGATGGAGGAGAGACCGAAGATGATGATATTAATGATGATGATAATGATTGCGGCGGAGGTCCGACGCCTGAGAGAACGGGGAAGAGGGAAAGCTAGGGTATTGGTTTTTGGGTGGTTTCTTCCTGTTGAAAATTTACTTTATAGCTTTTCACAAGGGCAAACCGAGTATGAAATAAAATGACAAAATCCATCATTTGGTCAATGATGTTTGTGTATTTTATGTTTTTGGTCTTTAAACTTTTATTACTACACATTTTATTTTTGAACTTTTACAATGATTTACATTTAGTTCTTCTACCACCATTTAAAGTGTTAAATTTTGTCGACATGGATAATAAAAGTGTCGCATGATTAGCCAAAAAGAGTAAATGCATAAAAACTCAAAAGTTCAGGGACTAAATGTATAACAATGAAAGATCAGAGACTAAATGTACACAAATGAAAGTTCATGAACTAAAAACATAAAAGATTCAAAGTTCAAAGACCAAAAAATATGTTTTGCCAAATAAAAAAGATGGGTAAATTACAAAATACCCGCTGAGGTTTGATGTAATATGCACTTTAATCTATGTGTTTTGAAAAATATGTATTTTGGTCCCTCCTACAAATTTTTGTCTAAATCATGGTTGAGTTAAGGTAAAAAGACAAAAATGTCACTACAAAAGACACAACAACTAATTAAACACAATACTTTTTTCTAAAAGAGAAATTAAACCCGACACTTTTTCCTAAAAATAAAATTAAACTCAACACTTCTTTACTCCCCACTTAAGCTTTTTCTACTGTAAAATAATTATTGGGACAAAGTTTTTGTCTTGAATTTACCAATTCTTATTAATTAATTAACAATTATATTAAATATTAATTTACTTATTTTTAAAACTTTAATGATATTTTTTTGTCTTCTTAACAAATTATAGAATAGTTTTCTTCAAAAAAAATATAAATGGTGTAAATTGAGAAGACAAATGTAGGAATTAATCAATAATTTTTTACTTTTTTGTATACAAATTTTTATATATTTATTCATTTCATGGTAAACATCAATGTGGGTTTATTATTTTGGTTTTTAAGCCATATTTTATTAAACATGATTTATCAATTTGTTTTTATTAACTCAAAATATACATATGGATGTATTATAGCACAAATAAATAAATATATACATAAATACTAAAATACACATAAAGAAACTAAAGTGAATTATTTTTAGATAAAGAAAAATATATAAAACCTTGAGGGTATTATTGGTGTAACAAAATTATCACATCATTAAAAAATAATATAATAATAATATTTTGAGTTGTCACTAACACAAAGATGAGCTTGCCTAACCAAGAGTAAACTAGAGAGACTAAATTACATATTTATAAAAACACAAGGGCTAAAATACATATTTCATATTTCACCTAAAAAAAAGATTGAGAGGGCGAATATGTCCATCCATACCCATACTTTTTATTTTTTAGAATTTATGAGATTTTTTTTTTGAAACAAGTAGCACCCTGATTTAACCAAATATGTGCTGGATTCACTCATAACATTAACCCATTATTTCCTAAAACACCATCATTAATATAATCTCCCACCCATCAAATCATTTGCTTTACCTGCCCATTCTTGACATCTCCCTCACATCTATTCATCTTTGATGCGGTCTAGCACTCCATCTCTTCCCGGTTCTCTCATCTCTTTGCAGTTCTCCCCTCAATTGCGGATGGTGAGCTCTCAGCCTTTCAATTTCTTCACGCTACCAGGTAGATGCAACTGGGACCTCGAGCAAGGAACCCGATCGACTACAACTGGACTTCAAAGCTCGCGTTTCAGTTGGATCGAACTGGTATGCTTCCATGTTCACACTGGAAAAAAAATTAAATAATTAAACCATAATTCAATTACCTTTGTTTATTTCTTAACTTGATTTGCTATTGCCATAAACGTAGAACACAATTTATACACAACAACAATGTTTATATGACGCCTCTCCTTCTCCAAAACCCTAAAATTCTTTTTTTGATTATCTTTTGTGATTTTGTTCTTGAAGGTTCCAATTGTAACAATCCAGAAATTTGTATATTTGTGAACACTACAAGAAATCTAATTATTAGTTACCAACTTTAGTGAGAGTATTAGAATCGATCACTATAGACCATTATATAGCTTGTATTAGTGAGGGTATATATCCTCACTAACAGCCCACATTTATTTTAGGGTACAAGTAAATAAATCCCCCCTCACTAAAACTCATTAAAGAGGACGCCCTCTTCGACCTCTTCGACCTCTTCGACCTCTTCGTCTAGGTTTCACTCACTTCGCCGAAGGATCGAAATCGGCTTCGTCTTCGACTTCGCAGATCTGCTCATCCATTTTCAGGTGATCTCTCTGTCTCTCTCTGTCTCTCGGTCTCTCGATCTCTTTCTCTCTCGATCTCTCGGTCTCTCGGTCTCTCGATCTCTCTCTCGAGTGAGTGCGACCTTGCGAGATCTCTCTTCATTGTTGTTTCTTCTTGAATTCCATTCACATTGCTTCGTCGATCTCACCATATTTGCAACCAAACCGTCAACTCTGTAAATCTCTGTCCTCTGTCTCTATGTCTTGATTTCATCGTTTTTCAGTTCTCTTTGTGTGTTCGTTTTTGTTTGATTTACAAGAGACCGACGCGAACGGACGGACGGAGACTGTGATTTAGGGCTTAATCGGCATGTAGAGACTAGCCTTTTGTTTGTTGAGATTTCGTGTGATTTTTTTTGGTTTGGCTGGTTTTGTTTGTTAAATTGCAAAATGCAAATGTGATTCGTTCTCTTGAACTACTTCGTTGATTCTCGGTTGAAATTGATTGCATTTGTTTGTGGTTTCGTTGTTTGGTTGGGATGATTGATGGTTTTAGGTTTTTCCCCATAACTGCAGTTCTTCAATGAGAACTAGAAGGCACCTTAGAACATAGGACGAATTCTTCACTGGATGTAGGATTGTAATTTCTCAAAAGTTATGTTTCTATGTACCCATTACTATCAATTTTAGCTGCAATGCCACAAATTTTAATTCTCGAATCAACTTGTCTACAATGTTTTCTACTGGTGTGTTTTAAATTATTTAACTATTGAGCACATATTACCCCAACATCCATGGATGCATGGACCAGAGAAAATCACAATTCCCTTTGCAGTAGGGTGATAGAATCCACTCTTAGTATCTCTTCCAAATACCAACCTTGAATAATTAGTAAAAAGAAGAAACAATCAAAATCAGTTGTAGTCTTGGCTATGTTTGAATTTATCGTGTGAATTATATTATTTAAAAATAGTAGTCTAAAGATTTCAATTTATTATTTGCTTGTACTGCGCTTTATTGAGATGGGTTCTTGTGAAAAAGAAATTAGCATTGGCGCACATTACCTTAACACCTGGGATGAACTGATTCCAAGATTTTGCTCCTTGAACTGGTCTATTTTTTTTCAATGTTGAGCTAATCACTTCAATTCGCTGCTTCAAGGCCTGTTTAATCATGTTTCTCTCCATCTGAAATAAATTGAATTATGCATTCCATGATGTATGCGTTGCTCATGGAATTTTATTTCTCTCCTTTATTTGTTTTTGATGTTTGGAGGGCCCCTCTCTTGTTGTATAGGCCATCGTGTCCTGTCTGAGCTTTCATTTTCTGTTCTCTTGGAGTCAATTTTGTCTGATAAGGGTCATCTTATCTCGTCTTATACCATACAATGGTCTTTAAACCTTCTTGTTTGGGGTCCAAATAGATAGTTATGGTGATCAATCCAGTACCATCTACAAATGTGCATGTAGTCTAGATAAAAACCATTTTCTAATGATGAATTCAAAGATATGGCAAAACCAAGGAGATGATGTCCATAACTTAGTTATAAAAGCATCTGAACACTTGGCAGTTGCATTTTGTTTAAGTTAGTTTCTAATTTAGTAGGTACACCATAATTAAAGAGGATACCAAAGTTCTTATTGTAATTTTCCTAAGCAAGGACCGACAATGAGTCGTCACAATCACGTCGACCTCAAAAATTAATATCTAGACAAATATTGCTAGGAGCCTAGGAAGTAGGAACCAGACAGAATACATATCCATGAGAGAATAGGAAATGCTTTCTAGTTTGAGATAAGGTCATTTCTATTGTAGTCATTGGATATATAAGAAGACTGAAAAAGAATCTCGAGTCTCACAATGGCAAGATTCCAGCATCAATGACTATATAGTACTTTATATATAGAATAGAAGTCTAACATTTAGACGACGATAGCGATTTCACGTTTTGTCCGGCAAGTCCAATGCTTTCCTCATGAATTCAATGTGAATTTTTACTATGACGTTTTGTTAATGTGTGTATTCAATTGCACACCAGTTTGATAATCTTGTTTCGCATCCAGCATATCGTGATTTTGGGTTTCATGATTGCATTGCTGGTGATATTCTGGTTTTACGCTTTTGATATCAATGAAGAGAAGCAGTCTGCACTTGATTATATGAAGTGGGATTTTGCAAGTGGCAAAAACAGAATGCTTCACAGATTGAAGGCTTCCTACTTGTATAGTTATGATGATAATCCTAAAGATCTCATCAGCTCCTCTGCGAGTATGATTTGCATAGTTTGTTCATGCCTTCTATTTGCATCTCTCGCTTCTGCAAATTTGCACTTCTGTGAGACGAATTCTGATTATAAATGGTCAATGACTATCATTGTTGTAAGCCAAACCATCACTATTGCTGTGGGCACTTTTGCTAACACCTTTAGGTTTCTTACCATGTTATTAAACCAAGCAGTGGGTTCAAATATGGTCCAAATTCTAAAAGGCCGAGTGATTGATACTGATGCAATAATGACTGCAAATCCGCTCATTTAACGTACTGGTCTAGATTTTTGGATTTATGTTGTGAGGCCTTCGCATTGATTTTTTTTGGTTTTGTCCAAAGTTTGCTTTTGGTTAGTTGTTTTTCTATTCATACATTTGATTAATGTTAAGGATATTTTCAAGCCTAACAAGAGAGATTACAAAGCCATCAATGAAGTCAAAGAGTTTGTTCATTTAGAAGAGGCAGATTTGAATGACTGGGTATTAAAGAAAGGTATGGAGGACATGAAGAGGTGGATAGAGACTGTAAACCAAACCAAAGCCTCCACTAATCATCACCTCTTCCAACTCCTATCCAAAAGAGTTCCTTCAACATCCCATGAGGGTTCTATGTTGATAAACTTTCTTTGTGTATCAACAAAAGCTATGGAAAAGGAAAAAGTGGAGACAAGCTATTGTTGCTTATTACACTGCCTTGTAAATGATGTTGTTGTTTGAGCTAATTGATGGTTAGATAAAAACAGAGTACTAATTTCAATATATAGGCACAGGGAGAATGTGTATACTAGTTTGGATGTAATCTTTTAGCTGGTAAAGGTTCATATGCCTTAGAAATTGACAAATAATTGTTGGATGAAGATTTCCTTATTAAGAAATGGGCATTTTTTACTAGGATTTCATCCCAATTATGAATTTTAGGAATACAGTCAAGTGGAATATCTATTTAATGCGTGAATCATTGTTTTAGCCATGTTTCGGAAATTATAGCTCCAATAGCTTAATGTGAGAGCATAGATTAATTGTTTCCTTCACACATGTAATTGATGTTGTTAATGTTTTATGGATATTCCTAATATCTTTGTAGTAATATCTATACAATGTGTGTATCATTGTTTTAGCTGTGACATAATTTTTTTCTTGATCATCACCTTATTTAGTCTTGATTGACTCGAGTGCCTTATTATTTCATCTTTTCTTAATTTTAATTTTTTTAAAATACTTATAAACAGAATGATTTACATTTTTTGATTGTTTAATGTGTTTTTTTTTGTAGGATGACGCTTAGCATTGGTTAATAGATATAGATCGTTTATTGCTACTTCTACTTCTAGGTACATTATTTTCCTACTTGATTTGTTTTTTCTTTCCTTCCATTTGAATTAAACATCTAGTCTTTTAGCTCGAGAGGTACTTGTTCTGTCCACCTCTAATGCTTTAGAAGTTGTAGAGAATCTTGTGTTGGAACTTGAAGAATCTTAATTAGTTTATAATTTGTTTGAAATTGGTGGCGTTTGAGACTTGAAGTTAGTAATTCTAAATCAAAGGCATAGAAATCGATTGAAAGAATGTAAGCATAGTGTTTACCAGGCGTTTAGCGATTCTGAATCAAAGACTGTAAAATCTGCAAAATTTGGTATAAGAGGTACTGAATTTTGGCCTACAATTCTAGGTCCGATCAGTTGATTGAGAAAATTGTGTTCTTTTTTAGAATTTATAGACTAAAATTGCATGAAACTATTTGTGATGTGTTAGCGATGATCAATCAAAATTATCGATGAAAATTGCTTTTTTTCAAGACATTACAATGACATTCTTAATCATTTGATTGTTGGTTCTGTCATTTGTTATTGTTTCCTAATTGTTTTGTTTTTTATTCTAACTTTGAATTTCTTTTTTTTTTTCCTCATGGAGAGCGGTGCTTGATTTTCCATACTTTCAGCAATACGGGTTGGTTCGCGTATGTTGATCATCTTTATACGTTACATTGGTTTGTGATTCTGAATTATTATGTTATTGTAATGTAGGCTCTATTGTTTAATAATCGCGAATTAGAATTAGTTGCTATGGCCTTAAACGCGAGAATGATGGAAGAGTAGAACTTCTGCTTTACTAGTTACATTTTGCTACTGTATTGCTATGTATCCTTATTTTAGGAAGATAGTTGAGGAGCTTTACATAGATGTGATTGATCTTGAGTTGCTTTTGAAAGTATACAACAACGAAGTCTCAATCCCAAATTAGTTTGGAGTCGACTACTTGGATTAAACTCTGCCATTTGCCTTTGATTTTATGCAATTGATGGTGTGCTTTTCAAGTCCTTCAAATCACTGCTAATCAATGCGTCCGAATGCTTCTAAAAGTATGATTGTAGAATTTTATACAATCTGAGCATGATGTCTATATTGTTCTGTTTGCAGTTATGGTTTGATTCTTGACTATTTACAAGGTAGAGGTGACTATATGAGCAAAATTAAGGGGTGTGTAATTGATTCAGGAGGGTGCCCAGAAATAAATCCAAAGGTGAGGTTTGCTTGCTTGTTCATCTTTGAAATTAATCGGTTCTAAGTTCTGTGACCCATTTGTTTGTTCGTATTTCATTTCATAATGTTTATGAACTGGGGTTACTCTATTGAATTCTAGTAGGTAAGGTGGTTTAATTCTATTCATATTTTTGTTCCTTCCCAATTCTTGACTTCCATTGATGGCATTCTATGTTGTAACCTATTACACAGAAATTTAAAATCTCATTTAGCTTGAGTTTTTTCAGCTGCCTATTAGGGAATAGGGAGCTTGAAAAGAATATTAAAAAGATTAGAGAACTTCTGACACTTGATGACCTTACAAGAGAAATTTCTTTTTGTTAGGGTTTACTTATAGAATGAACTCAATAGATTTTTATTATGAGATACTTAGACTTAGCTGCTGCCCACATTGTGGCATTTGATGTTCCTCCTCCAATATTGTTTGCATGCATAAAGATGAACAGGACAGGAAATGAAAACAAATAAAATTTGTTCTATGAGATATGCCTGTAAGAATGACTAATATAATTCCTTCTGAATAACCTGTTTCTGTTGCTTCTTATTTGCTTGGAAATTGTGAACCTTAGAACATTGTGTAGTACATAGTAAGATGATTTCTTGCTGCTTATGACTTTTTAAGATTGATTCCTCAACATCTCCTACATATTCTTCTTTATTCTATTGTAGATGGATGACTTGTAGTTGTTGCGTGCGGTGCAACGGTGATAGTTTCTCTGGATTTCAACAGATTTGTGAGTTTTTATGGGGGCATTCTTTTTTAAATGTAGTTTCAGAGCTGAAATATGTACTTAATAAGCTGAAGATTAGATCTCTGTTAAAACGTTTTGCAGTCAATATTAGCATCTTCTTTCTCGATTTTTTTGTTCCTTAAGTCTTAATTTTGATGTAGTGCTAGTGGTTGATCTCGTGGATCGGATTTATTAGTGCTCGAGAACTAATTCCTTTTCTCTTGAGTTTCTCCCTTCAAGCATGTGATTGAGTTGATGCTACTTGATTTGGTTATTCTAGAATGCTTTGTTCTTTTTCTTCTATCGATTGACCATTGACATTCTTAATTTTTTTCTTGCAGGTGTTATGTGTGTTCGGTGGAACCAACTATGTGCATTCAGTGTTTGCTTTGGTTTTCAAAACATTAATTGTTACTTCATTACTTCATTAGGGCTGAGTACTTGTTGGAAAGTTTGTAGAGATTCAAGACAATATTTGCATCTTTCGTATTTTCTTTTGAACATTAGATGAGATTTATATCAGCCGTGGGCATATAAGATTTGGATTTACACTTTTAAAATGTGCTATTTGTCTTTGTCACACTACTTTTTGTATCGGATGTGGAAGTGCAAACAAAAGATCTATGAAAAGGGCTTCTAATGACTACTGGTGTTGTTAGTAGTGAGAGGTTTTTGGTCCCTCACTAAATAGCTTTTAGTGAGGGGATTTATCTCTTACTAAAAGTTGTTAAGTAAAGCATGGACTATCACTAAAAGCTATTTTAGTGAGGGGATTATCTCTCACTATAAACTTTTAGTGAGAGGATTTGCCTCTCACTAAAAGCTATTTAGTGTGGTTGACATCTCGTTAGATTCTTCTAGTGAGAAACAAATCCTCTCGCTAAAAGCTATTTAGTGAGGGGATTGCCTCTCACTATAAGATTTTAGTGAGGGGATTGGTCCCCTCACAAAAAGTTTTTAGCGAGGAACCTAAGCTCTTTAGCGAGAGGCAATAGCGAGGGGAAAGATGACAGGATTTTCCCCTCGCTAAATATCTTTAGTGAGGGGAAATTGACATTTAGCGATGGGATTTTCTCTCGTTAAAGAGTCTTTTTCTTGTTGTGGAATGATGACGTGTATTATTTATCTATACTCATATATGAGAGTAGGAAAACATGCCGAACGGGCATCGACGGATGAGTTACGGGTACATGAGACATAAAACACTAAAAATGTTAATTAATGGGTTATTTGAATAATAACTAAGCTAAATAACTAAAATGAGGAAGTTGGCAAGACTAGGGGCACGAGATGTGAGAGTCGTAGTGTAGTTCGGGTCCGAGTAAGTGAGAATGGGCTAGGGAGTTGGTTAACTAAGTGGTGTGCGAGTCATCTATTGAAATCATTAAGTAAAGTTAGAGTTGGTGGACAACTTAAAAAAGAGAGCTTTGGATCTACCTTGGGATGTGTGTTGTGTAAGTGGATGATGAGGAGACCTATATAAGGCCCATCCCTCTCACCTTTTTCTCTTTCCCTTACTTCTCTCTCCTTCTCTCTTCTTCTCTTCTCAAGACTTGGAGACCAAGAAAGGGCTTGGACAACCATTGGAGGCTGCACAACTTTTTGGAAGCTCGCCAGAGTTTAGGTGAGATCTTAATCCCCTTCATCTTTTCCTTCGTCTACGTGTTAGTTTTTCTCAATTTCATCGCGATGACCATGGACACCGCGTCGGGACATCGATTCTGATCAAAACCCCAATGCCTAGGTGATCCTCGAAGCGATCAACATGCATTTTGTGAACGGTGTTGGAGATTTGGAGGCGTTTTACAACTATCATCGAGTTTTACGACTTTTTGGATTGTTTTTCATTCCAGACAATTGCTGGAGGTTCTACGACGATCCAAAGATGATTTTAGATGGTTATGGACCTCCATACAAGTTTGGGATAGGCGCGAGGCGCGACGATGAGAGCCGGGGTTTCGAAAAACCCCGAAAAACACACTTTGGAGAAAAATAGAGATGCGAGTCATGGGCAATTAGTCCTACGACGTCGGCTGACAGTGTCCAAAACATAAGAGAAAAACCTATAAAACAAGAGACGCTGCGAAGACGTCGTGAACTAAAGTGCTGGCAGCGCCCTCCCACGACGTCTAAAACAGAGACACGATAAATTCACGCTGTGACGACACCGTGGATGCCTTGTACACGGAGACGTCACCCACGACGTCTAAAACAGAAGCTCAAAAAAATAATGCCACGACTACGTTGTGGAGCTTTACACACAACGGAGCCATTGCGGTGTCTAAATCAGAAAATAAACAATAATTCCTACAAATTCTCGAAAAACTTGGGAACTTTGGGGGTTTTGTTAGAGTCATAAATTGACTATGAACCCAATCAATTGGGGTTTAAATACATTAACTGGTAGTTGGGGAACTCCAAAACAAGGGTTAGAGTCGCAAGAACATGTGAGAGTCACGATCTTACCGGGTAAGTTAGTAAGCCAGTTAAGAAAGTAATATGCGATTCATTTTCCTCTATTATTGTGATATTTGAATTAATCCTATGCTTGACATTCCATTCTATTATTCCTTGGTTGAGTGTTCTTGGCGTAAGTGTGTCGGGAAGGTACTATGTGACCCGTACTAGCTGGGACAACATGAGCACCTCTTGCAAATAATGCTGACCACCCCTAGTGTTGAGTGATACCCGAGTACTGGATTATTGTGGCTATGGTTGTGGATATGGTTGTGGACATGTTGTGGAATGTTGTGGATTAGACCGCTTATGGGTCTCTTTTGATTCAAAGGACACTAAAATATCGTTGATTATTTGCTAGTCTATTTATCATACAACTTGCTTATTATTCTGTCTTTTCCTTTACCGCATGATTCCTAGACTACTTTATTGGTAAATCTTGAATTACTGTTACGTTCTTCTGGCATTACTTTCAATTATTTCTCAGTTAGTCACCGTCTAGTTTGTGATGGTGGGTGCAGATAGGTCGGAGACGAGCAAGGGGAAAGGACTTGTGCTAGGCGATTATCTCGTTTGATTCCCGGAGAGCCTTATTTTCCTCCTTTCTAGTGTAGGTATCTCCATTTGCTTGATGTGTTTCTCATTTTCATAACCTATATGTTTCATTGGTTGGGATTGTGAAATTGGTATTATATGTTATCACACTATCTTTTTGTCATCGGATAATACATGTTTATCGACTATTCGAGGTTCCACATTAAAATTTTCCTAATTCCCTTACTTTGAGTTATTTACATGATTATAGTATAATTCCCGCTGTGTATCAATCTGATAACTTTGATAATCATAATAACTCACTTTATAACTTGTAAATCGATGAATTGAGGTTGATTAGGCATGTGTTGGCTTGTCGAGATGGCCTCGGGGGTCCACGAATGTCTAAGCCAGGGCGGGGCCCAATTGTATGGGAAGCTGGGGTCGTCATAGTTGGTATAAGAGAGCAAGGTTTATACCTGACTCTGAATTTAAATCATAATCCATTAAAACACAACCAGCGGAAGTTAGGATAATGGTGGGACTTAGAGTGGAACCCTATGTTCCTGACTTAGAATCCTAGTTGGAAAGTGGAGAGTCCGGGGGAAAAAGTTGAAACTTATTCTTATAAGTATATTTGATGTGGTGTATTATATGATATCAGTAGTTATCCACTTATCCGAAAATTCGCTTTCTCAGTTAGATAGAGATGGCGGATTAGGCTGGTCCTAGCGACGACAACGGTATGTTGATAGCGCGTTGTGCTGAAAATCTCCACGCATTGACAAAGAAAGTCGCATCTTAGGAGCAACGACTAAAGGAGATTCTGAGGATATTGAGGGTGTCAGTTGTAGCTGCACCATCAGTACCATCTATGTCTGGATTATTCGCTACTCAAGAGGCGGACACACCGATGGTTGTGACCACTTTTGCACTTCTTACTATCGCTGCAGTAATACCAGAGGCTACGGTTGTACCTCGTATGCAAACTGACATTGTGCCTGCTACATCAGCAGAGTATGACACTAAGGCTACTGCGGAGGCTAGACAGTGGCTAGAGTTTAAGAGACACGATCTAGCTGTTTTCTATGGGGGTATTAACGTGACAGCAACAGAGCAGTTCCTGAAGAGTCATAAAAAGATTTATAGTATCATAACTACCGAGGAGCGTGTGACAACCCCAATTTCCTGTGCAATTAGGTACGCCCGGCCTAGACCCATGCAGGCCCCAAGTCATCACTTGGTAACCTGACGAGCCTAGTCAGCCTTCGATTTAGTCAATGAAAGAGTTATTGCAATAATACACAGCAGAAGACTAAACAGTAATAACAAGGGGAAATAACTCAATCAACGAAAATATAGGAATTCTATAAGTGTGGAAAACCCCGAGTATTCATGTACAATTCGAGAAGCATATATACATGATACCAGTCTCACCAAAAATGCCAAGTTCAATAATTCCAAAAAACATAAGTATGAAACGATATACAAATCAGTAAAACATAAACACATACTATAGAGTCTCTCCAATCCGGCTGCTAGTCCTCAAAGTATATCTTCTAGGCAGGGCCCCTTGCCCTTGCTGCTCTCCACCCTATCTGCACCCACCGTCACAAACTAGACGGTGAGCAACTGAAGAAATCAAAAGTAGTGCCAGAAGAATGTAACAATAATTTATGATAAAACTATAAAGCAGTCTAAATAAAATGTGGAAATGAAATAACAGGTAAGTAAATAAATCAAGTGCATGATAAACAGACTGATAGATAAACAATCGAAATTTGCATGTTCTAAGATTCAAAAGAGGCTCAGGAGTGGTCTAATTTCACAGCAATACGGCAAAGATCTCGCAAGATCTTCCTGGGCAATGTCGCAACATTAGCACAGCTTGAAATTGAGAGACATCGCAACACCTCTCGAATCCAGTACCCAATACACACAACACTAGGGGTGGTCAGTTACCCCTGCAGAGGGCACCCTCGTTGTCTTAGCTAGTGCAGGACCACATGATATCTTCGAGACACACACTCATGCCAAGAACATATAGCCAAGAAAAAGGAATGAAATTTCAAACAAGGGATCAATTCAACAATATCAATGAATAGAGGATGTATAAATCACATGTTATTTCCTTACTGGCCTACTAACATATACACATACAAGGTACGTATGTACTTACCTGAACTATTGCAAATCGTATCCACTATCGTGAAATCCTAATGCGTATCCCCGAGTTCCCCGCTACCTGACAAGTTCGGAAAACTCTAGTTATTTGGTCGAATCATTATCTAAACCTAGGTTGATACCCTAGTGTTTTCCCAATGTTTTGATGACTCAAAAATCTCGATGAAAATTAAACCAAAAACTCAACGAAACACGACTCTTTTGGGTTTTGTTACCATACATATGTAAGCTTAATCATACATCTTAGGCTCGGCTCAGTTGTAAATAGGTCACGCCATAGTCTCGAGGACCGGCAGCGTGACCACGACGTCATAACCAATCCACAAACTTCAAACACTAAATCATAACTGCAACTTGTTTTGAATTACAAACGAACAACAATCGATGCCTTCATGACTTCATGTTGATACTATCCGACGTCGGGAAAGGGTTTCCTCGGCATGGTAAGGCCGGAAAAACACTTCGCTTAGTCGAAGTTTAACACCAGCATACACACAAGGATAATTGAACTCAACACCACGTTAAAGTCTCAACAAACTACCATGGTCACCACTATCCGAACTTACGAAAGAGTTACGAGCCACCAGCAACATCATGGAGTGATCTCTGACAATCTCTCGGACATGAAGAATCCGACTAGCAGCACCGCCACAATGGTGGTTTCCGGCGAAGAGAAATACAACAACAATACATGAAATAATGGATGCACACACAACCACCGTTGGTTGAACGCTCTGGAGGACTGCGAGACACCATCAAGAGCATGGCATGGTCTCCGATAGTCCCCCTACTCATCGCGTCGATGGCACAACCACCCCAATGGGCGATTTCCGGCTAGATCGTGGAGAAGAGAAGAAGAAGAGAACGGAAAGGAAGAGAGGGAGAAGGCGATGGCGAGATCGTGGAGTCGGCCTTGCATGATCGAGGAGAGCTCGAGGTGAGTTGGTTCGTGGTTGATTCAGTTGTGTTGGTGTTGTTGTTGGGTTGAGGTTGAGTGAGCTCGGCCAGCGGAGAAGCCATGGCCGAGAGTGGGGAAGGCAAGGGAGTAGTCTCCCTTGCCAGTTGGGGTTGGGGTTGGGGTTGAGAGCCAACCCCCAACGATGAATCGAAGAAGAAATAAAAAAAAGAGAGAGAACAGAGCAGACGCTCTGTTCTCGTGGGGAAGAAGGTGGTGAACCGAGCCGGTTCG
The DNA here is from genome assembly GCA_039657345.1 of Stephania japonica. NCBI lineage: Eukaryota > Viridiplantae > Streptophyta > Magnoliopsida > Ranunculales > Menispermaceae > Stephania > Stephania japonica. The sequence goes on from CM077557.1 coordinate 74,471,871, forward strand.
GCCCGGTTCACACCTTAAACAAAAGAAAAAAAAATGGAAAAGAAAATCCAGAAAAATAGGAAAAAATATGGGAAAATAGTATTTTGACCAAACAAATAGAAATTGAGGGATTTCTATGAAAAATGAGAAATTCAAAAGTCGGATGAGACTTTACACCGAGGTTTTTACCTCGAAAAGCGTGGTTAAAATAGGTTAGAAATTAGGTCCCGAGATTTCGGATTCGAATGGAACTAATTTAGAAGTATTAGTAAATGAATATGGGACTTAAGTTGATAACAATTGGTTTATTTTAGGTAATGAATCGATGTGAAAAGGTTTGAGGACTCCGGAGAGTCGTACAAGTCGGTAAAACATAGAAGCTCAGAAACAGTAAGTGGGACTCGTAGCTTTTATCAATTATGCAATGTAAAATAGTATTATTAGAGCATGTAGTGTACTGGACTGGGAATGGGGCAATGTACCGTGATTTGACCTTGGTTTTACAAAATGTTTTGAAATGAAAATGGATTCGGAAAGAGGTTTGACGGGACGGATCGGCTTGGGGTTTGGAACTGTGGTGGAGTTGCTAACCATCACCGCACCCAATGACTTGGAAATTAACCCGATCAATGCTTTCCAGTTGAGTTTAGCAGCTCATTAGTCTTAAACCAATCAGATGAGCAATGATTGGTTTAGTGATGATGAGTAAGTGCGACTCGGTGTTTTATGAGTTGGCGGCACATTGACAAGAACTGGTTAGATGCCCAGTGATTGGTTCTTGGATATGTGAAGGGGCGACTCAATGCAAATACGAAAAATGTGAAATACAAATCACGGCTACATTGCAATGAACCAAAGAACTTGCATCTGTTATATATATATTGTTTATATTGATTCATATGCTCCTGTAGATATGCATTTGATTCATGTTGTTATACATTGCCTTGATATTAATTGATAGTTGATGGTTGGTATGAGAGTCACTTACTGAGCATGTAGGAGCTCACCCACCTTAACATCTCCAGGTATGAATGTATGCTAGGACTTGGAACTCAGGAAAGGAGAAGACCAGGAGTTTAGTATCTTCTCTACGGTGTAGTGAGTTTTCCTGTTATATATATATATGGTATTGCATTATGATTTGTAATTAAATGGGTGGGAATAAGAGCTCAATACCGATGTTCATGCCGGTATTGTATAACTTATGTTTTATCGAAAAAGTTTTAAATTTTTCGCTGCGTTTGTTTTATGTTATTTATTTAAATTAAGATATACAGGTTGTTGTCAGGAAATGTGGTAAGGCTGCTGGCTCTAATTAGGTCCGATCTGGTTTACCGGGGCTTAATTAGGGTTTCAGGCTGGACATTCCTTAAGTAGAATTAGGAGATGTCACAGTTGGTATCAGAGCCAAGGTTTTACAAACTTAAGTTTATTATTGGTCTCGAAGTAAGAGACAGTTTTGCTATGGATTGATATAAGAGACTGTTGTAAAGCTTGGTTTGATTATTCCACTGAGAAGTCAATGGAATAACTCTGATATAGATTAGTATCAGGGACTGAGGTTATCACTTTCAATCAAGTTTCAAAGTGATGTGATAATACTGATACCGTTTGGATTGAAATTTTGAGTTGTACCTGTATATTAAAATTTAAAATTTAGGTTAACTGACTTGGAGATTGATTCTCAAGTCAGGGATAAACCAAGATTAAATGAACAATTTTATCGATATTTTGGGGGGTAATGAAAGATAAAAGCTTGAGACACGTATTTGTGAGCTTTATATTATATCTATGCGATAGATATAGCTGTATTGTCTTGCCTTGAAAAGAATCTGAAAGTCTTATCTCACATCTAGGACTTGGTAAGTCAAATGAAATTGATTGTGAGGGTTCTTGGGAACCTAGACTTCAGAGATATTGTGATAAAGGAAGACAGTGGAATGATGATAAGATGAGTTATATCCGTCTATGTCTCATGAAATGAGAATATGTATATATTAAGGGTTAGGGTTTGTGGAACCCTGAAACCAAATGATATAGATATCGAAAGGAGATGAGTTAGGAATAACTCTTTTATTGAGTAGTCTCTAAGGGTCTTGATTCTCACTGATATTGTCTGATGAGAAATAGTCAGTGTTGAAGGAATAATGGACTCAGGACTCAGAGACATAGGTCAGATGAAATGACCATACAATATGAAATGATTGACAACGAAACTCAAAGGTGATGAGTCACTTTGAGTAGAAAATATACTAGTGTTGAGACTAGTGGAGTTGGATGAAAAGTCATTCAATAAGGAGAATAGTAGTAAGTGAGAATGATAAGAACCTTGTGAGGTTAGATAATCATTAGTTGAGCATACTTCATGAATAATTATGAAGTATATGATTCCTGTATTGGAATAGTGAGAAGGAAACTTGTAAGTATGGTTGTGGGGTAGCCACACATACTGAAAGTTATGTAAGAAAGAAATTTATTAGTGTTGTGGTGATGTAACTTCAAGCACTAATAGTATAATAATAAGGAGGCCTGTCAGTATAGTTGAGATATAGTTGTATATACTGAAGGCAGAATAACAAGGGCTTATTAGTGTTGTTGTGGGTAATCACACTCAATAATAGAGCAAAAAGAGAAATGAATGATAATATGGTATAACCATACATAAAGAAATGAGACGTGAGTTTACTAAATCGATGGGTAGATCAATGTTGGATGTAAGGATACATGATTGAGGTATAGATCAAAGATGGAATATACAGAAACAAGCTGAAGACAACATTACTCTAAAAGTGAAAAGTTAAAACAAGAAATGAGAAATGAAGGGTTTGCGAAAAAAAAAAAAAATTTGTGTTCTTGATCAACTCTATCTTGTTTGAGGAAGTAGAATCAGTTATGAGGAAATGGTAAATTGAGAATAAAGTGAAGAGTAAGTTGCAAATATATACGCTGAAGGACTGGAAAGGTCAAAGTTAGAGGCATTAATACATAAAGATTCATAAACATGACAATCTTTTCATCAGAAACATCTGATGTAGATAAGAGGTGTACTGTTCAGGTAATTGAGAAAAACATAGCAATGAGCCATGAAGTGTTTTAAATTTGATGTTTAGACTAGTACAGTCTAAATTGGGGAGAATGAGTGTGGTCAATAAAGTTAAGGATTGAGAATATAGAGAGTGATGTACAATACTAGAAATGAATAGGTAAGCAGTATATCAAGAGGTTGGTATTGACTATAATTTATGATGAAAGATGTTGAAATTTATAAATTTTGTGAGTGTGAATTTGTGGAAATTCAGTTAATCAATCAAAATTCAAATGGTTTGGGTTGAGTAAACTGATAATAGGTCAGTAAAGGGAAAAAACAAGTAATGGGTATATTGGAAAGGCTTGAAAGATTATCCCAAAGGAGGAATTCATCAAAGTATTTGGCTGGTTGAAACCAAACCAATGATTAATTATATCGTACTTTGAGGTATTATAAAAATTGTATGAGTTTGAGAACTCAAGTGGAATGACAAATTAACGTGAAGTGAATTCCAAGGAATAGTGATTTCTAGGATTGACAACTCAAGGGTGTAAATCAAATGAAACCAATAGTTCTCAATAGTGATTGAGAGTTGATTATCATAAAGTAAAGATAAGAATTTAAGTGTATATGATCAAGCGATGGCTTGATAAGGTGGAAGATTATGGTGTAAACCATAGAAATTCATTAGAGCTCACGATATGTTTATGAATGAAGATGTAGAGTTGTTAAACTCTATTAAGATAAGATCATCATTGAGTTGACAATGATGACGAATATGAAAATAGTTGAAACTGTACCAAATGCACAAAGTACTGTTACAGAGTTATGTGAAACTCTGATAATAAGTTGGTATATACCAAAAGTTGTAGGTGCAATGGATAAGTTTCACCTATAAATCTTAAGATATGTGTTGAATTTTAAAGTTATGAGTCAAAGGAATTGACTGAGGTTAAGATAATTAGAGAATTGTTTTACATTCAACACAAGAATAGAAATGTGGGTAAATGTGAAATGATTGAAGCATACAAACAACTTAAACAGAGAGTTGTGATATAGTTGTATTGTATGATCAATTAACACTATAATGAAATTAGGATAAGTTGTACATGATACAAAGGATGCCTTAAGGAAATTGGAAATGTAGTTTGACTACATTAGCTGCTTAATTATACTTGGATTACGGAAAAAATTAGAGTTAGAGGTGTATCTTAATATTTTATCCAAGTAGTTGTCGGTTGCCATAATTGAAAATATGCATTTCAAATGATGGATTGAATGAATTGCAAGAATAAGTATTAGAGGAAAGACTTTAATATGATAAGATAGGGATGATGATCCCAGTATTAGTATAAATATAGTTGATTGGATCGAATGTGCAAGTTCATTCATTCATGAAGGAGTTTTGAAGTACAATTGTATCATGTACAAGGGTTTGAAGGGTATGAATGTTATTTAGTTATTTCTAAGACTGAAAGATCTTAGAGGAATTAATTTAGTTGTCTACTTTATGATTAAAGCTAGTAACTATTTTGGGTTTCAATCACTCAGAAAAATTACTCACACAAAGTGATTGACGGTGGTTAATACTTGAATGAAAGAAAGAGACATGAGGAGTAATTATAATAGGAACTTCTCAATATTATCTCATCAGTGGGATAGATAATAATTGATAAATAAGAGAAGTCCTGCGCAGGCATATCATCAATTGAGAGGTTGAAATTGATAATTACCAGTCCTTTATTTGGAGTTCAGAATGAGACTGAACTCAGTAAATGTATGAATTAATAAATGATTGGATGATTGGGTTGAGAAATCTAATCGGAACTACTCAATGTGTTATAGATTGACTATGAATGAGTAGTGTCCAGGTTTGATGTTGTAATGGAAAATGTGCTGGACATATTAAACTCTGAAATGGAAATTTGATTCATGAGGAAGGTTAAACAAGAATGATTCTGAATATCTCAGGAATCTCTTTATATGATTGATATATGTAATGCTATACTATATTTGGGTATAACATTATAAATTTTGATATGGTGATGATATACTATAGATTATAAATGGGTTGAGATGTGGATTTATAAAGAGATTATAAAGAGATATGAGACAGCTTCAGAATGTGATATTGAGTAGTCAAACCTAAAGAGTTAGGTAAATTTTTGTCTATACCTGATAAGAGAAAAGTATCACGATTATAGATTTTGTAATGGAAAATAGACGTCAGGACAATGAATGATAGTTGATGAGGGAATCTAGTCTGCAAGATTCTTGTCAGTGAAGGTGTATGTATGTTCAAAAGGATTGAGCAAAATAGTTGTATGCGAGATGTGAGATGGTATGATATTAAAAAAATATTTCGGATAGAGATCCGAGACTTGCTTCCATCGAGGGAAGAAGTTATTGATATAAACTGAAAACTAGTCTCAATCTCGATACAATATTTTCCTTCGTGTTGACGAAGAGAGTGTGTTCCTAATTTTAATTCAATGAATATGATTGAGCTTGTGTATCATCATAATAGTCACTGAAAGAATTGATTTATCTGTGCGAGTTCTTTAATGTTCTTAGTAATTCTTTAATGAACTTCTTTTCTTATCCTAATTTGAGAGATAAGAATGAGAGATTTGTAGTAAAATGAATGAAGTAATAAAGAACTACATGTAACAAATTTCCCTCAAATTTTAACTTATCTACTACCATGAGGGAGTCGAGAGAAGTGATTTTATGATTCTTTGATTGTGTGTATTAGTATTGTAGTATTTTACGGGTTTCGAGCCGTTCGGGCGAAATGAAGGTTTCGACTAGTTAAACGGGGAACTACAAAAGACCAAGGAACGTCGTTTGAACGAGGGAGTTAGATAGTTTCGTAACATACGGACTATGGAAGCTAAATTGTTAAAGTGACACAACTTAAATGAGGAGAGCCATGAGATTTGTATTGAGATATGTGTGTGTTGAGATGAGATAAAGGGATAAAAGACTCACAAGGGCAATTGTTTTGAAGTGTGTAAGAAGTAAATTAGAGGGCAAATGGGTCATTTCACCTAATAACATATATAAATGTGAGAAAAAAACCCTATCTATACTATTCATCTTCTCCAACACCCTCACCGCCGCCACTCATCTTCTTCCTCCCTTCATCTCTCTCGTCGGTCTTCCACTCGGTCTCCTCTCGCCGAATCCTCACCGAAGGTTCGTTCACTCTCTTCTCTCACTCTCGGCCTTCTCTCTCTCACCCTCTCTCACGGCCTCTCTCGTGGTTCTCTTTCTCTCGTGCTCTCTCTCTCATCTCACTTGTTGTTAGTTTGTTGTTGAAAGTGAATGATGGGGTGTATCATATATAAAAAAAAATATAAAAAATAAAATAAAATTGGCTTGTTGGTGTAGTTGGTAGTGAAGGACGTTAATGAAGCATGTGACCAAGGATCGAATCTTGTAAACAACACTTTTATTTTATTTTTTTTTCTCACCTCACGGACACTTTCCTCTCTCTCTCTCTCCCCACTCTTTCTCACGTTTTTCTCACTTGTTTTTGGAGTGTGTGAATAGGCTATGGTGTGCACGGTTTGGTGGGGTGTGGGGTGTGTGCGTATGTGCGTCATTCTCTAATATAAGGTATATAAATATAATAATATATATATGTATCTATATATATATATGTATGTATATATATATGTATATATATGTATATGTATAGAAGAAAAATAACAAATATATATATATTGAAAAATTCAGAAAAATATGATAAATTAGGAAATGGGTTCATAAATGAGTTTTGGGATTCTCTCGGAAATGTTGGCGGGATATAGTCGGGGTTTTAGCCTCGAAAAACGTGAAAATTGATATAATGTATCAAATTGAAGCTAATTTAATGACAAATAATCTTAGATATAATTCGGGTGGTAATTTTGATTTGTTTGGCATTTATTCAAGCTGGACTGGATAATTGGAGTGCGGTATAGGAAATCGGGAAGTCGCGTTAGGATCTCGGAGTTGTCATACGAGTCACGATAGTTCAAGTAAGTACACTTGCCTTAAACAAGCATTTGTACGTTTGTAAGCCAGTTAGAAAATGCCATGTGATTCATTTTCATGCCATTGTGTTTGTTATTATTTACTTGTTGGCCTTCCATTCCATACTTCTTGTATGTGTGATTCCGCGTAAGTGTTTTGTCTCGAAAGTACTAGGACCCGCACTTAGAGGGATAAAACGCGGCACTCGCGACACGAGTGTGTGACCACCCTTAGTGATCGTGTGACACCGAGTGCTTGGGTGGATGGGTTCGAGTCCCTTTCCGATCATAGCTGTGCCTTCGCTTGTGTCGATGCCCGGAAGACCTCGCGAGGTCTTCGCCGTTATGCTATGGACTAGACCACTTATGAGCCTCTTTTGATTCTTTGGAACACACTTAACTCTCGATTGATATCCATTAGTCTGTTTATCATGCATCTTGTCTATTTAATTTCTGTCTTTTTATTTCCGCATGATATTTAGACTACTTTATTTGAATTATCATGAATTACTTGTTGTTTTCTCACGGCATTACATTCGATTTTATTCGCTTGCTCACCGTCTAGTTTGTGACGGTGGGTGCAGATAGGGCGGAGAGCAGCAAGGGCAAGGGACCTTGCCTAGGTGATCTATTGTGAGGATTAGCGGCTGGATTTGGAGACTATTTTATAGGTTTCCTTATGTTTTGCTTTTATGTATATCGTTTTATATATATATGCTTTCGGATTATTAAACTTGGCAAATTTTGATGAGATTGGTATCATGTACCTTTGCATTTCGAATTGTACATGAATACCCGGGGTTTTCCACACTTATAGAATTCCTATAATTTCCTTTGATTGAGTTATTTCCCCTTTGTTTTAATTGTTTAGTCTTCCGCTGTTTATTATTGCAATAACTCTTTCATAAATTACTAAATTGACTAAATTGAAGGCTGACTAGGCTCGTCAGGTTGCCGAGTGATGACTCGGGGCTTGTACGGGTCTAGGCCGGGCGTACCCAATTGCATGGGGAAATTGGGGCCGTCACACTACACAGAGGAAATAGAGCAAACTAGGTAAGATATAACTAGAATATAAAGGAAACAAATAATATGAGGATAAAGTTGTAGTGTATAGATTGACGAAATCTATAAGGTTCAAGCAGGTATCGAAAAAAAAAAATGAAATGAAAGTGATGATGATGATGATGAGAATGTTGTGTGATTGACCTTGCCATTCACCGATGGGTGGAATGGAGGTAGGAAATACACATATGCTGACCTTACTGTTCATTTGTGGTGGACAGAGGTAGGAAATGTGATGCATACCTACGTTGACCTTGCTGTTCATTTGTAGTGGACAGAAGTAGGAGACATGATGATTGTCGACCTTGCCGTTCAGTTATGAGATGGACGGAGGTAGGAGACACGATACTGTTGATCCTTAGTAGATTCGTCAATGCTTGAGCTACAATAATCTTTAAGAAAAAGAGAAAACGTGACAAATATCATAGGTTATTGATTTATCAAAAGATATATGGGATCTTTTGAAAATCTCACCTATGAACGGGCTATAGGGATTCGGATTAAGTGAAATTAATGGAATAGTGTTATTCACATTTCATTAAACTGAAAGAGAAGAATAAAACGGTAATTTAGTTTCATTTATTTTTCAAAGTAAAGTTGAGATAAGCATTGTGCTAGTGATATGGTGGTGAAATCACATATACTAGACAAGCGAGGAATGAAGAAAAAGTTAAGGAACGGGAGTTATAAGGAAAAAATCCATTTATCTTTGAAACTATTGGTGACTTGTATGTTGCCCTAATTTCGAGGACGAAATTGTTGCTAAATTGGGGAGACTGTAACGACCCGTTACTTTAAGCAGGTGATTAGTGTTAATCCGAATGGTAATTAATCCGAGTTAGGCTCGTGGTTAAGCCCGATTTGTCATGATCAACGTGTGTGTGGGATTGCGTGATGTATTGTGTTTGTTTGGTGTATATTAGTACATATATGTGAATAATCAGACTAACGAGGAAATGTCTAATACCATGTGTAGGTCATGTGGACACACATATGACGAGAGATAGCGTTGACGCTCGAGTGTGTTCGGCGGTAGAAATTACGTAATTATGGGCGTAATTATGGATATAAATATATATATATATATATATATTATGGATATATAAATATATATATATATATATTAAAATAGAAATAATAAAATATAGCAAATTGTCGGGGCAGTGTGATACGCGAGGTCACGAATGACACGCGTCGGACATACGGTGGTGTGCACGCCCGAGATGTTCTCGTTGGCGTGCCAACCGGAATTTGAGGCGTAAGAGATCAATAAATATATATATATATATATAAATCGATATATATAAATATATATAATAAAAACAGAAAATGTAAAATTACCATTAAGGGTATGGAAGTTGTAAAGGAAGGGATAAAATGAGAGGGGTATTTTGGGTATTTCCCAAGCAAAACCGCCTTCTTCTTCTTTAAATGTGAAATCGAGAGATCGAAGAGAAGAGAAGAAGAGAACGGAGAGGAAGAGAGGGAGATGGCGATGGCGAGATCGTGGAGTCGGCCTTGCATGATCGAGGAGAGCTCGAGGTGAGTTGGTTCGTGGTTGATTCAGTTGTGTTGGTGTTGTTGTTGGGTTGAGGTTGAGTAAGCTCGGCCATGGCGGAAGCCATGGCCGAGAGTGGGGAAGGCAAGGGAGTAGTCTCCCTTGCCAGTTCGGGTTGGGGTTGGGGTTGGGGTTGAGAACCAACCCCCAACGATGAATCGAAGAAGAAATAAAAAAAAGAGAGAGAACAGAGCAGACACTCTGTTCTCGTGGGGAAGAAGGTGGTGAACCGGGCTAGTTCGGCTCGGTTGAGCCGAACCCGGTTCGGCCCGGTTCACACCTTAAACAAAAGAAAAAAAAAGAAAGAAAATGGAAAAGAAAATCCAGAAAAATAGGAAAAAATATGGGAAAATAGTATTTTGACCAAACAAATAGAAATTGAGGGATTTCTATGAAAATGAGAAATTCAAAATTCGGATGAGACTTTACACCGAGGTTTTTACCTCGAAAAGCGTGAAATGGTTAAAATAGGTTAAAAATTAGGTCCCGAGATTCCGAATCGAATGGAACTAATTTAGAAGTATTAGTAAATGAATATGGGACTTAAGTTGATAACAATTGGTTTATTTTAGGTAATGAATCGATGTGAAAAAGTTTGAGGACTCCGGAGAGTCGTACAAGTCGGTAAAACATAGAAGCTCAGAACAGGTAAGTATGACTCGTAGCTTTTATCAATTATGCAATGTAAAATAGTATTATTAGAGCATGTAGTGTACTGGACTGGGAATGGGGCAATGTACCATGATTTGACCTTGGTTTTACAAAATGTTTTGAAATGAAAATGGATTCGGAAAGAGGTTTGACGGGACGAATCGGCCTGGGGTTTGGAACTGTGGTGGAGTTGCTAACCATCACCGCACCCAGTGACTTGGGAATTATCCCGATCAATGCTTTCCAGTTGAGTTTAGCAGCTCATTAGTCTTAAACCAATCAGATGAGCAGTGATTGGTTTAGTGATGATGAGTAAGTGCGACTCGGTGTTTTATGAGTTGGCGGCACATTGACAAGAACTGGTTAGATGCCCAGTGATTGGTTCTTGGATATGTGAAGGGGCGACTCAATGCAAATACGAAAAATGTGAAATACAAATCACGGCTACATTGCAATGAACCAAAGAACTTGCATCTGTTATATATATATTGTTTATATTGATTCATATGCTCCTGTAGATATGCATTTGAGTCACTTACTGAGCATGTAGGAGCTCACCCACCTTAACATCTCCAGGTATGAATGTATGCTATGTGACGGCCCCAATTTCCCCATGCAATTGGGTACGCCCGGCCTAGACCCGTTCAAGCCCCGAGTTATCACTCGGCAACCTGGCGAGTCTAGTCAGCCTCATATTTACTCAATTTAGCAGTTTATGAAAGAGTTATTGCAATAATACACAGCGGAAGACTAAACAGTAAATAACAAGGGGAAATAACTCAATCAAAGGGAAATTAGGAATTCTATAATTGTGGAAAACCCCGGTATTCATGTACAATTCGATAACTCAACATACATGATACTAGTCTCAATAATAATACCAAGTTCTATAAACCAAAAGCATACATATATAAAGCGATATACAAATGAGCAAAAACATATAACCTACTCTAGTCCAGCCGCTAATCCTCACAAAAAGTCGCCTAAGCAAAGCTCTTTGCCTCTACTGCACTCCGCTATATCTGCACCCACCGTCACAAACTAGACGGTGAGCAACTGAGAGAAATCGAAAGTAATGCCAGAAGAATATAACAGTAATTCATGAATTTTCAATCAAGGCAGTCTAAATATCATGCAGGAATTGAAAGAACAGAAGTTAAATAAACAAGGTGCATGATAGGTAGACTGGAAACAATAACAATCGAAACATGCGTGTTCTACGAGTCAAGAGAGGCCATAAGTGGTCTAAAATCCACAACAATACCACAACAATATCCACAACAATCCACAACAATCCAGTACATGGTATCACACAATCACTAGGGGTGGTCAAACACTCGTGGCCACGAGTGCCGCGTTTATCCCTTCTAGTGCAGGCCGCATGTACCTTCGAGACACACACTTATGCCAAGAACACACATACAAGGAATATGGAATGAAATGCCAACGAATAGGTAATAGCAAACACAATGGAATAAAGATGAATCACATGATATTTTCTTAACTGGCTTACTAACGTACACAAGTTTTTGAGACAAGTGTACTTACCCAACTAATCGCAACCCGTGTAACAACACTCTCGCGTTCCTATTAAGTATCCCCGAGTTTCCCGCTACCTGACAAGGTTGGAAACTCTAATTAATGGGTCGAATCATTAACTAAACCCTAGGTTGGTACCCTAGCATTTTCTCAGTGTTTTAATGACTCGAACACTTCGTTAACTCAATCGGTAAATCAAACAAAAAATATAACGAAACACAATGACTCTTTTGGGTATTATAACCACACTTATGCAAGCCTAATTATAGATCTTAGGCTCGGCTCGATCGTATGTGAAATCACACCATAATCTCGAGGACCGGCGGTGTGTCCACGACGTCACGCTGTTCAACCAACTTGAAATACAATTTCGATGTCGTCCAACAATTATGACTCAATATTAAACTTAACATGACCATACACCGGCGAGTATGGAATTCAAGGTATGGTCCAACATCCGTAGAGTGTCAACACAGCATGGAAAGGTCGTGTGCACGCCCTACGTCGCGTTGACAACCTACTCGATGCAATATAAACAACTCATGCATATCTCCGCCATTACGACTCATCATCATTGATATGGACGCTCCGAGGCTATGAGACTCCATGAATGACATGGTAAGGTCTCCTAGAGTCCCCCATGTCATCGCGTCGATGATAGTACCGCTACGACGGACGGTTTCCGGCGAGAAAGTTACATCACGCATAACATTACACAATTGACATAGTACATCAATGATGCCGCTGTTTTAAGCCACTCCGAGAGTTGTGAAACACAAGCATAGACTTAGCTTGGTAATTGACATCCCCGATCATGGTGGCACCGCGGTGGCGTCGCTCACGCAACGGATTTCGACGAGGAGGAGTATAACCCCCATGAAATGAACATAACATGAAATACCAAAAGTTTGTGCTCACCTCACTCGTTGTTGACCACTCCGAGGGCTGTGGGACCCAAGCCAAAGCTCAATGGGGTCCTCGACACCTCCGATCCCCGGCAGATCCAGCGGTGGCGCCGCCCATAGGGCGCTTTCCGATGAGGGTTCAAAACATCACACACAACACGACAACAACATTATCTATATTCAAGACACTAAAACCATCCCAATACGACCAAATAGATCACCACAAAAACAACGAGGCATCATCGAGGTCATGGAGAGGTCCCCGACGACCCCCACGCTTGCCATTCCGACCCGCAACACCCCCAATTACGACGATTCGAGCGAGGACAAGGGTAAGCATAGATGAAATGAAAGAAATCTCAACAATATTACACACTTGTTGCTACTCGTTATAGACTCTCTGGAGGTTGGGAGACATCAACTTGATCATGATGGACCCCCCAACGGTACCCCAGGACTCCGGCGGTCATCAGCCATGACGCATCTCGGCCAACAGTTCGGTTAGACATGGGATGTACAAAACAGGGCACATAGGTGAATGACGAAGGTAAACCAGTCACCACAGCCACTAATGCTGTGAATTGGGGTGCTCCGAGACCGTCGAGGCTCTGGTGAGGCACCAGGCGTGACCTCCGATCAGTCTCCGGTCATCGCCCCCATCACAGCACGGCCAAAAGTGGCGGACAGCAGCAAAAAGAAAGACAAGCAGATCGAAGAGAAAAGAGAGAGAAAGAGAGAGAGAGAGAGAGACCTGAAGGTTCTCCGGCGGGAGTCCGACCACCTCTGGCCGCCGAGGGCGGTGGTGCTCGCCAAGAGGCCGGCGAGAAAAGGGGAGGGAGGAGCGAATTCGGTGAGGAGAGAATGAACAAGTGGTGGGTTTGTTTATATATATAAACATTAAAGGTCAAATGACCAGGTTGCCCTCCTTTTAATTCATATCCATTTCATCACAATTTGCCCTTTTGGGTCTTTTCATTTATTTATTTATTTCTATTACACCTTAAAGTAGATGTGTGTTGTCACTTGCATGGCCTTTCATCTCAACACACACGCGAATCTCGAGGTCAACTTCATGGCTCCTCACTATTGGGCTGTGTCATTTTAACAATCCTATCATGTAGTCCGTATGCCGCGTAGTTAGCCAACTCCCACATGAATTTTGCATTTCCTCGGTCGGTATTTCTTCGTAAATGGTCTCGCCGTGCCCATTTTCTCGCCACATCTCAACACTAATTAATTACGTTTATTAGATAATTCATTTGTTTGTATGTTTTTACTTCCCCGTTTACATAGGCGTACCCTCACTCAATTTAAAAATTTGCCCGAACGGCGCGAGACTCGTAAAATACTAAAATACTAATACACACAATCAAAGAATCATAAAATCACTTCGGTGTCGACTCCCGAAGTTCGAAATACTGACCAGTATTCACGTAGCCGGGTCACAATTTTTGACAATTGCGATACAAGTCCGATTAAAAAAATTTGGGGTTGTTACATGCTAGGACTTGGAACTCAGGAAAGGAGAAGACCAGGAGTTTAGTATCTTCTCTACGGTGCAGTGAGTTTTCCTGTTATATATATATATATATGGTATTGCATTATGATTTGTAATTAAATGGGTGGGAATAAGAGCTCAATACCGATGTTCATGCCGGTATTGTATAACTTGTGTTTTATCGAAAAAGTTTTAAATTTTCCGCTGCGTTTGTTTTATGTTATTTATTTAAATTAAGATATACAGGTTGTTGTCAGGAAATGTGGTAAGGCTGCTGGCTCTAATTAGGTTCGATTTGGTTTACCGGGGCTTAATTAGGGTTTCAGGCCGGACATTCCTTAAATAGAATTAGGAGATGTCACAGTGGTGGTTTGGAGGAGATGATGAATAGTGTACATTAGGGTTTTAGGGTTTCATTTGTTTTTATATGTGTGACTTAAGGTGAAATGACCCTTTTGCCCGTAAACTCTTACTTGCCCAACCCTTGGCCAGCTACCCTTATGGGTCATTTGGCATATCCTCTTAATCTAACACATATCCCCATCTCTATGACCATCTAATGGCTCTCCTCACTCACTTGTGTCACTTTAACAATCCTATCCATATTAATTTATTAAATTAACCCCATTAATTTTATTAAATTACTAATAAGGTTACACAAATTCTTGCCTACTCGGTGCACCGTGCCCCGCGTTCGACACGCTTCTCGAGGAGGTCCCACTCTTGGGATATCAATAAATTCCCTCATGCTTATGTTATACTTTATTGTTAGAGGTTTATTTCCTTAACTTAGGTCATGTTTTTCATTTGGCTTTGTTTATTAATAAAATCCACTAAAACGGTTCCCGAAAGAAAACCCCGTATAACTAGGCGATATCTCACTCAATTAAAATATAGCCCAAACGGCTCGAGACCCGTAGAATACTATAATACTAATACACAAAGTCAAAGAATCATAAAATTACCTCGGCGTCGACTACCGAAGTTTGAAATACTATCCAGTATCCACGTAGCCGGGTCACAATCCTGACACGTGTAACACAAGTCAGCAAAAAAAAAAATTTCGGGGTTGTTACAATCGTGCCGCTTGAATTCTCTCCACTGCCTCGCCTCAGCAGTGGCCTTAGGGCTCTTCTCCGGAGTAGTGACCGGAGTAGTGACCGGAGTAGTGACTGGAGCAGTCTCTGCAGCAACAATCGGCATAGTCGGTGTCTCCGTCGCTTGTACTATCTCCGTCTATAACGGAGGTGTCTCTACCTCGGTCTGCGTACCTGTCGCAGCAACTGCTCCCTCAGGAATCGCCGCTAACGGAATCGGGGCGGTGGAATCTGTAGCTACTGGAGTCTCCGTCCCTTGAGTAGTCGGAACGGGTGGAATAGGTGTGGTTGAGGTCGATGGTGTCGCGATAGTCGGTGCGGGTGTCGTCAACGACCGCACTAGATCCTCAAATCTCTGTGTCCAAGCAAGAAACTCCTCCGTAGTGACAAATCGAGAATCAGTCGTCCCACTGTCGTCGCTCGGACCTACCTGATCCGCCATCGCTGTTTGAACCAAGAGAGCGATACTTCGGATCAATACATAGCTACCGTGTACCATATAATACACACAACAATCATAATATGTACAAAGTTAAATCCGACTCATCCCCAACTCCCCCATATAAGTTTCTAAAAGGATTATAGGGTTTCCACTCTAAGTTCAACCGTTCCTAATGACGGCCCCAATTTCCCCGTGCAATTGGGTACGCCCGGCCTAGACCCGTACAAGCCCCGAATCATCACTCGGCAACCTAACGAGCCTAGTCAGCCTTCAATTTAATCAATTTAGTAATTTATGAAAGAGTTATTGCAATAGTAAACAGCGGAAGACTAAAACAATTATAATAAAGGGGAAATAACTCAATCAAAGGAAGCAGAGGAATTCTATAAGTGTGGAAAACCCCGGTATTCATGTACAATTCGATAGGTAAATATACATGATACCAGTCTCACAAAAGAAATACCAAGTTCAATGATCCCAACAATGTAAATATAAAACGATATACACATCAGCAAAAGTATAAACACCTATTAAAGAGTCTCTTTGATGTCGTTGCTAATCCTCACAGTATGATCACCTAGGCAGGGTCCCTTGCCCTTCTTTGCTTTCTCCGCCCTATCTCGCACCCACCGTCACAAACTAGACGGTGAGCAAGCTGAATAAAAAATCGAATGTAATGCCGAAGAAGATAACAGTAATTCATGATAATACAAGTAAAGCAGTCTAAATATCATGCGGTATTAAAATGACAGGAATTTAAATAGACAAGATGCATGATAAACAGACTAATAGATATCAATCGACAATCCATTGTGTTCCAAGGAATCAAAAGAGGCCCATAAGTGGTCTAAATCATAGCATAACGGCGAAGACCTCGCGAGGTCTTCCCGGCATCGACACAAGCAAAAGCACAACTATGACGGGAGGGACTCAAACCCACCCACCCAAGTACTCGGTGTCACACGGTCACTAAGGGTGGTCACACACTCGTGCGCACGAGTGCCCGCGTTTTATCCCTCTAATGCAGGTCCTAGTACTTTCGAGACGAAACACTTACGCCGGAAACACACACAAGAAATGGAATGGAATACCAATAATAGAGCATAACAAAACAAATAAATGATAATGAATCACATGGCATTTTCTTACTGGCTTACAAACGTACAAATGCTTGTGGCAAATGTACTTACCTGACTAATCGCGACCCGGTATTCACTCCGAAACTCTAATACGTTCCCCGTGAGTCTCGACTACCTGATAAAGTTTTGAATCTCGAATATTAGTTTAAGGCTCGCATTTAGTCTTAAGGTGAGTCTTTATAAATTCGTTTTAGGGTCGTTTGTTTAGGCGACTCGAACCGTTAAGAAAAGTTCCCCGATATGGTGAATATGTTCCTACTTTCATAGATTATGAACTTTAACATCGTTTTGTACCTCTTTAGGCTCTTGTTGAGCCCAAACTCTAACTCCATAATTATTTTTATATTTTATGTCTTTGTCTTGGGCCTCAAGTTGTACCTATCTCATTGGCCCTCATTTGGGCCTTAACACAAGTCATTTGCATCACTTATATGGGTTATGGGCCCTTATTGGGAAATGTGCATGTTGGGCCCTTATTAGGCCTTGACACAAGTCCAAAATCTCTATATACATATATATGTGTATATGTGTGTGTATATATATATATATATATTTGTCCTTAACTTTCCTTTTTTTTCATTATTATTATTTCCATATATACATGGTACACCCCACTGTTATGTGCACACAACACCCCACTGTTGTGTGCACCCCACTGTTATATCCCATTTACACACTACACACACATGCATGCATATGCACACACCACATACACATATGCATGCACATGTACACACACCACCCCATTGCCAAACTGTCCACACCCCACCAGTCATACACACACCCACCAGTTGGCTGTCCACCCCATTCCATCATCATGCACCCCACCAGTCACCACACACACACACATACACCACAAGTCTAATCCACCCCAGCCGTGGTGTCGCCCCCGATCGGTCGTGGCTGGGGACGGTCCCATCGACCACGACGATGCCCAACGCCGATCAGAGCACCGGCCGAGAGGGAGGGAGAGGCACCGCGAGATGAGAGTTGTGTGAGGCCGAGAGAGAGAGAAAGAGAGAGAGAGAGAGAGAGTTACCTTCGGCGAGTTCGACTTCCCGAAGACCATGAAACTCGTCAGCAGCGAGAGGAGGAGGGTGGCGATGGCGGTGACGACGAAGAGGAGAGTGAGCCGTGAGTGTGAGTGGGAGGGAAAAAGAGAGAACCCGAAACCGAGAGAGAACAACGAGAGTGAGAGAGAGATCCCGAGACCGAGAGAGAGAGAGAGAGAGATCGCGTGACCGAGAGGGAGGCCGAGAGTGATGGAGAAGAAGGAGAGGAGAGGTGGCGGCGGTGGGGGTTTGTGGAAGAAGATGAATAGTGTAGGGTTTCTTCTTTTGTTTGTTTATATATAAAATTTAAAGATCAAATGACCATTTTGCCCTTCCTTAACTCTTGTTCACTTCTTGGACAATTGCCCTTATGGGTCTTTGACCACATCATCTCATATTAGCACACACACACATCTCGAGGCCAATCTCATGGCTCCTCACCATTAGGCTGTGTCACTTTAACAATACTAATTACATAGTCCGTATGTTACATATTTAACCAACTCCCACGTTCAAACGACGTTCCTCGGTCCGTTTTTCCTTGTTCCGACTCTCGTAACGCGCGTAGTCTCACCTTGTCTCGCCAACTAATTAATTAAATTAATTAAAAATTCATTTATTTGTATGTTTTACTTGTTTTTATCCCCGTTTAACTAGTCGAAACCTCACTCAATTAAATATCGTCCGACCGGCTCGAAACCCGTAAAATATTACAATACTAATACACACAATCAACGAATCATAAAATCACTTCGGTGTCGACTCCCGAAGTTCGAAATACTGTCAAGTATTCACGTAGCCGGATCACAATTCTGACAAGTGCAACACAAGTCAGTTAAAAATTTGGGGTTGTTACAATCCGACTGTTTGATCTGCCTCGGGATGCGTGTAGGTGCTGTCTCCCAGATTTTTGGTGATTTACGTGAGTCCCTTCCCACCACTCTGCCCGCCACGTATCGCTTCGCGACTGATCCAGCGAGGCACCGTCTTCCAGCTCCATCCTATCACAGATCGCCACGTGTCATGCCCACATCTCACAGCACGTCACCAGCACTCTTCTCGTCCAATGAGACGCTGCCACGTCAGCACATAAGCCTCTCCTCCAATCAGGCAGCGACACGTTAGCAAGCACCTAGAATTCATCCAATAGCAGCCTGACACGTGTCAAGGACGAAAATACACCCAAAAAAAATCTTCTCTCTCTTCCATACACCAATCTTAGTAGTTTTACATATTAGGACTTCAGGTATAAATAGAACATCTATTATTCATTAGAGAACTCTCTCTGCATTATTTTGTGAGTAGTCATGTCCGGCTAATCAAGCCATTGCCTAGGCCGGAGGTGAAGCAATTCAAGATTATAGATTCATGACATAACTTATGAGATCTTTTATTTTATTATTTAATTTAATTTAATTTCTTCTATTTCTTTGTTGTTGATTTTCATGAATATGGTTTAAATCTAGGGTATGTATATGGCCATTGCATGCTTTTAGGTGGATAATCTATAGTTAATTGACTCATTATTATCCGTAATTGTACTTTTGAGACAATATAAGTGACAAACATTCACCCGATTGCCGTCAAAACCTTTCGGTTCTTGAGTGTGCAACAATTGAATCTAGGTTAAATCGTGAGCGGACGCGATCCGGTTATCTAGGATTAGTATTCCCATAGAAGTTTATTACTGCGATTAATGTGTTAAATCTTATGGCGGATGTCTAGGGTTATACATTAATTAGGGAAGTAGTTAGTGGCGGATGTCCTGGCTATCGAGATTATGGGAATTAGGAATTTCTGGCGGATGTCGATTTTCTATAGCTAATCTAGGGGAACTTGAATTAATAATTGTTATGGGAAAGATTGATGACCATGATATGCCATTGAATCTTGATTTTGTCTTGTGGAATCATAGCCTTAGGTATTTAAATTAATTGTTCATAGTCCTAGATATTTATTTTAGTTATTTAATTTATTAGTAATTAGATGAATTAATTAAGTCATTTTTCTCTAAACCCTCATTCTCCTTTCTTTTAGAACCTTAGAAAGACTACCAATCTCTGTGGGATCGACCCTTTGCCACTATCTGCAAATAGTTGGTTTAAGATATTATTTTATTGACATGTTCGGCGTGCGTCAATCAATTCAACAATATTAATGAATAGAGGATGTATAAATCACATGCTATTTCATTACTGGCCTACTAACACACACATACAAGGTACGTATGTACTTACCTGACTAATTGCAACCCGGTACCACTTCGAGACTCTAACACGTTCCCCGCGATTCCTCGACTACCTAATAATGGTTTGAATCCCAAATATTGGTTTAAGGTTAGTATTTAGTCTTAATGTGATTTCCATAAGTTTAGTTTAATAACAATTTGTTAAGGCGACCAAAACTGTAACGGCCCATTTTCCAAATGGACTGTCACGGGGCCAATGCGGACCCACAGTCTGTCCTACCAGTGACAGCTGTGCTCTACATTGGATTATATCCTCCATTTTTATCTTTTTAAAACTTATTAACTGCCCATTTACTGATTAAATTGTATTGAAATCAAATTGTATGTTAAAGCAACATAAAATCCTCAATTTAACACAGCGAAAGCTTTACTAACACATTTACTCGAATAATAATACTATAAATGTGTAACCTAATCCAATAACCTAATGTGGAAAACCCATACACAACTATAAATACCTTTGAAGTCACAAAAAGATCAATATACACAAAGTATCTCAAAATCCCAAACCCATAATAAAACAAAATAAATATAATACAAACATACGAGTTAGGAGATCTCAGATCAATAGTACTCTGGCAGTTTGCCCTTACCCCTGCTCGTACTAGGATCTGCACTCAAGCCATCACAAAAGACAGATGACGAGTCCAGAGTGAGTATTCCCAAAGACTTTAAGTGAGCATAACTGAAAGTAAATACTGGAATTTAAATAAAGCTATTAAATAAACATGCGTAAATAAATATAGGCAACTGCACTCATTGCATGAATAAATAATACGAAAAACTCAAAGTGTGTTCCTAGCCCCTAGGGTCAGACTACACCATAATTCGGACTCTTCTACAGAATACTACCGGCGAATCCGACTCAAGCAGGGCAAGCATCTAGATCCGCTCGATGACCAACGTTACACCTACGACACACCAACACATGTCACGACGTGATACTCGGGTCGTGCTATTCACCGAGATTGATCTGGTAGCAAGTGCTATGGTATAGTGGACATACACACAGGAATGGAATGGAGGGAGCCCCGCTCAACGTCCGCCCATATAACCATAACCAAGAATAGAGTATTGAAATGAAAGAAATTGAATTCAAATGCCAAAAGAAGTAAATACTCAATTAATTTCAGTTGAGATACTACACACCTCAATCCGCACACCGCGTCCCAAAAATCAAACCCCGGTCTAGCTCCAATAAACACCCGACAATCAAAAGTATCACCTAAATGTACCTAAGATTATTTATCATTGAATTAGCTTCAATTTGACATATTATGTCAATTTTACATTTTTCGAGGTAAAAACCCCAACATCTCGCCAAAATTCCGATAAGATCCCGAAATTCATTTATGAATTTCTAATTTCTAACATTTTTCTGGATTTTTCAGAATTTTTTCATAATTTTTAGCTATTTTTCTCTATTTTTCTGTATTTTATTTTATTTAAAAATTGTTTTTAATTTATTTAAATAAAATAATAAAATAAAATTAAAAATATTATGGGGGTGGGTCCCCTGAACCGGGTCCGACCCGTCCCAACTAGGTCGGGCCCGGTTCGGTCCACTTGGACCGGGTTCGGGTCTGGCCCGGTCCAGGCCCATCTGGGTTGGACCAGGGCCGATTCGGCCCGGCCCACCTGGGTTGGGCCTGTGCCGGTCTAGCCCAGCCCAGGGGTGCACGCACGTACGCGCGTGCGTGCCCCCCCTTCTTTCTCAAACAGAGGCGTTTTCACGCCTCTGTTTGCAGGATTTTTTTTCCAATTGAATTGGGAGGAAGGGGAGACGACATGAGTGTCGTCTCTCTCCTCGGACGAACTGCTCTCGCAGTTCGTCCGAGCCCTCGAGCTCCACCACACCACCACCAAACCATCACCGCTACCATCACAACGATGAACGCCATAACAACAACAACAAACCAACAACACCACTCACCTCGACGTCTCGACCACACGATCTCCTCGAACTCCTGAGCTCTCCTCCTCCTTTGTTCCGTCTCTCTGTCTCGTCTCCCTCTGCTCACTTTCATTTCGATTTAAGGGAGAACGAGGCGGTTGGATTGAGGAAATGACCAGAATGCCCTTGTGTTCATACATTTTTCCTAAACAAACAAATACCCTTTTTGGTAATTTCACAATTATTTATTTATTTTCTGATTTATATATATTTATATATATTTTTTAAATTACATATATATATATATATATCCGCCTATATTTTCGTGCCTACAATTTCGTCGTGCGCGCCAACAAGTGTACTCGGGCGTGCACATTACAGTACCACCCACGCGTGTCGACCACGACCCCGCGTGTGCATAGGCGCTCACCAATTTACTATTTTATCACATTTAACTCATTTAATGTGTGTATTATTTCTCCCGACCTAATATTTCATCTTTAGTCTACTCGGTACCCGCATCGACACGTATATCGAGGCAAATACTTAACACAATCTCACACGTCAATTAAGATATAATTACACACATCGTGATGTCATTTAACCTATTTTAACATAAACATTGCAAATTAGACAAAACAACACACAAAATAACTATTTACCTAACTCCAGATGCGCTCTAGCCTAGCTGCGGGTCCTACGGGTGTCTGAGCTATCCGCCACGTCTGCAATACGTCACAAATAACGACGAATTAAATTCGATTGTTACAATTCTTCCCAACTAGGTGAAATTTTGTCCCGAAATTTAAATTAAACTTAAATACTTAGCGACAAATAAGTGGGGGTACTATCGTCGCATGGTAGATTCGAGTTCCCAAGCAAGTCCCTCAGTTCCATGATGTTGCCAACGAACTAAAACCTTCAGGATCTCCTTGTTCCTCAAAGTCTGAATCCTCCTATCCATGATCTCTACAGGCTGTGTCGTGTCTCCTCGTAGTCTGCGGTAGGCCACTGACGAAGTCCATGGTCACATGTTCCCATTTCCACTAAGGAATGGGCAGCGGTTATAGCAACCCAACTGGTCTTCTGTGCTCAGCCTTCACCTGCTGGCAAATATGACAACTCCGGACGTACCTCCCCACGTCAGCTTTCATCCCTGGCCACCTAAACAATCGCTGAAGGTCGTGATACATCTTGGTCCGACCAGGATGAACTGTAAATCGCGATCGGTGTGTGTCCTCGAGAATACTGTCCCTAAGCTCCGGTACCTCCGGTATCCACAAACGACCACTGTGTCTCAAGCACCCGTCTGAACCCTCAGACCACTCTGTGCACCCTAGATCCTGAGGCAGTCCACTGATCCGTAAATACCGGTCCTCAGTTCTCTGCAACTCAGCAACCCGCTCTAGAGACACCGTAGGAACTTGCATCTGGTCGCAAATATGTAGCTCAGCAGTAGACTTTATCACACACAACACCGACGCAGCCTCAAGCAACCCATGCTCATGTGTCATATACCGCAATCCCATTTGAATCTCGATGTCACTCCTGCTCAGCGCATCAGCTACGACATTCGCCTTTCCTAGATGATACTCGATAGCAAAATCGTAGTCTTTAAGTGACTCGAGTCATCTCCGCTGTCTCATGTTCAACTCCCTCTGAGTGAACAAATATCTCAAACTCTGGTGGTCAGTAAATAGTACAAACTTTTCATCGTACAAATAATGCCTCCAAGCCTTCAGTGCAAATACGACTGCCGCAAGCTCTAAACCGTACTCTGGATAACTCTCCTCATGTGGTCGTAATCGTTGCGATAAATAGGCCGCTGGATGTCCATCCTGCATTAACACACAACCCAACCCAGTGCCTGACGCATCAGTGTAAACCGAGAAACCCTTTCCTGCCACAGGTAATGCCAAAACTGGTGCAGAAGTCAACTGCCTCTTCAGCTCCCAGAAAGCATCCTCATACTCCTGTGACTAGTCAAATATGACATCTTTCTTGGTCATCCTCGTCATTGGTGCTGCAATCAAGGAAAAATCCTGTACGAATTGCCTGTAATATCCTACCAAACCCAAGAAACTCCGGATGTCTGAAACTGACTCAGGTGTCCTCCAATAAATAATCGCTTGAATCTTGTCTCTATCAACAGATATCCCTTGATTACTGATGACATGTCCGAGAAACTTCACCTCACTCAGCCAGAATGCACATTTGCTGAACTTGGCATAAAGTCGGTGCTCTCTCAGTGTCGTCAACACCTCACTGAGATGTCTCTCATATTCCACACTAGTCTTGCTGTAAATCAGGATGTCGTCGATGAAAACTATAACGTATCGATCCAAAAACGGTTGGAACATCCTGTGTATTAAATCCATGAAGATCGATGGCGCATTAATCAACCCAAATGGCATGACTGTAAACTCATACGACCCATATCGCGTACTGAAAGCGGTCTTCTCAATATCTCCCTCTCGAATCCTCAACTGATGATATCCCGATCTGAGGTTAATCTTTGAGAAAAAGTTGGCTCCTGCCAACTGATCGAACAAGTCATCGATCCTTGGAAGTGGGTAATGATTCCTAATAGTCACCTGATTCAACTTCCTATAATCCATACACATCCGCATTGAGTCGTCCTTCTTCTTCACAAAAAGAACTAGAACGCCTCAAGGAGACATACTGGGATGAATGAAACCCTTCTGCAGCAACTCCTTTAGTTGGGACCTTAATTCCCCGTGCTCGGATGCTGACATCCTGTACAGTCGACTATATATCGGCTGCGTCTCCAGAATCAATTCAATAATGAACTCAACTGCTCTAGGAAGTGGTAAACCTGGTAAATCATCGGGTAACACCTCAGGGAACTCACACACTACTGGAAACATCCTCCACTCTAACCTCCAGTTTTAGTTCTTGCTCAACTACCGCCATAAACGTCTCCATCTCCTGAGTCGTAACCAGTTAACCTCTGGTAATCTGTAAATCTGACGCAGCTTTGACAAATGAAAATTTTGGAATCCCCTCGATGTGAAATGTCACCATCTTGCTAAAACAACCGATATGTGCGTGATACGACGATAACCAATCCATACCGAACATCGCATCGAACTCCAAGTATTCTAATACTCTAAAGTCAGTCGGTAACTGATGTCCCTTAATCTCATCCACACAATCCCGACAAATTCAGTTAGGATAAATCTTATCCCCAGCTGTCGTGCTGAGAATAAGATGTGTATCTAAAGTCTGTGCACCTAACCAGAACAATTCTACCATATGTCCAGATATAAAGGAAAGTGTGCTGCCGGAATCAAACATAACATGCATAAAAGTATCACAGGCAGATAAAATACCTTCAACAAGTTGTCTAGTCGCCTCCCGGTCTGGCTGTGTAACCCCAAAAGCAGCTGTTTGGGCCCTATCTCTGGCCTGATCAGTCTGTGATGGTACTGGCGCTGGTCTGATACACTCCGCAATAAGATGTCCTACCTGACCACAACGATAACAAGTTCGAGTGTCTGATCTGCCAGTAGTCCTCTGACTCTGTGCCTGGCTCTGACCTCGGCTTTGGCCTCTCTGACCTCGACCTCTATCCTGTCTCTGCTGCTGTCTCGACCGATTAACTGATGTAGAGGCCATATAATACGCTAACTCGCGATCATCACGTTTATCCCGATCATCTCGACGATCTCTGTCGCCTCTACGACTTTGATCTGACTGCCAATCACCTCTACCTCTATAAGGTTTCTAGCCCTGTCCCTGTCGGTCCTGATCTCTCCTTTGTCTCTTCGGCCTCTGATCAAACCGAGAACCCTTAACTGGATGATTCTGCTGACCTCGCAGTGCAGTCTGAATCGCCAATCTGCTAGCACTCTATACTATATAAGTCTCTTGAGAAAGAGACCTGCCATATACCTGAGCCAAAGTAGTCGCTCCACTAGAAACAACTGTGGTAGCTATCCTCTCAATTCAGTCCTCGAACAAAGTAATATATCTATAATTGGTTAGTCTCTGCCAGATCTATAGAGTAGGACAATAAATATTTGTACCTCTCCATATACTTGGTTACAGACATATCACCCTGAACTAGTGTCAAGAACTCCTCTCTCAATCGAATCCTGACCTCCATAGGTATATACTCTGTAATGGCCCAGCTCGCCCCGCAAGGCACGCCAGCTGGCACTGCTAGTTACAGGCAGGGACGCATCCCCATCCATAGTGCCCCCACCTGTGGTCTTTTGCCCCCACGGTTCGAACTTGGGTCCTGTACCGTTACAGACTCATCCATGAACAATGTTCTGAACTCAACCCAAGTAGTAACTGCAGGATGTGTCGCTTTATAAGTGGTCCACCATATAGCAG
This sequence comes from Stephania japonica, assembly GCA_039657345.1. Classification (NCBI taxonomy): domain Eukaryota; kingdom Viridiplantae; phylum Streptophyta; class Magnoliopsida; order Ranunculales; family Menispermaceae; genus Stephania; species Stephania japonica. The sequence goes on from CM077557.1 coordinate 74,498,347, forward strand.
CAGCAGATTTCAGGCAATAACTATCCAATCTCGGTTTATCCACCTCATCAACCAGTAACATCTCGTGTAATCTCTCATGAGCCAATAACCACCTCCCGGCTATCTCTGGGTCTCCGGCTCCATGAAAGTATCTTGGAGAGAATCCAAGATAATCCTTTAACTTCTTTGCCTCCACTGTCATTAAACTCCCTGATGAAGACGCTGCACAGCTGGCTGCTCGGTAGTCGAAGGAGTCACAACTAACGCAGCCTCTGCTGGAACAACCACTGGTATAGCCCTCTCGGCATGTGTCTAAGATACTGCAGCCTGCCCCCGAGTCTCAGCAGTAGTGGGAGCAACAACTGCAGGAGTAGTAACCAATGGTACAACTATAACTGTAGTAGGAGTTGTCACATTCTCATGAGTCCTCAATAAATCCAACAACTGTGCGAACCTATCATCCACTGTCCGCGCTAACAACTCTAACGTCAATGTCGGCCTAGCAAGATCGCTAGTATCCCCAACCTCTAGCTGAGTCGTACTTGAAGGCTGCCTGTCCATCAGTATCTGCATCAAAGAATGTGCCTCAGTACGAATATATGTGTAACGTAGGTAATATACAAACAAAAACATAACACGTATATCATGATTTTTACCCATCTCTTATTGCTTCCCAACTAAGACTTTAGGCAATTCCTTTGGGTTTTCACATCTAAAGCTTATTTAATAGGTTTATGATCAGGTTTTCCTAAAATTCGATCCCTAAGTTTTCCTAAACCTATGCTCTGATACCAAAATGTAACGACCTATTTTCCAAATAGACAGCCACGGGGGCCAATGCGGACCCACAGTCTGTCCTACCAGTGACAGTTGTGCTCTAGATTGGATATCCTCCATTTTTATCTTTTTAAACCTTATTAACTGCCCATTTACTGATTAAATTGTATTGAAATCAAATTGTATGTTAAAGCATCATAAAATCCTTAATTTAACACAGTGGAAGCCTTGCTAACACATTTACTCGAATAATAATACTATAAATGTGTAACTTAAACCAATAACCTAATGTAGAAAACCGATACACAACCATAAATACCTCTGAAGTCACAAAAAGATCAATATACACAAAGTATCTCAAAATCTCAAACCCATAATAAAACAAAATAAATATAATACAAACGTACGAGTCAGGAGATCTCAGATCAACAGTACTCTGGCAGCTTGCCCAACCCCTACTCGTACTAGGATCTGCACTCAAGCCATCACAAAAGACAGATGACGAGTCCAGAGTGAGTATTCCCAAGGAAATTAAGTGAGCATAACTGAAAGTAAATACTGGAATTTAAATAAAGTTATTAAATAAACATGCGTAAATAAATACAGGCAACTGCGCTCATCGCATGAATAAATAATAGGAAAAACTCAAAGTGTGTTCCTAGCCCCTAGGGTTAGACTACACCATAATTCGAACTCTTCCACAGAATGCTGCCGGCGAGTCCGACTCAAGCAGGGCAAGCATCTGGATCCGCTCGATGGCCGGCATTACACCTACGGCGCACCGACACATGCCACGACATGACACTCGGGTCGTGCTATTCACCAGGATCGATCTAGTAGCACGTGCTGCTATGGTGTAGTGGACATACACACAAGAATGGAATGGAGGAAGCCCCGCTCAACATCCGCCCATATAACCATAACCAAGAATAGGGTATTAAAAATGAAAGAAATTGAATTCAAATGACAAAAGAAGTAAATACTCAATTAATTTCAGTTGGGATACTACACGCCTCAATCCGCACTCCGCATCCCAAAAATCAAACCCCGATCTAGCTCCAATAAACACCCAAAAATTAAAAGTATCACGTAAATGTACCTAAGATTATTTATCATGAAATTAGCTTCAATTTGACATATTATGTCAATTTTACATTTTTCGAGGTAAAACCCCAACATCTCGTCAAAATTCCGATAAGATCTCAAAATTCATTTATGAACCCTTTTCCTAATTTCTCATATTTTTTCTGGATTTTTCAGAATTTTTTCAGAATTTTTCTCTATTTTTCTGTATTTTATTTTATTTAAAAACTCTTTTTAATTTATTTAAATAAAATAATAAAATAAAATAAAAAATATTATTTAAATATTATGGGGGTGGGTCCCCTGAACCGGGTCCGACCCGACCCAACAGGGTTGGGCTCGGTTCGGTCCACCTGGACCTGGTCTGGGTCGGGCAAGGTCCAGCCCACTGGTTGGGCTGGGGCGGTCGATTCCCGCCCGCCCACCCGAGTTTGGGCCTGGGCTGGTCCAGCCTGGCCCAAGGGTGCACACAAGTACGCGCGTGCGTGCCCCCTTATTCTTCCTCAAACAGAGGCGTGAAAACGCCTCTGTTTGCAGGATTTTTTTTCCAATTAAGAGGCACGACCCATTGAAGTTCTATGTTGCAAGATCTCGCAAAATCTCCCCGGGCAATGTCGCAACACTAGCGCAGCATGATAAGAGAAGTCGCAACCCCTCAAGTGTCCAGATACACACAATACCAGGGGTGGCCAGACACTCCCACTGAAATGCCTCGCATTTTCTCAACTTGTGCGGGCCGCATGACACCTTTGAGACACACATTTACGCCAAGAACACATAACCAAGGAATAGAACAGAATACCAAGCATGAGATCAATTCAACAATCACAACAATAGAGGAAATAAAATCACATTGTGACGGCCCCAATTTCCCCGTGCAATTGGGTACGCCCGGCCTAGACCCGTTCAAGCCCCGAATTATCACTCGGCAACCTGACGAGCCTAGTCAGCCTCATATTTACTCAATTTAGCAGTTTATGAAAGAGTTATTGCATTTATACACAGCGGAAGACTAAAACAATCATAATAAAGGGAAATAACTCAATCAAAGGGAAATTAGGAATTCTATAAGTGTGGAAAACCGTGGGTATTCATGTACAATTCGATCGGCATATATACATGATACCAGTCTTAATAAAGATATACCAAGTTCAATAATCCCAACAAACAAGTATGAAACGATATACACATCAGCAAACAAGTATAATCACCTACTATAACGTCTCTCAGATGTCCTGAAACTCCTCAAAGTATATCACCAAGGCGGGGCCCCTTGCCCTTCTTTGCTCTCCACTCTATCACGCACCCACCGTCACAAACTAGACGGTGAGTAACTGAATAAAAATTGCTAGTAGTACCAGAAGAATGTAACAGTAATTTATGATTTTAACAAGAAAAGCAGTCTAGGTATCATGAGGAAAGGAAATAACTGGAAAGTAAATAAATCAAATGCATGATAAAGAGACTGAAAGATAAGCAATCGATATTTTGCATGTTCTAAGATTCAAAAGAGGCCCATGAGTGGTCTAATTTCACAGCAATACGGCAAAGATCTCGCAAGATCTCCCCGGGCAATGTCGCAACACTAGCGCAGCGTGAAACTCAAGAGGCATCGCAACACCTCTCGAATCCAGTACCCAGTACACACATCACTAGGGGTGGTCAGTTACCCTGCGCAGAGGGTACCCTCGTTGTCCCAGCTAGTGCGGGACCACATGATACCTTCGAGACACACACTCATGCCAAGAACATACAACCAAGGAAAACGGAATGGAATATCAAGCAAAGGATCAATGCAACAATAGCAATAAATTGAGGATGTATAAATCACATGTCATTTTCTTACTGGTCTACTAACGTACAAACACACCAGGCATGCATGTACTTACCTGTCTATTCGCGACTCGGTATCACTTCGAAACTCTAACGCGTTTCCCCACAAGTTCTCAACAACCTGATAAAGTTTTGGAATCCCGAATATTAGTTTAAGGTTCGCATTCATTCTTTAAGTTGTACCTAATGTATTAGGCTTTTATTGTGATGTATATTGGATGTGTTGGGTCCTCATTATATTGTGTGTTGAACCCTTATTACCAATCCATATTCATTTAATATTAATGTCTATACTTAAAAGTCTTGTTTACTTACTCTTAAACCTATAATAATGTACATTATGGTCACACACACAATTGATGTGTACACCCCACTGGTGTGCACACTAACACTTCACACACCCCGCTGTCTTGTGCACACACACCCCGCTGGTGTGTGCACCCCATTGTGATTTACCATATTCACACTCATTAGTACATTACTTTATTATTTAAAACTATGTTGTATACCCATTTTCACTATTCCAAACATATACAACTGTTGTGTACACCCCAATGTGGTGTACACATACAGTGTTGTGTACACCCCACTGTGGTGTACACACCCACTGTTGTGTACACCCCATTGTGGTGTACACACATTGTACACCCCTTACCTAACTTTCACACCAAAACAGCCACCTATACACATTGTTCTGCAAATTAAAATTCACACACATACACTTCATGAAAAACAATCCCACTAAAGTGCACACACCCACACCCCAACTGGGGTGTGCACATACACACACTATACGCACCCCACACATATAGGACAGCCACCCCACACACACACATTCACCAAAGTGTCCACATAACTCCCCCCAAACAGTTGCATATACACATTAAAACCCAAAACCGTCACACACCCAAAACAGACCATGTAAAAACACCCTAAATGGTACCCCACACCCCAACCGGGTGTGCACCTACACAACTACATCTCATACATCCAAAACAGCCACCCCACACAACACATACTCCACACACCACAAAGAAACATCTCAACAAAGAAGAATGAGGAGGAAAGAAGAAAAAGAAAACGAAATAAAGCACCCACATATAACACACACAATGGTGTCACCTCCGGCCAGCAGAGTCGCCAGAGGGGGACTTCCGGTCAGCCTCGACCGGCACCACTGCCGATCATCCCAAAATAGCGATACAAACCGAACTAAAAAACCCCACAAAAAAATGTCAAAACAAAGGAGCGAGAGACGTGGGCGTGGGAGAGGGAAACTCACCTCGACGTCGCCGGTGGGTGGCCGAGGTCCAGTGCCGTGAGGGTGACGGTGGTGACTGGAAGACGAGAGAGAAAAACAGTCGAGAGTGAGAGAGAAACATGGGACTGCCGAGAGAGAGAAGAGAAGGAAGAGAGAGGAGGAAAAGCTTACCTAAGCGTTTTTCGGTGGTGGTGGAGAGGTAGGTGGTCGTAGTGGGTGGCGGTGGTGGTGATCCAGTCAGAGTTGGGACGACTGTGACGTGAGGCCGAGAGCAACGTGAGCGTGGAGAGGAGAGGAGGAAAACCGAGAGTGAGTGATAAAAAGAGAGAGAACGAGGGAGATCGGGGAGAAAGAGAGGGGGAGCTCACCTCGTCGGGGTCCGTGACACCGGCGGGAGGCGGCGGCAGTGGCGAGAATGGTGGGCGTGAACAGTGACGGTGGTGGTTGGGGGAGATGATGAATAGTGCACATTAGGGTTTTAGGGTAAAAACGTTTATATATATGTGTTTTAGGACGAAATGACCATTTTGCCCTTGAGTTTAAACTTGCCCAACCCTTGGACAGCTACCCTTATGAGTCATTTTGCTTATCATCCTATTCTAACACATGTGCACATCTCTATGCCCATCCATTGGTCCTCCTCATTCACTTGTGTCACTTTAACAATCCTATCCATATTAACCTATTTAATTAACCCCATTAATTTTATTAAATTCTCAATAAGGTTACACAAGTTCTCGCCTACTCGGTGCACCGTGTCCCGCGTTCGACACGCTTCTCGAGGCGATCCCACTCTTGGGATTTAAAAATAAATTTCCTCATGCTTTTATTATACTTTGTTGTTACAATTTTATTTTCCTTAACTTAGGTCATGTTTATCATTTGGCTTTGTTTATTAATAATGCTCACTAAAACGGTTCCCGAAACCCCCGTTTAACTAGGCGACACCTCACTCAATTGAAACATAGCCCGAACGGCTAGAGACCCGTAAAATACTAATATACTAATACATGCATTATCATCCACAAATAACCAAATTTTTGGGTCGTTACACACATGATATTTTCTTACTGGCTTACTAACTTACCTGCTACGTCGCGTACCCGTCGCACTCTCGTGATTCTAACCCTTTGCTCAGGTTTCCCTACTACCTGTCAAAGGTTTGAACCCTAATATGATGGGTTTATAGTCATTATATGAATCTAGGATAACCCCTAAAGTTTCCTAAAATTTCCAAGTCTTATTCATATTTACGTTTCCATTTTCTATCTCGGACACCACGGCGGCGGCGGCGAGGGTAATCCTCCACGGCGTCGTCGCAGCGCCAATAATTTAGCCTTCTGATTTGGCCATTGCTCATAGATGTCATGAGTGGTACCATCAGATTTGGGCCTTCAACGTCCCTCACGTCATTAAAAAGTCTCAGGGTAGTAGGGGATGGAATGCACTCCATTTTAATGGGGAGCGCGCTCCTGCTCCTTAGGAGGTTCGGCCCAGAAGGTGGAGCGCGCTCCCCTGATGAAAAAAATAGATTTCCAGCTCAGGAAATCTGATTTTTTTCATACATGGGAGTGCTTCCCAATCAAGATCAGCCCCATCCTCACCCAAGGGGACTTAACCGACGTTCCAACAACGACCAAACGACAATCATACCCATCAAAATAGATTCAACAATGGTTCAAATCCGAGTATTCATCAAGAAATCCACAAACTCTTCTAACTCAACTTCCGACAACACAATTAGGTGTTAGTCGCTCCGTGGATCGCCATGGCAGTGGGTTTGTCGATTTGATCAACTCCCTGATGTGGCATCCTTAGTCATTGCGACGAAACTAAAAAAAATTAACGCGTAAACGGAGGAAATGAAAAAGGGGAGTCGGTGTCTTACCTAAACTCTGGCGAGCAGCGACTCTGGTGACCTCCGATCACCTCCCAAAGTGGTGTACAGCCTTTCTTGCTCACCAGGAAGAAAAAAGAAATAGAGGAGACGAGAAGGAAAAAAAAGAGAAATGAGAGAAAAATGTGAGAGGTAGGTCTTATATAGGCCCCCTCATCATCCACTTAAACACACATATCTCAAGGTAGATCCTACGACCTCTCGTTTAAGTTGTCCACCAACTTTAACTCTCCTATATGACTCTACTAGGTGACTCACTCACCCTTTAACTAACCAACTCCTTGGTTTGTTTTTGAGTTCTCGCTCTCCAAAACACACAACGACTCGCGAGTCATGTGTTTTTGGTCTCGTCGGCATTCTCTCATAGTCAATTGGCTCAATTATCATTTAATTGGCTTATTTATTTATCAATTTTTAGTGTTTTAAAGTCCCATGTACCCGTACCCCATCTGCCAATGCCCGTTTGGCTAGTTTTCCTACTTGTTTACCGACTTCACTGTCCGGTCACTCAAATACGAATATAAATATATAGTAAACGCAATCATTCACAAATAGTTAAATTTCCGGATTGTTACAACTTTATAGTTAGTTTTCTTCCCTAGTTGGAAGTTTTTGATTTGTCTTTTCCTTGTTGGGAAGTTTTATTATTCGTCTTGTGCTTTTAGTACTTTTGTGTATTGTCATGAGTTTCAACATTATAGAGAGCAGTCCCTGATTGTCAAACTGTTTCAATTTTGAAAAAACGCTAAATTAATGGCAGTTTGTTTGCACAAATAGGATTAGCGAATCAATGCATTTGATTTTATGTCTGGTCATGTATTAAGCCATGAAATTTCGATTTCTCTTCAAAAAAAAACCCCCTGTTTTTGCCACTAATAAAAAGAAAAAAAATCTAGGCTTATCGTAATTTTATCTTTTTTCAAATAGGTTTATCGTAACTGATCCTATGATTTATGCATTGTGTCAACATAATAATTTGAAAAAAAAATAGGAAGGCGGCAATAATGCACATAAAGTAATACATCAAAGTTATTTTAAACACACACACACATTCCAATGCTTTATGTACAAATTCAAAATTAACAACATACTTTTGTTGCTAAGATTTTTGTAAGTATCATTGCCAAAACTACTCCATAAAGCAATTATATTTATTGCTACGAATAAAATATTAAATAATTAAAATTAAATCGCTTATAAAAATCCAACCGTTAATATTAAAAATTCTGTAGTCAAATGATTATTATATTTCAAATAAAAATTACAATAATCATACACTTTATAAGTTATATGTCAATTTTCTTGCAAAAAAAGAATTTATATGCCAACTAATGTAGAGCTTCCGATCAATCAAATATGCAGAGCATGACTCCTTTGTTAATTGAGTTGCCCTTAAGTTGCACCTATTTTGTTCTTGTATAAGCTTCAATGGAATTTAATGTCCCAACAACTTCAACATATAAAGGATAAATATTAACAAAAGGAATGAGAAAAGCTATTGCACATGCAAACTTATGCATATTACTAAGTAGGTATTGAGTGCCTCATCATGAGTAGGATATCGTAAACAATAATAGATCAAAAAATTAATAGAGTTGAACAAACTGAGGGAAAGAATCTGTAATCTACATACCCATTATCACCAAGCAATCAATAATTCAAGAATTTTGCAAAGCATAGGATGAAATCTAAAATCGTTCCATTGTTGTATGATGAAGTAAACAATCAAATTAAACAATTCAAATCATCTGTCAATATGTTAGTATGTCGTTACTTAAAATGAAAGTGTGTATTTGTAAGGGATCCCTCCTAATAAACTTCTCAATGAGATTCAATTAAAGGTACAACATAACATGTATATTGTAAATATATATTAGATCAACATTCCTATCAACTTTATTGGTAGTGAGCATTGTGGAGGAGGGGAATCAGAAGTGAGATACCAATACTCATGAATAATATGTAGATGGATTCATTCAATAAGAGAATGTGCATCCAAAAGTAACCATTTATGCCCACTATATTAATAGGTTATAAAGGGTCTTACAATGATCCCTTTGAGATTGATCATGTCCCCCATTAGCCTTTTTGATATGTCGAATAATGGTGTGCGCAAGCTGAGGTACATAATGCCCATTGTATAGCTTTCCCCCGACTCAAGGAAATCCCTATTCTTGTGTTCATGGTTCTCTCTATCCAATTCACCATGAATGCATAGATGTCCTTCATAGTCATCATCTTGTCTCCATTTAATTAGTTAGTCATGTGATATTAGACTATGAAAATTTACTACACTGTCCAGTGGCACCACAAAAACATGGCACCCACTACAAATATTAGACTACAAAAATACTACACAGTCTTGTAGCACCACAAACATGGCACTCACAACAAAAAAATTGCATTCAATCGAAGTGTAAGAATCAGATTTGGATCAATGTTGGTGTAACCACAAATTATTCAGTTCAGTTGATGGCCCTAGGTTGCAATGACTCGAGAAGCTGAGATTAGTTTTTTAGCAAGTGAGCACAAACTACTACTTTTTCAAGTCCGTTGTACAATTTTTTTTTAGCATAATTGAAAATCAACCGCAAGCCCATAAAAAATTGGAATAACAATTTGCAACATTAACACAAATCTAAACAATTTTTCAGTTGACAATACAATAGATTTCTCACTCACAAACTATATATAGAGAGAGAGAGTGGTAAAAAAAGAAGGGAGTTTGAAGAAGTGTAACAAAACCTTGGAACTCGTGAAATCCATGGTTCAACTACTTCATCAAAAAAGACACTAAATTCAGATTCACCTTTAAAATCTCCCAGATCAATCCAAGATGAACGCAAGATAACTAAAATTGAGGATCTAAATTGACGTACCAGACGTTTTCCAAACTGATTATTCGACACACGAATAATGTAATTCAAGACCTTGAGAATTAAACCATAATTCTCCAAAAAGAAAAATGACTCTTTATTAAAAAAAATCAATAATCAACCCCTAAACTATTACTTAACCTTTATATAGGCTTGTAAAATAAGAAGATTCATAATTCTAATAAAATACCAAAAGACACATTAACTGTAATTCTAATAAAACTCTTACTACTACTAACTCCTATTTAAACTCTAAATTTAACACAAAAGAACACAAAACTTGTAGTCCAACTAAACATAACTATCTTATCTAATAAATAAACAAATCCTAATCTAACACAAACTCTTATTTGCATCATAAATTTCATAAAATATACATGTGGGTGTGTTAATTTGTGCTTGTTTACCAAAGAAGAATAAAAGCCAAGATGCAGTCAATATTTTATTTTACAAAAAATGTAGTCAATTTTATGAGTAACTATTTTGTAAATTTTAAAGAAGGCAAAAATAGTCATTTGGTCATAAAACTTTCAAGCTTTTCACGACATTTTCACACCCGGATTGCACCACGACTCACCTTGGCATGCACAACTAAAATATTAGCAACCCGAATAATTTTTTGGATTAATTAATTATTGTATTTTATTTGTCGATCGTCCATGAAAGTCGTTTTCCGGCCCCGTGTACCCATATTTCTTTTGCCTGACCCCGTTCGACACGTTTTTTAAGGCACTGTCCTATCATACAGACACGAGTATAAATAAGTAATACACGTCGTCACACAGGCATAACATATTTTTCGAGTCGTTACATCTACCAAGTTTATTTACATAGAATGCGACTCCTCCCAAATTGCACATTAGACCAAGTATATTTTGGTCCCTTGAATTAATCTTGGCTAATTCAACTAAGGCTAGAAGCAATATGGGTCCGGATCAAAAAATTTAGTTTTAAAAAGGGATACGACAAAATAGGCAGAAAAACAAGTACCAGTTTTATAGGGGTAGTTTAGTAATTTTGCATATGTTATATATATATATATATACAAAGTAACAAAACCCTAGACCCCGACCCCCTCCTCTCGCCACTCCCTCTCCTCGGCACTCCCTCTCCTCTCGGCGCTACCTCTACTCTCGGATCCCTCTCCTCTCGGCGCTCCCTCACCTATTGTCTCTCGAATCTCCTCTTCCATCACTTAGATTTCTCTCCAACTGTACACTTCTCCCTTTTGTCTCTGATCTACCCTCCCTTGTCTTGGCTCTATACCAAACTGTAACGACCCGAAAATTCATATTATTTTCTATGTGATGACGTGTACTATCGATTTATACTCGTAATTGTGTGACAGGGTAGCGACGTCGAAAAATGAGTGGTGTTCGCCTAGAAAAATGGGTCGAAACGAGTACCGGACAGGCGAAATACCCGAGAATCGAGAAAATTAAACAAGATAAGAATAAAAGTGATTGTGTTATTGAAGTCATTAAAGTAGGTAGATAATGTTGGTGTGAACCAATAGAATGATGACAACACATCACTCATGAAATAAATGAAAATTAAAAAGAAATGTGAAATGACCGTGAGGGGTACGGAGTTTGTAAAAAGTATGGATAAGAATGGAAGAGCGTTTTGGTCATTTGACCCAAAATATCAACAACATCTCACCGCCACCACCATTTTCACCATTTGAGATCGACAGAGAGGAGAGAAAGAGAGCTTGAACTGGAGACGCGAAAGAGGTCAAGATCAAGAGCCAGGATGAGGCGTTGAAAGTGAGTAGTTATTGTTGTTGGCGTTGTTGTTGACGTTGTTGTTGTCATTGGTGTTGAGAAGGAACTCGACCATGGAAGCCATGGCCGAAGATGAATAAGGTACAGGGTCACCTACCTGCTGTAAATCGAGCCTGAGAGGTGATACTCCCTCCCAGTTCAAAAAAAAATTCGAACCAGAGAGTTGGTTCGATTGGGGGAAGAAGACCCCATCGGGTCGGACCGACTCGGCCCAAGCTTGGATGGGTCAGGCCGACCTAATCGTCTTGTTCGGTTTGGCCGAACCGGACCCAGATGAATCGGGTCCGATTCAATCCAACCTAAAACAAATAAAACAAAATAAAAAAGGGAAAAAATTCAAGAAAATTCCAGAGAAATATAGAAAAATCAGAAAAATGATATTTTAACCCAAATAAATATAAATTACTGAATTTTTTTATGAAAAGTGAAGTATTCGAGATTTCAGCGAGATTTTATGTCGGGGTTTTAGCCTTGTAAAGCGTGAAATTGACTAAAGTAGTCAGGAATTTCAATTAAATGTGGAACAAGACTCTAACATGACCAAATTGGAATGAAATTGATTACCAAGTACTTAGTGGATCGATGACGAGCGTGCAGGGTCATTTTGGTGGCGTGTGAGAGCCATGAACGCGGAGTTACACATGATATTTGTGAGTAAAACCAACCAGAGTATTTACATTATTTCATTTGTGCATTCATTTAGCTGTTATCTTTATTGAGCAATGTTCCATTATGGATTATATGATTTGTTGGATTCTCTTTGGTTATATCTATCCTTGGTGGTTTATCGACTTAGTTTTGCTTGGATTCCTTAATGAGTGGTTTTTTTGGGTCTAAGTGAACGATATGGTGGTCGCAGTCTATACCGGGAGTACACGAATTCTGAACGTGGTTAAACCTGCAGTTTGGGGTTGCAGTGAACGTATGTTTAATTATGTGTGACGTTGTGGTACCTGTATGCGAACTATGTGTGACCTGAGGTTATGTGCCTTATTCTATAGTGCATTGAGTTTGTGTAGGTCCAGAATATGTCTTGGAAGTCATGTTGTAAATTATGTGTGGCAACCTGGTGGACTTGAGACACTTAGATGCCTTTTCTTTTTCTATGTGCTCGTAATACTCATTTATCGTTGTTATCTCAGTGATTCATTTATTATGCTATCTTTTATAATCTTTGTGATATTCACGCATGATACTAGTTTAGTCATTTTTGTGACATTTGAAATGTTGTTAAGACTCTATTGGTATTTTACTTTCTACATCACTGTACTCACCGTCTAGTTTATGATGTTGGACAGACTGATGAGCAGACAAAAACAAGAGACTAGCGCTAGGCAATTAAAGTCGAGGACCATGAGGCGGTCTCCTCTCATGTATTGAATAGGTTCTTGTATTATGTGTTTACTTCGTTTTGAAACATGGGTTATAGGATTTTTGAGAGATCTTGGGCATGTATGATATTATTGATGCTCTCTTTGACCAATTATGGTTGATATACACATTTGCTGGGCTTCCACACCTTAGAATTTGTCTTAACTTGTGTGTTTTGGAGTTCATTGATTAGTTTGAAGTTCAATTGCTTTCGTTTTATCTGATGTGATTAACTTCACTTATAAATGCTAAATAAATGATTAAATGGAAAGGAAATGCTGATTAGTCATGCGTGACACAGCAAGACTGGCTCGGAGGTCCACATGGGCCTAGGCTCGGCGGTGCCCAATTTAGAATTGTGGAATTTGGGGCCGTCACACGATCTACTCGAACTTGAAGGTAAGCTTGTGTTTGTTACTTTTAATTTTTTGGCAAAACCCATCTTTTAGTCCCTGAACTTTGTGTTGTGTATGCTTTTGGTCCCTCAACTTATATTACTGCATACTTGGTCCTTGAACTTTCACAAAGATCTACATTTAGTCCTTCCACCATTTGAAGTGTTAAATTCTGCTAACGTGGTTAACAAAAGTGTCGCGTGACTAGTCAAAAAGAGTAAATTGGTTTATATTACTAAATCGAATGTGGCGGCCCCAATTTCCAGGGTCGCCCTGTAACGGTCTGAATTTAATTCGCAGTTATTTGTGACGTATTGCAGACGTGGCGGACAACTCAGACACTCGTGGAACCCGCAGCTAGGCTAAAGCGCGCCTGGAGTTAGGTAAATAGTTATTTCGTGTGTTGTTTTGTTTAATTTGCGATGTTTATGTTAAAATAGGTTAACCGACATCGCGATGTGTTTAATTATATTTTAATTGACGTGTGAGATGGTGTGTTAAATATTCGCCTCGATATGCGTGTCGACGCGGGTACCGAATAGACAAAAGATGAAATATTAGGCTGGGGAAAATATTACACACATTAAATGAATTAAATGTGATAAAATGGTAAATTGGTGGGCGCTTAGGGACACGCGGGGTCGTGGTCGACACGCGTGGGTGGTACGGTAGTGTGCACGCCCGAGTACGGTCGTTGGCGCGCACGACGAAATTGTAGGCGCGAAAATATAGGTGTGTATATATATTTATAAATATATATATATAAGTAATTTAATATATATATATATAGTAATTTAATATATATATATATATATATATATATATATATATATAAATCAGAAAATAAATAAATAATTGTGAAATTACCAAAAAGGGTATGTGGTTGTTTAGAAAAAGTGGATGGACACAAGGGCATTTTAGTCATTTTATAGGCTAAACCGCCTTCTTCACTGTTAAAATCGAAGAGAATGAAAAGAGCAGAGAGAGAGACCGAACAGTGAGGAAGAGGAGGAGAAACGGAGGAGGAGAGCTCGAGAGAATCGTTGGCTCGCGTGATCGTGGAGTTCGAGGAGCTCGTGACGTCGAGACGTCTAGGTGAGTGGTGTTGGTTTGTTTTTGTGGTTGTGGTGTGTTGTTGTGGTGGTTTGTGGCCATGACCGAGAATTAAAGTCGGTTCCGAGGAGGAAGACGACGTGTCGTCTTTCCACCCTCCCAATTCCATTAGAGAAGGAAGAGAGAAAGAAAGAAAGAAAGAATGGAAAAAAAAGAGCAGACTAGAGGCTCTGCTCTGAAGAAGATGGGTGGGTGCACGCTCGCATGCGCGTGCGTGCATCCCCACTTGGGCGGGGCCGCCCAGGCCCAACCCGGGTGGGCCTGGACCGGGCCCGCACCTGGACCGGTCTCGATCCAGGTGGGTCTAGGTGGACCAGACCAGGCCGACCCGGTTGGGTTGGGTCGGACCCGGTTCAGGGGACCCACCATAATATTTAAATAATATTTTATTTTATTATTTTATTTAAATGATTAAAAAGAGTTTTAAATAAAATAAAATATAGAAAAATGGAGAAAAATAGCTAAAAATTATAGAAAAAATTCAGAAAAATCTAGAAAAATATGAGAAATTAGAAAATGGGTCAATAAATGAGTTTTTAGGATTTTCTCGGAATCTTGGCGAGATGTTGTTGGGGTTTTTACCTCGAAAAACGTAAAATTGACATAATATGTCAAATTGAAGCTAATTCAATGATAAATAATTTTAGGTACATTTTGGGTGATAATTTGGATTATCGGGTGATTATTGGAGCTAGACGGGGTTTCATTTTCGGGACGCGGAGTGCGGATTGAGGTGTGTAGTATCCCAACTGAAATTACTTGAGTATTTACTTCTTTTGGCATTTGAATTCAATTTCTTTCATTTCAATACTCTATTCTTGGTTATGTTTATATGGGCGGACGTTGAGCGAGGCTCCCTTCCTTCCATTCTTGTGTGTATGTCCAATACATCATAGCACGTGCTGCCAGATCGAACTCGGCCGAGTGTCACGTCGTGGCATGTGTCGATGCGCCGTGGGTGTAACACCGGCCATCGAGTGAATCCAGATGCTTGCCCTGCTTGAGTTGGACTCGCCGGCAGTATTCTGTGGAAGAGTCCGAATTATGGTGTAGTCTGACCCTAGGAGCTAGGAATACACTTTGCACTTTTCCTATTATTTATTCATGCGATGAGCACAGTTGTCTGTATTTATTTTTGCATGTTTTTTTAATAGCTTTATTTAAATTCTAGTATTTAGTTTCAAAAATGCTCACTTGATTTCCTTGGGAATATTCACTCTGGACTCGTCATCTGCTTTTTGTGATGGCTTGAGTGTAGATCCTAGTACGAGCAGGGGCAAGGGCAAGATGCCAGAGTACTGTTGAGCCGAGATAGCCTGACTCGTACGTTTGTATTATATTCACTTTGTTTTATTATGGGTTTGGGGTTTTGGAGAAACTTTATATATATTGAACTTTTTGGTGACTTTAGAGGTACTTATGGTTGTGCATGAGTTTTTCACATTAGGTTATTGGTTTAGGTTACACATTTATAGTATTATTATCCGAGTAAATGTGTTAGTAAGGCTTCCGCTGTGTTTATTGAGGATTTTAGGATGTTTTAAAATATGATTTATTTTCAATATAATTTAATCAGTAAATGGACAATTAATAAGGTTTAAAAAGATAAAATGGAGAATATAATCCAATGTAGAGCACAACTGTCGCTGGTAAGACAGACTGTGGGTCCGCATTGGCCCCTGTGGCGGTCTATTTGGAAAATAGGTCGTTACAATTTTGGTATCAGAGCCTAGGTTTAGGAAAACCTAGGGCTCAAATTTGAGGAAAACCTGATCATAAACCTATTGAATAAGCTCTAGATGTGGAAACCCAAAGGAGTTGCCTAAAGTCTTAATTGGGAAGCAATGAGAGATGGGTAGAAATAAAGATATACGTGTTATGTTTTTGTTTGTATATTACCTACGTCACACGTATATTCGTACCGAGGCACGTTCTTCGATGCAAATACCGATAGATGGGTAGCCTTCAGGTACGACTCAGCTAGAGGTAGAGGTGATTGGCATACAGATCAGGGTCGCAGAGGTGACAGAGATCGTCGGGATGATCGAGATAGACGCGATGATCGCGAGGTAATGTATTCTGCGGCCTCTACCTCAGTTGATCGGACGAGACAGCAGCAGAGATTGGATAGAGGTTAGGGTCAGAGATGCCAAAGCCGAGGCCAGAGTCAGGCACAGAGTCAGAGGACTACTGGCAGATCAGAAACTCGAACTTGTTATCGTTGTGGTCAGGTAGGACATATTATGGCGAAGTGTACCAGACCAGCACCAGTACCATCACAGACTGATCAGGCCTGAGATAGGGCCCAAACACTTGCTTTTGGGGTTACACAGCCAGACCGGGAGGCGACCAGGCAGCTTGTTGAAGGTATGTTATCTGTCTGTGATATTTTTATGCATATTATGTTCGATTCTAGCAGCACACTTTCCTTTATATCTGGAAATATGGTAGGATTGTTAGGATTAATGCACAAACTTTAGATACACATCTTGTTCTCAGCACGGCGGCTGGGGATAAGATTTATCCTAACCGAATTTGTCGTGATTGTGTGGTTGAGATTGAGGGACATCAGTTACCAACTGACTTTAGAGTATTAGAATACTTGGAATTCGACGCCATGCTCGGTATGGATTGGTTATCGTCGTATCACGCACAAATCGATTGTTTTAGCAAGACGGTGACATTTCACATCGAGGGAATTCTAGAATTTTCATTTGTCGGAGCTGCGTCAGCATTACCTATCACTCGAGGCAGACTAGCTACGTCGTAGGAAATGAAGGCGTATGCGGCTATGGTGGAGCCAGAGATTAAGACAGTGATTAGGGTGAGGATGTCCCGATTGTTTGTGAATTTCCCGACGTATTTCCTGAGGATTTGCCAGGATTGCCACCACCGAGAGCTGTTGAATTCATTATCGAGCTAATTCCTGGAACTCAACCACTTTACAGCAGGCCGTATAGGATGTCAGCATCGGAGCAGAGGGAGTTGAGGACCCAGATAGAAGAGTTACTGCAGAAGGGATTCATTCACCCTAGCATGTCACCTTGGGGAGCTCCAGTTGTAACGACCCATTTTCCAAATAGACCGTCACAGGGCCAATGCGGACCCACAGTCTATCTTACCAGTGACAGCTGTACTCTACATTGGATTACATCCTCCATTTTATCTTTTTAAACCTTATTAATTATCCATTTATTTATTAGGTTGTATTGAAGTCAAATTATATGTTAAAGCATTATAAAATCCTCAAATTCACACAGCGGAAGCCTTTCTAATGCATTACTCGGATAATGATACTATAAATGTGTAACCTAAACCTAATGTGCTTCGAACATTAATTCTCAGCCATGGCTCCGCCATGGCCGAGCTCATCACCACACCATACCTAACCACTACAACAACAAGCCAACAACAACAATAACCTCACTTTGATCTCCTCGACCGCTCGAGCTCCCGAGGTCTTCTCCTTCTCTCCTTCCTCTCGGCTTCACCTTCGTCTCGTCTCTCCCTCTGTTGTGTTTTTTTTATTCTCTTCGATTTAACGAAGAAGAAGGCGGTGATGGTGGAAAATTACCAAAATACCCTTGTGTCCATCCACTTTTTCTAAACAACCACATACCCTTTTTGGTAATTTCACCATTATTTATTTATTTTCTGATTTTCATATATATATATATTTATATATTAAATTACTTGTATACATATATATATATATTATAAAATATATATACACACCTATATTTTTGCACCTACAGTTCCGTCGTGCGCGCCAACGAGCGTACTCGGGCGTGCACACTACCGTACCACCCACGCGTGTCCCTAGACGCCCACCAATTTACCATTTTATCACATTTAATTCATTTAATGTGTGTGATATTTTCCCCGGCCTAATATTTCATCTTTTTGTCTATTCGATACCCGCATCGACACGCATATCGAGGCGAATACTTAACACACAATCTCACACACCAATTAAAATATAATTACATACATCGCGATGTCGTTTAACCTATTTTAACATAAACATCACAAATTAAACAAAACAACATACAAAATACCTATTTACCTAACTCCAGGCGCGCTCAAGCCTAGCTGCGGGTCCCAAGGGTGTCTGAGCTGTCCGCCACGTCTGCAATACGTCACAAATAACGGCGAATTGAATTCGGACCGTTACAATTCTTCCCAACTAGGTGAAATTTCGTCCTGAAATTTAAACTAAACTTACCGACAAATAAGTGGGGATACCGTCGTCGCATGGTAGACTCGAGCTCCCAGGTTAATCCCTCAGTACCATGATACTGTCAATGAACTAAAACCTTCAAGATCTCCATGTTCCTCAAAGTCTGAATCCTCCTATCCATGATCTCCACAGGCTGTTCCTCAAATGACACGTCTGGTCGCACCTCAATCTGACGTACATCAATCATAGGTCTCGGTCTCGACCTTGCTAGCCTCAACATGGATATGTGAAACACTGGATGTACCCCTGCTAACTGTGGTGATAACTCTAAACGGTATGCTACTTTACTGACACGTTCCTCCACTCTGAACGGTCCAATGAATCTTGGTGCTAATTTCCCCTTAATTCCAAATCTCTGATAACCCTTCCAAGGCGAAACTTTCAAGTACACCATGTCTCCAACCTCATAGCTCAGATCCCAGTGATATCTATTCGCATATTTCTTCTGTCTATCCTGCGCCGCCTGAAGTCTCTATCTAATCTGCTTCACTTTCTCAGTGTGATCCACAACAACCTCAGGTCCTATAGTCGCTGTATCCTCCGGTGCCGCCCAACATGCTGGTGACCTGCAGGACCTACCATATAATGCCTCGAATGGTGGCATCCCGATACTCGCCTGAAAACTGTTGTTGTATGCAAACTCGCACAACGACAGATACTCCTCCCATGATCCACCAAATTGTAAAATACACGCCCTGAGCATATCCTCGAGAATCTGGATCAATCGCTCAGACTGCCCGTCAGTCTGAGGATGGTACGCAGTACTAAATTGTAGTCGAGTGCCAAACTGCTCCTGCATACTCTCTCAAAGTCTTGAAGTAAACCTCGGATCTCTGTCAGAAACAATGGAGACCAGTACACCGTGCAATCTGACAATCTCTTTCTCGAAAATAGTGCTCACCTGTGTAACTGAATATCTTATGGCAATCGGTATGAAATGTGTCGACTTCGTCAATCTGTCAATAACTACCCAAACTGCGTCATGTCTCCTCGTAGTCTGCGGTAGGCCATTGACGAAGTCCATTGTCACGTGTTCCCATTTCCACTAAGGAATGGGCAGCGGCTGTAGCAACCCAACTGGTCTTCTGTACTCTGTCTTTACCTGCTGGCAAATATGACAACTTCGGACATATCTCCCCACGTGCCTTCATCCCTGGCCACCAAAACAATCGCTGAAGGTCGTGATGCATCTTGGTCCGACCAGGATGAACTGTAAATCGTGACCGGTGTGTGTCCTCGAGAATACTGTCCCTGAGCTCCGGTACCTCCGGTATCCACAAACGACCCCTGTGTCTTAAGCACCCATCTGAATCCTTAGACCACTCGATGCACCCTGGATCCTGAGCCAATCCACTTATCTGTAAATATCGATCATCGGTTCTCTGCAACTCAGCAACCCGCTCTAGAGACACCGTAGGAACTCGATTTCGGCATGTTTATTTAATAGCTTTATTTAAATTTCAGTATTTACTTTCAAAAATGCTCACTTGATTTCCTTGGGAATACTCACTCTGGACTCGTCATCTGCCTTTTGTGATGGCTTGAGTGCAGATCCTAGTACGAGCAGGGGCAAGGGCAAGCTGCCATAGTACTGTTGAGCCGAGATAGCCTGACTCGTACGTTTGTATTATATTTACTTTGTTTTATTATGGGTTTGGGGTTTTGGAGAAACTTTATATATATTGAACTTTTTGGTGACTTCAGAGGTACTTATGGTTGCGCATGGGTTTTCCACATTAGGTTATTGGTTTAGGTTACACATTTATAGTATTATTATCTGAGTAAATGTGTTAGTAAGGCTTCCGCTGTGTTTATTGAGGATTTTAGGATGTTTTAACATATGATTTATTTTCAATATAATTTAATCAGTAAATGGACAATTAATAAGGTTTAAAAAGATAAAATGGAGAATATAATTTAATGTAGAGCACAGCTGTCGCTGGTAAGACAGACTGTGGGTCCGCATTGGCCTCTGTGGCGGTATATTTGGAAAATAGGCCGTTACAGTGCAACAGGTACTTCTCCAGCACACACTCCAGAAGCACTTGCCACGTCACTCATTCATCCATCTCCTCACTATATCCACATATACTCTGTGAAGTGATGTTCCTGAATTTCATACTATTTTATCTATATATCACCATTTCACAATTTATCTATATATTACCATTTCACAGCGGAAGATCCAAATACAGTCAAACACTTTAATATAGTATTAATTAGTGCACCTATAGTGGAATCCCAGACTGTACATGCATACATGCGATTAGTTGAACCAGTGTTATATACAAGTACGGTAATAACAAGTTTCTCATCCCAAAATACTACAGAATATCAAAACCATATATGTACCAGCGCACATACTAGCAAATCTTGAAGTGGTAAGTCAGATGTAATTTCCAATGACCTCCTTACCCTTGCTGGTACTAGGATCTACACTCAGTTATCACAAAAACCCAGATAACGAGTCCAGTAAGTAAAACACCAAGGAAAACCACCAAGCATTTCAATTTAGGAATATGAATAGAAACCAATAAACAGTGTCAAATAATAATGCAATAGCAAGGAAATAACACATGCAACTGCTCAAAAGGAAATGCATGAATACCAACACGAAGATAAGAAATGGGTGTGCAATAAATACCGCTAGTGAAGTTATGATCAGTGGCCCGGTCATACCCTACTCCAATGACCCCGTTGATTGTATCCTAGTCACCAAATACATTTGAGAAGAACAAACCCCACACACCGAAAAACCCTCGGAACGCTACCGTTCCCATCACAATTGGATTTAGATTGACGAAGAAATAAAGCTCAATGAATATAATAAGTAAATGCAATAGTGTTGTTCAATTGGATTTTACATACCTCAATTCGCACTCCAATAACCCCGAAATCCAACCAACCCTCGATCTAGCTCCAATAACCACCCAACAAATCAAAAGTATCACCCCAAATATACCTAAGATTATTTATCATTGAATTAGCTTCAATTTAACATATTATGTCAATTTTACATTTTTCGAGGTAAAAACCCCGATGTAAAGTCTCCTCCGACTTTTGAATTTCTCATTTTCCATATAAATTCTTCAATTTCTATTTATTTGGTCAAGATACTATTTTTCCATATTTTTCCCTATTTTTCTGGATTTTCTTTTCCATTTTCTCTTTCTTTTCTCTTTTTTTTATTTCTTTCCCTGAACCGGGCCAAACTGGGTTCGGCTCAACCGAGCCGAACCAGCTCGGTTCGGGTTCATCTTCCCCACCTCACTAGAACAGAGCAGACTCTCTGTTCTTTTTTTTCCCCGATTGATTGCTTCTTTCTTTCTTTCTTTCTTCCTTCATCAATGGAATTGAGAGGGTGGGGAGACCACACGTCGTCTTCCTCCTCGACTGATTCCAATTCTCGGCCATGGCTCCGCCATGGCCGAGCTCACCACCTCTACCACCACACAACACAACGCCACAAACTAACAACAACAACAACAACCTCACCTTGATCTCCTCGACCCCTCAAGCTCCCGAGCTCTCCTCCTCTCTTTCTCCTCGTCTCAGCTCTCGATCTCCTCGTCTGCTCTCACTCGTTTCTCTTCGTTCTCCCTTCTGTTTCGATTTCACATTTAAAGAAGAAGAAGACGGTTTGATGGTGGAAATGACCGAAATACCCCTCATGTCTATCTCTTTCCTTATTTAAACCAATACCCTTATTGGTAATTTCACATATTCTATTTTATTTTCTGATTTAATATGTATATATTTATATATATATATATACCAATTTACCTATATATATAAATATATACACTCACCTATATTTCCGCATTTATAATTTCGTCGTGCGCGCCAACAAGCGTACTCGGGCGTGCACACTACGGTACCACCCACGCGTATCGATCACGACTAAACCCCAGCTCTTAACCTTGCCCGAACCAATATAATATACATACATACCTGTGATGACTATAATATCAATTACATTACAGAATTTACAACCAACATACATAAAACACCTAGATGCGGTTCTGCCTAGCCTACCCATGGCTTCCACGTGTCGTCCCAGCTGGCGTCCTACTTGGAAAATGATTAAATAACGATGTTATAAAATAACGGGCCGTTACACCAAATGACTCACATCGACCAACAAATACCCAAAAAAATCTTAATTTTCCCCAAAAACATAAAAACTTAAAAGTTCAGGGACCAAATGTACAACAATGAAAGTTCAGGAACCAAATGTACATTAATAAAAGTTCAGGGACCAAAAGTATAAAAGACTCAAAGTTCAAGGACCAAAATATATGTTTTGCCTTTATTTTTTTTGTTAATTAGGGGTTCAATTGTTAGGGTTTGATATGATTTGGTTTTTTTATTTGATAGGGTTTTGATTAATTGGTTGTTGATTAATGTGTGATGATTACTCATTTGGTTGACGTGGAATTCTTTATTACTTGTTGATGGTGCATAACATTATTATAGATTGTGCGGTGGAATTGAGAGAAAAAAGAGGCGTGAAATCCAGTCACGTCATACGTTATCCAGTCCATGCATTGCCAATGACGGGCGATATTGTAACAAGGATGTTCTGTTGGGAAAAAGAAACTTATCACGTTCTCTTGGGTTGGGTTGGGCTAAGATGACTACAGTTATCAGCTACAGTACTCCAAAATCGAGGGTTTTTGAGCTCTCTGTTGTGTTTGGGTTTTCCAACAATAGCCAAAGAGGAAGAAGAAGATGACGATCACTCCTAGTCCTCCTTCAAAGAGCACGAGGGGCAATAACGCCAGGAGGAGGAGGTGGTGGTAGTGACGATGGTAAGGAAGAAGCGGGGGATAAAAAATTTGTTTCTATTATCCTGGAAGACGTGAATCCTATTGAGCTTGGGCACAGATCCCGTCAGATCTTTAACGAGGTATGGCGTAAGTTCTCTGGGTTGGGTCAGATCTCCAGAACCACTCACCCTTCAGATGACGACACCGTTCTCATTGGAGAGGTGGGACCTATGTGTGACTTCTCCATTCCAAGTGCCCAAAACACTATTGTTCTTGTTGTTGGACCTACTAGTAGAATCGGCCGAATCATCGTCTGAAAACTCATGCTGCGAGGATACAATGTCAAAGTACGAAATATATGCTACTCCCCCCTTTACTATTCTTTAATTAATTTGCTTTTTGAGTTTAACTGAATTGTATACCTACGAATGCCATAATCGATTAGGCCTTGGTAAGAAAAGCCGATAAGGAAGTGCTAGACATGCTTCCAAGGTCTGTACAAGTTGTGGTTGGAGATGTTGGAGACCCCTCTACTCTAAAGTCCACTGTAGAAGGTTACAATAAGATTATATATTGTGCAACTGCTCGTTCCACCATCACTGGGGACCTCCTTATAGTAGATCATCAAGGCGTCTACAACGTATCCAAAGCATTTCAGGTTTTGTGACGGCCCCAATTTCCCCATGCAATTGGGTACGCCCGGCCTAAGCCCGTGCAGGCCCCGAGTCATCACCCAGCAACCTGACGAGCCTTGTCAGCCTTCGATTTAATCAATTCGGTAATTTATGAAAGAGTTATTGCATTAATACACAGCGGAGACTAAAACAATTAATAATAAAGGGAAATAACTCAATCAAAGGGAAATTAGGAATTCTATAAATGTGGAAAACCCCGGGTATTCATGTACAATTCGATAGTCATATATACATGATACCAGTCTCATATAAGATATACCAAGCTCAATAAATCCCACAAAATAAGTATAAAACGATATACACATCAGCAAACAAAGTAGAATCACTTACTATAAAGTCTCTCAGATGTACTGCAACTCCTCAAAGTATATCACCTAGGCAGAGCCCCTTGCCCTTGCTGCTCTCCACTCTATCTGCACCCACCGTCACAAACTAGACGGTGAGTAAATCGAATAAAATTGCTAGTAGTACCGTAAGAATGTAACAAGTAATTTATGATTATAACAAGAAAAGCAGTCTAAGTATCATGCGGAAAAGAAATAACTGGAAAGTAAATAAATCAAATGCATGATAAAGAGACTGAAAGATAAACAATCGATATTTTGCATGTTCTAAGATTCAAAAGAGGCCCATGAGTGGTCTATTTCACAAAGAATACGGCAAAGATCTCGCAAGATCTCCCCGGCAATGTCGCAACACTAGCGCGCGTGAAATCGAGAGGCATCGCAACACCTCTCGAATCCAAGCACCCAAGACACACATCACTAGGGGTGGTCAGTTACCCCTGCAGAGGGCACCCTCGTTGTCCCAGCTAGTGCGGGACCACATGATGCCTTCGAGACACACACTCATGCCAAGAACATACAACCAAGGAAACGGAATGGAATATCAAGCAAAGGATCAACGCAACAAAAGCAATAAATAGAGGATGTATAAATCACATGTTATTTTCTTACTGGTCTACTAACGTACATACACACAAGGCATGCATGTACTTACCTGATCTAACGTGACCCGGTACTCGCTCCGAGACTTTAACATGCTTCCCTTGTTTCTCGACTACCTGACAGCGATTTAAGTCCCGAATATAGGTTTATGATTAGTATTTAGGTTTATGGTAATCCTCATAAACTTTGTTTCAATTCATTTAATTACTGCAACCCATGTTATCGTTGATGTCCTTTATACCCTGGTTAGGCTCTTGGTTGGTCCATGCATTAAGCCTATATCCACCTAAGTAGGCTCGATATGTGGATAATTATTATTAGGCCTAGACATATAGGCTCATTATTACATTTTATGCATTTGTTTTGGGCCCTAAGTTGTGCTTATCATATTAAATTCTTATTGGGTCTTACACAACCCCTACACACACCAATTGAGACTTGTTATGGACTTATATCAAAAATGAGTGGATTGGGCCCTTGTTGGGCCTTTTTACAAGTCCATATCCATTTAATACAAATGTCTATACTTATAATCTTGTTTACTTATTCTTAAACCTACAATAATATATATTATGGTCACACACACAATTGATGTGTACACCCCACTGGTGTGCACACTAACACTTCACACACCCCGCTGTCTTGTGCACACACACCCCGCTGGTGTGTGCACCCCATAGTGATTTACCATGTTCACATTCATTAGTACATTACTTTATTATGTAAAACTATGTTATATACACATTTTCACTATTCCAAACATATACAACTGTTGTGTACACCCCAATGTGGTGTACACATATAGTGTTGTGTACACCCCACTGTGGTGTACACACCCACTGTTGTGTACACCCCATTGTGGTGTACACACATTGTACACCCCTTGCACAAAATCCACACCAAAACAGCCACCTATACACATTGTTATGCAAATTGAAACTCACACACATACACCTCATGAAAACAATCCCACTAAAGTGCACACACCCACACCTCAACTGGGGTGTGCACATACACACACTGTACGCACCCCACACATATAGGACAGCCACCCCACACACACACATTCACCAAAGCCGTCACCTACATGCACAACAACAGTTCACATACACCTCAAATAACCTCACCTACACACTCCAACACAACTCACATGGGGTCACCTCCGGTCAGCAGCGTCGTCGGAGGTCGACCTCCGGTCAGCACACCCCAAAACAGTGGTGAAACATGTCCTTAACAGTCCCACAATCCATTCAAAAATTAACGTGAAAACTGTGAGTAGAGGAGCACAAAACCGTGGAGAGAGAGAGAGAGAGAAACAGTTGAGGTGGCTCACCTTGGTGTCTCCGGTGAGTGGTCGAGGTTCCCGGCACGGTGGTGAGTGGCGGTGGTGACTGGAGAATGAGGGAAGGAGGCGGTTAAGAGTGAGAGAGTGTGCTAACCGAAAAGAGAGAAGAAAGGAAGAAGGGGAGAGAGAGAGCTCACCTCGACGTCGCCGGTGGTGGTGGAGGGATCGATTGCGGGGTCGAGGGTGGCGACACAAACCGAGGGTGAGGACGCGACGCGAGGCCGAGAGCAACGTGAGCATGGAGAGGAGAGGAGAAAAACCGAGAGTGAGTGATAAAAAGAGAGAGAACGAGAGAGATCGGGGAGAAAGAGAGGGAGGCTCACCTCGTCGGGGTCCGTGACGCCTGTGGGAGGCGGCGACGCAGTGGCGAGAGGGAGAGGACGATGAACAGTGGTGGTGTGGAGGAGATGATGAATAGTGTGTTAGGGTTTTAGGGTTTGGTTTGTTTTTATATATGTGACTTAAGGTGAAATGACCCATTTGCCCCTGATTTTTAAACTTGCCCAACCCTTGGACAGCTACCCTTATGAGTCATTTGGCCCATCATCACAATCAAACCCATGTACACATCTCTATGCCCATCCAATGGTCCTCCTCACTCATTTGTGTCACTTTAACAATCCTATCCATATTAACCTATTAAATTAACCCCATTAATTTTATTAAATTATCAATAAGGTTACACAACTTCTCGCCTACTCGGTGCACCTTACCCCGCGTTCGACACGCTTCTCGAGGCGGTCCCACTCTTGGGATTTAAAATAAATTTCCTCATGCTTTTATTATACTTTATTGTTAAAATTTTATTTCCTTAACTTAGGTCATGTTTTTTTCATTTGGCTTTGTTTATTAATAAAATCCACTAAAACGGTTCCCGAAAAACCCGTATAAACTAGGCGATATCTCACTCAATTAAAACATAGCCCGAACGGCTCGAGACCCGTAAAATACTAATATACTAATACATGCATTATCATCCACAAATAACCAAATTTTTGGGTCGTTACAGGTTTGCTAGCTGGAATTTCTGTGACGGCCCCAATTTTCCCGTGCAATTGGGTACGCCCGGCCTAAACCCGTACAGGCCCCGAGTCATCACTCGGTAACCTGACGAGCCTAGTCAGCCTTCGATAAAATCAATTCAGTAATTTATGAAAGAGTTATTGCATTTATACACAGCGGAAGACTAAAACAATTTTAATAAAGGGAAATAACTCAATCAAAGGGAAATTAGGAATTCTATAAGTTTGGAAAACCCCGGGTATTCATGTACAATTCGATAGGCATATATACATGATACCAGTCTCATAAAAGATATACCAAGTTCAATAATCCCAACAAAATAAGTATAAAACGATATACACATCAACAAACAAAATATAATCACCTACTATAAAGTCTCTCAGATGTCCTGCAACTCCTTAAAGTATATCACCTAGGTAGAGCCCCTTGCCCTTGCTGCTCTCCACTCTATTTGCACCCACCGTCACAAACTAGACGGTGAGTAACTGAATAAAATTGCTAGTAGTACCAGAAGAATGTAACAGTAATTTATGATTATAACAAGAAAAGCAGTCTAAGTATCATGCGGAAAGGAAATAACTGGAAAGTAAATAAATCAAATGCATGATAAAGAGACTGAAAGATAAACAATCGGTATTTTGCATGTTCTAAGATTCAAAAGAGGCCCATGAGTGGTCTATTTCACAGCAATACGGCAAAGATCTCGCAAGATCTCCCCGGGCAATGTCGCAACACTAGTGCAGCGTGAAATCGAGAGGCATCGCAACACCTCTCGAATCCAGTACCCAGTACACACATCACGAGGGGTGGTCAGTTACCCCTGCAGAGGGCACCCTCGTTGTCTCAGCTAGTGCGGGACCACATGATACCTTCGATACACACACTCATGCCAAGAACATACAACCAAGGATATGGAATGGAATATCAAGCAAAGGATCAATACAACAATAGCAATAAATAGAGGATGTATAAATCACATGTTATTTTCTTACTGGTCTACTAACGTACATACACACAAGGCATGCATGTACTTACCTGATCTAGCGCGACCCGGTACTCACTCCGAAACTTTAACGCGCTTCCGTATTTCTCTACTGCCTGACAACGATTTAAGTCCCGAATATAGGTTTAAGATTAGTATTTAGTTTTTTGGATGATTCTCATAAACTTTGTTTCAATTCATTCAATTAATGGAACCCATATTATCGTTGATAGCCTTTATACACTGGTTAGGCTCTTGTTGGGTCCACAAGTTAAGCCTATATCCACCTAAGTAGGCTCAATATGTGAACAATTATTGGGCCTGGACATATGGGTTCATTATTACATTTTATGTATTTGTTTTGGCCTTAAGGTATGCCTATCATATTGGGATTTTATTGTAATGTGGGTTAGGTGTGTGTTGGGCCCTCATTACCATGTGCGTTGGGCCCTTATTGTAATAGGTGTTGGGTGTGTGTTGGGCTCTTGTTGGGCCTCAACACAAGCCCACAATTAATAATTAAAATTTCCATACACTTGTTTTATTTATTCACACACATAAAAATACGTACTTAATGGTCACACCTTATACACACACAACTGATGTGTACACCCCACTGGTGTGCACACTAACACTTCACACACCGCTGTCTTGTGCACACACACCCCGCTGGTGTGCACCCACTGTGATTTACCATGTTCACATGCATTAGTACATTACTTTATTACTTAAAACTATGTTATATGCACATTTTCACTATGCACACCATATACAACTGTTGTGACACCCCACTGTCGTGTACACACACAGTGCTGTGTACACCCCTTACACAAAATCCACACCCTACAACAGCCATCTATATACACTTATGTAGATCGAAACCCACACCTATACATCTCATGAAAACAATCCCACTAAAGTGCACATACCCACACCCCAACTGGGGTGTGTACACACACACACTGTACGCACCCCACTCCATCACACACACATAAAACATTCCAACTGTTCACGTTTTCTCTTCTTGTTTTGTCAAAACGTCCCACATACACCCCCAAACAGCCACACCTGGGGGGCCACCTCCGGCCAGCAGAGTCGTCGGAGGGTGGCCTTCGGTCAGTCTCAACCGGCACTAGCGCCGGTCACCCCAAAATAGTCCCAAAAAAATCCAAAAAATCATACAAAACTGTCAAAATAGTGAGCAAAACGTGGCTGTAGGAGAGAGGAAATGTAACTGTCGAGAGAGGAACGAATGAAAGAGAGAGAGGAACTCACTTAGTGATCTCCGGTAAGTGGCGGAGGTATCCGTTCCTGGGTGGCCGTGGTGACGGTCCGTGGAGGAGGAAGGAAGACAACCGAGAAGAGAGAGGGTGCAAACCGAGATCGAGAGGAGAGAAACTCACCTAACGTCTTTGGTGGTGGTGGAGGTCCCAAATGCAGTGGTGGGTGGCGGTGGTGGTTGTCCAACCGAGGTTGGGAGGGCTGTGACGTGAGGGAGCCGAGAGCATGGAGAAGATCAACCGAGAGTGAGTGGCGAAACGAGAGAGAGAGAGAGAGAGAGAGAGAGAGAGAGAAAGAGAGACTCACCTCATCGGGGTTAACGTCGCCGGTGGGGGGCAGCGGCAGTGACGAGTATGGTGGGGAGGTGAATAGTGACGGCTAGGGTGAGGAAGATAATGAATAGTGTGTATTAGGGTTTTTGTTTGTTTATATATATGTAACATAGGTGAAATGACCCATTTGTCCTTAAACTCTCACTTGTCCAACCCTTGGCCAGCTACCCTTATGAGTCATTTGGCTAATCCTCTTAATCTAACACATATCCCCATCTCTATGACCATCCAATGGCTCTCCTCACTCACTTGTGTCACTTTAACAATCCTATCCATATTAACCTATTAAATTAACCCCATTAATTTCATTAAATTACCAATAAGGTTACACAAATTCTCGCCTACTCGGTGCACCGTGCCCCGCGTCCGACACGTTTCTCGAGGCGGTCCTACTCTTGGGATTCGAATAAATTCCCTTTTGCTTTTGTTATACGTTATTGTTAGAATTTTATTTCCTCAACTTAGGTCATGTTTTTCATTTGACTTTGTTTATTAATAATGTCCACTAATACGGTTCTCGAAAATCCCGTTTAACTAGGCGCCATCTCACTCAATTAAAATATAGCCCGAACGGCTTGAGACCCGTAAAATACTAATATCCTAATACATGCATTATCATCCACAAATAACAAAATTTTTGGGTCGTTACAATTTCCCTATTGACTCCTATCTCCTCTTTCATTCTTCACAATAAGATAGATTATGTATTCCGTGACAGGACTACAACAACCGATTGGCGCAACTTCGAGCTGGAAAAAGCAGCAAGAGCAAGCTCTTGTTTGCCAAGTTCAAATCTGCAGAATCTTTAGATGTTTAGGAAGTTCGCCAGGGAACTTACGTGCAGGATGTAATTGCTGCAAAATATGACGGAGGAATGGATGCCAAGTTTGAGTTTACAGAGACTGGAAACGTAGTTTTCTCTGGTATCTATATATGCATTAATATGACAATATCACTGTGACTGATTATTGTTGATGGAAAAATTCACAAGTGCCTCATTCTTAATTTCTTTCCCTTTCGATCGTCTTCAGGCTATGTCTTTACTCGTGGAGAGTACGTTGAGTTCTCAAAAAAGCTCTCTTCCTTTGGGCCACACCCTTGACCGGTTATTGCTTTTCTCTTTTGTATGTGTGTTACTAGTTTGCCTGTTTTGGTGTGTTTAGAATGTATCACCACTTTCCTCCCATTTTCTCCATCCTTGATCAATTCCATATTTTTCTTAGGTATGGTTTAGTCCTCTCTGTTGGTGGAAATGGAAGATCATTTATTTTAATTCTTGAAGTTGGCCCTTTAGCAGATACCACCAAAAGAAAATTGTATTTCACTCGCATGAGCACCAAAGTGGGCTTTTGCAGAGTGAGCAGTCTTCCTTCATCTCGGGCACCTGCAAGATGAGCTCTTTGCAATTACTGATGAGAATATATCTTCTAGCTGTTGAACCTCTCTTTGGTGCATTTGGCAGGTTAGGATACCGTTTTCATCATTCCACCCTGTGAATCCTGATGATCCACCTATAGACCCTTTTCTTGTACATACTTTAACTATACGTTTTGAGCCAATAAGACAGGTTAGTTCATATTTTAAATAACTCTATGAATCTCACTGAATATAGTTTGCGATGCTAATTCTTAAAGAAAAAATCATATGAAAATGATTAAATGATTAAGTGAAACCGTTTCTTATTGTATGATGATGTGTGATAATGCATATAGGAGAAAAATTCGCAGTAGGAAAAGTAGATAATTTACTACCCTGATTTATTGGAGCTCCTCCATTTCCCTTGCTACACCATTTTGTTGATTAATGCTGTAAAACTTACATTTTCACAGCCTGTGTCATTCTCATAGAATTGAAAGTTGAGGGATGCCTTGACCATCAATAATGATTTCCAGGTCAATGCCATTGCCCTTATGTTTTCACAGCCTGAGTCATTCTCATCGAATTGAAAGTTGAAGGATACGTTGATTATCAAGAATGATTATTGACATTTTTTTCGTAAACATTTGTTGTTATCTAAAGTCTGCAAGATCATGAGATGGAAGTTGTCAGATAAACCAGTAAGAATGACCATTCTTTTTGTGTTTGTAGACTTGTTACATGCATACCCATATTTTTTCAAGCATTACTCACACTGGAAAGTAGGAATTCATTGCAGTGTAAACTTGTCCTTTTTTTACCTTACAGTTGTCTGTCTAGGTTACAAAATGTAATGTACATCTAGTAATCACGTAATAAGTTAGTAGGTACAGTGCCAAAACAACTCTAGTGAGATGGTTGAGGCATCACTTCCTTGCGAAAAGACACTTTTGGGGGTGGTCTTAGGTTCGAATGATGGAGTCAAGTTGTTAGTTTCTTATCAAAAAAAGAAATTAGTTGGTACAGTAGACAATTCTGTATGTATTTTGTATTTTAATTGTTCTTTGTTGAGGTTAGGGATTGTGAGTGCTGCCACTGATGCTGCAGAGACCTGTTGAAGGACTTGCTGGATCTAAGCAGGATCTAAGGGCCTGTTTGGTTCAAGAATTAGAGAAGCCCTCCACATTTTCTTGCCTAAGACAAGACATATATTAGCCAATCTTTTGTTTGTTCCCACACTCACTGTCTTAGGTTTGACTTTTTATTGGACAGTTATGCCCCTCCACATTGTCTTCATCTTCAACTTGGCTTCCCAGCTCAATCGATGCTCAAATGCTTTCAATCTCCCGTTCAATCCGATCTCAAATGCTCTCAATCTCACTTTCCTGCTCAATTGACGCTCCTCATGTTCTTTGCCAATGAGATTGTGAGGAGGAGAAAATGGGGTGATGAATATGACGACTGTGAAGGTTCATGGTCGATTGGAGAAAGAGAAGAAACAGTGGTGATTCTCCATTTCATTGAGACCGATTGAATTGGTGATGGGGGTTTTGTTATTGTTGTTGTGATTTGATTTGATTGTGTTTTGAGAGAGAATCTTTAATGGGTTTTTGTTTGAACAGAATGAGTAAGGAGAAAATGGAGAGATGAAGATGAGGGTAAGATTGTAATTTTTGCTCACTTGAGTTGGGACTACCTAATGACAGGGGGAAGGTGTCTTTTGATAAGCATGAGATTGAGTGCTTTGGTAATACCGTGTCTTAGATAACACTCCAAGCAAACGCCAGTCTTATAATTTAGCCTGGGTGTAGCTAAGCTAACACCCCAACCAAACAGGCCCTAAGAAGCTTCAAACTGATACTGGAGTATATTAAAGCATTGCCTGTGAGTTCCATTCATAATTCTGAATACTAAAGTGCCATCTACATGGTATAGAATGGTACATGCATGGTTATTAAGAACTTGGCCGAAGATGAAACAAGTTTATAAACATGACCTGCGATCTCAACATGACCTACGATCTCAATGACATTGTTGTATGATTCAAGATACAGCTATGAGTTTCATTTGAATCTCAGCATGCAATGTTCCTATTTATTTTTCTTCCTATTTTTGAACTTCTAAGTTGTATTTCTAGTTTTTTATTTTTTAATATGAAATTTGATTAACAACTGCACTTTCTTGTCATCTTTTTGAATTATTAAAGTGAGAGTGTTGAATTATTTGATAGAATGGGATGGAGAGTTGAATTAACTTGAATTTGTTCCACAAACTGAATTGAATTTGTTGACATCTACAGATTGGGCAAGAAACAGATTTTGTACTGGTTTCTTGTGCAGGACTTGGGATTGAACCTAGTAGACGAGAACAGGTTATTAAGGCCAAGAAGGTTAGACCTTTTCTCGTCCTGTTTCCTTCACTTTTACTAGCATCATTTGCTAATATTCTTATTTCTTTTTTACTTTATTAAGTTCCCTGGCTTACTTTATTTTGAGTTTTCTATGTTCGTGACTTACGAGATCTAACATAACTAATGTTTTAAGCTTTTCTAGGCAGGGGAGGATTTTCTTAGACGTTCAGGTCTTGGTTACACCATTATTCGTCCAGGTCCTCTATGGGTATTCATTTACTTGCCCTCTTCGTTGTGTTACCACTTGAGCTTGTGTGATTGTGAAAACCTTGATTACTTGCTGATTGACCTCTCAAACTTTAGATTTTGAGTTGTCTATTTTTTTGTATGAGAGGGACTTGTCAGAAAATCAGGTATCGAGCACAAATTTAAAGATGAAAAAGAGTTTCAAATTTTATCTTATGATTGGCAAATTAATGTGGTTTCCCTTTGAATCAACACATTAGCCTCTCTTCAACCATAGGCAACTACAAACATAGGCATATTGGTTTTCACGAAGAACCTAGATGTAACAACCCCTAATTTTTAACTGACTTGTGTTACACGTGTTAGGATTGTGACCCGGCTACGTGGATACTGGATGGTATTTCAAACTTCGGTAGTCGACACCGAGGTAATTTTATGATTCTTTGACTTTATGTATTAGTATTTTAGTATTCTACGGGTCTCGAGCCGTTTGGGCTATATTTTAATTGAATGAGGTGTTGCCTAGTTAAACAGGGTTTTCGGGAACTGTTTTAGTGGACATTATTAATAAACAAAGTCAAATGAAATATATGACCTTAGTTGAGGAAATACAATTTTATCAATAATGTATAACTTAGACATGAGGAAACTTATTTGAATACTAAGTGTGGGACTGCCTCGAGAAGCATGTCCGACGTGGGGCACTATGTACCGAGTAGGCGGGAATTTGTGTGACCTTATTTATAATTTAATAAAATTAATCTAATGGGTTAATATAGGATAAGATTGTTAAAGTGACACAATGTGGTGAGGAGAACCATTGGATAGGCATGGGGATGTGTATATCTGTTAAATTAAGATGATGTGCCAAATGACCCATAAGGGTAGCTGTCCAACGGATGAACAAGTGTGGACTTAAGGGCAAGAGGGTCACATTTCACATTTTTCACACATATATAAAAAACGTTTTTTCACTAAACCCTAATCACTATTCATCATCTTCTCCAACCCTAGCCGTCACCGTTCACCTTCTCCTTCCTCTCGCCACTGCCGCCGCCTCCCACCGGTGACGCTGACCCCGACGAGGTGAGTCTTTCTCTCCAACATCTCTCTCTCCCTCTTTTGTTTCGTCACTCACTCACTCTCGGTTTTCCTCTGGACTCTCGACTCTCGGCTCTCTCACGCCACAGTCCTCCCATCCTCGGCTGGACGACCACCACCGCCACCATCGACGAGCCTGACGTCCCAACACCCACCGGCGACGTTGAGATGAGCTCCTCTCTCCCTCTTTCCCTTCTTTTCTCTCTTGGTTTGCACTCTCTCTCTCACTCTTGGTCGTCTTCCTCTCTCATTTTCCAGTCACCACCACCTCCATCCATGGCACCGGAACATCAAACCGTTACCGGAGACGCCTAAGTGAGTAACCATCTCGCTCTATCTATGTTTCTCTCTCTGTTTCTCGTTTTTCTCACTGTTTTTCTCTCTTTTGTGACTGTTTTCGACTGGATTGGTACATGATGTGGGTGGCGAGGTCTGTCCTCGGTCGAGGCTGATCAGAGATGGTCCTCCGACGACTCCACTGGTCGGAGGCAGTTTCTCCATGTGCAACAGTGGGTGGTTTGTGTGTGAGTTTTGATTTGCATAACAGTGTGTGTATGTAAGACGGTTTAGGGATGGGTGAGTGTGGGGTGTGTATGGTTGTGTGTGCACACCCCTGTTGAGGTGTGAGGGGGGAGGTACTATGTGGGACAGTTTCAAGGGTGTATTATAGGGACAGTTGTGTGAATGTGTGTAGGTGATGTGGGTGTGTATAGGTGACGATTTTGGTGTGGTTTAGTGTGCATGGGGTGCATGAATGGGTGTGTGTGTGTACACCGATGTGGGGTGTACACAACAGCGTATATGTGTACACCACAGTGGGGTGTACATAATGGTTGTGGGTGTGAGAATGGATTAGTGTATATGATATAGTTTTAAGTAATAAAGTAACATATTAATGCATGTGAACATGGGGTGTAAATAACAGAAGGGTGCACACAACAGCGGGGTGTTGTGTGCACAAATCAGTCGGGTGTGTGTGAAGTGTGAGTGTGCACACCAGTGGGGTGTATACATCAGTTGTGTGTGTGCGTGACCATAAAGTACATTATTATATGTATGTGTGAATCAATAAAACAACGAAGTGTATGGAGATTTTTAAATAATTATGGGCTTGTATTAAGGCCCAACGAGGACCCAACTTATTCATTATAATATGGGTCCATAACAAGTCACAATTGGTGTATATATGGGTTGTGTAAAGCCCAATAAGGGTTTAATATAATAGGCACAACTTAAAGCCCAAAACAAATACATAAAATGTAAGAATGATCCCATATATCCAGGCCCAATAATTGTCCACATATTAGGCCAACTTAGATGGATATAGACTTGACATATGGACCCAACAAGATCCCAACCAGGTTGTAAAGGGCATCAACTATAGTATGGGTGTGACGGCCCCAATTTCCCCGTGCAATTGGGTACGCTCGGCCTAGACCCGTACAAGCCCCGAGTTATCACTCGGCGACCTGACGAGCCTAGTCGGCCTCATATTTACTCAATTTAGCGCTTTATGAAAGAGTTATTGCAATAATACACAAATAAAGACTAAACAATAAATAAAAAGGGAAAATAACTCAATCAAAGGGAAATTAGGAATTCTATAATGTGGAAAACCCCGGTGTTCATGTACAATTCGATAAGCATATATACATGATACCAGTCTCACCAAAACACCAAGTTCAATAATCCCAAAAGCATAAGTAAGAAACGATATACAAAAGAGCAAAACATAAAACCTACTCTAAGGTTCCTCAAGTCCAGCTGCTCATATAAAGTCTCCTAGGCAAGGTCCCTTGCCTCTACTGCACTCCGCTATATCTGCACCCACCGTCACAAACTAGACGGTGAGCAACTGAGAGAAATCGAAAGTAATGCCAGAAGAATATAACAGTAATTCATGAATTATCAATCAAGGCAGCCTAAATATCATGCAGGAATTGAAAGACAGGAAGTTGAATAAACAAGGTGCATGATAGGCAAGACTGAAACAATAACAATCGAAACATGCGTGTTCTACGAGTCAAGAGAGGCCATAAGTGGTCTAAAATCCACAACAATACCACAACAATATCCACAACAATCCACAACAATCCAGTACATGGTATCACACAATCACTAGGGGTGGTCAAACACTCGTGCGCACGAGTGCCCGCGTTTATCCCTTCTAGTGCAGGCCGCATGTACCTTCGAGACACACACTTATGCCAAGAACACACATACAAGGAATATGGAATGGAATGCCAACAAATAGGTAATAGCAAACACAATGGAATGAAGATGAATCACATGATATTTTCTTAATCGGCTTACTAACGTACACAAGTTTTTGAGACAAGTGTACTTACCTGATCTAACGTGACCCGGTACTCACTCCGAGACTTTAACGCGCTTCCCGTGTATCTCGACTACCTGACAACGATTTAAGTCCCGAAGATTGGTTTAGGATTAGTATTTAGTTTTAGAATAATTCTCCTAAACTTTGTTTCAATTCATTCAATTAATGGAACTCATACCACCATTGATGTTCTTTATAGTCCAAATTGGGCTCTTGTTGGATCCATATCCATACATCAAGCCTATATTCACCTAAGTGTGCTTAATAGGTGGACACTTATTGGACTTAGGTATATATGAGCTATTCCCTCATTATATGTATGTATTTGGACTTTAAATTGTACCTATTGTATTGGACTCTCATTGTAATGTGGATTAGATGTGTGTTGGGCCCTCATTACCATGTGTGTTGGGCCCTTATTGTAATAGGTGTTGGGTGTGTGTTGGGCTCTTATTGGGCCTCAACACAAGCCCACCATTAATATTTAAAATGTCCATACACTTGTTTGATTTATTCACACGCATGTAATAATATACATTAGGGTCAAACACCCAAATTGATGTGTACACCCCACTGGTGTGTACACTAACATTTCTCACACCCCTCTGTCTTGTGCACACACACCCCGCTGGTGTGTGCACCCACGGTGATTTACCATGTTCACATGCGTTAGTACATTATTTTATTCTTAAAACCATGCTATATACACATTTTCATTAGGCACATCATATAAAACTGTTGTGTACACCCCACTGTGACGGCCCCGAATTCCACAACCCTAGAATCGGACGCCGCCCGGCCTGGACCCGCGCGAACCCCCGAGCCAATCCCGACGAGTCGCGCGGGGCCAGTGAGCCTATCCTTACCATTCAATCATTTGTTAATAATTTAAAAGTGAAGTCAATTAATTAACGAGTTATAAAAGTAATAAGCGGAAGCAATTAATCTCAACTAATAAATCAACTTCGAAATCTCTAAGTTAGGACAAAAACCTAGGGTGTGGGAACCCCGTATATCATATATATCATGTAAAGCAAGGAGAGAATCATCTAAGTCATAATGTCCAAAAAGATCTCTCAACCCATAACCCCATATACAAAAAAATAATATAAGTAGCTAATACACCAAAATGTCACCTATATCAACAATGCGATGGCCGCTCAAAGTATATCACCTAACTGCACGGCCTTTCCTTTCTTGGATCATGGATCTCGCACTCGGTCACACACAAGAATGACGAGCCTAGGTAAGTAACGCCAAGCAGGAACAACAATAAATACAAAGATTTCGGATTAAATAAATGAACAAAATTCATGCCGATAGAAAGAAAAGAACAGGGAGCGCATGAATATATAAAAACGTAAATAAATAAATAAGCAATCGAAATTGAGTGTCCCGAATACAAGGGAAAGGCACAAGTGGTCCCGACCAATTAAAGTCGTTAAGCCGAGGACAAAATCTCCTCAAAGGCTAGGAGTCGAGGACAGAATCTCCTCTAAGACCCCTACGCGAGTGCAGAGTCCCCAGCGATCTGGTGGAGAACTCTCACCCCGTACATGTCATACAACTAATCACGTATCCCCAGCCGTAAACTCCGGTATAATACACCGCGAGCCCGGAATTCTGCAAGGATCACGCTTGACACACTTGCCTTAGGACAACTCAAAAGGAATGGAATATCAAAAAGGGGTTGAAACAACATCAATAAATAATTCAAAGCTCAAGAAATAACTGTAGTGTTCCTCACTGGTTTACTTACCTCGATCCAAGCTATTTCGCACTAACACGGACTCCGACACGCCCCTTACGGTCCCCGTGTGTACAAAAATCCTGATAATGCAATCTATATCAATTTCCTTAATTTCCTATGATTTTTTTCCAAATTTCTAGCTATTTTTGCCAAATTTCACGTTTTCCAAGGTAAAACCCCGACATAACGTCTCGCAAAAATCCCGAATATTTCACTTTTCTTAGAAATTCCCAAATTTCTCTTTATTTGATGAAAATATAATTTTCTAGAATTTTCTAGAATTTTTCCTGAATTTTTCCGATTTTCCTTGAATTTATTTCAATTAAAATCAATTTTAATATATTTAATTGAAATAAATAAATATATTTTTTTATTAATAAAATAATATGTGGGTCGCGGTCGGGTCGACCCGACCCGGCTGGATCGGGTCAAGACCGGCTTGACCGGTCCGATCAAACCGGTCAAACCGGTCGACCGATCGACTAAAACCGGGTCGGGTCACCTTGACCGGCCGGTTCTCTCATCTTCTTCGTTGTTGTTGTTGCTTGCTGGAAAATGTTCCAAGCAAGCAACAAAGAAGCATTTTTTTTTTTTTTTTTTTTTTTTCTAACAACAACACCACAACAACACAATAACAATCACACACACCTAACCACCATCATCACCACCATTTTCACTATTTGAATCCACAATCCCCTCAACAACAACCTCGACAACAAATTCGAACACAACCTCAACGACAACACCCACAACGAAATCTATAACTTCTTACCTGGATTTCGCCTCGACGTCGCGTCCACGCTCTCCGCGAACCGCAGCTCCCTTTCCTCGATCTCTCTTCTCTATCGATTCCTCTTCTTCTCCAATTTTTTTTTTTTGAATCGAAAATGGAAAATGGGTGGCGGTGGTGTGATGAAATTGGGTATTTTGGTCAAATGACCAAAATACCCTTAACCCTTATCCACACCCTTTACAACTTTATTGCCCTTTTGGTCTTTTCACAATTTTACCTACCAACTTTAATAACTTACTTGGGTGACTTAGTTGACTTTTGGTCCTTTGTTCTCATCTATTTCAAACAATACTCAAAGTTTCCCTCGGGCATTCTCGCACCCGACTCATAATACTAACTTTGTTTGTCGCGTCACCACAGACGTACCAACGTAACAAACGGACTTTAAATCCTTTTAATTATTATTTATTTAATATTTTTGTCAGTGTTTCTAATTAAATTTGTTTTCCGAACTCCCAACGCTCGTACACAACGCCTTTACCCGTTAAAAACTTAAAATTGCACAAATGAAATATAATACAATACAACTATCATACAAAACTAACATACCTCGGCGTCGACGTCCGAGAATTGATGACTGTACCACGGCGTGGGCCCACATATCACCTGTATTGACACGTGGCACGAGTTACATTTTTAGGGTCGTTACAGTCTTCCCAACTAACTGGAATTTCGTCCTCGAAATTTAAACGAAATTAAAGGAAAGACTTACCGAACTCAAAAGAGGTAGGGGAAACACTCGCGCATATATGACTCCAACTCCCACGTCAGCTCCTCGTCCCCATGGTGCTGCCACTTGACGAGGACTGATGGGATCTCCTTGTTCCTCATAATCTTGACCTTACGGTCTAAGATCTGGATAGGCTGCTCGTCGTATGTAACATCCTCTCTTAGCTCTATCTGGCTCAAATCTACTGTCGGTCGTTTGCCCTCCCTGGACCTATCCAGTCGCAACATCGATATGTGAAAGACAGGATGAATTCCTGACATCGGAGGTGGTAACTCTAGCTCGTACGCGACCTTGCCTACCCGCTTCACCACTCTGAACGGACCAATGAACCTCGGCGCAAGTTTCCCCTTGATTCCAAACCTCTTGTGCCCCTTCAATGGAGATACTTTCAGATATACAAAGTCCCCGACTCGGTATTCTAACTCTCCGTGATACAAGTCATAATACTTTTTCTGTCTCTCCTGCGCACCCTTCAATCTCAAACGGATCTGGCGTATCTTCTCTGTGTGATCTACCACAATCTCTGGTCCAATCGCTGCCACATCTTCGGGCTCCGCCCAACAAGATGGAGATCTACACGGTCTCCCGTACAATGCCTCAAATGGTGCCATGCCGATACTGGCCTGATAACTGTTATTATATGCAAACTCACACAGATGAAGGTACTCCTCCCAAGATCCGCCGTACTCTAACACACACATCCTCAGCATATCTTCGAGAATCTGATCAAACGCTCCGATCGTCCATCGATCATGGGTGATAGGCGATACTAAGATTCAACTTCGTGCCAAACTGTGCCTGCATGCTCTGCCATATCTGCGATGTAAACTGCGCCCCTCTGTCAGACACAATCGACAACGGTACCCCATGCAACCTAACAATCTCTCTCTCATAAAGCTCTGCCAGTTTGTCTACCCGATGTGTGGTCGAGATCGGTATGAAGTGCGCGGATTTAGTTAATCTGTCCACAATCACCCAGATGCTATCATGTCGTTGTCGAGATCGAGGTAGCCCACTGACGAAGTCCATTGCAATGTGCTCCCACTTCCAATGAGGAATGAGAAGTGGCTGTAATAACCCCCCGGGTCTGCGATGCTCAGCCTTAACACGCTGACAAATATCACACCCTCGAATAAAATCGCAACGTCGGTCTTCATCCCCGCCACCAAAAGAGACGACGCACCTCTCGCGTACATCTTAGTCCCGCCGGATGAACCGTAAATCGTGAGCGGTGCGCCTCATAAAGTATCTCATCGCGTAGCTCAGCCACTGATGGAATCCACAGTCGTCCTCTAAATCTCAAGCATGAGTCTGTCGACTGACTCCAATCTGGATGATCGAACTCTGCGCCAGCTCTAAGAACTTTTGATACTGCTCGTCTGTCTGCTGACCCTCGAGTACACTCTGTATCGACACTGTATGAGTCCTCATCTGCCCACAAATCATTACTCTAGTATCGGTCGGAATGTCATCGGTACAAATCCTCTCAACCGCCTCGAGCAAACTGTAATCATGCGTCATGTGGCAGGTAACAACCTCTGAGTCTGACCCTCTACGGCTCAACGCGTCTGCAACCACATTAGCCTTCCCCGGGTGGTACTCCAATGAGAAATCATAGTCCTTTAGGAACTCAAGCCATCGCCTCTGTCGCATATTCAATTCTTTTTGCGTGAAGATGTACTTCAAACTCTTGTGGTCAGTAAATAGGACGAATCTCTCCCCATAGAGATAGTGGCGCCAAATCTTCAGTGCAAAAACCACCGCCGCCAACTCCAAGTCGTGAGTAGGGTAATTCTTTTCATGAATCTTCAGCTGTCGGGATGCGTAGGCAATCACTCTACTCTCTTGCATCAGAACACAACCCAAACCGATCTTGGAAGCGTCGATGTTTACCTCAAAACCCTTCCCTGACTCGGGCAAAATCAAAATCGGGCGTGCGTAGTCGGTCGTTCCTTCAATGTCCTGAACGCCTGCTCACAGTTATCGTTCCACTGAAATTTGACCTCCTTCTTTGTCAACTGCGTCATCGGTGTCGCGATCCTCGAGAAGTCCTGTACAAAACGCCGGTAATAACCTCGCCAAGCCCGAGAAAACTACGAATATCTGACGCTGATCTCGGTGTAGGCCAATCGCTAACTGCCCTGACCTTAGCGGGGTCCACTGACACTCCGGCGGTCCCAACAATGTGACCTAAGAATCCTACCTCTGTCAACCAAAACTCACATTTACTGAACTTAGCGAACAATCGATGCTCTCTAAGTGTCCGCAAAACCAACCTAAGGTGCTCCTCGTGCTCCTCGCGAGTCTGGGAATATATCAAAATGTCGTCGATGAACACAATGACAAATCGGTCCAAGTCTTCTCAACACTCGATGCATCAAATCCATGAACATCGTTTGGGCGTTAGTCAATCCAAATGGCATTACTCAGAAACGATAGTGCCCATATCGTGTGCGA
Source organism: Stephania japonica (assembly GCA_039657345.1). Lineage (NCBI taxonomy): Eukaryota > Viridiplantae > Streptophyta > Magnoliopsida > Ranunculales > Menispermaceae > Stephania > Stephania japonica. The sequence continues at coordinate 74,541,454 of CM077557.1, forward strand.
AATGCGCTTCTCCATGTCCTCTCGCTCTAATCCTCGCCGATGATACCCGATCTCGAGATCAATCTTCGAGAAACACTGCGAACTCATCAACCGGTCGAACAAATCATCGATGCGATGAGTGGATACTTGTTTTTCACCGTAACCTTGTTCAACTGTCTATAGTCGATGCATAATCTCAAGCTGCCGTCTTTCTTCTTCACAAACAATACTGGCGCTCCCCAAGGCGACATACTCGGCCGAATAAAGCCTAACTCCAACAACTCGTCGAGTTGTCCTCTCAGCTCATCTAGCTCTTTCGGAGCCATGCGATACGGAGGGATAGAAATGGGTTTGGTCCCTGGGACCAAGTCAACGATGAAATCTATCTCCCTAGGTGGTGGCAAGCCTGGTAACTCCGCCGGAAAAACATCAGGGAAATCGCATACTACTGGCACATCCTCTAACCTAGTCTCTACTTTGCCTGTCGTACTCAACACGCCAGCGAATGTCTCTACATCTACGCTAGTGGCGACTCTACCCCTGGTGATCGGTAAATTGGTCGAAGTCCCTTGGAAGCTAAACTCCGGATGTCCAAGTATCTGAAACGTGATCCTCTTACCGTAGCAGTGGATCTGTGCATGATAAGCACCCAACCAATCCATGCCCAATAGTGCATCAAACTCTAGGAACTCCAACACTCTCAGTCTGCAGGTAAGGTGTGTCCCTCTATCTCTATCTGACGCCTACACACACTAAATTCGGGTAAATCTTATCCCCAGCAGCCGTGCTAAGGATCAAGGGTCTCTTTAATCGAATAGGTCTCAACCCTAACTCGTCAACCATACGACCCGAAATAAAAGAAACTGTAGAACTGGAATCAAACAAGGTATACATGAATCTACTGCAAATATGAACTATATCCTCAATCAGGTTCCATGTGACAGTCGTGTCTGGTGCGACAATGACATGTACCAAATCCAAGTCCTGTGGCTACCTTTGGCCTAGTCGTGGGCAAACACTGATGAAGTGGCTTAGGCGCCGCACTCATAGCACGCTCTTCTTTAAGACCTTGATTCAGACATATCAAGCTGTTCGTGTCATTATGCCTTATCGACACTCTGTCCCTGACTGTGTCTCTGTTTCTACACCTGACTGGAACTCTGACCTCTTCATGTTCAAAATTAAAGGCGAGAATTACTCATGATTGAACCTTTTTTTTTTCTTAAACTCAGTATAGTCCTTGGGCTTGCATTTGGTAACCCTCATGTTATGCTTCCAAGCATCCGCCTTTACTTGAACACCTCTCGAACCTTCACGGTGGGTCTCGAGTTGATCGGCGATCACAACTCGCAACAAACGGGAGTTCTCAATCACTATATAGCTATCGATAATAGTATAATACATTACAATCAAATAGCTCATATAGTCCAATTTTAGTTTTCCCAACATCTCCTCACTTCCCAACTAAGACTTAAGTTAGGTTATGTTCATAGGGTTCCACTCTAAGTTCAATAACTATCCTAACTTCCGCTTTCCTATGTTCTTAGTGGATTGTGATTTAAATTTAAGAGTATTTTATTCAACCTTTATGCTCTGATATCAACTGTGACGGCCCCGAATTCCACAACCCTAGAATCGGGCGCCGCCCGGCCTGGACCCGCGCGAACCCCCGAGCCAATCCCGACGAGTCGCGCGGGGCCAGTGAGCCTATCCTTACCATTCAATCATTTGTTAATAATTTAAAAGTGAAGTCAATTAATTAGCGAGTTATAAAAGTAATAAGCGGAAGCAATTAATCTCAACTAATAAATCAACTTCGAAATCTCTAAGTTAGGACAAAAACCTAGGGTGTGGGAACCCCGTATATCATATATATCATGTAAAGCAAGGAGAGAATCATCTAAGTCATAATGTCCAAAAAGATCTCTCAACCCATAACCCCATATACAAAAAAATAATATAAGTAGCTAATACACCAAAATGTCACCTATATCAACAGCGGATGGCCGCTCAAAGTATATCACCTAACTGCACGGCCTTTCCTTTGCTGGACTGCGGATCTGCACTCGGTCACACACAAGAATGACGAGCCCAGGTAAGTAACGCCAAGCAGGAACAACAATAAATACAGTATTTCGGATTAAATAAATGAACAGTCAATTCATGCCGATAGAAAGAAAAGAACAGGGAGCGCATGAATATATAAAAACTGTAAATAAATAAATAAGCAATCGAAATTGAGTGTCCCGGAATACAAGGGAAAGGCACAAGTGGTCCCGACCAATTAAAGTCGTTAAGCCGAGGACAAAATCTCCTCAAAGGCTAGGAGTCGAGGACAGAATCTCCTCTAAGACCCCTACGCGAGTGCAGAGTCCCCAGCGATCTGGTGGAGAACTCTCACCCCGTACATGTCATACAACTAATCACGTATCCCAGCCGTAAACTCCGGTATAATACACCGCGAGCCCGGAATTCTGCAAGGATCACGCTTGACACACTTGCCTTAGGACAACTCAAAAGGAATGGAATATCAAAAAGGGGTTGAAACAACATCAATAAATAATTCAAAGCTCAAGAAATAACTGTAGTGTTCCTCACTGGTTTACTTACCTCGATCCAAGCTATTTCGCACTAACACGGACTCCGACACGCCCCTTACGGTCCCCGTGTGTACTAAAATCCTGATAATGCAATCTATATCAATTTCCTTAATTTCCTATGATTTTTTTCCAAATTTCTAGCTATTTTTGCCAAATTTCACGTTTTCCAAGGTAAAACCCCGACATAACGTCTCGCAAAAATCCCGAATATTTCACTTTTCTTAGAAATTCCCAAATTTCTCTTTATTTGATGAAAATATAATTTTCTAGAATTTTCTAGAATTTTTCCTGAATTTTTCCTATTTTCCTTGAATTTATTTCAATTAAAATCAATTTTAATATATTTAATTGAAATAAATATATATTTTTTTTTATTAATAAAATAATATGTGGGTCGCGGGTCGGGTCTGACCGGTCAAACCGGGTTTGACCAGTCTGACCCGATCAAACCGGGTCTGACCCGGTCTGACCCAAACCGGGTCGGGTCACCTTGACCGGCCGGTTCTCTCATCTTCTTCGTTGTTGTTGTTGCTTTAACTCTGGAAAATGTTCCAAAGAAGCAACAACAAGCATTTTTTTTTTTTTTTTTTTTTTTTTTTTTTTTTTGCAACAACACCACAACAACACAATAACAATCACACACACCTAACCACCATCATCACCACCATTTTCACTATTTGAATCCACAATCCCCTCAACAACAACCTCGACAACAAATTCGAACACAACCTCAACGACAACACCCACAACGAAATCTATAACTTTTTACCTGGATTTCGCCTCGACGTCGCGTCCACGCTCTCCGCGAACCGCAGTTCCCTTTCCTCGATCTCTCTTCTCTATCGATTCCTCTTCTTCTCCAATTTTTTTTTTTTGAATCGAAAATGGAAAATGGGTGGCGGTGGTGTGATGAAATTGGGTATTTTGGTCAAATGACCAAAATACCCTTAACCCTTATCCACACCTTTTACAACTTTATTGCCCTTTTGGTCTTTTCACAATTTTACCTACCAACTTTAATAACTTACTTGGGTGACTTAGTTGACTTTTGGTCCTTTGTTCTCATCTATTTCAAACAATACTCAAAGTTTCCCTCGGGCATTCTCGCACCCGACTCATAATACTAACTTTGTTCGTCGCGTCACCACAGACGTACCGACGTAACAAACGAACTTTAAATCCTTTTAATTATTATTTATTTAATATTTTTGTCAGTGTTTCTAATTAAATTTGTTTTCCGAACTCCCAACGCTCGTACACAACGCCTTTACCCGTTAAAAACTTAAAATTGCACAAATGAAATATAATACAATACAACTATCATACAAAACTAACATACCTCGGCGTCGACGTCCGAGAATTGATGACTGTACCACGGCGTGGGCCCACATATCACCTGTATTGACACGTGGCACGAGTTACATTTTTAGGGTCGTTACACCCACTGTGGTGTACACACACAGTGCTGTGTACACCCCACTGTGGTGTACACACCCACTGTTGTGTACACCCCATTGTGGTGTACACACAGTGTACACCCCTTACACAACCTTCACACTTACCTACAATTTCCATGCAAAACGAAACCCACCTATACATCTAATGAAAACAGTCCCACAAACCCACACCCCAACTGGGGTGTGTACACACACACACACTGTACGCACCCCACACATATAGGACAGCCACCCCACACACACACCTTCACCAAGACCATTACACAACATACCCAAAATGACTCACATACACTTCACAACCAAAACCGTCACCTACACACTCCAACACATACTCATATGGGGTCACCTCCGGCCAGCAGCGTTGCCGGAGGTCGACCTCCGGTCATCACCCCCCCAAAACAGTGGTGGAACATGTCCTCAGCAGTCCCACAGTTCATAAAATAACGTGAACACAGTGAGTAAAGTGGGGAGAGCGAGAGAGAGAGAGAGAGAGAGAGAGAGACGAGGGTCGAGCTCACCCCGGTGTCTCCGGGGGTGGCCGAGGTCCAAAGGTGCGTGAGGGGGTGACGGTGGTGAGTGGCATGATGGTGACTAGCCGAGAGTATGGAGAGAAGACAACCAAGAGTGAGAGAGAGAAAACGTGGCTGTTAAGATAGGGAGAGAAGGAAGAGAGGGAAGAGAGGAGCTCACCTAGCGTCGTCGGTGGTGGTGGAGGTCGTCCAGCCGAGGGTGGAAGCACTGTAACGTGAGGCCGAAAGAGTGGACGTGAGGCCGAGAGAGTGGATGATCGTGAGAGGAGAAGACTAAGGACGCGTGAGTGTGGAAACGAGAGAGAAGAGGAGGGAGACGCCGTCCCGGTCTCCGGCCACCTCTGGTCTGGTCGAAGATCCGGTGGCGGTGGACGGCAGTGGGGAGTGAGTGGGGAGAGTGAACAATGGCGGCAAGATGGAGAAGAGAGTGAATAGTGTGTTAGGGTTTTAGGGTTTGGTTTGTTTTTATATATGTGGCTTAAGGTGAAATGACCCATTTGCCCTTAAACTCTCACTTGTCCAACCCTTGGCCAGCTACCCTTATGGGTCTTTTGGCTCATCCTTTTAATCTAACACATATCCCCATCTCTATAACCATCTAATGGCTCTCCTCACTCACTTGTGTCACTTTAACAATCCTATACATATTAACCTATTAAATTAACCCCATTAATTTTATTAAATTACTAATAAGGCTACACAACTTTCTCGCCTACTCGGTGCACCGTGTCCCGCGTTCGAAACGCTTCTCGAGGCGGTCCCACCCTTGGGATTTGACTAAATTCCCTTATGCTTATGTTATACTTTATTGTAAAAATTTATTTTCCTCAACTTAGGTCATGTTTTTCATTTGACTTTGTTTATTAATAAAATCCACTAAAACGGTTCCCGAAACACCCCGTTTAACTAAGCGACACCTCACTCAATTAAAATATAGCCCGAACGGCTCGAGACCCGTAAACATACTAATATACTAATACATGCATTATCATCCACAAATAACCAAATTTCTGGGTCGTTACAGTCTCCCCAACTAACAAGAATTTCGTCCTCGAAATTAGTTCTAACTCGAGTGAATGAGGAGAATAAACACCCGTTCGCAACTTGTCCAAATGGGGCTTACAAACCGCTTCAAACAAATTTGGATCCTCTATCTCGAATTGCACACTACCTCAGAGTCACTTCAGACAGCTCGTTCCTCATCGTTGAATTGCGGACCAATGCAAAGTCGCTTCAGACAGCTCAATAAGCCATGACCAACTGTGGACTCTCGCGAGAGTCGCTTCCAACAGCTCGACATTAGGTATTGAACTGCGGACTTGTACAAAGTCTCTTCGAACAGCACAACATTTTAAATCCACTCCCTTTTTTTTTATTGGTCTTCAGACTGCGGGTCGCAACATCTTTAAACAGTCTAACTCAACTACGGTCTCTCTTCAGACTGCGGGTCGCATATCTCCACCATTACGACTCATCATCATTTATATGGACGCTCCGGGGCTATGAGACTCCATGACGGGCATGGTAAGGTCTCCGACAGTTCCCCATGTCATCGCGTCGACGACAGTACCGCCACGACGGGTGGTTTCCGGCGAGAAGGGTACAACATGCATAACATTACACAAATGACATAATATATCAATTATGGGCTTGTATTAAGGCCCAACGAGGACCCAACTTATTCATTATAATATGGGTCCATAACAAGTCACAATTGGTGTATATATGGGTTGTGTAAAGCCCAATAAGGGTTTAATATAATAGGCACAACTTAAAGCCCAAAACAAATACATAAAATGTAAGAATGATCCCATATATCCAGGCCCAATAATTGTCCACATATTAGGCCAACTTAGATGGATATAGACTTGACATATGGACCCATCAAGATCCCAACCAGGTTGTAAAGGGCATCAACTATAGTATGGGTGTGACGGCCCCAATTTCCCCGTGCAATTGGGTACGCTCGGCCTAGACCCGTACAAGCCCCGAGTTATCACTCGGCGACCTGACGAGCCTAGTCAGCCTCATATTTACTCAATTTAGCAGTTTATGAAAGAGTTATTGCAATAATACACAGCGGAAGACTAAACAATAAATAAAAAGGGAAAATAACTCAATCAAAGGGAAATTAGGAATTCTATAATGTGGAAAACCCCGGGTATTCATGTACAATTCGATAAGCATATATACATGATACCAGTCTCACCAAAACACCAAGTTCAATAATCCCAAAAGCATAAGTAAGAAACGATATACAAAAGAGCAAAACATAAAACCTACTCTAAGGTTCCTCAAGTCCAGCTGCTCATATAAAGTCTCCTAGGCAAGGTCCCTTGCCTCTACTGCACTCCGCTATATCTGCACCCACCATCACAAACTAGACGGTGAGCAACTAAGAGAAATCGAAAGTAATGCCAGAAGAATATAACAGTAATTCATGAATTATCAATCAAGGCAGTCTAAATATCATGCAGGAATTGAAAGACAGGAAGTTGAATAAACAAGGTGCATGATAGGCAGACTGGAAACAATAACAATCGAAACATGCGTGTTCTACGAGTCAAGAGAGGCCATAAGTGGTCTAAAATCCACAACAATACCACAACAATATCCACAACAATCCACAACAATCCAAGACATGGTATCACACAATCACTAGGGGTGGTCAAACACTCGTGCGCACGAGTGCCGCGTTTTATCCCTTCTAGTGCGGCGCATGTACCTTCGAGACACACACTTATGCCAAGAACACACATACAAGGAATATGGAATGGAATGCCAACAAATAGGTAATAGCAAACACAATGGAATGAAGATGAATCACATGATATTTTCTTAACTGGCTTACTAACGTACACAAGTTTTTGAGACAAGTGTACTTACCTGATCTAACGTGACCCGGTACTCACTCCGAGACTTTAACGCGCTTCCCGTGTATCTCGACTACCTGACAACGATTTAAGTCCCGAAGATTGGTTTAGGATTAGTATTTAGTTTTAGAATAATTCTCCTAAACTTTGTTTCAATTCATTCAATTAATGGAACTCATACCACCATTGATGTTCTTTATAGTCCAGTTGGGCTCTTGTTGGATCCATATCCATACATCAAGCCTATATTCACCTAAGTGTGCTTAATAGGTGGACACTTATTGGACTTAGGTATATATGAGCTATTCCCCTCATTATATGTATGTATTTGGACTTTAAATTGTACCTATTGTATTGGACTCTCATTGTAATGTGGATTAGATGTGTGTTGGGCCCTCATTACCATGTGTGTTGGGCCCTTATTGTAATAGGTGTTGGGTGTGTGTTGGGCTCTTATTGGGCCTCAACACAAGCCCACCATTAATATTTAAAATGTCCATACACTTGTTTGATTTATTCACACGCATGTAATAATATACATTAGGGTCAAACACCCAAATTGATGTGTACACCCCACTGGTGTGTACACTAACATTTCTCACACCCCGCTGTCTTGTGCACACACACCCCGCTGGTGTGTGCACCCACGGTGATTTACCATGTTCACATGCGTTAGTACATTATTTTATTCTTAAAACCATGCTATATACACATTTTCATTAGGCACATCATATAAAACTATTGTGTACACCCCACTGTGGTGTACACACACAGTGCTGTGTACACCCCACTGTGGTGTACACACCCACTGTTGTGTACACCCCATTGTGGTGTACACACAGTGTACACCCCTTACACAACCTTCACACTTACCTACAATTTCCATGCAAAACGAAACCCACCTATACATCTAATGAAAACAGTCCCACACACCCACACCCCAACTGGGGTGTGTACACACACACACACACTGTACGCACCCCACACATATAGGACAGCCACCCCACACACACACCTTCACCAAGACCGTTACACAACATACCCAAAATGACTCACATACACTTCACAACCAAAATCGTCACCTACACACTCCAACACATACTCATATGGGGTCACCTCCGGCCAGCAGCGTCGCCGGAGGTCGACCTCCGGCCAGCACCCCCCCAAAACAATGGTGGAACATGTCCTCAGCAGTCCCACAGTTCATAAAATAACGTGAACACAGTGAGTAAAGTGGGGAGAGCGATAGAGAGAGAGAGAGACGGGTCGAGCTCACCTTGGTGTCTCCGGTGGGTGACCGAGGTCCAGTGCCGTGAGGGTGACGGTGGTGAGTGGCGGTGGTGACTAGCCGAGAGTATGGAGAGAAGACAACCAAGAGTGAGAGAGAGAAAACGTGGCTGTTAAGATAGGGAGAGAAGGAAGAGAGGGAAGAGAGGAGCTCACCTAGCGTCGTCGGTGGTGGTGGAGGTCGTCCAGCCGAGGGTGGAAGCACTGTAACGTTAGGCCGAGAGAGTGGACGTGAGGCCGAGAGAGTGGATGATCGTGAGAGGAGAAGACTAAGGACGCGTGAGTGTGGAAACGAGAGAGAAGAGGAGGGAGACGCCGTCCCGGTCTCCGGCCACCTCTGGTCTGGTCGGAGATCCGGTGGCGGTGGACGGCAGTGGGGAGTGAGTGGGGAGAGTGAACAGTGGCGGCAAGATGGTGAAAAGAGTGAATAGTGTGTTAGGGTTTTTGGGTTTGGTTTGTTTTTATATATGTGGCTTAAGGTGAAATGACCCATTTGCCCTTAAACTCTCACTTGTCCAACCCTTGGCCAGCTACCCTTATGGGTCTTTTGGCTCATCCTTTTAATCTAACACATATCCCCATCTCTATGACCATCTAATGGCTCTCCTCACTCACTTGTGTCACTTTAACAATCCTATACATATTAACCTATTAAATTAACCCCATTAATTTTATTAAATTACCAATAAGGCTACACAACTTTCTCGCCTACTCGGTGCATCGTGTCCCGCGTTCGACACGCTTCTCGAGGCGGTCCCACCCTTGGGATTTGACTAAATTCCCTTATGCTTATGTTATACTTTATTGTAAAAATTTATTTTCCTCAACTTAGGTCATGTTTTTCATTTGACTTTGTTTATTAATAAAATCCACTAAAACGGTTCCCGAAACACCCCGTTTAACTAAGCGACACCTCACTCAATTAAAATATAGCCCGAACGGCTCGAGACCCGTAAACATACTAATATACTAATACATGCATTATCATCCACAAATAACCAAATTTCTGGGTCGTTACAGTCTCCCCAACTAACAAGAATTTCGTCCTCGAAATTAGTTCTAACTCGAGCGAATGAGGAGAATAAACACCCGTTCGCAACTTGTCCAAACTGCGGGCTTACAGCCACTTCAAACAGCTTGGATCCTCTATCTCGAATTGCACACTACCTCAGAGTCACTTCAGACAGCTCGTTCCTCATCGTTGAACTGCGGACCAATGCAAAGTCGCTTCAGACAGCTTTCAATAAGCCATGACCAACTGTGGACTCTCGCGAGAGTCACTTCCAACAGCTCGACATTAGGTATTGAATTGCGGACTTGTACAAAGTCTCTTCGAACAGCACAACATTTTAAATCCACTCCCTTTTTTTTATTGCTCTTCGACTGCGGGTCGCAACATCTTTAAACAGTCTAACTCAACTACGGTCTCTCTTCAGCCTGCGGGTCGCATATCTCCACCATTACGACTCATCATCATTTATATGGACGCTCCGGGGCTATGAGACTCCATGACGGGCATGGTAAGGTCTCCGACAGTTCCCCATGTCATCGCGTCGACGACAGTACCGCCACGACGGGTGGTTTCCGGCGAGAAGGGTACAACATGCATAACATTACACAAATGACATAATATATCAATAATGCCGCTGTTTTGGGCCACTCCGAGAGTCATGAGACACAAGCATGGACTTAGCTTGGTACTCGACATCCCCGATCATGGTGGCATAGCGGTGGCGTCGCCACGCAACGCGATTTCGGCGAGGAGGAGCATAACACCCTTGAAATGAACATATCATAAAATACCAAAAGTTTGTGCTCGCCTCAGTGTTGTTGACCACTCTGGAGGGCTGTGGGACCCAAGCCAAGGCTTAGTGTGGTCCCCAAAAACCTCCAGTCCCGGTGGTCCAGTGGCGGCGCCGCCCCTATGGGCAGTTTACGATGAAGGTTCAAAACAATCCCGCATAACACGTCAACAATATTAACTCAGTTCAAGACACTAAAACAATTCCAACACGAACAAACCGAACACAATAAGGGCTGCGAGGCATCATCGAGGTCATGGAGAGGTCCCCGACAACCCCTACGCTCGGTGGTTTGGCTAGCAGGGTCGCCTTTGTGGTGTTTTCGAGCGAGACCCTCAACAATGCGAGTAAATTGTCTAATACGAGCACATGGACATCAACGACACATATGTAGTGAATCGAGAGGTGTTCGGGGACGTGGGGACTCCGTGGGTCACGAGGGTCCATCCTCGACGTCCCCGACCATCGCCGACCACGGCGCCGACGGCCGAGAGCGAACAAAGCGGCCCAACGAGGAGGAGAAACCAGTGAGAAAGAGAGAGAGAGAGAGAGAGAGAGAGAGAGAGAGAGAGAGAGAGAGAGAGAGCACACCTCCGGCGACGTCAGTTCCTTCCCCAGTCGACTAGGCGTGGGGTGGCAGTGGTGAGCATAGTGAGAGGCCGAGAGAGAGAAAACCGTGAGAATGAGGGAGAGATCGAGAGAATGAGCGAGAGAGAGAGACAGAGAGGTTGAGAGGGAGAGATCACGGACCTCCGGTGAGGGTTCCGGCGAGAGGCGCGACTAGCCTGACGAGGGAGAGAGGCGGTGGTGGTGGGAGAGGACGTGAGGTGTGGGTGTGTGTGTGGAGGAGATGAGTGAATAGTGGATTAGGTTTTGTTTGTTTATATATATATAAGACAAGTGTGAAATGTCTCTTTTGCCCTCCAATTTACTTCTCACCCACCTCAAAACAGTTGGCCTAATGGGTCTTTTATCCCTTTATCACATCTCAACACACCCACCCATCTCAATGCAAATCTCATGGTTCTCCTCATTTGAGTTGTGTCACTTTAACAATTTCCATCATGTAGTCCGTATGTTGCGTACTTAACTAACTCCCGCGTTCAAACGCGTTCCTCGTCCCGTATTGCTTTGCCCCGGCTCCCGTATCGTGCGTAGTCTCGCCTTGTCTCGCCAACAAATTAATTAAATTAATTAAAATTTCATTTATTTGTACTCTTTACTTGTTTTTATCCCCCTTTAACTAGTCGAAACCTCACTCAATTAAATATCGCCCAACCGGCTCGAAACCCGTAAAATACTACAATACTAATACACACAATCAAAGAATCATAAAATCACTTTGGTGTCGACTCCCAAAGTTTGAAATACTGTCCAGTATTCACGTAGCCGGGTCACAATTCTAACAAGTGCAACACAAGTCAGTTAAAAATTTGGGGTTGTTACAGTATGTTCTCAGCATGAGTGTGTGTCTCGAAGGTATCATGTGGTCCCGCACTAGCTGGGACAACGAGGGTGCCCTCTGTAGGGGTAACTAACCATCCCTAGTGATATGTGTACTGGGTACTGGATTCGAGAGGTGTTGCGATGCCTCTCGATTTCAAGCTGCGCTAGTGTTGCGACATTGCCCGCAGAGATCTTGCGAGGTCTTTGCCGTATTGCTGTGAAATAGACCACTCATGGGCCTCTTTTGAGTCTTAGAACATGAAAAATTTCGATTGTTTATTTATCAGTCTATTTATCATGCACTTGATTTATTTACTTTCCTGTTGTTGCATTTCCGCATGATATTTAGACTGTCTTATTTGTTTAAATCATAAATTATTGTTACATTCTTTTGACACTACTTTCGATTTCTTCAGTCACTCACCGTCTAGTTTGTGATGGTGGGTGCAAATAGGGTGGAGAGCAGCAATGGCAAGGGGCCCTGCCTAGGAGATATACTGTAAGGACTAACAGCGACATCAGAGAGACTTTGTGGTAGGTGTTTATAATTTTTGCTAATTTGTATATCGTTTAATACTTATATTGCTGGGATTATTGAACTTGGTATTTTGGTGAGACTGGTATCATGTATATATGCTTATCGAATTGTACATGAGTACTCGGGGTTTTCCACACTTATAGAATTTCTAATTTCCCTTTGATTGAGTTATTTCCCATTGTTATTTACTGTTTAGTATTCCACTGTGTATTAATGCAATAACTCTTTCATAAATTACTGAATTGATTAAATCGAAGGCTGACTAGGCTCATCAGGTTGCCGATCGATGATTCGGGGCCTGCACGAGTTTAGGCCGGGCGTACCCAATTGCACGGGGAAATTGGGGCCGTCACACTGGGGGTCAGCGTGCCCTTATTTTTTATTAAGGAAACAGGATTTCACAGGTAGAGTTGAAATTGTGTCTTCGGATTTTTTTTTAATTTTTTTATACATATCTGTTTCATATATTATCATGACAACTGACGAGGGTGCCAAGGCCTGAATTTGTGATCTCCCTCTCAAAGAACCTTCATAATCCCTGGCCTCCCACTGATTCCCCTGCTTATTTCAGGGTTCTTTTATGATACTTCTCTTTGAGAAATCTACAGAATTGTCTCATTCGATTCTTCATTGATCACGTAATGTAGGATATCAGCTGCATCAACGTAGCTGACATATGTGTGAAGGCACTGCACGATTCAATTGCTAGGAATAAGAGCTTTGATGTGAGTACTTACTTTTTTCTCTTTTTTTAAGATAAACTATTGCAAAGCATAATACTCAAAAAATGAGACACCTAGGTATGTTGACACCAACAAAGTTAGCTGTCAAAATAGACATCCAACTGTAAGACGTTCAATAAGTCAGGTAGCATCATTTCACTAGTTAAAAGTTGGAAAGCAGAGGAGTGACTGAAAACCTTGATATATTGCAAAGCTCTCCTATTCTCGCTCTGGATAAATACCTAAACATCTTGCAAAGAGGTCTGTGTATGCGTGTATGAAAGATTTACTAATAAGTCCCATGTTGGCCATATGTGCTTCTCAGAATTTTATAGTCATGCACTTCAACAGAATTGTCCAAGTTTTGGTGTTTTGGCAATGTTCTTTTTTTTGATAGGATTGGCAATGTACTTTCAATTTTTTTGATAGGATTGGCAATGTACTTTCAATTTTTTTGCTTGCTTGTTGATTAGACTGTTAAAATGACAACTTTGACTTTTCTTAGGTATGTTATGAATACATGGCAAAACAAGGGGAGGAACTCTACTGGTGTGGCATATATGCTTTTAATTTAATTTAATTTTTATTTATTTATTTTTCCCGTGGTGTCTATTTGGTAGAAATTTGGAGCTAACATACAAGTTGTTGACGCAGGTGGCTCATTTGCCGGACAAAGCAAATAACTATTTAACTTTGCCTCTGTCAGTTTTAGAGAAGAATACTTGATCCACCAGAGTCGTCATACTGCTTCTTACAACCTTTCCGCTTGTGTTGTTTGAAGTCCTCTTTATAAGGAGCATGATTCTGTAAATTTTTTTCTTCGTGATTCAACGTACTCTTGTAGATGATGTAAATTAATAGGTGAATATTATTCTCTACATCAATACTAAAATGTCAATGCATATACGACAAGTATATTAAGTAATAATGTTTTGTTATTCTTGAGACTTCTATTATATCCCTTATGTTAGGTGTAGATAGCGCTATAAGCTAACGATAAGATTGAAGCTTCTATTTTTATTATTATTTTCTGAAAGGCCTTTTATTTAGTCGATGCTTGTTTTTCCTTAGCCAGAGAAGTAGTATTCGATCCTTGAGTCCTCGTCAATCTCGCTGGCCCGAATTATCTCCTTATACAGCTAAAAAAACTCCTTTTGGGTTTTTGAATTCAAGCATTGGATTAACTGGGTTTCTTTGACCTAGTTGGGTGTTTCTCTGCAAGTGAAATGGGGCTAGGCTCTTTGAGGATAACAACATTTGTGCGATCTCTCTTTGGCCTGGTCTAAGAACAACTCTTATAATTAAAGATTACATTGTGGAGGATTACTTTGGTAAGAACAACTCTTATCTTTTCTTAATTTTAAAAAGGAGTATTATTTTTTTGTGAACCTTCGAATTACTATTCTAAGAGTTTTCCTAGCTTTTACTAATGATTGCGAAGGTAAATGTTGAAATGATCACATTTACACGTTGCTTTTTGTTAAGAAAGTAACCCATTTGGTTAGTTGCATTCACATGTTACTACCAGACTGTGATGAATCTAAGCTAACACAAGTAAACATGACGAGTCCACACGGCAGCCGTTATCATCTAATCTACCAACAACTTCTCTGTCAATTCTTGGGTCTTCTAAAAAACTACTTTGCCAAAACAATAACCCTATAATCAAACCATCCAAATAAAAATCATGGTCAACTTATATTTTCAGGAGTACTTACAAATTGAACATTTTGGGTGAGCTTAAATTAAATGCTTTGAAACTAAATTGAAACTAAACATAGATGATCCAAGTTGAATTAAAAACACCAAATTAAGGTCACAACACAACTCCTTCAAGGGTAGTTCCATATTGAAGACTTTGGAAGAACAAGCTTGAAATTTGAAGTGGACACTGATGAGTCACTTTATGAGATCTTCGACAAATACTGTGGAGAAGTGGAATCAACCGCAACATGGGGAGGACAACTCGAACTGCGTGTCTTAATTCATTGCCTAATGAAGACAAAGAATACATGGCAAAACCACGACGACAAACATAAGAAATGTTTTTTTTTTTTTTGCTTTTAAAGTGATCTTAAATATTAATTCTAATTAGGGTTTAGGTTGATTCATCAAGGCATCCAACTTACGAGATATGGCAGAGGGGAAAACACATTCTTAATTTGGATGGCAATAGAAGGAGGTATGTGTTTATTTTTATGATTGATGAATCAAAGTAGATCCATTAATTAAAGATTACAACTTTTCCGCTCTACAATATTTGTCACATTTTGAACACTTTTTTTGTTCTACAATACATGTTATATTAAGAAATCAAGGAAGCATTGAATGTTTCATTTTCAATTCTAACCTCATTCTATTTAGTTAATAACATCATTAATCACTTTTTTTTATATAATACCTATAATAAATGATATGTGGTCCAATTATTATTTTAACTGTTTGATGAAACTCTTGTTGATCTACTCAATAGCTGAAGAATCGAAAAGGTTTAGGACCAACATTGACACGTTGAGAATGCATATAAGACATGGAAAATGATCAGATATCAGGAGGAATAATTCGAACCTCACTAGATATGAAAAGATCCACTTGTATGAGCTCTACCAAGTTTATTTACATAAAATGTGGCTCCTCTCAGATTGCATATTAGACCAATATATTTTGGCCCCTTCCAATTAATCTTGGTTAATCCAACCAGGGCTAGAAGCAATATGGGTCCGGACCAAAAAGTCTCGTTTCAAAAAGGGATGCGGCAACAAAACAAGTACCCGTTTTATAGGGGTGTTTTAGTAATTTCGCATATGATATATACGTATACACACACAAGGTAACAAAACCCCGAACCCCGACCCCCTCCTTTCGCACAGTCGCACACCCTCCTCTCGCACAGTCCGACCCCCTACTCTCGCACAATCGCACACCCCGACCCCCTACTCTCGGCGATCCCTCTCCTCTCGGCGCTCCCTCACCTGGCGTCTCTCGAATCTCCTCTCCCATCTCTTAGACTTCTCTCCGGCTGTTCACTTCTTCTTTTTGTCTCAGATCTACCCTCCCTTGTCTCGGCTCTCTACCGATCTGCTCGAACTTGAAGGTAAGCTTGTGTTTGTTATTTTTTCTTTATTTTATTTTTTGTTTCTGTGAGTAACAATTTCTTTGCTTCTCATATATCTGTTTGGTTGGTACCTAAATTCTCTAATCTTAGCTATCTTGTGTTTTTTTACCTTAGATCTATAGATCGGTATTTGTCCTTGTTTTAGTTGGGGAAAATCTATTTGAAGAGGTTGTTAATGATTCTTTTTTGTTGAATGGTAATGCTAAACGTTGGAAGGTTTTGAAAAGTGCTATCTTCTCCGTAAAAATCTCAGAATCCCTCTCTTAATTTGCTTCATTTAGCACATTACTAACATTTATGGCACCCTTTTGATCACTTATCTGAATATCATTTGCATATGTTGATTTGGTAGTTAACACTACTATAGTTTTTTTTTTTTTTTTTTTTTTGATAACACAACTGTAGTACTCTCTATACACAACTCTACTCTTTTGCTTTGTTTGTTGCCATTTTGTCTGCCTTTAGACTTCTATTCAAATATAGGGTTTCAATTTGCGATTTCAATGCCTCAGATATTGGAGAGTTCTCCAAGCACCGCGATCTTGTTTAGTCTCCTCCGCATTCATTATTGTTAGCCACGTGAGAATATATCCTGAATTTAAATAATGAGATTAAACTGTGCAAGAAAAATGGAACCAAATGATCTATCACTCGCAAAAAAAAGTTGGAACCCCACTACATTCTTGAATTATCAACTACAACACAGAAATGATAATGCATTTTTATTGGTTTTTGATCATTTTGCTATGTTCTATGTGCATGCATAATTACTTAGGTTATGATTGCTTTTCTCATTTCTTTCATATATTTATGACGTGCATATTTTATTTTTTGTTTTGCTATGTTGTGGAAAAATTAATTCGATGCTATTCAAAGCAATATTTTGAGTGCTTGAGCTAATTAAACTCATATCATAGTTTTTTCTATTGCAAAGGATGTGAAATAATTTTAAAGTGATACAACAATCTTCTTGCTCTAGCCTGTTTGGTATGTCGGGACAAGTGCATTTTGCTTAGGATCACTTTTAAGTTGCCTTTTATGTAAGTTTTTTAAATGTTAATTAGGTATGTATATGGTGCATGGTTGTTTCTTTTTTATTTGTTAAATATTTAAATTTACCTGCTAATTATTGCTATTTCTTACTGTTTTTTAAACATAATATTTCTTGTCAACATAAAAAAATGTAGTATTTCTTACACTTGGTAACATTTTCTGTATGTTAGAAAAAAAATTTATTTATTAGATGAAGGAACAAGTAAATGACAGAAACTTGTTCTAACATTCCTAAAATAGCTAAAATTAGGCACCGAAACGCCTACATAAATTCAGGTATAGTTTCTCCAAAAAATGCCACTACCTGTCGTAGACATGCACAAATTTATTCATACCATTTAAACAAGGAAATTCACAATGTATGTCAAGATGTGAGCATTTTGTCATGCTATGATTCAACCGTTCATCAACATACTCAACGCTAACCTATAGGGAGCATTCATCTTATTCAAATGGCTGCCAAATGCCATTTCGTAACCCCAAGCCCCCCATTATAATTGTATACAATATTTTAGAAAATAGAAAACATCAAACATTTCATTAAAAGTTTTATAACACCACAAATAGGAAATGGCATTTGTATACTTTGAATAAAAGATACCTGACTTTAAGCTCCTAGAAAACATGAAATTTGCCTTTATAAAACTTGTGTACTATGACCAATAAGAGTGAATTAGTAAGTAAACAAAAAAAAAGTGCCCATTAAATAGAATTCTCAAATGCCATCAAGAACTCACGATGAGGTAATACAAAGATGTAAGCATGTTCATAAGACCATGTGACCTCTCATACCAAAATCCACAACATTTAAATTACAAAATCAGTAAGTGTAGAACCATAATTAAACGGTCGCAATACGCAATGGCAATTCAATCCATGAAAGGTTGTGCTTATCTCATCTCAATGCACCCTGAAAGGTACAAAAAATACGACAAGTTTCTCATCTCATCTTGATGCATGTAGAACACTGAGAGAGATATATAGCGACGAGTCAACCTCCCATCTCATCTCTATGCATCCCCAGACATAGACATATAATGCAGTATTACCCTGTTTTGTTCAGCTTATGCTTTGATGACGTGGATAAGTACTTATAAAAAACAAAAAGCATGTAAGGAAATGCTTTTGAGAATTGCACTTTTTGTGGTAGTTTTGGTTGCTACGTCAGCCAATCGCAAAAAACATAAAATGTAACCAAACGATACAAAAGCTGCTTATTGAGTGCCACATCAGCAATAAACAAGACCATAAGCTGAACCAAACAGGGCCTATACGTATGTGCGATACAATCGCAACGCAACACATGAATACATAAAATATGATGACATGCAAGATAACAAAAGAGATTTCCACTTACCGTATTTTTCTAACACATTTAAAGTAAACTCCATAATTTTATGACTTCAAATCAACCTAAGTTCATGAAATAATTTATAGTGTCTACAATCAGTCTATTTTCCATATTAGGAACAACAATTGCTTAGCTAGGAACAATCCCAAATATTTGTTTGATTGTGGCCTCAAGAAAAAAAAGGAGAAACAATTGTTTTATTCATTTCATAAAGAGGGAAAAATGTTTTGTGTTGGTTGTCAACCAATCACAACCCTTCCCCATTTCTTGAGACCCCTCCTCCTTCATACGGACTTGGGACTAGCTATGTAGTGCATACAATGCTCTCTGCATAGGTGAAGTTTATTGCAAAACCTTTGGGTAGAAAAATCTCAGTTGCTCAATTCTAATCTCGCGAGTCATTTGCTTTTATGTTTGCATAAACTGAACTTTAAATGGTTTAAACCTCAATTAGGTTAGTCAGATCCAAGAGACTTAACATAGCAATTCAATGCCTTGGAATCATAAAAACCCATTATCTTAAGTATCCAACATCAACAATTGCAACCTTAGATTCATAAATAATCACATTACTCATCTCCATTTCAATTTTCAAGGATGCTCAAGACCAACACATGGTCTAAAGCCACATTAACATTTCAGATACCAAAATGAAACTAGTTACACACTAAAAGTCCGTTCTAAAAACCTTAAAATAAATTATGTAGACTTCACTTCTCAAGAACACCTCAATCTTTATTGGAGACGGGATGAATATAAAATTACGCACCCAACTCAATTGGTAAATATGCTTGTCAAGTAATGCCAATCAAATAATTTTTACCAATATTTTGTGGTTCCATGAATACCAAATTTCTTTCCAAATCAAGTGATAGATATTTTGCTTAAATAAGCCAAGAGTCTACTATCTAGCCACCCATATAAATATATTAGACTTTTACAAATGCTTGCATATGGTGATGTTCAGCCCACTAAACTGATTAACTTTCCTAACAATATTTATTTCTACTTTCATGTTGAAACAAATAAGACAACTCTTCTTCTAAGCATTTAATCAAATACTTGGAGTGCACACCTCCGAGATTCTTTCTAACCCATTAGAATGTTATAGCACAGATCAAGGCTCTGGTTCACTAACCAAGTTCAATCACTCAAAAATCCTCATTGAAAATGATAAAGACAAGTAACACATTGTGAGAGCTAGTTACACGAGAGGGGAATTATACCAAGAAAGTTCGAACTTCAATATTTGTCGATGAATAGACCAAGCAAAAATCCGCAATTTTATGTGTAAGTGTTGAAAAAGTAATACAAGTCAATTCCATATGCACTTCAACCACAGTAGATTTTTCAATGTACACAATAAACATTAGAGAGATTTTAAGATTTATAACTGAAGCAGTTATGTTTTATAGTTTTAGACAAAACAAACACAAAACAGATCGTCCAGTGCTAAGTTTTCATAGGGGGGTTGGTCTCTTGCCAACATTCTTGGAGGTTAGTCAAGTCACCACCATGCTACCTTGGTTGTGCACTACTTTAAAACACCGCCCACCATTACTATTTTCTCTTTTTCACCTGTGTTCTCCTTGCCTAGTGTGGCAACCCCAATTCCGCATTATGCCCGCTTGGCCTAAACTGTTGCTTAACTCCCCAAATACCGAGCAGGCAAGCAACAGTTGTGGAATAACTTACAAGACAACTACTAAGTCTTTTCCAAGGCCAATTAAAGTTTTTGCAAAATTAAACTCAAGGCCTATTAAGTCAATCTAATTGTTTCCAGTTTTTTCAACTCAAAATCTCTATGGAAATTTCGGCAGTCTCCTTTGTATTTTGGATTATCTACAAATCCAAAACACCTGTAAAAGTTTATCATGATATATGACAAAAGGGAATGAGTCTCTAAAGTTTACAACATATACGAAGTCCACAATTATTATCCACGACTAAGGTACCCTAGTTGAGTCCATGTGTTATACGTATAGTTTAACAAAATAATAATAACTAGATACAACCAACATACACAAAATGAGAAGGCGTCGCAATTACCCTAAGCCTTCCCTTTCGCATAGTTATCGTGGTAGTTGAGATACCTGAAAAATGTTAAAGGGGTGAGCATTCAACGGGCTCAGTAAAGTAGGTGTTCCCTTAGCCATTAATAATCTACACAGTACCCTCAATGCAAGATAACTAAATGAATCAACAATAGGGCATCAAGGAAGTATATGAACAAGATAATAGCATGCAACCATTCAGTCAATGGCCAATGTATTGTGACTTGTTTTTATAACAAAATCCGGTGACCAATTACCCATTGGCCTGCAAGTGCAACCCACTAGACCAACACCCGACCTAGGTGCTCTCTAGTAAAGTCCATCCCACCCACATGGTTCTATCCGAAGTCACTAAAGTGAAGCCATAGTAGTTTTATTCAAACATTTTATACCAAGTCGGATTGGATCTAATCATAACCGGGAACACTTGCAAGACTAGTGTATTGTGTTCCGGATTTATTTTCCCTCTATGCACTTGAGTCACGACACACACTTTACTATTTTATTCTTTCAAAACAAATACATTTGAAGTTACAATACTTAGCTCTCATGCCCAAGTCCATAGTCTACATGAGACTAGTTTTCAATGTGGTGAGGCGGTGCTAAGCGGTTTAGCCCCGCCTAGTTGAGGCGATGCCTGGGCGATGCCTAGGCGGGTGACAAAATATTTACTTATAATCACATCACATACTTACACTTTACACTTTATAGGCAAAGTTAATCTAGAAACAAATGATAATAATAAAAAATAATCATTCCTTGTACTGCAGATCTCACATAATATTTGTATAAATTCTACAATCTCCTCGAGAATTACTACCAGTAAACCAATTGCATCACAATTGATGGTCAACCCATTTCCTATGGAGTTATTAAGATAAACACTAATTGAGTCTAGAAGACAGTCTCCATAATCCCTCCCTCTAAACGTAAGAATGAACATGAAAAAGAAATGACTAATTGTCTTAGTTGATCTCCACTTAATCCAACTGTATTCCTATCTCATCTTCAAGCCTTCCAAAACATATAATTAAAGTCTCCTACAACCTCCCTTTCTTAAGTATAGGCTCACCTATCGATTCCCCATTTTGTCAAGATTGTTCGGGCCACTAAGGTACGCTTTGGCTAATTGCACTAGGGCCTCGTGGGAATAGTCACGTTCGCCTAGATACCCACGGATATTAAAAAGAAATATATATATATATATATATAACCTCACCTAGGCCTCGTGGGAATAGTCACGTTCGCTTATGAATTCGTTATGACTTGCCTAGGTTCTATGACAACTTGGGTTTGTTCACTAAACATAAGTAAGCTTGATTTTTTTTATAGGACTAAGCCCTTGTTTGGTTCATTTTGCTTACTTCCAAAGAAGTTTTCTTCCAGAGAAGTTTAATTTCCTGGGAAGTTAACCATTAAGGAAGTTGCACTTTTCACGTTTGGTTCAACTTTGAACTTCCTGGGAAGTTTCACATTTTAAAAACAATAAAATAATGTAATTGACATAAATGCCCTTTACACTGTTTTTTAGAGAGAGATTGTAGGGAATAAAGGTAGAGAGAGCATTAAATGAGGGTAGAAGTGTTCATTCCCACTAAGGAAGATAACAACCCCCCCTATGTGAGTTATCTTCCCCCACGTGGGGAAGTTAGGGGTCAAACTTCCAAGGAAGTTTTTTGAAAATATCCAACCAAACAAGACAAGTTGGAACTTCCCTGGAAGTTATCTCACTTCCTTCAACTTCCCCCCGAACCAAACAAGGCCTAAGTAAGCTTAAAATTGCTCCTTGTGAGCTTGTAATTAAAATAATAATAATAATAATAATAATAATAATAATAATCAAACAAATTCAACAAGTACCCACACTCACAAGTCGCAATCCAATCCATTAAATATGAACCACTTCCCATTACGTATATTGGTAAATTCAGAGATGACGAAACAAAACCCTAAGAAAACCAAATGGGCATGCATCAGAAAGTAGGAAGAGCCATTAAATTGAACAACACATGAACAATCCAAAAGTGGATCTAGGGCATCATCTAGTGACCCATTTCAAGTCTCCAACAGACTCACTTGAAGATTCGATCTTCAGAACGGAAAATGTAAGAATTATGAGAGAGTGACGGGAGAGAGGGCAGGACGACACAACCTGAGTGGTCGCTGCAGATCGAGAGATCGGTGGAGAGTGAGTAGTACTGTGGAACTTGATTGAGAGAGAGAGAGAGGGCGGGACGACGCAACCCGAGTGGTCGTTGCAGATTGAGAGATCGGTGGAGAGTGAGTAGTACTGTGGAACTTGATTGACTCAACACTCTTCATTTAACCCTTTTTTTTTTTTTTTTTTTTTTTTTTTTTTTTTTTTTTTTTTTTCGATCGGAGCTTTGATCAACTTTTCATGAGTGGCTCGAGAGCCAAGGCTCGTATATTTAATGGGAGGCTTTGGGTTTTGGGGTGTGGTTTTACTATTGGAGATGGCTTTAGTTTGATGTACTGTGATTGTTGAGTCGTTGACGACGCAACCCGAGTGGTCGCTGCAGATCGAGAGATCGGTGGAGAGTGAGTAGTATTGTGGAACTTGATTGACTCAACACTCTTCATTTAACCCTTTTTTTTTTTTTGATCGGAGCTTTGATCAACTTTTCATGAGTGGCTCGAGAGCCAAGGCTCGTATATTTAATGGGAGGCTTTGGGTTTTGGGGTGTGGTTTTACTATTGGAGATGGCTTTAGTTTGATATACTGTGATTGTTGAGTCGTTGCTTTTAGATATAGTTGATGTTTATGGCCTTGATGACCTTACTTAGCTTGGTAGCCTTGACTGAGTGTTTAACGTTCGATTAGAAAACTGCCGGTCATCGTGCTTTTGTCAATGTTAATTGTATTTGTTTCTCCTCCATTAATGTTGTTTGAATGCATACTACGTAGATTGGATGGTCAGATGGAATCTCTGTGGCATCTTAGATGCATTTAAACGTTTGATCTGAAAAGATGTAATTTTTTTGGTAGACTGAAAGGAGGTAATTGAATTGTGAATGAATTGGTTTCTGAGTGGCTCGAGCTTTTTCAATGTTATATCAATTGCTGATAAAACGTGGGAAAATTTACTCAAACGATTTGGTTTTGTTAAGTTATTGTCTCGTATGCTTCATTGACTTCTCTTACATTACTTGAACTGCTTAATTGTGACTAATCCATATAATTGGCTCTACTCTTGGCAGTTGTCAGCTGTTCAATTTGGCTTAGAAACATTGAGGTACGTGTGGAGACTTTGTACAAGGTGTTCCTACCATTTCCATTTTGATATCCCGTCTGATAGGTACCAAATGGCCAATGACCTTGTGCTTCATGCACCAATATGTTTTTGGTTGAGATGCACAATATACTTGACATTGGGAATTTGGGATCTTCATTTCGTGTGAACTTGAAAAATTTTAATTTTACAAAACCGCACTCTTTGTATCAAATGTATGCATTTATAACTTACAAAACGTCAAAAGCAACTTAATAACTTTTTTGAAGTGAATTGCTATCATATGTATTGGATATTTGCATGTGTCTCGACCTTTTTTCGAGTCGTCATTCGCATGGCTCACAAAAACCTGCAAAACAGTCAAGGATCCCGGTGGAGGATTGAAATGTCCTAATCTAACATTCAAATCTTTAACCATCACTCTCTGACTCGATAATCTAACTTGAGCGTCAAATGACTTTTCCTTGCACTAACTTGCTTTTTGTTCTCGCGCTTTCAGGTCTACTTAACAGCTCAACAAGAATAATGTGAAGATTACCACTGCTTTGTCCCATCATCTTCTTGCATTTGCATTCAATACTAATGCACCGGGGATTCATTTGTACAACTAGCTCAACAAAATTGTGAAGAACATTTCTATCACCAATGAGTGTATAAGGTGGGGACAAAGTGTTATGGAGGATTAGAGGTTATCGAATGCACAGATGAAGGAGAAAAAAATTCGGGTAATATGTAAGTCAAAAGAACTGACGGTAAGCGAGTTATTTTTGCTTGCATGAAAACAAGTTTGCTGTCAGAAAGAATGTTATAACATTTTTGTTGTTCAGTTGCAGGTTTAGCAAAACCATTATTAAGGGTGAGTTCTCAATCTAAATCGCTTCGATTCTAATGAGGAGATTTGTTCTTGATTATACCTCTTCGACTAATGCATCTCTATTATTATTATTCGTTTCAATCTGAATTCAAAGTCGATAAGTATAATTCTTTTGTGGAGGTCATATTGAAGGCACAAAATCACTAATGGCCCTTTAGATCTCCAAGGGTCAGCTTCATCAAGCACCCCTAACTTTCCCACCAACTATTTGTGAAAGAATATATCAATATATCATTCCATTCATCCAATGCAGACATTTCCCTTTAATGGTGTATACACATTTAGGGTGGTGCCACGTTGGCACTTAGATTCATAGAAATAATTAGGTTCAAATTATTCTTACTTGTAGTACAGTGTATTTTTATTCATGTTTTACGTTTTGCTTTTGAGAGGTGGTGGTGGCCCTGGTGGGACAACTTGATCATGTAGGGCATTTCATCGAATCTGCTTTGTTGAAGTGATTGTAGGCATTTCAGTTAGTTTGGATGCATAAATGATTCTATACCTAAATAACTTTTTTGTCTTTTGGCCATGGCTTGTTAAACTTAGAAGATCTTGGCCAAAGACTGATTCATCTCCTCTGATGCATGTGAAAACGTAAAATGTAAACTACTTTTTGGGTGCTCTTTAATCTGATTTTCTCAATCAATATCCAAGGCTCGAACTTGAGATGGGAATTTTCAATTGATCACATGATTGTTTTCTCACTTTTAGCTCACATAAATGCTGGAGTAACTCAATTTTGGCACCTGCCATGTCGGATGTTGTTCATTTTCGTCGAAGATGCAGGGTTGGTGCCGAAACTAGGTTACTTTAGCATAGCAAAACTTCAACTCCGAATAGTAGATAAACTATAAGTGCTTCGGAACTTAGCGCCTTTTTGATCTTCAACGACCTCGTTTCCTTACTACCATTAGAAAAGGTTCAAGGCCTCTACACCTCAAGAAAGTGACATGTTATTACTTTTTTTTTTTTTTGAGAAAAAAGGGCATTATTCAATTTTTACCACATTCCTTATTTTCCATTGGAATTTTGAGGCTGTTATTATCAACTACACTATTAAACAAATAAAGATGGATGCTCCCATTTTTTTTTTTTTTTTGCCTGATTGAATCTCCACTGTAGATCGTACAACATAAACAAAAAGAAGTCAAAATGCACACAAAAAGTGTCTAAAATAAACGAGGGCAAATTTGTCCTTTTTATTATTATTATTATTATTATTATTATTATTATTATTTTTGGGGGTCAAGTGCCTCGTGGTTCCTTACATGGAAATGTGGGGTGTATGTATATTTTTTTGATACCCGTTTGTATCTAGGCGAGTCTAGACTATTCTACGAGGCCCTGTTGCAATTCCTTTAAGCGTACCTTAGTGGCTTGGTCAATCTCGACACAACAAGAAATTGAACTTGTGACTGTGTGCTTAACCCGCACAATCCCAAATTTGTCTTTACCATTGGGCCAACCCGTCTGGGTCATATGTTGGAACGTGGGGTGAGGATTATAAAAAAATTGATGTGCAGCGTAGAGGTCAGATTGGGGTGCCATTGCTCGGTGTTGTCAGTTCAAATTGTGTTTTTGTTCGAACAAGTTCTATTGTTGTTGAGTGAAGACTAGGTGATGTCGAGCTTGTCCCGTAAAAATAGATTAGGATTGTAATGCAACTCATACAAAAATATGTACATATGAGTCCACAAGTTTAAAAATATTAAGGGTCTCTGCCATTGGTGTTTGGATTATATTTTCTTTTGATCAATTTAAATAGCTGATGTTTCCTACCAAAAAAAATAAAAAAAGCTGATGTTTCAATTTTTTTTTCTTTAGAATCATCTCATAATCGTATCTAGCCGTAGCTTTGATTCCAAAATGCTTCTTTTAAAAAACACATTATGATCTTCTTTTAGCAAAAATCTGGGGAAGTAACCAGAGCCATCAAAAACATTTTTTTTGTTCCATTAGTACATTATCTGCTCTTCTCCATTCCCATGCATGTGTCTTAATTGAATTATTTATCCTTATCTCTTACAAGAATAATTAAGGCCAGTTGCATTAGTGAATTTATGCCTGCATCTCTCACTAAATAATCAAGTTTTAGTTGCACATTTCAAAGGAAAATCAAATTTCTTTCTTTTTTTGGTTTATTACATCGGAATTGCATTACAATTATAGTCAATTTATACATTAAGCTCAATACCAATGTGAATCCGATTTTCAACTTATATTTTTTTTTTTTGTCAAATATGTTGCACTGATTGATTTTCAACTAATGATACACAATTTTTTTTTTCATTAAAGGCTCATTCTTTAAGTGGCATTTTTTGTTCTAATTATAAATTCACGACGAGTTCTTACGAACTTAATGAGGCTAAATGAAAAGATCTAATTGGTCATAATAGACCCGTATAACTTAAATTCGCAGTGGACTCATAAGCTTGGGTGAGCCTAGTAAACCCATTGAGCATCCATAACTACAAGGTTTCATAGTGGACCTAGATTAATCTATCAAAATCCATAATGAACTTAAATTGAATATCAACTAAAAATCTAACATTTTTTATGTGTTCCACGAGAAACAAACCTTAGTTATCTGCGGAAATGCTTGGCCATTGTAGCTACTCCACGATGGTTAATGGCATAGAACTTAGCAGCACGACTATTGGAGATTCATGAACAAAAATATGATTGTTTTTTTTTTTGAAAACCCAACCATAGACTTCATTTTCATAAAAAATTGCGATTTACCAAATCAATTGTAATTTGTAAAGGCATTCGAGAATTGTAAGAGCATCTCCAATGAAATGTGGATTGAATGTCAATGTGTGCCACTTTAAGACTAAATAGATATTGAAGTGAAAAAACCTCTCCAATGGAATATGCATTTTGAATGTCAAGATAGCATAGATAGACATTGCCTATTTTGAATGTCACTTATTGACATTCAAATTGACTTCCATGTTGGATAATAAGTTTTTTTTTAAATATTTACTTATTTTATTTAGACTTTATTTTCACATTTTAATTAATAAAATTACTAAAAAAATGTCACATCATCAATTGAGCCACAAATTCGCATCAACCATTGGAGACCTATTTTGAAGTTCAATGTCAATTTGAGCCACATGAGATGACATTTTCTTCACATTGAGAATTCGCGCCCGCAATTCACATTTACCATTGGAGATGCTCTAATTGTTGTGCTATGTTTTATTTTTGGTGGTCAGACGTTTAAGGACATGAACTTGAAATGCTTTCTTTTTTATGTGGAATGTATGACTTGATTTTTGGTGGATGGACATACATGACAAATATTTTTATTGAAATTGTGTTGCATGAAAAACTGCAAAACGAGATTTGATCAAACCGAGTGGTCGATTTGGTAGCTCTTTGAGGGTGTCCACCACCAAACTGTGGTTTGCACCTGAAAAGGGGCTCTAGTTCTTAGTACTAAGACTTGAATGATATATAAGAATATTGGTGAACAAGAAGCACGATACAAAATATGCTTCCATAGTTCCATTCAATATGTGCCTCCTTAAGGTTAGATTGCTTCTCACTTCTGATGCAATAGGTCATTTAAACTTGTCATGGAAAATCTGATATCATGCATAGAGTTAATCAAGTTATTTCATTTTTGCCCAAATATTTATTGGACTTAAATGTTTTCCTATATTAATTTGTTGAATAAGCTTCTTGCATGTTTATGTGTATGTTTTACTTCATTTGGCCTGTATGATAGTATAATTTTCTATAAGGAGTCGTATGACTTTAATCATAGGATACTGTAAAGTTATAAGTAATCGATTGAGGCAAGTTTCTCAGTTTTCTTTCCCTGCATCAATCAATCAATTTTTGGCTTGTAAAGCTCATATTCTTTCAAAAATTAATCAGTTATTTCAAAAATTAATCAGTTATTTCAAAAATCAATCAATCAGTTATTTGAAACATTTTTTGTAAAGCTCATATTCTTTCAAAAAGTAGGTTATTCTATTGGCTGGTCAATTCTGGAGATTAGTCACTGTTGACATGGTTTACAAGAGCTGTCTATTTTTTTTTTTTTTTTTTTTTCAATTTCTCCCAATTGTTGTATGTATTTAATTTAGAATGGAGCCTGCAGAGGGATTTTCATTCATTTTTCACTTGCCATTAGATAGATAATGTTGAGCATTGTTATCTTGTGGCTTATTTACCAATTGGTAAAATTTAGAGAGCTTTTTTCATTAGTGCAACCATAGAATATTACTTGATAAGCCTATTTACCAATTGAGATTTCATGTACAAGATTGGGTGTGTAATATTATATTCTTCCCCTCTCCAATAAATAAGGTGTTCTCGAGATGTGAAGTCTACATAATTTGATTTTTTTAAAGGTTTTTAGAATAGACTTATAATGTGCAACTAGTTTCATACTTCATTTTGGTATTTAAAGTTTTAATGTGGCTTTAGACCATGTGTTGATCTTGAGTGTCCTTGAAAGTTGAAATGGAGATGAGTAATGTGATTATTTATGAATCTAAGATTGCAATTGTTGATGTTGGAAACTTAAAATAAATGGATTTATGATTCTAAGGCATTGAATTGTTAAGTCTCTTAGATGCAAGCTAATTTATGAATTTGAGCTGGCCTTCGGCATAATGAGGTCAATTCAGATGAATGACTTACCTAATTGAGGCTTAAACCATTTAAAGTTCAATTTTTGCAAACATAAAACAAATTAATCATGAGAATAGAATTGAGCAACTGAAATATTTATACACAAAGGTTTTGCAATAGCTGTCCAAGCTAAACAATTGTTGTTACTTCCTAATATGGATAATAGATTGACCATTGACGCTATAAATTATTCCATGATCTCAGGTTGATTTGGAGTCGTAAAAGTATGGAGTTTCCTTTAAATGTGCTAGAGGAATACTGTAAGTGGAAATCTCTTATGTTATCTCGCATGTCATATTTTGTGTATTTATGTGTTGTATTGCACTTTACGTACATAGACTGCATTTTTGGGTGCGGTTTAAATTGTGTAAGAACATAGGCCAGTAATTTGGGTTGATCTAATGTACTTTACTGGTAGGCAGTAACTCTTTGCCTTAGGTGGTTGATATGAATCTTTTCGTGGTATGTCTCTGTGAATGCATAGAGATGAGATGGTAGGTTGGCTCATTGGCTCGTTGCTTTATATCTCAGTTTCCTATTTGCATCAAGATGAGACGAGACACTCGCCATATATCTTTGTATCTTACGGGGTGCATTGAGATGAGATAAACGCAACTTTTCATGGATTGCCTGCATATTTCATCTGTTTCATTCTAGTTATACGTTCAATGTACTTTTCTGGTAGGCAGTAACTCTTTGCCTTAGGTGGTTGATATGAATGTTTTTGCTGTATGTCTCTGTGAATGCATAGAGATGAGATGGGAGGTTTGCTCGTCGGCTCGTTGCTTTATATCTAAGTTTCCTATCTGCGTCAAGATGAGACGAGACACTCGCCGTATGTCTTTGTATCTTTCGGGGTGCATTGAGATGAGATAAACACAACTTTTCATGGACTGCATGCATATTTCATCTGTTTCATTCTAGTCACAAATTCAATGATTGTCTAATTAAGAGATTGTGGATTTTGGTTTGAGAGGTCATAGGGTCTCTCACGTGTTTGGTTAGATATAAATTGCATTCTATTTTTGTTAGCTATTATCTTATGAAGATGCTTATATATTTGTATTACCTCATATCAATATGTATTGATGAGTTCTTGATGGCATTTGAGATTTTTTATAAATGGGTGCGTTGTTTGCTTACCAATTTACTCTTACTTGTCATAATACACGTGTTATAAAAGGCAAGTGATGTGTTTTCTAGGAGCTTAAAGCCACATTATTTTTTGTTCAAAGTATGCAAATGCCATTTTCCATTTGTGGTGTTATAGAACTTTTATTGAAAGGTTTGATGTTTTCTATTTTTCTAAAATATTATATACAATTATAATGGGGTGCTTGGGGTTAGGAAATGGCATTTGGCAGCCGTTTGAATTAGATGAATGCTCCCTATAGGTTAGTGTGGAGTATGTTGATGAACAGTTGAATCATAGCATGACAAAATGCTCACATCTTGATATGCATTATGAATCTCCTTGTTTAAATGGTATGAATATATTTGCGCAGACAGGTGTTGGCATTTTTTGGATCCAGATTGTTTCGGGGAACATATGTCTGAATTTATGTAGAGTTTAGGTGTCTAATTTTACCTACTGCAGGAATGTTAGAACAAGTTTCTGTCATTGAATTAAATTGGAAGAGTTAAAAAGAGTATTAGAGATTGTCAAGAGGTGATTTTTTCGTTTGAGTCCAGTCTCAACTTTCTTCTCAAGAAGGTTCGGGAGTGGTCGTGACACAAAGTGTTCTAATTGAAAAACATTATTGTAGTGAATTTCAAATTTCTCTTGTTTGTGGTAAAATGTTGTTTTACTTTCTATATTCAATGAGATAAACCTTTACAAGTAATGAAGATTGTCAATTTGTTTTTTCAGAAACAACATGAAGATTCTTGCTTGGCTTTAGTAGTCTCTGATCGGTATCGTGTCTTAACTTAGTGACCTAATTTTTAACTCGGTCTTAAGGTTAGATTGCTTCTCACTTTTGATTCAATAATCAATAGGTTTAAATTGGTCATGGAAAACCTGATATCATGCATATAGTTAATCAAGTTATTTTATTTTATTTTCTCACAAACATTTATTGGACTTGTATGTTTTCCTTTATTAATTTTGTTGAATAAGCTTCTTGCATGTTTATGCATATGCTTTACTTCGTTTGTCCAGTATGAAAGGATAATTTTTTGTGAGGGAAGCTCCTTTTGCTAGTTCAAGAGATTTCTGTTGGGATATATATGGTGATTTGTCAAATATGGCTGATATTGACACTAAACATCTTTGTGGTGAAGTGGAAATGTTAGGACCTATTATTAAAAGATGATTTTGGAAGCAGAAATTCATGTCAAGAAATTTTATAAATGGTGTATGAAGCTGAAACTACAATCTAATGGTTACCTTCAGGCATTCCATGCGGAAGGCTAAACATGGTTCATAAGCAAACTTTTGTTCATTATCACCTATTTAGACTTTCCATACTTAAATGCTGTTTACAAAATGTTGTCGTTACACTTTTTTTGTGCACACTTGTATTAGAAAAATGCAACAATTCGCAATCAAAAAAAAAAAAGCAACAATTAAACAAGGGCTATAGAAAGCATTGCAATGAGTATACCTTATTATCTTTAGTTGAAAGTCTTTATTTTTGGATATCAAAACAAGCATGGCTGGTAAAGATAATATTTTTATTGTGGGTTTTCCCATCCCAGATGGGACTATGCCAGTAAACTCTACTTTTTAAGCTGTCAAACTTGATGGTCAGCTTCTATTTTTTTTTGGTGTTCATGTATGTTTGATTTATTTCAACTTTCTGGCTTACATGATTATAAAACTTTTGTAGGTTCACAATTTACTTTCTTTTGGATGCTCGACTAGATGGAGCCTACATCTTTTTTCATGAGATTCACCGTATTGTTTGTGTCAATGACAGATATGCTTCTGCCTGCTTCCATTGCCTTAATTGCTTAGCTTCCATCCATCAAATTTCAATTTTTACTTGGACAACAGTCTGGGAATAGTTTCAAGATGGGGCGCCTAAAGTTGCAATCTGTTATCAAGGCGATTGTGGAAGAGCCTGAAGAGTGTGACTGTAATTCTAACAGAGGTGCTTTGGCATGCATGTTGAATTCGGAAGTAGGTGCTGTGCTGGCTGTCATGAGGAGGAATGTGAGGTGGGGTGGCCGTTATATGGCTGGGGAAGATCAATTAGAGCACTCTCTTATCCAATCTTTGAAAGTATTACGGAAACAAATCTTTTCCTGGCAGCACCCATGGAACACAATCAACCCAGTTGTGTACCTGCAGCCATTTTTAGATGTTATCAGATCTGATGAAACTGGTGCACCAATCACAGGTGTTGCTTTGTCATCTGTTTATAAGATCTTGACTCTTGATGTGCTTGATCTAAATACAGTCAGTGTTGAGGATGCAATGCATTTGGTAGTTGATGCTGTGACGAGTTGCCGGTTTGAGGTGACAGACCCTGCATCAGAAGAAGTGGTACTAATGAAAATACTTCAAGTTCTTCTTGCTTGTATGAAAAGCAAAGCAGCAGTTGTATTGAGTAATCAACATGTCTGCACCATAGTAAACACATGTTTCCGTGTTGTTTATCAAGCAGGAAGTAAGAGTGAGTTATTGCAACGCATAGCTCGTTACACAATGCACGAACTTGTTAGGTGCATTTTTTCACATCTACAGGATATTGACAATGGGGAGCGTTTATTCACAAATGGGGGAACTTCGTCGGGAAACCAAGAGGTACTCATATGTGGTTCTTTATTAATAACACTTTTTGTCAATATTGAGTTGATGGCTTGCGATTTTCACGGGTGTTTTGCTGTCTTCCAGCCTTTCTGGTGATGTCATCTGATTCATTTAGATCTTTTATATGTATATTTGTTGTTGTTGCAGTTTGGTGGTCTTGACAAGGATTTCAGTTCTGCAAGCAAGCAGCACGAGAATGGTAACAACGGTACTAATTATGATGGTCAACTATCATCTGGTGGTTTGACTTCAACAGCCTCTGCAAATGTCATGTCAAGCATGATGAATGAAGGTGCTGTTGGAGCCGGCTATGGTAGGGAGACCTCTCCAATTGATGTGCATTTAATGACAGAACCATATGGGGTCCCTTGCATGGTGGAGATATTTCATTTCTTATGTTCTCTGTTAAATATAGTTGAGCACATGGGAACTGGTGCCAGATCGAATACGATAGCATTCGATGAAGATGTGCCCCTTTTCGCACTGGGCTTGATTAATTCTGCTATTGAACTCGGTGGTTCTTCTATAGGCCAGCATCCAAAGTTATTGAACTTAGTACAGGATGAGTTGTTCCGTAATCTCATGCAGTTTGGCTTGTCAGCGAGTCCCCTAATCCTTTCGATGGTATGCAGTATTGTTCTCAATCTCTATCACCATTTGCGGATAGAGCTAAAACTACAGCTGGAGGCTTTCTTTTCTTGTGTGATACTGAGGCTCGCACAAAACAGGTTTGGTGCCTCATACCAACAGCAGGAAGTTGCCATGGAGGCTCTGGTTGACTTCTGCAGACAGAAGACATTTATGGTGGAGATGTATGCGAATTTGGACTGTGATATTACCTGCGCTAATATTTTTGAAGATCTTGCCAACTTATTATCAAAGAGTGCATTTCCAGTGAACTGTCCGTTGTCTGCAATGCATATTCTTGCTTTGGATGGCCTAATTGCTGTGATTCGGGGAATGGCTGAGAGGATAGGGAATGGATCTCCAGTCATAGAACAAATACCTGTTGATTTTGTGGAGTATACTCCATTTTGGACTGTGAAATGTGAGAACTATGCTGATCCTAGTCATTGGGTCCCATTTGTCCGTCGAAGGAAATACATAAAGAGAAGATTGATGATTGGAGCAGATCATTTCAATCGAGACCCAAAGAAAGGACTAGAATTTCTGCAGGGAACTCATCTGTTGCCCGAGAAACTTGATCCACAGAGTGTGGCTTGCTTCTTTAGGTACACAGCTGGGTTGGATAAGAATCTAGTTGGGGATTTCTTGGGAAACCATGATGAATTTTGTGTTCAGGTTCTTCATGAATTTGCTGGGACTTTTGATTTCCAAGATATGAATTTAGATACTGCGCTAAGACTCTTTTTAGAAACTTTCCGCCTGCCTGGGGAATCACAGAAGATACAGAGGGTACTAGAGGCATTTTCTGAGAGATACTATGAACAATCTCCCCAGATTCTAGCCAACAAGGATGCCGCACTTTTGCTGTCCTATTCACTTATTATGCTTAACACTGATCAGCACAATATACAGGTAAAGAAGAAGATGACAGAAGAGGACTTTATCAGAAACAATCGACACATCAATGATGGAAATGATCTTCCCAGGGAATTCCTTTCGGAGCTCTATCACTCTATCTGCAAGAATGAAATCAGGACGACCCCAGAACAAGGTGCTGGTTTTCCTGAGATGACACCTAGCCGATGGGTGGATTTAATGCGCAAATCCAAAAAGACATGCCCATTCATTCGATGTGATTCCAGAGCTTATCTTGATCATGATATGTTTGCTATCATGTCCGGCCCCACAATTGCTGCAATCTCTGTCGTATTTGATCATGCTGAGCTTGAAGATGTTTTGCAAACTTGTGTTGATGGATTCCTCGCTGTCGCCAAAATATCTGCTTGTCATCATCTTGAAGATGTATTAGATGATCTTGTTGTGTCTCTTTGCAGGTTCACCACACTCTTAAACCCATCGTCTGTTGAAGAGCCTGTTCTTGCATTTGGTGATGACGCAAAAGCTAGGATGGCAACCATTACCGTCTTCACCATAGCAAACAGGTATGGTAATTACATCCGCACTGGCTGGAGAAACATTCTGGATTGCATCTTACGGCTGCATAAGCTTGGTCTTCTTCCTGGTCGTGTGGCAAGTGATGTAGCTGATGAATCAGAAATATTAGCTGAACCTGGGCATGGGAAGCCAATTACAAGCTCTCTATCATCTTCTCAATTGCCTGCCATGGGAACTCCTCGTAGGTCATCTGGGTTAATGGGGAGGTTCAGCCAGCTCTTATCCCTTGATACGGAAGAGCCAAGATCACAACCAACTGAACAACAACTAGCAGCTCATCAACGAACTCTACAAACAATTCAGAAATGCCACATTGACAGCATATTTACAGAGAGTAAGTTTCTACACGCGGATTCGCTCTCACAACTTGCAAGGGCCCTCACCTGGGCTGCGGGCCGATCCCAGAAAGGGAACACCTCTCCTGAGGATGAAGATACTGCAGTTTTCTGCTTAGAATTGCTGATTGCAATTACGCTTAACAATCGGGACAGGATTGTTCTTCTCTGGCAAGGTGTGTATGATCATATATGCAACATTGTGCAGACGACTGTGATGCCTTGTGCACTGGTGGAAAAGGCCGTATTTGGACTCTTAAAGATTTGCCAACGGCTTCTTCCTTATAAAG
Source organism: Stephania japonica (assembly GCA_039657345.1). Taxonomy (NCBI): domain Eukaryota; kingdom Viridiplantae; phylum Streptophyta; class Magnoliopsida; order Ranunculales; family Menispermaceae; genus Stephania; species Stephania japonica. The sequence continues at coordinate 74,577,503 of CM077557.1, forward strand.
AAAATCTGGCTGATGATCTTCTAAGGTCATTGCAACTGGTTCTGAAGCTTGATGCCCGAGTTGCTGATGCATATTGTGAGCACATCACCAAGGAAGTAATGCGACTTGTCAAAGCAAATGCCACACACATTAGGTCTCAGATGGGATGGCGTACGATCACTTCTCTACTTTCCATCACAGCTCGCCATCCTGAAGCATCTGAAGCTGGTTTTGAGGCTTTGACATTCATAATGGCTGATGGAGCCCATTTGTCCCCTGTGAATTACGTTTTGTGTGTTGATGCATCACGACAGTTTGCAGAGTCTCGGGTTGGGCAGACAGATCGATCTATACGTGCATTAGACCTTATGGCAGGATCGGTTTTCTGCCTCGCTCAATGGTTTCGTGAAGCAAAGGAAGCTGGTGGGGAGGAGGCTGTTACCAAGGTGTCACAGGACATAGGAGAGATGTGGCTGAGGCTAGTTCAGGGACTTAGGAAAGTGTGTTTGGATCAAAGAGAAGATGTCAGAAACCATGCTCTTTCTTCATTACAGAGGTGTTTGATGGGGGTGGATGGTGTCCGGCTCCCACAATCTTCATGGTTGCAGTGTTTCGATATGGTAATTTTCACAATGCTCGACGACTTGCTAGAGATTGCACAAGGGCATTCCCCCAAGGACTATCGCAACATGGAAGGTACTCTTGTTCTTGCAATGAAGCTCTTGTCGAAGATTTTCCTGCAATTGCTGCATGATTTGTCACAACTGGCTGCATTCTGCAAACTGTGGTTGGGTGTACTGAGTCGTATGGAGAAATATATGAAAGCGAAAGTCAGAGGGAAAAGGAGCGAGAAACTTCAAGAACTTGTTCCTGAGCTTCTCAAGAACACCTTGCTTGTAATGAAGACCAAAGGGGTTCTTGTCCAGAGAAGTGCACTTGGTGGAGATAGTTTATGGGAATTGACATGGCTACATGTGAACAACATTGCACCGTCATTACAATCTGAAGTTTTCCCAGATCAGGATTCAGAGCAAGTTCAGCAACAGCATAGTGAACCAATCCGAAGCCCACAGTCAAGTGAGACATTGTCGGCTGCTGAAGGTTATCAGTTTTCTCTTCTTTGCTTCTGGTTTTATGTTTTGTGTTCTGGATCCTTTCAAGTTTGTAAAGTGTTTGTAGTTGTTGCTTTGACTTCTCACACAGTTAAAATTTTTGGATTCATTTTCAGGAGGTTCTTAATGGATGGGGCTGATTTCTTGCCTTGACCAAAAAAATTGATGAAGTTCTGGAAGATAAAAAGGAAAGTGGAAACAGTTGTCTGTCTGTTCTTTGGATAGTTATATACATTATTTGTTATGAAGATTCCTTGTAATGAATAGTTCCATGTTCTAATGAGTGCACTTCATAATGATCTTTTAACCACCCTGCTGTTGGTGCTACCATCAACTACTTAGATCTTTGTTTTATATTGGTTTTATGCCCTATAATATTGGTTTTGATTTCTACGTTAAAACGTAGGGATGACAATGTTGTATTTGTATGTTTGCCATTTTTTAATCACATCTAAATGTTATTTATGAGCTTACAATCTTGCCTTTTCTTTCAGCTAATAAATAGATTTTTTTCTTGAAGAAAATAAATAGGTTGTTTTGATTCTTTTATAATGGATTGTTGCTATAGAAATGCTTGGATAGCCTATAAACTTTTAGAGAAGGTATGCCTTCGCTTTTTTTTTTGATGACTGGGATGAAATGGGTACTTAGGTTTTTATCTTAAAATTTGAATTTTGAAGTTGGTTTTGGTTCTGAGTGCAGAAGGCAAACCATTTGGTTGAGTTTTCTGCTCATGGAGACCACAGCTGCTGCTGCTGCTTCTATTTCTGCTCCCCATGAGCCATCCAACTATGATGAGCTATCAAATATCAATGCAGCAGAGCTTGCTTCTCTCACAGCCTTCAAGGTGGTATATTTTTCAGTCTCATCTCTTCATTTTATTTCATTTCAGATTGGATTGCATTCCTGTTATTTAATCTGGGCAGTTGATGCTAGGGTAAATACTAGTGTTTTGAAGTCTTGGCAACTGAAATAGGTGTCCAAAGAAATCACTTTATCGTTCATTTGAAAGAGATAAGCTTTGTTTTCTCAAAAAAAAAAAAAAAAAGAAAGAAAGAAAGAAAGAGATAAGCTTTGTTGCACTATGTGGCACCTGGAGAGACCTCTGATGTGATCTTTTTTTTTTGTCTCCAAGTGTCGAAAATTGTTTAGAAGTTTAATGTTTTCAATGCATCTTAATTTTCAGGTTTTGAAAAACCTTAAGAGTGCAATTTTCTGCTGCCAAAATTATCTAGAAATATTGTGAATGTGAAGCTCTCGTTTTCAATGCACTAAGCCAAGCTGAGTGGAAGGCTTTGATTCATGTTTCTGACCCCAACTAATTTGGGATTGAAGCTTTGTTGTTGCATGAGATGCCTGAGATATCCTGCATACTAAAAATAAACAAATATGCAATTACCTGCCTTAAGTTTGCAATTGCTGCATGCATCTAATTTCTAGGGACTAGCCGACCCCTACTAATTTGGGGTGAGGCTTTGTTGTTGTGGTAGCCTCGTGAGGGAAAGGTGGTATTATCCACTGATTTTTTTTTTTTGAAATATTAATCATTGAATTAGTGAGCAGAAACCTAATGCATTTGTTTTGTTAATGATCGTTTTCTATAGGTACTGGTGCTACAGTTAAATGATACTGTGGAGTGAAATCCTATCTTTTGAAGAAGAAGCTATAGATTAATCCATTTCTCGACATGCTTAACCTTCATTGGAAGATATTAGAGCCTTGAACGAGAAACAACCTTTCTGACCTTATCATTGGAGATCATTAATCCCCTATTACGCGTGATCAATTGAATCAATGCATCCAAGAATCTTAAAATATTTTGCACTAGAATGTTGGTGGGATTAGGGTCTTTGTAAGTAACGAACTTTATGGCGACCCCTTTGCGATAACGTTTCATTCATGTCGCTAACCATCATATATTCATTCCCTTTCTTTGTGCTTCCCCGAGGACCCCGACCTTGTAAGTATTACATTTTCTTTGATTTGTTATTTATTCATAATATAGTTGTGCATCAAGTGTCATGTCAGATGCCTATGGATGTCGTGCCTTGTTTCCATTATAATCTTTCCTATTCGTGGAGACTGTTGACTTGCTGGTTTGTATTGGATGTATTGAATTACCATTATTTTTTGAATTAATTGTTTAGAACAATTTATTAATTTATGGTTTATTTAGGGTTTGAGGTTTAGTGCACTCTCACCATCACTCATCGCTGCCATGACCAATCTTCGCCTTGACCTTATTGCTGCAGTCGAATCCAACCGTTTGCTAGTCATGGCTCCAAAGCCTCTCTATAGAGTTCGCATAATCAAAGGAGACGAGCAAGAGAAATCAAACGTTAGGGTTTGCATACCTAAATCAACACAAATCTTTCGTGTATCCTTTCGTGAATTGCCACAAAGCTAGGGCATCATTTGAGATCTGTTGAGGTCGTGCAAGAGATCAGGTGATGTTGCGCGAGAGATGCGAGAGAGATTTGGTGAGGTCGAATCGAAGATCGAGAGAGAGATCTGATTAGGTTGTGTGAGAGATCTGATTGAGAAGGGTTAGTGCGAGTTCGAAGTTTTTTTGAGAGAGAGAGAGAGAGAGAGATTGAGCACAGGATTTGGTTAGGATTTATAGAGAGAGAGAGAGAGAGTATAAAGAAAAACAAGTACCCGTTTTATAGGGGTAGTTTAGTAATTTCATATATGTTATATATATACATACATAGAAGGTAATAAAACCGTAGTGTTGTGTTTCACATTCTCCTCTCACGGTTGCACACCTTCGAGCCCTTCCTCTCGGCACTCCAAATCTAGGATTTTGCAGGTATTTTCTCTTCAATCTTGCCTTCTCGTTGTAACAACCCTAAAAAAATAACACTACCTATGTCGTATGTCCAGGACCGTGACTTGGTTGCTGTGATACGACGTGTGTTTCGGACCTTGAAAGTCGACACCAAGGTAATTTTATTTTTCTATGATTCTTGTATTAGTAATATATGTCTGATGCGAGTGTCGAGCTATTTGGAGAGTTGATAGTCTGAGTGAGGTTTTGCTTAAGAGAAATGGGGTGTTAAAATATAGAAAATGTTAATAATTGATTTTTTCGACAATAATTAGACAATTAAATTGACTTGGACCATTGATGAGACCAAAAGCACACAACATGCGAGTTGGGGTGCAGTTTGGGTCTAGGAATGCAGGAACGGGCTAAGGAGCTGGTTAGCTAAGTGACACCCGAGTCACTTATTGGTTTCAACATAAGGAGTTAGAGTTGGTGGACCACTTGAAGGGGAACGGATGGATTCGCTTCGAGATGCGCACTTGCAAATGGATGATGAGAGTGCCTATATAAGGACCACCTCCCCACTTGAAATCTCATTCTCTCATTCTCACACATACTCTCTCTCTCTCTCTTTCTTCTCTCATTCTCTTCTTTCTTAGTGAGCAAGAAAGATTGGCCAGCCACCTTGGGCGGTGACCGGAGGCTTATCGGAGTAAGGTGAGATTTCTACTCCCTTCTTTCTTCTCTCCATTTACACGTTAATTTAGTTTAAATTCATCGCGATGACCACGGATGCCATACCGGACTCAATTTTGTCGAGTTTTTCGATGTCTAGGCGATCTATGGAGCGAATTTACTTGAGTTTTGTTGGTTTTGTCTGATTTCGACATTTTTGGGATAATTTGTTGTTCCGGATAATTCCCAGAGGTTCCACGATGATCCGGAGTCAATTTCGGATGGTCACGGACCCCAGTATAAGTCGGGAATAAGCGCGAAGTGCGGCAACGTGAGCTGAGGTTCCGAGAACCCCCGATCTATTGTTTTGGTTTGGACGCCGCGCATGGTGCCATGGGCAATAAGTCCCACGACGTCGCGGTAACGTCCCAAACAGTGTAAAAATTAGATTTCGCAGAGGCACTGTAAGGCTATTGCCCATGGCAGCGTCTCCCACGGCGCCGTAAACAGAGACCACAACTCAACGTCGTGATGACGAAGGCTTATATGCGACGGTGTCACCACAACGTCGGGTCGAAATAAAGCTAGTGTCCACACCGCAACGATGTCAAGACTAGAAAGGCATTTTTTTGGCATTTTCGAGACATCGTGAGGGCTTATACACGACGATGCTACCCACGACGTCCCAGGCAGAACATGAACAATAATTTTTAGAAAATTATGAAAAACTTTGGGAAACTTTGCCGTTATTAATAACTTGTTTGCAGACGTGGTGGACAACTCAGATGTTCGTGGGACCCACAAATAGGTCAAGGCGCGCTTGGAGCTAGGTAAATAGTAAATTTTTGTGCTGTTGTGCTTTAATTTGTGATGTGTATTGGTAATTAGGTTATTGACATCGTGATGTGTGTTAGTTATTGTATAATTGACGTGTGAGGTTGAGTTACGGACATTCGCTCCGAATAGCGTGTAAACGTGGGAACCGGGTAGCTAATGATAGTGCACTAGGTTGGGGAACTAAATACACACAATAAATGGTAAATTTCATTAAATAATTAATTAAATAACGCCATATATGTGTTCGTGGTGCGAGAGTACGTACGGGACGAGGGTATTTGTGGGACTCGAGTATTGGAACGCCTGGGGTTGAATGGTTATAGCTAGAAGGATAAGGTCAAATGACCAATGTATGAGTCAAGTGTCACATGGAGTGGACCTTTTGACTCCATCACAACCATACAATGAAGCCTTGAGATTGGGGTGTGAGTTGAGATGACAAATTTTATATAAATAACAAGATTTCTCACTTCTCACCAACTTTTCTCTCTCCTCTCATTGAGAAATCCAAAAATGGTGGTGGTGTGGAGGGTTTGATGAAGTTTGAGTGGTGATTTGGAGCTCAAGAACTCGAGGAAAACGAAAACAAAGGTTAGATCTTCGATCCACACCTCTTTCTCTACGTTTCGGGGAAATTTTCTCAGGTGTTGACTGTGACGGCCCCAATTTCCCCATGCAATTGGGTACGCCCGGCCTAGACCCGTTCAAGCCCCGAGTTATCACTCGGCAACCTGGCGAGCCTAGTTAGCCTCATATTTACTCAATTTAGCAGTTTATGAAAGAGTTATTGCAATAATACACAAATGAAGACTAAACAGTAAATAACAAGGGGAAATAACTCAATCAAAGGGAAATTAGGAATTCTATAATTGTGGAAAACCCCGGTATTCATGTACAATTCGATAACTCAACATACATGATACTAGTTTCAATAATAATACCAAATTCTATAAACCAAAAGCATACATATATAAAGCGATATACAAATGAGCAAAAACATATAACCTACTCTAGGGTTCCTCAAGTCCAGCCGCTAATCCTCACAACAATAGATGAAAACAACATAACTCAAATTGAGTATGGTACGCATAAAAATACTGGAAATGAAAGTCATACCTTCAACAAGGTTTCGGGACGCCCTTTGGTCAGGCTCAACAGCTGCCTGAACGCGTTCCCTCTGGCGCTGGTGATGCTGTGGCGGTGTTCTCGGTGGTTGAGGGCAATCCCTCTGAATGTGGCCAATCTTTCCGCACTTAAAACAAGTGCGAGTATCCTGCGATCCCTGAGTCTGGCTCTGGCCTCGTCCCTGTATCGAACTTTGTGTCTGAGTTTGACCAGACATCTGTGTCCTCCTCTGCCTGTCTCCTTGATCGCACCCTACTCTTAGTAGTCCCATCGCGATCGTCTTGTCTTGATCGACTAGACTGCGGTGGATGGCTGGCAAAACTCGGCACTAGCGGGATAGTCTATGTCGGACGAGTAGTTTGCTGTGCAACGGACCCTACACTTGGAGTACTATGATCACGAAAATTCCACTTATTTTTCTTCCTCTTCTTGTCTTGATGGTGCTCCTCCAATCGGGACTCTGGTATGACCGGTCTAGTCTCCTCTGGATGAGTGAGTAGGTAACCCTCTCGAGCTAAACTCCGCTCGTATGCAATCTATAAAGTCTCCGGCTGCGTAGTGACTACTGAACCACCGATCGCAGGTAACAAACCCTCAGTGAAATAATAGACTCGATTAGTCTCGGTGTCGGCCGATCCTCCAGCATAAGGTAATAATGATGAGAACCTACCCATGTACTCCATCAATGACTCATTAGCGCCCTGCTTCAACGCCATGAACTCATTCCTCTTTGCTCGAAGTACCGTCGGTGGAAAGTATTTCTGATTAAACTGGGTCTTGAAGTCGATCCAGTCTCTCGGAACACCTCTAGTAGTAATGATCGTCGTCCACCAATCATCTGCCTCTCCATGTAACATCGACGAAGAGATAGTCGCTCGCATGTGGTCCTCCGTGGCAATGATCGAATGAATCTTCTCATGATTCTTCAGAAATAATTCTTGCTCGACATCGGTGCGCCATAGAACTTCATAGGATCATGTCTCTTAAATTCCTCCATCGCTTCGCTTCGCCTCGGCGGTGGCTCCCGACTTCTTCGATGGAGTCGTAATCGGAGTAACCTCTCGTAGTAACCGCTTGGCATAGCCGGTGTCTCTATCGCTCGAGCTATCTCTCGTCAATAAAGGATGTGTCTCCACCTCGGTGCTCGTGTCGGGTGCAACAACGGCTCCCTCGTAGTGCGCACTCTCTAACGGAATCGGAGCCGTGGATGCCGCAAAGCAATCGGGGTTTCGCCCCTCGGGTAGTAGTATGTGGCAATGGTGTAGTCGGAGTCGATGGTGCGGCGGTAGGCGAGTACGAGTGTCCTCAACAGTCGTAACATTTCCTGTAGCTGCGAATCCTGCGTCGCAACTCTCTGAGTCAAGGCATGCACATCGTCCGCACTAGCATATCGTGTGCCAGATGTGCCGCTATCGTCGCCCTGACCGATCTGATCCGCCATCGTCGTCTGAATCAAGAGAACGAACTTCTCGGATCAGTCTATAGCTACCGTATACTATCATAATACACACAACAATCATAATATGTATTAAAATAATTCGACTCAACCCATTTCTTCCCCAGTTAAGTTTCTACAGGATCATAGGGTTTCCACTTCTAAGTTCGACTGTTCCTAACTTCCGTTGTTTGAAATGGCTTGTGTTTTATGAATTTAAATCAAGAGTCAGGTCTATATAACCTTGGGCTCTGATACCAACTGTGACGGCCCCAAATTCCCAATGCATTTGAGTACGCCCGGCCTAGAATCGTGCAGGTCCCTAGTCAGTTCCTCAATAACTCGATGAGCCTAGTCAGCCTCAAATTATTAAAATTTCAAGATTTATGAAAGAGTTATTGCAATTATAACACAGCGGAAGCAAAATCACATTCTAATCACATATTGGGAAATAACTCATTCAAAGGAAAATTAGGAATCTATGTAAATGTGGAAAACCCCAACATGTCAGTTCTAAGTCAACAAAATGGATTGATGGAATCCACCTCAAAACATAGTCCCCAGTTCCAAAACAATCATATATATATAAACATCATACAAAAAGAAATAAACATGAGCCTACATCTCGGTACCTCACGTCCCGCTGCTCACAAAAAGTCTCCTAGGCAAGGTCCCTTGCCCCTACTGCTCTCCGTCCTATCTGCACCCACCGTCACAAACTAGACGGTGAGTAACTGAGAGAAATCGAAAGTAAAGCCAGAAGAATATAACAGTAATTCATTAAATAACAAACAAGGCAGTCTAAATATCATGCGGTACTTGAAAGATAGGAATTTAAATAAACAAGAATGCATGATAGACAGACTGGAAATGATAGCAATCGAAACATGCGTGTTCTACGAGTCAAGAGAGGCCATAAGTGGTCTATATTCCACAACAATACCACAACAATCCACAACAATCCACAACAATCCAGTACATGGTATCACACAATCACTAGGGGTGGTCAAACACTCGTGCGCTCGAGTGCCCGCGTTTTATCCCTTCTAGTGCAGGCCGCATGTACCTTCGAGACACACACTTATGCCAAGAACACACATACAAGGAATATGGAATGGAAGACCAATAATTTGATAATAGCAAACACAAAGAAATGAAAATGAATCACATGATATTTTCCAAACTGGCTTACTAACATACAAATGCTTTTTAAGGCAAATGTACTTACCTGAACTATCGCGACCCGTGTGACGATTCCGAGATCCTAACGCGTCTCCCGTGATTTCCCGATTACCTGATAAGGGTTTAAATCTTGAATATTAGGGTAAGGTTTCGCATTAAATCTTGAGTTGATTTGTATGGGTTTGTATCATTTGTTAGACTCTAGTTGTATTGAAATATGTAAGCCCATTTTCATGAAATTATTTATTTGTTATGGCCCCATTTTATATTGGTTATGTTGGGCCCTTATTGGACCCTAACACAAGCCCATTTACATCACTTTATTTTGTTTATAAAGTGTCCATACTTCTCCTTTATTTTTATTTTATTTTATTTACACACCCATATTATATGACCACACAACACTAAGTAAACCCCACTGTGAGGTGTACATAACACCCCACTGTTGTGTACCCCACTGTTGTGTGCACACACACACCCCATTGTTGTGTGCACCCCACTGTTATGTGCACCCCATTCACACTACACGTACATGCATATACATGCACACCCACATGCACACACATGCATGCATGCACATACACACACATGTATGTACACATGCACACATGCACATACTCCACACCCCGACCAAACCATCCTCACCACACTCCCCATCACCTTGACTGTCCACCCACACCCACTCACGCACCCCAACAGTGGGGTGCACATAACAGTGGGGTGCACACAACAATGGGGTGTGTGTGCACACAACAGTGGGGTACACAACAAATGGGGTGTTATGTACACCTCACAAAGGGGGTTTACTTAGTGTTGTGTGGTCATATAATATGGGTGTGTAAATAAAATAAAATAAAAATAAAGGAGAAGTATGGACACTTTATAAACAAAATAAAGTGATGTAAATGGGCTTGTGTTAGGGTCCAATAAGGGCCCAACATAACCAATATAAAATGGGGCCATAACAAGTAAATAATTTCATGAAAATGGGCTTACATATTTCAATACAACTAGAGTCTAACAAATGATACAAACCCATACAAATCAACTCAAGATTTAATGCGAAACCTTACCCTAATATTCAAGATTTAAACCCTTATCGTGTAATCGGAAATCACGGAGACGCGTTAGATCTCGAATCGTCACACGGTCGCGATAGTTCGTGTAAGTACATTTGCCTTAAAAAGCATTTGTATGTTAGTAAGCCGCTTTTGGAAAATATCATGTGATTCATTTTCATTTCTTTGTGTTTGCTATTATCAAATTATTGGTCTTCCATTCCATATTCCTTGTATGTGTGTTCTTGGCATAAGTGTGTGTCTCAAGGTACATGCGCCCGCACTAGAAGGGATAAAACGCGGCACTCGAGCGCACGAGTGTTTGACCACCCCTAGTGATTGTGTGATACCATGTACAATCGGATTGTTGTGGATTGTTGTGGATTGTTGTGGTATTGTTGTGGAATATAGACCACTTATGGCCTCTCTTGACTCGTAGAACACGCATGTTTCGATTGCTATCATTTCCAAATCTGTCTATCATGCATTCTTGTTTATTTAAATTCTATCTTTCAAGCATCTCGCATGATATTTAGATCGCCTTGTTTGTTATTTAATGAATTATCGTTATATTCTTCTCGGCTTTACTTTCGATTTCTCTCAGCTTACTCACCGTCTAGTTTGTGACTGGTGGGTGCAGATAGGACTGAGAGCGCAGGGGCAAGGGACCTTGCCTAGAGACTTTTTGTGAGCAAATGGACGCGAGGTACCGAGATGTAGGCTCATGTTTATTTCTTTTTGTATGATGTTTATATATATATGATTGTTTTGGAACCGGGGACTATGTTTTGAGGTGGATTCCATCAATCCATTTTGTTGACTTAGAACTGACATGTTGGGGTTTTCCACATTTACATAGATTCCTAATTTTCCTTTGAATGAGTTATTTCCCAATATGTGATTAGAATGTGATTTTGCTTCCGCTGTGTTATAATTGCAATAACTCTTTCATAAATCTTGAAATTTTGATAATTTGAGGCTGACTAGGCTCGTCAAGTTCGCTGAGGAACTGACTAGGGACCTGCACGAGTCTAGGCCGGGCGTACTCAAATGCATTGGGAATTTGGGGCCGTCACATTGACGTAGGTTTTGGGATTTGATTTGAGCACAATGGTTTTGGACAGTGTTGCTATGGATTTTGGTGTGAAAGTTGAGCATTTGTATGGGTTTTGTGGAGTTTGATTGGTGTAGAGAATTTTTGCAACAAAACCAGGTTTTGAATGGTTTTTGTCGGGGTTTTAGTTTTGGACGAATTTTGTCGAGAAGTTTTAGCAGGAAAGGGTTTATTGATGTTTATATACAATGTTTGGATGAGCGCGAAGCGCGACGACGAGTCGAGAGGGTTCGAAAACCTGAGAACCCTATCTGCCTCAAACGCCACCAGGTGCCCTGTAACGACCCTAAATTCTAACTTGTGTCACATGTCAATTTAGGTCGTACGTGGGCCCTTTTGTCGTGATACAAAGTCCAATTCTCAGTCGCCAACGCCGAGGTATGTTATTTGTATTCGGTGTTTTGTATTATATTGTATTACCCGAATATGTGTTGGGAAATGTGCCCTAGGTCAATCCATTAATAGTTTTTATGAATATATTTTAGTTAATAAAATAGAGGATTTCATTTGTTGTTTATTATAATTGATTTGCATGTTTATATTATAATAAGATCCATGAGTATTTACAGAAATATTCTAAATGTCCATAGTCGATTATTATACTGGGAACTATAATGAATTAAGACTAGTGTAAGTCTTGATTGATGATCATACGATGATCATATGTATAGGAATACGAATCAAGATCATGAGTACTTGTTAGGGAATAAAGTACTGGACTGACCCGCTATGAGAACATCACATGGATTAAGTCATAGTTGTTTCTCATGATAGGTATATTTTTCAGTCCTCTGACTTGAGATTACCAGAGATTTCAATATTAGGAACATAATTATTTGACACTATCAAACGTTGTCTTTAACCGGACGATTATAAAGGTTGTGATTGGTTACTATGTGAGCAATGTGATGAAGTTGTGTAATCGAGATAGAATTTATCCCTCTCATATAAAGAGAGATATCTAGTGGATCCCTCGATGTGTTAGACTGTTAAAAGGCCTAGTCTAAGTGAATTGATATTGATCAATATCACTTGGATGTTTTTAGTCTACCTAGAGATCGAGACTAGTACGATTGAATATGTTGGATGACAATTCCATGCCTTATGTTTAATCAAAAGGATATCGTGTGACAAAAGGATGTTATATACACTATTGATTAGGTTGTATCGATTTGATATTCGTACAATTTGGGTAGTCATAATGCCTTGCTAGAGGCCGCTTATGACTTGTATACCAAAACGTGTTTCGGTGCACTGCCAACGTTGTATGAGCCTATTGGATTGCATACTAAGAATGGTTTTACGAGATTTTAAGATGGTACAGAAAAATGAATTTTATATGATAAAATTCATAACAGAAACGTCCTTGTAGTGTATTACACTTATACTTCTTTACGTAAGGGTATATGTGTAATTTACTTAACCGTCTATATACAAGAGTTGTATAAATAGACGCTTTGAGTTAGAATACAAGTACGAAAGATTAAAAGGCCAAAACTATATTTTTCATTTTAAGAAACGACTTAGGGTTTTTTGTATGCTCTGGATCGTTTTGCAAAGAAAGAAAAAAAGGTTTGGTATTCTGTAACAACCCTAAAAATGTAACTCGTGCCATGTGTCAATACAGGTGATATGTAGGCCCACGCCGTACAGTCATCAATTCTCGGACGTCGACGCCGAGGTATGTTAGTTTTGTATGATGTTTGTATTATATTATATTTCATTTGTGCAATTTTAAGTTTTTAACGGGTAAAGACGTTGTGTACGAGCGTTGGTAGTCCGGGGAACAAATTTAATTAGAAACACTGACAAAAATATTAAATAAATAATAATTAAAAGGTTGTAAAGTCCGTTTGTTACGTCGGTACGTCTCTGGTGACGCGACGAACAAAGTTAGTGTTATGAGTCGGGTGCGAGAATACCCGACGAAAACTTTGAGTGTTGTTTGAAATGGATGAGATCAAAAGACCAAAAGTCAACTAAGTCACCCAATTGAGTTATCAAAGTTGGTAGGTGAAATGGTGAAAAGACCAAAAGGGCAATAAAGTTGTAAAGGGTATGGATAAGGGTGAGGGGTATTTTGGTCATTTGACCAAAATACCAAATATCAACACACCACCGTCACACATTCTCCATTTCGAAAAAAAAAATTTAGAGAAGAAGAGGATCGACTCGAGAGGAGAGATCGAGGAAAGGGAGCTGCGATTCGCGGAGAGCGCGGACGCGATGTCGAGGCGAAATCCAGGTAAGAAGTTATAGATTTCGTTGTGGGTGTTGTCGTTGTGGGTGTTGTCGTTGTGGTTGTTTTCGAATTTGTTGTCGAGGTTGTTGTTGAGGGGATGGTGGATTTAAATGGTGAAAATGGTGGTGATGATGGTGGTGAGGTGTGTGTGATTGTTGTTGTGTTGTTGTTTTGTCAAAAAAAAGAAAAAAGAAAAAAGAGGACGCTACTGTTTGCTGGAAATTTCCAGCAAACAAGGCAACGAAGAAGAAGGGAAAACCGGGCCGGGTCAAGGTGACCTGACCCGATTTGGGTTAGACCGGGTCAGACCGGGTCCGATCCGGGTGGACCGGGTTTGACCCGGCCAAACCGGTCCTGACCCGACCCGTGACCCACCCATATATTATATTAATAAAAATTATTTATTTTGATTAAATATGTTAAAATTGATTTTAATTGAAATAAACTCCAGAAAATAGGAAAAATTCAGGAAAAATTCTAGAAAATTATATTTTCATCAAATAAAGAGAAATTTGGGAATTTTTAAGAAAAGTGAAATATTCAAAATTTTTGCGAGACGTTATGTCGGGGTTTTTGCCTTGGAAAATGTGAGATTTGGCAAAAATAGCTAAAAATTTGGAAAAATCATAGGAAATTAAGGAAATTGATATAAATTGCATCATCAGGATTATTGTACACACGGGGACTGTAAGGGGCGTGTCGGAGTCCGTGTTAGCGCGAATTAGCTTAGATCGAGGTAAGTAAACCCAGTGAGGAACAATAAAGTTATTTCTTGAGCTTTGAATTATTTATTGATGTTGTTTCAATCCCTTTTTGATATTCCATTCCTTTTGAGTTGTGCTGGCAAGTGTGTCAAACGTGATCCTTGCAGAATTTCGGGCTCGCGGTGTATTATACCGAAGTTTACGGCTGGGGATACATGATTAGTTGTAATGACATGTACGGGGTGAGAGTTCTCCACCATATTGCTGGGGACTCTGCACTCGCATAGGAGTCTTAGAGGAGATTTTGTCCTCGACTCCTAGCCTTTGAGGAGATTTTGTCCTCGGCTTAACGACTTTAATTGGTCGGGACCACTTGTGCCTTTCCCTTGTATTCCTAGACACTCAATTTCGATTGCTTATTTAATTATTCACAGTCTTTATATGTTCATGCGCTTCCTGTCCTTTTCTTTCTATCTGCATGAATTGACTGCTCATTTATTTAGTTCGAAATACGGTATTTATTGTTGTTCCTGCTTGGCATTACTTACCTGGGCTCGTCATCCTTGTGTTTGACCGAGTGCAGATCCTCAGTCCGGCAAAGGAAAGGCCGTGTAGTTAGGCGATATACTTTGAGCGACCCTTCTCTGCTGGCATAGGTGACTTTTTGGTTGTATTAGCTACTTATATTGTTTTGTTTGTACATGGGGTTTGGGTTGAGAGATGTTTTTTTGGATATTAAGACTTAGATGATACTCTCCTTGCTTTACATGATATATATATAATATACGGGGTTTCCACACCCTAGGTTTTGTCCTAACTTAGAGTTTTCGAAGTTGATTTATTAGTTGAGATTAATTGCTTCCGCTTATTACTTTGATAACTCACTAATTAATTGAATTCACTTTCAAATGATTAACAAATAATTGAATGGTAAGGATAGGCTCACTGGCCCTGCGCGACTCGGCAGGATTGGCTAAGGGGTTCGCGCGGGTCCAGTCTGGGCGGCGCCCGGTTCTAGAGTTGTGAAATTTGGGGTCGTCACAGTTGGTATCAGAGCATAAAGGTTGAATAAAATACTCTTAAATTTAAATCACTATCCACTAAGACATAGGAAAGCGGAAGTTAGGATAGTGTTTGAACTTAGAGTGGAACCCTATAAACTTAACTTAAGTCTTAGTTGGGAAGTGAGGAAAGTTGGGGAAAAGTCGGAACTTGTAATGTACATGCTATATTTGAGATGGTGTATTATTATTATATCGATTAGCTATTCACTGATTCGGAGATTTGCCTAATTGCAGACTGCGATGGCGGATCAGCCGGGTTCAGGTGATGATAGTGGGACGCCAGGTCTTAAAGGAGTCAATATGGAGGAGTTCCAGATGTGGACTCAGAGGATTATGAGTCAAGATCATCGACTAGAGGAGATCTTGAGACTATTGAGGGCACCCCCTACAGCGACACCATCTACGCCGACTACTTCCCAGTTGCCTTCTGCACAAGAGACTAGTACACCAACTACCACGACGACGCCGAAAGCTCCTACTCTGATTTCAGCAATGCCGGAGACCACCGTAGCTCCGATAGCACAAACAGGGGTTGCATTGCCTACTCAGACGGAGGTGATACCATCGACACCGAGTACATCACTCACTGAGACGCCTAGTACACCGACTACTCCGAGTACTAAGGCTACGCCAGAGGCGAGGCGAGCCAGAGAATTTCAGAGGCATCAGCCCGAAAAGTTCTACGGAGGTATGAGTTTTGAGGCAGCAGAAATCTTTTTGAGGAGTCACGAAAAGATTTACGACATTCTTGCTACACCGGCCCACATGCAGCCTAGTATATTTTCTACCTCATTGTTCGGAGAGGCCGACGTCTGGTGGCGCATTACGGTGGCCACGAAGGGAAAGCCCCGAGATTGGGCTGAGTTTAAGGGGAGGTTCGAGCAGAAGTACATTCCTCCTACTGTCCGTAACTTGAAGAGGACCGAATTTCAGAATATTCGGCAGAGAGCCGACGAGTCCGTGATGCAGTACATGGACTGATATCTACGACTGATGGAGTATGCCGGAGGAGCAGCAGATACTGACACCGACCAGGCTTATTACTTTGTACACGGACTACTTGATTCGATAGGTTCGATGGTAGTGACGACAGCTCCGAGCACACTACAGGCGGCGTATGAGATAGCTATGGCCAGTGAGGGATTTGGTAGTACACGCACCGGGGCACAGGCTATTTCATCGACACCTTCTTAGTCGGGGAGGCCTTCGGGGGATGGTAGGAGGAGGAAGAGATTCATGCAGTGGTCACAGAGAGACCGAGCTCATAGTGTAGCATCAGTAGCATCTCCACCCACCGCAGCAGTTGTATCATTCGCTCCGGCACGGAGTTATGCTAGTGTTCAGCCACCACAGTCTCAGTCGGGCCAGCATAGACAACAAGATCAGAGGACTGAGGCCAGAGGCGGTGTTCAGGAGCATAAATACCGACAGGGACAACGACGCGATCAGGGACAGAGTTCTAGTCAGGCACCGAGACAGGGACAGCGTGGTCCTCCTAGTTCAGGGTCTCAGAGGGGAGCATGTTTCGAGTGCGGACAGTTAGGCCACTTTGTCAACGCTTGCCCACGATTGGGTCGAGGACAGCCACAGAGCCGGGAGCAGGTTCATGCCATTGCCGCACCAGACGCGACTGCCTCATGGAACCTGATTGAGGGTACGGTTTACATTTGCAGTCGATTTATGCATACCATGTTTGATTTCGGTTCTACAATTTCTTTTATTTCGGGTCGTATGGTTGACGAGTTAGGGTTGAGTCCTATTCGATTAGAGAGACCCTTGATCCTTAGCACGGCTGCTGGGGACAAGATTTACCCGAATTTAGTGTGTGTAGACTGTCCGATAGAAATAGAGGGACACACCTTACCTGCAGACCTGAGAGTGTTGGAGTTCATAGAGTTCGATGCACTACTGGGCATGGATTGGTTGGGTTCTTATCATGCACAGATTTACTGCTACGGTAAGAGGATCACGTTTCAAATTCTTGGGCATCCGGAGTTTAGCTTCCAGGGGACTTCGACCAATTTACCGATCACCAGGGGTAGAGTCTCCACTAGCGTAGATGTAGAGACATTCGCTGGCGTATTTAGTACGACAGGCAGAGTAGAGACTTGGTTAGAGGATGTGCCAGTAGTATGCGATTTCCCTGATGTTTTTTCCAGCGGAGTTACCAGGCTTGTCACCACCTAGGAGATAGATTTCATCGTTGACTTGGTCCCAGGGACCAAACCCATTTCTATTCCTCCGTATCGCATGGCTTCGAGAGAGTTAGATGATGAGTGAGAGGACAACTCGACGAGTTGTTGGAGTTAGGCTTTATTCGGCGAGTATGTCGCCTTGGGGAGCGCCGATTGTTTGTGAAGAAGAAAGACGGCAGCTTGAGATTATGCATCGACTACAGACAATTGAACAAGGCGACGGTGAAGAACAAGTATCCACTTCCTCGCATCGACGATTTGTTCGACCAGTTGACAGGTTCGCAGTGTTTCTCGAAGATTGATCTGAGATCCGGGTACCATCAACTGAGGATAAGAGCAGAGGACATGGAGAAGACTGCATTTCGCACTCGATATGGGCACTACCAGTTTACAGTAATGCCGTTTGGGCTGACTAATGCCCTAGCGATGTTCATGGATTTGATGCATCGAGTGTTGAGACAGTATTTGGATAGATTTATCATTGTGTTCATCGAAGACATCTTGATATTTTTCAAGACTCGCAAGGAGCACGAAAGAGCACCTTAGGTTGGTTTTGCGGACACTGCGAGAGCATCGATTATTCGCTAAGTTCAGTAGGTGTGAGTTTTGGTTAACAGAGGTAGGATTCCTAGGTCACATTGTTGGGACCGACGGAGTGTCAGTAGATCCTGCTAAAGTCAGGGTGGTTAGCGATTGACCTACACCGAGATCAGCGTCAGATATTCGTAGTTTTCTGGGCTCGGCAGGTTATTATCGACGTTTTGTACAGGACTTCTCGAAGATCGCGACACCGATGACTCAGTTGACGAAGAAGGATGTTAAATTCAGTGGAACGATGACTGTGAGCAGGCATTCAGGACATTGAAGGAACAACTAACTACCGCACCAGTTTTGGTTTTGCCCGAGTCATGGAAGGGTTTTGAAGTGAACACTGATGCTTCTAAGATCGGTTTGGGCTGTGTTTTGATGTAGGAGGGTAGAGTGATTGCCTACGCGTCCCGACAGCTGAAGATTCATGAGAAGAATTACCCTACTCACGACTTGGAGTTGGCGGCAGTGGTTTTTACACTGAAGATTTGGCGCCACTACCTCTACGGGGAGAGATTCGTCTTATTTACTGATCACAAAAGTTTGAAGTACCTCTTCACGCAAAAAGAATTGAACATGCGACAGAGGCGATGGCTTGAGTTTATTAAGGACTATGATTTCTCATTAGAGTACCACCCGGGGAAGGCTAATGTGGTTGCAGACTCATTGAGCCGCAGAGGGTTAGACTCAGAGGTTGTTACTTGCCATATGATGCACGATTATAGTTTACTCGAGGCGGTTGAGAGGATTTGTACCGATAACATTCTGACCGATACTAGAGTAATGATTTGCGGCCAGATGAGGACTCAAACAGTGTCGATATAGAGTGTACTCGAGGGTTAGCAGATAGACGAGCAGTATCAAAAGTTTTTAGAGTTGGCACAGAGTTCAGATCATCCAGATTGGAGTCAGTCGACAGACTCATGCTTGAGATTTAGAGGACGACTGTGGATTCCATCAGTGGCTGAGTTACGCGATGAGATACTTCATGAGGCACACCGCTCACGATTTACGGTTCATCCGGGCAGGACTAAGATGTATGCAGAGGTGCGTCGTCTCTTCTGGTGGCCAGGGATGAAGACCGACGTTGCTAATTTTATTAGAGGGTGTGATATTTGTCAGCGTGTTAAGGCTGAGCATCGCAGACCCGGGGGTTGTTACAGCCACTTCCCATTCCTCAGTGGAAGTGGGAGCACATTGCCATGGACTTCGTCAGTGAACTACCTCGATCTCGGCAACGACATGATAGCGTCTGGGTGATTGTGGACAGATTAACTAAATCCGCGCACTCCATACCGATCTCGACCACACATCGGGTAGACAGACTGGCAGAGCTTTACAAGAGAGAGATTGTTAGACTGCATGGAGTACCATTGTCGATTGTGTCCGACAGAGGGTCGCAGTTTACATCACGATCTGCCAGAGCATGCAGGTACAGTTTGGCACGAAGTTGAATCTTAGTACCGCCTATCACCCATAAACTGATGGATAGTCAGAGCGTTTGATCCAGATTCACAGAAAACTTATGTATATCACACAGAGAAGATACGTCAGATCCGTTTGAGATTGAAGGGTGCGCAAGAGAGACAGATAAAGTATTATGACTTGTACCACGGGGAGTTAGAATACCAGGTCGGAGACTTTGTATATCTGAAAGTATCTCCATTGAAGGGGCACAAGAGGTTTGGGATCAAGGGAAAACTTGCGCCGAGGTTCATTGGTCCATTCAGAGTGGTGAAACGGGTAGGCAAGGTCGCATACGAGCTAGAGTTACCACCTCCAATGTCAGGGATTCATCCTATCTTTCACATATCGATGTTGCGACTGGATAGGTCCAAGGAGGGCAAACGACCGACGGTAGATTTGAGCTAAATAGACCTAAGAGAGGATGTTACATACGACGAGCAGCCTATCCAGATTGTAGACCACAAGGTCAAGACCCTGAGGAACAAGGAGATCCCATCAGTTCCCGTCAAGTGGCAGCACCACGGGGACGAGGAGCTGACGTGGGAACTGGAGTCATATATGCACGAGTATTTCCCCTACCTCTTCTGAGTTCGGTAAGTCTTTCCTTTAATTTCGTTTAAATTTCGAGGACGAAATTCCAGTTAGTTGGGAAGACTGTAACAACCCTAAAAATGTAACTCGTGCCACGTGTCAATACAGGTGATATGTGGGCCCACGCCGTGGTATAGTCATCAATTCTCGGACGTCGACGCCGAGGTATGTTAGTTTTGTATGATGTTTGTATTATATTATATTTCATTTATGCAATTTTAAGTTTTTAACGGGTAAAGGCGTTGTATACGAGCGTTGGTAGTCCGGGGAACAAATTTAATTAGAAACACTGACAAAAATATTAAATAAATAATAATTAAAAGGTTGTAAAGTCCGTTTGTTACGTCGTACGTCTGCGGTGACGCGACGAACAAAGTTAGTGTTATGAGTCGGGTGCGAGAATACCCGACGAAAACTTTGAGTGTTGTTTGAAATGGATGAGATCAAAAGACCAAAAGTCAACTAAGTCACCCAATTGAGTTATCAAAGTTGGTAGGTGAAATGATGAAAAGACCAAAAGGGCAATAAAGTTGTAAAGGGTATGGATAAGGGTGAGGGGTATTTTGGTCATTTGACCAAAATACCAAATATCAACACACCACTATCACACATTCTCCATTTCGGAAAAAAAAATTTGGAGAAGAAGAGGATCGACTGAGAGGAGAGATCGAGGAGAGGGAGCTGCGATTCGCAGAGAACGCGGACGCGACGTCGAGGCGACATCCATGTAAAAAGTTATAGATTTCGTTGTGGGTGTTGTCGTTGTGGTTGTTTTCGAATTTGTTGTCGAGGTTGTTGTTGAGGGGATGGTGGATTTAAATGGTGAAAATGGTGGTTGATGATGGTGGTGAGATGTGTGTGATTGTTGTTGTGTTGTTGTTTTGTCAAAAAAAAAGAGGGACGGTACTGTTTGTTGGAAATTTCCAGCAAACAAAGTAACGAAGAAGAAGGGAAAATCCGACCGGATCAAGGTGACTCGACCCAGTTTGGGTTAGACCGGTCTGACCCGGGTTAACTGGGTCAGACCAGGTTTGATCCGGATGGACTGGGTCCGACCCGGGTGGACCGGGTTTGACCCGGTCAAACCCGGTTGGACCGGGTTTTACCTGGTCAAACCCGGTTTGACCGGCCAGACCCGGTCAAGCGGGTCCTGACTCGACCCGCGACCCACCCATATATTATATTAATAAAAATTATTTATTTTGATTAAATATATTAAAATTGATTTTAATTGAAATAAATTCCAAAAAAATAGGAAAAATTCAGGAAAAATTCTAGAAAATTATATTTTCATCAAATAAACAGAAATTTGGGAATTATTAAGAAAAGTGAAATATTCAAAATTTTTGCGAGACGTTATGTCGGGGTTTTTGCCTTAGAAAATGTGAGATTTGGCAAAAATAGCTAGAAATTTCAAAAAATCATAAGAAATTAAGGAAATTGATATAAATTGCATCATCAGGATTATTGTACACACGGGGACCGTAAGGGGCGTGTCGGAGTCCGTGTTAGCGCGAATTAGCTTGGATCGAGGTAAGTAAACCAGTGAGGAACACTACAGTTATTTCTTGAGCTTTGAATTATTTATTGATGTTGTTTCAATCCTTTTTTGATATTCCATTCCTTTTGAGTTGTCCTAAGGCAAGTGTGTCAAGCGTGATCCTTGCAGAATTCCGGGCTCGCGGTGTATCATACCGGAGTTTACGACTGGGGATACATGATTAGTTGTAATGACATGTACGGGGTGAGAGTTCTCCACCAGATTGCTAGGGACTCTACACTCGCGTAGGGGTCTTAGAGGAGATTTTGTCCTCGACTCCTAGCCTTTGAGGAGATTTTGTCCTCGGCTTAACGACTTTAATTGGTTGGGACCACTTGTGTCTTTCCCTTGTATTCCGGGACACTCAATTTCGATTGCTTATTTATTTATTCACAGTGTTTATATGTTCATGCACTCCTTGTCCTTTTATTTATATCTGCATGAATTGACTGTTCATTTATTTAATTCGAAATACGGTATTTATTGTTGTTCCTGCTTGGCGTTACTTACTTGGGCTCGTCATCCTTGTGTTTGACCTAGTGCAGATCCTCAGTCCGGAAAAGGAAAGGCCGTGCAGTTAGGCGATATACTTTGAGCGACCCTTCTCTGCTGACATAGGTGACTTTTTGGTTGTATTAGCTACTTATGTTGTTTTGTTTGTACATGGGGTTTGGGTTGAGAGATTTTTTTTGGATATTAAGACTTAGATGATACTCTCCTTGCTTTACATGATATATATATATATATATATGATATACGGGGTTCCCACACCCTAGGTTTTGTCCTAACTTAGAGTTTTCGAAGTTAATTTATTAGTTGAGATTAATTGCTTCCGCTTATTACTTTGATAACTCGCTAATTAATTGACTTCACTTTCAAATGATTAACAAATGATTGAATGGTAAGTATAGGCTCACTGGCCCCGCGCGACTCGCCGGGATTGGCTCGGGGGTTCGCGCGAGTCCAGGCCAGGCGGTGCCCGATTCTAGAGTTGCGAAATTTGGGGTCGTCACATATTCTCTCGAAGCTAGCACTTCAAATCTCGGCCGCCGTTCGTGTGTGGACTGCTGATAGAGGGTGTTCGTCGTTGGCAGCGCCTTAGAGATCGATTAACCTTCAGAAAGGTACATTGTGACTGAGGTATGATTAAGTTTTCATAGTTTAAACGTGTTTTAATGGAATCAAATTCGGATCCTGTTGGGGTTTTTCTCAAAATTGTTTTTGAAATCTCCGCTGCGCATGAACCCCAAAACCAACAATATGTAATTCCAATGTCCCAAACGTGCGAGGACATTTGAGTGTGAGCGTTGGTACAGGGAATGGTTCAGCACGAGTATTACATTAAGTAACAAGTTTTCGGGCGAATGCTGGTCGGGTAATTAGTAGTTTGGGGGACTTAAATGAATTAAAAACACTGATAAAATACAAAATGAATAATAAATAAAAGTTATAAAACACGTTTAATACGTTGGTACGTCCGAGGTGACGTGACGAACAAGTTTGGTTTTCAAAACGAACTCGGAAACGTGAGTATTGTGCGAGAAATCACAAGTTAAAGAGATTGAGTCACACATTTGAGTCACCATTTGGTGTTAAGGTTGGTGGATGGACTAAATAGTGGTCATTGGATCTGTCTTGAGATTCGTGTGAAAAATGAGATTAGAGGGGGGTATAAATACCAACCCATCAACTTTTCTCTCACATCTCTCATTCTCTCATCTCTCTACACCGATTCAACCAACGAGAACAACGTGGGTTTTTAGGGGATTTGTCGCGATTCGACGCCGAAGGAGCAATCGAATTTGAAATGTAAGGTGAGATTCCGGTTTCCCACGTCATTATCTACGTTTTGACAGTATTTTTGTGGGTTTTTATTGCGATGAATTCTAACAACGAATTGGGAAATTCGGTTTTATTGCATTTTTTGATGGATTGGGAATGTATTGAATGATTAAAACATGAAATTTGAAGTGTTGTTAGTGTTTGGGAATTTATCTGAATTTTGGGAATTTTTGAGGAATTTTGGGATGATTTTGACACATCGACGGTTTGGTCGGGTTTTGACGCGAGCCGAGGGTGGATTGGTGTGTGTTTGGATGTTTAGTCGAAGTTGGGATAGGTTTGAAGTACGGTGATGTGAGACAGAATATCTCACATATGTTTAGTCGAAGTTGGGATAAGCTCAAACTAATCAACTGATCACAACCATAATAAACAAGACATCCTAGCGTATGAAAACCCCACATATGTATATCACTATAAATGATAAGTCAGAGGAGAATAATCCATTAGATATACATGCCCAGAATATCTCACATACCCAAAACCCATGATTCAAAACATGAAATATATATAATAATACAAAATCACCTACTCAGCTAAGTGGAAGGACATGCTCTAGTATCCTCAAAGCAAATCCTAAAGCTCCGGTGCCTTCCCCTTGCTAGACAGCGAATCTGCACTCCGTCAAACACAATAATGACGAACCCAAGTAAGTAACGCCATGCAGAACAATAATACAACATTTTGAAATAAATAAATATCAGTCCACATTCATGCTGATAGCAAGAAAGGAATAAAACGCATGAAATGTATAAGACTGTAAATAGATCAATTGAAATGGAATTGCAAGGAGTCTCAACAATAGTCGTTGAGTCAAGGTAAAACCTACAAGACTCGGGTTCAGAACGAGAACACATCCTACCAGCCATAAACCTTGCGGCTATGAGATATCTATAGACTCGAATAAGAGCCCCCAACGTACACTCAACCGGGAGATATCAACAACATCTAGATAAGAGCTCAAATCGCAGGTAAAAGTAACCATAACTCTCTTGCAGTGGAACACACAACCAAACTAAACAGAGATTGCAAAAGATATGATAATAAACATAGCAATAACAACAAATTAAAGCTCAAGAAATAACTGTAAAAAGTTCTTACTGGTTTACTTACCTGTAATCCAATTAATTACGCACTTAACAAACCCCTGATACGTCTCCTATGATCTCCTGTGTCCCGTCAATATTCCTAAAATACATTCAAATCAAAATTCCCATTAATTATTCCTATTTTATCCAAAATTTCATATTTTCATTCGTTAACCCATTTGGGTCGATTACCCGGGTATTAGGTCGTATTCGAACCCATTAAGATACCCAAGAGATCTTCGAAAGTTTCTGAAAATTTTATAAAAATTCACTTCTGTGAACAGTAACACTCATGTGAAAAGGTATACATCTTTACGTATCTGTAAAAATTGATTTGTGTTTCTTACCTTTTGCTATGCCTCCATCCCACCTCTTTCTTTCTTCCTTCCTTCACCATAGTCTTCTTGCTAAATAAAGTCTTGGAATAATCTATGGAAGCCTTCTTGTCAGAAAGGACATGTTTTCTATATAGGGTCTATTGAAATTGTTGCAGACTTAAAGGTGTCTTAAAAGAAATTGCTACGACTATTGTATGAAAACCCAATTGAAGAATCCAAATGGATTTCTTAAATTTCGTATTAGTTCTCTTTGTTGCATAGGGGGAAAGGGGTTCTTTCTAATATTTAGATGATGAATCCTCCAAAAGAATTTGTTTTATTTAAGATAGGAATTGTGAATTTGTGATGGTACACTGAGAGTCAAGAAAACCTTTAAATTCATATTTATTTAAATTTGGTTTACTGAAACCTTGCTTATTCTAATGCTTGTTTCAGTTGTTTGGGTGCTATTTTTTGCATTTACTGTAAAATTCTCCCGACCGCACTGTACATGCGTGCGCGAGCTCGCGAATCTCCGCCATTACCAATTTTGTTCCCAACTTAACCACCTTCAATTCTTAGGTGTGGGGTTTTAACTCAAAAGGATTTGGTATTATTTAGAGGGAGATAATAACGTATGTACTTCTTTATAAAGTCATTTAATTGATGTGGGACTAAACCTATTAATGGCATGACTATATATGGCGTGCAAATTTGCTCATAAATTAAAAACCCGGTGGAAAGATGGTGTGCCATTCAATTTGTAGCTGATAACAATGATGGACAACTCACATAGGCTTTTCTTAGAGCTTTCTTTACGGTGGTTGGCGTCCATCCGATGGAGATTTAGGAGGAAATTTGCGTTGGAGAAATGGGATTTACAGCTGAGTCTTGAAGGCTAAGAAGGCGCACAATGTGTTGTGAGTACATAGACATGCTAGGTATTTCATTACGGGCAGACACATCCATGCGGCGAAAATGTGGGTGCGCCAGTAATGAGATCCATGTTCACTGTTGCTTCCTTTGTCTAATGAGATCCATGTTCATTGTTGGGTTCCTTTGTCTGTCTAAGTAATGCAAATCTCATCTTATTTTTTTTGGACAATTTTTTCTTTGTTTCTGATATAATTGTTAGGCATACATTCTTTTCATTCTTTTCCTTGCTAACTTTTGAGCAGAGCAGTGATGAGTAAAATGTGCAAATAAATGGGACGTGAGTATGATTTACTTGATATTTGATTGATATTTGTGGCGGCCCCAAATTCCACAACCCTAGAATTGGGCGCCGCCCGGCCTGGACCCGTGCGAACCACTGAGCCAATCCCGCCGAGTCGTGCGGGGCCAGTGAGCGTATCCTTACCATTTAATCATTTATTAATTATTTAAAAGTGAAGTCAATTAATTAGCGAGTTATCAAAGTATAAAGCGGAAGCGATAAATCTCAACTAATCAATTAACCTCGAAAGCTCTAAGTTAGGACAAAAACCTAGGGTGTGGGAACCTCGTATATCATATATACCATGTAAAGCAAGGATAGTATCATCCAAGTCATAATATCCAAAAATCTCTCAACCCATAACCCCATGTACAAAAACAATATAAGTAACTAATACAAATAAAAAGTCAGTTATGTCAGTAGAGGAGGGCCGCTCAAAGTATATCACCTAACTGCATGGCTTTTCCTTTGCTAGACTGCGGATCTACACTTGGTCAAACACAAGAATAGTGAGTCCTGGTAAGTAACGACAAGCAGGAACAACAATAAATTTAACATTTCGAATTAAATAAATGAACAGTCAATTCATGTAGATAGAAAGAAAAGGACAAAGAGCACATGAATATATAAATACTGTGAATAAATTCATGAGCAATCGAAATTGAGTGTCTCGGAATACAAGGGAAAGACACAAGTGGTCCCGACCAATCAAAGTCGTTAAGCCGAGGGCAAAATCTCCTCAAAGGCTAGGAGTCGAGGATAAAATCTCCTCTAAGACCCCTACGCGAATGCAAAGTCCCCAGCAATCTAGTGGAGAACTCTCACCCCATATATGTCATTACAACCAATCACATTTCTCCAGCCGTAAACCCCGGTATAATACACAGCGAGCCTGAAAATTCTGCAAGGATCACGCTTGACACATATGCCTTAGGACAACTCATATAAATGGTTTGTAACTATGGAGATGAGTTGCACCAATGCCATTGGAGGATGAGAGAGCAGACAACGTGGAGGTGTACTAGTTGTAGTGATTCAAAAAGGCAACGAGCTCGGCTGACTTGTCTATGTGGATTATATATGATTTGGCTACGGGTTCTTGTAGAAGAACAACATTAAAGGTCCTATGCCACAAGAGATTGGGAGAACTTTCAAAGCTTAACTTTCTTGATGTTTCCAACAATAGTTTCAATAGCCAAGTTCCTTATTTTTATTTTATTTTTTTTGGTAGGACCTTATTTATTTATTTATTTATTCATTATTATTATTATTATTATTATTATTATTATTATTATTATTATTATATAACCATGAGTATCCACATCCTTCGGACATAACTAATCCCATGGGGTTGAGTCGGTGGCACCACCCCTATCAACTGGGAGACTCCAGACAAATGTGGCTTCAATGCGGACGCTAGGATTCGAAACGTGACCACCCTCCAAGTGAAAGAACCCTCGTACGGCTCCAATGCCACTCCACCCCACTCCTGGTGCACCAAGTTCCTTATTTTATGTTATTTCTTATTCTATCATTATGTTTAGTCTTTGAATGTTGTCAATCTCTATTATAATTAAGGTTTTGTCATGATTTTGTCAATTATGTTTTTTTGACTACAATAATGTTGTGATTTGTTAAATTATGAAATTCATGTTTTTTGAAATTCAATTTTTAATTCTATGAAATTTATTAAACCCTAAAATTTTTTTTTTTGTAATTCGTCCGTTTATTTTTTAAAAATTGTTAAAAAAATAGCAACGAAATTAGATATGCAAATCAAAACCCTAAAAGTTCAGCTCTGTTTCTAAATCTGTAGCTAATTAGAACAAAGTTAGAAACATAATTTCAGTTTGTTGCTAATTGCCTTTCCAAAAGAAGAGGAAACCGTTCATTCTTTTATAAACGAATAGTAATGGATAATGTAACGGTGCAAATTTAATTTGCCGTTACTTGTGATGTATTGCAGACGTGGCGGACAAGACACCTGTGGGACCCGCAGCTAGACTAAAGCGCGCCTGGAGTTAGGTAAATAGTTATTTTGTGTGTTGTTTTGTCTAATTTGCGATGGTTTTGTTAAAAGAGGTTAAATGACATCGCGACGTATGTAGTTATATCTCAAATGACGTACGTGATTGTGTTAAGTGTTCGCCTCGATATGCGTGTCGATGCGGGTAACGGGTAGACTAAAAAATGAAATATTAGGCCGGAAAAAATAATACACACATTAAATGAATTAAATGTGTTAAAATAGTAAATTGGTGGGCGCCTAGGGACACGCGGGGTCGTGGTCGACACACGTGGGTGGTACGGTAGTGTGCACGCCCGAGTAAGCTCGTTGGCGCGCACGACGAAATTGTAGGCACGAAAATATAGGTGTGTATATATATTTATAAATATATATAGGTAATTTAATATATATATATATATATATATGAAAATTAGAAAATAAATAAATAATGGTGAAATTACCAAAAAAGGGTATTTGGTTGTTTAGAAAAAGTGGGACACAGGGCATTTTGGTCATTTTCCCGTTAGCCGCCTTCTTCTTCGTTAAATCGAAAGGAAAAAGAAGAAAAAAAAAACAATAGAGAAGCAAGAGATCGGGAGAAGAGAAAGAGGAGGAGAGCTCGAGAGCTCGGGAAGATCGCGAGCACGACGTCGAGGTGAGTAGTGTGTGGGTTTGCTTGTTGTCGTTGTGTACGTTGTGGTAGTGGAGGTGGTGAGCTCGGCCATGGCTCCGCCATGGCCAAGAATTGAAATCAATCCGAGGAGGGACACGATAGGTGTCGTCTCCCCACCCTCCCAATTTCATTAGAGAGGAAAGGAAGAAAGAAATGAAGAAGGAATGAGAAAAAAAAGAACCAGAGGCTCTACCTCTGTTTGTTGAAGAAGAAGATGGGGGGGCGCGTGCGTTCACCCCCTGGGCGGCGCCCAGCCCAACCTCCGGGGCTGGGCCGCACCCGACCGACCGACCCCCGTCCAGTGGACCAAATCGGGACCGACCCGATTGGGTCGGCTCGGACCCGGTTCAGGGGACCCACCCATAATATTTAAATAATATTTAATTTAATTTTATTATTTTATTTAAATAAATTAAAAACAGTTTTAAATAAAATAAAATACAGAAAAATAGAGAAAAATAGCTAAAAAGTTATGAAAAAAAATTCAGAAAAATCCAGAAAAATATGAGAAACTAGAAAATGGGTCAATAAATGAGTTTTTGAAATTTTCTCGGAATTGAGGCGAGGTATTGTCGGGGTTTTTACCTCGAAAAACGTAAAATTGACATAATATGTCAAATTGAAGCTAATTCAATGATAAATAATCTTAGGTACACTTGGGTGATACTTTTGATTATTGGGTGATTATTGGAGCTAGACGAGGTTTGACTTTCGGGACGCGGAGTGCGGATTGAGGTGTGTAGTATCCCAACTGAAATTATTTTAGTATTTATTTCTTTTGGCATTTGAATTCAATTTCTTTCATTTCAATACTCTATTCTTGGTTATGTTTACATGGGCGGACATTGAGAGAGGCTCCCTCCGTTCCATTCTTGTGTGTGTGTGTCCACTACACCATATCACGTACTACCAGATCGATCTCGGTGAATAGTACGACCCGAGTGTCACGTCGTGGCGTGTGTCGATGCACCGTAGGTGTAACGTCGGCAATCGAGCGAATCCTGATGCTTGCCCTGCTTGAGTTGGACTCGCCGCCAGTATTCTGTGGAAGAGTCCGAATTATGGTGTAGTTTGACCCTAGGGGCTAGGAACACACTTTGAATTTTTCTTATTATTTATTCATGCGATGAGCTCAGTTGCTTGTATTTATTTCCGCATGTTTATTTAATAGCTTTATTTAAATTTCAGTATTTACTTCCGGTAATGCTCAGTTAATTTCCTTGGGAATACTCACTCTGGACTCGTCATCTGTCCTTTGTGATGGCTTAAGTGCAGATCCTAGTACGAGCAGGGGCAAGGGCAAGCTGCCAGAGTACTGTTGAGCCGAGATAGCCTGACTCATACGTTTGTATTATATTTACTTTTTTTTATTATGGGTTTGGGGTTTTGAGAAACTTTATATATATTGAACTTTTTGGTGACTTCAGAGGTATTTATGGTTGTGTATGAGTTTTCCACATTAGGTTATTGGTTTAGGTTACACATTTATAGTATTATTACCCGAGTAAATGTGATAGTAAGGCTTCCGCTGTGTTTATTGAGGATTTTAGGATGCTTTAACATATAATTTGACTTCAATACAACTTAATCAATAAATGGATAATTAATAAGGTTTAAAAAGATAAAATGGATAATATAATCCAATGTAGAGCACAGCTGTCGCTGGTAAGACAGACTGTGGATCCGCATTGGCCCCGGTGGCAGTCTATTTGGAAAATGGGCCGTTACAGATAATCCGTTGCTAAATTTAGTGACACACTAAAAATCCCATTTCTAAAATTTAGCTTCGAGCGTTTTAGATACATATGCTTTTCCATTT
Organism: Stephania japonica; assembly: GCA_039657345.1. Lineage (NCBI taxonomy): Eukaryota > Viridiplantae > Streptophyta > Magnoliopsida > Ranunculales > Menispermaceae > Stephania > Stephania japonica. The sequence goes on from CM077557.1 coordinate 74,608,144, forward strand.
TTAATTTCGATGTTAATCCGCTTAGCAATAGAAAAGAAAGGGAGACGAAAATTTTTGTTTTTAAATCCTTATTTTTTTTTGGTAGTGCACATCACCTATAACTCCACAACTAGGCTTGAAAAAACACAAAATCTAGCGTGTATTAACATGGATTAACATCCTATATTTTACTTTTTTCCGACAAGCTAACATAAAAGTCAACTACCATCTATTGTCTACTTGTTATGAATTTGGACTTATAGAGCAGTCCCTCTCCACAGCTCAATAGATTTCATCAATTTAATTGTGTGCTTTTTAATCTTTCATACTTGATTTCATCAATTTCAATTCTACACTAATTTGCTTCAAAACTGACAATACTGACTACAACTATTTGTGCATTTTAAGTTGTAACGGCCTATTTTCTAAATAGACCGTCACAGGGGCCAATGCGGATCCACAGTCTGTCTTACCAGCGACAGTTGTGCTCTACATTGGATTATATTCCCCATTTTATCTTTTTAAACCTTATTAATTATCCATTTATTGATTAAATTGTATTGAAGTCAAATTATATGTTAAAGCATCCTAAAATCCTCAATAAACACAGCGGAAGCCTTACTATCACATTTACTCGGGTAATAATACTATAAATGTGCAACCTAAACCAATAACCTAATGCGGAAAACTCATACACAACCATAAATATCTCTGAAGTCACCAAAAAGATCAATATACATAAAGTTTCTCAAATCCCCAAACCCGTAATAAAACGAAAAAAAATATAATACAAACGTAGGAGTCAGGCTATCTCGGCTCAACAGTACTCTGGCAACTTGCGCTTGCCCCTGCTCGTATTAGAATTTGCACTCAAGCCATCACAAAAGACAGATGACAAGTCCAGAGTGAGTATTCCCAAGGAAATTAAGTGAACATTTCTGAAAGTAAATACTGGAATTTAAATAAAGCTATTAAATAAACATGCGAAAATAAATACACACAACTGCGCTCATCGCATGAATAAATAATAGGAAAATTCAAAGTGTGTTCTTAGCCCCTAGGGTCAGACTACACCATAATTCAGACTCTTCCACATAATACTGTCGGTGAGTCCAACTCAAGCAGGGCAAGCATCTGAATCCGCTCGATGGCTGGCGTTACACCTACGGCGCACCGACACACGCCACGACTTGACACTCGGGTCGTACTATTCACCGAGATCGATCTGGTAGCACGTGCCATGATGTAGTGGACATACACACAAGAATGGAATGGAGGGAACCCCGCTCAACGTCCGCCCATATAAACATAACCAAGAATAGAGTATTGAAATGAAAGAAATTGAATTCAAATGCCAAAAGAAGTAAATACTCAATTAATTTTAGTTGGGATACTACACACCTCAATCCGCACTCCGCGTCCCGAAAGTCAAACCCCGTCTAGCTCCAATAATCACCCGATAATCAAAAGTATCACCCAAATGTACCTAAGATTATTTATCATTGAATTAGCTTCAATTTGACATATTATGTCAATTTTAAAATTTTCGAGGTAAAAACCCCGACTACATCTCGCCAAAATCCGGAGAAAATCCCAAAAACTCATTTATTAACTCATTTTCTAATTTCTCATATTTTTTTGGATTTTTCTGAATTTTTTCATAATTTTTAGCTATTTTTCTCTATTTTTCTGTATTTTATTTTGTTAAAAACTGTTTTTAATTTATTTAAATAAAATAAAAAATAAAAAATAAATATTATTTAAATATTATGGGTGGGTCCCCTGAACTGGGTTCGACCCAACTCGACCTAACCGGGTCGGGCCCGGTTCGGTCCACTTGGACCCACCTGGATCGGGTCCAGGTCGGGCCCGGTCCAGGTGCAGGCCCGGTCCAGGCCCACCCGGTCCACCCTCCCCCATCTTCTTCTTCATAGCAACAACAGAGGGTTCTCTGTTTTTTTTTTTTTTTTCATTCTTTCTTTCTTTCTCACTTTCTTCTCCAATGGAATTGGGAGGGTGGGGAGATGACACATATCGTCTCCCTCCTTGAACCGATTCCAATTCTCGCACCACCAAGCCAACACACAACAACAACGCACACAACCACAACAACCGAACCACACCACTCACCTCGACGTCGTCGTGCTCGTGAACTCCCCGAGCTCCTCCACCGCCCTCTCCTTCTTCTCCCTCTCTTCTTCGTCTCGATCACTCTGTTTCGATTTCCCACATTTATATACAGTAGAGAAAACGGTTTTGGTGGGAAAATTACTGAAATATCCTTGTGTTCATCCACTTTTCTTATTTAAACCAATACCCTTGATGGTAATTTCCCATTTTCTAATTTATTATATATATATTTATATATATACCGATTTATATATATATATATATATTTATCAATATATTGTGCCTCAAATTTCGGTTGGCACGCCAACTAGAACTCTCTGGTGTGCGCACCACCATACGTCCGACGCGTGTCACTCATGACCCACGTATCACACTGCACCCGACAATTTACTATTATTTTATTATTTTCTATTTTAATATATATTCATATATATCCATAATATATATATATATATATATATATACACCTTTAATTACGCCTACAATTACATCGTGTGTGCCAACGAGCGTACTCGGCGTGCACACTACCGTACTACCCACGCGTATTGACCACGACCCCACGTGTCCCTAGGCGCCCACCAATTTACTATTTTATCACATGTAATTCATTTAATGTGTGTATTATTTCTCCCCGGCCTAATATTTCATTTCATTAGTCTACCCGGTACCCGCATCGACACGCATATCGAGGCAAATACTTAACACAATTTTCACACGTCGTTTGAGATATAATTACACACATCGCGATGTCATTTAACCTATTTTAACATAAATATCGCAAATTAGACAAAACAACACACAAAATAACTATTTACCTAACTCCAGGCGCGCTCTATCCTAGCTGCGGGTCCCATGGGTGTCTGAGCTGTCCACCTGCAAAACGTCATAAATAACGGCGAATTAAATTCGATCGTTACATAAGTTCTCTATACAAAGACTCCCTTTTTAATCTACAATCAGTCAAGCAGATTAGTGTAGAATTGAAATTGATGAAATCAAGCAAGTAAAAAAAATCAGCCAAGCAGTTTACATGTATAATGTCATCAACTGTAGAAGGCCCTTTTTTTTTAAGCTGTATGAGGCTATTTTTTTTTCAGCTGTACGAGGCTCTAACAGGCTACAGATGATCAAGGAAGTAAGCCTTTCTTCCCCTCTTTATAGTTCCATTATATAATATTCAGATTAAATCATTTTCCATATTTTAAAGTCTGGATAATGGGAGACGTAAAAGGAGGGAAGAAATACTTGATTAGTTATCACAACCGTTGATCAAACCCCAATAAATGGCCAAGATTGAACATAGCAAACATGAACTCATTTCGTTTCGCATCAGCCGTCTCTCTCACTCTCCCTCTCCTCTCTCTCTCCACCTCTAAATCTAGGGTTTGTCAAGTACTCTCTATTCGATTGTCCCTTATCGTTTCATTTCTTCGCTAGATCGAACTGTTTTAAGCACTAAGTTTTGCCAACGCCACGACGACCATCACCATCAATTCGCCAATACGACCATCACCACCACCATCGAGCTCGGCATCCAGGTTCGCTTTATCTGACTTGTTTGCTTTCTTTGGTGTGTTTTTCGTTTTTTGGTCTTCGATCTGTGCCTGCTCTATGTGATTTGTTTTCGATCTTTGCTTTCTTTTTGTAGATGTGGTTTTCGATTTCTAGGGTCAGATGTCGTTGTTAAGACATGTAGATCTGTGGATTTCTTTTCGCTATTTTGTTGTTGTGGTTTGTGCGCGGATGTTTTTCAGATCTGTTTGTATATCTTATGTTGTTTACACTAAGTGATTTGTAGGTCGTTTTCTGTTATTGTGAGATCCTTCGCAATGTAAGGATGTCACGACTTACACAACTGTAATTGACATTATGTTTGTTCACGTTTTCCTTTTTTGGTCGTGAATGTGTATATCAAATAATCAAGTCTGTGAAAAAAAGTTGGTAAATACTAAAAGACTCGAGTAAAAAGTTCCTTACAAATGTGATTGAATTACAATTATCAAATAATCAAGTCTAGGAAAAGAAAAAGTCAAGTTAAGAAAAGAAATTACAAGCATATGAATCCACAAACATAATTTCAGTCCACAAGCATATTAAGAAAATAAATTACAAAGCAACGGAAGTCAATGAATTGGTACGCTCACTTCCACTTATCTAAACTTTCAGAAAGGCCTATCAATCCAACAAATTACATGCCATTCTTTTGTTATTGATTTGATCCACGTACTACCCAGTCCTTTTGTTCATGTAATTCAACTAGGTAGGGAACCATTGACTGCGTAGAAACCTGAATTACGTTTTGTCAACCATTAATTTACGATGGACGTACACAAAGAGAACCATAAATCAGTACGTGTGAGGTGATAAGACAAGGCAATTATTGGATGTAGTATCTAGAGGTGATTATAATTGATGAGGGCATGCATTAAGCTGGAACACCGAATTGATGAGCTGAAATGTTGATGTGGCGGTTGTTGTCAGTGTTACCTAACAGAAGCCATGTACAAATTGATCTCCAATATGTTCCTTCACGGTCCCTTCGCTCATCCTCCATTTGATTTCCTGCTTAGTCACAAAAGGGATGAGAGTTGATTGATTCAGTCAGTACTTCACTTGAAAAAATCAAACTAGATCCAAAAGTAAGGATATTTCAACACAGCTCAAAATATTTGAAGCATATCCTATATTCGAAGAGTAGATTGTTAGTTACTAGTGATTATAGAGGGAAAAGACAAGAAGTTACATGAATAAATATCCAATCATCCAACCTACCACGAATAAGAAGGGTTGCAATTACCAAGTTAAACGAGAGCTCATTTAATATTTTGACCTATGGAGGCACTAGGCTCTCCCTCTAAAACAAATTTTCACGCCCACTGTATATGGTGGGTTTGTATGTGGAGAGTCAATTAATAGGGTAACTTTTTAGGTCATTGTGGTTGATCCCCAATTCTCTTTGCTTTGTTGTCGTTAGGTAATTTATTTTCAATGTTTTGGATTTTTGAATGATTTTACCACAGATTCTTGGATTTAAGGGGTTAATTAACATTGAATATTCATCTATTGTGGTGTTTATTATGTGTTTTATTTACTTTTTTTTTGGTCATGTTTACCCCTCTTTGTTTCAAGTCACTCATTTATCCTCAATTCTTTGAGAGCAGGTTGTTAGTGCTTTCGTTACCTGATCGGTAAAACCCCCCGTCTTGACCACGATCAAACTGCGTTGCGAATCTTGTTTCACTGGGTTGGAAGAAATAGGAAGGTAACATCAACGGTGAAGAGAAAAAAAATTTTGTTCCACCGGGTTGCTTTCATCAACAATGGAAGAAAAGACGAATAATCACATAATGTACAGGGTGTATATGTATAGCGAGCGGGGTTTAGGGTTTAGGGTTTAGGGTTTAGGGTTTAGGGTTTAGGGTTTAGGGTTTAGGGTTTAGGGTTTAGGGTTTAGGGTTTTAGGGTTTTTAGGGTTTAGGGTTTAGGGTTTAGGGTTTAGGGTTTAGGGTTTAGGGTTTAGGGTTTAGGGTTTAGGGTTTAGGGTTTAGGGTTTAGGGTTTAGGGTTTAGGGTTTAGGGTTTAGGGTTTAGGGTTTAGGGTTTAGGGTTTAGGGTTTAGGGTTTAGGGTTTTTAGGGTTTAGGGTTTAGGGTTTAGGGTTTAGGGTTTAGGGTTTAGGGTTTAGGGTTTAGGGTTTAGGGTTTAGGGTTTAGGGTTTAGGGTTTAGGGTTTAGGGTTTAGGGTTTAGGGTTTAGGGTTTAGGGTTTAGGGTTTTTTAGGGTTTAGGGTTTAGGGTTTAGGGTTTAGGGTTTAGGGTTTTTAGGGTTTAGGGTTTAGGGTTTAGGGTTTAGGGTTTAGGGTTTAGGGTTTAGGGTTTAGGGTTTAGGGTTTAGGGTTTAGGGTTTAGGGTTTAGGGTTTAGGGTTTAGGGTTTAGGGTTTAGGGTTTAGGGTTTAGGGTTTAGGGTTTAGGGTTTAGGGTTTAGGGTTTAGGGTTTAGGGTTTAGGGTTTAGGGTTTTAGGGTTTAGGGTTTAGGGTTTAGGGTTTAGGGTTTAGGGTTTAGGGTTTAGGGTTTAGGGTTTAGGGTTTAGGGTTTAGGGTTTAGGGTTTAGGGTTTAGGGTTTAGGGTTTAGGGTTTAGGGTTTAGGGTTTAGGGTTTAGGGTTTAGGGTTTAGGGTTTAGGGTTTAGGGTTTAGGGTTTAGGGTTTAGGGTTTAGGGTTTAGGGTTTAGGGTTTAGGGTTTAGGGTTTAGGGTTTAGGGTTTAGGGTTTAGGGTTTAGGGTTTAGGGTTTAGGGTTTAGGGTTTAGGGTTTAGGGTTTAGGGTTTAGGGTTTAGGGTTTAGGGTTTAGGGTTTAGGGTTTAGGGTTTAGGGTTTAGGGTTTAGGGTTTAGGGTTTAGGGTTTAGGGTTTAGGGTTTAGGGTTTAGGGTTTAGGGTTTAGGGTTTAGGGTTTAGGGTTTAGGGTTTAGGGTTTAGGGTTTAGGGTTTAGGGTTTAGGGTTTAGGGTTTAGGGTTTAGGGTTTAGGGTTTAGGGTTTAGGGTTTAGGGTTTAGGGTTTAGGGTTTAGGGTTTAGGGTTTAGGGTTTAGGGTTTAGGGTTTAGGGTTTAGGGTTTAGGGTTTAGGGTTTAGGGTTTAGGGTTTAGGGTTTAGGGTTTAGGGTTTAGGGTTTAGGGTTTAGGGTTTAGGGTTTAGGGTTTAGGGTTTAGGGTTTAGGGTTTAGGGTTTAGGGTTTAGGGTTTAGGGTTTAGGGTTTAGGGTTTAGGGTTTAGGGTTTAGGGTTTTTAGGGTTTAGGGTTTAGGGTTTAGGGTTTAGGGTTTGGGGTTTAGGGTTTAGGGTTTTAGGGTTTAGGGTTTAGGGTTTAGGGTTTAGGGTTTAGGGTTTAGGGTTTAGGGTTTAGGGTTTAGGGTTTAGGGTTTAGGGTTTAGGGTTTAGGGTTTAGGGTTTAGGGTTTAGGGTTTAGGGTTTAGGGTTTAGGGTTTAGGGTTTAGGGTTTAGGGTTTAGGGTTTAGGGTTTAGGGTTTAGGGTTTAGGGTTTAGGGTTTAGGGTTTAGGGTTTAGGGTTTAGGGTTTAGGGTTTAGGGTTTAGGGTTTAGGGTTTAGGGTTTAGGGTTTAGGGTTTAGGGTTTAGGGTTTAGGGTTTAGGGTTTAGGGTTTAGGGTTTAGGGTTTAGGGTTTAGGGTTTAGGGTTTAGGGTTTAGGGTTTAGGGTTTAGGGTTTAGGGTTTAGGGTTTAGGGTTTAGGGTTTAGGGTTTAGGGTTTAGGGTTTAGGGTTTAGGGTTTAGGGTTTAGGGTTTAGGGTTTAGGGTTTAGGGTCTAGGGTTTAGGGTTTTTAGGGTTTAGGGTTTAGGGGTTTAGGGTTTAGGGTTTAGGGTTTAGGGTTTAGGGTTTAGGGTTTAGGGTTTAGGGTTTAGGGTTTAGGGTTTAGGGTTTAGGGTTTAGGGTTTAGGGTTTAGGGTTTAGGGTTTAGGGTTTAGGGTTTAGGGTTTAGGGTTTAGGGTTTAGGGTTTAGGGTTTAGGGTTTAGGGTTTAGGGTTTAGGGTTTAGGGTTTAGGGTTTAGGGTTTAGGGTTTAGGGTTTAGGGTTTAGGGTTTAGGGTTTAGGGTTTAGGGTTTAGGGTTTAGGGTTTAGGGTTTAGGGTTTAGGGTTTAGGGTTTAGGGTTTAGGGTTTAGGGTTTAGGGTTTAGGGTTTAGGGTTTAGGGTTTAGGGTTTAGGGTTTAGGGTTTAGGGTTTAGGGTTTAGGGTTTAGGGTTTAGGGTTTAGGGTTTAGGGTTTAGGGTTTAGGGTTTAGGGTTTAGGGTTTAGGGTTTAGGGTTTAGGGTTTAGGGTTTAGGGTTTAGGGTTTAGGGTTTAGGGTTTAGGGTTTAGGGTTTAGGGTTTAGGGTTTAGGGTTTAGGGTTTAGGGTTTAGGGTTTAGGGTTTAGGGTTTAGGGTTTAGGGTTTAGGGTTTAGGGTTTAGGGTTTAGGGTTTAGGGTTTAGGGTTTAGGGTTTAGGGTTTAGGGTTTAGGGTTTAGGGTTTAGGGTTTAGGGTTTAGGGTTTAGGGTTTAGGGTTTAGGGTTTAGGGTTTAGGGTTTAGGGTTTAGGGTTTAGGGTTTAGGGTTTAGGGTTTAGGGTTTAGGGTTTAGGGTTTAGGGTTTAGGGTTTAGGGTTTAGGGTTTAGGGTTTAGGGTTTAGGGTTTAGGGTTTAGGGTTTAGGGTTTAGGGTTTAGGGTTTTAGGGTTTAGGGTTTAGGGTTTAGGGTTTAGGGTTTAGGGTTTAGGGTTTAGGGTTTAGGGTTTAGGGTTTAGGGTTTAGGGTTTAGGGTTTAGGGTTTAGGGTTTAGGGTTTAGGGTTTAGGGTTTAGGGTTTAGGGTTTAGGGTTTAGGGTTTAGGGTTTAGGGTTTAGGGTTTAGGGTTTAGGGTTTAGGGTTTAGGGTTTAGGGTTTAGGGTTTAGGGTTTAGGGTTTAGGGTTTAGGGTTTAGGGTTTAGGGTTTAGGGTTTAGGGTTTAGG